>OX459048.1:1354116-2708233 GCA_949775005.1 Orthosia gothica | reverse complement strand
ATTCCTAACTGCGGCCCCGACTAACTACACCCCGCACAATTAGCAATACTAAGTAGAAAAGACGCTACTGCCGCTTGCGCACATGGATTTATCGTAAGACTAATATGAAAAGGCGCATCTACGAAGTTCCGTCTTTTCTTCTTACGACCATTGTAGTAACGTTTCTCCATTATATGATCAAGTACATATTTTGTAAAATAATAAGACGCAACTACATAAATGCGTCTTTTCAACTTATTATACGTCAGAAATGACTTTCCTATTTCATATATATTACTTATTATAGCAGAAGCATCTTATTCAAAAATAAGATTTATAGTGAAAAGGTAACAGACAGACAGAGTTACTTTCGCATTTATAATATTAAGTATGGATAAGGAAAAAAGTAATTGCAATCCTTCGTACATTTGCAGCACGCACAGTACATTACCAAAAGATAAAAAATAAATAAAAAAAACAATGCTGTGTTGGTCTTTTGGTGTCTGCCTGCCCAGCTATGGACTATGGCTGGCTCTATACCAAACTATTTGAAAGATGTAAATACCTTAGTTTAAAAAATACAAACAATAATTACGAAACAGTTAGGAATATACCTAATTCATTAAAATTAGACCACAATGGTGGTGTCATGCTATCGATCAACCTGTTTCTAAAATTAAACAAGTGCGAGTCGGACTCGCGCACGAATTTCCGTACCATTATCCCAAAAAACGCAAAAACATCACGTTTGTTGTATGGGAGCCCCACTTAAATATTTATTTTATTCTGTGAAAATTTCAACTGACAGACGGATCGTGGAGTCTTAGTAATAGGGGCCCGTTTTTACCCTTTGGGTACGGAACCTTAAAAAAGATAAATATGACCTTGACATTTTCTCTGATGTCTCGTCAACTGGGTGGTGAATTGCGTGTGGAGAGCTGGTGGCCTATGGGGAGACGATGAACTCGGGTAGCATATCAACTATTTAGAAATAATGGTTGCTTAATATATTGGCCTTAAAATATTTACAAAAGATCTCTCTGACTCCCAGATTCTTCTTCCACCACCAATTCTTTTTCACCAATACTATTTTCTACATGAACAGGATGGGAGGCATCCAGTTCTCCCATTTGACAGACGTAACAAAGCAACTTTGGCAATGGTGCAAACATAGAAACTTATATGTTTTCAGAGAATTTTGAAGCAGATCATGAATCAAAATATCATCCAGAAATAGAGTGGCAACTTGCAGACTATGCCTATCGTAAGATATAGATCTTTTCGTCATTCGGTTAAACAATAAATGCCCAAGATTCGTCTCCTGGCACAGAGATCCGGATGCGTACGCAGTTAATGCTTTTTACAATTTCATGGTCAGGATTTTATTGTTATGCGTTGCCTCCGTTTACTATGATATTAAAATCATTACGAAACATTCAGTCTGATAACGCCAAGGTTATATTATTCTGGGCTAGTTATAATTTAATTGTATCAACTGATTTCAGTCGCCTCCACATGCGCAACATCATTACCCTGGTGACAGGGATATTATCCGCGAGGCGATGATAAGAAGAGGTTTCCTTTTTTATCTATGGATAAAAGTGGGCTAATCTATAATATAAAAATGAATCGCAAAATGTGTTGGTAAGCGCATAACTCAACAACGCATGGACCAATTCTTTTTTTTAAATGGTTGAAGTTCAAAGATGGTTTTTACGGGGAGAAAAATTCGAATAATTGCGGAAAAAAAAAAATTGCCCTTTTCTTTTTCCCATACAAAAGTTTTCTAACTAAAACGTAGAGTCAATTTGAGCTTTATTGCTATTGTATAAGCTATTTTTGCTTTGTGTGGGGTAGGGTAGTGTCGGGTAGGGTAGGGTAGGGTAGGGTAGTGTAGTGTAGGGTAGTATAGTGTAGGATAGGGTGGTGTAGCGTAGGGTAGGGTAGTGTAGGGTATTGTAGTGTAGGGTAGTATAGGGTAGTGTAGGGTAGTGTACGGTAGTGTAGGGTAGTTTAGGGTAGTGTAGGGTAGTGTAGGGTAGTGTAGGGTAGTGTAGGGTAGGGTAGGGTAGTGTATGGTAGGGTAGGGTAGTATAGGGTAGGGTAGGGTAGTGTAGGGTAGTGTAGCGTAGGGTAGGGAAGGTAGTGTAGGGTAGGGTAGTGTATGGTAGGGTAGGGTAGTATAGGGTAGGGTAGGGTAGTGTATGGTAGTGTAGGGTAGTGTAGGGTAGTGTAGGGTAGTGTAGGGTAGGGTAGGGTAGTGTATGGTAGGGTAGGGTAGTATAGGGTAGGGTAGGGTAGTGTAGGGTAGTGTAGCGTAGGGTAGGGAAGGTAGTGTAGGGTAGGGTAGTGTATGGTAGGGTAGGGTAGTATAGGGTAGGGTAGGGTAGTGTATGGTAGTGTAGGGTAGTGTAGGGTAGTGTAGGGTAGGTAGTGTAAGGTAAGGTAGATAAATGTTTGGTATTTTTATGGCAAAACAAAGTTTGCCGGGTCAGCTAGTTTAATATAATTATTAACTTAACTCTCTCTCGGAGAACTATTATAAAAAATATGAAGGGTGCTATAAACAGGGTTAATTTATTGTAATGAGAATTAATTAATACGATTATACACACCATGCAATAACTTTGGGCAGATGTAATGAGTCTGTCTGGATTATACGCGGCTTTTCAGTGCCACAGAGATGATAATTTAGCTTATTCACATATTCACAGAGCTTGCTCATGAGGGATTCAGAATGGCTTGACGTAGGTTTCACCCGCTTGGAGGTTACCAGCAATATTTTGTATCTGTTTACTTCACAAATAGCTATGCTTAGCTTTTGCAAAAATCAAAGCAGCTTCCGATACAGTGATTAGTTTTGCGCCATCCCGTACAGTCTAGATATGGGTACTCCTATTAGCTTACACTAACAAAGTTGTCATTAAGAAGTTACAATTTAATTAACCACTTTTTTGTATATGCAAAGCAGACCTTAAGACGGTACCCTGACCAAAAGATCGGCATGAGATATGAGAATTCCTATTGGTCTAGCGGCACTGGTGGTGCATGAATTACAATAGTGAATAAGCCCAGATTTTAGAATAAAAAATCGAATTTTGGTCTTTTGAAAAAAAAATACTACAAAAATGTTCGTTATTAAATTGTCTATCCATTAGTGTTAGTACAAAAAATAATTAATGAACACTTTACGAGGAGATGCATAATAATATTTTTTTCTCATTTTTATGTTTTATTTGGAAGGAGATTAGTGAAATATACCTATACAACATTAAAAAAAAACGAAATCTACTATTTTAGAATCAATATCAAGTAGAAATTTAAGGTATTTTTATTAATTGATATTTCTTTTTAAATAACGAGTAGATAGCTCCTAAAAACAGCACGAAAAAGTGCTTGCGCGGCGTTTTGGTCGGTGTCTCGCCTTAAGGCGCTACATACGCCCCAATGGTAACGCAGTACTGGCCTTGCGCCCGCTCGATACCAAAATATCAATATTGAACCTCCTTTTGAACAGTTTTGTTTGCAAAATATTATTTGATTTACATATAATGCTATGTTTGTTATGAAGAAATTCCAACCATCAATCTTTCTATGTAAAAATATTTTTAAACATCCTAGTCGTTTTGGAGGAGTTTCCAAAAGTTACGATAAAATATCGTGTTGTTAGTTATTTTTTTAAAGCAAAACTATTAGTTACACGGAAAAACCTTGTGTTCAAAATTATGTACATAAATCAGTAACAAATACCTAATTTGTTTTACAAACCTTTGAACCTAGCCGTTACTAAGGAGTATGCTTTAGAAAGTTACCGTTTTACGGCAATAAAGGGTATGTAGGCCCTTAAGTGGAATTGTTGTCGTTTAAACTCAGAGACATAGTCAGAGGGTATCAGTTATCAGTGCGAACCTAAGCGGACGAATTGACTGCCCTGAACTCCATGGCCTTTTCTGCCGACTGTTTGTACCCAACAAATACGTTGGGCATCGACAGAGTCGCCGTCACGACCTATTCGCACCACCACCATCCAGAACTGTCGCCAGGGCTGAATCCCCAGTGTGTCGTGCTTTGAGGATGCTCAATGCCCTCTTGACTGCCAATCCTGAATGTGATGTTTTTGCGGACGAATGGAAGAAACTAATGCGAGCATGTCTGGTGTTCTGTGAGAGAAAGTATGAGAGGGTGTCCACTGTTGCATGATAATTGTATTTTTATATTTGAATGATTGATTATGTATACTGTCATTCCACTGTGCCATGTTATATATTTGTACTGTTATTTTTTAATTACGATTTGGATTGATTATATTGGCATAACACTGTTCATTGTATTGTTTAGTATAATGATTTTATGTGACACAACTGTCAACATTGTTATAATCTATTTCTATGTTAATTTGTAATTGATCTTTGTATCGTTTTAATTATCTTTAAATAAAATAAATAAATTAACAAAAGAATTCACATCTGCTCGTATATCACTGTAGCAGATGCAAATGGAAGTAATTCATCATTCCATCGTAGCGCCGGAACTGCACGATACTTGGTCATTCTCCAAGAATAATAATTATTGCCTATTTGAGGCCAATAGTAAACAGATTTACCACTAAAAGCAGTTTTGACTATACGCAAAAGGTACGAAAATTATAATATATTATGTATCTTCTATGCTATGATTCTTATTTTCAATGTCTTAACCACAAGATACAGGCTAACCTCCAGATGGAGGTGAATTATATCAGGTAATATTTTCTTGACAGATTCCTTAACCTGGTTTTGTTTCTGGAGGTCTGACACCATACCATTCCATCGTCGATTAGTAAGTCAGTCAGAAAACTGAGCCGATCAGGTTACATGCAAATGGTTTCTAGTGAAGCTATTAAAATGTTGCACTTATCGTCTTTTGTACTTGAGAATAGCATTCGCAAAGTTCTTGGTGATACCACTTTGATTCGACAGTGTTAAAACAAAGAAATGTTACTTCGTTCTATTGTAGCACTTATTTAAAGGTGTGTTTTGTATAATTGAACATGCTGAAACATCCCCATAGTATAAATGCCGATCATTCTGCCACAGTGCAAATCTAGCTAAGCAGTTTTTTGTATATTCGCGGCCCAAGTTCGCTCACTGCTGAGCATAGGGTTCCCTTGTCTTGTGCCAATCTCCACGTCCCTGCGCCTACTCGAGATGGCAACAATGTCGTCTGCCTATCTCGCCGCCGGGCCAACAATGTTTCTTCTGACAGTCCTTGGACGCCGTAGTAGATTTTGTCACAAGCGACCAAAATAATGTATAGGGCGAGAGCGATTTTTTGAATCCAGAGCGAATCGAAGGATTCTAGAGTAGAATCCTGAGCCCAGCGAGGGATCCTAAAGTAGAATCCTAAGCGTAGCGAGATTCAAAGTACTTCGTTCGAGGTTAAATAATTTTGGTCCCGGGTGGCACACTCAACTTTTCATTCCAAAATTCAAAATCAAAATTCAAAAACTATTTATTTGCCAACATAGGTAGAGGTAAAGATGTTTTTTAATGTTCTCCATGCTCTGCCGTCATATGAGCATGCAAAATCTTACACATAAATTACAACCTAGTATCAAAATACAATAAATATTCAATATCAAGCCGAATAACAATAAATATTACAAAATCATTAAACCATTTTATTTTTAATTTCAAGGGGTATCCAGTAGTCAACATTTAAATAAATGTCAGAGTAGATAATGAAATTAATGTCAATAATAGTAGATTATTAACCAAGGGGATAAAGCAGTGTCTTCTGTCGCAGGTGACGATTTAAATCGCGAGCGTAACGTAGGACTCGAGGTTTACTCCCGAGCGTAGCGAGGGTGTTAAAAACTTAAATCACGAGCGAAGCGAGGGATTTAAGACGAGTCCTGAGTGTAGCGAGGGATTTAAGTTCACCCAAGACTAAGACAGCTTTATCACCGAGGAAAATACTCTACTTTTCGTATCATTTGCGAAAAAAATAACACAATAATAATATGAGATAAGCATTTATTAAAAATAATGACAATTAAAAGTAAAATAAACTTAACGATTATGTATTTGAAGAAAACAAAAAAAAACGCGGCAAATTCCTAGACTAATATTTTTTTGTCGGAAAAGCAAAGGCATCAAGCTCATACGGCCTCGTCGGTTTTCGTAATTTTATTTAATAATCATAACTGCATAATAAATGCGTATTCCTTTTTCAAAAAGATGTATAATGCTTTATATACAAACTCAATGGTGTAGTTCAGTAATGGTGTACACAGATGTAGTTCAGTATAAATTTCGGTAAGTATTCCAAATTTAAATCACATTCTCCCCCTAGAGGATGAATGAAATTCAGTACAATTTTCTTTCCCTGTTTTTAACAGATTAAAAATGACTATTGTTATGTTCGCTTTTTGTGGCATAGAATGTCACTTTTTTGAGCAAGTGGTACGAAAAATAAATTAAAGTCCTAGATAAATAATAATTGAGAGCAGAGTATGTCATTATTATTTTCATTAATATTATCTGCCATAAGGATTCCCGTTTAGATACTCCTTCACACTGTAATACGCCTTATCAGTTAGAAATTCCTTTAGCTTCCGCTTAAATATGTGCTAGTTGTCAATATCTGTAATGCAACATGGCAATTTATTAAAAATCTTGGATGTCATACAATAAACACTGGAGCCCATTAAATAAGTTCTGCATGGTGCAATCTGAATTTCCTCTATGAGAATAACGTTTCCGCAGTTTTAGCAGTTTATTGTAACTGTTTTGTTGGAAACAGAAAATGTCGTCGACTTATTTATCATTTGGGTATTCGTAATAACTTCAGACTATGGTTGATGATCATGTTGAGTCAATGGCATTGAGATAATATGTACTACGTAGTACATTATTACCTCAATGGTCAATGGTGACATTTCACGCTGTTTTGAAGTGGATGGGCGCAGCGACAAAGGTTGAATCGGTGGATGAACTGAGGAAGGCCGTAATTTACTTTTCTCTCGATTTGTTTGGTAGTAAATTGTGTATGACAGTTTCTGCGTTTAATTTTGCACTTTCAGGGGGGTGACCACAAGCTCTTAGAGTAAGGTTATTTTGAGTGTGTATAAGGGACAGATGTATCTGACGTGTATACATCTGTCACTTACTCGATCTCAAAATAACCTTACTCTAAGAGCTTGTGGTAACCCCCCTGTTGTTAATATTTCACTTTTAATGTACGAACATGGTAAAAACTTATCTTTTATTCAATTTGTGTGACTCAAGTTAAAATACTCTGTAATATTTTTATAAAAAAGTAATAAAAAAAAAAACCACAGACATAAATCTAACTAGATGACGCGATTGTATGTACTTCGCTTGTCAAAAATGGGAGTTAAAGTACTAGCAATGATTGTACTCTGAGCTGTTTCATTTAGCATTATCGCCACCGGAGATCCACCGAAATCTAGAAAATGCCTAATTATGCCATATTGAGCTGTAAAAACTGTACAGAAAAAAGTTGCCCAAGGCAATGGAAATATTTTCTTTCATTGGTAAGTAACTTTGTTCTTAAATTTTGTGTGAACATGTGTCACGCTTGGTTTTCTTACACATGGAGGGACTTGCGTTATCTAGTTAGATTTTTGATTGTGAAAAAAAAAACGAATAAGCAGAGCTCGCATATTTTTACCCGACTGCCGAAGGAAGGTTTATCAGTCTATGTATGTATGTAAGTATGTATGTATGTATGTATGTAAGTATGTATGTATGTATGTATGTATGTATGTATGTTTGTTCCTATATGGCGTTCCGCAGCCTAATTGTGTAAGTAAATTCGGCTAATTGTAAAAGGAAACAATCTGTTTCTTTCCCAAAAACACACACATACACTCTGAAAACTAAAGAAGTTGAATAAAGATTCAACTTCTTTGTGTATGTGTGTGTACCAGATTTTGGTCAGCCAGCCCGCGAATATGTATCCTTCGACTGCGCAGCATGATTTTTCCTTGTTTACGACTTTTTAGTTCGCTTTTGAAGCAGTCGGGTTTTTTTTTTAAATTTAGTTAACCAATGTCGCGTCGGCAGGCGCACTCTTTTATCACCAGCCAGGACTTTATCAAAGCGAATTTCGTTCAAACTTTTCCATTAAATAATGTTCCAAATTAAAAAGTAATTTCGTCCTTGTTATTATGTGCGCCGGAATGACCCATTTTGCTCGCACTTATCGAGGAACCCTTCGCCTCTTTTCAAATAGATGGGATGAAAAAACCATTTCTATACATATGTGTCATAAATGACCATACATGACTAGGAATAGAGCTCTTGCTCTCTCTCAAATCCTGGTAGGCTTCAAAATAAGTGAGGCACAGGTAGACTCCAGAATTGTGATCATACTACATCGTCCCCTCCAGAGAAGCAGATTTCAACCGTATTTCATGTGTAGAGATTTACTAGACGTACCTAAAGACATGAATGCCTCGCGAGAATACCAAACAATTACTATACTTTTATACACTGTGTATATTTTTATCTACATACCTAACTAAAATTTGACAGTCGTTACGGGTTGTCAGAAGCTTGAAATCTGATACCAGTCTTGCCAAGTGGTACGGTGTTAACCAGTTACTGGGTTGTGGAGGTCAGAAAGGCAGTCAGCTGAATCCGGTTAGGCTGGAAGCCGAGTCCAATATAGTTGGAAAAAAGGCTAGTGATTGATTGTACCTAACTAAAATTAGTGGATGAAATAAAATTCTTTACTATATATATACTAAAAAAGTTTAAATAGCCTACGTAAGCGAAGTCGTAGTTAATTTTTGATTTCAACAAGTATAATTTCAAAATTTAAAAAAAACCCGACACATTTATCTTGCGAAAACCACAGAGTACATTTCAATATTGGCGAAAACACCCCGATTCAAACAGTAAAACGGCCATAACTTTTGTACGGCTGAATCGATTTTATTCAAACATAGCTAAGAACACTCTCGACAAAATCACCTTTCAAACAAAAAAAAAACTTTTCGTAACTGTGTTCATATTGGATTGACGTGGAATTGCGGATTGAAACACTTGAGTAGTAGATGTCGTATAATTACGGTAAAGGTACACCAAGAATGCAGATAAAGGAACTATTTCTAATACAACAACCGATTGACAAAGAAAACGCGCGGCGGTTAGGAGCTCGGGCGCGCGCGTCGGTTCGAAACGTGTCTCTGCGTGTACTGTGTTGCGTCGGAACCGGAAGTTGGTCGGCGCGCGAGCGTTTCGGTTGCGTTATCGCTCTCCCTCTCTTATGCCTCGAGTGCATAGTCATTAAAGCGAGAGGGAAGGCATGCGCGGCGGCGTCCGGAAGTACGTAGACTTGAATTATTTGCGACAGACTCCCCCTCTAGTCTAGGAGAACGCCCTCGTTCATGGACTAGCTCATTGCCCTGGTGCTTCGGGCGTCCGCGTCGTCGCATGGTAATTACAGGTTTAGGTGGTACGTCGTTTTCAATACCACTGTCTAGGTAACATCTAAATCGCTCCACCGCCCACACTACCGCTAAGGCCTCTCGTTCTGTTGTAGAATAGTTACGCTCAGCGGCGTTTAGGAGACGACTGGCGTATTCAATGGGTCTTTCTTCCTTGCCCTCCCCCTGGAGTAAAACGGCTCCGAGGGCATAATTGCTCGCATCGGTGCGGAGGACAAAAGGGTGATTAAAGTCAGCCTGGGTTAAGATTGGCGCTGAGGTAAGTAGTTGTTTCAACTCGTTAAAAGCTGTGATCTGAGCTGCACCCCAGGTCCAGGTTTGATGCTTTCTTGTTAACCTTGTAAGTGGTTCTGCTACAGAGGAGAAATTTGGGATAAATTTCCTGTACCAGGAGCAGGTTTGTAAAAATGTCCGTAGATGTTTCAAGTTGCTGGGACACTTCATCTCTAGTATCGCTTGAACCTTTCCAGGATCGGGTAAGACGCCCTGTTGGGTAATTACGTGCCCCAGATACTTGACACTCCCCCTGGCAAAAACACACTTCTCCCGGTTGACTCGCAGCTTGAATTCGCGAAGCCGACTGAATACAGCCTGGAGATCTTGAAGATGCTGCTGGAAACCTTCAGAAATGATGAGCAGATCACCCAAATATGCAAGGATTGTCACATTGGCCAGGGATGAACAGGAGCGCAGCCGGTCGATCAATCGTTGAAAGGTCGCCGGCGCGTTTTTGAGACCAAAAGGCATGCGCTTGAAGCGAAAGGTTCCCAATGGGCTAATGAATGCGGTTTTATCTCTATCCTGCTCATTTACACTGACCTGCCAGTAACCGGATCGCAGGTCCAATGTACTCATATAACAATCCCTCTTTGTCGACTGTAATAATTCATCGATCAAAGGCATCGGGTAATGGTCGGTTTTGGTCACGGCATTTAGGCGTCGGTAATCTACGCAGAAACGGGTGCCGCCGTTAGCCTTAGGAACCAGGAGAGCTGGTGAGCACCATGCAGACTCACATTCTTCAATGATGTTGTCCTTCAGCATCTTCTCAATCTCCTGACGCATAAGTTCCTTTTTGGCAGGGGTCAATCGGTACGGAGGTACAGAGGTAGGAGGATGCTCACCTGTATCAATACGGTGCTCAGCAAACGGGGTAGGCTCTCCCCCTAGTTGGAAAATGTCCGTATTGGTAACCAAGATCTGCGCCAGCAGGTTCCGGTCAGGTGGATTCAGCGATGTACCTTCGTCGTCTCGGAGTACATCAGCAGTAGAACAAGACAGCTCTGGTGATAAGGAGGGTTCAAAACGCATCCTGAACTGAACGCGGCTGTTATTAGAAAAGTACCAGAATTCCCGAGAAAAGTCCATGACTACTTCGGCTGCAAACAAGAAATCCATGCCGAGCAACGTTTCATTATTACGCGCCTCAGGGAGGATAAGAAAAGGAGTCCTAATGACCTTCTCCTCTAAGTGAACGTCAAGAGTAGTTATGAAGACGTCTATGTCGCGAACGTGTCCATCGGCAAGCTTAATACGTCTTCGCGCCGGTTCAAGAGGGTGTCCCTTTCGACAGAGGAGGGTGTGCAGTGTATGGCCCGCAATGCAATGTTTGGCCCCGGTGTCAACTAACGCGGTCCCCGACGCGCCTAAAATTTTGATATCAAAAATCGGACGCAAAATTTTCTTGTCGGAGCTCCTACCGGCGCGCGCATTCACACATGTGTCACTACTACACACCATATTATCATTTAACACATTAGAAACATCATTACAACAAAATAAATCATTTTGCAAAAATTTACAAAAATGTTTGTTACGCCCTAATGCATTACGGTCGTCACTACAATAATATTTACGATTTTCCGCCAAGGTACAAAAATCGTCCTTACGCCACTTTGCAAAGCGGACGTCATCATAACAAAGATTATTATTTTCAAATAATATACAATTCTCGCCCTTACGCTCCTTAACATTTAGGGCGTCATCATCATAATAAAAAGGATTTTTTTCAAAACGGTCGTCGACCTCGCAGCTGGTCATGTGATCGTTCGACAAATCCTTGTCCGAAAAACTACTCTGTACAAAATAACAATTATTATTAGCGTAAGACATTTCAGATTGATTGTAAGCAGGTTCACTCGAACTATCACGAGACCAGTTATGACTTTCTTGAACGACACAACTATCATTTGCATCAACATTATTAAAACAAGAAGAAGTAGTATAGTTCAAATCTACGGGAATATATAAATTTTCGGAACACGCACTTAAATCACGATTTTTAGACTTTAGAAATTGAGAGTTCTTTGACCCCGAAATTTGCACAGTAGTATCAACACTATAAAAACTTGATTCGTTGTTACACTTTTTGCAAGTTTCACGAGTAACATTTTTAGATCCGCACTTGTAACAGGAAACCGAATTATGAGAATCAGTTGCTGACTCACCTTTGTCCGCCAACTTACGGCACTGGTCCCTTTGGTGTCCGTAGTGTTTACAGTAAACACAGAACGGTCGTTGCTGTCTCGATGTTGCTGCAGCGTGTGCGTGTTCATCACGCGGTGTTTCGGCGGTGGCACGGGCGTGCGATTCCTGCGGGCGCGCGCGGAACGGCGGAGCGCCGCCACCGCCGCCGCGTGGCGTGATTGCTGCCCCGTTCGCCGGTCTCACGCTTGCAGCGGAGTTTGATGTTTGCGCGTTGTTCATTGCGGGCTGATTAGGCGTTTCTGTTGCGTAACGTTTCGTTCGCGAAGCAATGGATGCGGCGTTTTGCGATTCTCGCTTTAGCGATTCGTTTATGGAATCTTCGATACTTCTAGATTTCGATAGCAACTCGGAAAAATTACTGACCTCTTCGCGTCGTAATCTTTTACGGATTTTCCGGTGTAATAGGCCATAAATCATATCAATTTGCACCTTGGTAGACAGGTCGTTTGCTGGTAGGCGTGTTAGGAGGGCTCGACTCTTCGCTACGAAGATATCTGTTCGTTCGTCTTCACCCTGCTCATCTCTGAATAACTCCCGATATATTTTGTATTCAGGACGGCGGTCGCCGTACGCGTCACGTAGGTATTGTATTGCATCTTTCCAGGATGTGACCTCTGCACGGATACTCTGCCACCAGGTTGCTGCTTCGCTAATGAGTAGCATAGACATGCCACGAATAGCGACATCATCGCACATGTTCGTGCATTCTTTGAAAGCTTCAATGGCATCGATGAACGCTTCGACATTTTCCTTCGCCGCTCCGGAGAATCTGGACGAGCATCGTGAGAAATTGCCGGTCTTCTCTGCCGCACTCGGCACTGGCGCCGGTGACTGAACGGTCAGAGGGGACGCGAATGTCGACAGGCGCTCTAACATACGCTCACAGATCTCTGCATTCGATTGTTGAATCGTTGATAACAGAGCGGTAAAGTTATCGCGAGACAGCGTGACGCTGTCGTTGAGTTCATCGTCATGCGAACCATTGAGGGATTGCCTACTCCGTGTCTTCGGCATTGTTACACGATCACAATTATGTTCACAGTTATACACACACACACACTAAGTCAGAGCACTAAAAAGTATTTTTACTACAGTTTTTTTTCACAGAAACTGTGGCATTCGGCCTACAGTTGGGACGCCATATTTCGTAACTGTGTTCATATTGGATTGACGTGGAATTGCGGATTGAAACACTTGAGTAGTAGATGTCGTATAATTACGGTAAAGGTACACCAAGAATGCAGATAAAGGAACTATTTCTAATACAACAACCGATTGACAAAGAAAACGCGCGGCGGTTAGGAGCTCGGGCGCGCGCGTCGGTTCGAAACGTGTCTCTGCGTGTACTGTGTTGCGTCGGAACCGGAAGTTGGTCGGCGCGCGAGCGTTTCGGTTGCGTTATCGCTCTCCCTCTCTTATGCCTCGAGTGCATAGTCATTAAAGCGAGAGGGAAGGCATGCGCGGCGGCGTCCGGAAGTACGTAGACTTGAATTATTTGCGACAAACTAAATTAAAATCGGTTTATCCGTTTAGGCGCTATGATGCCACAGACAGATACACAGCAACACACGTGAAACTTATAACACCCTCTTTTTCCGGCGGGGCTTAAAAAGGGCCTAAGTGAAGTATTCTATCAGCAATGGCGATTGTCGACATACCAAAACATATATGATTGATCGCGTTACATTTCGATAGCACTCGGCAATAGCATACATTTTTGACGCTATCGCGTCGCTTTCAGTGATAGAATAGCACTTGTCTAAGGCATCTGGTCATCTATATACTGCGTCTGTTGATCTATGTGTTAACAAGTCATCAACCAACCACTGCAATACCAGCTGTCGATGACTTACACTCCGCTAGCCAACGCACAACAAAGACCGATCTGACACTAATCTTGCCAAGGGTCATCGTGTTACCTAGTTACTGCATTGTGGAGGTCAGATAGGCAGCTACTTCATGTAAAATAATTCATGGAAAGCAACCCGCCTAGCTTCGCACGGGGCAATTATATACCTTCACAAAACTTCCTCGTTTATGGCTTTTTCTTTTAGTGGACACCGTATCAAAAGCGGTTGCGTGGTTTAACCAAGCTATGCCCGCTTGCAAGAAAAACTTAACTCAAAGTTAGTTGTAAACACGACAATATTGTCTGACAAACTGTCAATTTAACCTCGTCTTAGCAACTACCTCTGAGTTAAGTTTTCGTACAAGTGGGCCTAAGAGGAGTCACATTTAAGATTCGATTCGTAATTTCGAACTCAATTTATATTATTTTAAGATATAGAGAAGAGATAGAATATTTAAACAGTTAAAACACCATGATAGTAACCATACTCAACACGATAAAGTACAAAGGAACGACCTAAAGCCCGATTGCGCCTCGCTGGGTTATCTTACCAACTTCGAGTTATTAACTAACTCGGCCAATTATGACATGCTTATTTACTTAATCTCGTGTTAGCAACTAACTCTTAGTAAAGTTTGTGGTGCGCGCGTATTGTATCGTCCCTATCGGCTTCGTAAAAAGCGCTCCTATTTTACGCATAAGAACTTTCATACCGAGTGTTGCCGAGTGTTGCCGAGTTTCCGATAGATTTTTACCGGATCCAGGTAACCCATTGGTACCGGATTATATTGACGATCGGATTCGAAGTTCGAATGCGCGCGTCCTTATAGCTGGATAGAAATGTAAGCATTACGTATTGGAGATAGGGGTCAATATGCTATGTACAGTTTGAGCTTATCGCTTCGACTCTGTGTCAATGTGGTTTAACCCTTTCAGTAGACCGTAGGGGTAGAACAGTGATATTATTTTACACGACTATAAGAAAGCCAAACGTAGGGTTATGATTTTAAGCCATGAGTATGGTCGTCAGTTCCCTCATAACTTCTAAACTGTTTATCATAATGTGTTTTTATCAACACTATTATATGTATTGCTATAATGGTGAAAATGGTGAAATATTTTCTGGTTTAAATTGCCCTGAAAACGGTTTTTTTTTACCAACAAAACTGTTTCACTGTTTAGGTAAAGAGAAACAACATTGAAGCTAATTATGTGATCTAAGAGTATCGACACAAGTAGCGTCCACACCAACGGCCTACCCATCTTCCATGGAAACAAAGACATGGCGTCCGGTCTTTTGCCATCGTCGTGTGCCAGGCCATGGGGTTCTAATACGGCCGGGATGGCGATAAGACCACGTCAGATGATGTCGATGTTCGAGTGCCGCGCTATGTGACTCACATTTGGACTAAATGACAGCAGGCCGTGGTGACCGGCTGTTAACAACTTTGTCACAGTGGCAGCGATAAGGAGAACTACAGGGAGCGCCTAGACCTAGGGAACCACTGAGGTGAAGAGTAGTATCGTCAAATAAGGTAGCTATGTTTGACGACAGTGGTGCGTCATGCTTTGGTGACGCTGCCACTGCGGCTACAAAGAACCTCAAGCGGTGGTAATATAATAACCTCACCAGAAGTTATATTTTCATGCCAATTGGAGTTGAAACTCTTGGTCTTTAACCAAAAAGAAATTAATTGTTTGTAAATATTTTTGTAAAAGATATTCTCTAAAAATAGATGAAACCTGACTGTATGATAAGGATTTATAATAAACCGGCCAAGTGCGAGCCGGACTCGCGCACGAAGGGTATCGTAAAATTAACGCAAAAAACGCCAAAAGAAATCACTTAAATATTTATTTTATTCTGTTTTTAGTATTTGTTGTTAAAGCGGCAACAGAAATACATCATCTGTGAAAATTTCAACAATACTGCTATTACGGTTCATGAGAAACAGCCTGGTGACAGACAGACAGACATACAGACCGACCGCGGATTTTTTGTAATAGGGTCCCGTTTTTACCCTTTGGGTACGGAACCCTAAAAAGTAAACGATAAAATATGTAGTAAATAAAATCAAATGATAAGATGCGAACCAGACGTAAATCATAAAATGCAGTCGGAGGCTTGCGTTTTAAGTCAGTCACTTTACGGAAAACATAATTCGCAGGTAGCCCTCTTCCTGGCCATTGCACAACCTAAATGAGTTGATAGACACCTCATTAAAATTCATGCAGCCGTTAGATGCTACAAGGGTACATGGTATCCCAAATACATTGTCATGCATCAAACATTACCTCGTCTTTGCTGCCGCGTAAGAAAGGCAATGAGAGCATTAACTTAATCCATATTTCGATACTTAAACTCAATCAAATATGATAAATGTGAGACTAGATCTGTTTATTACGTTTTCACGTCTTAACCATTGAATCAAGATTGATGAATTTGTCTATACAGATAGAATGGACTTTGGAGAAGGACATAGGCTACTCTTCAAAGTATACATCAACGTCGTAGACACCAGCTAGTATTTAATAATACACATGTAACATTGCCACATAAATGGTCCGCTTATCAGCGAGTGTCCCTGTAACTTGTATGCCTGCGTCCTATTGATAAATATATTATCTATGTTTACAGGAAACCAGCGGCCAGACTATCAAAGTGCAAAAATTAAAATGACTAAATAATAACGAATTTGGTAAAAAATATGGAAAACCCATATGAAACCCGCTTATCACAGCCAGTCTTCCTAACAGGAAATGGGTTTTGAGTAACAGTCATGTAGCTGCCTATTTATAGCGTCATGTTCACATAAAATTATCAGTTCACTTCTGTATTCAACGAGCTGTCATCGAGAGTGGACGTTGATGGAGACAAGAGAGACCAAGATGTATCACATGCGTGTATTGGTGTTGTTAGCGGTGCAGCTGGCGATAGTGCAGGGCTTCAAATGGGGTGAGCATAAAGTTGTGAACGATAATAATTTAGATTTAATACATTTTATTCTGATTTGAGTTTATTGGCATAAATAATGTTTATTAACGCTTACTAGACTCGTACCCATTTTACAACCACAAAGAAAAGTGCTCAACATTTGTGGTTGGAATTGTTAGGTTGCCTAGTTTAAAGATCTTTGCATTTTTATAATATTGATCCCCATAATTCAAAATTTGTTAATTTAGGTACGTTGCGCGTCCGTGTTTGGGTCACAGAGGTTCATTTTATGTGTACCAAAGAACTGTACCGGCTCAGTAGGTAGATTCAAAGCAAATTGGCTGAGATAAATGAACAGACAGATTCAGGAGTGATCGTATAATGAGTTCCGTTTTTTCATTCGGACGTATGGGACTTAAAAATTAGCTCTTCTGTCATGTTTTATTTACGAATTTAAGAAATTTTGATGTAAAAATGTGAATCTTCTAAATTATGGGTGGTTTTATTCGGAACCTGTTGCGCGCTAGTCTGATACCCACTTGCCGTTGCCGTTAGTTTTGTTTCAATGATCTAAAAAAATATTGTGTTTCAAATAAATCGCTTTCCAGCGGCAATGAAAGTACCTTTCAGATTCCGTTACCTAACATTATCAATAAAATTAATTGCCACCACAAGAAAAAAACAAAAACTTTTCCAAAAAGCATAACTTAAAAGTTCCACATTAGATCACTTCTCAAGCAGTCTGAATTCTAATGCAGTTAATAGCAGTTATCTCAATATCATATTTGATTACATTTATAATCTTTGTGAATAATTTGAGAAGTGCGTCGAAAACACAAGATTTGCTGGAATCAGGACTCTGTGCAGTAGTTTTATACAAAGCACTTGATATTAAGTTTATAGGTTACTAGCGTCTGGCCGCGGCTTCGCCCGCGTATTAAGTGATTTAGCATCCCAAGCGAAAACACTTCCTGGCATTGTAACATTTATCGAAGCACACCTCGGAAAGCACGCTAAGCCGTTGGTCCTGCGCGGTGCAGATCACTCTTCGGTCGTGTTGAATTATCGTCCCATCGGACTACGAGTATGACAGTAAGGGACCCTGATGGCGCGATGCAGTTGAAATTGTGTCACGAATTTTCGAAGGAAATTTAAAGTGTATATCGAGCGAATTGCATTGCTTCCATCCATGTAAAGTACTTGTAATTTCGCTTAGTAGGTAGTACATTGTGTTACAAGGGACCAAAATAATGTATTGCGACTAATTGCGAGCGAGACCGATTGTTTGAATCCAGAGTGAAGCGAAGGATTCTAGAGTAGAATCTTAAGCGTAGCGGGGGATTCAAACTTCTTGGTACCGTGTAGCACAGCGTGTCTGCTTTTCATCCCCCTCTTTGAAAAAAATAAATAAGAGATCCAAATTACAAATTTATATTAAATTAGATACGTTTTTGCAATTTTGGAAGTTTATTGTAAACAGAAAATATAGTTCACTTATATCACTTCGGTATTCGTAATAACTTCAGACTTTGGTTGATAATCATGTTGAGTCAGTGGTGAAATTTCAGGCTGTTTTGAAGTATATGGGCGCGGCAACAAACGTTGAATCGGTGGATGAACTGAGGAAGGCTGTAATTTAATACTTTCAACTACGCGCTTGCAAATTTTTGTCTTATTTTCAATTGAGTCCTCGATATATCCTTCCGCGACACCACTGGATTTCAATTCGCTCTCAATTTGTTTGATAGTAAATGGTTTATGACAGTTTCTGCGTTTGATTTTACACTTTCTGGTTTAACACCAGACTTATTCTATTTCAGTTTGACTGCTAGAACTCATTATTTATTCAATTTGTGTGAATCAAACTAACATTGTCTGTAATATTTTGATAAAACAAATATATAATAATGTTCCCGCGTGTTTTTTTATTTGGTTAACCATTGCCGCATTGGCAGTCGCGCTTTTTTATTACCGGTCAGGACTTTATAGAAGTGTATTGCATTCAAGTTGTGTTCCAAATTCAAAAGTCATTTCGTCACCGTTATTAAGTGCGCCGGAATGAGCCATTTTGCTCGCACGTATCGAGGAACCCTTCGCCTCTTTTCGAATAGATGGGATGAAAAATCGTTTATCGGTGTGATATAAATCGAATGGCGTCGGGCCACCAGAAAGGTCACTAAGGGAATATGGAGTGGAAACGGTTACCGGACTTCTAAGGTGCAGGCATCTGCCTAGTTCTGACGTCAGGGTACCATCACTTGTATTATCTTGCATCTCTTAATTGTAAACTGTTTTTGATATGGCTTGATGAATGAATAAATGATAATTATATTATTCGTCATCATCAGCCTTATAATGTTCCCACTGCTGAGACTCACGGACACAGAGGAAATGGGCCATTATCCTACAACTCGCGGACCCAGTGTGGATTAGTGGAATTATATAATTAATATATTAGGGCACACACTAATGCGCTACAATATCGCTCGCGACTTTAGCTGTATCCGCTGATACCCGCGGTTTCTGGAAATAAATTATCAACGCGTCTCTTATATAAGTAAGTACTCTTAGGAAACCTGTGAAAAGATATCCTTTGATTATGTTCTGTTAATACACTCATTCTACTCTTGCAAACAGCCGATAGCCACACACGGCATGGTTCATGCAGATAATTAAACAACAAAATTCATCCTGATATAAACGAAACAATGGCGTGAAAACAGCGAAAAACTTTAATTACAGCTGCTAACCGATGGGTTACAACAGTGACTATAAAGTTATCTCTTTGACGTTCAGGATGGTAGCGTTTGTCTATGTTTGTCTCTTTTTTTCTATAGAGTTTTTCCATAAGCCAGAACGAAAGGAATACGTTATCTCTAGTAATTACTAATTCTTTGCATTGAATCGGGTGAACGTTCACTTTGATCGTTACTCGGTTTCGTTCGGCGTAGTTCGGTAGGGTTATTACGTATCTTTTGCAAAACGATAGCGATCAAACGCTTTAAGTCATAAAAGACGGAATTACCTGCAGTGTAGGTATGTTAGGTCCTACACAATCGTTTGGTAATCGCTGGCTGTTTGTCAAATGCAATTATTTAAAAAAAAAACGCCATGAACTCTAAAACTTCTGTATGGAAGAGCAATTATTGCGTAAAATCGCTATCGTTTTGCTCTTGCAAAAGATACGTAATAAGTCTGCGGATACAATCGTCCGCTGCCATGCTTGTTAGTTAAGCAAGGTTTGGGTGAGAATGGGTTGGTTGGTTTGAAGCAGTTGTTAACAAGGTTGCGAAATAGATGGGTGGGGTAGAGCAGGTGTTGATGGGGTTGAGAAGTCCCATCCAATTCTAAGTAGACAATCATTAAGTAAGTATTTTACTCGACTAGTCGTTCTGTGGACGCTCGACGCGATTCTGCTCCTTATTTATATCAGGTTACGGATCAATGTTCTGTGCAAGTATTTTTACTTTTCGGTTTGGAAGTTTTATTTGGTTTTAGTTTTTTTTATAATAATAATAATAATCTTTATTTATTTAAAGTTACGGATCAACGTTCTATAACAGTACCTAGGAATATTTTTTGTCTTTGGAGATATTTCAATTATTTTAGTCCTAAATTAAAAGCAAGGTGTAAAGCCAATATTTCCTTTTAATAGCTAAAGCCGATTGTCGATATGATTATAAATGAAATAAATTTGTCAATCCCTAGCATCCTTGACAGCTCACTCCACTTCGAGCTCACTGCACCTAAAGTCATCACGGTGAGATGTCTACAGAATAGCATTGCAGGTCAATGGCGGGCGTCGGGCGGCCTCTACGTCTCTTTTGTTCTGGGAGGCGCAGAGAAATGTGTACCCCATGGTCGTCACTACGTCGTTTTGCGTCTTTTGTATTCCATATTTATTTATAATCTTACTAATATTAAAATGTGAAAGTTTGAATGTTTTTTACTCTAACATGCCAGAACGGCTGAACGGCTCTGGATGAAAATTGGCATAGTCCCGTTTCAAGTAAAAGGTTTAAGGGTATTGTAACTGTTGGCGACTGGCTGGAAAGCCACCTTTTTTAAGAGTTTATATTTTGAAAGGTTTTTCTGTTTGTGTTTTTTGTGACGCTTTGATTAGGTTGTCAAGTGTCAGCGTTTTTCCATTTGCTTTGTACATAGTTTGTTCTATTAATAAATAGTAATTAATATTATACTAACAGTGTTTCTACCATCTCCAACCCATCCTAATAATTACAGTCCACATTGCTCACAAACATTACACCAACTATTTGTAAGTAGTAAATTGTAGAACGTAGTTCTCGAGAAGGCGGCAGCAATGCAAATCATTAGTATGAGCAGCGTATTTTATGAGAAGTTGAGGAAAGAAAAGTTTTAATTAAATCTTATCTTCATGTTTCAGACATAGTCATGGGCATAGAGAATCGGCTAGAGTTTTATAACAATGGAACACTTACGCACACAGAAGACATTCCGACGGCTACAAATATTAAATCCACAACTTATGATCCAGTTCACTACAGGGTTATCTTTGCTGACAACAAATACCCGACCAATTTGTCAATTTCCAGCTTTGACCTATCAACCAGGAAAATACAACATTTAGTTACGGGAAGAACAACCTACTATGGCGTGTCTGTCGCTTACGACCCGGTCACACAGTTACTGTTTTGGAGGACCGAACATTATAATATTTACTCGTTTCCTTTAAATCCTGCATCTTCTAATAAAGCAGTTGACGGAAATCTTATAGTAACGACCAATGGGGACTGCTGGGATATCGCCGTGGATAGTTGTGGAGGGTACGTTACTTTTTGTGATATAATCATACACACACCGGCAAAATTAGTGGAAATTAAAAAATAAACATAATTATATCATTTTTTTAGACCATTGCAGGATAGTTTTACTTGGTTTTATAATATAACCGAGTACTCCTAGTTTTATATAGAAAGAAGAGAGATATATATACCTATAAAGAAGGAGAGTTAATTTTAGGAGTTTGTCTAATTTTATCTGGAGGGTGATCTGCGCAACCATTGCTGCTATAAACAATCTTTATCACACATACATTGTGGGTACATTATTTATTTATTTATATAAACTTCATGTACAATGGTTATACATAGATATCGGATCGGCGCAAAAAGTACGTCTTGGTAAATAACAGCTCACTTGAGACGTGAGCTCTTAACTTTGTTTAGTTCGCTTGAAACACAGCCAATGTTAACACGTTTCACAATGCCTCAATGTGTATTCAAAAGTTGCAAAAATTATACCCAAGAAAGGAATTTACCGGCCGAAGTGTCTTACTTTCAGTAAGTACATGTAGAATAAGTAATATTTTTAGCTTTGAACTAATAAATTAATTAATAATATCACATTTTAAACAACAACAAAATTACCGATTTTATAGCCCCGCTACAAATGTTTGGCCGAGGTTGGCCAATACAAGCCGTAACGTTAGGCAATAACGGGAAAAGCACTTTATTTGTTGCTTGTTAAGGTTTATTTTCACACAAAATGTTATTTAAACTATGCCTTTTCATTTCTAAGTGACAGAAGTAATTTATTGCTAGTGGTGGCCCAGTAGGCCAGTAGTAACGGCCGCGACTTACAAGTTGTAGGTCGTGGGTTCGAATCCAGGCAGGTGCTTTTTTCATTACCACTGCTCTCAAAACGGTGAAGGAAAACAGCGTGAGGAAACCGGCATGTCTTAGAACCTAAAATTCGAATACGTGTGACAGCTCGTGGCTAAATAATAACAACCGCACGGGTCGATCATCAAGGTTAAGCGACGCTTACCGAGGTTCTTTCGTGGATGGGTGACCATCTTTACATAGCGAGTTTCTTCCGTGCCTCGGTAAGCACGTTAAGCCGTTGGTCCCGGCTGTCATTTTAAGATCATTGACAGTCGTTACGGGTAGTAAGAAGCTTGAGATCTGACACCAGTCTTGCCAAGAGGTAGTAATCGTGTTACCCAGTTGGTTGATTGGAGGTCAGCAGTCGCTCCATGTAAAACACTGGTACTCAGCTGAATCCGGTTAGACTGGAGGCCGAGCACAACATAGTTGGGAAAAAAACTAAGCAGATGATGATGATGAGAAGTAATTTATAGCTTTGCTCGTATTTCTGTGAGGAACGGTCTAAAGCAGGGATGGCGAACCTATGGCACGCGTGCCTGTGGTGGCACACGACAAAATATTTTGGGCACGCTGAAATGAGGTTATTCAGCATCTAGGTAATTTGCAACAGCAGAAATGACACCAACTCCTACTATTATTTAAATATAACATAAAACTGTAAATAAATATTGCTGTAAGAATAAATAATGATTAATTCATAACATTTAGAGTTTTATTTTTTGTCAATTGAGAAAGAAAGACAAAGTCAAAATTCTTTGGTGGCACTTCATTGTCACATAAATAATTATATATGTAATTTAAATGGCACGCTTTCTAATAAAGGTTCGCCATCCCTGGTCTAAAGTATAAGATAATATTATGAAGATTTGTAACTTTTATTACTAGGTGCCAGGTTGTAATTAGGTTGAACTTAAACTGTCTTCAAACTTCGTAGTTCGTTAGTAAACAAATGTAGCTGTAGTAAGTATTGTAAATGTAGGATAGTATGTATATATTCACGCGAACAGAGTTTAGCATTGATGTTGTACGAGAAGGGTTATCTAGTCTTTTGTTGCTGATCGAAGATTATTCCAAATGGTCACAGGCTATAAAATTATGTAAATATATGTGAAAAACTAAACGCGATGGTGATATTCGTAAACTAAGTGTGTCTTGCTAATCTTAAAAAAATAAACAAAATGCATTTTTCAAAAAATTCATTCTAAAATCTTATATCACTTAGATGAGTTAAGTTGATTAAATATGTATTTATATTAATTGTATTTAAAAAAATACCTTGTGTGTGTTATTTATGGCGCTACTTTGCTATTGTGTGTAGTTTTATGACTTTAACAAAATCGTTATTTACAAATTACAGATATATTTACTGGGCCACGGCCTTTGAGATAGAGAGGGCTCGCTTTGATGGTTCCGAGAGAGAAATTCTAATACAGAAAGCTAGTTATTATCGATATAGTTTGGCCATTGATTCACAGACACAGAAAATGTACTGGATTGAGTACATTAGTACACCTGAGAACCAGTTATCTATTGAAAGTGCCGATTTGAATGGAAAGGACAGAACAACATTATATGTTATCAAAAACGAACGACGTGCACATTCATTATCCGTATCAAAAGATTTTATCTACTGGAGGAGCGAAAATCAAGACAAAATCTGGCAATTACAAAAAAAAACAGGGCAACGTGAGGAGCCTAAACTATTTTCAATTTCTCACTCAGCCTATTGTTGGCGTTGTCAACATATAGCAGCCAACTACACAATAAAGGACCAAACTAAAGGAAATCTAAACTGTGAACCTCTGAAAAATCTGATACCGAACGATCATTGTTCCCATAGTACGGCAATTAGTGAGCAATCACGTTATGAATCTACACCGGGTTACACTGGTGAGAGATGTGAAGTTTCTATATGTCAGAACTATTGTGTGCAAGGAGCTTGTAGTGTCAGTGCTGACGGACAACCAGAATGCAGGTAAAACATGTTTGTCTCATTAAGTACTAGCATGGTCGCGTCACGTCGCGTCTCGGTTTGAGCTGACCCTAATAACCTAACCTAACTTACGTCACTTAAAACAACCCTTTGATAGGATACCTATTGTTTACAGATCTTAAGCATTCACATTGTCCCTATCACTGCTTATCAGAAAGAGACTAGAAAGCTTCGAAATCTATATTTAGGGTACCTAGAACACCGACTCGAGTCGAACACAATTTACATTAGTAACAAAATAAATTTTGATGTTTTAAGGCCGAGTTTCTCACCACTAAATTATCACATTATTAATGTGACAAATTGTCAAGCACGCGTTATTTTTTGTGATTGGCTGTTAAAAAATCATTCAACCAATTCCAGTAGATAACGCGTGCTTGACAATATGTCACATTAATTCTGCGATAATTTTGAGGTGAGAAACTCTGCCATAGTGTCTTGTGTATTTTAGTTTCTTTTATTTTATTTTAACTATTATTTTGCTTTACGGTACTAGAGTTGCAAGGCCGGATAGCTCGAGATTGAGCAGTGTTTGGACTTCCTCTGTAGACGAGAACAGGCTGGAGTGGTGTCTGGTTTTGTCATAGATATAAGTACTTTATTAAGTGGTTGATGTGTTTCATTTTTCAGATGTGAAACTGGTTTCTCCGGCAAAAGGTGCGAAGTCAGTGTGTGCCATAAGCATTGTTTGAACAGCGGTGTCTGTTCAATGAATGAAGAAGATGGGCCGGTCTGTGAATGCGCAGCAGGTTATGACGGTGAAAGATGCGAAGTTTCCATTTGCAAGGACTATTGTTTGCAAGGCAACTGTAGTGTCAGTACAGAGGGAAAGTCTAAATGCAGGTAAATCGTGTTGTACTTACTTCAAACATAATAATTATAAACACTTTTACTAATATGCCTGCCCACTTTTGTTCCAACTTCATAAACTATAGCTTGATCTCTGCGACAGCTGTCAGTACCAATACAGTAACAATACAGTAACAATACAGTAACAATACAGTAACAATACAGTAACAATACAGTAACAATACAGTAACAATACAGTAACAATACAGTAACAATACAGTAACAATACAGTAACAATACAGTAACAATACAGTAACAATACAGTAACAATACAGTAACAATACAGTAACAATACAGTAACAATACAGTAACAATAGCGCTTGACAGGCTAACACTAACGTAACAATAACGTATACGTCAGTTTGACATATGTCGCAGATATCAAGCTATCTTTTATGAAGTATAGGGCAATTGACAAATTCAGGTTCGAGTTCTCTCACCGATGTCAGTATTGTCTACGACGAACTTATTGTCTAAAATGCAGCGCAGTAGTCGCACGCCCCATTCGCCGTTAACTAGAGACTTACCGAAACTATATTTTTGGCCGAATCCGAAACTCATAGAGCAAGTCTAAGAATGGAGTATTTTCAAGCTTATACTGTAACAATTTGGTATTATCATTGCCAGTCAAACCTTACTCGTAGAAGTCCGAAGTTAATTCAAGTCGTTTTTGCTTAGCCTCGTTTTTAATGCCCTTTAATTCAAAATTTGTTTGTGCTTATCAAGAAAATCTGATAAAATTATTTTTTGGTCTTGGCAGTGCCCAATGAAAGCGAGCGAAAAATTGAAAACATCGTCGTGGCAAAATACGTGAAAAAATGTTTTAAAAACAATGAACATAGTGCAGTTCCTTTTTTTGCTTATGCAAAGAAATACCTATCTCTTCGTTAAAATTAGTTCACTTAGAAACTGTATTAAAATATTTTACAATGCGTGTCCTCGAAAAGAGCGGTTGTGCAAGCAGCCAAACTGTGCGGAAAGTGTCACTTTTTTTCACTAGTGCTTTTTACTTTCCTGTATTTTTGTAATTTTTAACTCCAACGTCAGCCCGACGCATAGAGTTTTTATTATTTGAGAAATGTTTAAATAATTAGTTATGTACAGATTATCATTCATATAAAAGGTAAAATAAAACTAATACTTTATTTTAGGCGTTTTCAATTACTCTAGATTTTGATTTTGATCAAAAAATTAATTTTAAATATTCATTAAATATGTTTGGCAGAACGTATATTTTGCTCGTGCCTTATTGCGTTACGATGTGACAGCTATTTGCACATGCGCAGTAGATATGCCCGAGGAACTAATACTTAATCTGTGGATATTCTGAACGCGCTTGAATAAGCCCGCCATTTTACTAATTTCATTTTATTAATTTATTTATTTCCTCGCACAATGCATAGTAAAATGTTGTATGATACACGTACGTAAGATGATTTATATCACCTACCTTCCGCACTTGTAGCAATAACTATTTTATACCATTCCCCGTCTAAAAAATGTCCGTGACTACCGCAGGACCCCGACAGCAACCGCTTCCATATTTGGTAAATAATTACTACTCAATTGGTACCAATTAGTAGCCGAACAACAAAATTGGTACCTTAGTAGTTTTCGAGAAAGTCGACTTTGAAGGTGGTCCTGCGGTAGTCACGCTCCATTCAGCAGGACCACCATGAGCGCCGAAAACGGGGGCATGCTACAGCTATTCTAAGTATACAAATAATTACTACCCATAAATGTGATCCATTTCGTAAAAAAAACAGAACTGAATCATTTTTATTTATCGAGAAATCAACGATGATAACTTTCGCTCGCTCGTTCAGCAGGACCACGACTTTGAATGTTGATTCCAAGTTGGAGGAGCCTGCGACTTTCCTCAAACCTACATAGAAAATTACTACCCTGCAAGATAAAATTGATACCCAGAATTCACAACTAGTACTCCAGTAGTTTACGAGATATACCATGCCATTGGTGGGGTGGCGGTAGTCACGGTGTTAAATTTTCATTTCAAGATTTCTCTATTAAAAACTTAGTGAATTCTGCCCAAATGTATACAAAAATTACTACTCCTACAGAAGATAAAGCGACCAAAAATTCAGACACCTAAGTGTTGTATTTTAAGAGAAATTAGCTTTCATTACTTTTCCATACTAAATATTCGCGTATAACCCGACCATATTAAGTTGTCAATGGTATTGAGCAGTACACTCGTGCAAAAAAGTTTAAAAAGTTTTGGACCATAGACAAGATTGAATGAGATTCAAAATTATGTGAAGAAAATCGACGATTGAGAAATCGTCGACGCTGTTTGATATTTTAACTGAGTAGAACTTAAAATGAGCCCTGTAATATGAATATACATGATTACTTTGTGTGACGTATAACATAAAGCCAGCTGATCTCCGTTTGAACGCATCTTGACAAAAGTTTTTTGACTAAACTTATGTGAGTATATCTAGATAACGTGCATATAATAACAATAACTATATTTATTAAAACTTAAAATAATTATTATGTACTTACAAGTACGTATTTGAAATAGTAACTGATTGTTATTTTAAGATTAAACTTGGATTAGAGTAAAATCATCTAAAAAAGACAAAAGATATTTATTTCAACTGGGCCACCAAGCGGCACTTTTGAATGTCACAATTTAAATTTAAATGGAATACAAGTTGATTCTACCGTGCATTCGGAAAGTAGCTAGTTATGGAGAAGAATGCACAAGAAACTCCATACTTTTTAAATTTACATGGAATAAAAGTTGATTCTACCGTGCATTCGGAAAGTAGCTTGTTATGGAGAAGAATGCACAAGAAACTCCATACTTACACTTTTAAAAAAAAAAAATGATTCTACCGTGCATTCAAGTCTATTAAAGTCTTGAACATAAACATATTATAAAGCTTTAAAACAATTAGCCCCAAGTTTCTCAGCTCTAAATTATCGCAGAATTAATGTGACAAATTGTCAATCACGCGTTATCCGCTGTGATTCGCTGTTGAAAATTCATTAAACCATAGCAGATAACGCGTGCTTGACAATCCTGCGATAATATAGAACTGAGAAACTCGGGGTTAGCAATCAACAACCTTTTATTTTTAATAACTTGAATTATGTCTATTAATGTTAGGTAATTATATTTGAGATTATTTTTTATGTTTACATTTCGCGTATACATTTTTCCTTTTATTTTTATTGGTTGTTTTTATAAAGATATTCATGATGTTCATGAAAGTACCTACTTTCTTAATTATAAAAATAAGTATCATCACGTTTTCATGTTTAAGAGATAAATTGTAAATGATTACCTACTGTTGTCATTCACCCTATGTACTTGTAAGTTATCTAGGTATTTCAATACCTAGATAACTTAAAAGTACATAAGGTGTACATAACTTGTGAGCCTGCCATAATAATAATCTGTAATTTTGAAATAGTTTTAAAATGATAAAACTAAAATTCATTCTATTCTTAAATTGTTGAAATTTTGCATGAATATAGATGCTTTTCTCATTCTGTTTTATCGAACCTATTTGCTAGATAAATAACATAGTTCCAGTTTTATAAGGTAGGTATTAGTCCAATTTAGAATAATAAATTGATTTTTAAATATTTAAAATATGACTGATTTTACAAATTGTTATCGATCTGTGTTCTGTGTCATAATAAAACTTATTCGACATATAAAAAAAATATATTACTAATTCATAACCTAGATCTAACAATGTGAGTATTAAATAGGTACCTAACTAAAAATACACCAAAGGTCCACAAGAAATGTCAGTGGAAATTTGATACAAATTGTACCATACGTGGGACACTCAGAAAGTTTTGCGAAACTAAAAAAAATTGTTCTATACGTACATATATTTTTATTAAATCTTTTCAAAGTACTTTCCACCAGCCTCTATACAAAGATTCATGCGCCTAAACCAGTTTTCAAAACACTTTTTCCAGTCCGCCGCAGACACCTCGTTTACAGCCTGCTCGAACGCAGCCAGCGCATCTTCCGGCGACGAAAATTGTATCCCTTTGAGCTGATTTTTTATTTTTGGGAATAAAAAGAAGTCACACGGTGCTAGATCAGGGCTGTAAGGAGGGTGACCCAGGAGTTTGACTGGCGTGCTGTCCAGGAAGTCCCTCGTTTTGAGTGCGGTGTGCGCAGGTGCATTGTCGTGGTGGAGCAGTAGCCCGCGGAGCCCTGTGTTTGGTCGCTTGTTGCTTATAACAGAGAAAACTTCTGGCAAACATTTGGTAGTATACCATTCGGCATTAATGCTTCTTTGATCCCGTAAGGGAATTGATACCAAGTGGCCAGTCAAATTAAAAAAGCTAGCGATCAAAATCTTACCCCCGCTTCTAGATCGCTTCACTTTGGTAGGCGTTGGCTCATTTTGAAACACCCAAACAGTCGACTGGCGCTTGGTTTCTGGGTCGTATTGATAAATCCAGGACTAATCACCTGTAACGATGTCGTAAACACGCCGAGACGAGCCTGCTTCAAATTTGTTAAGC
This sequence comes from Orthosia gothica, assembly GCA_949775005.1. Classification (NCBI taxonomy): domain Eukaryota; kingdom Metazoa; phylum Arthropoda; class Insecta; order Lepidoptera; family Noctuidae; genus Orthosia; species Orthosia gothica. The sequence goes on along the minus strand of OX459048.1, from coordinate 2,678,512 downwards.
ATATCACGGCACCATTCCACCCGGGCCTGCTTCTGAGCATCGGTGAGGTTGTGCGGCACCCAGCGTGATACTATCCTCCTCACGCGAAGATGGCTGTGTAGAATCTCGTGAACGCTTCCCGATCCAATCTTCAATATGTGTTGAATCTCCTGATATGTAATTCGCCTATTGTCTTGGATTAAATTTTTCACTGCTAGCACGTTTTCTTCGGTAACAGCCGTCAAAGGGCGACCGCTTCTTTCGTCATCCCCCAAAGTTGGTCGACCGCGCTTGAATTCGTTATACCAACGATACACGGTTGCCTTGGAAGGGCCTTCATCCATGAATGCCATTTGAAGTCTATCGTACGATTCATCCGGTTTCAGGCGACACTTGAAATCGTATAAAATCATAGCTCTAAAATGTTCCCGGCGCAGATCCATATTTCAGTGAGACACAATACTTTGAATTAACTCGCAAAAAATGTGGAGGGAAATTTTGAAATTGGAACTTGCTTATTTTTACTTATAAATAATCATATTTTCGAAAAACATTATAACTGGCCAGTCTCCCATATATAAAAACGTTTTTTCGCAATACTTTCTGAGGGGCCTGGTACAATCGACTTCTGGTACTGTAAAAATACATACCTATTACTTATGTAATCATTTTATACTTAAGCTATTAGCAACATATTGTTACTGCAGTAAATTAGGTTTTTAATACGTAGGTACTTAAGCTTGCAGCAATGTTAAATTAGTAGGAAAGAAATAAATAAGAAATTCCTATCGTTCTTTAATGGTATTCATATAAAAACACAGAAGGTAGGTACTACAATACAGAAAAATAATTATTAGAGTACCTACCTTCCCACGGCATTAACAAAGGTATTATAGGCCATGGGTAACAATTTTTTTTTTTTTTTTTATGTGCCTAGTACACATTTTGTATAAAAATTGTAGATTGTGAACTGTTGTTTTTACTAAAACGACATCCATAATTTTTTTTGCACGAGTGTACTGCTCAATACCATTGACAACTTAATATGGTCGGGTTATACGCGAATATTTAGTATGGAAAAGTAATGAAAGCTAATTTCTCTTAAAATACAACACTTAGGTATCTGAATTTTTGGTCGCTTTATCTTCTGTAGGAGTAGTAATTTCTGTATACATTTGGGCAGAATTCACTAAGATTTTAATAGGGAAATCTTGAAATGAAAATTTAACACCGTGACTACCGCCACCCCACCAATGGCATGGTATATCTCGTAAACTACTTGAGTACTAGTTGTGAATTCTGGGTATCAATTTTATCTTGCAGGGTAGTAATTTTCTATGTAGGTTTGAGGAAAGTCGCAGGCTCCTCCAACTTGGAATCAACATTCAAAGTCGTGGTCCTGCTAAACGAGCGAGCGAAAGTTATCATCGTTAATTTCTCGATAAATAAAAATGATTCAGTTCTGTTTTTTTTACGAAATGGATCACATTTATGCCCCAGTTTTCGGCGCTCATGGTGGTCCTGCTGAATGGAGCGTGACTACCGCAGGACCACCTTGAAAGTCGATTTTCTCGAAAACTACTAAGGTACCAATTTTGTTGTTCGGGTACTAATTGGTACCAATTTAGTAGTAATTATTTACCAAATATGGAAGCGGTTGCTGTCGGGGTCCTGCGGTAGTCACGGACATGTCTAAAAAGCTTATTTTATTCACTGAAAACAGTGAATAAAAAGCACTTTTACTCACTGTTTTGGTGTTTGAATTTGGAACACACCAATGTATTCGAACTCCATCTCAATGCTACATAACTAGACCAGGGTCGATAATTTTTGAAAAGAAAATAAATTATAGTAGGATGAAACCCATTGGAAAAGGAAGAAAATTTACCAAAAATTAAAGGAAAAATAATTTACGGGCGATCTGAAGTCGGGAAGGGGAAGGGGGTGAGTTTTTAAGGGTGAAAACGGTTTATCTCGATTTCCGGCAAACTACAAGTCCTATGGAAAAAGTGAAATGGCAAAGTTGTAGATAATAAAAAGATCTACAACTTTTGTATTGACACTTTTTTCACATAACCTCAAAATGTATGTGCAGAATTCAAATAACCGAGTTTTTGCTTTTAAATTTTTATCTTTGACAACTTTTAATTTATTTTCACATAGTTTGGTAAAAACTAACCTTTTTATGTCCCAAACACACTGTTATTTTTTTATTTAAAATATTATTTTTTTCTCCTTATTTTGACATAATATCGAAAAAACTATCCTAATTTTCAATCAAAAATTCTCCTGTCAAAATATCTGCTTTTTAAAAAAAAATTCGGTGGGTTCTTTGTTCGTTGAAATCTCTACTTTTTGATGGTGTATAAAAAATATACATTACTATGATACATATAATTTAATTTAAAAACGAAATAACAGGTAATAAGGCCCAGACCCTCCTAGTCCCTTCCCTACTTCTCTATAAAATACCTTTTGATGGGCTAAAATTTTCCGTAGGTCACTCAGGTATTTCAGTTATCTTAAAATAGCAATAAATAGGCATCTACGCATATAATTTAAAGAAGATTCTACAATTTACTCAAAATATTGTAGATGTCTTAATAAATATTACCTTTATTTTTTGCATTTTCTGAGAAAATTTAAAATATTAATGTATATTTTTTTACACCATCAGAAAGTAGAGATTTCAACGAATAAAGAGTCCACCGACTTTTTAAAAAAAGCAGATATTTTGACAGGAGAGTTTTCGATTGAAAATTAGGGTAGTTTTTTCGATATTAAGTCAAAAAAAGGTGAAAAAATAAATATTTTAAATAAAAAAAATTGCATTGTGTTTGGGACATAAAAAGGTAAGTTTTTACCAAACTATATGAAAACAATAAAAAATTGTAAAAGATAAAAATTAAAAACGAAAAACTTGGTTATTTGAATTGGTTATGTGAAAAAGTATCAAATCAAAAGTAGTAGATCTTTTTATGATCTACAACTTTGCCATTTAACTTTTTTCCATAGGACTTGTAGTTTTGCCGGAAATCGAGATAAACCTTTTTCACCCTTAAAAACTCACCCCCTTCCCCTTCCCGACCTCAGATCGCCCGTAAATTATATTTCCTTTCATTTTTATAATATTCTTCTTCTTTCCCAATGGGTTTCAACCTACTATTATTTTTTTCACTTTTTATTATTTTTAAAGGCTTCTACCCTGGTCTAAACCTCCTTGCGCAAAAAAAATTCGATACAAACATCTTGTGCAGAGAATACTCGACTTTCAAACTACTTCTTTGATTTAAATTTTGAGTTTTTTTATGTTTATGATTTTGATTTTAGTCTAGGATATTTATTGAATACTTATTTGGATTGTAATTTTAATATTAATTGCAATGGTGTTTAATTAATTATAATTATGTTACGTAACAGAGGTGATCACAGGTCCCTGAAACACAGGTGCTGTTACCTAGCTCAGGGGTCAGGGTTTCACATTTTTTGTGAATTTTGAAGGTTATAAACTATTTATTTATTACTCGTAACATTCCTTGCGATTTTCGCTCATATCTTTCTTTTTCTCGTAGTCATGGTATAAAACATAGTATGCAACTCTTGAATAAAACGGATTTATATCGAGGGCCATGAATCACTCGCGTCGCTCATGATTCTAACACTTCCCCCTCCTCCCTACGGTCGTGATTCAGTCGTTAGAATCCCTCACTTGCTCATGATTCATCTATGCCCCTCGCTTTAAATTCTTCGATGATGACAATTGAGAAATATTAGGGTTGAATCGCTAATATGAAATTGCCGATTTGTACTGAAAAATTGAAATTAGTTTTTTATTTAACCTATTTATTTAATCATAATAATTACCATTATTGTCTATACATTGCTGACATCTAATAGGAAGGTCATTTATGCCTTTGCGATAGAACTCTGGTGATCTATTTATTTATTTAGGTAACCAACAGCGATACTTAAAAATATTTTACAAAATATATAAGGTAAGGTAAATATATATAGGTTTCCCTGTGTAAATGTATAAAACATTCGAACGAACTAATGCTACAAATTTAAATTAAAAGATGCAATACAATCCAAATTTATATAAGGTTAAGTTAAATCACAATTTTGAAATGGTTACTAAACTATTTTGGTAACTATTTTTAAATAAAAAGGTTGAATAACAGAAGATATTAGAAGATAGAAGACCGGTTGACTGTCACTTGTCTCCATCTATAGCCTTCACTATTCGTTTTTTGAATGTAGGTTTATTACAGTTAAATATATCAACTTGTGAGAATTCCGAGTTATAATTTCGAGCAATGCGAGTCAGTACACAGTTCTTGGCATAGTTAGTGGAGTGTAAACATTGGCGTGTGACGAGTGCGCCGTAGGGGAGTATTAAAAGCTATCTGTGCGACCAACTCCGGGCAATCAAGGCGTCCATTGAATATGTCATAGAGCAGACACATGTCCATCACTTTACGCCTTTCTTCGAGTGTTAGCAGACCATATGTTCGACAGCTATCCTCGTAAGACATTGGAGGTTTACGAAGGCGATAGTTAAGATAGTTAATAAATCTTTTTTGAATCTTTTCTATTTGGTTCTAATAAATTATGTATTGTGGGGACCAGATTGGGCACGCATACTCTAAAACGCTGGGCACATATGCAAAATAAACAGATTTAAGAGCCCCAATGTTTTTAAATACCTTACATGACCTAAGAACAAATCCTAGGTTCTTATAAGCTTTTGTGCTAATGAGGTCTATTTGATCTGAGAACATTAATTTACTATCAAACATAACTCCTAAATCCCTAACCATCTAGACTTTATTTATTTATGACAATTCCATCAAAATTATATGAGTAAACAATCGGGGTCCTCTTACGCGTGTAACTTATACATTGACACTTAGCAACGTTTACAGTGATCTTGTTTTTTGAGTAATAATTATTTAAGTGATTAAGATCCTCTCTCTATATTCGACAAACTGTGTGAAAGCATTTTGTACTGCCTCCTGAGAAGAAAACTTTTTATCACGTAGAAAATTGACCAAATCACGAAAAAAATGGTAGTCCGTTGGAGCAAGGTTTAGCGAATACGAAGGGTGACGAATGTTGTCTAATTGCAGTTCCTGTAGAGTTAAAACGGTTTCTCGTGCTGTATGAGGTCTCGCGTTATCATGGAGCAATAATGGTGAAGATCGATTCATGAGTCGGGGCTGTTTCACTGCTATTTTTGCTATCATTGTTCAGAGTTGGTTGCTTGACCAGATCGGAGAAAGCTATAGTGAATAACACCATACTGAGACCACCAAACAGTTATCATTACCTTTTTATTGGTAAGCTTTGCTTTAGGACACTGTTGCGGCGTTTAACCAGTCGTCAGTTATTGCATTTTTCGCTTACGGTCATCGTAAAGAATCCACTTTTCGTCACAAGTCACAATTCAATCCAATATTCCTTCATTTCTGTATCGATTCAACAAGGCAACACAATTTTCAACACGCGTTTCTTTCTGCAAATCAGTCAAATCATGAGGCACCCATTTTTTTTATTTTTTTATTTTATTGATTTGACGCAAATGAGTCAATATTGTTGGTAAGGTAACGTTAAACCATACCGCTAATTCCTGGATAGTTTGTCTCGGATCGACTTCCACCATCTCTTTCAATTCATTGTTATTCACCCAATGATATTCAAATAAACAGATATGTTATAAGCGCGCGCATTGTGAAGACTCGAATAGGACATAATTGTGACATTTAGTCTTTAGTTTATGTCACGCATGGCGAAGAGCGATAGGCTTTGTTGAAACAAAAACAAAATAAAAAAAACCGGCCAAGTGCGAGTCGGACTCGCGCACGAAGGGTTCCGTACTTGGTAAATTGCGGTTTACGATTTATGATGCATTAAAAAAAAAACTACTTACTAGATCTCGTTCAAACCAATTTTCGTTGGAAGTTTACATGGTAATGTACATAATAATTTTTTTTTACTTTTATCATTCTCATATTTTAGAAGTTACAGGGGGGACGGGACATACATTTTACCACTTTGGAAGTGTCTCTCGCGCAAACTATTCAGTTTAGAAAAAAATGATATTAGAAACCTCAATATCATTTTTGAAGACCTGTTCATAGATAACCCACACGTATGGTTTCGATGAAATATTTTTTTTTTCTTTCAGTTTCAAGTATGGGAACCCCCAAAATTTATTGTTTTTTTTTTCTATTTTTGTGTGAAAATCTTATTGCGGTTCACAGAATACATCTACTTACCAAGTTTCAACAGCATAGTTCTTATAGTTTCGGGAAAAAGTGTCTGTGACATACGGACGGACAGACAGACAGACAGACAGAAATGACGAATCTATAAGGGTTCCGTATTTTGCCATTTGGCTACGGAACCCTAAAAATGCCATCGTGTGAATTTAGAGAGTGTACCAATTATGATACCAAATTAAATAAAACAGAAGTTATCTCTTACCATAATGTAAGTACGCAAAACACTACAATTTAATTTCGTAATATTCTGATATTTGGAGGTTAGAAAAAGAAAAAAATAGTGGTCAGAATAATGTTTGTTTTGTCAAGTGACAAACACTAGCTGTTTCTTTTTTATTGTTGGTTTTATCAAGCCATCCCTTTCGACTTGTAGTGAAATGTCAGATGAATGAAAAGTGCTGCCGCTGCTGCGCGGAACACTTTTTACCCGACTGCCGAAGGAGGGTAATGTGTGTATCAGTCTATGTATGTATGTAAGTATGTATGTATGTATGTATGTTTGTTCCTATATGGCGTTCCAGAGACCAAACGCGTTGGCCGATTTTGATGATTCATACGTCAATCGATGCGTCTTAACCCTGCGAGTGTCATAGGCTACATTAAAATGGGATAATAGAAAAATGGCGGATTTTGGGTGCCATATTGTGGGGGCACAATTTTTTTTTTCTTCTTAACCCATCGTGTGGGGTATCAAAATAAAGGATTTTAAAAGGTGATTTCAAAAATATATAACACTTATATGTTTAAATGTATCCAATTCGAAAAAATAACTAAAAAGTTATAAATAAAAAAAACTTAATTCAAAAAAATCAAAAAACCCGACTGCTTCAAAAGCGAACTAAAAAGTCGTAAACAAGGAAAAAATCATGCTGTGCAGGCGGAGGATACACCAGATTTTGGTCAGCCAGCCCGCGATATGTATCCTCCGACTGCACAGCACGATTTTTTCCTTGTTTACGACTTTTTAGTTCGCTTTTGAAGCAGTCGGGTTTTTTCAATTGTTTTGTGAGTGTATAATGTATCTGTTTATTTGAATATCATTGTATTCACCTGTGTGGGCGGTTTTCCATTTGGTTCGTTCTTCAAATCAAAGTTTCCATCACGAAGCGTTTAAACCAACATCGCACGGTGCGTTCATTAGCAGTCCCCTCTCCAAACGCAACATTGATATTGCGAGCTGTTTCTGCCGCTTTAGTTACGCGTTGGAAATCGTATTAAAAAATCACTCGAATTTTCGAAGTATTCTTCTAAGAAAGATAAATAAAATAAACAACTAAAAGTCGAAAATCGAATGTTGCACATTTTTTAAAACATAAACTCCATAGGTACCATGTGAAAAAAATGTCACTCAAAAATCTCAAAACATGAAGGTTCTATTTCAATTCGAAGTACCTATTACAATAAAACGGCAATTGCATACTTTAACCCCTATTACTAATGAAACTCAAAGACATAAAAAAAACATTAGTTTAACCGGTAATCGCAAACGGCATTGGCATAATACGTCCATGGTATTTGCACACTCACTCAACGCCACGGTGGAATAGTGCGCGGTAGTAGCGCACTCGAAGCAAACAGAGCGTTTTACGAAAATTCACGACCGTAGTGTCGACAGGCTGAAAGTTACGGCCGATTTTTGTTCGAAACCAAATTTCAGCTGAAACGGGATTTTTGTCGAAACAGGCCGAAAACGTATATTCGGCCAGTGTCTATCTTTTACAAATAGCATACATATTTGTTGTTTTTTTACTATAGATAATTCATCGATGTCTTTGTTATTACAGTTGTTATGCCGGCTACTCTGGGGAACGTTGCGAAGATAACGCGTGTCATCAGTTTTGTTCAAACAATGGTGCCTGTTCCCTTAATGAGGAAGATGAGCCGATGTGTGAATGCGCAGAAGGTTACGAGGGTGAAAAATGCGAAGTTGCCATTTGTAAAGACTATTGTTTGCAAGGAAACTGTAGTGTTGGTACTGAGGAACAGCCTAAATGCAGGTAAATCTTGTTGTCCATATAATTCGTTGCTAATACAATATGAACACTTTTATTATTATAAATACCTGCCCGTTATTGTCCCACTGAAGGACAGTCAGTGTTGTCAGATAAACTTGTATACAGGATGCAACAGAAAGGTGTGGCCATTTTTTTATAACTGCTTCTGTCCATGAATATGAATAACTTTCTCTAAAGAATTCGTAGTCAATTTTCAACCAAACAATGATATCTCCCATACACACACAAAGCACGCACGCAACAAGCACACACGAAGCAAGTTAAGCCGTTGGTCCCGTTGGTTTGACAGTCGTTACGGGTAGTCAGAAGCTTGAGATCTGACACCAGTCTTGCCAAGGGGTATCGTGTTACCCAGTTACTGGGTTGTGGAGGTCAGATAGGCAGTCGCTCCATGTTAGACACGGGTTCTCAGCTGAATCCGGTAAGATTGGAAGCCGACTCCAACTTTATTGGGAAAAGGCTAGGCAGATTGATTGAATTGCGTCTCCCATACAAATTTGGGTCAGCTAACGATAACTGTGTATGGTAAATCCATTTTTATAAGGTTGGGTCTTAGAGAAAGTAGTACATTTATATGGACAAAAGCAGTTTTTAAAATTAGATCACACCCTTCCGTTACAGCCTGTATAGGGCGTCTGAAACACGGCACAGCGGTCGCGCACCTCATGCGCCTGTTACAAGTATACATATATATTTGTTGATATTTTTGATTATAGAGTAACTCATCGATATTTTAATTTTAGTGAAGTTAACGCGTGTCACGAGTATTGCTCAAACAATGGTGTCTGTAGCCTGAATGAGGAGAATGAGCCGGTCTGTCAATGCTCAGCAGGTTATGATGGAGACAGGTGCGATGTTCCCGTCGTTATAATGAAGTGTATCCAAATGTGTTTCAATGCTGAGAGACATGCTAAATCCAGGTAAAGATCTTTTAATTCCAAAGGCTTTCCAAACAATGATCATTTTCACCTTCACAAAAGTCAACGTCTGATCTGATCAAAATCCATACTGGTACCGGCTATTGTGTCCTTAGTGTCGATCGCCCATGACGACCGCGACAATCACATAAATAATAGAATCATCAGATTGATCATATCATATAAGAAGGCATGAAGCCTTAATTATCGCCTTATTAGATTAAAGGTGCTTTTTTATCTTTTTTACAGTTGCAGCCTCGGTAACTCTGGGTAATGGAGAGTCGACGTGTGCTTCAAATGTCGTCTTAAACGGAGATCGTTCGGAAGTTGTTGAAGAATTTATTTTTACCTCTACCATCACTACTATTCAGTAGAATAACTATAAGTGCGCGGTCCCATTAAAAAATAGTAGCTAATTACATACAGTTATAGATGATTTAAATTGCAATTTAATAATCAAGATTAGACAGATGGGGCAATATAATAATTTACTAGTTTTCGGGTCACATTATTAACTACTAATATTCCAGCTCAGCTACTACGACTAGTGCAGTATCTAAACTCTCACAGATTGATGTCTACTTCAAGACATCAATCTGTGAGATACAAAATGTATTCGACACAAATAACTAAACTGCCAGCAAAAATAAACTTAAAATTGAAATCATAGACAATTCATATGAATCAGTCATATCAGTAACAGAGCATCAAATCTAGATTCGGACATTAACGAATTTGTATTAAATTCTAACTGCTTAGTGGTTCTAAAGCTGTTTTGTTATTATGATGATAGATGTGTTGAGAATAAAACGTTAAAATCTGCATCTTAAATAGGCCTAACTACAAAAAATAGGGCAATAAATAACAAAATTACAAATTAAATTTTGTTACATTTTTGTTACACTTTACTATACAGTTTTAAGTAATTGCATACAACATGCATTTATCTATTAGAGAGAAGCAATTTTCTTACTGCTATGGTTTTTTTCTAATCTCAAGCCCAAACTGACAAAAATACGGTTTGTCAATTATGAGTATTTACAATAATTGTGATATCAATGACATTGCGACTTGAATTTAATCGTTTTTTTTTTAAAGATCTTTTTTGTACAAGTCTGACCAAAAAAAGATGTTCTCAAGTAGCTAGCACACGTATGAAAAGGTACTCGACCTTAAAATGTGGGTGTCGATCCTAGAGTTCTGCACGATTCTGTGAACCTTATTTAATGTCTTTTTCGGGCATCAGTCTCTCACAAACTTAGTTTATTTTTTTGAAGTGAAAACTTCTTTAGCCGCGTTGGGCGTTTTTTGTTAGCGCCAAAACTAATAGGTTCGCATCAGTGACCCGTTTTAAGCTTTTTTTACTTTATTAAATTTAATATAACTATACTAAAGATTACATGTTATAAAAACATCACTATAAAAAATTGATTTAACGTTAGCTTTAGTTTATCTTTTGAATAAAAATAAGTCCTGTATAATACACGTATTTTTATTTTCCCTTACCATAGTAAATTCATAAACTAGATTTGAACAATATTTTGTACGTCTCTCAAAAGCCGGATGAATCAAGGTAAAAACCAACGCGGTTGTGTGTGAATAGATAAGAAAAAAAAACAGTAAAAGAGAAGAATAGTAACAAAAGTACAATCACAAATTGCGCTGAGCGTGCCCGATAGGGTCACCAACTCTGCATTTGCTGGGCTTTAGACACCCTGTAGGAGTAGCTTGTTTAGTAGCAGTGGGTGGAGGCCGGACTTGTACTTGGAACCTCGATTTCATGAAGTTTTCAAAGCTGATACAACGGCACATTATCGTGCAACACTGCGAATCAGATAATTGTGAAGCGATACGTCTGAGTGGCATACCTTTCTTTTTGTTTGGATATTATTTATATATTTATTCGTTTATCCTCGCACTGGAACGCCTTGCAGCAATTACACCAATGGAGCACAATCGGTGATCTCTTTCAAATTTATCCCTAGTTTTTTGCCCGGTTGATGGCAATAGGATTTAGGGGGCGATCACATGGGAATTCATCATGGACCATAATCAGCCGACAGACGTCCATTGCTGGACATAGGCCTCCTCAAAGCGTCGCCACATTGACCGGTCCCGAACGTTTCGCATCCAGCAGACTCCCGCCACCTTTACCAGGTCATCTGTCTCCCTGGTGGAAGGCCTTCCAACGCAGCGTCCCATGGGTATTAAAAAACATAACTGGTGAAATGTTGGTGTACTACGCGTATCGTACACACTCCCTTTGCTTCATTAACTTTCATGCAATATAGACAGTACTTACACCGATTTCATGACCGTACTCACGTACTGCGCACCTGGCCGTTCTGAAGAACATCACCAATACGATCCTTATTGTCCTTCTAGGGCGTCCCATCCCGGCGTTTCCACTCACGTCTTCCTTGTAAATACCTGTGGTTAATCGCCTTTCATTCATCTTCTCAACATGGCCAAACCATCTACTACTTCTTTTCGTTTCGATGGTACATTTGATCAAACTGTTTGAGCCCTGTTGAGAACATGTTGAGAACTGTTTGGGTGGCCACGTTTATTGCAGCGTTAGATGCACTATACAGGTCATCCAAGGTGCAAGTGAACGGACAGTCGGGACACTCCAGCAAGTGGGGCATGGTCTGTACAGGAGCACCGCACTCGCACCCAGCGTGCAATGGACCAATAATCCCCCATTTTGCCAAATTATATTTGCAGCGGCCTACCTGGGTGCGCAGCCGATTCAGTGCTTCAAGTGGGCTTAATGAAGTCATGAGGTGGTGGGTACTTCTCCAACCACAGTTTGCTCCTCTCCCTAGACGGACTGTCCCGGATTGCCCGTGTGGTTTGCAGGAAGCTCTTTCGACTTTTTAGTCTACGCCGAGTTGTTAAGTGGTCGTATAGGGGATGTCGGGAATCGGATTCCTGGTTCTTCTTTTCAATCGCGCATGCGACATCCCTTCGTACAGCAGGAGGTGCTATACCTGCTAGTGGGTAGAGCTTATATAGTGGAGTGGGTTTTAAGCAGCCCGATATTATCCGACACGTCTTATTTAGGGCGGTGTCTACTTGCTTTGCGTGGGCGGATCGGTGCCATACTGGGCACGCAAACTCGCCAGCAGAGAAACAAATGACATGACGGTTGTGCGGAGAATATCGGGTGTTGCCCCCCAATTGGTAGAAATAAGACGACGGAGCAAGTTATTCGGACCTTCTGCTTTGTTTTATAGCAGTGTGATTTGTAAGTTAAAGGCCTGTCCAGCGTCACACCCAGATATGTTGGGTTCGGGCAATGTTCGACCCTAGTTCCCCGCCATGTGATGTTGAGTGTCCGGTTTGCGTGCATGTTGCGAAGGTGGAATGCGCACGGCTGTGTCTTCGATGGGATTGGTCGCAGAGCATTGTGATCGTAGCACGAGTAGACTCCCAGCCCTCAATCTACAACTATAAGCATACTATTTTTTTTCTCACTACGTATTCTTTTGAACCACAACTTTCTATTAGTTACCATGTAACCACATGGTTCCTAACAGAACTTTTGAAATGATAATAATCATAATTATGATTATGACTAATTTATATTAGAGTTTAAACCTCAACCTAACCCAACCCTTTGGAGAACATATGTTTGATGTATTTGTATGTAAATTGCATGTGTATATATTCAACACAATGTAAATTGTTTTATGAATAAATGAAAAAAATTAAAATATATGTACCTAATGACAAAGGCGAGCTAACACAAAGTTGAGTTTTCTCGCAGCCGCCAAGCATACCTGTGTGTCTCCTTCTTTATGATTCGACGGTACATTTAATTAAATCGTCAGGGCCCAGTAGGTGGCTGACCACGTTCGTTGCAGCGTCAGAAGCACTGTACAGGTCATCCATGGTGCAAGTGAAGGGACAGTTAGGAAACTCAGTAGGAATATTCTGAAAAGTGGTGGCACACTCGCACCAGGTGTTCGACAGATCGATAATCCCTCATTTTGCCAAATTATATTAACAGCGGCCAACTTCGGGGATGGAGACAGATCACTGTAGAATATGGTGTTGAGTTGTATGATGGTGCTGATTTGTATGATGGTGGTGATTTGTATGATGGTGGTGATTTCCAGAGACACAGTCATGAGCTCTCTCCACCCGCGCGGTGGGCTGGCGACCCACTGATGTGGCGTGGCTTCTGCGATGGCCACTCTCACAATGGCCACTACCATCCGCATCGCAGCGGTGTTGTCGCACTACGTCGGTCCAGGACGGCGCCCGCACACTACCCACTGGCTAGTTTGGCCGCTGCTGATCTGTTGGTGGGGTTGTTTGTCACCCCTTGGCTGCTGTGAGGAAGCTGTTTGTGTTTTGACTGGGTATGTAGGTTTGCCAAATTATTGTTTTGAATTGGGTTTTGAAGTTTTCACCGACTATCTAATCAAAGTTTTGGCGTGAAGTTGAGGAGTGTTGGATTTTAATTATAGGTACATTAAGTACTGAAAAGGTGACGGGTAAAATAAAGATATATACATAGCTAGGTAGTGATACTAATAAAATAAATCATCATTCTATTCTATTCTATCTTAACAGTTCCAGAACCACTCATCTGCAGCTTCTGGAAGATGCTAGACATCATGTGCTGCACAGCATCCATCGTCTCTCTGCTGCCTCGACTGGGAGCGCTGGAGCGGCATCACCGCTCCCCTCGCTCGAGCCAGGTGAGCTAGGCAAGCGAGACTATTCGCTGGCCTTGTGTGGCCTCTATCACTAGCTGTGGCGCTGCCTTCCATCTTCATACCATCTCCGTAAGCTCTGGTTCATGAGGAGCAAGGTTGTCCTGATAATACTAATCTTAGGTAAGTTGCGTTGGTTTTAATCATTCTAGAGTATTTTTTTACATTAGACAGTGTAGACGTTGAAGACTATCTCACACCTGGTGGTAAGTGATCTGGTGATGATGATGTGCGTTTATTGTAGGTAAACTCTCCATCGTTTCTAATGAACAAACCCTCACTGTTATTAACTTGAGGCTTCCTTTGGAACACTCGAGGACTCCAGGCTCGATTGTAGCCGTTGTGACCTCAACACGAATGCAAAAAAAGACGACACAGTTGACGCAGTGATTGAGTGTTCGGCTGTTACGCTTCAAGTCGCGGGTTGAATTCCCGCACGGAACAAAATATTATTTGTATGGCCTACAGATAGTTTGGCTGTTTATGTATGTGAGTATATATATATATATACTAGCTGACCCGGCAAACTTTGTTTTGCCATAAAACACCAAACATTTATCTACCCTACCTACCCTACCCTACACTACCCTACCCTACCCGACCCTACCCTACCCTACACCACCCTACCCTACCCTACACTACCCTACCCTACCCTACACTACCCTACCCTACTCTACCCTACACTACCCTACCCTACACAAAGCAAAAATAGCTTATACAATAGCAATAAAGCTGAAATTGACTCTACGTTTTAGTTAGAAAACTTTTGTATGGGAAAAAGAAAATGGCTGTTTTTATTTTTTTTCCGGCAATTATTAGTATTTTTCTCCCCGTAAAAACCATCTTTGAACTTCAACGAACATTTAAAAAAAATAATTGGCCAAATTGGTCCAGGCGTTGTTGAGTTATGCGCTTACCAACATATTTTGCGATTCATTTTTATATTATAGATTCATTTTTATATTGTACATATTTGTAAATGCACCCAAGATGCAGGAGAAATTCACAGGGTGGGGCAACGCTGTTTACAGAAAAAATAACAGGTTTAGTTTGTTGTTTTAAACTATCTAAACATCAAATTGGTTTTAACGATGCCTGTTGCATGGATTGTAGTACGAGTAGGTACTTGTTGTATTGTAGATACGTGATTTTTCTGCCCTGCAGACCAAGATGATGATCATAAAGTTGACTCCCTCTCTCTGTTTAAATACGTTGCCCCACACGAGGCATTACTCCTGTATCGTAGGTGCACTTACAAGCAACATAACTCACAGACACAAACAACCAGACCGGAACAACTATCAGAAGGTCATACAAATATTTGTCGTGGAATTGGAAGTAAGCTCCTCATAATTCTTGTTTTCAGCTACGTGTTCTACTGCGCAACCCTCTCGTTCTACCTACCCGCTATCGTGATGGTGACATTGTATGCTCGCGTTCTATGTGCCTCGTCAGCGCCACTGCAGATACGATCGCACCGCGGTGGCTTGCCCTGCCCGGATACTGGACAAGTGGTGAACTTCATATAAAATTATAATATTGTCACTTATCTACAGTAATACCCAATCTTTTTGGCCGGTCTGAAGATGGCTACAAATAGCTGCGCAGTAGCAAATCTCATACTAAAACAACAGTGCACCATGCCATGCGCATCAGAAAGCCTACGTTCAATCCGTCAAAATGATTAGAGATTGCTGTGTTCGGTTTCAGTCAGTGTGCAACAAATATTTCCCCATTATACACTAGGTACCCACTGGGCCCGTGAGGTGGAGATAAGGCCTGTCTACCAGCACAGGAGAAATTATACAGGCGCTTTACTTTGTGTAAATTATTTCATCGCCACTTTAGTTTACCTTATTGTTTGCTTAGTTTTGTTTGTATTTCAGAACAAAACTCTTAAACCAGCATTAGAAAGAAGCCTAGCTTCAAACAACATTTGTTCACAGGAACGTCAAACGAATAATGTGTAAGTTACATTTCCAATCGTTTCTTAGCAACCTTTATAATTTATAAGACGTAATCATCAGACTAGGTGAACTAATGAGGTGGTTAAGGTTGTGGAATCCACTGGATGCGAGACGCATGGGAGTGGTCATAATGTGGCGACACTCGGGGGAGGCCTATATTCAAAAGTTGCATTTATATACTATTAAGGTTCAATTATACAATAAAGACGGGTGAAGTACTGTTCTCCTAGATAGGCTAAAATTTAGCCTGTGTTAAGGAGAGACAGTGCCGATCCCCTGTTTGGCGGATTATTATAGAAGTAGTATACAAGTGTGCTTAAGCGTCTGGACATAAGTATATTATTATACAATAGTTATTTTTATTATTATTTGTACAAAATATATCTAGAGTGTGTGTAGGTATGTGTGCGTGTGTGTACGTGTGTGTGTGTAGGTGTATTTATCTGTTAAGTGACACACCCACTTATATACGTATATGTTTGTGTTTACGAGATTACTTTGTGAGGAATAATTCAGTGTCATCATAATTGGGGTCCAAAAGAAGTGTCCGTACAGTTTTTTTACAATTGTAGAATGAGATTTTAAAGATTGGGCTTTTTGCATTAATTTTATTATAGAGAGATGGAGCAAGATATAAAGAGAATCGTTTTACGAAAGAGGTTCGTGGGGTAAAGTGGACGTCTTTCGGCGGCAATGATGATGATGAATCATCAAACGGCTTTCGCGTTTTCTTACGAGTGTTTTTGGTAGTGCAGGTGCACCTCGTAATACTATGTTATGAATGTTTTTCCAGGTTGCCATCACCAAAAGCCCGTCACCTGAATCTACCTGAAGAATATAAACCTGACAGATATCCTACATCACCTGTTAAACACGGTGGAGGACCGAAAGTGTGTTTGATACAATTTCCTCTTATCTGGAAACCGTTTCCTTAAATTCTACTAAACACCAAAATATACCACCGATTTAAATTAATATAATAAATAGAATAAATAATAAATAAAAAAGCCATTTATTTCTTATCCTTACTAAGTTACTAAACAATATTTTTTTTTACATTTTACCTCTTAATATTATCACTTAAATACTAGATATATAACACTAACTTAATCATTTCTGTTTTCTATGTATTACTGATCTAATCTCTTACATAACTAATCTAATTATTAGGGATAGGAACCCCTTCTCGGGTGTAGGCCTCCTCCAGCTTGTTCCATTTATCTCTATCGGCAGCATCTTTTATCCATTGTTTTCCAGCAGTACTTATGATGTCACCTGTCCAGCGTTTTTTAGGCCTCCCGTGTCACCTCTTGCCGCTGGGTCCTGTCCACCGAGTTCCTCCAACTTAGCTGTAGTCTTCGATCAACCTCTTCTTCGGTATTTTTGTTTTTGAAGGATAGCTGTTTTCCCAAATACACATAACTACTCACACATTCCAAAGCCTTGCCTTCTAGGATGATTGGGGCAGCTATGCTGTTTGTCATGAGTTTTGTTTTGACCTCATTAATTTTTAGGCCCCTTTTTCACTTTCGACACTTAGTAAATATATAATTTCTTCCAACTTAGGGCTAGTCTCAGCGAAAAAAACGATGTCATCCGCAAATCTCAGGTGACTTAGGTGAGGTCCAGCTACTTTGATACCTTTTTCCTGCCAGTTTAGTTTTGTAAAATACTCTGCAGCACGGCTATAAAAAGTTTTGGTGACAGTGGGTCTCCTTGGCGTACTCCCCTCCTGATTGATATCTCCGATCCGCGGTTTTCTAATTTGACTCTACTAGTACTACCTTTATAGATGGCTCTTAAGGTTTCTATATAGTTTTTATGGACACCACATTTGCGGAGTGCTGTCCAGATCGAGTCGTGTGATATATTGTCGAACGCCTTGGCGTAGTCTACAAAGACAAGGTACAACGGTCGATTAAACTATTTGTATTTCGCCATAATTTGTTCCATTACATGGATGTGATCTATTGTGGAGAAACCGGATCGGAAGCCTGCTTGTTCGAATGGTTGAAGAGAATCAATTTTTGGGCTTATTCTATTTTGTAGGATCGGTGTAAATAGCTTGTATATACTCGAAAGAAGACTGATTGGGCGGTAGTTCCATATGTCTTTAGGGTCTCCCTTTTTGTAAATCAATTTTATGTCTGATCTTTTCCATTGTTCGGGTACTTGACATAAGTTTAGACCCATGTTAAAGAGGTGGCTTTGTGGGTGAGCTAGTGCAGGTGCTCCATTCGGTATACAGTTAGGTCCAGGGGTTTTGTCGGATTCCAGTCTTGATGTTGACGAAAACTTAAATGGACTATAAGTACTTAAATTAATATACCAGCCTGTTACTGTCCCACTGCAGGGCAAAGGCCTATTGCTCGCAGAGAAGGCACGAGCATTAATTTCACACCGCCACTTTACACAGTCTAGGAGATAGGGTCCGTTGGGCACAGTGGGCCGATACCAGTCGAGAGTGCGAATGTACTTTGTATCCCGGGGCCCCGACTTATGGTAGACGTTGGAACTGTGTGGTTTAAGCAGGTTGACTTTCGACATAACCTTCTGTTTCTCAAACCGTAAACCGTCCGGCGCGCGCTGCAAGCGTCGCTGACGAGCTCAATTAGGCCAGACGTGTCGTTGAAACGCACTGTCAAGAGCCGCTGGAGTGCAGGGTAAATATTATTGGTTTAAACCGACTTTAGCCAAATTAAACCTAAAAGCAAGTGGCCGGTCGAGGCATTATTTAATATCTGAATAAGTTTTGAAGTTTTAAGGTCTTATCTTATGATAGAGGCAAGTTAAAACCGAACACCTTGGACCCATAAAATAACAATTTAGTAGTTACTAGCAGAATCATTGTTTAACCTTCAATGAGGTTGAATGAGCTAACTTCCATGTGGTAGTCCTTATGTGATTAAACACATAAGCTTTCAATGAACTCCTGGTTCCAGGATCTCTTTGAACTTTCTAAGAAGGAGAAATACGTCATGTGGGAAACCACATGACGTATTTCTCCAAAAGGTCATTAGAAGTTTTTTAAGCTTATCCTAGTACACACTTTCTTGAGGATGAAAACAAAAGAAATTGAAACAACTCAGTTTTAAAATAAATAATATTTATTTACACAATACATTCAATATTTGTAAATACTTCTTTGGCATAAACACTACCAAACAACCAACACATTTATTATTAAAGCATATATGTAAAATTGCACTGACAGAATACTGTTTTATTTAAGTGGAATATTAATCTTTACCTAGAATTTACATAGTTTTTATAACAACAATATTATTTACAACTTAAATAAACTTTGAAATAGACTGAATGTAACAGCTTAAAAACTAAAATATTGTGATATAATATTATCTTTCAAGAAAATAAAAGTGGTTGTCAATTTGCAATCTACTCAGAAATGACTTGGGAATGCACTCAGTAGTTACATAGTTTAGAATAACTTTTTATGGTGTTTTGACAACATTCTGTTGCTTAACGAACAATAAAATTACTTATTAAATCACTTTTTACACTCTGGCAACGATTAGGTACCTACGTCATCTTTTTAAGATCTTTATCCAACAACAAAAGACTGAATCACTGGTCAATCCAATTTGTAAATTCCTACTTCAATATTTCAAATTTTCTGTTCTGGTTTCAATATTAATAAAAAAAAATCTTAGAATAGTCTACATAAAAACAATAATAGGTTAACAATCTGTACATTTTCTGTGTTTTACAGCTGGTATCTTAAGATGGCAGCGACTGACAAGATGGCGGACCGGATTAATTGCGTTCGCGAAAGCGTGGAGGCTCCACCAATGTCTTTGGCATCCGGCGAACAGGTTTTGCATGTGCAGCGTCCAGACATACAGTATTCAGGCTCGTTTTCTTCAGATACACATTCCTGGAAAAGGAAAAATACGTCATTATCTACCATCATATTATTTAAAAATAAGACTTGGATATGTTATGAAGTTGATGAGATAGGCCTGGTGCGATTTATAAATATTGTTGTTGGATATTTGTGTTTAAGTGAGTTCGTTTAGTTAAACGTAAGTTTCCTTCATGTGTTAGTTTGAAAAATACTTTGTAAATATTTGAATATGTACTTAGTAATAAAGTGAATGAATGTTGACTGACTAATTTCATTTATCTAGTATTTCCCTAAACGTATTTCTGAAACATAATTATGCTTCATCCAAATAGGAGGCACAACTGCATACGGAGCAAAGAGCCCTCGTGTATCAGCAGGCAATGACGGTGATGCCCCCCCCGCTAGATGGACTTTTGTGGCACAGCTTTGGAGAGCCTAGGTCCAGCTGTGGACTGCGATATGCTGAGTTGATTGACAAGACACACCTAACTCGGCTCTCCTGCGCTCCTGTCCCGGTCGTCTCCTATGCCAGCACCTGGCAGTTATGCCAGAAAGGCAGTCACTGTAGTCACAAGCATCATAGTAACATCTGCAGCCTTATTGCATAAGGCCTTATTGCATAAGGCTGCTGATTGGTCATTATCACAGCGGCATGCAAGTTACTTTAGCACTTTTGCCAAGTTAGTAGTTACTTTAAGTCAAAGACCTTATACGTATTTCTTACTACGAAGTATAAGGTCTTTGCTTTAAGTAGTGTAGATAGTGTGTTGTCAAAAGTCAAATGTGTTTATTTCAAACATGGTATAATAAGACAAGGTAGTCTCCTCCCGTGACAGCTGGGTCACGTGATTGGCCTAAGACTACGTCATCGATTGCGTTACGGTTCTCAAACTTTTTTTGTGGGGAAAAGATACAAATATTACAATAGGTACAACATATTTATCATTTTTAATAAATCGACATATTTGATACTTTTTGTATTTATTTATGTTGCTTTCTTTGAATTGTTTGCGTATTAGTATTTTTATTTAGTTCGGGACGAAAACCCACAAAACTTGACTTGACTAAAATAAGTCAAAAAAACCGGCCAAGTGCGAGTCGGACTCGCGCACGAAGGGTTCCGTACTTGGTAAATTGCGGTTTACGATTTATGACGTATTAAAAAAAAACTACTTACTAGATCTCGTTCAAACCAATTTTCGCTGGTAGTAATGTACATCATATATTTTTTTTAGTTTTATCATTCTCTTATTTTAGAAGTTACAGGGGGGGGGACACACATTTTACCACTTTGGCAGAGTCTCTCGCGCAAACTATTCAGTTTAGAAAAAAATGATATTAGAAACCTCAATATCATTTTTGAAGACCTATTCATAGATACCCCACACGTATGGGTCTGATGAAAAAAAATATTTTTAGTTTTAGTTTCAAGTATGGGAACCCCCAAAATTTATTGTTTTATTTTTATTTTTGTGTGAAAATCTTAATGCGGTTTACAGAATACATCTACTTACCAAGTTTCATCAGCATAGTTCTTATAGTTTCGGAATAAAGTGGCTGTGACATACGGACGGACAGACAGACAGACAGACAGACAGACATGACGAATCTATAAGGGTTCCGTTTTTTGCCATTTGGCTACGGAACCCTAACTAGGTTAGGTTAATAAGTTCAGGCGTAAAGACGTATTGATACAACTATGACTTAAATTATGTAATTTACAACGCGTAGATAAATTCAATATTATGGAAAAAGGCACATACCTACCAGTTATTTTAGTTTAATTTAGTTACAATTTTGAAGCCACGCATATGATAGCGTCTCTTCATTGGGAAAATAAAAACAACCTTATTAGACCGCCTTTTATACTTCTGTTTTTATAATTTACGGAAAAATTAACAATTTTTCTTGTGTATCATTCAAAGTTCACGGGATCACCAAAAACGTTTGGGAGCCACAGTATTTTGCTCACAGAGCGAAACAACGCTATAGGTGTGAGCGACACGACAATAGCGATGAAATGGCTAGTTGTCAGTATGACACTTGTCAATTCGATATGTTGCCACTGTGTGTGATTAAATTACCCGAGCAAAATGCATTTTTTATCTTAACAAAGCAATTATGAACTAATAATTTAATATACAAATAAATTTAACAATAAATAGATGAATCACATGAGTTACTAAATAGTGATTCTAGTTAGTAGTTTATTTTATTTTCATTAACTACATGAGAAAGTACCTAAATTTTCTAAAAAGGACAATCAATGGTAACACTTATCGTGACGTAGGCTTAGGCCATCCTGGGAAGAGAATACCAGGCGAAGTATACGGAGTATGTTATTATACCATGATTTCAAATAGGTCATTATGCGGCACTTTTGAACGTTAAAATTTACAAGTAATAAAAAATTTGTCTATGGTTTTGGTATGTTAGACACAATGGCTTTTTAATTGTTTAAGTAAGTGTGTAGACGACACGGTTGGCGTAGTGGTTGAGCGATCGGCTGCTGCGCTGCGTGTCGCGGGTTCGATTCCCTCACGGAACAAATATTTGTATGGCCTACAGATAGTTGTTCCGGATCTGGGTGTCTTGTGTATGTGGGTTTAAATGTTTGTAAACGCACCCACGATACAGGAAGAAATTCCTAGTGTGGGGCAAAGTTAAAAGAGAAAAAGTAATTACGGAAGTTGATATGTTAAAGGCAGAGTTATCCAAACAAACTTGAAGTACTCAACTCTTAAAGAACTTTTGGCGGTGGACTGAATTCAACATCGATGTAACTATGTAAATTTCTTTGAAATTCACGAGTCAAGCGAATTATCTTGCTAATTGATTTAATTTTGAAACCTTACTGATGAATCTAATAAAGTTAACCAACAGAATCAAAAGCCTTTAATCATGATCACCCTGACCTAATTAGAACATTATCAACAAAACTACTTTCTGCACTTTCAGCCTATTAATTTCGCTTTCATAAAAGTTACCTCCTAAATCGAATTAGTAACTAATCCCTGGCCCTAATAAAATACCAACCGCAAATCCAAACTGGAAAACTGTAAATAATTAGGGCCTAGAAATTAGTTAGCGTACCATTGAATCAAAGACTTGTTAGTAAGATCGGTGAACGCTATTGAACTGAGACAGGAATTCTTAGGTTTGTTTATAGTTTACTTCGGTGTATTAGTAGCGAACCATAATATCACGCCAGTGTTCCCTAACAGCTTAGGCAGAGTACAGTGAGTACAAACACATGTCGCATTTAGGTTTTCCTTTAGAGGCCAATATGTTCGTTACTCCAGCCAGAAAATTTCGAAACTCGACATCTAAGTGCAATAGATAATTAGATATACAGCTTCTGTAATTGGTAAGCAGATTTTTAAATTTAGTAAGTGGTCAGTTTTTAGGGTTTCGTACCCAAAGGGTTAAAACGGGACCCTATTACTAAGACCAAGTTTGATAAAAACAGTTCCGGCTAGAATAACGTTACCGCAGTCAGATCTTTTGTTTTATAACGCGTATGTTGAAATAAATAATTATCTAAAAAATAGTACAGCTTAATTTGTATTTGTATTTGTTGCGAAGATATTTAAAATCTACTACAGGAAACTCGGATTTTAATCACTCGTCAAATAACTCAGCTGCACGCCGTGACCGGAACAAATTGTTATAATAATTATTCAAAATTTATTTATTTGTGTAATTATTTGTATCTCATAAGAGTATATTATTGCAATGTTGAATTAATTTATATTTTTGTAAATTACTGTTTTACCTGCATGAAAGTGATGGCTAATTTTGTAGGCAGTTTTATGCAAACATTTGCTATGAGTTTTTTGCTAGGCGGCAACCTGTTTTTTATTTTTATGGTACTTATTTTAGTCAAAGATTGTGTGTACTGGCTGGCGTATTGTTTGTTGTTACGATCGACCTATTTAATTGAGCTATGCTTGTTGCCTGTACATGTTTCGTTTCATTTTGTTGCTTTAATAGGCGTAAATATTGCGATTACATTTATAACGGCTAATGCATGGGTGACTCCTATTTCCTGTAGTGTCCAACACGACAATGACTGATATATTAGTAATGTGTTATCAAAACCGCAGGGGAATCCGCACTGAATTGCATATTCTTTATAATTTTGAATATCTTAGTGATCTGTTACGACATAAAGTTTTGTCTGAGACCTAGTTTGACGCCCGCGGTATATAGCAAGGAGTTCATTGATGAGCGTTATGAGGTATATCGATGTGACCGTGACCGCGTGGCTACTAATAAAATGGATGGAGGTGGTGTTCTCGTTGAGATTTTGAAGGGTTTGCATTCGGTCGGAGTAATTTTGCGTTCATCTATGAACAGAAACATAGAACAGATTCTTGTTCAGTTACCTAACTCACCCAGAGGTAAGTTCCAAATCATTGCGGCAGTGTATTTACCACCTAGAGCGCCTGAGTGTGTATACGCTGAATATTTTGAACTTTTGCAAGCGCTTATTGAGGACAACAATATTGAAAATGCGAGTATCTATTTGTTGGGGGAATTTCAATTTGCCAGAAGTCGATTGGGTTGCTAGCACAGACAATAGTTCACAATCTGCTCAGATCTGTAGAGGTAATTCACCCGTGTGTTGTACCCGAATATTTTTATGTCCTTTCTAAGTGCTCATCAGTATAACACCATAGAAAATCTGAACGGGGCATTGTTAAACTTAGTCAAAAGTAATGATGATTTTAACATTTCCGTACCCACAGACTACTTATTACAGCTTGATAACCACCATCCCCCATTCTGTGTATTCATCTCTCTGCGTTTGACCCAGAGATCTTAATGGCGTGCAAGACAATTATGACATACTTAATGACGACTTGTAAGAAATAAATTGGAAAGAAGCTTTAAGTTACTAATCCGTTGACTCATCTCGTATTATTAAAAAGACGTACCCTTGACTGACTGCAGATCTTTTAAGTTTCCTGTGTGGTTCTCAAAGCCTCTTATACATATTTATAAAAACAAGGCTAAGGCCTGGGTTGGATGGAAAATGTATATCTCAGACTACGAGCAATTCTTACTGTACCGTTCTCGATGCCAAGATGGATGCAAAATGTGTAATAGAAAATATATGAATTCTATTGAGGACGGCATTCGGCATAATGTTAAGCATTTTTGGACTTTTATCTGTAAAAGAAAGAAATCTGCAGGCATTCCGTCCTCAATGAAATTTAACAACCAGACCACTAATAACACGGAAAACATTTGTGATCTTTTTTCCGACTATTTAACATTCGGTTTATGAACCACCGACTTCGGCTAATATTCCATCTACGTACGACGATTGCTCTGAAAGCTGGATTCTGTTAAATAACAAACAGTTCACTACTGATGAAGTACTTAGTGCGCTCAAGGCATTGGATCCTTTTAAAGGGCCAGGATCGGATGGTCTACCGGTATTTTTCATTAAACAAACGGCTGATAATATTTGTATACCGTTGCAAATCATATTTAACCTGTCTATTTCCCAGGGATGCTTGCCTGAAGCGTGGAAACTGGCAAACATAATCCCTGTTTAGAAGTCGGGACACAGGGATGATGTTGAGAATTATCGTCCTATATCCATACTGTCAGCTTTGTCAAGGGTTTTCAAGAGACTAGTCTATATATATCATATATAATATCATTTATATAAAATATATCCTTTGTTGCACAGTAATATAATCTACCAACAACACGGATTCGTCAAAAACAACCAACCTGGTTACTTTTGTGACTACCTATTTAACAACCGTGTACATAGCGTCCACTTATTTTCGGCTAGCCTTTGTCAAGGTTGACCATCAGCTGCTGATAGACAAGATTGCATTTAATGGTATTCATGACGATCTTTTGAGATGGTTCTCTTCTTACGTATCGAATATAGGACTCAGAGAGTGGTGGTAAACGGTTTCGTTTCCAGCACTTTAAGTGTTACGTCCGGAGTGCCTCAGGGTTCCATTTTAGGAACACTTATGTTTATAATTTTTATTTATGACTTCAATAAGTGTTTTCTGAATTCGAAATTGTAAGTATACACAGACGATCTCAAAATGTTTAGGCCAGTCGGAAATTTTCGCGACTGTCTTCTCTTACAAGAATATCTAGATAGGTTCACTACGTACCATTAAACAACCAAGGTCCCATATTCTCATGTTTTTTCATAATTTTACACCAGTTTTCAATGGCCACTATTACAATGCACCTCTGAATTAAAATAATTTGATTGGTTTTAGCATCTGTTGGTTTATTACTATAACTTTTCAAGATCCTCAACCCTTGGTTTTAACTAAGATCTTCTTTACTTTACTAAAACTCATAATAATCACATTCCACAGAAGAGTTGGTATCATTTTAACCAAATCCCCAATGCAAGGTTATAAGTAAGAACTTTTTTACACTCATAACTACAACAACAATTGAAGATACTCACATTTCACACAAGAGATGGTTCCACTAGGCGCCACCTAGTTATCCCTGCAGCGACACGTGCCTCTGCACTCCAGGCCTGCACTTGCGCATTGCAGCTGGTCTTCACACTCCTCGCCCAGTGTGGCGTCGCAAACACATCTGGATATAAAAGGTCTGATAAGCCGAATGCTAGGTTCGGGCTATGATGTCTTCAGCAGATATAAAATGTTCAATCAAGAATTCTTAAGGTACACGAACAATTCATCATGAACAAGAATTTTATCGGATCTAGGCACGAATCTTGTCTAGCGCAGACAAGATAACCCTTTACTATTTAAGAAAACGTGCAGAACATTTTGTTGAGACAGGTTACGATAGCTTGCTACATCTACCTAATTACTGTCTAGCCGCCTTCTTTTCAAGAAATATTAAACGAGGAGTAACCTGTATATTTGTTCAAATAGGATTACATTGTAGAGAGTTAACGGAAGTAGCAAAATAATCAGTGACCGGTATTTTCCAGTGCTGTGGTATAGAGCTGATAACTCATAATATAATAATTGTCTGCGTATAGAATACCTAAATTTAACTATAACGTATTTTATGAAAGACTGGACGACATATTGCGAAAAATTATTTCACTTACAAATAAAAATATCATGCTAACAGGCGACCTCAATATCGATGTAATAAAAACAAACACAAGTAAAATTTCAAAATTAAAAAACCCCTGGCCCATGTATCTTGCGAAAACACCCCGATTCAAACAGTAAAACGACCATAACTTTTGAACGGCTGAACCGATTTCATTTAACATAGCTAAGCACACTCTCGACATAAACACCTTTTAAACAAAAAAAAAACTAAATCAAAATCGGTTCAGCCGTTTAGGCGCTATGATGCCACAGACAGACACACAGATCCACAGCAACACACGTGAAACTTATAACACCCTTCTTGTTCCGGCGAGGGTTAAAAAGTACATTAGAAATTAAAAAGTTTCTCTTACCATATAATCTCAAAACTTGCTCTCTATGATCGACCAGACGAAGTAGAAATTCTTGTATCTACAATTTTGCAAACTCTTACCGAAAAGAATGCAAAGCGGAAATAATGGATCTAGTTCTTTCAGATCATACCTACTTCTCAGTTACTCAAAGTACCTATCAATAAAATCTGTACGCGAAAATTCGGGCAAACCAAAAATCAAGTCATTTCAGCAAGCAGCCTGGCAAATAATAAACAAATCAAAATGTTGTGTGCCCCAAGAACCATTATACTTGAGGCTTCGTACTCGAGATAAGCATTTTATACAAATGTTCATGTAGTGACGTATGGTACACACCATTCCACACTATGTTGAGAATGTTTTGATTTCTTCTGCAGCTTTTTTTTTGTGCCTTTTTTATTCCACTTGATTCTTGCGCCCGCAATCCGTGCAGGGTTGCCAGAATACAACTTTTGTTACATTTTAAGTTACTTTTGACCTTCTCATGTAACCTCCATGTAACATGACTCAAAATGAAACTTTTTCGTTAAAGAAATAAAAAGAAAAAAATGAAATATTTGCGAGCAAACGAAAAATAATCGTTAAACAGAACGCATCTAAGAAAGTTTTCGTTCGTCGTGTTGTCGCACCTGTTTTTATGGCACACAAATTGACGTATTTTTTTTTTTTTTTTTCTTAAAAAAAAACGTTGCCCCACACTAGGAATTTCTTCCTGTATCGTGGGTGCGTTAACAAACATATAAACTCACATACACAAACACCCAGAGCCGGAACAACTATCTGTAGGTCATACAAATATTTGTTCCGTGCGGGAATCGAACCCGCGACACGCAGCGCAGCAGTCAATCGCTCAACCACTGCGCCAACCGTGCGTATACCGTGCGTTGCATATTCACTCTATCACTTACGCATATTTCGAAATTTTCCAGCCCATTTAGTCCGACGAGCGACTTAGCGTATTAGGGCCGGTTTTTTAAGTCGACGTCACATCTCAAATCCGCTGACAATTTGTCACAAATTAACCAGCCCTCAGTTGTCAGTGAGTTTCTCGAAACTTTATCATCGAGAAATTACGTAATCGCTTGTTACATTAAATAATCGGCATTAATTTATTTCGGTTGGCTACCCTAGCTGGCATTCATTCACTACTATAGCGTATCAGTAACTTTAAATAGTATTTTATCTTGAGCGGCTGGGTTGGTTTAGCCGCCAAGTTGAGCAAACCTTACCAAGGACGATTTTTGGATGGGTGACCACATTTTTTTTGTTTGCTTGTTTTTGTATATATGACACCACACAAGCTAAGCAACACTTACCAAGGTTAGTCTTTGTATGGGTGACCGGTTTTTTTTGTTGGTTTGTTTTGGATGGCTGACCCCGCCAGGGTAAGCAACACTAACCAAGATCAGTCTTGCGATGGATGACCATTTTTTTTAGGCCCTTTTTTTTGGACGGGTGACCCTGCCAGGGGAAGCAACACTTACCTAGGTCGGTGTTTCAATGGGTGACCACTTTTTTGGGTTCGCTTGTTTTTGGAAGGTTGACCTTGGTATTGACTATTTATTGGTATTGTACCTAGCGGGTAGACTTTAGGATGGGTGATCAAAATTTTTGTGGTGATGGTCACCCATCCAAAGACTGACCTTGGTTAGTGTTGCTTACCCTGTCGGGTTCAACTATCCATATTCAAGTGATCGAAAAAAAGTGGTCACCCATCCCAAGACTGACATTGGTAAGTGTTGCTTACCCTGGCGCGGTCACCACCCCAGCCGCTTCAAGTTAAACACAAACCAATTCATAATCTGACCTTGGTAAGTACTAAGTACAGGGTACAGTCAACACTGACCTGGGAATCGAACCTTCCTCACGCGCACTAGCGTGATTAAGGTTCGTTTCCCGGGTCAGTAACAGTTTGTTTATTTTTATTTACATAAATTCAAAATAACTATTTTTGATAATTGTGTCAAGTTTTTATAATGTAATTAATTTAAAAAGCTTTTAATATCCAATTTTTGTTTAATCTTGGCACAGATAATATAATACTAGCATACAGATGCCTCATCCCATACAAAGAAACGGTGCCGACGTAACTAGCGTTTTTCATCTGATTAATCGTGTTATTTTTGTAAGTACATCAATCGCGTTCGATCCCGTTTCACGGCAATAGATGGTGTTAGCAGTGACTTGCAAGTAAAAGGGTTTACTAGGTTCGGGATTTTTTTTTTTTGTTAAATGTAGTGAATGTTCGTTTGATAGTATTTTTTGCACGTTTTCACTGTTTTTTTGCACCAAAATGTGTTACAATGCAAATTTAAACAATCGAGTGGAATGCCTCAGAAATTTAAAAATGCGCCATCTACTGGCATCAATTTTAAATGATCCGTTCAAATAATCTTTGAAATGTGAATTAAGAGCCCAATATTCCATAATTTTGTACGTAGGAGAGTTGGTAAAACAAGAACATACAATTTATATGTTCAATTTCAGAAAATGTTAATTTTACACACAATTATTGAAATGAGTGTACATGTCGCGCCATCTCTTAAGATTTATTAAAATTAAATTTTCTTTATTAGCAATGAGACCCCGTGATAATCTTGGTAATTAAATAATTGATCCAAATTAATATATTTTTTATAACTCAACCCATACCATAGTTTTCGCCGACCCCTATTATCATTATATCGTAATATAAGCCTTTAAAGTCATAATATAAATTTTAATCTTCGAGTAATCGACCGTTTTCCAACAATTATAAATAAGGCTCGTTGACAAGAGATTAACATTGAAAAAGGTGCTCAGAAACCCAAAACTGCTGTAACATGTGGTTAATTCGAGATTTTGCTCAAATGTGACAAATTGTCAACAGCTTGTCACACTTGGTGTTGAGGTTGAGAAACTGAAAGTAGAATTAACTGGCGATTATTCGTCGATTACGTTAACAGCCCGATAATTGAAAGCTGGAAAACCGGCAGTTAGTGTCGTTTTCCACATACAAAAAGGTAATGTAACGTAACTTTTGTCATGAAAATGTAACTTTTTGAAATGTCTCATGTAATATTTTACAATCTACCACTGGCAACACTGAATCTGTGTCATTCGCTTTTTAGTGTTGCGCCGTTCCACACACGCTCGCGATTACAGTAACTTATTTGAAAAGTTAACATCTAGTGTTATTGTTATAATATTAAAATAACGAGAAGGTGATGATTGTAATCGTATAAAACATAAAATTACAATATTACAAAGAAAATTAAAACGGAAACGGCGTCGATCGCGTGATTCATATTACTCGGATAACCGTTAACTCATAGTTATCTTAATCAACAAGTTTGTGCCACAGTTCTCCGTTAAATGATCAAGGTATGGTTTATTTTTGTACTATAATATCAAGCAGTGTTGACCTACTTACGAGTAACTATTACATAATTATTTTTATTTAATTTGATTGCATAACGGTCATTATCTGTTATTAAAATATACAAGATCACACATCTTGTTTACTTTACCTACCTACCTACCAACAACAAGGTAAATACCTCAATCAAACCTTTCTGCTCGAGAAATTAGTGTTACGGACAGCACTGTTTATCACTAATACGAGCCAGACAAAATATTTTTTTATTATCTTTACGAAATAACAGTTTACGGACAGTACTTGCTTGCATTGGGACTATTTCATACTGATCATTTCTAACCATTCAGTTAAGTCTTTTAGACTATAATGTGACTAACGAGTGTTTAACATTAAAAACATTAAAGATTCCAATATATTGAAAAACTTGTTCTATTTTATTGTTACGATAAGAATGTAGTCATTTCCGACCCGCCGAGCAGTACAATGGGACTGTGCCATGTTGCTAGATACAATTGTTTGCGGACAGTAGTAGGGATGGCGATTCTTTCCGAAAAAGATCGTTTTTTATATGATTCGAATCGTGACCTAATGAATCGATTCACAAAAAAATCGCGGGTAAAAATTTTAAAATACGTCGCCATTTTAAGGGGTTGTGAGTGGTTGGGGGGAGGGGGGGGAAGGGTCCGAGCCCCCCTCACCCTTTTCACCCGCCGGAAATACTTGGTTTTCTTAGAAAAAAAAAAAAACAAAATACGTCGCCATTTTAAGGGGTTGTGAGTGGTTGGGGGGAGGGGGGGAAGGGCCCGATCCCCCCCTCACCATTTTCACCCGCCGGAAATACTTGGTTTTCTTAGAAAAAATAAAAAACAGAAATTTGTAAAAAATTGTTTATTCCACTTTATAAACATGTTTTATCGCTTTTATCAATTCCATGACTGGATCTTTCCTGTATTTTACGTTATTTCGCCGCCACAAATATTCAAAAATAACATCTGCAAAATTTTGTGTGTTATTAAAATTGTCTTTATAAATATATAAAAACTGGCTTCAATTATGAGTCGACGGAGCCCCGCTACGCGGGGTTCCTATTTCTGGGTGGTTTAAAAAAAAATAACCACGATGGCTAAGGCGGGAGCTTCGCTGCGCTGCGCTCCCGCCTTAGCCATCTAACCTAACCCAATGAAGTCGGATTGTGCCAACTCGGAGTAATACATTGCTATTAATTACATAAGAATTATATCCTGTTCTTATACATTTGACATTAGCTGTCAATATCATCCATCCAAGATGGCAGGTTGCGTTTCGTTTCACATTTTTCACATAAAACCTAAAAATTCCATTTGAAAAACTGTACTAAAGTATAAAAATTACGTTCCGTTTTGCATAATTGCAATAGTATTTAAGATTTTTTGGAAATTGTTAAAAAATATTTAGACGCAACTCCGGCAGCCAAAATTACTTTGGGGGGATTAAGACTAACTCCTTTAAGCCCCCTATACCACCAATACCCCCAAATTTAGGCGACTCGTTTTAAAATCCAACCCAAATATTTTTATTACCATATTAAAATCGACATATTACTTATTAGTTATTTCAATGCCCATTAGTGATTATTACTTAGTATCTAAACGTAAATTTAAATGACTTACATACATGGTTAGATTTAATGATCGCAACTAACAGAACAAACTGAAAATAATAGCATCAAAGTAAAAAATAAGAAGCGCTTTACTTACCTAGTCTCAATTAGTTATAATTCCGCAACAAACACCACATAAAATTATATTTAAAAAAAAAAAATGTATGAATGTCGATTTTCAAGGGTGAAGTATCGATTCACTGAATCGATTCAGTACTACGTATCGATTTTAAAAAAAATCGATCTTTTTAGCTCCAAAAATCGATTCTTCGATTAATCGATCTCAGATCGCCATCCCTAGACAGTAGGTACGTGTTATCATAACTTGGGACTGCCACTTACAATATATTATTGACTAGCATTGCCAAGCTACAAACAGATGCAGATCTAACGCAGCTCGAGATGGCCTGGAGCCACATCCACTCCTTAGCACATCACACGATGAAAACTCTGCCCTGATTCAGTCTGTCGTGATAGTAACGGCAGATCCCGCGGATCCTTCACCGCCTGTAGTCCCAGAGACTGTCCGCTTGCGGATGCGATGATATTTGCAAAAGAAGACTCAGGACTTGATAATGAACTGTTGGACATATTGGGCACTGATCCTACAACAGATAATTCATATGGAAAGAATAAACAAAAAGATTTATTCGTTTCATTTCAACATTGGACTAGCGCGGGGACAACAAAAGAGCTGCGTCAAGAGTGTAGAGAAAATTATTTAACTCCTGTATTTAGATCAAACAGCTAAATGTCTAGTTGGTTGACCCTCTAGAATTAAACGCAGAAATAAAAGCAGTTGTCTCAGTAAGTATCGATTAACGCGATAAAGCTATTGAAAATAAACAAAAAACTTTTTTGCAAAAAAATACTACCGACTTCCAAATGAAAAACTACAAAGTGAAAAATAACTTAACTTTTGGAAGTCGGTGTCTTTCGTAGGTACCATTTTTTTTGCGATATGGACACCGACTTCCAAAAGTTAAGTTATTTTTCACTTTGTAGTTTTTCATTTGGAAGTCGGTAGTATTTTTTTGCAAAAAAGTTTTTTTATTTTTCCCTTTTTAGTTTTACCTACCTAATAGCAAGTTGTTTATTAAGGTCCCTATAACTCCAGAATAGATTAACCGAATAATATGAAACTTGGACATAACCGGTGAAATGAGAGATCTGTTTACCCCTTTAGAGCGTTCTGGTGTGATGTTATGTTATGAAATGGTATAAACAACAAACAGACATGCGATTGCAGCAATCCCGAGAGTTTTGCCGTTATTTATTGAAGAGTTCTGTTGTGTATTTCCGAAGTTCTTCATCAGACCTTCACCAAATTAAAATGGGACCAATTTCGAAACATACTCTTTCAAACAAAAAAAGAATTTTCAAAATCGGTCCACAATTGACAGAGATATTGGTGAACATAAACAAAAAAAAAAAAAAAAAAAACAAACATAAAGTCGAACATAGAACCTCCTCCTTTTTTTGTAAGTCGGTTAAAAACAACTAACCTTATCCATTCTGCCGTCATAAGGAAAAAAGACGTATCTGACATTTTTTCAGAAATTGAGTTAGTTAAATATGTGCGAGCTGGCTGACCAAAACCAGATGTATTCTCCGACTGTAAAGCATGATTTTCTTCTTGTTTACGTCTTTTAAGTTCGCTTTTTAAGCAGTCGGGTTTTTTGTTATCTAAACATATAAAAGAAGAAAGTGACTGACTGACTGACTGACTCACTCACTCACTGACCATCAACGCACAGCCCAAACGGCTGAAGCTTCAATCATGAAACTTGGCATGTAGGTTCCTTTGGTAGTGTAGGTGAGCACTAAGAAAGGATTTTTGAAAATTCCACCCCTAAGGGCGTGAAATAGGGGATGAAAGTTTGGACGTTTGTTTGTTTGTGTTGTTGTTGTTGTTTGGGTTTGGAAGTATGCTGGTGTTGATTTGAGGGAGAATTGCTTTTCCCATGGACAGTTCTATGTAGCGTGTTCACGTGTTAGCTCATCAAATAGTCTGGCAAAACTTTCATATTTCATTATTTTTATCATAATTATTTTTTACTTTTTCTCTACATACTGTTTAATTATGGTAAGGAGAAGCATGTAGTGTGCGCGTGCGAAGCCGCGGGCAAAAGCTAGTTTTATAATATTTTTTTGTATGAAAATGTTGAAATCGATATCGTTATTTCCAAAAAAAATATCAATTATTGGCATTTCTGACATCCCTAGGCGCAACCGAACGTATATTCCTAACTGCAGCCCCGACTAACTACACCCCGCACAATTAGCAATACTACTAAGTAGAAAAGACGCTACTGCCGCTTGCGCCCATGGATTTATCGTAAGACTAATATGAAAAGGCGCATCTACGAAGTGCCGTCTTTTCTTCTTACGACCATTGTAGTAACGTTTCTCCGCGCACGAAGTTCCGTACCATTATCCCAAAAAACGCAAAAACATCACGTTTGTTGTATGGGCGCCCCACTTAAATATTTATTTTATTCTGTGAAAATTTCAATTGACAGACGGACAGACAGACGGATCGTGGAGTCTTAGTAATAGGGGCCCGTTTTTACCCCTTGGGTACGGAACCTTAAAAAAGATAAATATGACCTTGACATTTTCTCTGATGCCTCGTCAACTGGGTGGTGAATTGCGTGTGGAGAGCTGGTGGCCTATGGGGAGACGATGAACTCGGGTAGCATATCAACTATTTAGAAATAATGGTTGCTTAATATATTGGCCTTAAAATAATTACAAAAGATCTCTCCGACTCCCAGATTCTTCTTCGAATTGACATTACCAATACTATTTTCTACATGAACAGGATGGGAGGCATCCAGTTCTCCCATTTGACAGACGTAACAAAGCAACTTTGGCAATGGTGCAAACATAGAAACTTATATGTTTTCAGAGAATTTTGAAGCAGATCATGAATCAAAATATCATCCAGAAATAGAGTGGCAACTTGCAGACTATGCCTATCGTAAGATATACATCTTTTCGTCATTCGGTTAAACAATAAATGCCCAAGATTCGTCTCCTGGCACAGAGATCCGGATGCGTACGCAGTTAATGCTTTTTACAATTTCATGGTCAGGATTTTATTGTTATGCGTTGCCTCCGTTTACTATGATATTAAAATCATTACGAAACATTCAGTCTGATAACGCCAAGGTTATATTATTCTGGGCTAGTTATAATTTAATTGTATCAACTGATTTCAGTCGCCTCCACATGCGCAACATCATTACCCTGGTGACAGGGATATTATCCGCGAGGCGATGATAAGAAGAGGTTTCCTTTTTTATCTATGGATAAAAGTGGGCTAATCTATAATATAAAAATGAATCGCAAAATGTGTTGGTAAGCGCATAACTCAACAACGCATGGACCAATTTGGCCAATTCTTTTTTTTAAATGGTTGTTGAAGTTCAAAGATGGTTTTTACGGGGAGAAAAATTCGAATAATTGCGGAAAAAAAAAAATTGCCCTTTTCTTTTTCCCATACAAAAGTTTTCTAACTAAAACGTAGAGTCAATTTGAGCTTTATTGCTATTGTATAAGCTATTTATGCTTTGTGTGTGGTAGGGTAGTGTCGGGTAGGGCAGGGTAGGGTAGTGTAGTGTAGGTTAGGGTAGTGTAGGGTAGGGTAGTGTAGCGTAGGGTAGGGTAGTGTAGGGTAGGGTAGTGTAGTGTAGGGTAGGGTAGTGTAGGGTAGGGTAGGGTAGTGTAGGGTATTGTAGTGTAGGGTAGTATAGGGTAGTGTAGGGTAGTGTACGGTAGTGTAGGGTAGTGTAGGGTAGTGTAGGGTAGTGTAGGGTAGTGTAGGGTAGTGTAGGGTAGGGTAGGGTAGTGTATGGTAGGGTAGGGTAGTATAGGGTAGGGTAGGGTAGTGTAGGGTAGTGTAGCGTAGGGTAGGGAAGGTAGTGTAGGGTAGGGTAGTGTATGGTAGGGTAGGGTAGTATAGGGTAGGGTAGGGTAGTATAGGGTAGGGTAGGGTAGTGTATGGTAGTGTAGGGTAGTGTAGGGTAGTGTAGGGTAGTGTAGGGTAGGTAGTGTAAGGTAAGGTAGATAAATGTTTGGTATTTTTATGGCAAAACAAAGTTTGCCGGGTCAGCTAGTTTAATATAATTATTAACTTAACTCTCTCTCGGAGAACTATTATAAACAATATGAAGGGTGCTATAAACAGGGTTAATTTATTGTAATGAGAATGAATTAATACGATTATACACACCATGCAATAACTTTGGGCAGATGTAATGAGTCTGTCTGGATTATACGCGGATTTCCAGTGCCACAGAGATGATAATTTAGCTTATTCACATATTCACAGAGCTTGCTCATGAGGGATTCAGAATGGCTTGACGTAGGTTTCACCCGCTTGGAGGTTACCAGCAATATTTTGTATCTGTTTACTTCACAAATAGCTATGCTTAGCTTTTGCAAAAATCAAAGCAGCTTCCGATACAGAGATTAGTTTTGCGCCATCCCGTACAGTCTAGATATGGGTACTCCTATTAGCTTACACTAACAAAGTTGTCATTAAGAAGTTAGAATTTAATTAACCACTTTTTTGTATATGCAAAGCAGACCTTAAGACGGTACCCTGATCAAAAGATCGGCATGAGATATGAGAATTCCTATTGGTCTAGCGGCACTGGTGGTGCATGAATTACAATAGTGAATACGCCCAGATTTAAGTATAAAATCTGTATAAAATCGAATTTTGGTCTTTTGAAAAAAAAATACCACAAAAATGTTCGTTATTAAATTGTCTATCCATTAGTGTTAGTAGAAAAAATAATTAATGAACACTGAGAACTACGAGGAGATGCATGCTATCAATAATTATTTCTCATTTTTATGTTTTATTTGGAAGGAGATTAGTGAAATATATACAACATTAAAAAAAAACGAAATCTACCATTTTAGAATCAATATTAAGTAGAAATTTAAGGTATTTTTATTAATTGATATTTCTTTTTAAATAACGAGTAGATAGCTCCTAAAAACAGCACGAAAAAGAGCTTGCGCGGCGTTTTGCTCGGTGTCCCGCCTTAAGGCGCTATATACGCCCCAATGGTAACGCACGGCAGTACTGGCCGTGCGCCCGCTCGATACCAAAATATAAATATTGAACCTCCTTTTGAACAGTTTTGTTTGCAAAATATTATTTGATTTGCATATAATGCTATGTTAGTTATGAAGAAATTCCAACCATCAATCTTTTAAAAACATATTTTTAAACATCCTAGTCGTTTTGGAAGAGTTTCCAAAAGTTACGATAAAATATCGTGTTGTTAGTTATTTTTTTAAAGCAAAACTATTAGTTACACGAAAAAACCTTGTGTTCAAAATTATGAACATAAATCAGTAACAAATAATTTGTTTTTCAAACCTTTGAACCTAGCCGTTACTAAGGAGTATGCTTTAGAAAGTTACCGTTTTACGGCAATAAAGGGTATGTAGGCCCTTAAGTGAAATTGTTGTCGTTTAAACTCAGAGACATAGTCAGAGGGTATCAGTTATCAGTGCGAACCTATTAACAAAAGAATTCACATCAGCTCGTATATCACTGTAGCAGATGCAAATGGAAGTAATTCATCATTCCATCGTAGCGCCGGAACTGCACGATACTTGGTCATTCTCCAAGAATAATACCTATTGCCTATTTGAGGCCAATAGTAAACAGATTTACCACTAAAAATGTGTTCTAAAATTAGAATAAACGATAAAACTAGAGCAGTTTTGACTATACGCAAAAGGTACGAAAATTATAATATATTATGTATCTTCTATGCTATGATTCTTATTTTCCACATCTTAACCACAAGATACAGGCTAACCTCCAGATGGAGGTGAATTATATCAGGTAATATTTTCTTGACAGATTCCTTAACCTGGTTTTGTTTCTGGAGGTCTAACAACATACCATTCCATCGTCGATTAGTAAGTCAGTCAGAAAACTGAGCCGATCAGGTTACATGCAAATGGTTTCTAGTGAAGATATTAAAATGTTGCACTTATCGTCTTTTGTACTTGAGAATAGCATTCGCAAAGTTCTTGGAGATACCAATTTGATTCGACAGTGTTAAAACAAAGAAATGTTACTTCGTTCTATTGTAGCACTTATTTGAAGGTGTGTTTTGTATAATAGAACATGCTGAAACATCCCCATAGTATAAATGCCGATCATTCTGCCACAGTGCAAATCTAGCTAAGCAGTTTTTTGTATATTCGCGGCCCGAGTTCACCCACTGCTGAGCATAGGGTTCCCTTGTCTTGTGCCAATCTCCACGTCCCTGCGCCAGCCTCATGCCGGTTCTACTCGAGATGGCAACAATGTCGTCTGCCCATCTCGCCGCCGGGCGACCAATGTTTCTTCTGACAGTCCTTGGACGCCGTAGTAGATTTTGTCACAAGCGACCAAAATAATGTATAGAGGGCGAGAGCGATTTTTTGAATCCAGAGCGAATCGAAGGATTCTAGAGTAGAATCCTGAGCCCAGCGAGGGATCCTAAAGTAGAATCCTAAGCGTAGCGAGATTCAAAGTACTTCGTTCGAGGTTAAATAATTTTGGTCCCGGGTGGCACACTCAACTTTTCATTCCAAAATTCAAAATCAAAATTCAAAAACTATTTATTTGCCAACATAGGTAGAGGTAAAGATGTTTTTTAATGTTCTCCATGCTCTGCCGTCATATGCGCATGCAAAATCTTACACATAAATTACAACCTAGTATCAAAATACAATAAATATTCAATATCAAGC
Source organism: Orthosia gothica (assembly GCA_949775005.1). Classification (NCBI taxonomy): domain Eukaryota; kingdom Metazoa; phylum Arthropoda; class Insecta; order Lepidoptera; family Noctuidae; genus Orthosia; species Orthosia gothica. The sequence continues at coordinate 2,639,540 of OX459048.1, read as the reverse complement.
CGAATAACAATAAATATTACAAAATCATTAAACCATTTTATTTTTAATTTCAAGGGGTATCCAGTAGTCAACATTTAAATAAATGTCAGAGTAGATAATGAAATTAATGTCAATAAAATAAATTAAAGTCCTAGATAAATAATAATTGAGAGCAGAGTATGTCATTATTATTTTCATTAATATTATCTGCCATAAGGATTCCCGTTTAGATACTCCTTCACACTGTAATACGCCTTATCAGTTAGAAATTCCTTTTATAGCTTCCGCTTAAATATGTGCAAGTTGTCAATATCTGTAACGCAACATGGCAATTTATTAGAAATCTTGGATGTCATACAATAAACACTGGAGCCCATTAAATAAGTTCTGCATGGTGCAATCTGAATTTCCTCTATGAGAAAAACGTTTGCGCAGTTTTAGCAGTTTATTGTAACTGTTTTGTTGGAAACAGAAAATGTCGTCGACTTATTTATCATTTGGGTATTCGTAATAACTTCAGACTATGGTTGATGATCATAGTGAGTCAATGGTGACATTTCACGCTGTTTTGAAGTGGATGGGCGCGGTGACAAAGGTTGAATCGGTGGATGAACTGAGGAAGGCCGTAATTTACTTTTCCCTCGATTTGTTTGGTAGTAAATTGTGTATGACAGTTTCTGCGTTTAATTTTGCACTTTCTGTTGTTAATATTTCACTTTCAATGTACGAACTATGGTAAAAACTTATCTTTTATTCAATTTGTGTGACTCAAGTTAAAAATACTCTGTAATATTTTTATAAAAAAGTAATAAAAAAGAAACCACAGACATAAATCTAACTAGATGACGCGATTGTTTGTACTTCGCTTGTCAAAAATGGGAGTTAAAGTACTAGCAATGATTGTACTTTGAGCTGTTTCATTTAGCATTATCGCCACCGGACATCCACGAAATCTAGAAAAATGCCTATTTATGCCATATTGAGCTGTAAAAACTGTACAGAAAAATTTGCCCAAGGCAATGGAAATATTTTCTTTCATTGGTAAGTAAATTTGTTCTTAAATGTTGTGTGAACATGTGTCACGCTTGGTTTTCTTACACATGGAGGGACTTGCGTTATCTAGTTAGATTTTTGATTGTGAAAAAAAAAAAGAATAAGCAGAGCTCGCATATTTTTACCCGACTGCCGAAGGAAGGTAATGGTTTATCAGTCTATGTATGTATGTAAGTATGTATGTATGTATGTATGTAAGTATGTATGTATGTATGTATATATGTATGTTTGTTCCTATATGGCGTTCCGGAGACCAAACGCATTGGCCAATTTTGAAGATTCATACGTCAATCGATGCATCTTAACCCTGCGAGTGGCTACATTAAAATTGGACAATAGAAAAATGGCGGTGGTTTTTATTTTTATTTAGCTATCCAATGTCGCGTCGGCAGGCGCACTCTTTTATCACCAGCCAGGACTTTATCAAAGCGAATTTCGTTCAAACTTTTCCATTAAATAATGTTCCAAATTAAAAAGTAATTTCGTCCTTGTTATTATGTGCGCCGGAATGACCCATTTTGCTCGCACTTATCGAGGAACCCTTCGCCTCTTTCCAAATAGATGGGATGAAAAAACCATTTCTATACATATGTGTCATAAATGGCCATACATGACTAGGAATAGAGCTCTTGCTCTCTCTCAAATCCTGGTAGGCTTCAAAATAAGTGAGGCACAGGTAGACTCAAGAATTGTGATCATACTACATCGTCCCCTCCAGAGAAGCAGATTTCAACCGTATTTCATGTGTAGAGATTTACTAGACGTACCTAAAGACATGAATGCCTCGCGAGTATACCAAACAATTACTATACTTTTATACACTGTGTATATTTTTATCTACATACCTAACTAAAATTTGACAGTCGTTACGGGTTGTCAGAAGCTTGAAATCTGATACCAGTCTTGCCAAGTGGTACGGTGTTAACCAGTTACTGGGTTGTGGAGGTCAGAAAGGCAGTCGCTCTATGTGAAACACTGGTACTCAGCTGAATCCGGTTAGGCTGGAAGCCGAGCCCAATATAGTTGGGAAAAAGGCTAGTGATTGATTGTACCTAACTAAAATAAAAATTTAAATAGCCTACGTAAGCGAAGTCGTAGTTAATTTTTGATTTCAACAAGTAAAATTTCAAAATTTAAAAAAGCCCCGACACATTTATCTTGCGAAAACACCCCGATTCAAACAGTAAAACGGCCATTACTTTCGTACGGCTGAATCGATTTTATTCAAACATAGCTAAGAACACTCTCGACAAAATCATCTTTCAAACAAAAAAAAAACTAAATTTAAATCGGTTAATCCGTTTAGGCGCTATGATGCCACAGACAGATACACAGCAACACACGTAAACCTTATAACACCCCTCTTTTTCCGGCGGGGCTTAAAAAGGGCCTAAGTGAAGTATTCTATCAGCAATGGCGATTGTCGACATACCTAAACATATATGATTGATCGCGTTACATTTCGATAGCACTCGGCAATAGCATACATTTTTGACGCTATCGCGTCGCTTTCAGTGATAGAATAGCACTTGTCTAAGGCATCTGGTCATCTATATACTGCGTCTGTTGATCTATGTGTTAACAAGTCATCGGCCAACCACTGCAATACCAGCTGTCGATGACTTACACTCCGCTAGCCAACGCACAACAAAGACCGATCTGACACTAATCTTGCCAAGGGTCATCGTGTTACCTAGTTACTGCATTGTGGAGGTCAGATAGGCAGCTACTTCATGTAAAATAATTCATGGAAAGCAACCCGCCTAGCTTCGCACGGGGCAATTATATTCCTTCACAAACCTTCCTCTTTTATGGCTTTTTCTTTTAGTGGACACCGTATCAAAAGCGGTTGCGTGGTTTAACCAAGCTATGCCCGCTTGCAAGAAAAACTTAACTCAAAGTTAGTTGTAAACACGACAATATTGTCTGACAAACTGTCAATTTAACCTCGTCTTAGCAACTACCTCTGAGTTAAGTTTTCGTACAAGTGGGCCTAAGAGGAGTCACATTTAAGATTCGATTCGTAATTTCGAACTCAATTTATATTATTTTAAGATATAGAGAAGAGATAGAATATTTAAACAGTTAAAACACCATGATAGTAACCATACTCAACACGATAAAGTACAAAGGAACCACCTAAAGCCCGATTGCGCCTCGCTGGGTTATCTTACCAACTTCGAGTTATTAACTAACTCGGCCAATTATGACATGCTTATTTACTTAATCTCGTGTTATCAACTAACTCTTAGTAAAGTTTGTGGTGCGCGCGTATTGTATCGTCCCTATCGGCTTCGTAAAAAGCGCTCCTATTTTACGCATAAGAACTTTCATACCGAGTGTTGCCGAGTGTTTCCGAGTTTCCGATAGATTTTTACCGGATCCAGGTAACCCATTGGTACCGGATTATATTGACGATCGGATTCGAAGTTCGAATGCGCGCGTCCTTATAGCTGGATAGAAATGTAAGCATTACGTATTGGAGATAGGGGTCAATATGCTATGTACAGTTTGAGCTTATCGCTTCGACTCTGTGTCAATGTGGTTTAACCCTTTCAGTAGACCGTAGGGGTAGAACAGTGATATTATTTTACACGACTATAAGAAAGCCAAACGTAGGGTTATGATTTTAAGCCATGAGTATGGACGTCAGTTCCCTCATAACTTCTAAACTGCTTATCATAATGTGTTTTTATCAACACTATTATATGTATTGCTATAATGGTGAAAATGGTGAAATATTTTCTGGTTTAAATTGCCCTGAAAACGGTTTTTTTTACCAACAAAACTGTTTCACTGTTTAGGTAAAGAGAAACAACATTGAAGCTAATTATGTGATCTAAGAGTATCGACACAAGTAGCGTCCACACCAACGGCCTACCCATCTTCCATGGAAACAAAGACATGGCGTCCGGTCTTTTGCCATCGTCGTGTGCCAGGCCATGGGGTTCTAATACGGCCGGGATGGCGATAAGACCGCGTCAGATGATGTCGATGTTCGAGTGCCGCGCTATGTGACTCACATTTGGACTAAATGACAGCAGGCCGTGGTGACCGGCTGTTAACAACTTTGTCACAGTGGCAGCGATAAGGAGAACTACAGGGAGCGCCTAGACCTAGGGAACCACTGAGGTGAAGAGTAGTATCGTCAAATAAGGTAGCTATGTTTGACGACAGTGGTGCGTCATGCTTTGGTGACGCTGCCACTGCGGCTACAAAGAACCTCAAGCGGTGGTAATATAATAACCTCACCAGAAGTTATATTTTCATGCCAATAGGAGTTGAAACTCTTGGTCTTTAACCAAAAAGAAATTAATTGTTTGTAAATATTTGTGTAAAAGATATTCTCTAAAAATAGATGAAACCTGACTGTATGATAAGGATTTATAATAAACCGGCCAAGTGCGAGCCGGACTCGCGCACGAAGGGTATCGTAAAATTAACGCAAAAAACGCCAAAAAAAATCACTTCAATATTTATTTTATTCTGTTTTTAGTATTTGTTGTTAAAGCGGCAACAGAAATACATCATCTGTGAAAATTTCAACAATACTGCTATTACGGTTCATGAGATACAGCCTGGTGACAGACAGACAGACATACAGACCGACCGCGGATTTTTTGTAATAGGGTCCCGTTTTTACCCTTTGGGTACGGAACCCTAAAAAGTAAACGATAAAATATGTAGTAAATAAAATCAAATGATAAGATGCGAACCAGACGTAAATCATAAAATGCAGTCGGAGGCTTGCGTTTTAAGTCAGTCACTTTACGGAAAACATAATTCGCAGGTAGCCCTCTTCCTGGCCATTGCACAACCTAAATGAGTTGATAGACACCTCATTAAAATTCATGCAGCCGTTAGGATGCTACAAGGGTACATGGTATCCCAAATACATTGTCATGCATCAAACATTACCTCGTCTTTGCTGCCGCGTAAGAAAGGCAATGAGAGCATTAACTTAATACAAATCCATATTTCGATACTTAAACTCATTCAAATATGATAAATGTGAGAGTAGATCTGTTTATTACGTTTTCACGTCTTAACCATTGAATCAAGATTGATGAATTTGGCTATAGAGATAGAATGGACTTTGGAGAAGGACATAGGCTACTCTTCAAAGTATACATCAACGTCGTAGACACCAGCTAGTATTTAATAATATACATGTAACATTGCCACATAAATGGTCCGCTTATCAGCGAGTGTCCCTGTAACTTGTATGCCTGCGTCCTATTGATAAATATATTATCTATGTTTACAGGAAACCGGCGGCCAGACTATCAAAGTGCAAAAATTAAATTACTAAATAATAACGAATTTGGTAAAAATATGGAAAAACCCATATGAACCCCGCTTATCACAGCCAGTCTTCCTAACAGGAAATGGGTTTTGAGTAACAGTCATGTAGCTGCCTATTTATAGCGTCATGTTCACATAAAATTAACAGTTCACTTCTGTATTCAACGAGCTGTCATCGAGAGTGGACGTTGATGGAGACAAGAGAGACCAAGATGTATCACATGCGTGTATTGGTGTTGTTAGCGGTGCAGCTGGCGATAGTGCAGGGCTTCAAATGGGGTGAGCATAAAGTTGTGAACGATAATAATTTAGATTTAATACATTTTATTTTGATTTGAGTTTATTGGCATAAACAAGGTTTTTTAACGCTTACTAGAATCGTACCCATTTTACAACCACAAAGAAAAGTGCTCAACATTTGTGGTTGGAATTGTTAGGTTGCCTAGTTTAAAGATCTTTGCATTATTATAATATTGATCCCCATAATTCAAAATTTGTTAATTTATGTACGTTGCGCGTCCGTGTTTGGATCACAGAGGTTCATTTTATGTGTACCAAAGAACTGTACCGGCTCAGTAGGTAGATTCAAAGCAAATTGGCTGAGATAAATGAACAGACAGATTCAGGAGTGATCGTATAATGAGTTCCGTTTTTTCATTCGGACGTATGGGACTTAAAAATTAGCTCTTCTGTCATGTTTTATTTACGAACTAGCCGTTACCCGCAGCTTCGCCCGCGTTCATTGTTAATCAATTGTGGTAGTCGACATACAGAGTGAGAAATTTCCAATGTTGCAGTTTTAGTTTTAATCATAATCGGGCACTTCACTTCATCTGACAGTTGGACGGTTTTGCTACATGGACATTTTGCTAATTAGACTTACTGCTCATTAGACATTTTTCGTTGTTGGACATTTAGCTACTTAGACCAGGAAGGGATTGTTTGTGCTATTCTTCATAGTGATGATTTGGCCATCCACGCCCACTTGGAAAACTCATCCTGTATAGGTACAGGAAGCATTAACGTAAAAACGATTAAATTATTTAATTGAAAACGTTGGTCAATATAGGTAAAGGTTAAATAGTTACAAAAGGAAAAACATAAACAACAGAGTCATAAATTCTGCTTTGCTGCGAATTGAAGATACCACTCTTATCATAATTTTTATCTACAGTTAATTGACATTCCTTAATTATGCCGTTTATCATGGGTACAACATTTTAGAACGCTGCTATATACTATGTTGTATATCCTTTCATTTTGTGCTAATACATATATATTCTGGGCCCTGGACATACGCGAACATCAGCACCTACATGCAGCTGGCCATAGGGAAAGCATAGATTTTTTGAATTGAACTGATAGTTCAATGGCGATTATTGGGATTCGACGTATGAACACGCTTTCCCCTTTACTCATACCTGTTAATATATTGGCACCTACTATATTTTTCCCTTATTGTGTAATACGAAGCATCATCCCATTGCAAAATTGCATAATATAAATAAATATGCAGATCTCAAATTTTTGTTTTCAAAAACATGCAAAGTTTCAACCAAATCGGAAGCCGCATTTAAAAGTTTCATACAAAGATCAGCTTTTTTCATTTCATCATATTCATATCAGACGACCACTGCTGGACATAGGCCTCCCCCAAGCGTCGCCACATTGACCCATTTCCCATTTACCCCCTTAAAATTCGAATTTCCACAAATCCTTTCTTAACTAACGTTTACTATCTTTACCTATAGGTACTACCACCTGCCAAAATTCACCTTCATGAAGAAAATTTGTACATCTTATATTTAAAACCCCAACCCCTTTTTAGGGAAAATAAAACAAACAATAACACACTTTAATTATTTGGGAAGTATTTCCGTTAAGTTTGAAGCGATTTGATCCCTTTATTAAGAAATTTCATACAAAAATAACCCCTCCTATTTCGAACCATTCGATTTTTACGCACAAAGAAGTAGCCTCCGTCCTTTTCAGGATCTCAAAACTACATCTCAAACTACCTCCATACTAAATTGCATCTAAATCGGTTCATAATAAGAGGAAGTTGCATGATAAGAAGTTACATACAAAAATAAGCCTCCCCCTTTTTCCCACTTCGTACTTTATGCAAAAGAAGTATGAAGCTATGCCCTTCTCAGGGTCTCAGAGTATCTTCATACCAAATTTCATCTAAATCGGTTCAGCGGTTTAAGCGTGAAAAGGTAACAGACAGACAGACAGACAGAGTTACTTTCACATTTATAATATTATATATAAATATATAATATATATCATATATATTTATATATATAATATTATATAATATATTATATTATATATAATATACATATATATATAGTATAGTATGGATTTAAGAAATTTTGATGTAAAAATGTGAATCTTCTTAATTATGGGTGGTTTTATTCGGCACCTGTTGCGCGCTAGTCCGATACCTACTTGCCGATGCCGTTATTTTTTTTCAATGATCAAAAAAATATTGTGTTCCAAATAAATCGCTTTCCAGCGGCAATGTCAGATTCCGTTACCTAACATTATCAATAAAATTAATTGCCACCACAAGAAAAAAACAAAAACTTTTCCAAAAAGCATGACTTAAAAGTTCCACATTAGATCACTTCTCAAACAGTCTGAATTCTAATGCAGTTAATAGCAGTTATCTCAATATCATATTTGATTTCTTTTTATAATCTTTGTGAATAATTTGAGAAGTGTGTCGAAAACACAAGATTTGCTGGAATCAGGACTCTGTGCAGTAGTTTTATACAAAGCACTTGATATTAAGTTTATAGGTTACTAGCTTCTGGCCGCGCCTTCGCCCGCGTATTAAGTGATTTAGCATCCCAAGCGAAAACACTTCCTGGCATTGTAACATTTATCGAAGCACACCTTGGAACGCACGCTAAGCCGTTGGTCCTGCGCGGTGCAGATCACTCTTCGGTCGTGTCGTTATCGTCCCATCGGACTATGGCAGTAAGGGACCCTGATGGCGCGATGCAGTTGAAATTGTGTCACGAATTTTCTAAGGAAATTTAAAGTGTATATCGAGCGAATTGCATTGCTTCCATCCATGTAAAGTACTTGTAATTTCGCTTAGTAGGTAGTACATTGTGTTACAAGGGACCAAAATAATGTATTGCGACTAATTGCGAGCGAGAGCGATTGTTTGAATCCAGAGTGAAGCGAAGGATTCTAGAGAAGAATCCTAAGCGTAGCGGGGGATTCAAACTTCGTCGCTCAAGGTTAATTAATTTTGGTACCGTGTAGCATAGGTACACTGCTTTTCATCCCCCTCTTTGAAAAAAGTAAATAAGAGATCCAAATTTATATTAATATTAGATACGTTTTCGCAATTTTGGAAGTTTATTGTATAGTTTATTGGGAACCGAAAATATCGTTCACTTATTTATCATTTGGGTATTCGTAATAACTTCAGACTATGGTTGATGATCATGTTGAGTCAATAGTGACATTTCACGCTGTTTTGAAGTGGATGGGCGCGGCGACAAAGGTTGAATCGGTGGATGAACTGAGGAAGGCCGTAATTTAATACTTTCAACTACGCGCTTGCAAATTTTTGTCTTATTTTCAATTGAGTCCTCGATATATTCTGCCGCGACACCACTGGATTTCCATCCGCTCTCAATTTGTTTGACAGTTTCTGCGTTTGATTTTACACTTTCTGGTTCAACACCAGACTTATTCTATTTAAGTTTGACTGCTAGAACTCATTATTTATACAATTTGTGTGAATCAAACTAACATTGTCTGTAATATTTTGATAAAACAAATACCTAAATGTTCCCGCGTGTTTTTTTATTTGGTTAACCATTGCCGCATTGGCAGGCGCGCTTTTTTATTACCGGTCAGGACTTTATAGAAGTGTATTGCATTCAAGTTGTGTTCCAAATTCAAAAGTCATTTCGTCACTGTTATTAAGTGCGCCGGAATGAGCCATTTTGCTCGCACGTATCGAGGAACCCTTCGCCTCTTTTCGAATAGATGGGATGAAAAATCGTTTATCGGTGTGATATAAATCGAATGGCGTCGGACCACCAGAAAGGTCACTAAGGGAATATAGAGTGGAAACGGTTACCGGACTTCTAAGGTGCAGGCATCTGCCTAGTTCTGACGTCAGGGTACCATCACTTGTATTATCTTGCATCTCTTAATTGTAAACTGTTTTTGATATGGCTTGATGAATGAATAAATGATAATTATATTATTGATCATCATCAGCCTTATAATGTTCCCACTGCTGAGACTCACGGACACAGAGGAAATCGACCATTATCCTACAACTCGCGGACCCAGTGTGGATTAGTGGAATTATATAATTAATATATTAGGGCACACACTAATGCGCTACAATATCGCTCGCGACTTTAGCTAGTATCCGCTGATACCCGCGGTTTCTGGAAATAAATTATCAACGCGTCTCTTATATAAATAAGTACTCTTAGGAAACCTGTGAAAAGATATCCTTTGATTATGTTCTGTTAATACACTCATTCTACTCTTGCAAACAGCCGATAGCCACACACGGCATGGTTCATGCAGATAATTAAACAACAAAATTCATCCTGATATAAACGAAACAATGGCGTGAAAACAGCGAAAAACTTTAATTAGGTACAGCTGCTAACCGATGGGTTACAACAGTGACTATAAAGTTATCTCTTTGACGTTCAGAATGGTAGCGTTTGTCTATGTTTGTCTCTTTTTTTCTATAGAGTTTTTCCATAAGCCAGAACGAAAGGAATACGTTATCTCTAGTAATTACAAATTCTTTGCATTGAATCGGGTGAACGTTCACTTTGATCGTTACTCGGTTTCGTTCGGCGTAGTTCGGTAGGGTTATTACGTATCTTTTGCAAAACGATAGCGATCAAACGCTTTAAGTCATAAAAGACGGAATTACCTGCAGTGTAGGTATGTTAGGTCCTACACAATCGTTTGGTTATCGCTGGCTGTTTGTCAAATACAATTATTTAAAAAAAAACGCCATGATCTCTAAAACTTCTTTAGGGAAGAGCAATTATTGCGTAAAAATCGCTATCGTTTTGCTCTTGCAAAAGATACGTAAAGCCTGCGGATACAATCGTCCGCTGCCATGTCAAAGTCAAAGCCAAAGTCAAATCCATTTATTTGCATTAAATGTGGTACAAAAGATGGTATAAATACGTTATTAGCACAATGACACATTTCGCCATAAGTTGGCATGCAAATATTATATTGTGTTAAGGTGCTTACAATAAGCAGATCTCTAATAATCTAATAACACATTATTTTTATTAGGTATTTAACCTGTTAAGTTTAATAAACTCTTCAAAACACTTAGTTTACTTACTAGACTAAGAAATTATATGGTTAACAATACATAAAATATAAATCAAACAACATAAAAGGCAGTAGGTAGGAATTACAATAACTAATAACAAGATAATCTACAATGCATTCCTGTAATGATAAGATTGACATGGTGATCTTTTTAGAAATTCGTTTATAGAATAAAAGCTGTGTGAAATGAGCCACTTTTTTAAAACTATACAGAATTTTCTGTAAGGGAGATCGGTTATAAAGGTTGGTATAGAATTATAAATAAGAGGGGCCATGTAAACACAACTACGCCTAAATAATTCGATTCTGGGTACAGGCAATTCTAATACATACTGTGTAACTTTTCGTTTATTATTGTTATTTTTAGCATTAAAAAGTGAATAATTAGTTTTTACAAATTTAGCTATTTCATATATATACATACAAGGAACGGTGAGAAGATTGTGTGCTTTATATACTGGTCTGCAGGAATCAGTCCAGTCCATATTAAAGATGGTGCGGATACATCTTTTTTGTGCCAACAGAACTCTACTAAGTTCAGAGGAGTTTCCCCAGACAATGATACCGTAACGGATGACGGAGCAAACATAGGCATGATATACCATTAGGGCAGTTGGTTTGGATGCCTCATCTTTGACTTTTTTTAGAGCAAAAACAAATCTATTAATCTTCATGCATATTTCATTGATATGCTCCCTCCAGGTGAAATGTTCATCTAGTGTTATACCCAGAAATTTTGTTGTATGTATCTGTTCTACTATTTGGTCCCTATGTTTTATTTTAAGATGGATATTTTGACTCTTCTGTGTTTTAAAATTTAATATTTTAGTTTTATCAACGTTCACTTTTAAAGCATTTATATCTAACCATGTAACTATTTTATTCAAACTGGCATTTATATTAGTCTCATGTGCTTCATGATTTTTACCATCTAGGATAACTGTTGTGTCATCTGCAAATAAAACACACTCTTGTTCTATTATTTGAGGAAGATCATTAATATATACAAGGAATAATGGAGGGCCCAAGATGCTTCCCTGTGGAACTCCAAAGTAATTTTGCCGAGGCTGAGAGTTGAAGTTGATGAGACTGTTCACTTTGTCATCAAATTTAGTAATTCGTGTGGTCTGAGTTCTATTTAATAAATACGATTTAAACCATTCCAAGGCTGGTCCCCTAATACCAATTCTACATAATTTATCGATGAGAATGGAATGATTTACAAAGTCGAAGGCTTTACTAAGGTCTAAAAACAAAGCTGAGGTTACACTTTTAGAGTTAATGTTATTTATTATAGATTTGACCAAACTAAATGCTGCTAGAGAGGTGGATTTATTTTTCCTAAAACCGTATTGCTCTTTTGCAAGAATATTATATTTGTCTAAGAAAGAGAGGACTCTTTTGTACATGATTCTTTCAAAGACCTTAGATAGAATTGGAATTAGAGCAATTGGTCGGTAGTTGTTTTTATCAGTTTTAGAGCCTTTTTTATGCAATGGTTTTATAATAGATAATTTAAGTTTATCCGGGAAGCAGCCTTGTTCTAGCGATAAATTAACAATATATGAAAGAGGTTCTGCAATGAATGGTGATATTTTTTTTTAAAGGTCTGTAGATAAGTCATCATAACCAGTGGCTTTTGTGTTTTTTAATGATTTTAATATACTAAAAATTTCAGCAGGATTTGTAGGATTTAAAAAAATGCTATTGTCATTGCTTTTAAAATCTTGGTTACATGTGTTGTTCTGTAAAGTAGCGCTGTTTTCAACAATATCAATAAAAAAGTTATTAAATATATTTGCTATATCTGAACCTGATGTAGCAGTAACACCATTATCTATTATACAATTAATATACTCTCGACACCGTTCGTTACCTGTGCAGCTTTTTACAATATCCCAAGAAGCTTTACCTTTATTTTTTGAGTATGCAATGTGCTTAAGATTACATAACGATTGCATATTATGAATACATTTCCTTAACATTTTCGAGTACACCTTAAATCTAGTTTTGTTTTCATACGTTCTATTTACATAATATTTACGTGGGACACTCAGAAAGTTTTGCGAAACTAAAAAAAATTGTTCTATACGTACATATATTTTTATTAAATCTTTTCAAAGTACTTTCCACCAGCCTCTATACAAAGATTCATGCGCCTAAACCAGTTTTCAAAACACTTTTTCCAGTCCGCCGCAGACACCTCGTTTACAGCCTGCTCGAACGCAGCCAGCGCATCTTCCGGCGACGAAAATTGTATCCCTTTGAGCTGATTTTTTATTTTTGGGAATAAAAAGAAGTCACACGGTGCTAGATCAGGGCTGTAAGGAGGGTGACCCAGGAGTTTGACTGGCGTGCTGTCCAGGAAGTCCCTCGTTTTGAGTGCGGTGTGGGCAGGTGCATTGTCGTGGTGGAGCAGTAGCCCGCGGAGCCCTGTGTTTGGTCGCTTGTTGCTTATAACAGAGAAAACTTCTGGCAAACATTTGGTAGTATACCATTCGGCATTAATGCTTCTTTGATCCCGTAAGGGAATTGATACCAAGTGGCCAGTCAAATTAAAAAAGCTAGCGATCAAAATCTTACCCCCGCTTCTAGATCGCTTCACTTTGGTAGGCGTTGGCTCATTTTGAAACACCCAAACAGTCGACTGGCGCTTGGTTTCTGGGTCGTATTGATAAATCCAGGACTCATCACCTGTAACGATGTCGTAAACACGCCGAGACGAGCCTGCTTCAAATTTGTTAAGCATATCACGGCACCATTCCACCCGGGCCTGCTTCTGAGCATCGGTGAGGTTGTGCGGCACCCAGCGTGATACTATCCTCCTCACGCGAAGATGGCTGTGTAGAATCTCGTGAACGCTTCCCGATCCAATCTTCAATATGTGTTGAATCTCCTGATATGTAATTCGCCTATTGTCTTGGATTAAATTTTTCACTGCTAGCACGTTTTCTTCGGTAACAGCCGTCAAAGGGCGACCGCTTCTTTCGTCATCCCCCAAAGTTGGTCGACCGCGCTTGAATTCGTTATACCAACGATACACGGTTGCCTTGGAAGGGCCTTCATCCATGAATGCCATTTGAAGTCTATCGTACGATTCATCCGGTTTCAGGCGACACTTGAAATCGTATAAAATCATAGCTCTAAAATGTTCCCGGCGCAGATCCATATTTCAGTGAGACACAATACTTTGAATTAACTCGCAAAAAATGTGGAGGGAAATTTTGAAATTGGAACTTACTTATTTTTACTTATAAATAATCATATTTTCGAAAAACATTATAACTGGCCAGTCTCCCATATATAAAAACTTTTTTTCGCAATACTTTCTGAGGGGCCTGGTATATCTTAATGTTCGTTTAGTGTTACACCTAATTTTAACTCCTTTTGTTATCCATTTTAATTTATTATCTTTGAACTGTTTTTTTACTTTAATCAGAGGGAAGCATAGTTTATAAAATAATGTTAAAGTGTCATGAAACGAATCGAAAGCATTATTCGTGTCTGAAATTTTGTAAATATCCGAAAAAGATAATTTACTTACGTGTTCAATGAATTTGCTAACATTGTCTTTACTCAGGTCATTTACGGTCATGAAGTAATAGCCTGATATGGGTTTTTGATTACATTCGAAATTCACAACCTGAGCAGTGTTGTGATCAGATAAACAAACATTGTGAGTTTTGTCTATTACGTTTGGAATATTACTAATGATGTTATCAATACATGTGTTCAACCTGGTGGCTTCATGAATGTGACATTTCATACCATAATTTGAGATTAATTCTTTCAATTTTGTACAATTATTATCATTGTTTAGAAGGTTTATATTAAAATCCCCAGCTATTATTATTTTGCTTTTTTTATTTCGTAATTTAAGTAAGGTTTTGTGTAAGTTTTCAAAAAATATATTTAAATTAGATGAGGGTGTCCTGTATATACATAATATTATCACACGCATAGATTTAATTTCAAGACCACAAATTTCGAAATGTTTATCAATGCAAAATTCTGTTACTTCTTTCAATTCAGTACTTTGAAGATGGTTTTTGCATAGTATACATGTTCCCCCCCGCCGCTGATCAGGTCGTGAATAAATCGCACCGACGTAAAAGTTGTTAAGATTAAGGTATTTTTCTTCACCTCTTATAACAAAATGTTCACTCAGGCATAAAACGTCAATGTTTATATTAGAGTCACGCGTCTCATTAATAGTTAAATCAATATCTTGTAGTTTATTTAAAGCCCCTGCAATATTTTGATGCATTATTGAAAAAATATTCCTGCTATGTTTTTTACTACTACTATTGCTATGTTTATTATTAGTTACGAAAAAATGGTTCTTTACTTACCACAACGTTGTCAATAGAAGTATTTATGGGCGACATTTGTGGTTTGACAATCTTCGAAAAATAGTAAGGAATAGTACCTTTAGGTGGACCTTTTACAGGTTCCAACGTGCTGATTACTTGAAGTGATGAAGTTTTCGTAGTTTCATGTATAAAATGTTCTGAACCATTAGGTTTGCCGATTGTTCCTACATTATTATTATAAAATAGGTACTTATTGTAGTATTCTACATCGTTAATTTTGTGTAGAAGTTGTTGGATAACGCCATTGTAGCTATTTGCTTCGATGAAGTTACAATTGTGATAGTTTTGTGAAAGCAATTTTAATTCATAGTTAAGTTTATGCTCATTCAGGAATGCATTATACTTAACATTTACAATAAATATATTACAGTTTTTAAATAGCCTAACTGCTGCAGCTATTTCAGCCATAAATTTAATAGGGTTTGAGTCATTTCTACCGGTCATTATGATCACACTGTCATTTTTTGTAAAGTTTTCGGATAATTTATCACAACACAACAAGACTTCTTCTGTTGTCGCACCTGGTTTCCTTATACCTGTTATGGCATAGTTCTTTAAGATAAATCTGTTTTCTTTTTTCTTCTTCAGTAGTCCTTGAACAATACCTTTCCCTTGGTCATCTGACAGAATAAGTATGTTTCCATTTCGAGATTGGCAACTTAATTTGTGTGATTTACCTTCATCGTGCAAGTTCAGCTTTTGTGATTTATTCTCCGTTTTATCATGCGTAATTGCAATGCAATCGGTTGCTATTGCTACTTTAATGTTGGACTCTTTAGTTTCATTTTCTTCTCTAAGACCGTCAGCAACAGTACTGCTGCAAGCTGGTTCGGGGGTATGGAAGTCGATGTCCAAGTCTAGTTTTCTAGCCGATAGTCTGTTTTTATTTGGAAAACATTTTTGGTAGATTCCTGTGTTGCACGAAGAGGTCGTACTTTTGGGATTTTGGCTCGTAATGTACATTTTCTTAAAATATTCAGTTTTAATCTTTTGATCAGCTAACTGTTGTTTCAATGAAACATTCTCTAAGCCAAGTGTCTCAATTTCAAAATTTATCCTTAATATCTGCTCCTTAAGATTCTCAATCGTATTTTTTAAGTGTAATGTTTCATCACTTTTAAGGTGTGTAGATAGGTCCATCATACTTTTGACGCTTAAGTTTGATGCCAAACTGTCAAGGGATTCATTGGACAGACGAGAAAGAGAGCGTCGCATACGCCTTTGCCTGAAAGTTACGTTATTGCAGGTTTCCATGTTTTCTGAGAATATTTGTTAAAATATTTCTTAAATTTGTAGAAAAGTATATAGAGCAGAAAATAAGTCACAAAAACCAGCAAACCATAAAATAAACTGTTCCATGTAAAAAAGTGATAAAAAAACAAAAAAGTTCCAAAAACAGATTGAGTTCAGCGGGGTTTGAACTCGAGACACGCAATCGTTGACACGACGCCTTACACAATCGGCTACAATGTTCCTTAGCACTCCATGCGAAATTGGTGGTTGTATTAGGCGTTTCGTTAAATTCAACCAAGTGCGTTATTCTTTGTTTTAATTGGTCGAAAGATAAGCGTCGGTCGCGCGTCACTATTTTGAATTAGTTTAACGGTGTCTTAATTTGAAGATTCACTAATTGTTATTTACTTTTATTATACAAAATTATGTCACTGTTATTATACAATATAGAATTGTTTGTTTTTATTTATCATTCGGTTTAAACGTTGTACACACTTATTTTGATGCACAATTTTGTTTGTAAACACTGCGTTAGATGCTGTTCTTTTATCAAGCTTTTATTCACTTAAAACTTTAGAACTTTTGCTGCCAACAATACACATTAATCACTACATATAAATTGACTGGTATGTTACATAATTAGACTGAAATACTAATGTTTACTATTTTTCACAAAATTTAAATACGGAGCCAATGTTGACGTGACAACTAGCGCCACCCTCAATGCTTGTTAGTTAAGCAAGTTTTCATGCTTGTTAGTTAAGCAAGTTTTGGGTGAGAATGGGTTGGTTGGTTTGAAGCAGTTGTTAACAAGGTTGCGAAATAGATGGGTGGGGTAGAGCAGGTGTTGATCGGGTTGATAAGTCCCATCCATTTCTAAGTAAGACAATCATTATGTAAGTATTTTACTCGACTAGTCGTTCTGTGGACACTCGACGCGATTCTGCTCCTTATTTATATCAGGTTACGGATCAATGTTCTGTGCAAGTATTTTTACTTTTCGGTTTGGAAGTTTTATTTGGTTTTAGTTTTTTTTATTATAATAATAATAATCTTTATTTATTTAAAGTTACGGATCAACGTTCTATAACAGTATCTAGGAATATTTTTTGTCTTTGGAGATATTTAAATTATTTTAGTCCTAAATTAAAAGCAAGGTGTAAAGCCAATATTTCCGTTTTAATAGGTAAACCCGATTGTCGATATGATTATAAATGAAATAAATTTGTCAATCCCTAGCATCCTTGACAGCTCACTCCACTTCGAGCTCACTGCACCTAAAGTCATCACGGTGAGATGTCTACAGGAATAGCATTGCAGGTCAATGGCGGGCGTCGGGCGGCCTCTACGTCTCTTTTGTTCTGGGAGGCGCAGAGAAATGTGTACCCCATGGTCGTCACTACGTCGTTTTGCGTCTTTTGTATTTCATATTTATTTATAATCTTACTAATATTATAAATGTGAAAGTTTGAATGTTTTTTACTCAAACATGCCAGAACGGCTGAACGGATCTGGATGAAAATTGGCACAGAGATTGATTATTGTCTGGTATAGTTCATAAACTGCTTTAAACCGTTCCCGTTTCAAGTAAAAGGTTTAAGGGTATTGTAACTATTGAAAGTTCTTATTTTTATGGTGTATTTTATTGTATGTCATTGTAAGTAGTAAATTGTAGAACGTAGTTCTCGAGAAAGCGGCAGCAATGCAAATCATTAGTATGAGCAGCGTATTTTATGAGAAGTTGAGGCAAGAAAAGTTTTAATTAAATCTTATCTTCATGTTTCAGACATAGTCATGGGCCTAGAGAAACGGCTAGAGTTTTATAACAATGGAACACTTACGCACACAGAACACATTCCGACGGCTACAAAAATTCAATCCACAACTTATGATCCAGTTCACTACAGGGTTAGGGAAGTCCCTCGTTTTGAGTGCGGTGTGGGCAGGTGCATTGTCGTGGTGGAGCAGTAGCCCGCGGAGCCCTGTGTTTGGTCGCTTGTTGCTTATAACAGAGAAAACTTCTGGCAAACATTTGGTAGTATACCATTCGGCATTAATGCTTCTTTGATCCCGTAAGGGAATTGATACCAAGTGGCCAGTCAAATTAAAAAAGCTAGCGATCAAAATCTTACCCCCGCTTCTAGATCGCTTCACTTTGGTAGGCGTTGGCTCATTTTGAAACACCCAAACAGTCGACTGGCGCTTGGTTTCTGGGTCGTATTGATAAATCCAGGACTCATCACCTGTAACGATGTCGTAAACACGCCGAGACGAGCCTGCTTCAAATTTGTTAAGCATATCACGGCACCATTCCACCCGGGCCTGCTTCTGAGCATCGGTGAGGTTGTGCGGCACCCAGCGTGATACTATCCTCCTCACGCGAAGATGGCTGTGTAGAATCTCGTGAACGCTTCCCGATCCAATCTTCAATATGTGTTGAATCTCCTGATATGTAATTCGCCTATTGTCTTGGATTAAATTTTTCACTGCTAGCACGTTTTCTTCGGTAACAGCCGTCAAAGGGCGACCGCTTCTTTCGTCATCCCCCAAAGTTGGTCGACCGCGCTTGAATTCGTTATACCAACGATACACGGTTGCCTTGGAAGGGCCTTCATCCATGAATGCCATTTGAAGTCTATCGTACGATTCATCCGGTTTCAGGCGACACTTGAAATCGTATAAAATCATAGCTCTAAAATGTTCCCGGCGCAGATCCATATTTCAGTGAGACACAATACTTTGAATTAACTCGCAAAA
This sequence comes from Orthosia gothica, assembly GCA_949775005.1. Classification (NCBI taxonomy): domain Eukaryota; kingdom Metazoa; phylum Arthropoda; class Insecta; order Lepidoptera; family Noctuidae; genus Orthosia; species Orthosia gothica. The sequence goes on along the minus strand of OX459048.1, from coordinate 2,620,485 downwards.
AATGTGGAGGGAAATTTTGAAATTGGAACTTACTTATTTTTACTTATAAATAATCATATTTTCGAAAAACATTATAACTGGCCAGTCTCCCATATATAAAAACTTTTTTTCGCAATACTTTCTGAGGGGCCTGGTATATCTTAATGTTCGTTTAGTGTTACACCTAATTTTAACTCCTTTTGTTATCCATTTTAATTTATTATCTTTGAACTGTTTTTTTACTTTAATCAGAGGGAAGCATAGTTTATAAAATAATGTTAAAGTGTCATGAAACGAATCGAAAGCATTATTCGTGTCTGAAATTTTGTAAATATCCGAAAAAGATAATTTACTTACGTGTTCAATGAATTTGCTAACATTGTCTTTACTCAGGTCATTTACGGTCATGAAGTAATAGCCTGATATGGGTTTTTGATTACATTCGAAATTCACAACCTGAGCAGTGTTGTGATCAGATAAACAAACATTGTGAGTTTTGTCTATTACGTTTGGAATATTACTAATGATGTTATCAATACATGTGTTCAACCTGGTGGCTTCATGAATGTGACATTTCATACCATAATTTGAGATTAATTCTTTCAATTTTGTACAATTATTATCATTGTTTAGAAGGTTTATATTAAAATCCCCAGCTATTATTATTTTGCTTTTTTTATTTCGTAATTTAAGTAAGGTTTTGTGTAAGTTTTCAAAAAATATATTTAAATTAGATGAGGGTGTCCTGTATATACATAATATTATCACACGCATAGATTTAATTTCAAGACCACAAATTTCGAAATGTTTATCAATGCAAAATTCTGTTACTTCTTTCAATTCAGTACTTTGAAGATGGTTTTTGCATAGTATACATGTTCCCCCCCGCCGCTGATCAGGTCGTGAATAAATCGCACCGACGTAAAAGTTGTTAAGATTAAGGTATTTTTCTTCACCTCTTATAACAAAATGTTCACTCAGGCATAAAACGTCAATGTTTATATTAGAGTCACGCGTCTCATTAATAGTTAAATCAATATCTTGTAGTTTATTTAAAGCCCCTGCAATATTTTGATGCATTATTGAAAAAATATTCCTGCTATGTTTTTTACTACTACTATTGCTATGTTTATTATTAGTTACGAAAAAATGGTTCTTTACTTACCACAACGTTGTCAATAGAAGTATTTATGGGCGACATTTGTGGTTTGACAATCTTCGAAAAATAGTAAGGAATAGTACCTTTAGGTGGACCTTTTACAGGTTCCAACGTGCTGATTACTTGAAGTGATGAAGTTTTCGTAGTTTCATGTATAAAATGTTCTGAACCATTAGGTTTGCCGATTGTTCCTACATTATTATTATAAAATAGGTACTTATTGTAGTATTCTACATCGTTAATTTTGTGTAGAAGTTGTTGGATAACGCCATTGTAGCTATTTGCTTCGATGAAGTTACAATTGTGATAGTTTTGTGAAAGCAATTTTAATTCATAGTTAAGTTTATGCTCATTCAGGAATGCATTATACTTAACATTTACAATAAATATATTACAGTTTTTAAATAGCCTAACTGCTGCAGCTATTTCAGCCATAAATTTAATAGGGTTTGAGTCATTTCTACCGGTCATTATGATCACACTGTCATTTTTTGTAAAGTTTTCGGATAATTTATCACAACACAACAAGACTTCTTCTGTTGTCGCACCTGGTTTCCTTATACCTGTTATGGCATAGTTCTTTAAGATAAATCTGTTTTCTTTTTTCTTCTTCAGTAGTCCTTGAACAATACCTTTCCCTTGGTCATCTGACAGAATAAGTATGTTTCCATTTCGAGATTGGCAACTTAATTTGTGTGATTTACCTTCATCGTGCAAGTTCAGCTTTTGTGATTTATTCTCCGTTTTATCATGCGTAATTGCAATGCAATCGGTTGCTATTGCTACTTTAATGTTGGACTCTTTAGTTTCATTTTCTTCTCTAAGACCGTCAGCAACAGTACTGCTGCAAGCTGGTTCGGGGGTATGGAAGTCGATGTCCAAGTCTAGTTTTCTAGCCGATAGTCTGTTTTTATTTGGAAAACATTTTTGGTAGATTCCTGTGTTGCACGAAGAGGTCGTACTTTTGGGATTTTGGCTCGTAATGTACATTTTCTTAAAATATTCAGTTTTAATCTTTTGATCAGCTAACTGTTGTTTCAATGAAACATTCTCTAAGCCAAGTGTCTCAATTTCAAAATTTATCCTTAATATCTGCTCCTTAAGATTCTCAATCGTATTTTTTAAGTGTAATGTTTCATCACTTTTAAGGTGTGTAGATAGGTCCATCATACTTTTGACGCTTAAGTTTGATGCCAAACTGTCAAGGGATTCATTGGACAGACGAGAAAGAGAGCGTCGCATACGCCTTTGCCTGAAAGTTACGTTATTGCAGGTTTCCATGTTTTCTGAGAATATTTGTTAAAATATTTCTTAAATTTGTAGAAAAGTATATAGAGCAGAAAATAAGTCACAAAAACCAGCAAACCATAAAATAAACTGTTCCATGTAAAAAAGTGATAAAAAAACAAAAAAGTTCCAAAAACAGATTGAGTTCAGCGGGGTTTGAACTCGAGACACGCAATCGTTGACACGACGCCTTACACAATCGGCTACAATGTTCCTTAGCACTCCATGCGAAATTGGTGGTTGTATTAGGCGTTTCGTTAAATTCAACCAAGTGCGTTATTCTTTGTTTTAATTGGTCGAAAGATAAGCGTCGGTCGCGCGTCACTATTTTGAATTAGTTTAACGGTGTCTTAATTTGAAGATTCACTAATTGTTATTTACTTTTATTATACAAAATTATGTCACTGTTATTATACAATATAGAATTGTTTGTTTTTATTTATCATTCGGTTTAAACGTTGTACACACTTATTTTGATGCACAATTTTGTTTGTAAACACTGCGTTAGATGCTGTTCTTTTATCAAGCTTTTATTCACTTAAAACTTTAGAACTTTTGCTGCCAACAATACACATTAATCACTACATATAAATTGACTGGTATGTTACATAATTAGACTGAAATACTAATGTTTACTATTTTTCACAAAATTTAAATACGGAGCCAATGTTGACGTGACAACTAGCGCCACCCTCAATGCTTGTTAGTTAAGCAAGTTTTCATGCTTGTTAGTTAAGCAAGTTTTGGGTGAGAATGGGTTGGTTGGTTTGAAGCAGTTGTTAACAAGGTTGCGAAATAGATGGGTGGGGTAGAGCAGGTGTTGATCGGGTTGATAAGTCCCATCCATTTCTAAGTAAGACAATCATTATGTAAGTATTTTACTCGACTAGTCGTTCTGTGGACACTCGACGCGATTCTGCTCCTTATTTATATCAGGTTACGGATCAATGTTCTGTGCAAGTATTTTTACTTTTCGGTTTGGAAGTTTTATTTGGTTTTAGTTTTTTTTATTATAATAATAATAATCTTTATTTATTTAAAGTTACGGATCAACGTTCTATAACAGTATCTAGGAATATTTTTTGTCTTTGGAGATATTTAAATTATTTTAGTCCTAAATTAAAAGCAAGGTGTAAAGCCAATATTTCCGTTTTAATAGGTAAACCCGATTGTCGATATGATTATAAATGAAATAAATTTGTCAATCCCTAGCATCCTTGACAGCTCACTCCACTTCGAGCTCACTGCACCTAAAGTCATCACGGTGAGATGTCTACAGGAATAGCATTGCAGGTCAATGGCGGGCGTCGGGCGGCCTCTACGTCTCTTTTGTTCTGGGAGGCGCAGAGAAATGTGTACCCCATGGTCGTCACTACGTCGTTTTGCGTCTTTTGTATTTCATATTTATTTATAATCTTACTAATATTATAAATGTGAAAGTTTGAATGTTTTTTACTCAAACATGCCAGAACGGCTGAACGGATCTGGATGAAAATTGGCACAGAGATTGATTATTGTCTGGTATAGTTCATAAACTGCTTTAAACCGTTCCCGTTTCAAGTAAAAGGTTTAAGGGTATTGTAACTATTGAAAGTTCTTATTTTTATGGTGTATTTTATTGTATGTCATTGTAAGTAGTAAATTGTAGAACGTAGTTCTCGAGAAAGCGGCAGCAATGCAAATCATTAGTATGAGCAGCGTATTTTATGAGAAGTTGAGGCAAGAAAAGTTTTAATTAAATCTTATCTTCATGTTTCAGACATAGTCATGGGCCTAGAGAAACGGCTAGAGTTTTATAACAATGGAACACTTACGCACACAGAACACATTCCGACGGCTACAAAAATTCAATCCACAACTTATGATCCAGTTCACTACAGGGTTATCTTTGCTGACAACAAATACCCGACCAATGTGTCAATATCCAGCTTTGACCTATCAACCAGGAAAATACAACATTTAGTTACGGGAAGAACAAACATTGGTGGCGTGCCTGTCGCTTACGACCCGGTCACACAGTTACTGTTTTGGAGGACCGGATATTATAATATTTACTCGTTTCCTTTAAATCCTGCATCTTCTAATAAAGCAGTTGACGGAAATCATATAGTAACGACCTATGGGATCTGCTTGGATATCGCCGTGGATAGTTGTGGAGGGTACGTTACTTTTTGTGATATAATCATACACACACCGGCAAAATTAGTGGAACATTAAAAAAAAAACATATATCATTTTTTTAGACCATTGCAGGATAGTTTTACTTGGTTTTATAATATAACCGAGTATTCCTAGTTTTATATAGAAAGAAGAGAGATATATATACCTATAAAGAAGGAGAGTTAATTTTAGGAGTTTGTCTAATTTTATCTGGAGGGTGATCTGCGCAACCATTGCTCCTATAAACAATCTTTATCACACATACATTGTGGGTACATTATTTATTTATTTATATAAACTTCATGTACAATGGTTATACATAGATATCGGATCGGCGCAAAAAGTACGTCTTGGTAAATAACAGCTCACTTGAGACGTGAGCTCTTAACTTTGTTTAGTTCGCTTGAAACACAGCCAATGTTAACACGTTTCACAATGCCTCAATGTGTATTCTAAAGTTGCAAAAATTATACACAAAAAAGGAATTTACCGGCCGAAGTGTCTTACTTTCAGTAAGTACATGTAGAATAAGTAATATTTTTAGCTTTGAACTAATAAATTAATTAATAATATCACATTTTAAACAACAACAAAATTACCGATTTTATAGCCCCGCTACAAATGTTTGGCCGAGGTTGGCCAATATAAGCCGTAACGTTAGGCAATAACGGGAAAAGTACTTTATTTGTTGCTAGTTAAGGTATATTTTCACACAAAATGTTAATTAAACTATGCCTTTTCATTTCTAAGTGACAGAAGTAATTTATTGCTAGTGGTGGCCCAATAGACCAGTAGTAACGGCCGCGACTTACAAGTGTGTAAGTGGGTTCGAATCCAGGCAGGTGCTTTTTTCATCACCACTGCTCTCAAAACGGTGAAGGAAAACTGCGTGAGGAAACCGGCATGTCTTAGAACCTAAAATTCGAATACGTGTGACAGCTCGTGGCTAAATAATAACAACCGCACGGGTCGATCATCAAGGTTAAGCGACGCTTACCGAGGTTCTTTCGTGGATGGGTGACCATCTTTACATAGCGAGTTTCTTCCGTGCCTCGGCAAGCACGTTAAGCCGTTGGTCCCGGCTGTCATTTTAAGATCATTGACAGTCGTTACGGGTAGTAAGAAGCTTGAGATCTGACACCAGTCTTGCCAAGAGGTAGTAATCGTGTTACCCAGTTGGTTGATTGGAGGTCAGCAGTCGCTCCATGTAAAACACTGGTACTCAGCTGAATCCGGTTAGACTGGAGGCCGAGCACAACATAGTTGCGAAAAAAACTAAGCAGATGATGATGATGAGAAGTAATTTATAGCTTTGCTCGTTTTTCTGTGAGGAACTGTCTAAAGCAGGGATGGCGAACCTATGGCACGCGTGCCTGTGGTGGCACACGACAAAATATTTTGGGCACGCTGAAATGAGGTTATTCAGCATCTAGGTAATTTGCAACAGCAGAAATGACACCAACTCCTACTATTATTTAAATACAACATAAAACTGTAAATAAAATATTAGGATTGCTGTAAGAATTACTGGGTGCAAATAAAGAATTATTAATTCATAACATTTAGAGTTTTATTTTTTGTCAATTGAGAAAGAAAGCCAAAGTCAAAATTCTTTGGTGGCACTTCATTGTCACATAAATAATTATATAATTTAAATGGCACGCTTTCTAATAAAGGTTCGCCATCCCTGGTCTAAAGTATAAGATAATATTATGAAGATTTGTAACTTTTATTACTAGGTGCCAGGTTGTAATAAGGTTGAACTTAAACTGTCTTCAAACTTCTTAGTTCGTTAGTAAACAAATGTAGCTGTAGTAAGTATTGTAAATGTAGGATAGTATGTATATATTCACGCGAACAGAGTTTAAATTGATTTTGTACGAGAAGGGTTATCTAGTCTTTTGTTGCTGATCGAAGATTATTCCGAATGGTCACAGGCTATAAAATTTTATGTGAAAAACTAAAGGTGATGGTGATATTCGTAAACTAAGCGTGTCTTGCTAATCTTAAAAACATAAACAAAATGCATTTTTCACAAAATTCATACTAAAATCGTATATCACTTAGATGAGTTAAGTTGATTAAATATGTATTTATATTAATTGTATTTAAAAAAAGACCTTTTGTGTGTTATTTATGGCGCTACTTTGCTATTGTGTGTAGTTTTATGACTTTAACAAAATCGTTATTTACAAATTACAGATATATCTACTGGGCCACGGACCATGAGATAGGGAGGGCTCGTTTTGATGGTTCCGAGAGAGAAATTCTAATAGAGAAATATGTTTATTGGCGATATAGTTTGGCCATTGATCCACAGACACAGAAAATGTACTGGATTGAGGTCATTGTTACACCTGGTCAACAGTTATCTATTGAAAGTGCCGATTTGAATGGAAAGGACAGAACAACATTATATGTTATCAAAAACGAACAACATGCAAATTCATTGTCCGTATCAAAAGATTTTATCTACTGGAGGAACGAAAATCAAGACAAAATCTGGCTATTACATAAAAACCCACGGCATAGTGAGGAACCTAAATTATTTTCAATTTCTCACTCAGCCTATTGTTGGCGTTGTCAACATATAGCAGCCAACTACACAATAAAGGAACAAACTCAAGGAAATCTAAACTGTGAACCTCTGAAAAATCTGATACCGAACGATCATTGTTCCCATAGTACGGCAATTAGTGAGCAATCTCGTTATGAATCTACACCGGGTTACACTGGTGAGAGATGTACAGTATCAATATGTCAGAACTATTGTGTGCAAGGAGCTTGTAGTGTCAGTGCTGACGGACAACCAGAATGCAGGTAAAACATGTTTGTCTCATTAAGTACTAGCATGGTCGCGTCACGTCGCGTCTCGGTTTGAGCTGACCCTAATAACCTAACCTAACTTACGTCACTTAAAACAACCCTTTGATAGGATACCTATTGTTTACAGATTTTAAGCATTCACATTGTCCCTATCACTGCTTATCAGAAAGAGACTAGAAAGCTTCGAAATCTATATTTAGGGTACCAAGAACAGTAGCAGTAGTAACAAAATAAATTTTGATATTTTAAGGGCGAGTTCCTCACCTCTAAATTATCGCAGAATTAATTTTGGCAAATTGTCAAGCACGCGTTTTTAACCAAATACAGCAGATAACGCGTGCTTGACAATTTACCACAATAATTCTGCGATAATTTAGAGGTGAGAACTCGGTCATAGTATTTTGTTTTATAGAAATTAACTATTTGGGCGCACGGTTGGCGCAGTGGTTGAGCGATTGACTGCTGCGCTGCGTGTCGCGGGTTCGATTCCCGCACGGAACAAATATTTGTATGACCTACAGATAGTTGTTCCGGCTCTGGGTGTTGTGTATGTGAGTTTATATGTTTGTAAACGCACCCACGATACAGGAAGAAATTCCTAGTGTGGGGCAAGGTTTAAAAAAAAAAAAAAAAAAAAAAAAAAAAAAAATTATTCGACAAGGAGACACACAACAGCGACAAATCGATCAGGTCTAGTAAATTGCATTTCCAAATTGGCAATGGCAACAGAACTACCGCAGAATCAGCAAAATCAGTTTATGGTCCAAATTCATGGACCAAAACTGATTTTGCTGACTTTACGGTACTTGAGTTGCAAGGCCGGATAGCTAGAGATTGAGCAGTGTTTGGACTTCCTCTGTAGACCTCCACAGGCTGGAGTGGTTTCTGGTTTCGTACTTTATTAAGTGTTTGATGTGTTTCATGTAGGTATTTATTATTTCAGATGTAAAACTGGCTTCGCCGGCGAAAGGTGCGAAGTTAACGCATGCCATAAGCATTGTTTGCAAGGAAACTGTAGTGTCAGTACAGAGGGAAAGCCTAAATGCAGGTAAATCGTGCTATACTTACTTGCAAACATAATAATTATAAACACTTTTACTAATATGCCTGCCCACTTTTGTTCCAACTAGGGCAAATGACAATTTGAAGTCAGAGTTCCCTCACCGATTTTAGTATTGTCTATGTCTGAAACGCAGCGCAGTAGTCGCACACCCCACTCGCCTGTAACTAGAGACAGACCGAAACTAAATTTATGGCCGAAACCGAATCTCATAGAGAAAATCTAAGAATGGCGTATTTTCGAGCTTATTTTAAACCAATTTGTTATTTTCATTGCCAGTCAAACCTTACTCGTAGAAGACCGAAGATAATTCAAGTCGCTTTTGCTTAGCTTCATTTTTAATGCCTTTTAATTCAGAATGTCTTTACAAAACTTGTCTGTAATTAACATGAAATTTAGATATCTGCACTGCCTACTGAAAGCAATTTGCTGTAGATACCTTGAGATAAGTCAGTTGTGCTTTCGTCGAAAAACTACCAAATCGGTATTTTTCATTTTGTATTTATTTAAAACTATAAAGAGTGCGTGAGTTAAAGTCCTGAAAATCGTTGACTTTGTTTAACTCACGTAAATTACATTTAAAATTGCGAACATATCACTGTTGGTAAGAAAATAATATCATCGCAAAACCAATCAGAAATAGTCCATAGATTTATTTATTTATATCGAATGCTATCAAATATAATGATAATAGATATTTGTTAAATAATTAAAATGAAAAAAATAATCATTTGACATCAGTTTGAACGTAACTAAAAATATAAAAAAATAGAAGATGCTGCCTGATTTTCAAAAACACAGATAATTCAAACAAAGTATACCAGTCAACTCTTTTGAGCACTTTTTGAATAATTGCTAACATGCATGGCAAAATACGTGAAAAATGATATAAAACAATGAATATAGTCCAGTTTCTTTTTTTTTTGCTTATGCAAAGAAAAATCACTTTGTTAGAAATTGTTCTCTTGTATGTATTTTTCTTTGATAATAACAATTGACAAATACTAATGAAACTCAAAGACATAAAAAACATTTGTATAACCGGTAATCACAAACGGCATTGGCATAATACGTCCAAGGTATGGACACACTCACTCAACGCAATGGTGGAATAGTGCGATCGCCCGGTAGCAGCGCACTCGACGCAACAAGAGGCCTTAGTGCGAGTTTTTATTCACGCTCAATACGGTTAACGTAAACGTCAATTTGTATTGAAAGTGGATAAGCGCCGTCTGGTGACGGTAAGGAGAAACCTCTTTTTTGTATAAATTTTGTCATAAGAGATCGTTTACGGTTTACGTTAAGAAGAGTGGGTAAGTTAAAAAACTCGGCATAAGCACACAGAGCGTTTACGAAAATTCAAGAACGTAGTTTTGGCCAGCCTGAAAGTTACGGCCGATTATTGGTTGATATCGAAATTTCAGCTTACACAGGAAATATGTATGCTATTTGTAAAAGGTAGACCCTTTTACAAATAGCATACATATTTGTTGTTTTTTTACTATAGATAATAGATGAAATATAAAGGAAATAGTGCTTAATCTATTAAAGAAACGTTTATTTTACGAGAACACATCTATGACAGAACAGAGAAAAACGCCATCGTTTTGTTTAAGAAAAATACATACAATATAAACTTCTTACTTCTGTCTCAATCACACCTTATTACATTGAAACTATAAATCTATTTTACAACATCCCCTCTCAATGTTATAACATACTTTAAACTAAACACAAAATAAAATAAAAGAAACCATTTAACTATTTAGTTAATTATACCACACATGCATACAAATTTTAACAACTTAATATTATTCAAAGGTTTTGTAAACATGTCAGCGATTTGTTCCCCTGTTTGGACATATTTAACACATAACTTTTCGTTTTCTATAAGTTCCCTAATAAAATGATGTTTAATATCTATGTGTTTCAATCTCTTAACACTATTAGTGTTAGCAATCACTATGGCAGACTGATTATCACAGAATAAGATGGCTGGAGTTACATTTGTAACATTAAAATCACATAATATATTGCTCAGCCAACATGCCTCACTTCCTGCCATACTCATTGCTACATATTCAGCCTCGGTAGATGAGATACTAACTGTACTTTGCTTTTTCGAGCACCAAGATATCAGACAATTAGCATACATAAAACAGTAACCCGTGGTAGATTTTCTATCTCTCAAGTCACCCCCCCAGTCAGCATCACAAAACCCTATCAACTTATCATCTTTACAATTATAGATTAACTTATACTCTAATGTATGTTTAATGTATCGCAGAACTCTCTTTAGAGCTACTAATAATATGTTACTAGAATTTTCTTGGTATCTACTCAATATTGACAAAGTCACAGAAATGTCAGGTCTAGTACCGGAAGCTGCATACATTAAACACCCAATTATCTGTCTACATACATTTTTAGTTTCAGTGGTACACTTATTATTTTCAAGTTCCTTAGTATTAAAATTCTGATCCATAGGAGTACTAATTGGTTTGCATTCATACATGTTAAATCTCTTAAGTACATTTTCCAAATATTTCTTTTGACACAATACTGTAACACCACTTTCTATGTTTTGTTTAACATTTATGCCCAAAAAATCTGAGATTAAACCCAAATCTTTCATTTCAAATTCTTTTTTTAAAATTGTTTTTAAATGTGATATATATTTCTCATTACTACCAAAAATTAAAATATCGTCAACATATATGAGTACATACATTTTCTTATTTCCTTCACATTTAAAATACAAACATGAGTCACATTTAGATCTTTGATATCCTTCTCTAATTAGAACAGAGTTTAACTTGTCGTTCCAATATTTTGGAGACTTTTTAAGCCCATACAGAGCTTTATTGAGTTTTACAATACACTTGTTGCCATCATAAGCACCATCAGGTAAACATATATACACATTTTCGTTTATTTCCCCATATAGAAAAGCCCCCGTTACATCCATTTGGTAAACAGGCATGTTTAATTTGGTTGCAATAGCTAAAAACAATCTAAAAGTAGATAACTTTGCTACAGGTGCATATATTTCGCTATAACTCAATACATTATCCTGTTCAAATCCTCGAGCTACCAACCCTTTTTTTTTTTTTTTTTTTTTGTTTTTTTTTTTTTTGGGTGGGAAATCATCCAATGACTTCGCCCGCTCTGGGTGAAGCGGGAGGGCGTGTCAGACTTTTACTGACTAAAACCCACCCGTGTTCCTTCAGTTGCTTGCGCCAGGGCCGCGGTAACTCTTTTTCAAATTTATCCGCGACCCAGACAGGCATCGGTCCCATCAGGCCCCGTCACTTTTGCTGACATCTCTTTGAGGCGCGCGTGGAACACTACGCGCCGTAACGAACACTACGCGCCGTATCGAGCTACCAACCTAGCTTTATATTGAAAATCACTATTATTTTGTTTTATTCTAAATACCCATTTAGTACTAATAACTTTCTCATTATCTGGTGGTGGATCACAAACTTTCCATGTATTATTATCTTTTAGAGTCTGTAGTTCCCTCTGGATTGCCTTTTTCCATTTAGACGCATCTGGAGTCCTCATAGCCTCCTCATATGTTTTAGGCTCATTTTCTCCTACCAAAACATTATTGCACTTGTAGAAATCAGTCTGTTTCCTCACACGTTTGTTTTCAGAGTTTATAGAAGGTATTTCAGTGTTTTCAGCCTCATTCCACTCATCACTGTCACTTGGTTCATAGAGACTGCCCTCTGACTCACTCCGTATGATACCCAAAGTGTCATCACATTCAGCAGCTTGATCTTGCACCTGCATTTCAGCATCAGTGGTTTGAATTTCTGTGCACTCCTCAATTTGATTGTCTGTTATACACGGCACCATTGTCGACTCTGGTTTTTGTCCTATATTTTCTTTCACAAACACAATATCCCTTTTGATTTCTACATCATTTTTATGTGGTAAAAACACCCTATAACCTTTTGTAGTCTCTCCATATCCTACTAAAATACCCTTTTCACCTTTTGGGCCCCACTTATGTCTCTTTTCCTTCGGTATGTGGACATATACTGGAGTACCAAAATACCTAATAAAAATAATGTGTTATTAGATTATTAGAGATCTGCTTATTGTAAGCACCTTAACACAATATAATATTTGCATGCCAACTTATGGCGAAATGTGTCATTGTGCTAATAACGTATTTATACCATCTTTTGTACCACATTTAATGCAAATAAATGGCTTTGACTTTGACTTTGACTTTTTCAGGTTATTAATATCAAATATTTTACTTGACCACAATTCATGATATAACGCAATAAGATAAATAAAAATTCACCGTAGAACATTTTAGGACTTGTATTTCCAAGATAATAAATTGACATGACGTGACAACTAAATGACATGCTTCATCTTTTTTATTAAATGGCAAGGAGGTTTCAAAGAAGCCTTTACAACATTTCTCCCTTCCTAAGTGAATTACATCTCCTCAATGAGTCTGCGAGGTGGCATGCCTAAACGCTTGCTGCGACGGGGTTGCAGCTGCCTGGTACTGGTGTCTGGTATAGCATGATTAGCAGATGTTGGAGGTGTTTGGAAAGTAGGCTCAACTGGCAGCTCAGCAATCGGTGGTTCAACTATCAATGGTGTTTGAAATGAAGATCCCACTGGTAAATCATCTGGTTCGCGATCATCGTCTATAGGTGGAGAATCTCCTGGCAGCTCAGGTGTGGGTGAGAGAACTAAAACGCGAGGCCGTATATGATCCGCATGACGACGCTTTTCCTCCCCACTGGGTGTAGTGACAACATAGGAATATCGGTGAGTGCGTGCTGAAATAGTAGCAGGCTGCCAAATCTTCTCTAAGCGAGTTTTGATGAAAACTCTCTCTCCCGGACGATAGTTGGGTGAAGTCGACGCAATATTGCCTTGTACTTGTTTAAATTGTAGCTCTCTTCTATTGTTGGGCCGGATGTTTGAGAGAAGACAGTTCAATAGCCGACCAAACATCATTTGTGACGGGGACTTCCCTGTGGTACTATGAGGGGTATTCCGGTAGGAAAACAGAAATTCATTTAGTCGATTTTTAGCAATTCCTTCACTGGATAGCATTCTGGTCTTGAATGTCCTCACAAGGCGTTCCGCCAAGCCATTTGTCCTCGGGTGGTATGGTGCTGACGTGACATTTACTATTCCATGGTTTCTACAGTACTCTTTGAACTCATGGGATGTGAATTGTGGGCCGTTGTCAGAAACAATCATTTCAGGAAGACCAAATGTAGAAAAAACTTCATCCAGGACATAGTATAGGTTTCTTGTTGTGATATGTTTCATAGGCTTAACTTCGATCCATTTTGACAGAGCATCGCAAAGCACTAACCAATATGTTCCTTCAAAGGGCCCCGCAAAATCAATATGTAACCTTTCCCATACTCTTTCCGGAATAGACCATGAGTAAACTGGAAGTTCTGGGTTGCACGGTCTGTTTTCTTGACATTTACGACATCTCTTGACGAATGAATCGATATCTTCATCTAGAGCTGGCCACCATACGTAGAAACGTGAGAGGGCCCTCATCGCTGATATGCCAGGGTGACCCCGATGAAGATAGGTCAGTGTTGAATGACGTAAGGTTTCCGGTATTATTATCCTGCCCTGCCACATAACTATTTTATTTTCGATAGATAATTCATTTCGCTTGCGGAAAAATGGATTCAGGAGATTGTCATACTGAATGTTTCGCCATCCCGTTTTCAAATATTGTCGGACTTGAGAGAGGACAGGGTCTTTTGATGTTTCCCCTTTAATTATCTCTTCCGTCAACGCAAGGTCTGTGATTTTGATGTTCTGGCCACGCGCAGTTATTTTATGGACAGCGCATTCGGCGGGCGACGGTTTTTCTCGGGCGTTAGGAAGTCTCGACAAGCAGTCTGCGATTATGTTGTTTTCCCCCTTTCGGTGGTAGATTTCATAATCATAACTTCCTATTATCAACGCCCATCTTATTAGGCGGTTGTTTACTAATTTAGGTAAATTTCGCTGTGGTCCCAAGATGTGTATTAAAGGTTTGTGGTCTGTTACTAGTTTAAATTTGGTTCCTCGTAGGTATTGATCAAATTTTGTGATACCAAATAGAATAGCTAATGCTTCCCGGTCGATTACCGAATAATTTCTTTCTGCAGAGCGCAGTTTTCTGGACGCAAATGCAATGGGCTGTTCAACGTTTTTGTCTTTGTGGAATAACACTGCGCCGACACCTTTTTCAGAGGCATCGCAAGCCAAGTAGAGTTGACGCCTTTCATCAAATGCTATCAGGGGTTTCGATGCTGCGATACACTCTTTAGTCTTCTCGAAAATTTGGTTCTCATGTTCTGACCATTGCCATTGTTGTTTATTGCCCGTTAATGTATGAAGATCTGCACAGATGCTATGCAAGTGTGGAATGAAACGCTCGTAGAAATTTACTAGTCCGAGAAACGAACGTAGTTCCTTCATGGACGTAGGCTGAACAGCATTTGTTATTGCTTCAATTTTAGTTTTTATTGGGCGTATTCCGTTTGGATCAATAGTATGGCCAAGGTACTCTATTTCCTTCTGAAGAAATGAACACTTTTTTAGGTTAACCTTGAGTCCTGCTTTCTCCAATCGGTCGAATACCGTGGAAAGGAGTTGTAAGTGCTCTTGTAAGTTCTTGCCCGCTATTGCTATGTCATCGAAGTATACTGCTACGTTAGATAGGTCACCCAGAAGTTTGTCCAGGTAATGTTGGAAAATTGAAGGCGCTGTTGCAATTCCAAAAGGCATTCTGTTATATTGAAAATAGCCTTTGTGAGTGGCCAACGTCAAGTATTTTTTTGACTCTGGTGCTATTTCGAACTGTAAGTATGCATCCTTGAGATCTATTTTTGAAAACATCTTGCCGTTTGATAGATGTTGTCGCAACTGGTCGAAGATGGGAACTGGGTGTAAATGTTTGATAAGTACCGAGTTTATGGTACTACGATAGTCACCACATATTCGTATTTGTCCAGTTGGTTTGACTATATTTACTGTAGGTGTAGCCCATTCGATAGGTGTTATGTTAGGGTCAATTGGGTGAATTATGCCCTCTGAGATTAGGCGTTCTAATTCTTGTTCAATGTTTTTTCTCATGTTAAACTTGATGGGTCTAGCTGGCATGTGTACTGGTTCTGCCCCCGCTTTAATATGTATGTTGACTAGATAGTCCTTTACTTTCCCCAGTTTGCCGTCGAAGAGAGAAGCATGAGAGTCTAAAACCTGTTTCATTGTAGTTGGTCCCGTTCTGATTGAGTAGACTGACTTTGGGAAGGTCATGTCAAACATCTCACTCCAACGTAATCCAAAAAGCATCGGGTCGGCATCTCTCATCACCACAACGGGAAGTAGGATTTTTCTGTCTCCAACTTCTACTGTCACGTCTGTAATGCCTTTAGGTTTAAGTTTATTGTTGCCGTAGGCTGTCAGTTTTGGAGCTTCTGTTAGGGTCGGTGTTCCAATCTGTTTCCAAAATGTTGTGCTAATAATGGAATAAGTTGAGCCTGGGTCCCAGTCCATGGTACACCTACGTCCGTTGATGTAGACATCTATTTTCTTGCAATCTTTGCTGCCTTTAACAGCACATATAATTTCGTCGTCGCTGTCATCGCTAGTTGAGAGTGATGACTGTGATGCCATTTGGTTGTTCCTTATTTTCTGTAATTTGACATTGTTTCTCCTGTCGTTGGTATTCTTCTTTGGTCCTGTGATGAAAGCTCGACCACTCTTAATGCAGCATGATTCAAAATGTCCCTCAATGCCACACGCGTCACATGTATGGTTTTTGGCCACGCACATGTCTAACTTGTGTTTATCGTGTTTTCCACAACGTAGGCATTGATCTGAATGTATTTTACGAGGAGAGCTGCTTTGTCGGTGTTTTGTGTCTCGACTTACATGTTTCCTGATTCTGTGTATACTTGTTCCGGGTGTATCGTATTCAGCTTGCTCTCGTGATTGAGCTACCGAGAAAATTTGTATAAAACTAACCTCTTTTGTTATACCATCATATGTTTCTTGAAGGTCGGGCCATTTCTGTTTTAAATCCGTTTCTAATTCAGTGTGGTTCAGGCCAGTTGCAAATCGGTCTCGTAGTTGGCGTTCCACGAGTTGGTCGTCATATCCACAGTCCCTGCTTAACTGTTTCAGCCTGTTAGCGTAGTGTTCCATTGACTCCGTGTTCTCTCTAATACAACTCCAAAATTCAGTTAATGCTCGGTATCTTGTTTTTTTAATTCGATATATGTCCAATAGTTTTCTTTTAATATCAGAAAAAGTGCTAGCATCAAAGTTTGGTATAAGTGCTACTTTGACGTCTCGATATATTTCTGGAGTAAGGCAACTAAGCAGTAGGTCTTTTTTTATGTTGATGTCTATTGACAGTATTTGGCATTTGGCGTCGAAATAATCGATGAAATCTTCGATTCGACAACTGTCTGGGTCGAATTTTCCTACGTCAAAGTTTTTGAGTATCGATATCTTGTTTGTGGTGTTGGATGTTTCCGACTGGGTAGGTGTTCCATCCCTTGTTGCTGACGGTGTTCCATCATGTAGTTTTGTTACAAGTAACTGCAGTATTTGCGTGATTTGTTGTTGTTGTTCTTGCTGCACGCGTAAAAAATCGTTAAATTGCTCTTGGTTCATCCTCGTCGCCAATTGATATAACGCAATAAGATAAATAAAAATTCACCGTAGAACATTTTAGGACTTGTATTTCCAAGATAATAAATTGACATGACGTGACAACTAAATGACATGCTTCATCTTTTTTATTAAATGGCAAGGAGGTTTCAAAGAAGCCTTTACAACAATTCATATGGAGTTTTTCCCTCAACCGAGCTTCTCCCGGTCCTGTTAATTACATAGGCTGCTGTATTTATACTCTCTGCCCACAGTTTGATTGGCAAATCTTTAGCACATAACATTGTTCTGGCTGCTTCTACTAAAATTCTATTTTCCCGTTCGGCTCGACCGTTTTGCTACGGGGTATAATTTAAGTCACTGATGATTGATGCACTATTCCCTTTGCCTGGAACATTTCTCTTACCTCCTTATTTACAAATTCAGTTCCATTATCACTACGGAATATCTTTACCCGGTTTCCTGTTTCATTTTCAGCCTGTGCAATGAAATTCTTAATACACAATTTAATTTAATGTTTTCCCTTTACAAAGAACACTTTCCTGTATTTCGAAAAGTCGTCCTTAAACACGACGAAATATCTGGAGCCTCCAATAGACGTCTCCTCCATTGGCCCGCATGTATCTGCATGAATTATATCACAGGTCTTTGAGCTGACGTTTTCACTTCTAGGGTAAGGCAGACGGTGAATTTTACCCTTCATGCAACTCTCGCATGTCGATAAGTTGGACAATTGAGATTTATTGATATCAACATTGTTTTTCTTCAGAACGTCTTTCACCTGTACCAAGTTTTGATGAGCCATCTTTTCATGCCATGTATGTAAATCTGAACACTTAACATTTACAACGTTAGCTTTGCATGTATTAAAATAACGAAATTCCAAATAATACATACTTCCATTTCGCTCAGCAATAGCCATCACTTTATTTTCTTTGTAAAACTTGCATAATTTGCCCGTTGTCACAATGACATAACCTTTACTTGTAGCACAGTTCACAGAGAACAAATTTGTTTTCAACTCGGGAACATGAAGAACATTATCAATGGTAGTGTCAATCCAATCACTGCCATTCCAAACTTGCACTGCCACCTGTCCGCAACCTTTGACACTAATTTGCATTCCGTTGCCTACAATTACCGACTTATCTTTCACGACAGAATATGAAGTAAACAGTCCGTATTCCCAACAGGTTATGGGCCCAGCCCATGACTTGCTTGGCATAACGTATTATCTCTGTAAATTTAAACTTTTGCGGACATATATATACGAAAATGCAAGCCGTTACATTTGAGAAGTTGTCAGGCCAGTCCAACTATGGGACTTGGTCTTTCTCGATGGAAATGTTTTTGACAGACCTGGATTTATGGGAATGTTTAAATGAGGATTTTGAGGCAAAAACGGCGGAGGCGATTAAAAAAGACGCCAAAGCTAGGAGTAAGATCTGCCTTATGTGTTCAGAGAAGATCTACCCCCTCATTATGCAAACTAAAACGGTGAGGGATACTTGGGAGGCGCTACGACGAGCCTATGCAGATGGAGGTTTGCTACGGAGGCTGAATTTACTTCGGAAATTATTCAATGTGAAGCTCACAGACTATAGCTCAACAGAAGAATATGTTAATGAGATCCAAGCCACAAGCCAGGCTTTGTTTAAGATAAAAGCTGGTCTGGATGACGAATTAATTGCAATTATAATGTTGGCTGGACTACCTGAAGAATTCAACCCTCTTGTAATGTCACTTGAGCACTCCAGCATGAAAATCACTACGGAAACAGTGATGGCAGCGCTTCTGAAGGAAAGTGAACGGAAGAAGACAACTACGAAGACAATGGACTCGGCGCTTGTTAGCAAGAAGGATATAATATGTCACTTTTGCAAACGGAAAGGCCATTTTAAGTGGCAGTGTAAGCAGCGCAAGTCTAAAGACAGTAAGGGCAATGTAACTTCTACCCAGGATAGTTCTAGTAAGGGTTCTGCAGGTAATGTGTCGCTATTATTACAAAAGGATTTTGTTACTCTTTTATCGACAACCACAGAACCTATGAAATGGGTTATAGATTCCGGAGCAACCTCACATATGACGTCGCAAAAACAAATTTTGGAAAATGTTAGTGCAGGAAGTTCAAAGTATATCACTACTGCTAACAATGACAAAATTGTTTCAAAATTAAAAGGTGATGTTTTTGCCATGGGGCGTAAAATTAAATTTGAGGATGTGTTGTTGCTGCCGGATCTAATTTCTAACTTGCTATCGGTAAGTAAGATTTGTCATAATGGTTGCATTGTTGTCTTTGATGTTAATTGTTGTCAGGTTTTTATGAAAAATGATGTAACCATAGCTGGTAAACCATTGTTAACAGCACCACTTAAACAGGGTTTATATATTTTAGATCCGAAAGAGGCAGCGCTGGTTCTCACGACTCCTTCAGATACTTCAAGTGCTCCAAGTGCGTATGACTTATGGCATAGGAGATTAGGTCACTTAAGTGGACCACTTATGGTCAAGTTGAAAGGCATGGTGAATGGTCTTTCGTTTGGAGAAGTGAACAAGGAACCATGTGTGGCGTGTTGCCAGGGTAAGCAGTGTGTGAAGAAGTTTCCAAGGCGGAAACATAGTAAAAGGGCTAAGGGATTACTGGAATTAGTGCATTCGGATTTAGCGGGACCTATGGAAGTGGAATCATGGGGTGGAAACAGATACTATCTGATTTTCGTGGATGACTATAGTCGAAAAACATTTGGCTATGTTTTGAAATCCAAAACCCAAGTCTTTGATAAATTTAAAGAATTTAAGGCGCTAGTTGAGAACCAAACCGGTAAAAAAATTAAGAAATTGCGTAGCGATAACGGAACAGAATATACCAGCAATGATTTTCAAAATTATTTGAAGATTAATGGAATAGTCCACCAGACATCAGTGCCGCATACGCCACAACAAAATGGGGTATCTGAGCGCACTATTCGCACTATTGTTGAGAAGGCGAGATGTATGGTGCATGAAGCTGGATTAAATAAAAAATTCTGGGGTGAAGCCGTTGGATGTGCCGTTTATTTGAAAAATAGATCTCCGACACTGGCTCTTGCGGATAAAGTTCCGGAGGAAGTGTTCACTGGAGAGAAAGTTGATCTTTCACACTTGAAGACTTTTGGATGTAAAGCTCATGTGCTGGTGAAAGATCATGGCCGGAGAAAGTTTGATTCCAAGACTGCTGAAATGATAATGACAGGAAATTGTGAGAATCAGAAGGCATATAGGTTCATAAACATGAACAACACAAAGCGGGTAATTTTCGCTCGAGACGCAACATTTATAGAAAGGAATGTTGAGCCAAACAGAGTGGCTCAGCCAGGTGTTCCTGAATTGACGAATACTAATGTTCAGCCAGTGGAAACTCCGTCTACTGTGGTGGTTCCGATTACTGATCAAGATATTCGTGAAGGAATTGTTATTACTGAGAGCAGTGTTGCAAATGTTCCCACGTGGACTGCTCCTAGTCCAGTTAATAGCTTTCATGGAGTACGTGATGAAAATGAGATGATTGAAGAGGTGGTCATTCCCGAAGAGGCTAATCCGTTGTCAAGCCCGGAAGAAGATTTTTACGATGCCTCTGATTCTGGTTCGGATGAAAACGTTCGTGAACTAGAGATTCCAGAACGAAGATATCCTCTTAGGAATAGGCGTCCTAAACGTGATGAGGACATGGTCTATAATTTTCATGTAGTTGGTGATCCTGTATCTCTTAAAGATGCTATGCAACGCTCGGACAAAAATTTGTGGTTGCAAGCTATGAAGGATGAATATGATTCCCTTAAGGCGAATTCTACCTGGGAATTAGTTGATCGACCAAAAGAAGTCAATGTGGTAAAATCGAAGTGGGTATTTAAACTCAAGACTGGCGGAGATGGTAGCGTACAGCGTTATAAGGCGAGATTGGTAGCTAAAGGCTACTCCCAGAAACCAGGAGAAGATTATTTTGAAACCTTTGCTCCTGTGGTGAGAATGTCTTCAATCCGTCTTCTTGTAGCACTTGCAGCTGAAAAGGATCTGCAGATACATCACATTGATGTGACCACGGCTTTCTTAAATGGTGAGCTTCAGGAAAATTTATATATGGAGCAACCAGAATGTTTTATTCAGGATGAACGCAAAGTTTGCAAGTTAAAGAAAGCAATATATGGTCTGAAACAAGCAGCTCGTTGTTGGAACGAGAAAATCCATGGGCATATTATGAAAATGGACTTTATTCGATCAAAATATGATCCATGCGTTTATACAAAGAAAACTAAATGCTCGCTTGCACCCGAATCCACCAACCATTTTGTTTGATTGAAATATACACCGGATTCACTGTTCTCATCCATAACTACAAATGCATTACTTTCTTTGTCCTTTTTAAAGCGGCACTGGCTTTTTAAATGTCCTGGTTTATTACAATAATAACATCTCACACCCGGACGATGATCCTTGTTACGAAGATTGTCCGTATTACTCGTATTATACCTGCACTCACTTTGGTAGTGACCAAGTTTATTACACTTAAAACACTTAACAGTTTTCTTGTTTACATTTTTAGCCACAAACGCTGCTGACGATTGCGCATTCCCGCCTTTTTCTTTAATTATTTCTTCTTCTATTAACAATCTAGCGACCATGCAGGTTATCGAAGGTCTGTTTATCGTCTGGAGCAGATTCCCATGCTGAGACAAAGTGTTTATAATTCTCTGGTAAAGACATCAGAATCTTTGTAATAACAAACTTGTCAGATATTGCTTCGCCGAGCTGTTTCAATTGATTCTGCATCTCCTGTATTTTTGATAAAAACGTAGACATGTCTGAACCTTCATCGTACTTAAATTGAAAAAAGCGTTGTTGAACAATATGAATACTTGTTTCAGATTTCTGTTCATAAACACTTAGCAATTTTCACCACATACTTGCAGAGGTGTCACATGAGATGACATGCAACATGACTTCTTCTGACATTCTTGTAACCAAGAAAGTTTGAGCTTCCCAACGACTGCTTTGTGCTTCATCCTCAGGTTTAACCGTAGTTCCATCCACTATTTTGTAAAGACCTTGACCCCGCAGTATCACGGACTTTTGAAATTTCCATATATTCCAATTCCTGGAACCTTCCAGTTTCATAACTTGACTGTTCTGTGTGGACTCCATATTTTACTATAATCTTTCTTCCTGTAGGCTTTCCTGCCTTGCTCAATTATTTCAAACAAGTAAATTTCTTCCCGACTTTGCCATAAAATGGCTACCACCACGTACGCCGGTTTTTATTTCCTTTTTGCACTACAGTATTTCCTTAAGCACATATTTATTTTCTCATACTAGTTAGTGACCTGGGCCCATAACCAGATGAAATATAAAGGAAATAGTGCTTAATCTTTTAAAGAAACGTTTATTTTACGAGAACACATCAATGACAGAACAGAGAAAAACGCCATCGTTATGTTTAAGAAAAATACATACAATATAAACTTCTTACTTCTGTCTCAATCACACCTTATTACATTGAAACTATAAATCTATTTTACAACAATAATTCATTGATGTCTTTGTTATTACAGTTGTTATGCCGGCTACTCTGGGGAACGTTGCGAAGATAACGCGTGTCATCAGTATTGTTCAAACAACGGTGCCTGTTCCCTTAATGAGGAAGATGAGCCGATCTGTGAATGCGCAGAAGGTTACGAGGGTGAAAAATGCGAAGTTTCGATTTGTAAAGACTTTTGTTTGCAAGGCAACTGTAGTGTCGGTACTGAGGGACAGCCTAAATGCAGGTAAATCTTGTTGTCCATATAATTCGTTGCTAATATAATATGAACACTTTTATTAATATAAATTCCTGCCCGTTATTGTCCCACTGAAGGACAGTCAGTGTTGTCAGATAAACTTGTATACAGGATGCAACGGAAAGGTGTGGCCATATTTTAATAACTGCTTCTGTCTATGAATATGAATAACTTTATCTAAAGAATTCGTAGTCAATTTTCAACCAAACAACGGCGTCTCCCATACACACACAAAGCACGCACGCAACAAGCACACACGAAGCAAGTTAAGCCGTTGGTCCCGTTGTTTTGGCAGTCGTTACGGGTAGTGTTACCCAGTTACTGGGTTGTGGAGGTCAGATAGGCAGTTGCTCCATGTTAAACACTGGATCGCAGCTGAATCCGGTATGATTGGATGCCGACTCTAACATTATTGGGCCAAGGCTAGGCGGTTGATTGAATTGCGTCTCCCATACAAATTTGGGTCAGCTGACGATAACTTTGTATGGCAAATCCATTTTTTTAGGTTGGGTCTTAGAGAAAGTTGTACATTTACATGGACAAAAGCAGTTTTTAAAATTTGATCACACCCTTCCGTTACAGCCTGTATAGGGCGTCTGAAACGCGGCACAGTGGTCGTGCACTTCATACGCCTGTTACAAGTAGTCATACATATTTGTTGATTATCTTGATTATGGAGAAACTAATCAATATTTACATTTTTTAGCTGTAATGTCGGCTACTCTGGAGAACGTTGCGAATTTAAAGCCTGTCATGACTATTGTTCAAAAAACGGTGCCTGTTCCCTGAATGAGGAAGATGAGCCGATCTGTGAGTGCACAGAAGGTTATGAGGGTACAAAATGCGAAGTTTCTATTTGTAAGGACTATTGTTTGCAAGGAAACTGTAGTGTCAGTAAAGAGGGAAAGCCTAAATGCAGGTAAATCGTGTTGTACTTACTTGCAAACATAATAATTATAAAAAAGTTTCAAATTGAAGATACCACTCTATCATAAATTGTATCTATTTTTTTTTTTTGTAATCTATAAGCTCGCGTTTGACCAATATCTCAAACCCGTAACCGATAAAAACCGACAGGCTGGCAACTCGGCGTCGATGTTCGTGGCTCTCGAGATTTGACGCGACCAGTGCATCGTTGCCAACACGGAACAGAAACACAGTGGAAGTGCAATGCAGCAAAATTACTATGGGGACCGTTGTCGCCAAACTTTATAATTTAACGTTATAATTTCATAAGTCAGAGATCCTACATCTGGAAAACAATCTTCACACTCTTTTTATTTTGCGTGAGTGTAGAAAGTATTTACGACATTCTGTAATCTAAAGTCAAACTAGATTTGATTGCCAAGTAAATTCCGCTACCAACCCATAGATGGCGGTATTCTCAGTGTTTGCAATTATAAACTTTATTTCGTTTCATGTAAGGTTGACATTCGTGTGATAGATCGATATCACCTGCTACTCAATCAAGGAAGTAACATTGCATTTTTAATTACATTATCGATATAGATAGATATCCGACATCTTAATTCGAAAAAAATAAACTATTTTGAAGATCAGTAAAACTTTAGGATGAATGACGCTCAATTATTTTAAAAAAAAATGTCTAAAAATGAATTACTGTTCGCGGGTAGGCGAACAGTAATTCATTTTAATAATTTTTTTTAGTGGGTAGGTAGGTAGAAGGGTAGATATGATAGGTAGGTACTTACCTACGAAAGTAGCCGGTATAATCATTGCAATAATAATTATGCATGCTATACAGCATACTTCCAATTTATTTGGAAATATTTAATCCAACTAATATAAAAGAAAATATAGGTTCCTATTTTCTGTTATCGATATCTATCAATAAAATCAATACCCGACACGACTGCATCCCTAATTGAGTAGCGAAGAACTTTCGAGAACGAAATAGTGAATACGCATTCAATCCAAAATAAACTATATGTTAATCGTTTAAGGTTGATTTTAACTAACATTCTATTAAATTATTAGTAAATTGAAATTTACTAATATTTTATATTAGAAAACAAATAAAATCGTTCTAACCGATGATACGAAACACTTCCATTTTTAAGTTTCTTTCTTCTACTATCATTTATGCACTCCAAAATGGAACAAAACGGCATAGTTACGGCAATATAAATTTGTAGTTTTTTTTTCATTTTCACTGTTTTTTCTATTCCGTGGTTGCCAATAAGTTAATTCCTTAATTATGCCGGTAATCATGGGTACAACATTTTAAGGCGTTGCTATATACTATGTTGTCATTTGATGCTAATACTTAGACATTCTGGGCCCTGGACATACGCGAAAATGAGCAGCCACATGTGGCTGGCCGTGGGTAAAGCATGGCTTTTCCAAATACACCCCTGCTACCTTTGAGCTTTGTTAATAGTAACTAAGTTTGATTAGAAACTGGAGTCTTTTGAATGGAAATGATAGGTCATTGGGATTATTGGTATTCGACTTATGAACACGATTTCACCTTTTCTCAAAACTGTTAATATATTGGCATCTATTATATTTTGCCCATATTGTGTAATACGAAACCTCATCCTATTAGATAATCTAAATAAATATGTAAATCTCAATTATTTGTTATCAAAAATATGCCTGCAAAGTTTCAACCAAATTTCATACAAAGTTCCCCATTTACCCCCTTATAATTCTAATTTACAAAAATCCTTTCTTAACTAACGTTCACTATCTTTATACTACCACCTGCCAAAATTCAGCTTCATGAAGAAAATTTTTAAATCTTATCTTTACAACCCCAACCCGGGGGTAAAAGGGGTAATTAAAGAAAACAATACACTTTAATTATTTGTTACGGCAGTATTTCCATAAAATTTGAAGTGAATCGATCCCCATGATAAGAAGTTTCATACAAAACGAACTCCTCCCATTTCTCTCCCTTCGATTTTTAAGCACAAAGAAGTAGCCTATCTCCTTCTAAAACTATCTCCATACCAGATTTCATCTAAATCGGTTCATAATAAGAAGAAGTTGCATGATAAGAAGTAACATACAAAATTAACCGTCCCCCCATTCCTCCCCCTTCGTGTTTTATGCAAGTAGCCTATCATATTTCCTTCTTAGGTTCTCAAACTATCTCCATGCCAAATTTCATTTAAATCGGTTCATAAGATGAATAAGTTGCATGATAAGAAGTTACATACAAAATTAACACTCCCCCAATCTACCCTTCATGATTTATGCAAACAAAGTAGTCTATGTCCTTCTCAATGACTCAAACTATCTGCATACCAAACTTCATCTTAATCGGTTCAGCCATTTAAGCCATAATACGAAGTTTCCTACAAAACTACCACACCCCCATTTCTCCCCTTTCGTGTTTTATGAAAAAAGTTGCCTTAAACCCCCAGCTCTCAAACTATCTTCATATCAACTTTCATCTAAATCGGTTCAGCGGTTAAAACGTGAAAAGGTAACAGACAGACAGACAGAGTTACTTTCGCATTTATAATAATAGTATGGATTTGGTATTTTCATTGCCAGTCAAACCTTACTCGTAGAAGACCGAAGCTAATTCAAGGCGCTTGTGCTTAGCCTCAATTTTAATGCCCTTTAATTCAGAATTTCTTTACAAAACAAGTCTGTAATTATCTTGAAATTTTGATAAATGTCGTTTTTGGACTTGGCACTGCCTATAAAAAGCAATTTTCTGTAGATACCTTGAGATAAGTCAGTTGTGCTTTCGTCGAAAAACTACCAATTCGGTATTTTTCATTTTGTATTTATTTAAAACTATAAAGAGTGCGTGAGTTAAAGTCCAGAAAATCGTTGACTTTGTTTAACTTACGTAAATTAAATTTTTAAATTGCGAACATTTCATAGTTGGTAAGAAAATAATATCATCCCAAAACCAACCAGAAATAGTCCATAGATTTATTTATTTATATCGAATGCTATCAAATATAATGGTAATAGATATTTGTTAAATAATTAAAATGAAAAAATAAACATTTGACTTCAGTTTGAACGTAACTAAATATATAAAATAGAAGATGCTGCCTGATTTTCAAAACTACAGATGATTTAAAAAAAGTATACCAGTTTGACTCTTTTGAGCACTTTTTGAATAATTGTTAACATGCATAGCAAAATACTTGAAAAATGATATAAAAACAATGAATATAGTCCAGTTTCCTTTTTTTGCTTATGCAAAGAAAAATCACTTTGTTAAAAATTGTTCACTTAGTCTAAGTATTTTTTTTCGATAATAACAAATGACAAATACTAATGAAACTCAAAGACATAAAAATACATTTGTATAACTGGTAATCACAAACGGCATTGGCATAATACGTCTAAGGTATTGGCACACTCACTCAACGCAATGGTGGAATAGTGCGATCGCCCGGTAGCAGCGCACTCGACGCAACAAAAGGCCTTAGTGTAGTTTTTATTCACGCTCAATGGCGTTAACGTAAACGGCAATTTGTATTGAAACCATTGAGATAGGAAATATATGGAGGCGCCGCGATGTTCTATACATACATTAACTTATACAAATATTAGTGAAATACGATACAGAATGTGAAACATCGTTTTGTTTCATTCTTTCTAATGTAGTAATCGTATTTGATGAAAGAGACAACAATATTTCAGTTGTTGCTCATTATGGCAACATTTTGTTAAGACGTAGTGACGGTTGTAGGTACGTGCCATATTCGCCATTTTATGTGACGAATTTTGTGGTTGTGTTCGTGGTAGTCCTGCTGTCAAATGGTTGTTTACATATTGTATTATTGAGATTTGTGAGTGTGTGTGTGTTGCTTGATTGACACAACCTTAGAATCGGCGGGCATTTTATGTGACATTTTGAGATTTAGGTAGGCACGTTTTTTTCGTAGGTATTTTCAGTCCATATTATTTAGTATGACTATGATTGAAAGCGAATAAGCGCCGTCTGGTGACGGTAAGGAGAAACCTCTTTTTTGTATAAATTTTGACATAAGAGATCGTTTACGGTTTACGTTAAGACGAGTGAGTATGTTAAAAAACTCGGCGTAAGGACACAGAGCGTTTACGAAAATTCAAGAACGTAGTTTTGGCCAGGCTGAAAGTTACGGCCGATTATTGGTTGATATCGAAATTTCAGCTTACACAGGAAATATGTATGCTATTTGTAAAAGGTAGACCCTTTTACAAATAGCATACATATTTGTTGTTTTCTTACTATAGATAATTCATTGATGTCTTTGTTATTACAGTTGTTATGCCGGCTACTCTGGGGAACGTTGCGAAGATAACGCGTGTCATCAGTTTTGTTCAAACAACGGTGCCTGTTCCCTAAATGAGGAAGATGAGCCGATCTGTGAATGCACAGAAGGTTATGAGGGTGAAAAATGCGAAGTTTCGATTTGTAAAGACTTTTGTTTGCAAGGAAACTGTAGTGTTGGTACTGAGGGACAGCCTAAATGCAGGTAAATCAAATTGACAATAAAAGTTGTTGAAAACATAATATAAATATTTTTATCAATATTAACACCTGTCCCTTATTGTCCCACTGAAGGACAAAGGGCAATTTGAAGTCTGAATTCCATAACTGTAGTCAGTGTTGTCAAATAAACTTCTATACAGGGTGTAACGGAAAGGGCAGACCATATTTTAAAATCTGCTTCTGCCCATAATAATATAAATAATTTTCTCCAAGGAAGTCGCTCAGTCGTAGTTAATTCTTTACAAAACATTGTAGGTATCTTCCATACAAACGGCAACTTTGTATGGATAATCTAATTTGTTTTGGTAGTTGCCTAGGACTTCCTTAGAGAAAGTTGTACATTTACATGAACAAAAGCAGTTTTTTTGAAATTTGATCACACCCTTCCGTTACAACCTTTATAGAGCGTCTGAAACACGGCACAGTGGTCGCGCACCTCATGCGCCTGTTACAAGTATTCATATATATTTGTTGATTTTCTTGATTATAGAGTAACTCATCGATATTTTTGTTATTTCAGCTGTAATGCTGGTTTCTCTGGAGAACGCTGCGAATTTAACGCGTGTCACGAGTATTGCTTAAACAATGGTGTCTGTTCCCTGAATGAGGAGAATGAGCCGGTCTGTCAATGCTCAGCAGGTTATGACGGAGAAAGATGCGATGTTCCCGCTGTTGTAATGAAGTGTATCCAATGTGTTTCAATGTTGAGAGACATGCTAAGCCCAGGTAAAAATCTTTTTAGTATGAAGTCTTTTCAAACAATGATCAGTTTCACCTTTACGTCCGTCTGATCTGATGAAACCCCGAACTGTGTCCGGCTGTTATGTCCTCATGTGCGTCGCCCATGACGACCGCAATAATCACTATAAGAATTTTGCTCGTTAAAACTAACCTGTCTCATCGTTTCGTGTACATACATATAACATGCCTTATATTTATATCAATGAATCGGCGCCATGTCGGTCATATCAGTAATCTGAATCATCAGATTGATATTGTTATATATTTTCATGCCTTAATAATCGCTTTGTTACATTATAATAGAAGTTCCTCTTTATCTTTTTTTGCAGATACTACGCCGGTAACTCTGGTCAAAGAAGAGTCGACGTGTGCTTCAACTGTTGTCTGATAAACGGAGGTGGTTCGGAAGCCGTTGAAGAGTTTATTTTCACCTCTACCATCACTATTACGTACTAATCATTACAACAAATGTAAGATCGCGGTGAAGTAAAATTTAGTGAAGGAATCATCGACACGAAGAAGAAGGTCGCGGTTCCATTATTAGTTAATTATAGATGATATAAATTGCAATTTAGTCTCCAAGATTAGACAGAAGTGGCAATATAATAGTTTACTAGTTTTCGGGTCACATTATTAACTACTAATATGCCAGCTTAGCTACTACGACTAGTGCAGTATCAACTCTCTCACAGATTGATGTCTACTTCAAGACTAACAGCTTTACTTATAAACACGGCTATCTTTTAAATGGTCAGCTAATTACAGAGGTTTTCTTTAGTTACAGAATGTATTTTGTCAACATAGAAAGTAATTTGAATTGCTACTAGTGGTCGACACATATAACTTATCTGTCAGCGAAATTAAATAAATGGTCAACAAGTAATGTGATATAATGTTCGACCCCTGGCACGCCTTTTAAAGATCCGGGACCCCAGAGTACCGAAATTGTTAAACAAATATAAAATAATATGAATATTAGTCGTTATTGTGGCGAATAAACAATTATCTTTCTTTTCTTCTATCATTGGTAGTAACAAGGGTAAATCGTTATTACCCGTCTAACAACTTACTACTGCAGTAGTAAGAAAGGGAATCAAATTACCAGTATTACTACTGGTAGTAAGATTGGTAGTAACACGGGCGACAAAGGATTTTTGGTACTTTATTTTAATATAACTATACTAAGGACTAGATTTAATAAATAATTCTATAAAATTTTGATATAACGTTAGCTTTAGTTTATCTTTTTAATAAAAATAAGTCCTGTTTAATACGTATTTTTATTTTCCTATCCTAGTAATTGCATAAACTATACTTGAGAGCAATAAAATCGCACACCCCTTGTAATTTGTTTTAATACTGATTTTTTTATTCAGATTCATGAAAAAAACTGCCTTAACAAAAAAAAGTCAAGGTGTGCGATTTTATTGCTCTCAAGTTTAGTTTTGAAAAATATTATGTACGTAATCGTCACTCTAAAGCCGGGTGTATCAAGGAGTGAACGAACGCGGTTGGGTGTGAATAGAATAGAAAAAAAAATCGACACAGGCACAACACAACAACAACAAACACAGAGTCAAAGAGAAGAATAGTAACAACAGTACAATCACAAATTGCGCTGAGCGTGCCCGACAGGGTCACCAACTCTGCATTTGCTGGGGGTTAGACACCCTGTAGGAGTAGCTTGTTTAGAAGCAGTGGGTGTCTGTAAATTTTCTTGAGGATAACTAGTACTTGGAACCTCGATTTCATGATGTTTTCAAACTGATACAACGGCAAATTATCGTCTCCGCTATTGTCTGCTTTAGCGCAACGCTGCGAATCAGGTGATTGTGAAGCAATACGTCTGAAGGTCATCCCCAGAACCGTCGTCTTAATATCTGCGTTACAGCTGTCAGGTGGTAATATAACGGCAGAGTCGGATACAGAACATCCATTCAATAATTTTTCTCCATCTGCTCAATAGGTTTGTGAAAGATTGGCTGAAAGAAAAAACCACACTTTTTTATACACATGAATGTTAACGGTATAGTCGTACATGTTACTACTGTAGTATATAAACTACACTAATGTGTCTAAAGTGCCGAGCATGAGGTGCTGGGTGCGAGCGTCTCACATCCAGCGGACTCGCGCCACCCTAACCAGGTCACCTGTCCATCTGGCGGTAGGCCTTCCAACGCAGCGTCACATAGGAATTATACAAACATAACTGGTGTAATGTTGGTGTACTGCAGCTGCTGCTCTGCCTAACTCTTCAGGTAGTACAGGCGTGACGTTATGTGACTACTTGCAAACAAAGCCATCATAGTGTAATTGTTTTCAATTTCGTATTTTATGAAGATTCTCAAAATAATATAAAATCAATAGTCTGTCAAACTAAACTCCTCTTGAAAATCAGCTGAATGTGTTTCTGGATCACACACAAAACACTTGTCATATTAAAATTAGTCTACGCATTTATCTAAAATTGATTCCTAAATAGATTTCTTATTAAGTTGACAGGTTACAGCTGACATAAAACAAATATTTCAGATCTATCCGCATTTGACGTGAGAATTTATTTTTCCATGCGTTGATTTAAAACAAGTCGGGTACATAGAACAATAATAGATTATTGATTTGAAATAGTGCAAACAACGTTTAGTCACAGACTCAGGGTTAACTGTTATTCATTATTAGTAAGAAAATAATATTGAAGACAAGTAAATTTACTATTCTGAAGATGCATTTCATATTAGAAAACGCAGGAAGTTTTTGTCAAATTTGCTTTCGTGTTTAGTATGTTGATAATATTGTCGTCCGGAGATTTACTGGTAGCATTTTTTATTGAGTTTTTTTTTTTATTATTTATTAGTTTTGCAGGACGTGTTTATTAACATTGGCTGGCTGAAAATTGTGAGTCAGGTATTATTTATTTCAAGTGAGTTCCACCGTTAACATTAATGTGCATAATAAAGTGTGGTTTTTTCTTTCAGCTAATCTTTCACAAAACTATTGAGCAGATGGAGAAAAATTATTGAATGGATGTTCTGTATCCGGGTCTGCCGTTATATTCCCACCTGACAACTGTAACGCAGATATTAAGACGACGGTTCTGGGGATGACCTTCAGACGTATTGCTTCACAATCACCTGATTCGCAGCGTTGCGCTAAAGCAGGCAATAGCGGAGAGACATAGAGGATTCCATCCAAAATAAGTCTAAAATATGTGAAGGCATCGTAGGAGCCATTACACTGAAAGAGCCTCAATCGGATCCTTGGACTGGCCCTTCTACATCAAAAATAAGCCGTTATGAAACACCTAACCATCTCCCTCTCTCTCCAACATTCACGCCATGGGAATCCGATGAATCGGTACAACTATTAAGTATGACAGATAGTTTACCGAAAAACAGTACACAAGTGACTAACACCAATATTACAGTACCAAACAAAAATATTACACTCAATTTAAATAACTGTAGCAACGTTAATTTATGTACGTATGTATAATATATAATGTACAAACGCAAGATCAAGCGTCGCAAGTGGAGATGGATTGGCCACACGCTCCGAAGGGGTCCCGATCACATACCCAAACAAGCTTTGGACTGGAATCCCCAGGGGAAACGAAAGCGTGGCCGTCCCCGTCAAACCTGGCGTCGCACAGTGTTGGCAGAAGCGACGAGCATCGGAATGACATGGAGCGAGGTGAAGCGTGAAGCTCAAGACCGATCGCGATGGAAGACATCTGTGGACGCCCTCTGCCCCATCTAGGGGATAAAGGACATTAAGTCAAGTAAGTCAACGTTAATTTAAAATTTTCTTAATTATACCTTAGTATTATTTTGTTATAATTTAAAGATTATTCTGTAATACCTACCTGTCATTATGTAGTAATTAATACGTAAACTGAAATAAAAGTGTACCTATCTTGTGATTGTAAACGTTTTTTTTTTTTGCATTTAGTCATTTCCTCGCTGAGGTCGAATGAAAAGTTACGTGTTGCACTCGAGTGCAAAGATTTATGTAGGTGCCTACTTAGGTAGTTTATTATATATTCTAGGGCCCATACAAAATGCACTCTTATCAAACACTAGCTGTTGCCCGCGACTTCGTCTGCGAAGCATTAGTAATTCGAATAGCAATTTTTTTATATCGCAGCATAATATTGTGGGTTTTCCATACAAATTTCTACCCCTCTTTCCACCCCCTTAAGTAATATTTCTGGGATAAAAACTATGCTCTGTCCTGCCCAGCGTCTCAAAATATCTCCGAACTAAATTGCATCTAAATCGGTTCAACGGTTTAAGCGTGAAAAGGTAGACAGAGAGAGAGACAGAGTTACTTTTACATTTATAATATTAACTCCGCCCGCGACATCGTTCGTGTGATGGCAACCAAAAATAAGCTGCTCTTAAACGTGAGTCAAACGGTCCAGTTCGGTAGTTCCAAATCGATGTAGAAGTCCCCATCCTAGTGCCATTTGATTCTTCAAAGAAACTTTGACACCCCTAAATCGTCTTCTGGGGGTAAATCCGAAAAACGAATGATGCCATCCTTTATTATTTTGCCAAAGGAATAAGATTTTTATACAAATAAATGTCTCCCTTTTAACCCTTTAAAAATTTGAATTTCCATTAAGCCCTCCTAAGTGCTCTCCAACGTCATAAAAAGAAGCTTTATGCAGTAAAAGTAATCAAAAATCATTACCACCCCGAAGTCGTATTTTAAGGGAAGTTTCGAAAAACTAATTATTGAAAACCTTTATTGATTATTTAGGTTGGTATTTATGTCAAGTTTCATGTTTATTAACCCAAGAAATCAGATTCTTCAAAAAAATGAACATCCCCTAAATCGTCTTTTGGGGGTAGTTTAAAAAAACTAACAATGAAAGCCTTTATTGTTTATTTAGATTGGTATTTATGTCAAGTTTCATGTTTATTTACTGAAGTAATAAGATTCTACAAAAAAACTTTAACACCTCTAAATCGTCTTTTGGGGGTAGTTTCAAAAACTAATAATAGCAACCTTTATTATTCATTTAGGATGGTATTTATGTCAAATTTATTGTTTGTTCACCCAAGAAATCAGATTCTTCAAAAAAAATAACATCTCCTCTGTCGTCTTTTGGGGGTAGTTTCAAAAAATAATTCGAGCAACCTTTATCATTCATTTAGGTTAGTATATTAGTGACAAGTTTATTGAACCAAGATCAGATTTTTCAAAAACACTGTATTACCTCCTAAATCGTCTTTTGGGGGTAGTTGAAAAACTAATAATGACATCCTTTATTGTTTATTTAGGGTGAAATTTATGACAAGTTTCATGTTTATTCACCCAAGAAATATAATTCTCCAAAAAAAATTACATCCCCTAAATCGTCTTTTATGGGTAGTTGCAAAAAACTAATAATGACAACCTTTATTGTTTATTTAGGATGGTATTTATGTCAAGTTTCATGTTTATTCACCCAAGAAATCAGATTCTTCAAAAACATTAACATACCCTCAATCGACTTTTGGGGGTAGTTTCAAAAAATAATAACAGCAACCTTCATTACTCATTAAGGTTAGTATTTGTGGCAAGTTTATTGACCCAAGAAACCAGATTTTTCACAAACACTGTAATACCTCCTAAATCGTCTTTTGGGGGCAGTTGCAAAAAACTAATAATGACAACCTTTATTGTTTATTTAGGATGGTATTTATGCCAAGTTTCAAGTTTATTGACCCAAGAAATCAGATTTTTCCATACAAATTTCAACAACCCCTAAATCATTATTTGGGGGTAGTTTTGAAAAACTAATAATGACAATCTTTATCATTTACTTAGAATACTATTTGTGCTAAGTTTCAAGAATTTTGGTCGAAGGAATTAGATTTTTCATACAAACTTTCAACCCCCTTTTTACCCCCTTAGGGGTGGAATTTCCAAAAATCCTTTCTAAGTGCACACTTACGTCACTTGAGGAACCTTTTTGCCAAATTTCATGCTTCTAGGCTTAACAGTTTTGGCTGTGCGTTGATTGATCAGTCAGTCAGTCAGTCAGTCAATCAGTCAGTCACCTTTCGCTTTTATAGATATAGATAGCCGTTCTATGGCTTATTGCACTGAGTGTACTGGCAAGTCTTGCACTTTTTAAAGTTTCGTATTTATTTAGGTTAGTTCTTATGTCCAATGCTAGTTCATAGATGTACAATGATGGGAAAGTCAATATTTTCAAATTTATAAAGTGCGGTTTACAAGTTTCAGTTGATTTTAATGCACAAATCGCTCGGATACACTTCTTTTGAGCTTTAAAGATGGTTTCTCTTTCAGTGGCATTTCCCCAGAACATTATACCATATCTAAGTGTCGAACCAACGTATGCATGATAAGCGGAAAGAAGAGCACCTTGATTTACAACTTTTCGAAGCATATAAATGGCATATGAATAACGACTTAGTTTTGTACATACTTGTTCAATATGTGCCTTCCATGTCATGTCTGAGTCTATGTGTAATCCTAGAAATTTTGTTGTGTTGATTTTGTGTATTTTTGTTTGTTCGTAATTTATATTTAAAGTGCTTTGTTTTGAATAACAATAGATGATTGCGTACAGTTTATGTCATGTTCATGTGTCTTAGGGTCTTCGGATACACACACATATTGCAGTACTATCATCAGCATACAGAACCATGGGGGGTTTGATTGATTTAGGGAAATCGTTAATATAAATAATAAATAGCAAAGGGCCCAGAATGCTCCCTTGTGGTACGCCTTTACAGACTCTCATTGGTGTTGACAAATGTTTTTTTCTACTTTTGTAATATGCGAAATACTAGATATTTCAGTTAGTTGTTCTCTGTCACTTAGGTATGATTTTATGAGATCTCTAGCATTTCCTCGTATTCCGTAGGTTTCCAATTTATTCAACAACACATCGTGATTGACGCAGTCGAAGGCTTTTGTCATATCCATATAGAGTGCTGCGACTTCTTTTTTATTATCTATGCCTTTTAGTACCATTTTCAAAAAATTGTATAATGCATTGTTAATCGATTTATTTTTCCTGAAACCCATTTGTTCTTCCGACAGAATGTTGTGTTTTTCGATGTAATTATATAGATTGCTATAAATAATTTTCTCAAAAACTTTCGATAAGACTGGTATTAGCGATATAGGTATATAACAATTCAAATTTTCTCTATCCTCTTTTTTAAATATTGGTATGACTATACTCAATTTTAATTTTGATGGCAAGACCCCTTCTTCGATACATTTATTAAATATATGAGAGAGTGCTGGTGCTATTAATTCTGCCACTATCTTAAGAATTTTAGTAGTAATTCCATCATATCCTGTGCTATTGGTGTTTTTAAGGGATTTTATTATTTGGGCGATATTTTTAGGAGTACACGGGCTCATAAAGAGTGAATTTGGATTATTGTATTTAATTGTATAAGGCTGATTATTGTTTGTGGAATGGTTTTTTGGGATTTGAGTCGTGAAAAAATGGTTGAACTCGTTAGCTATAGCAGTTGGATCTGTGATGGGTACATCATTTACATTTATTTTGTAAATTTTTTGAATCTCGTGAAAATTAGTTTTATAATTATTAATAACCTTCCATGTAGCTTAACCCCCAGTTTCCCAGCTTAAAATTATCGGAGAATTAATGTGACAAATTGTCAAACACGCGTTATCTGCTGTGATTGGTTGAATGAATTTTTAACAGCCAATCACAGCAGATAACGCGTGCTTGACAATTTGTCACATTAATTCTCCGATAATTTTGAGCTGGGAAACTGAGTGTTAGCTTTTTTAACTGACGTTTTAATATAGTAATCGTTTTGAGATTTTTGAGTTAATTTAATTATTGCTTTTAATCTTCTATTGTATACTTTGTATGAGTCTTTATTTTGTAGATTTGGTGATTTTCTGTATTTCCATAGTAATTGTCGTTTACGATTAGAACAGACTTTTATACCTTTTGATATCCATTTAGGTCGCTTGTGTGTAGGGATTTTAACTTTAATTAAAGGAAAACAGAGGTCAAAGAATAATTTAAATAAATCATGAAATTTACTGAACGCATCATCCGCTGTTTCAGCGTTGTAAACATCCCAAAAGGTGAGATTTTCAATACATTTAAAGAACTTGTCCGTATTAGACGAGCTATAGTCTCGTTTATATTTGTAAAAATGTGTGATGTTACAACTTTGTTTCACTGGGTATTGCAACAGTTGAGCAGTGTGATCTGACAGTGCTAGTTCTAATATTTCGTACCTGAAGCCTTTTTTATTACAAATGAAGTTGTCAATACATGTTTTGCTACTCAAACGTGTGGGTTCATCAATCATTAGTTTAAGATTATAGCTAGCCAGTAGTTTCTCAAATTCTATTACCATTTTTTCCCTTTTTAGTCTATTTATATTAAAATCACCGCATACGATTATCTTCTTATTTTTTAAACAAATTTTGTTAAGTATTTCGTTAAGTTTTGAAAAAAATATGTTAACCTTTTCTTGTTTATTGGTAGGAGGTCTGTATATGTTGACAATAATTACATTATGTTCTACAAGTTCAATGGCACTGCATTCCACAATATTTCTCATAGTATGTTCCTTAATATCATAAATATCTTTTGATTATTGTGCACTAATATGCATGCTCCTCCATTTCTATTGTGCCTAACGTAAGATGAAATTAACGAGTAATTGGGAATTTTAAGTGAATAGGTATCCTCGTTCAGCATATTATGTTCAGTGATACAGAGAACGTCATCGTGTTTATTGTTGCGGTCTAACTCGTCTAAGTACAGTGAAAGTTCATCAGATTTACTGATAAGACCATTGATGTTCTGATGCAAGATATTAATGTGATTATTGACGAAAAAATTTTTTGAATTTTGGTGACACCGATGAATTACGACGACACACAGGTACGCTGTTTATACTTTTCACGATTTCGCTTTCCCCTTGTTCATGTATGCAGGTGTTTGCGGTATTCTGACTATTACTGTAAATACTGAAGTCTGTTTGTGTGGCACTATCCACTATAGTTTTATGTGTGTTAGTTATTCCTATGTCACTATACGCATCGAATTTAAATTTATAATTTATACGCAGTATCTCTCTTAGCCAAGACCTGCACAAATTAAGACAGAAGTGTATGCCTCTTGGCAGATGTTTTTCAGTAGGTCACACAAATATTTGTCGTGAAATTGGAAGTAAGCTCCTCATAATTCTTGTTTTCAGCTACGTGTTCTACTGCGCAACCCTCTCGATCTACCTACCCGATATCGTAATGGTGACATTGTATGCTCGCGTTCTATGTGCCTCGTCAGCGCCACTGCAGATTCGATTGATCAACATGTCGCTGCGAGATATGGGCAGCCAAACAGTAAACATCAACGTGAAGGGACTGAAGAGTGACGAGAGCTACAAGGTCAGAGCTAGGACCATGAAGGATCTCCGGCTTCACCAGCAGTCTATTCCCGACACGCTGCTGGACTACGAGCACTTGAGGGACCTGACACCAGAAGAGGTGTGCTACGAATTGGTGCGCCCCGGGCTTCTAGTAGGTACAGACCACTGGGAGTGCATAGTGTCCCGCGAGCTCCGAATCGGCGGCCCTAACCAACCGGCAGCATCAAGAACGCAACTAGGATGGGTGGTGCACGGAACCGCACCACGCAAGACCATCGTTAAAGAAGGGAACGTGCTGCATGTGTACGAGCCCGACCGAACAAAGGGTGCATGCAGCCTCCAGGAACTCCACGACCTAGTCGAAGGCCACTTCAGGATCGACGCGCTCGGCATACAAGGCAAGCCGAGAGTCAAGGCGAGCGATCAACGGGCCATCGACATAGTCGGGAGGACAATCAGGAAGATTGACACCGGGTACGAGGTTGGGCTGCCATGGCGACGAGACGAGGTCACTATGCCGCCTAGCTACAATCAAGCGTTCCGCCGGCTGAAGAAGATCGAGCAGAAGATGGACGCCGACCCACGGTTCGCGGCCGAGTACTCCAAGCAGGTTAACAACCTATTGGACAAGGGGTACGCGACGCTATGCGACGGGTCGGAGCGAGCGAGTGCCATCTGTTGGTATCTGCCACATTTCGCCGTGCAGAACCCGAACAAGCCCGGCAAACATAGGCTAGTGTTCGACGCAGCAGCGAAGAGCAACGGCGTCTGCCTAAACGACGAACTGTTGGAGGGACCCGACCTACTGCTGTCGCTACCAGGAATCCTGTTTAGGTTCCGAGAAAAGGTGGTAGCGATTACAGCAGACGTGCAGGAGATGTTCCTGAGGATCAGGATAAGGCCGGAGGACCAACCAGCGCAACAGTTCCTGTGGAGAGGTGACGACCGACAAGAGCCTCCGAGGAAATACAAGATGACCAGTATGATATTCGGCGCCGCGAGCTCCCCGTACATGGCCCATTACGTACGCAACTACAACGCAGACGTACATGGGCAGGAGTACCCGCGGGCGCTGGAGGCCATCAAAGGAAGTCACTATATGAACGATTTGGTGGCCAGCTATGAAGACGCCGAAGAAGCATGGAGAGCAGTCGAGGAAACGATGGCAGTGCACGCGCACGCAGGGTTCACGCTGCGAGGTTGGAGCTCCAGCGACGAGACGGTGCTATGCGACGTGCCCACCGAGCTACACGCCACCTCTCTTACACAATTGGGAGGTGAGCAGCCTGAGAGCAAGATCCTGGGGCTGCATTGGGACGCGGAGCGCGATGAGCTGGGGTTCAACACATCCATGAACCGAGTCCTGGCTGAAGTAAGAACGAGAACGCGCGCCCCGACTAAGCGTGAAGCCCTCAGCGCCGTGATGTCCATATACGACACGCTTGGGTTGCGGACCCACTACACAATACGATCGAAGATCATACTGCAGAGCTTGTGGCGCCTTCAGACGACGTGGGACGAGCAAATCCCCGAGGAAGAAAACGAGCTCTTCGCCTCCTGGCTCGCTCGCCTGACAGAACTCGCTCAGCTGCGACTACCGCGCTGTTACGTGACGCAAAAGTATAAACGCGTCGACTTACACGTACTGTGCGACGCCAGCGAGCAAGCCTACGCAGCCGTGGCCTATTGGCGAATAAGAAACGTCGATGGGAGCCTGAACGTCGTGTTGGTGGCCGCCAAAGCTAAGGTGGCGCCTCGTCGGGCGCAAACTATACCGCGCCTGGAGCTACAAGCCGCAGTGATCGGGGCAAAACTCGCCGAGACGATAAGGAGGGAGCACCGCGTCAATATCGGCCAGACGACCTACTGGACCGATTCATCTACCGTGGTGCACTGGATCCATAACGACGTACGACGCTACACGCCATTCGTCGCGCATCGGCTGGGAGAGATCGCAGAGTTGACCCAGAAAGAAGAGTGGCGTTAGCTGCCTACTGCGTGCAACGTAGCGGATGATGCCACTCGACTCGTCGACACGCCCATCTGCGCCACGGATAGATGGTTTCGGGGTCCGGACTTCTTGCTCCTGCCAGAAGAGCAGTGGCCCACGACGTCGACGGATGAACCAGAGAATGAGGAAGTCCTTCACACGAGTGAAGGAACTGAGCGAGACAGCTGGCTACCGAACCCGGCCCGCTTCTCAAGTATGAGGTATTGGTGAGAGCCACCGCTCGAGCGATCGTTTTTACTGATATCTGCCGACGAAGAGCAACAAGGATGGAGTATCATCATATCCAGCGCGCCGAGGCTGAACTGATCAAACAAGCA
This sequence comes from Orthosia gothica, assembly GCA_949775005.1. Taxonomy (NCBI): domain Eukaryota; kingdom Metazoa; phylum Arthropoda; class Insecta; order Lepidoptera; family Noctuidae; genus Orthosia; species Orthosia gothica. The sequence goes on along the minus strand of OX459048.1, from coordinate 2,579,591 downwards.
CAAGAGGACAGCTTCGGGGAAGATATGAAGAAGATCCGGTCCGCTCGCCCGCTCACGAGGGCGAGTCGATTGTACAGGCTGGATCCAGTGCTGGAAGACGGTGTCTTAAGGGTGAGGGGCCGGATCGAGGCCTCTCCCGCACCGACCGAGATGAAGCGGCCTATTATACTCGACGGCCGCCATCAGCTGACTAAGCTCCTCGTGTTGCGGGAGCACTGCGCTGCGGGCCACGCCAATAGGGAGCGTGTGACAAACGACCTACGACAGCGGTACTGGGTCATTCACTTGCGACCCACGGTACGCGCTGTCGAGAGGAGCTGCGCCTTCTGCAAGACGAGGCGGGCGATGCCGCAAACATCAGCTACAGGAGACCTGCCACAAGCCCGCCTTGACCCTTTTCACCGCCCGTTCTCCAACTGTGGGGTGGACTATTTCGGGCCAATAATGGTAAAGGTAGGACGCCGCCAAGAGAAGAGGTGGGGCGCACTCTTTACGTGCCTCACTTCCCGCACCGTGCACATCGAGCTTGTCGCTTCACTCTCCACCGACTCAGCAATCATGGCGCTGAGACGAATGGCCGCGCGCAGGGGCTGGCCGAGGGTGATGTACTCTGACAACGCGACTAACTTCCGCGGAGCCGACCAGGAGCTACGCCACGCCTACGCCGAGTGGATGCCTGCTCTGCGAGCCACGGAACTACGTGCGACCCATGCAAGCCCGCGACGTGGTCCTCGTGGTCGACAACACGCTGCCACGGAACACATGGCTGATGGGAATCATCGAGCGCACGCATCGCGGACCGGATGGCGGCATCAGAGTCGTCGAGGTGCGCACCAGGACCGGCACCTTCTGACGCCCCGTGAGCAAGCTCGTCGTCGTGTCAACGAAGGAGGCTACGCGAGCTGCGCCGGGGGCAGAACTGTAAACGACAACGGCTCACGTGTTAATTTTAAGAAATGGACACTTCCCACGCTAAATTCGTTAATAGCTTTCTCTATAGACTTCACGTGCTTGGGTTTTGGCGGGTCTATGAATGACGGCAATATAGATCTTCTGTTGGCCTTTTTCAATGTTATAAAATGTAATTTAAAACCAATGCTTAATGTTTCGGGCCCGGCTCGACCGTAATTAAAATGGGTATGAAAGGATGGCCACATGACGCGAAACGGCGTCAGATAATAAGACGAACTCCGTCCCCTGTAATGTATCTACCTGGTAGGGCCGGACACAATGTACCGTAAGCATTGTCTCTTAGCTTTCTTGTAACTAAGAAATCACCACGTGCATATTTAAAGTAGGATTGACGTAGGTGCCATGTGAGTAAAGCTATCTACACTTGTAATATACATAAGATTTAGAGAAAAGGTAGCTAATTAGATAAGATTATGTATATTGTCATAGTTTAATACTTGGAGTTACGGAGGAATCTAGATTAGAACTTTTGTGTTGACCTTTGTACACCTTTTATATTTTTCCTATGTAGAATTAAGTATGTAGATTAAGGAAATGTATAACTTGTGTAAATTTAAGTAAGATAAGTTTTATAAAATCGGCATTTCTGTGGTGCCATGCTTGAATACAGTTGAAAGGAAGGGGCGCCATTGTTCTCGCCGAGCGGTTTTTGTATAAAAGCCGGCCCGCTTGTAGGTAGAGACACAGTCCGTCTTCCACTCTACAAGGAGTAACAAGTAAGGAATAAATTGAAGATACGAATCACGATAGTATTTTCATTTCCTCAACGAAGACTCCAACGAACAACCAATACAGTCCACTTCACGGCTCATTGGTCTGGTGGCCCAGGACAGACCTCAGTACAGCACAAAGAGATCTCGAAAAACTGCAGCAGTTTGCTTGCATTGCAATAACTAGCAGTATGAGAACTACACCCACGGCCGCCCTACAGGCAATGCTGGGACTGCCACCTCTGCATCTTATCGTGCGGGAGAAGGCAGACCTGGCTGCTTTTAGACTCCATCTATCAGGTACCCTAAATAAAGACTCCAGAGTTAAGCACACACGCATTAAGGAGGACGCGATCAAGCGAAAACCTATGTTAGCGTCACCATGCGACAAAGCCCCAAAAACACACAACTTTCATAGGCACTACAACATAATACTTACAGAAGAACGATGTGACTACTCAGGCCTGAAAGAGATGAGAGTATACACCGACGGATCGAAGACGAACTCCGGTACCGGAGTCGGAGTCTTCTCACACGACCTAAATATAAATATATCCAGACCGCTAGGAGGGTTCAACACCGTCTATCAGGCGGAGTGTGTGGGCATCATACTAGCGGTCCATGCCTTAGAAGCCAGGACGGTTACGGACACTCGCATACGTATACTCTCCGACAGCGCTTCAGTCCTCCAATCTTTACGGAAAAAATATATTATATCGATATTAATACTAGAATGCCACAACGCACTAGAACAAATAACTGTATCTAGTCGTAACACGGTAACACTGCAATGGATAAAGGGACACAGTGGATCGCTGGGTAACGACGCGGCTGACGAGATTGTGAGACGCGGATCTAGCACGGCGGTCTATGGACCCGAGCCTGTTGTACCCATCCCCTTCAACCAAATACGCAGGTGGCTACAGGAATTCACCCAGACACAGGCAGAAAACTGGTGGACCTCGGCACCAGGCTGTAGGCAGTCCAAAGAAGCTCTGCCCTCTTTTGACAGTAGGCTTACCAGACGATTGCTACGCCTGGACAGGAATGGCCTGCGCCTGATGACGGGGACCATCACGGGACACTGCTCACTTAACAAACACTTCCACACAATAGGCATGACGGACAGTCCTCTGTGCAGTGCATGCATGGAGACTGAGGAAACCGTTGCGCACGTTCTCTTTGAATGCACACGGGTCACCAAGATAAGAACACAAACCCTCGGGTCGCCCAGAACTTACACGGACGTTCTAAGAAAATCAGTAGCCCAAATCAGCTTCTGGAGTGAGGTGGGCTGGCTGGAATAATCCACCCAACGGCCGCCATGGCCCACGCACAATGGTTCAGCTGAAGGACTAAGTGCGGAAACCAAACCCCCATAACATAGAATGCCTGGGCATTATGAATCTATTCAAGTCAAATCGGGCAATGTACTGAATACTGATTTAAACTTCTATATTTATCACATTGTCTGGTTATTATGAATATTGCTACGTAACAGTTGAGCAATTTAATAATTATGGTCAATGAATTAGTCCAAGAGCGAGCTCCGAAGCTTAGGGCACCCCGACACGGATAGGTTAGGTTCGAAGGGGATGATGGGAGCTGAAGTGAGCGAGAAAACTCAGTTCCCGTCATCGCCTACAATTTTGACCGTAACTGCTGTACCGTGCTTTAGGAAAACACGGCGAGGCGGGGGATGGCAAGGACAGAGCATGAGATCGATATTGTCGCACAGATCTCACACGATATTATAAAGCTATACAGATAAAGCTTTGTATTAATATTGTTACAAGATAGGGCAACGCCATCTAGTATCGAATAGCGAAACTAATCTTCTCGTGTCGAATAGAATTTTTCAGAATGTTCGAGCCGAACATTCTGGAAGTTTCTAGTCGCTTCGGGAACAGTGAGTTCGAAAGTCGATTGTTCTGGAAGATTCTCGAATTATGTAGAACAGTTATGGAACGTTCTAGAAACATCTTTCGTGCTATAGAGAGCGGTCGGGTTCGTCGTGAATCATTTTCGACTGGGAAGCGATACCGATACCGAAGCGATCAAAAGGAAAATAGTGCGAAGCACATATAATATAATACCAGCATACAGATGCCTCATCCCAAACAAAGAAACCGTACCGACGTAACTAGCGTTTTTCATATGATCAATCTTGTTATTTTTGTAAGTAAATCAATCGCGTTCGAGCCCGTTTCATGACAATAGATGGTGTTATCAGCGACTTGCTAGTAAAAGGGTTTAATTAGGTTCGTGAATATTTTTATCTTTAAATTCGGTGAAGGTTCGTTTTATAGTATTTTTGCACGTATTTACAGTTTTTTTGCACCAAAATGTGTTACAATGCAAATAACAATCGAGTGGAATGCCTCAGAAATAAAAATCCGCCATTTCCGCATTCATTTTAAATGATCAGTTCAAATAATCTTTGAAATGTGAATTTAGGTTGAACTAGTCGACCGCACGAACTATTTTGTTCGCGGGGTTAAAATGCATGCTATAATATCCGACAACTCGTGCGAAAGAAATAGATGCTGTGATGAGCAGTAAGAAACTAGTTCGCGTACGAATTAGCACATTTGCAAAGTATCGAAATGGATGATGATTTAGGACGAAAATGAGCACGCGTAAAATTATCGGAGAATTAATGTGACAAATTGTCAAACACGCGTTATCTGCTGTGATTGGTTGAATGAATTTTCAACAGCCAATCACAGCAGATAACGCGTGCTTGACAATTTGTCACATTAATTCGCCGATAATTTTGAGCTGGGAAACTGAGGGAAAATAGATAGATGAAAAAACAACTACATGTATTTTTATAAAAAAAAAAACATTATTTGCATTGTTGAATTACTAATCTATCCCTGTATAGAGGCCGTTTTGCAATTTTCCTTCTTCTTATTGTATTTACTTCCGCCCAAAGATGCGTTAAAAATAGTGTTGCAATATGGTTTTTTTTCATTTTTGTTTCCATACAGGACTAGATAATGATGCAACAAATTGATTTATTTTTTTATTTTGAACATACAACGTCAAACAGTGGAGTAATCTCTAGACTACGTTTGTATGGAAGAATTTTCGACTAGTGTATCCTTAAGAGCGGACTCTAGTCGGTAATATAGTATAGTAATATAGTCTATTGCCGTCGCGTCACCTCCAACCTCACCCCGTAAAGTGCGAAAGGGACAACTGCAGCTCAGGCTGATTTTACCTACAAAAACTTTGACTAAAAGACGTTTCGTATTCTGCTGTTTTCTTCGTGAAAACTGGTCTGATCTAAAAAATTCTTATATCAAAATTTAGAGGAAAAGTATATCTATGCTCCTATCATTTCCTTTTTTGTTAAAAACTTATAAATTTAGTCTTCTGAACATGGCAGTAAAAACGGGCATTTTTTTCGGATTTTTGGATTGTCATATATTTCTTTTTGTGATTATGTTTTGGAAAAAAGGAAATGATAGGGGCACGTATTAATTAGACCCAGATTTTATGGGGAAAAATCATTGCTCTAGAGGCATTATCCACGAAGAAAACAGCAGAATGTTTTTGTATGGAGAAAGTTTCACTAGAGTCCCCTCTTAAGAGTCCATAATTTTGTACTAAGGAGAGTTGATTAAACAAGAACATACAATTTTCATGTTCAATTCCAGAAAATGTTAATTTGTGTTTATGGATTTATCTTCGTCCAGAATAGGTTAATAAGTAATAAAACATCGAAAAAGTTAACGATAAAAAAAACGTTTTCCCATTCATTTTCGAACACAACGCCATCTCTGATACATGGTAGAAACAAAGCACACTCAAAAATGAACATGACGTTGTATGTTGTTTCCGTTATTGCCAGTAGATGGCGTAGTCGTTTTTTCTGAAATTCATCATAGTATTCTAATTTAAAAAACACAAAAAAAATCTTCCTATATCCGTTATAAACTTTGAAACCATCTAACCGATATGCCCCAAACCGGTTTAAATATAAAGGCAATGCGAAGATGGTATAAAACCATTAAAAAAAAATTGGTGGATATTTAGGGTAAGGTAGTTAGGTAGATTTATATGGTAGGGTAGAGTAGAGTAGGGCAGGTAGGTGGGATAGGTGGGTAGATAGATAGGTAGGTAGGTATGTACGGTAGAGTAGGGTAGGGTAGATAGGTATGTAGAGTACATTAGGTTAAGAAGGTGCCATTAAAAACCATTCCACTATTAAACGACGGTTAAAAAATACCACAATACTCAGTGCGTGTAAAATTTTAGGGAATCTTTGAAACAATTTATAGGACAAAACAACGATTGCCGGGTCAGATAATACTACTATAATGGCAAGTGAAATAAGTAACTAGGTTTCATATTATTAGATACTATCAGACTTTGTTGCTATCCAAGATGGATTATACCAGCTCAACATTCGGTTTGAGAATTAACAGAACCTTGGTTCTTCGTCTTGACGAAGATGATGATTGTCGATCGCATTAGTGGAAATTCGCCAGAATGCACTCAAACCGCGAATTGCGACGACGTACAAACATATTGGGCGCTATATTATCAAATCACGGTGGTTTCGGGGACGAGATCCAGCGACGCATGGCTATGGCCAGGTCTGCCATGGATAGGCTGAATCACAATATCACCATAGCCACGAAAACCCGGCTCATACGGGCACTTGTGTTCCCCATATTTCTATACGCAGCCGAGACCTGGACGCTGAGAGACACTGATAAGAAGAGAATAGGCAGAAGAAGAAAAATGCTTGGAGTGTCGTGGACTGAGTTTCGCACTAACACATCCATCCTTCAAGAACTCGGTATCAGACAGCGTCTATCGGCTATACTCCACTTCTTTGGACACGTGTTCCGACGAGGCAACGACTTTATCGAGTAGCTTGTAGTTCAGGGTAGAGTGGAAGGAACGAGAGCGCGTGGCAGGACGCCCATGCAATAGACCGACCAGATTTAAGTCTGCAGTAGGTGGCCCATTGCATGAGTGCACACGAATAACAGTCGATAGAGAGGGATGGCGTCGTATCGTTCAGCAATTTATGGCAACCTGAAGTCTCACTGCAACATGATGACCACGACCGCTCTGCCAAGTGTGTACCGACGAAGAACCAGAAATAAAACATATAATTTAATAAACTATGTAAAGTTGTAAAGGTTCGATTGGAAGGTTATTTTCAAACAAAGCTTTAGGTGCGGAAAAATCTAAAGTCTGCGCTTGTCGTACGGAATTTGGATTCGGAAACGGAACGCATGCGGCCAGCCTTATATTTCAAGGCGATAACTATAGTTGTACTGGTTAAACTTATGGGTTTTCTTATTTCTATTATATTTTAAAGACTAACCAACATTTAATGTCTCTAAAGCCGCATTCGTATCATGAAGTTATGCCCTCTTACAAATAAACGCAGAATAAAGTTATACCAGGTATAAACCTATGAAAATGTATGGGTATACCTTAGTTATACCTGGTATAACTTTATGCCGCGTTTATTTGTTAGACGGATAGAGTCTGGCAAACGAAAGTAGAGACTGAAAAAGCGCGGCAAATTTAAAAAATCTCGGCATAGTAACCCCAAAACTATTATGAAATACTTTAACCTAATTTGATACTTTAGAATTATTTATTACTAGCTGACCCAGCAAACTTTGTTTTGCCATAAAAAGACCAAACATTTATCTACCCTACCTACCCTACCTTACACTACCTACCCTACCCTACCCTACCCGACCCTACACTACCCTACACTACCCTACCATACCCTACACTACCCTACCCTACCCTACCCTACCCTACCCTACACTACCCTACCCTACCCTACCCTACCCTACCCTACCCTACCCTACCCTACACTACCCTACCCTACCCGACCCTACACTACCCTACCCTACCCTACCCTACCCTACCCTACACTACCCTACCTTACCCTACCCGACCCTACAGTACCCTACACTACCCTACCCTACACTACCCTACACTACCCTACACTACCCTACACTACCCTACCCTACACTACCCTACCCTACCCTACCCTACCCGACCCTACACTACCCTACCCTACACTACCCTACCCTACACTACCCTACCCTACCCTACCCTACCCTAACCTACCCTACCCTACCCTACCTACCTACCAACTCGTTGAACTATTTATTTGAATAAGAAATAAAATACTACTATACGAATGTAACCAACTTTTGTTTCTACCGGCAGCGGCGATCTAATTAAAATTTAGAACATAAAAGTTGCTATTGTGAGTCAATCTTAAAAGATAGACATATGCTGTCCCAGACTTTTTTGTAGAACTTTTAAAGAGGAACCTTTCCATCATACATGATATTTGCGTAACTTAAACCGTTTACGCAGCGCACGCAATGGAAGCTCTCAAAAAGGAATATCTTTGCCCGTTTTTGCAATATTTTTCATTTATGCTCGGCTCCTATTGGTCGTAGCGTGATGTTATATAGCCTATAACCTTCCTCGATAAATGGACTATCCAACACTAAAAGAAATTTTCAATTCCAACCAGTAGTTTTTGAGATTAGCGCGTTCAAACAAACAAACAAACAAACAAACAAACAAACTCTTCAGCTTTATAATATTATATAGTATAGATTAATAGACTCTTTATCTATACCTTCATGATTCGTATGCAATTTAATGAATATTTTTAGTATAGAATCAATGGTTTTGTGTTAGGTATAAAACACAAAACCATTGATTCTATACTCTTCTCTTCTTTTTTTAGTTCACAAGTTATGGACTGCTGTAGGTCTGAAATAAAGATATTTTATTTTATTTATAGTCTGGCAAGAATGAAATGACCTCATTGTAAATTTCATTCAGTATTTCCGTTTTATTTATTTTTCGTACGTTCATCAAGCTTAATTATCATTCATTATCGTTCATTCATTGGCGGCCATTGTGGTTAACTTTGTTTTGTCAAATTCTGAAAAAACTAGATCTTTTATTAATTCTGTTTTAGTGAATAAACTTAGCTTACTTTATTTTCCTCGTTTGAGACGGTGCTATTAACATTTTAAATAATTATTTACATGATAAGTATAGTGTTATAGGTAGTATAATGTCAGAAGTTGAAGGTGTGTATCGTGCCAATATTCGAGTGATTATCGTTTGAACTCGACCACTAATGTTTGTTGATTTTCAGAGTTCAACCAGCAAAAGCCTGCAAAGACGGGCAAGCAGCATAACATATTACCAATATGGGGTAATGAACAGACTATGAACCTGAACCCACTAATCTTAGCAAATATACAGGGCTCTAGCTACTTCAAAGGTAGGTAAGCAAACATACCAACGCACAGGAGCTTGGACTTCGTTTGTTCCACTTTATTTTACTTTCATTTGTTACCGTTACTTTTCCGTTACTGTTTCTGACTCTATTACAAATCGCCCTTAGGAGCTGACCGAGCTGACACAGTTTTCCCGCTGTTATTAATTGCCAAGTAATCTAGTTCCTTAAATGTGATGAAAACTATATTGTAAATAAAAATAACCATGTTACACAATGCAATAATTGCATTAAAATGCTAAACAGTGTTTTTAAAACTGCAATTCAAATTCATATGGTATTTTGAAAAAACAGAGGCAGTAACAATACAAAGACAAATGAAAAACCATGTCCTCTTTTGTCCCTATGACTCATTGATTACCATTATCTGCAGTGCACCTATTCAAGTTGAAGACATACCATGAAGTGGTTGACGAGATCTACTACCAGGTCAAGCACTTGGAGCCCTGGGAGAGAGGGAGCCGCAAGACTGCGGGCCAGACGGGCATGTGTGGCGGCGTGAGTATGTTCAACTGTGTAATACTTTGTGTATCTGTTTGTTGTCTTACATTAATTGGGCTGGCCTGTAACTATGGTAACATAACAACCATGAAATCTCACACAACTGATTATTAATACATACTATTGTTGGTGTTGAGTCATTTATAGTTTAATTTGTTTATTCCTAAGCTATACTAATTTATTGTTTCATATCCTTATAGGAAAATATAAGTAGCATGCAGTAATTGATGTAAACATCACAATAAATGTATCTCATTCATATAATTTTGCGATTAATCTCTTTGATTTGAAACAATAAATTAATGATCATGGTATAGCTCTCTACAATGGCTGCGCAGTAGAAAATCTCATTTAAAAACAGCGCCGTTTCATGCCTTGCGCATCGGAAAGCCAACTTCAGTGCAACCCAGAACTTTGGCGCAACTGGCGTACATGTAAGGCATCATTTCCACCTGCATCCAGCTTGCATGCAAGTTGCATTACTATCAAGGTATAATGTGATCAATCACTTGATCATACCCTTTAACCGGTGGTGTTTGTGGTTTCGACCTACCCCTATGGGAAGAAGCCCTAAGTTTATCTATGCTTGAAACAAAACATCTGATTGACCATAGGTGCGCGGCGTAGGCGCCGGCGGCATCGTGTCCACAGCATTCTGCCTCCTGTACAAACTGTACACTCTGCGCCTCACACGCAAGCAGGTCAACGGCCTCCTGCAGCATTCTGACTCGCCTTACATCAGAGCACTTGGTAGGTATGAGTACAAAATGTTTACTAGATGTTTCTAGCAAAATATTGTATTTGTTTGTAGTTGTAGAGTTATAATAGATATTCTTTGTCTAAATTATTTAAATTTATTTTGACTCATGCATGTATCACTTCAAAATTCAAAATGGAAACAATAACTTTCTAACTGTTCTAATGAATTATTTATATTAGTTTCTTGTAATTAGTAAAAAGTAAAATTTTCCATTTTATTTTCCTCAGGATTCATGTACATCCGCTACACACAGCCTCCGGCAGACCTCTTCGACTGGTACGCAGACTACCTCGATGACGAGGAGGAGATTGACCCTCGTGCAGGGGGCGGCGGCCCTTCCACCATTGGCGCCCTGGTGAGACAGATGCTCATCAAACTGGACTGGTTCAGCACACTCTTCCCCAGAATACCGGTGCCTATACAAAAGCAGATTGAACAGAAGTAGGTAACTTGTTACACTTTCTGCAGATAATTTTTAGTTAACAACTAGCTTTTCAATGCAGCTTCGCCCTGGTGGCCCATCAAAACAGAACCTGATGTAGAAATAAATAAAAAAATCTTTGTCTGGAATAATGTAACTTTCTATTAGTGAAAGAATTTTTTAAATTAGTTAAGTAGGTTTTGAGTTTCTTTTACAAACAATCAAATCTTTCTCCTTTATAATATTGGTGTAAATAAACATCAAAATATAATAAAGCCACTTAGGGCAAAAGATTTCTTTAAATCACCAAACAAATTTATATGTTTTAAAATACTAATGTTTTCATGGAAAATAATCTATTAGACCCTTATCTATAAGTTATGATCTAAATATGTTTCATTTGAATCCTGTGTTGTTTTTACAACTTTAATATATGCGGTTTTGCTTTTTTATGTTTCATCATAATATTTCCCTGTAATGATTCTAGCTAGCCTGTGCGGTCTACAGTCGACATTACCGCCTTGTTGCTGTCTGGATTTACAGGAACTCTTTACGAATCACTTTTACTTGATTACCTTGCATAATTTATCTGCTGATCGCGATTTTAGTTAAGAATTTTATTACAAACACAAGTTTCGATATAACTTGACATCTTTTTGTATATCCAATCTTACTAAACCTCTTGAAAATACTAGGCTAGGAGAGCACAACAGGAGGACGGCAGCTAATAAGCCGGCAGCAAACTTCCGCGGCGGCGGAGGAAGCAATAATGGCGGGAACAACATGGCCGGTGGAGCTGGCGGCGGCGGCCCTGGCCCTGGTGCGGGCGGCAATGCGTACAACCCTGGCAGGATGGACGCTGACCGCAGGGAGCATGACGACAGAGATAGACGCGATTACGGAGAAGTAGACAGGTAGAATATTATTATATTTACTCAGTAAAGGTTCCTAAACAAAGGCTGACTATAGTAAACGAGTTTTAGACAGACCATGAATTCATTTACCGTCTTAATATTACAGGTACTCAAAGGACAAAACGAGACGTGACGAGAGGGACGTCAGAGATCGAGACCGCGACAGAGATCGGGAACGAAGCGACCGTGGAGACCGAGACAGAGACCGCCGCGATCGGGATCGCCGTGACCGCCACCGTGAGAAATCGCGATCTCGCGACCGACAGCGCCACCGATCGAGGTCCAGAGATCGCCGCTTTAGATAATGTTCAGCAAAACATAGATGGTTACAAGATTGTGTCTTTAAAAATAAATAATAATAATTATAATGTTCCCGATTTAGTTGTTTTCTTTTGTAGATACTGATTTTGCGCCGAGTTATCACAAGGATTGATGTCCGTGACTACCGCAGGACCCCGACAGCAACCGCTTCCATATTTGGTAAATAATTACTACTCTATTGGTACCAATTAGTACCCGAACAACAAAATTGGTACCTTAGTAGTTTTCGAGAAAATCGACTTTGAAGGTGGTCCTGCGGTAGTCACGCTCCATTCAGCAGGACCACCATGAGCGCCGAAAACGGGGGCATGCTACAGCTATTCTAAGTATACAAATAATTACTACCCATAAATGAGATCCATTTCGTAAAAAAAACAGAACTGAATCATTTTTATTTATCGATAAATCAACGATGATAACTTTCGCTCGCTCGTTCGGCAGGACCACGACTTTGAATGTTGATTCCAAGTTGGAGGAGCCTGCGACTTTCCTCAAACCTACATAGAAAATTACTACCCTGCAAGATAAAATTGATACCCAGAATTCACAACTAGTACTCCAGTAGTTTACGAGATATACCATGCCATTGGTGGGGTGGCGGTAGTCACGGTGTTAAATTTTCATTTCAAGATTTCCCTATTAAAAACTTAGTGAATTCTGCCCAAATGTATACAAAAATTACTACTCCTACAGAAGATAAAGTGACCAAAAATTCAGATACCTAAGTGTTGTATTTTAAGAGAAATAAGCTTTCATTACTTTTCCATACTAAATCTTCGCGTATAACCCGACCATATTAATTTGTCAATGGTATTGAGCAGTACACTCGTGCACAAAAGTTTATGGATGTCGTTATAGTAATAACAACAGGGGGGTAACCACAAGCTCTTAGAGTAAGGTTATTTTGAGATCGAGTAAGGGACAGATGTATCTGACTTGTATATATCTGTCACTTACTCGATCTCAAAATAACCTTACTCTAAGAGCTTGTGGTTACCCCCCAGTTCACAATCTATAATTTTTATACAAAATGTGTACCTAGGCACTTAGCAAGAAAAAAATTACATTTCGTTACCCATGACCTAATACCTTTGTTAATGCCGTGGGTAGGTAGGTACTCTAATAATTATTTTTCTGTATTGTAAGTACCTACCTTCTATTAATACCATTAAAAAGTGATAGGTTTTTCGTATTTATTTCTTTTCTACTAATTTACCTTTGCTGCAAGCCTAAGTACCTACGTATTAAAAACCTAATTTACTGCAGTAACAGTATGTTGCTAATAACGTAAGTATAAAAGGATTACATAAGTAATAGGTATGTATTTTTACAGTACCAGAAGTCGATTGTATATTGTTGATTTGTATCAAATTTGCACTGACATTTCCTGTGGACCTTGGATGTATTTAATACTCACATTGTTAGATCTAGGTTATGAATTAGTAATATATTTTTTTTATAAATCGAATAAGTTTTATTAAGACACAGAACACAGATCGATAACAATTTGTAAAATCAGTCAAATTTTAAATATTTAAAAATCAATTTATTATTCTAAATTGGACTAATACCATATAAAACTGGAACTATGTTATTTATCTAGCAAATAGGTTCGATAAAACAAAATGAGAAAAGCATCTATATTCATGCAAAGTTACAAAAATTTAAGAATAGAATGAATATTAGTTTTATCATTCTTAAAACTATTTCAAAATTACAGATTATTAATATGGCATGCTCACAAGTTATGTACACCTTATGTACTTTTAAGTTATCTAGGTATTGAAATACCGAGATAACTTAAAAGTACATAGGGTGAATGACAACCGTAGGTAATCATTTACAATTTATCTCTTAAAAATGAAAACGTGATGATACTTATTTTTATAATTAAGAAAGTAGGTACTTTCATGAACATCATGAATATCTTTATAAAAACAACCAATAAAAATAAAAGGAAATATGTATACGCGAAATGTAAACATAAAATAATCTCAAATATAATTACCTAACATTAATAGACATAATTCAAGTTATTAAAAATAAAAGGTTGTAGATTTCTAGATAACCCCGAGTTTCTCAGTTCTAAATTAGACTTTAGATGATTTTACTCTAATCCAAGTTTAATCTAAAAATAACAATCAGATATTTGAAATACGTACTTGTAAGTACATAATAATTATTTTAAGTTTTAATAAATATGGTTATTGTTATTACATGCACGTTATCTAGATATACTTACATAAGTTTAGTCAAAAAACTTGAGTCAAGACGCGTTCAAACGGAGATCAACTGGCTTTATGTTATACTTCACACAAAGTAATCATGTATATTCATATTACTGGGCTCATTTTAAGTTCTACTCAGTTAAAATATCAAACAGCGACGACGATTTTTCAATCGTCGATTTTCTTCACATAATTTTGAATCTCATTCTATCTTGTCTATGGTCCAAAACTTTTTTATGGGTTAGCGCGCATGTTTTTTTTTATTAATTATACGGGCATTGGCATACCATGAGCCCAACAATCACACAGTAAATTCAATTATTTATGACCATAGATAGAAGTCTTTCAGTTGGATACGAAGATGGGTTTTAACATTCTTTAATATGCATTAGAATGCGGATGTAACAGATTCTAATAAACTCATAGAATTAAAAAAAAAGTTTATTTTTAGGGTTAATTAGCAATCGAAACTTACAGAAATATTTCGATTTTAATGTTATTATAGGTTGATTTAGATATTTTAAATATATCTGCTTGTGTAACATATTAGGTAGTACCTACTCATTGATTTGAAAACGCATATTGTCCAAAATATGCGTGATGTGCCCTTTGCAACGCTTAATATTCAAATATAAAGGCACCTATTTTATATTTATTATGTAATCATTTTATACTTACGCTATTAGCAACATATTGTTACTGCAGTAAATTAGGTTTTTAATACGTAGGTACTTAAGCTTGCAGCAATGGTAAATTAGTAGGAAAGAAATAAATAAGAAATACCTATCTTTCTTTAATGGTATTCATATAAAAACACAGAAGGTAGGTACTTACAATACAGAAAAATAATTATTAGAGTACCTACCTACCCACGGCATTAACAAAGGTAATAAAGGCCATGGGTAACAATTTTTTTATTTTTTTTTATGTGCCTAGGTACACATTTTGTATAAAAAATATAGATTGTGAACTGTTGTTTTTACTAAAACGACATCCATAAACTTTTTTGCACGAGTGTACTGCTCAATATCATTGACAACTTAATATGGTCGGGTTATACGCGAAGATTTAGTATGGAAAAGTAGTGAAAGCTAATTTCTCATAAAATACAACACTTAGGTATCTGAATTTTTGGTCGCTTTATCTTCTGTAGGAGTAGTAATTTTTGTATACATTTGGGCAGAATTCACTAAGTTTTTAATAGGGAAATCTTGAAATGAAAATTTAACACCGTGACTACCGCCACCCCACCAATGGCATGGTATATCTCGTAAACTACTGGAGTACTAGTTGTGAATTCTGGGTATCAATTTTATCTTGCAGGGTAGTAATTTTCTATGTAGGTTTGAGGAAAGTCGCAGGCTCCTCCAACTTGGAATCAACATTCAAAGTCGTGGTCCTGCTGAACGAGCGAGCGAAAGTTATCATCGTTGATTTCTCGATAAATAAAAATGATTCAGTTCTGTTTTTTTTACGAAATGGATCACATTAATGGGTAGTAATTATTTGTATACTTAGAATAGCTGTAGCATGCCCCCGTTTTCGGCGCTCATGGTGGTCCTGCTGAATGGAGCGTGACTACCGCAGGACCACCTTCAAAGTCGATTTTCTCGAAAACTACTAAGGTACCAATTTTGTTGTTCGGGTACTAATTGGTACCAATAGAGTAGTAATTATTTACCAAATATGGAAGCGGTTGCTGTCGGGGTCCTGCGGTAGTCACGGACATCAAGGATTGAACCACATATCCCAGAGGTATTGTGAAGTGTGGAATGGGAATGTTTAATAGTGTTTCATCATATCAGCCGAAAGACGTCCACTGCTAGACATAGGCCTGCCCCAAGCGTCGCCACATTGACCGGTCCCGTGCATCTCGTAACTAGCGGATCCCCGCAACCTTCGCCAGGTCTTTGGTCTACCTGGTGGGAGGCCTTCCAACGCAACGTCTTCCGGTTCCCGGTCGCCATTCCAGAACCTTTCTGCCCCATCGGGTATCCGTTCTGCGAGCAATGTGCCCTGCCCACTGCCACTTAAGTTTGGCAATTCTTCGGGCTATGTCGGTAAACCTGGTTCTCTTGTGGATCTCTACATTTCTGATTCGATCACGCAAGGAAACTCCGAGCATAGCCCTGTCCATTGCCCTTTGAGTGACTAAGCTTTCTGGTAAGGCCCATTGTAAGCGACCACGTCTCAGAGCCATAAATGTCATCACTGGCAACACACAATGGTCATAGACTTTCGTCTTGAAACACTGGTAAGTTGGACAAGAAGATACCGCGTTCCAGGCCATAAAACTAATATTAAAAAAAAAAAAAAAGACACCGCGCAACTTCCCGAACGCTGCCCAGACGAGTCGGATTCGACCTCTTTCTCGAAGTTGGCCCTACCCAATTGGATCGCTTGTCCCAGGTAGACATAGTCGCCCACAACTTCGAGAGTCTCCAACCTTGATAGGAGTGGGTGTAACATGAGCATTCAACATCAACTTAGTTTTGTCCATGTTCATCCTAAGACCCACTCTTTCGGAAGCTCTACTGAGATCATCGAGCATTGTACTGAGGTCCTCCATGGTCTCAGCCATAACCACTATATCGTCGTCAATTTGGCACCGTTGGAGAGACTGCAGTACAGCCCAAGTCTCGATCGAATTGAAGGCTTTCTCGTAGTCCACAAACGCTAAACAGAGAGGCAGGTTTTACTCTTCGGTCTTCTGTATAATCTGCCGCAGCGTATGTATGTGGTCTACGCTGCCGTGGTATAACTAAAATCCGACATCTGGTTGATTTTTAACTTTTGATGCTATTTAATGAGAAACAAAAATTATCGATCGATCTGTGAATTTTCAAAACCTTGAATAGTTTTGGAAATTCGATATTATAATTACAGATCGATATAATTTTTTTTCTCATTAATATATCCTCAAAAGTAAAAAAATCAACGATGTTGGCTATCGGCATTTTAGTTATACCACGGCAGTACGGTGCTGAAGCCTTTACGGAATCCGGCTTGATCGGGAGGCTGTGTGTGTAGTGTTTAACATTAGATAATAAAAAGTTGTAAACAATCACTCAATTTAATTAAAGAATCAATGCATAGCTAATTGACATTAGCACAGGTGTATTTTAATATACACACGATACGAAAAGAAAGGAGCGAACTTTCAAATAAGCTTCAGCTCACATGATGCAATAATGTAACGAATGCACTGTTTACTACTATCTTCTTGGTAGATAAAATCAAAGAGTAATAAAATAATACGAAAGATAAAAAACTGGCCAAGTGCGAGTCTGACTCACGCACAACGGGTTCCGTACCAATATCGCAAAAACGACAAAAAAATCACGTTTGTTGTATGGGAGAATATTTATTTTATTCTGTTTTTAGTATTTGTTGATAGAGCGGCAACTGAAATATATCATCTCTGAAAATTTCAACTGACTAGCTATCACGGTTCATGAGATAAAGCCTGGTGACAGACAGACGGACCGCGGAGTCTTAGTAATAGGGTCCCGTTTTTACCCTTTGGGTAAAGAACCCTAAAAAATATGATTACGTGAAAGGTGAATGAAAAAAAATGCTGTAGATCAAGGTGTCGCTATTATCACGTTTCGATTACGAATAATGTTCCTTAAGACTGTAATCAAATCTTCGTTAAATTACATAAGTTCGATACATACCTACTATCATTTCTGGTATCGTACGTGCATATTGAGTAATAGTAGGTGAAGAAACAATTATTACGATTTCATTTAAAAGTTCGTTTATTCCATTGTAAAAATAAAACGGCTTGAAAAGCAGAGCCAGATATTTGAATGACAGAGAACAATAGGCAAGCTTATAGCTAACAATAAATACACATTCAATGGAAATTTATTTAGAATTTTAGATCTATTATATGCAGTTGTTCAAACAGCTATGTTGCGTCAGCCCTACGCTGCAGCACCTTTCGCGGCCTCCTGCTGTTCAAACTTGGGGTACTTCTGCTCCACATTAGCCCAAGAGATCTTACTGTTTGATAAATCTCTCACAACTGTTGGTACATCAGTCAATGGCAATCTTACTTGTCCCATACTGTCCCTTTCCCTCAATGTCACAGAATGAGGCTCTTTGATCGTATCGAAATCGACGGTGATGGCGTAAGGTACACCCAGCTCGTCAGTTCTGGCGTATCGGCGACCAATCGAGCCAGAGGAGTCGTCCACTTTGTGAGAAACATCAGTGTCTATTAATCCCTGGGACAATTCCCTGACGAATGGTTGGAACTCAGCGTTGCCGCTAAGTGGCAAGACAGCACACTTCATCGGCGCGACTGTAGGTGGTAACGAGAAGTAGGTCCTCTGCTCGTCACCTTCCCTCATTTTAAAGTTATGTTCCAAAATAGAATACAGGATCCTACCAACACCAAATGAAGGTTCAATGACACTGGGAATGATTTCTTCAACATGGACTGTTTTCTGAGTCTTCTTAACACTGACAAGTTTTGGTGTGAGTTTAAATTCACCACCAGGAGTGGAGAGAGTGTATTCTCCATCAGCATCCAACTTGGACTGCATATCATCCAAAGCTGCAGAGTCCATTGCTGCTAGTCCATCATTTATGAGTTTGGCTTCTTTCTTGAACTCTTTACCAATGGCTGCTTTGTTAGGCACAGGCTCAACAACTTCAATCTGTTTGGGAGCTGGCAGCTTCTTCTCAGCTGCTAGTCTAGTGCCAGTTGCTTTAGTGTGCTGGGTCAAGTCATAAGCTGACCTGTCAGCACAGCCCACACATTCTACCCATCCATAACTGGTGAGGCACTCAGCATCCCAGCAGTCACATGCATAGTGAGCCATCTCATTGCCCATGTGCTGTCTAAACCTCAGCTTCTTGGGGTCAATGCCAACAGCTAACATGTATAAGTGGATTCTGGCCATAAAGTAGCCCAGGGTCTCATTGTTAACAATGCCTTTAGAGACAGCCTCACCAATAGTCATGATCCCAGCAGGTCTGCCTTGCTCCTGGCTATCAGCTGAATAGAACAGCATATGAGTGTCCTTCACAGATTCAAACTTGGGATGGTCTTTAGTGTCACAGAAGTGTTCAATTTCACACATTGTGAATTCTCTGACTCTGAGCAAACCAGAGCGAGGTGAGATTTCATTTCTGAAAGAGTTTCCAATTTGCGCAGCAGCAAAAGGCAAGCGGCCCTGGTTGAACTCTAGAAGACGTTTGAAGTTTACAAAGATACCCTGAGCAGTTTCAGGTCTCAGGAAACCTTTCACTAAGCCGCTGGGACCAATCTGGGTGTTGAACATGAGATTGAATTCAATTGGAGGAGTAAGGTCATTGCCACTGATAGGAGACTTCATCTGGAACCTCTGCATCAAAGCTGACATCTGATCAGCAGTCATACCATCAAGCTTAACAAGAATATCTTCTATCTCAGCTTTAAGTTCAGCAGTTGTGTTTTTCTCACTCTTTATCTTCTCAAGGTGAGCTTTGATCAAGTGGTCCAACCGGAAGCATTCTCCAGACTTGATATCTTTGGTCATGAGATCAGCAAATCGTTCCACATGTCCAGAAGCTTTAAGTACAGGTTCTGGAGTAAGAATTGAACAATCTACCTCTAACATCTGTTCTTGTAGAATAAAGTATTTCCTCCACAGTTGGATCATGTTGCTTTTGAGAGCACACCCCATAGGGCCAAAATCAAACTGACCAGTTATACCACCATAGATAGCAAAGGACTGGTCATAAAAGAACCTTCTTTTGATTAGGTCCTCCATTTTCGCACGATCAAAAAGTTCTTCTGTTGGAGCGAGGCTGAGTTCTTTATCTTCCAGAACTTTCTTCCTGGCTTTAAGTTCAGCAACAGCTTTTTTTACATCAATTTCAGGGGCTTTTTCTTCTTTAAGTTTCCTGACTAAATCACCCTGTTCTTTGACGAGGGCTCGCAGCGGCGCTAAGATTTCTTCAACTTTAGAATCAGCCATTATTATTTCTCTCTGGGGATTTGGTATTTTGATCTTCCTGTGAAGCTTATTGCTGCCCCAATGGTTATGAGAAAGTCGGATTTGACTGTAGATGATTGGAAGTTGTTTACTAAAGACACTACACTTATATACTAACGCTATAATGTTTCTCATTTAACTAAGATTAGAGATTCTTTCTGTTAATATTAATAATCCATCTGGCAGCCGGTAATTATTAGCTTTTTGATCGCGTGGAAGTGGAATGACGAAACCATCAAACCACGATAGATTTCAAGAAATTGACAATCACTTGATCAGTAGAATCATTGTCAGCACCTATTGCACAGTAACGAGATGGGTAAATACAATTACAACGAGTAAAACAGAGTACCACGAGTATCTTATGCTTCAATTGCTTCACTTTCGTTCTTTCAAGGTGAGAAACGGCATTAAATTTTGACAGTAGAAATGGTAGAACGTGAAAGGAAATGTCAGTTTGACAAAAGCCATGCCACATAAATTCTGCGTTCATTGTAACGACGTACTTAATATTTATGTAGTTTTAGCATTTAGGGAAATTGGTTGACAATCAATGGTGTGTGTGAGCAGAAAGATTCTAATAATTGATCCTATCACCCATTTCAACCGTAATAAATAAATAAAAACTATAAATCGATAGGCAAATTATTGATATCTGGCCAATAAAAGAAAAAAACTCGAAATATTCGTAAATTCTGGCAACACTCTCATTTACCATCTCTTTCGCACTTTAAATCACTGCGTAAATGATTGCGAGACGAAGCGTGATAGGAATAGTTTTAATTAGGTATTTGTTTTCTTTTTCAAATAATTTCAGATTTGACAGCACAAAGGGAGTCGGTCGGCCATTTTATTGCTGGTTGGAGAACGGGGGGTGAAACACTGTAACTGTGGCTGAGCGCCCAGTGTAGCATTATTGTATATTTATTGAGTTATTTTTCTAAACATCCGTTTTAATACACGTACAAAAACGTATACGTATTTAGTATAAGTTTAGGTGTATTTATGTATTGACTTGAATCGCAAAAGAGCAATGGACGACCCGAATAGGATGATGGCGCACAGCGGTGGGCTCATGGGGCCGCAGGGCTACGGACTGCCTGGTGGCGATGGAGCCCCGACCGCGGGTGAGGGTGAAGCACGCAAGCAGGACATTGGCGAAATATTGCAGCAGATCATGAATATCACGGATCAGAGTCTTGATGAAGCACAAGCGAGAAAACACACGCTCAACTGTCACAGAATGAAGCCTGCCCTATTTTCAGTGTTATGTGAAATCAAAGAGAAAACAGGTAAGCGAACTGACGTATTTATATTAACAGCTACTGAATTTACGGTGGCAAAGAATTTGTGGCATTTATTATTACGACGGCAAACCGTAGTCTAGTTTCTCTTTGGCTTTGTTTCGTGAATGTTTTCAGTATTTTTCTAGATAAGATGGAGTTTATCATACATTACATATTCAAATACAAACTCATTGACTACTGAGCAATTCTACTATCTATAATGTTCATTAATACAAAGCAACTCAGTGCAACATACCTACACAAGTACACCAAAAAATTATACAAGCAACGCTCTGCTAATAACACTTTTCTCTGAATTATTTGATCTAAATTTCATATTTGATCTTGAATATTAGGCTCATACATTGATGATATTGGTATTGTTTTCCATAGTGAACCATAATCATAGAAATTAATGTATTGTTTACAAGCATATAAATATAAACAATATTGTGCATTACTAATGTGCTGTTTTTTTTTGTCCTTACAAGGATTTATGTAAGAAAATAGGATTGCTCCATCGAAACATATTCTGTAATCAACATAGACTACACAATAAATCAGATTCCTTTTTATCCTGTAAATATATTTGCAGTTTCTTTAACATAACATGATAACACAAACATCACAAGAAAATCTTTATTTTTTAACAGTCCTGTCACTCCGCAACACGCAAGAGGAGGAGCCTCCAGATCCTCAGCTGATGCGCCTGGACAACATGCTCATCGCTGAGGGTGTTGCCGGGCCCGAGAAGGGCGGAGGCGCCGGTGCTGCCGCCTCGGCCTCTGCCGCCGCTGGTGAATGGGGTAATTGCTTTGAAGTTTCTAAAACATATATATTTTTATGGGCAGCATCACCTTACCTGCTCACTAACTATAGTGGACTTGATATTAAAATAAACTTGCCTTTAAAATTGTATTGGTTTCTTTTAGACGCTTTCAAACATATCTTAAGCATCAGGTTAAATACATTTTAGTTTATATATTTTTCTTGGAAGTAGGTAGGTAGCAAAATGTTTGTAATCTGACAACATTAAAAATAAACAATACCTTCACTTTATTACAAATGGGAGAACCCAACACATAAGTTAAACAAGTAAGCTAATATATTATATGAATGGGTCTTAAATCTTATGAATGTAAAAATATTCAGACATTGTATATAAAACAAACATGTTTTATGGTATAAATTATGTAAATAGAAACTGATTAATTAGTAGGTATGTATTTAGAGTGGTAGGTGGGCTATTAAGTATATAAGAGTCCCTCTTGGGTCAAAAAAAAGCATACTCCAATACATATTTATATATATTTAGAAGTACTAAGAGTAACTATTATAAAACTACTAGCTGACCCGGCAAACTTTGTTTTGCCATAAAAAGACCAAACATTTATCTACCCTACCCGATCCTACACTACACTACCCTACCCTACCCTACCCGACCCTACACTACCCTACATTACCCTACCCTACCCTACACTACCCTACCCTACCCTACCCTAACCTACCCGACACTACACTACCCTACCCTACACTACCTTACCCTACACTACCCTACCCTACACTACCATACCCTACCCTACCTATAAACCTCACGGAGTCTGAGACCTTTCCAACGAATGCAAAACCATCGAAATTGGTTTGTGCGTTCTGGAGTTATATCGTCAGGGAGGAAAACCCGACTTATTTTTATATATTAGATGAAATACACTTAATGCTCTCAAAGACAGCTGCAACAGGACAATGATGCAACAACCACTTCTCCATCTATTCCCAGTTGTTACTAATGGCTTGCCCACCACAGGTAACAAAACAATTCGGACTGTTGCCACTGGTGATCTTCTTCTTCTTCTTTTCGTGCTGATAAACTAAAATTTTTACTCAACTATCCAACTACCACGATGACTCAAACTCAAGCCACTGGTGATATACAGTGCATACACTCCCAGTTGTCGTCACTGGCTTTGTTGTCTGTTGCCCTGGTGATAAATGAGAACAATATCATACGTATGACACAAATATCTTTCCTAAATGACACCATTGCTATAGTAATCAAGGAGAATTAAGTTAACTGAGTTCAGGGCAATTATATATACAAGTAAAATTTCAAAAGCCCCCGACACATTTATCTTCCGAAAACACCCCGATTTAAACAGTAAAACGCCCATAACTTTTGAATGGATGAACCGATTTTATTCATACTTAGCTAAGAACACTCGAAAAAATAACCTTTCAAACAAAAAAACTAAATCGAAATCGGTTCATCCGTTTAGGCGCTATGATGCCACAGACAGATACACAGCAACACATGTGAAACTTATAACACCCCTCTTTTTCCGGCGGGGGTTAAAAATATAATATCATAGATGTCACGAGTTTCCTCCGTGCCTCGGAAAGCACATTAAGCCGTTGGTCCCGGTTGTCATTTGAAGATCTTTGACAGTCGTTACGGGAAGTCTGAAGCTTGAGAACTGACACCAGTCTTGCCAAGGGGTACCGTGTTCCCAGTTTCTGGGTTGTGGAGGTCAGATAGGCAGTCGCTCCATGTAAAACACTGGTGCTTAGCGGTGGTAAGACTGGAAGCCGACCCCAATGTAGTTGGGAAAAGGCTAGGCAGATTGATTGATAGATGTTTCTATAAAATACTGGTTGCCACGTCACATCTGTCTGCGAGAGCCTTTTCCATATTTTTGCCTTCTCTCCGTTACTCAGTCATAACCCTGTTTCCTCTTAACAGATAACGCGATCGAGCACTCGGACTACCGCGCAAAGTTGGCGCAGATCCGTCAGATCTACCACCAGGAACTCGACAAGTATGAGAACGCCTGCAACGAGTTCACCACGCACGTGATGAACTTGCTGCGCGAACAGAGTCGCACACGACCTATTACACCTAAGGTATGTTGAGATATCAGGGAACAAGAAACCAAAAATTTATTGTAACAAAGAAATTAAAAACAACCTTGAGGAAACAAAACGCGCACTCGTTTCACACCCGCGTGACTCAAAATTTAGTAGTTTTTGTGTACTTTCCTTATTATTCTATGACATTTAAAAAAAGCTTTAGATCAAAATGTAGATAATTAAATTGTCTTTGAGATGGTGTTGATTTCATTAAAATACGCACAGCGGTTTAGGTGCGATTTTCGAGTTTTTGTCCAAACTATACAAATTAATTACACAATGTTGTACGAATAAAACTCAAATTTTGCTTAGATCAAATTATTAAGAAAATGGTCTTATTTAACATATATCTTTTCCAAAAAAATACGAGCTGATTTTAAAATGAGAATTACGTCTAAACAGCGTGATTCTCATTTTAAAATCAGCTATTCAAGGTAATCGGCGCCTTAATGAACACTATTGGTTTGGAGGGCTTTAGCAAATTTACTAAGTTCTGACACTCAGCCTAATTATTGTATATTTGATGATCTAATAGATTTCTCGTATTTGGTTTCTTCTGAAAGCCATGTACCGTACGATCGATGAGTCGAGGCCCATCTGAACTTAACACCAAGTGGTTGCGCAGAACATATACTTTACGAACAAAATGGCTGTTTTCTTCACGGGTGTATATGCGCTCAAGTTCGCAAAGCCTGTGTTCAGACGGGCCACGATTTATCGCTCGTACTGTAGACAATTGACTGTTGATAAAATTGGGGGAAAGATTTCAGCCCTTAAGACGGTACCCTGACCAAAAAATCGGCATGAGATATGAGCATTCCTATTGGTCTAGCGGCACTGGTGGCGCCCAGATTTTAGAATAAAATCTTTA
This sequence comes from Orthosia gothica, assembly GCA_949775005.1. NCBI lineage: Eukaryota > Metazoa > Arthropoda > Insecta > Lepidoptera > Noctuidae > Orthosia > Orthosia gothica. The sequence goes on along the minus strand of OX459048.1, from coordinate 2,554,395 downwards.
TAAAATCGAAATTAGAACTTTTGAAAAAAAATCTACAAAAATGTTCGTTATATAATAAATTGTCTATCCATTAGTGTTAGTACAAAAAATAATTAATGAACACTTTACGAGGAGATGCATAATATCTATAATTATTTCTCATTTTTATGTTTTTTTGGAAGGAGATTAGTTAAATATATACAACATTTAAAAAAAAACTAAATCTACCACTTTAGAATCAATAATATTATGTAGAAATTTAATGTATTTTTATTAATTAATATTTCTTTTTAAATAACGAGTAGATAGCTCCTAAAAACAGCACCAAAAATGGCTTACGCGGCGTTTTGCTTGGGGTACCGCCTTAATCCAGTTGTCACTGTTGTTCTTGGCGAACGAACACGTAATATTAAAAGGTATTTTTCACTAGCTTATCCATCAGACCCCTCAAACTTCATCGGTATGGATATGACTTTTTATGTTTTCATAGGAAATCGAGCGCATGGTGCAGATTATCCACAAGAAGTTCAGCTCCATCCAGATGCAGTTGAAGCAGTCCACTTGCGAGGCCGTCATGATACTTCGTTCACGGTCAGTTACTATACATTGTAGATGTTTGTTTACTGAATACAATATTATGTTCTCTTAGTCTTAGGTAAATGGTATGATAGAAAAGATTCGATTGGAATTCTTCCAGGTTATTTTTACACACTCCATTATCCTATCACTTCCATCTATTTGTATCTATAGACTTTAATTCATCACATAAAGAAAAACACTTCCAAAAATAAAATTCAAGTAACGAAATGTTCCAAAAAACATTTCGCACTAACCAGCTCAACTTTGGCCTCTAATAAACAAACAAAAAATCTGGGAATTCCCGCTTGCAGTTTCCTGGACGCGCGTCGCAAACGCCGCAACTTCAGCAAGCAAGCGTCGGAGATCCTCAACGAATATTTCTACTCGCACCTCTCCAACCCTTACCCCAGCGAGGAGGCGAAAGAGGAGCTGGCCAGGAAGTGCGGCATTACCGTCTCCCAGGTAACGTCAAATCCGCTTTCAGTTTCCTCGACTCGCGCCGGAAGCGACGGAACTTCACCAAGCAAGCGCTCGAGCTGCTGAATGAGTACTTTTACTCGCACCTGGCGAACCCGTACCCCAGCGAAGAGTTCAAGGAGGAGCTCGCCAGGAACTGTGGCATTACTGTATCGCAGGTACTGCAGGGTTGCCAACTCTGGGTAGGGAATTTTAAAGAAATGCACTTGACGGCTTCTTTTGAATACAAAGAAAAAATAATTAGCAATGAGTTAGGTTACAGGTGTTTTGTCAGCATTAAAGTCTATTTAATACTGACACACCAAGGAGGACCATTTTCATCTAAGAAAAAAAAAGACAGTTTTTTTTTTTACTTTTAAATTCAATAGAATTGGCAACCCTATAGTTACACGACACGGCCAATCGTCGAGTTAACACGCGTGACAGCCCTATTGTCTTGAATCCGGGACAGTTAGGTAATTTTTACCTCCAGCTTGACTTTGGACATTAATCTTAGTAAACTTAACAATACCATCGTAAATCACGGTGTCACCTTGTGTACTTTGGTGTAACAATGGAGAGGTCCGTGGTTCTAGTACCTTTTGTATACCTCGTGGTTTTGTGGTACGATTTTTTGCTACTCTTTGATCGGTAACTTCTCAATAACCAAAGCAACAGAAGTGACTTAGGTCCAGTTTTTTATCAGTGGTTAACCGAAGGTTAATTATGCTAACCAGTGGTTTAAAAAATCGGTAATCTGCGTTTATTCGTCAATTGTTAATCTAACAAACTGTCAAATAAACAACTTATTTGACAATTTGTGGGTAACAACTGAAAACGGTGTTTTACCGAAATTTGGAACCATTGGTTAGCTAGCATATTTTGGTTAACTAGGGATCAAAAATGTGGGCCTAAATCTAATAACGAAAAGAAAAAAAAAACATTTAAAAAATCAGTCTTGCATTCTGAAGCGGCACTTTACAAAACATGCAAATGAATTACCTGTAGCGAAGAATGTTTGCAGCTATAATAGTTTGATCTTCGTTGTTTGTTTGGCGCTCCCTCAAATTGCTTGACTAAAAGGTTTTTTAATTTATTTTTAAGATTGGAGTTACATTCATTACTTAACGACACAATATCTTAGCTGTCAATCAAACAATGAAGTCAGCCTAACAAAGTCCCAACCTTCTCCACAACACCCAATCCTACGCCTTCCGCATCTACCACCGAGTTAAAATTTTATCTTAGAGCCTCGAATGCTTAGAGCAGACAGTGTCGACATCTTCAAGCAGTCCCTATTAGGAATCTGTAGTTTCAATGCAAAATTGAACACAATACAGAACCGTTGTTGTTAATATTAATAATTAATATTAATATTAATTTATATTATTATTATTATATTAATATTAATTATTAATTAGGTAATTTATCTATGTTTACAATATTTGTAAGTATGTGAGAACCATGTTCCTATTTATCAAGTAAAGGAATTTACCTGTTAGTGCTTGTAATACAGACTAAATATAGTAGTGTTAGTCTGGGTGCATCGTCCCCACGTATATGAATTTATGTATGTATGTAAATTTAGTACAGCACTTTTTTTTAAAAGAGTAAGAATGGAGATTCGTTTGCGTTCTTCTCCATAACAAGCTACTTTTCCGTATGCACGTTAGAATAAATTTTTGTTACTTGTAAATTTTAATTGTTGACGTTCAAAAGTGCCGCTTAATGGCCTGGTTGAAATAAATGTATTTGACTTTGACCGGCTTTGCAGACAGCCAAATACCATACAGACCAACAGGGGCCACTTGAAACTGTACTGTTCCAAGTAGTCCGCCTATGGACGCTCTTACCAATACATATCACAAATTGTTTACTATTTACTACATAAATACATCAAAATTTTCTCATCAGGTGTCCAATTGGTTCGGCAACAAGCGCATTCGCTACAAGAAGAACATCGGCAAGGCTCAAGAGGAAGCCAACTTGTACGCTGCCAAGAAAGCTGCCGGTATGTATACTGTTCCAAGTGGCTTCCTATAAAATCATTAAGGGTAATAACTAAAGCACCTGGCCGGAAAAAAAATGGCACATCGAACTTTCGAGAAAGAGAAGACCATGGACTAAAAAAAAATTAAACATGTTGAATTTGTTTCGGCATTTCTTCTCATGGATTAGTCAGCTAGAAAATGGTGACGTCATTCGTTTTAAAATATTGATGTGTGAACTTCAAAAGATCGACTGACTGACACTCAGGCAGATAGCTTTAACACGAAGTTTTTTTTAACTCAAATTCGATTTGCTATTTTAACAGTCCGGTATTGTTATGTTATGTTTTGAAGATTGTCTCAATACCAGCAATTGAATATTGTCTTAGGTATTACCTCAATACCAGAAAAATTAATGCTATATATAAGTTTTGATAAAAAGCATTACTGTTTTCTCTCTCTCAAACCGTTTCAAACGGTTACTGAAAAAATTGAAAAATATTTTGTAATCCAACTCTTGAATTTGCTGCAAATAACTGCGAAATAATGTGATCTTTTAATAATATTTTCATATCCATTCCGCCCCTAACAATATTCATACCACATGATCATGATACCCCATCATCCTTGAAACCTATAGTTCTATAAAATTGGGTGAAAGTGCGAGTACATAGAGAAACGTTTCCGCACACAGACCTGCCTTGGGTTGGCGCGGGGCGCGATGCTAGCTCACCGCCCGCCAGAACGTCTGCGTATTACAGTAAACCATAGACACTAACTAGAACTAGGCTAATTCGCACTGATTGATGGCTCACTCCGGCCCTTGTTACATAACTGTGCACCTGGTGACGTCACACAGACTGACTTTCGACTCTTGTTGAATTGACGCACGAGGCGAACCCGGGATTGGGGACGCATTCCAACGAGTTGCACAGATTTTTGACCGTTTCGTACGGTCAACTGCACGTCTATTAATTTTTAAATGTAGAAATCCACCCTTACTGGCATTCAAAACCTGTCTGTAACAGGTCTCTTGTAGTGATAAGACCACTAACCTGTAACTCTCAAAAGTTTAATGTACAGAAAAACAAAAAAAAATACAATACAACAATAAAAAGAAACTACCTGTCCGTCTCAGTTAGACGGATACATAGAATTTTTGTCTTCCAAGAAGTCAATTAGACGTGCAGTTGTTCGCACGACTGGCGAACACGAGTGTGACAAGGGTTTTATCGTCTATTGCCTGATTTTTCGCTTGGCTATTCATACGAGTGTTTTGCTCTGCTAGATATGTCAAAATAAATGAATTTACGCTGCTAAGATCTTTGTCTGAATAGCCAGAGGACATATTGGTCTCTAGACGCGTAGTAAGCCTCTCAGTGCGTGCGTAGCCTTACACACTGCGTACCTTTGCAATAATAGCGCAAAGCGCTGTAAAATAACACACATTTGAGAAAATATCTCTATCCCTTGAATCTCAATTCATTGTGTTGTGGGCATCTTTCATCAACTATCATGGTTTTGTCGAACATCTGTATAATTTTTAAATCATCGTTCGTCTTCATGGTTTCTCTGAACAGGCATGTTTTAAAATAAATGCCTATTTATTATCGGTGGTAGTCATATCAATTTGTTACGGCGCCTTTTCTTTACATTTAATAATGGCTAAGTGAAAAAAAAACATAAATTTACTCCTGTTCATCTAAATCAGAAACACTAATGGGATGTAGCAGGTTGTTTTTTCTAGTTTGTGCCTCGTGGGTAAAAAGCGCGGGTAATTAAGTGTTGAAAGATCCCCACACAGCCCCCTCCCCGCTAGTCATACACGTATACATGAGAGATGCCCCGTGCGCAGCCGCAGGCGCGTCGCCGTACTCGATGGGCGCCGCCTCGGGCACGGCCACGCCGATGATGTCCCCCGCGCCCACGCAGGACTCCATGGGCTACTCGCTGCCGGCGCCGGGCTACGACCAGCCGCAGCCCAGCTACGACGGCTCCATGGGATACGACCCCATGCACCAGGATCTTTCACCGTAGGCGCGTTGGCATCCCCGTGCCTCAGGTAAATATTTATTCTAATCTTGTCTATATTGTACCGCTGTAAGCCAAAGGCCTCCCTATTCGGTAGGAGTCGACCACATGATAGTTTTTTTTTATTATCAGTCTGTATTCAAAATTGTCATCTCTATGCGGTTTGCTTGCAATGATTTAGGCCTACTTGCACCACAATTCATTAATAATATTTTTCAATCATTTGAGAAGATAGAGGTCGAATGATCCTTGGCTTTTTTTTGTGCTGCCGCGTGCAGGTCTTAAAATATAATCTGTAAAATGAAACCAGTCAAAACAAAAAAAGTTAAATGCACAGCATGATTTTTTCCTTGTTTACGACTTTTTAGTTCGCTTTTGAAGCAGTCGGGTTATTAGATTTTTTGATTTAACTTTTTTTTATTTATAACTTTATAGTTAAGTTTTTTTTCGAATTAGATACATTTAAACATATAAGTGTTAATTTTTTTGAAATCACCTCTTAAAACCCTTTATTTTCATACCCTACACGATGGGTTTGGAAGAAAAAAAAAAATGGGCCCCCACAATATGGTGCCCAAAATCCGCCATTTTTCTATTGTCCAATTTTAATGTAGCCTATGACACTCGCAGGGTTAAGACAAATCGATTGACGTATGAATCATCAAAATCGGCCAAAAGGTTTGGTTTCTGGAACGTCATATAGGAACATACATACATAGACTGATAAACACATTAACCTTCTTCGGCAGTCGGGTAAAAAAACAAGTTCTTTCTGCTGTCATTTACAAAAATAACCATTTCAAGTTTTCAAGCTAACCAAGTCTTGTCTGTATTGTTTCAGGTTACGGGCATGACGCATAATTGTGCAGCTTCCACAGAATTGCCATTTACATTTACTATTATTATGTTAAGTAGGTCCGGTACTAATACTTCCGACCGGTGACTTTCGGTGACACCCTGACACCGGCATCGCCTAGCCTTAGGACATAGGACATTGTATACTACACTATATACCTTAGACTACATATTATTAGCGATATTTTTGGAAGGAAATGTAATGAAACGTATTTTTATTTGTATTACGAACTCTATACGACTGGCACCCAGTATTTGTTTAAACAATTTATATTATACAATTTAATTTTTATTATTATAAGTCACTTTTATTATGAATTAATAATCAACGGAAACCATTTTATAGTATTATTATTGTTTTTAATCAGTGGCGTTGTTTTTAAATTTATTTGTTTATATTTTTTCGAAAAGTAATTATTTGGGCAGTATTAGTAATTTATATACAAAAGTAAATGATCACATCGATACGGCGGGGATCTCGAGTTGCTATTCGTTCTAATAATCTTTTACTCTACGGTGGTTATAATTATACGATAGATGTAAGATGAAAAACTAGTGTAATATTTAATTGTAAGTATTCAGATATTTTGTGCTGACTAGTGTGTCCTGTACGAAGTGCGTCCGTGGATCTTACGACTGCATCTATTCTATTTATTTACTTGGAAGTCGCTAAATAATAAAAGATGTTGACGATTGACAACTTCATGAAATGAAGAATAATTTTGTTATATTTCTTAGATTAAAACGATTACATACGAACGACAATGTATACGCTGTAGAAAAGAAAACTAATGTTATCCATGCTCAGTCTGCTCCAACAATAATATTATACACACGTTTTATAATTATTATAAAATTATTACTAATGTATTTATTATTATAACACTCTCTGTACGATGTCTATACGAGCACTGTAATTGCACTTAAACTTATGTATACGCAATGAAATATTATCATATTTTTATATATACAATTTATTATTGCTGGGATATTTATTGAGCGAACACTAAAATTGTAATTATTTAAACAATAATACGCCGAAGAATAGTATAGATTCAGTGTTCATTTATATTTTCACGGACGCACAGACTTGTGTGCAATTTCAATATTTTATTGGCAATGGTTGTGTTAGTATCCGCACACGCATATTGGCCCAACTCCTCTAAATGTGGTTTTAAAATACCAGTCAATTTTAATCATTTACAATGAAATCTTTTGTTTAAACAGGGCCGAAATTTGAAGGCCTAAATGAGGGAAGGGAACTGATGAACCAGTGAAAACGACTTATATTTCGGCCTGTAAAAACTTAATTCAGCTTCGATGACACGGTTAGGCCGCGTTTCCACTGATGCGAACCTGAGCGGAGAGGAGCGGTGACGTGCAGGAATCGTCCAATCACAGACGAGACGAGTGGCGCGATGAGGATTTCAACCATTGTATAATTACTCACAACGGATCTTTGTGGCTCTGGATTGGCTGCAAGAGGCTGCGCACTAGCTACTTTCGCGTCAATATTGAAAGTGAAAATAGCATTGTATAACTGTCTCTTTCAATCGCATACGTTTGTCGCATCATCCTATCTCGTTTACTCTATACAGTTACTGTTTCGTGCGCAATAGTTGACAGAGCCAACTTCAGAGCCACAAAGATCCGTTGTGAGTATTATAATTGGTCGCTTCTGCACGTCTCCGCTCCTCTCCGCGTCAGTGGAACCGCGGCCTTAACCAGGAGTTGTGAATATCAGAACAAAATATTTTAATTATCGTGGTGCTAAAATGTTGGTAGCACAATTTTATTTTACTTGTTAGCCATAAGTTGAATGTTATTTTATTTCGTCGTTCATTTTCATCGAAGCATAACAAGATCTTTACGATTGTAACTTTAAATTAGTTCCACTTAGTGATAGTTTGGATATGAAATAAAAATTGCTAGAATTAAGTTAATGTGTTCTAAAACAAAATATCTGAAACAGTATACGAGATAAATAAAAACGAAAATTTAATTGATGTTTTAACGCTGTGGAACATTGTACTTTACGTGCCGCCACGGATCGCACCTTTCCTACTCGTTCACGATAAATTATTTAATATAATGGTTATAAAGTAATGTTAGTACCGCAAGTCGGGCGCGGCGGCGCGGACACACATGTATACGACGACGAGTTCAATGTTATTGCGACCATCAGATTGACTAAAATACATTTTTGTGTAGTTATCCAGTTGTTTTACTTATTTATAACCTAGCTTGTCAATTTACATTCATCCTGGCGATGAGTCAATTTCCATTCATCGCCAGAGTTTTTATACACGATACTCTTAATATAGTAGGTAGTGTATGAATAGGTACATGTTTTGTATTTTTTAGGGTTCCGTAGGTACCCAAAGGGTAAAAACGGAACCCTATTACTAAGACTCCGCGGTCCGTCTGTCTGTCTGTCACCAGGCTGTATCTCATGAACCGTGATAGCTAGACAGTTGAAATTTTCACAGATGATGTATTTCCGTTGCCGCTATAACAACAAATACTAAAAACAGAATAATATAAATATTTAAGTGAGGCTCCCATACAAAAACCGTGCTTTTTTTTGCGATAATGGTACGGAACGCTTCGTGCGCGAGTCCAACTCGCACTTTACCGGTTTTTCAAATATTGAAATGACGTCAATGAGTTGATATTTTTGAAACATAAATTACATTTAGACGTTTTATGCTAAAGTTATCTCTTTGTTTTAGTTACAATTAAAACACAATTATCTTAATTACACGATAATTTGTTTAATTTCTTTGTTTACAAAATAATGCTCATGTAATTTTTATATCTACGGGTTATCTACTACCCCTCTCATATAACTAAATGCTTTTTTTTATCGATAGGCTCGCGTTTGACCACTACCTCGCCTGATGGTAAGCGATGATGTGGCCTACGGTGAAGCACGCTTGCCTAGAAGAAACCTATTCACTCTTGACTTAAAGACCCCAAGGTTGTAGCTATCAGGAAACAAAGACTCCGGAAGGGAATTCCACTCCTTAGCTGTGCGCACAATGAAAGTATTAGCAAAACGCTTTGTGCGTATGGGTGGGATGTCCACCATGTACCGATGGCGCATGGCCGTACGGCTTGTAGTCCGATGATGGAAAGGGCTAGGCGGAATCAAATTGTGCAGTTCCGTCGCACACTCCCCGAAATGTAACGGATAAAAAACCGACAGGCTGGCAACTCGGCGTCGATGTTCGAGGCTCTGGAGCTTTGACGCGGCCAGTGCATCATTGCCAATAAGCCTCTTGGCCCGTCTGTCAATCGACTCAAGTGCATCAAGCTGGTATTTGGCAGATCCATCCCAGAGGTGAGAGCCAAAAACAAAAAAAAAAAATACTTTACCTACTGCTTTTATGGATTCGACTAGTTTCGATGTATATCGCCAAATATTTTCCATTATTCAGGTACGAAAAACAAGTGCGATCGGCATTTAAATTGTAAATATATAAATAAACATTGGATAAGGTCGCCGGGTTCGATGCTACTACATTCTACGCCGTTATGGTTATGCGTTGGGTCTCCCGGCAGTTATTTTAAAAATACTGGTTTTAATAATTAGATATCCGTGAAGTGAAGCGCATTATAATCTTGTTCGGGAATAAAATATCCATACAGGGGCGGCGAGCGTATCGAATTGTATATGGGATGGTTAAGTGAGCAGACCGGCGCGGTGGGAGAAGTCGGTTGTTGGGAACGTACTTTTGGAACCTTATAAGAAAGGCAGGTATAGGCACTAGGCAGAATGATCGCTTAATCATAAACCACGCGCTCTCTAGGTTCACCATCCTCAATATCTGCCTAGCCTTTTCCATTCTAACCGGATGTAGCTGATTATCAGTAGTTGACATCTGTCGGAGCTCCACAACACACACAATACCTCTAGGCAAGACTGGTGTCAGATTTCCTGGGTTCTGAATATCCGTAACGACTATCAAAGATCTACAAATGAAGCCGGGAATAACGGCTTAACGCTGTCGAGGCACGATGGAATTTCGGTACGTTAAGATGGTCACCCGACCACGGCAAGCCTTGCTCAACTTCGAAGATCAACCAGCAGCTCTGTTGCGTAAGTGAATTCGGCAAAGCAAAGAGTATGAACAATCACATGCGAGATGAAACACGCGATGAGGATTTCCGTCTATGTCGGCTGGTCGTATGGGCGACTAATCTACTTTAGCTACGAGCTTCTCTAGAAGCAACGCTCACGGATTGTAATTCTGATAGCTCCTAAGTTAAGTAACTTTGGGCTATTTGGTAAGATTACTTAGCACTCAGCATACAAATAACATTCGCGCTTCTATGACCGAGCTGCGCACACAGGTTCCATTGTGACACCAATATTTGCGAGGCCTAGGTACCTACACGTTTTATGTTTGGATTTGAGGATCTGAATGACGGGCATTTGAATGGCACAAGCAAGAGGCACTCCTGAATTGGAAAATGGTAAAAAATTGGTACCAAACGCATAAAAAAAATTGGTACTAATAAATTTGAAATTCTATAACGCCGGCAGCATGGAGTGGTGCTGAGCTGATAGGTTTTCTTTGTAATGTTTCTGTCTTGTGTGACAAAGGAAACCCTCTGCCCGATTAGTAGACTTAAATAGCTTAAGTAAGTACAGTAAACAAAGACAGTAGGAATAAACTTGTAGAAGGTGGAAACAAATGTGTTGTTTGTATTAGTATCTACGTGTAGGTTATTGCACTGGTTGTACCCCTGCAGAGGAACAATAAGATAACAACCACCGATCGATCAATACCTCGTTATCACTGACCATAGATTGCCATTCTTTGTCAATTGATAACGCTAATGTCAACGTAGTGTAAATATTGCACTATTTTGTTTGTGTTTATTTTTATCAGAGCATGGCTGACCTTGGCGTTTATGTATGAATCAGGTGGATCGTAGCGTCATGCTTAAATAAAGTTAGTAACGCGCTGACAGTCGCCCGAGTCGCACGACTACAATTTTTAAATGATTAAATCGTTTGTTAACTTAACTGCATCTGTGTCGGCCAGAAATTGTAAGTAATTTACATTTATTTCAATATTTTTTGTATAGGTGCTAAACAACTTAAAAGAAAGCAAGTAATTATAAAAATATTTCAAAATTCATGGCTTTGAAACTTGGTTTATCCTTGATCGTGACATGCATGTTTCGCAATGAATGAACGATATTACATTTACACAAAATAATGACTCAAGTTTTGTATTAGACTATTACGCCATGGTCTGTTTAAAAACGCTACCCGAAAGGCTCATTTTATTAGCCAATTCTGTCCCTCCTCACTTCTGTCTCTCCTGACCAAAAATCTTCCTTCCCTTCTTCCAACTTTCGCAAGCCTACTCTTCCTCCTTCCATTTTCGGCGTATTGGTAGTTCCGTACGATTGCGTTAGCAATGCTGTAATAAATGCAGAATCAGGCAAGACAAATCTAACAATCTCATTCCATAGTCGAATAATCAGATAAAAACACTGATACGTGGCTCTATTAAATTACATTTTCAGTATTACAACTTACAAGTCTAGCCCCACTAATTAACTTCGCAATTACTTAATTGGAATGTATTCATTCGTGAGGTCAATGTTGTTGTTATCGGTTATAGCGAGGATGACGAGTGTGCACAGCGCCTATAAGGACGAGGTCCATGACGTGCCTATGTCGGTGATCATCAGGCCTTTCATACCGGAGCTGACTGAGGAGAAAGTTGTGTCTCTCATGGAGACGATACAGGTAAGAAAAAAATGCATATTTTTCTTAGGTCCTAAGGACCATACTGGTGAAGATCGCAGGAATCTACGGGATGGAAACTTTGCACATGGACGGGGTCCTTGGGGCAAGAAGGTCTATGGCTTGCAGTGCTCGAATTTAAATTGATCGAGGTTGACTAAAGTTTTTCATTTGTTTCGAGTGTATATAAGCGCTATAAAACCCGGATATAGTAAAACTTATTGTAGGAGAGAGTGATATAGATACACGGAACTGCCATCTTTCTAATCAATCTGCCTAGCCTTTTCCCAACTATATTGGGGTCGGCTTCCAGTCTTACCGGATTCAACTGAGTACCAGTGTTTTACATGGATCGACTGCCTATCTGACATCCTCCACAATCCAGTAACTGGGTAACACGGTACCCCTTGGCAAGAGACTGGTGTCGGATCTCAAGCTTCTGACTACCCTTATCGACTGTCAAAGATCTTCAAATGAGAGCCAGGAGCAACGGCTTAGCGTGCTTTCCGAGGCACGGAGGAAATTCGGTATGTTAAAATGGTCACCCATCCACGGACCGACCTCGTCAAGAGTTGCTTAACCTTGATGATCGACCAGTGCAGCTGTTATTATTTAGCCAATATAAAAATACAAATCTTTCCTCTTCATTATATTATAGTGTAGAAGTATACCTACTAATAATATAATTTAAGTAATTTGGTACGTTGTGTGCCGCCATTACTTTAGTCCACTTTCACTAATTGTCACCAACTAATCGATTTTCGTCCAAACACACGTAACTGCTGGGTAGGTAGGTACGCCACACGCACAATATTATGGCCAGTTTTCAGTCTTTAGGTATATTATAGTTATGTACCTATAGGTATAATGATTTAAAGCTTTTCCCGCGAATATAATAGTCCCGTCCGTCCCGTAGCATATGCTAATAGAACCATATTTTTACCGGTTAGTTTTGCCAGACATTACCTACTTCCTACAATACAAACAAAGTATTTACCTATCTCTATTCTCTTTCAAGTTTAGTTTGAAACCTGAGCGTCAAGACTCCCAACAAAAATTTTAAACCCCTTCTTTTGGTTTCAGTTCCCTAACCCCATGTTTCTTAAAATATATTGTACCAATCTGCTATCCATGTCAAGATTAGTTGATTGTAGTTAGTCAATTACTCGTAGTTGTATCTGAAATTATTTCATATTTGTCTTACTTGAACTTTATAGCTGGTAGGTGATTCAAACGCATGACGTTAAGATGATGTAGGTTTTGTACTTACCTTTTGTAGAAATCTTATTTTAGTATTCCCTCTCTGCTTTGTATCTAAATTTCAAAGTGACGCACTTTGAAATCTAGATGTTTCCTCCTACGTTAATCCATATTCAATGGATATCAGCGACAGAAGCGGTCACTACGACCAGTCAATACGAGGCACTTAGCTGTACAGGTAACCTTGCTATTGACCAGTTATCCTACATGGATTGCACTTAACCCCATTTGCTAAGGACTATAGCAACAAGCTCAACAACTTTCTATACAAGTAAATATTCTTGTTAGTATGGCTTGGCGTACCACAAGGAGGCATACTCGGTCCCCTACTGATTGCTAATGACACTGTTCTTACCAATTTTATTAAGTGGTAGGTACTACAAAATCTTGTTTTTAAAAAAAATTGTTCAGAACAATTTTGAAAGTAGGTTTTTTTATAAGATATAGGTAGGTACTAAGTATTATCTCGCTAATTACGTTGATTGAAGCCAGAAAAGTAAACATTAAGTTTTTTTTTTCTAAATATTGTCTCAGGGGTTATAAGGTCGATATCATTTGTTATCTAGAGGTGAGTAAGTCAACTGGGGTCGATAAAAATATTATTGTAATGAGAACGACTTTGTTATGAAAACTTCTTTTGCGGGAAATGACCCGATACATGCTAATTATGTGATTTTAAATATGGCACTTCAAATATTGATGCTTAATAATATGACTATCATGATATGTTTTTTTTTTGCGTACCGAATCTTCAGTAGCAAGTCAATATAATTTTATAGATGCTAAATAATAACAGCCGCACGGGTGGATCTTCAAGGTTAAACAACGCTTGACGAGGTCGGTCCGTAGATGAGTGACCATTTCAACATACCGAGTTTCCTTCGTGCCTCGGAAAGCACGTTAGGCCGTTGGTCCCGGCTGTCATTTGAAGATGTTTGACAGTCGTTACGGGTAGTCAGAAGCTTGAGATCTGACACCAGTTTTGCCAAGGGGTATGGTGTTACCCAGTAACTGGGTTGTGGAGGTCAAATAGGCAGTCGCTCCATGTAAAACACTAACCCTCAGTTTCCCAGCTCAAAATTATCGGAGAATTAATGTGACAAATTGTCAAGCACGCGTTATCTCCTGTGATTGGCTGTTGAAGATTCATTCAACCAATCACAGCAGATAACGCGTGTTTGACAATTCACATTAATTCTCCGATAATTTTAAGCTGGGAAACTGGGGGTAATACTTAGCTGAATCCGGTAAGACTGGAAACCGACCCCAACAACAATTGGGAACAGGCTAGGCAGATGATGAGGTACAACGACGCTCATTGTAGATAGAATGAAATTCAATTCGATTATTGTAGCAATAAATGCTTTTTCTTTCCTTAATTATCGAATATATTACTCTATTTCAGAAACAAGAAGAAGCAGGCAACGTCCCGCCCATAGACATCCTCTGGATCACAGGTTCAGAAGGAGGAGATTACTACTACAGTTTCGGCGGGTGCCATCGGTACGCCGCGTACAAGCGACTCAACCGGCCGACCATCCCCGGCAAACTGATCAGGTCTACCATCACTGACTTGAGAACATATTTGGGCAGCAGCACTCCTGATTTGAAGTAAATTGTTTAATTAGTTTGACCATTGATGTTGAGACAAAGTGAAGATTTCGAACGTGGAACAAACATCCTGGCAAATTGCATTATGCTGACATTCGTTAAAATTTAGAACTATTTCTTGAAAGGAACAACTAGCTCCCATGAGATCTTAGAGCAGGGTTATTGCGAGTGTGCGTAAGGGACAAATGTATATATGACTGTGTGAATCTGTCTTTTAACCAATGCAAATAACCTTGTTCAAAAAGCTCAAAGGCACAGGTTACCATAGTAACCTGTGCCGGATTAAATCAATCAGCCAGAAAATTTGCTACAGACTCCGCTGTAGCAAATTTTGCTAGATATAACTTAGGACTAGAACTGTAGCATTTTCTTCACCTGCTACGCGGCTAATGCGGTCTTGGAACTTGGCAACCGTTCGTTCAATAGATTTATTATATCAGTGAACCTCAAAGCCAGGCTAGGCTTAGTGGCTGGATTACACGAAGTCAAATTTTCGAGCTAGAATAGCAAGATTGTGTTAGTAACACTTAGTCAGGCCTTGTGTTCGACTGTTCTCATTTTAATTGCTTGCATGAGTGGTTAAACCATGGTTAGACTTGTCTTAAACTTATGAATCGCTTAATTGCCTTCAGAAAAGTTCACACAAGTAATGAGATGCGATGCTATAAAATATGTCAAGAATGTTATATTTGTAATATTATAGATATATGATTAAGGTTAGAGCTATAATTATTTGTACAGATCTAAGATAGTTTTTATAATGATTTCCTGTAACGGATGTTATCAATATAAAATGTATCCAAATTGTAGATTATAATTATCAGATTTGGGTCACATTTGAGAGCATCATTTGCATTTGTAGATTTATATTTATTCTGACAACTCAGTCGGACCAATGTTTTTCGCTTTAGTCAGGCGAAAAACTTAATAAAAATCATTTAATATTTTTTAGACTTTTTTACTAGCTTTGAGAGGGTGTTTAATCGTTATTGTTAATTTAAAAAATATGTTTTAAGTTTGATCGAAATATTTAATTGATCTATGGAAATTGTATGTACCAAGGCGAGTTGAACTTAATAGGCTTGCCTCTTTAATGTTACTTAGGAGGGTTTAACACTATCACATATCTAGTATCGAACACATATATATGAGTCTTATTTATATGAGTGTAAAATTAACATATAATTTCATAAGAATTATACCTTCTTTGATAAAAATATGATGATGATTTTTTCATGGTGGTTGACTATGTCATATTTATATGATGTAATACCCGCCTTATAATTAAAGATAGACTCTGTCTAAATAAAACAAAATAATTTCTCCAACAGTGTATTTATTTGTGGAGTGGCTTACCTAACTACAGAACAATGGATATGCCGTTTCTGTATATTTACAAACATGAACATAAATAATATCAAAATACAATTTATTACTAACGCGTTGGAGCTCTGGGAACGTAAAGATAAATGAACACAAAATCAATTTGTTAGCACCAACATTCCATGCATGCAGACATTTAACAAAAAATTTGCTAATATATATGCTATTCTTAAATTATAAGGTTTGCAAACGATTGGTTAAGCTAAGTTAATCCTTATGTACGCTGTAGATTGTCACGTGCCATCTTGTACCAAAAGTTAAGATGTTTTTTTTAGTTTTCACACAAACCTACGAATATAATATTATATGCTCAATAATATTTGTATTACTAGTTTAAAAGACAGCGTACACAAGGATTATCACTGTGCTAATTACCATTCGTCATTGAAACGACTCGGAAACGAAAATAAAATCATTAGAGTTTACTATTAAAATTCGATACACAGTGCTAAACAAGTTTTTACATAAAAAGTGCTTTAAATTGCGACAATATTGCTATATACGACCAAGGTAAAAGCAAATATTTTGTACTAAGAATAACATTTTAAATACAGTGCTATAAGACCTTTTGGCGCTAAAACAACAACTTTAAAAAAATTGTCTGTGGGAAAATGGCGGCGCATTCATTCCGAAATTAAACGCGCGCCAAAAGATCCCAGTACAGCTTTATCTAAACTATTTTAGATAGCATTTAATGTCAAGAACAACGAAACTTCATGAAAAAGAAGTTGTTTTCCCACCCAAAAGGATGTGTCCGAACTAAAACTACATAATATAATATATTTCCGTATATGTAAGTGGTAAATGAATATATTCTAGTGTAGATAACAACGTACGATATTGTAATATTGATGAACCAGCGTTAATATTACAGAGATCATTTTATGCTTGCTCATAATATAATTTAAAATATTTTGGCACGAATCATAAAATTAGCGACTGAATGGGGGCGTTATAAGAGCTAACTAACTTACAATAATTGCGTAGATATTATTAATCAGAACTGTTAGGTTAGGTTAGTTCACGAGGCACCGGACGACACGATTCGCGGTCACGATTTTTAACACACGACACACTGCAGACGGTCTGTTGTCTTTTTAACACACGACATACTGCAGACGGTCTGTTGTCCGTTTTAACACACGACACACTGCAGACGGTCTGTTGTCTTTTTAACACACGACACACTGCAGACGGTCTGTTGTCCGTTTTAACACACGACACACTGCAGACGGTCTGTTGTCCGTTTTAACACACGACACACTGCAGACGGTCTGTTGTCCGTTTTAACACACGACACACTGCAGACGGTCTGTTGTCCGTTTTAACACACGTCACAGTGCAGACGGTCTGTTGTCCGTTCGTTTGTTCACTAGACACGATACTGCAGTGCACTTGTATTGTTTTATAGGCGCGTGAGTGACGAACCACGCGTGAGCCTTACAGTGCGGTGTGTCGTGTCGTCAATAAGGTCATACTTATTTTGTACAGCCGTTAAATGGTAACCGCAAATAGTCGCGACGACATAGCCGAAAAACAGTTTGTAAATCGTGTCGTGTGTGGTTCGGTGTCGTGCAATGAACAAACGGTCCATACAAACGTATGGAGCTCTGAATCGTGACCACATTTTGTCGTGTCGTGTGGTGCGACGTGAACCTTCTGTAGGTGACCTTAGAGGATACTGTTCCGATGTCTAATGACGATAAAACTCACAATTTCAACTAACTATACTGCTAGCGGTTGTTAATCCTTGAATCAGCTGTAGCTAGTTGAAATAATAATAATCGTTATTTTACGTCTGTGGAGTTTTGTAGCTAATTTAATTTGGTCTTGTATTTTTGAATAATTGATAGAAATGTGATCAGTTTCATTACTAAATATCTCCCTACCATCTTCCAATATTATTATAGGATTAAAAAGCAAAATGATATTTATATATTGATCTATCTACCTCACGGCTGCCGTGACCCGCCGGGATCGCCAACTAAATAGAAAAAATATATATCTATTACTTTACAACAACCATATTCTTTGCTATGTCTCATATAATTTTATAATATTTTTATATAACAACGGCACCCTGTCGCCATGGACAAGACAACTATTTTTTTTATCAATAGATATATTTTTTCTCCACAATCATATTTTTTATAAGCAGTGTTAACATGTCAGTTATGCAGATTATATTAAAGCAAAATATTTTAAAATTTTATTTTATTCAGTGGCACTAGTGTTTATAAGTAACATTTATTTATTTAAATCCGTTTTAAATTTACATTTATATAATTTATTATGACGAGATGGAAGTGGCTCACAAATATTTAGATGACAATACATGATTTTATATACAAATGTAAAGATATTTAATAATCTAACAATATCTAATGTAAAACGTTACAAATAAACTTAAAATTATAAGTTGAACGTGTAAATAAAATGCGAAACTCCGTAGCTTAAAAATTATAAAAGACAATAGCCTCTTTGGGCTATTGTCTTTTGCGAGCATGCAGTTTTCAATAAAAATAAAACAAGACTGTATATAATTTATAGTAGGATAAATTGCCACTTCCAACACTTTAATGCCTCAGTGTTTATTTTTACACCTACTTATGTTACTGCAACGTGGAAGGATAACATTCATTATTCATTGTGCACGTTGACTTAATTGCTTCTACTAATTACATTTATTCATTACAACAATAAATTAACAATATTTACATTGCAATACGAAATCTATGGAAATGTTAGATAAAAGGGGATGAATTAATATCTTTGAGAACATACAACAGTCTTTCTAGTGAAGTAGGGAAGAGAGAAACGTGTCAAGACTTGAAGAACCGTCATAAAAGGGAAGTATTGTCTATGATTAATTTATATTAGGTAAAGGAGATACGACAAGCATGATTAAAGGCAGAGAGCGCACTGTGCCTGAATCTAGAATGAATTTTATCTCGAAATAATGTCGTAATATTTTAGTTCCACCTATTAAATATTTAGATAACGAGTACAATAATTATATACTTTATTATTATTTAATAATTTTATTTCGGTCATAGATTTTTATGTTTTTGTATTTTTTTCTTAAAAAGTAAAGCTCGTATTATTTTGTAGCTTATACGTTATGTTCGTGATATGTGGATGACTGATTGGAAGCGTCGTAGATTTAATTGGATTGGTGAACTCTGCAGAATGTATTTTGAACATTAGGACTAAACTTAACAGGTGAGATTGAGCAATCTGAAGACCAAGTTCAGCCAACGAGTGATACAAATTCGAATAGCCGATCTACACTATTTTATATTTATTATTGTTCGAAGCCAAATTTATCCAGATCAAAATACATCCTGTATAAGATCAAAGTCATGTGACGTTGTAGGGAATAAATAAGTTTGCTTAAAAAATAAGAATTCAACTCAATATGAGTCTATTTGGTATTGGTAGGAAGACAAAAATGATGAGGAAAACTGTGACCGAAAATTAAACAAACATTTTAAAATACTGGTGTAAAATTGTGGAAATTAACTAACAAGAGCATAGGTAGTTGAAAATTTACTAATTTGTGACCTGAAACCTTTGTGACAATTGTTGAGAGATAAGAAAAATTAATACTATGTATTGGAATGTAGACAGAACGGCGATACCGAGGTATACAATGTTTTTGGCGTTTGGGCAGGATATTAAGTATAATAACGCATTTCTTCAAGTGATAAAATTAAGTTGCACTAATAAATGACAAAGCTTTGGCACTTTATCCCAATCTTTTCGGCGAAAAGTATACTGGAATTCAATAAAACATAAGTTGCATTGTTATGAAGTTTTTCATAAGAACAAGCGGAGAGGTAAGACACCGTTTAATTTTTTACGATAAAGTAATTAATAAAATTGCTATTTATTGCACACATGATATAATTATGGCGATATTACGGTGACATTCGAATAAAAGTCTTATGTTCGCACACTTTAAATTTCAATTTATAGAAATTGTTAATAATATACAGGTTGAGCATTACGTTCCGTCATGGTGGGCAGTGCGAAGTCAAGACAGAGAAGACAATAACGTGCTATAAAACGTCACAGATTTTATAAGTGGTACCAAGCAGTTGTGTTTCTATGCCACGGAAAAATAAACCTTATTTTCAGTGTCTTAAAATGCAGAAAATACAATTTTGCGAAGCATTTTCGAAATGCCTTTAGAGCCGTTTCATGTTCTTACAAGTTTGCACTTTAACTCACTTACCATAAAGTTTACTATTCAATGTCATCAGAAAATCGTCTACTCTGTGCTCCTTTTGCTTTCGAGGCCTTACACATCCGAGCCGCGGTATCGGCGCATTCTAACAACACATTCTTGAAGTGAAGAAGAAAATCCTTGACTAAATGACAATGAAATTTAATATATCTACCAACAATCCCGAGTGTACGTTTTAATGCGCATTTCTAAGAGATTCCCTTTTCAAATATTTCGTTGTCCTATCTACACTTAACATACTTTTTTGTATGTACAGTTTGGCCAACAAAAAATCGGCCAACGATTGTCAATTCTCTGAGATCGTACATCCCTGAAGATGTGACCACCAGCATTTGTAACACATAGCCATGTTTGTTACCAACGCATTACAACGTACACTCAATCCAACATGCTATGTACCTGTGGCACACGTCCTACAATATACCTACATTAAAGCATCGATACGCACCATCAAACATTGCCGAGTGCCACCAGAGAAGAGAGCCCTTACTTCAAGACTTTACTGAGAGAATGTCTGTTGAATCATGGCTTATTTTACACTAATAAGTAATATATTTATCTGGATGGCTTGACTGGTCGTAAACAGCTTTAGTTCTCATCCAGTTCGGTACTAGTCGACCAAGACAATTTAGACAATGAATTAGGCGTTCGTAGTTCATAACACGCCTTAAGGCTCCTCCAGACAGGTGCGAGCCGACAATGCTTTTTCATAGAAATTGTTCAACGGCTAATTAATGCGAATAACAATTTCTATAATAAAATTTAAAAGCTCTAAACACATTTTATTTCATGCTTCATCGCGTTTTGATCAAAAACTATTGAACACGCAGTTATGACACGGTATCTTGCGGAAATTCCTCGGTTCAAACAGTAAAACGCCCATAACTTTTGAACGGCTGAACCGATTTTCATCAAACATAGCTAAACAAGTCTAAGAACACTCCATAAAGTCACCTTTCAAACAAAAACTAAACCAAAAAAATATTTTTTCAAAATAGCTTTTTTCATATTCTTCTCATTAAACCCTTTTATTTGATATCCATATCACGGCAGTGCACAAAAAATAACTAATCCGCCATTTTGGGCTGTCCCCCATATTGGATTTAGAATGACGTCATTTAACTAACCAAGCATTGTCATCCAAACTAAAAGTGTATGCAAAATTTCATCTTTATCGGTTTAGGATAACTGCTTTAAAATTCAGTTGCAAGACATGACTCGAACACACTTACACAGATACATTGCAATTTAAATAAAAGCTTATAAAATTGGCTCATCCGTTTAGGAACTATGATGCCATAGACATACATAAGAACACATGTGAAACTTATAACACCCCTGTTTTTCCGTCGTGGGTTGTCTGCTGTAGGGGTTAATCCTCAGAAGCAGTAGATAGAGGCTATTGAATACAGGCCTGCGGATCAAAACCAAAAAGGGACAAAAAACGTGTGTGTCTGCTGGTAGCTGGACCCCGGCTCAGAACACTTTTGTTGTCACATCCCATCACTTATTTCCCTTTACAATATATATATCTTATCCCTAAAACCCTCGGCCAGGCACGGGATTGAACGAGCACAGAAGATCACCACGAGGACTAAGAACAGACCCCTAGCTACCGCTGATGCGCAATCGCAGTTTCGCGAGTATAGACCTGGTTGGATCCAAGAGTCACAGCGTTCCTATGAGCCCCAGCGTTGTCTCTAGGCTGTGATCCGCAGGCCTGTATTCAACAGCAGAGGCCTATACGCATTGCCAGTCTAATCCGTCAATATTCACGTATGCCTTGGTCGGCTAGTAACTCATTACAACATTTAATATACTCTACATCTTATATTAAATTTGACTGGTCGATGCGATCAGTCACATAGCCTTACAAAACAGTATTTTCTCAGTAAAGTCCATGCTATAATTACACCAAGATATAATATAAACAATTACATAAATATGCACATGTAGTTTACACATTATATTTTTAACACCGCAGTAAGATTAACTCGTAAAGCCCCATTCACACGACTAGAGATTTTGTCTCGAAACTATACTTTGAATAATTCCTAAAATAAGAAAGTGCATTGATAATAATTACACTAAAATATTTTTTAGATCACGATGCGATTATAATTTTAAGATCTTAATATTTCGTATTAACTTGCCCATTTTAGCGGCCTATATAATTTACACGAAAAAACACCAATTATTTTTGGGTATAACATTTCCCATAACCGGCGTGTGTGTATGACTAGATGTATGAATATGTGTGAAGCAAAAGAAGTATGTAAGGATCGTAGCAGGTGCCGTTCTGTAGTTTCTGCCTACCCCCATGGGATAAAGGCGTGAGTTTATGTATGTATGTTTGTATTTTTGGGTATAAAATGCGCCAATTCCTTCGCCCGCCCGTTCCATATCATCTGCCTAAAATAATTGGTTGTTTGGTACATTTTCAGTTTAGTACATTTTCGCCTGAGTCGATCCCAATGGGGGGCACAGCAGATTTTCTTTTCATTCGTTCTCAGTTGGTCCAAGAGTTGAAGTTGTTCATACATATTCATGAGTACTTCCTTCTAAATCATCTATATATATATAACAAGTAAAATTTCAAAATTTATAAAAGTCCCCGACACATTTATCTTGCGAAAACACCCCGATTCAAACATTAAAACGCCCATAACTTTTGAACGGCTGAACAGATTTTATTCAAACATAGCTAAGAACACTCTCGACAAAATCACATTTCAAACAAAAAAAAACTAAATCAAAATCGGTTCATCATTTTAGGCGCTATGATGCCACAGACAGACACACGTGAAACCTTTAACACCCCTCTTTTTACGGCGGGGGTTAAAAATGAATCCCTATTTCCGTTGTTCACGGCATCACGCGTGAACGGTGGACCGATTTCGCTTATTCTTTTTTTGTTGTGTTTGTTATTGTTAGGAGAAGATTCTTATGAAAGAAAAATTGTTACTTTACCTACATAGGTAGGGTAGATGAATGTTTGGTGTTTTTATGGCAAAACAAAGTTTGCCGGGTCAGCTAATTAGAAGATATAAATTGGCGTTTATAATCGCAAGGCGTTCTATATGACCTAATAAGTCGTCGTGTAAATCGGCTGCCTTATTTCTCAATCTAAATAATATGTTCACAAAAGTGAATGCGCTTCTGTTTTATAAACATAGTGAATCCGTATTTTATTATGGCTGACATATACTTTTAGTTATACATCTTGGTTGAACTCCATAAACATTTATTTAAAGAGTATCTATCTAACTATCTATATTTCCATATTTACTCTGGAGGTTTTTTTCTTAAATTTTCGCCACTATATTTTATCTTTATTTACGAGTAACAGCAAAATATTTTATCTGCTTCAAAACAATTGCATATATGACATAATACAATATCGGACTCTTTTAGAATTTATAGATGAACATAAGGTACTCTTTTAAACATTTAATTATTGTATTTAATATTTGTATTATGGATAATTATAATAATGATTTTATTCACTCTCTAGCACTTTTGAATTATAGCAGTCGAACCATTTCTACCCAACTTTCGGGTAAAACCGATCTTAGATTGCCTACGTCATCGTTATATATTTTATACACACCGTATATTATAATATTTACACTATCTTCTATTCACGGTTATTTTTAGTAACTATTTTTACAATGCCCGAGGTTCCCTTCCTCGAGAATTCGTTGCTAATCCATACAACCTTATTTTCTATATTTTGTCGTACTTTTTAACACCGATATGAAAATATAACAGCGTCCCTCGTTCTCGCTTTATACGTCATGTAACACTCTTTATTTTAATAATAACTTCTTCTATGCTTATCAGGTTCCACATAATACCTAATCTTCTTAAGATGTAGAATTCAAACTTATAAGTTCGACATCTCATCTTCGTATTAGACACTGACATTTAACATTCAATAGGAATTAAACACCCTTAAACATGTCTAAGAATGTCCAGATTCCGCATCGAAGGACCATATTTTCTCCCATTTTCAAGAACGACAAGTTTGTTACCTTTAAGTTCACTCCATAACGTAATTTTCTCCTTGGCTATTATTTTTAGATAGTACTTAGTCTTCCTTTGTCCAAGGTCGGAATGGTCATGTTCTACACAAGGTCAGCGGGATCATTGTCGTCTTGGTCGTCGTCGAGGGCGGGCGGCCTCGGCGACGAGAAGTGCAGCTCGCGCTCGGCGAGGCAAAGCTGACATCAGTCAAGTGCTCCGATACACTCCGGTTCCTCGCGCACGCACTCTTTGGGGAAGTAGCCGGAGCGGTTGTCACCCTAGACAAGGTGAAATGTTGGAAATTAATAGATGCTATAAAAAAGTGTAGCCGGCATCTACGCCGCGACATACGAACTAATGAGCTGACGTCACACAAAATCGTGCCTCGCGCAAGCAGAGTTTTCGGCTCGATTTGAACACATACAACAGTCCAGTCCAACAAAACCGGCGGGCAGTTGCCCGGACCAGAGACAACACCCATCTGGTCGAAGGATCCTCCATTTCCAACGGAGATTTCCGGTAATTTACCCTCTTTCAAGCATATCTCAAAAAAAGTATTTTAATATGCTGATTATTCTGATCAAAACTACACTAATTTTGTTGGATATCTTGGGCCGCTGCATAGAAGTTCTTGTTACAGCAATTAGAGAAAGGTCTGCAAGTGAGGCGTTACCAGTTAACCACGTTGGTAGTTTGTCCATAAGATAAATTTAAGACCTGGCGAAAGTCATAGTTCATGGCAGCCGGAAGTACAATTCTGAAAGATTTGATGTTGCTTGGAAAGGGCTGGCCTGGCCTTAACGAGAATGTCCAGCAGTCTCTATAGGCCCAATGGCGATGTACATAATTATTGATGTTTTACCTTGTCGAGGGTGCGTCCTTTCCACCAGCCCCGACTGTCTCCCTCCTTGCTGAGCACCAGCACCTTGGCGCCAGGTCGCAGCGCTAGCTGTGAGCTCTCCAGTGGTCTGAAGTCGTGGATGACGGTGGCTACAACGCGCCGGAATGGCCAGCGGAGGTTTGAGTTTAGGCTGAAGAGAAATATAAATACATTAATATCAGTTATGGGAGATTGGATAGTGTGCGGATTGGCAGTATTTTGCCGAACTGTAGAAATTATCAAGACGAGTTTATCTATTTATACAATCAAATGGTGCATATTAGCCCAGTAGAAAACGACACTAAACACCCCTCCATCGGCAGTCGGGTAAAAACGCTAAAATCGCAAAACTTGATCTAGTTCTGCATTTTTAGTAAGTTGTATGGGCGAGTTAGGGTAGTGTTAATCCTTTGCAACTTCGAATAACATGTGCTCGCAAAGCATCAGGCGAAATACTGCGAAATTTTGGTACTTTTTCAGGTTTTGCTCTAAAAATCATAAACTATGCGTTTTTCGGCAAAAAAGCTCACTCTAAGTAGCCAACCGCAGCTCTCTAAACACTATAGGCATAATACCAAAGGAAAAGGCATAAAATCATGTAAAAAGGCATTTCAGCACAGCAGCACTCAGGCAAGTACACGACTCCCTACTTCCCTTCTAACATTTGCAGGCTTTGATTTTGAGAACGTATGTATGGTGGGGCTGTCTCGTTTTAAGTTGCAAGTGTGAATAGGTCGCAGGAGCTCATTGCCCAACTCCACTCGGTGGGCTCCTTCTCTACCCCCACCCAGCCACTTTTGTACTTGGTGGTAGGTCTTAGGTAAATCTTGGCAATCTTCAAAGGACCATAAGCTTGGTTCCTAAAAGGTTTTTAGAGCTGCGGTTGGGTTTAAATTGTTGCAAATTTCTCAAAAAAATAATCGCAGTTGCTGATTTGGATTAAAACAACTCTAACTGGTCCTTATAACATACTATAAATGCAGAACTACAGCAAGGTTTGCGATTTTAATGTTTATTTCCACTAGGCGTTATGTGTTTTTCCCAAATTCAATGTCACAAGATTTTGCACTGTAAAAGCATTTATTTCAGTTGGAAAGAGGATGAAAGGCATTATATCCTTCTTTTAATGAAATGCATTCTTAACCAGAATTTCAAGCTTTGTTTTTTTTTTCTGGTAGAGTTACGGTTTATAAGTATGTGTTCCTAGGTATATGCTCACCCCTCGAAGTTCTCGGAGAGGCTGGTCTTCTCGTAGTAGGTGATGAGCTCGACGACGCTGCGGAAGAAGCGCGACTCGGACAGGTAGTAGTGCGCCACCTGGTCGATAGGCTTGCGGCACACTCGCATGTGTTTCACTGTGTTGTCTGTTCTGTGGAGCACAGTCAAAAATAAAAATTAAGAAAAAAAAAAAACAGCAACAAAATCACGTTTGTTGTATGGGGGCCCCACTTAAATATCTATTTTATTCTGTTTTTAGTTTTTGTTGTTATAGCGGCAACAGAAATACATCATCTGTGAAAATTTCAACTGTCTAGCTATCACGGTACATGACATACAGCCTGGTGACAGACAGACAGACGGACAGTGGAGTCGTATAATAGGGTCCCGTTTTTACCCTTTGAAAAACTTGAAAGGGTACGTAAGGGCTTCCAAATTGAAAGACTTGGAAGGCATCCTAAAGGATCCTTCTAATGGCACTGCTCGGCTATGATCCCCGGCACGTAAGTTGGCAAGAGTCGTTAGATGCGCACTCTAGTCGTGTACGTACTTCAGGGATAGCGCTAGGTTGGTGTCTGT
The DNA here is from genome assembly GCA_949775005.1 of Orthosia gothica. Lineage (NCBI taxonomy): Eukaryota > Metazoa > Arthropoda > Insecta > Lepidoptera > Noctuidae > Orthosia > Orthosia gothica. The sequence continues at coordinate 2,527,534 of OX459048.1, read as the reverse complement.
AGGAGTGTGCGGATGGTGCGGCGCGTGCGCAGGGTGGGGCCGCACTCGCAGCAGGAACGTGCCGTCTACGCGACGCTCTAGACGTGTACGTACTTGAGGGATAGCGCTAGGTTGGTGTCTGTAGGAGTGTGCGGATGGTGCGGCGCGTGCGCAGGGTGGGGCCGCACTCGCAGCAGGAACGTGCCGTCTACGCGACGCTCTAGACGTGTACGTACTTGAGGGATAGCGCTAGGTTGGTGTCTGTAGGAGTGTGCGGATGGTGCGGCGCGTGCGCAGGGTGGGGCCGCACTCGCAGCAGGAACGTGCCGTCTACGCGACGCTCTAGACGTGTACGTACTTGAGGGATAGCGCTAGGTTGGTGTCTGTAGGAGTGTGCGGATGGTGCGGCGCGTGCGCAGGGTGGGGCCGCACTCGCAGCAGGAACGTGCCGTCTACGCGACGCTCTAGACGTGTACGTACTTGAGGGATAGCGCTAGGTTGGTGTCTGTAGGAGTGTGCGGATGGTGCGGCGCGTGCGCAGGGTGGGGCCGCACTCGCAGCAGGAACGTGCCGTCTACGCGACGCTCTAGACGTGCAGTCGCGGTTTCACGACCCATCTCGCCGACGTACCTAATAAAAAACATAATTGTAACTGGTAATTATATGGCAGCAACTTGTACCTAAGGATTAGAAGAAGTTTCAAGTAACGATCCTAAAGAACAACGTTGTTTCAAAAGTTAATAGCTAACCCAATGATTTTAGATCTTGCAATCCAGGATTAATGTAGACCCCTGGTCATTTGTTTTGACTAGCTCGTCTCATCATCTACGGGGTCTGCAGCGAGATCGCGACCTTTTTTGGCTGTATCAAGAAATTGTAGTTATTTTCACTCAGATCATTGGATATGCTGCAGACGTGGCCAGCCCGAACTTACATGAATTTCGCGGCTTGTTTGTGTGGTGATGTTAATCAAGTTAAGAGGTACGCAATTATGATTAGTTACCACATGTAATAATGCAGCGCCTGGTCGGGTTGGTGTTGGTGTGGAGGAAGGGGCGGCGCGGGAGCCAGCCCTCCGCCGCAGCGACCTGATAACGCGATGCACTCCTTGTGTGCGCACGCGTTGCAAACCGTGCACAGGTAGCCCTGAAAAAGGCAAATTAATATATGTCGGAGGAGTAGAACTTGACTATGGCTGCGGACGAATCACGTTTTAATTTAATCATTCAGTTTTGTTTAATTGGCAACATTTAGCTTCTGATTCAAATATCAGTTCGATTTTATTCGATTGACAACACTTTTATTTTGCTTATGTCAAAATACTTGATTTCGATTGGATGTTAAAAGCAATACTTTGCCGGATGAGTTCATGGGCCAAAGAGAAGCGGGGGTGTCTATACTGGCGCCCTAAGTGTTTTCTGGTAGATAGAAAAGAAACGCGGGGCCGCGCGTTTTGGAGTTGAAAATAGTTGTGAGGAAAAGAGTTGGGAAGTAGTCTAAAGTGGCGTGTATAAACTGGAAAAAGTGTGTTTTTGTTGAGAGAAAGCGAAACGATTGGTGACCGAATCCGCTGCTTCGATGTTGGACCAAGGACTATCTCTAAAACGACATACGACCATGACCCACCTTGCGCACGCATTACCCACGATAAGCCCACAAGACCGAAGGTGGCCCTTCTGTTTCCGATATCTTAATATATATAAATCTAAATGAAATGAATCTAAATGATGTTTGTCCTCAATGGACTCCTAAACCACTTAACCAATTATAATAAAATTCGCACACCATGTGCAGTTCGATCCAACTTGAGAGATAGGATATTTTTTTCTTTTTTTTTTTTTAATGGGTAGGGTAGGGTAGGGTATGGTAGGTAGGTAGGGTATGGTAGGTAGGGTAGGGTAGGGTAGGTAGGGTAGGGTAGGGTAGGGTAGGTAGGGTAGGGTAGGGTAGTGTAGGGTAGGGTAGGGTTGGGTAGGGTAGGGTAGATAAATGTTTGGTCTTTTTATGGCAAAACAAAGTTTGCCGGGTCAGCTAGTATATATATATTTTTCTCGAGTAAACAGGTTCACCCTCTGGTGCCCGCTTATCGTTGAGTTTTGGGACATGTTGTATATAAAAAAGATTTGTTGACTATTTATGTCAACTTGCTCTGTCGGTCGAGAACATCTAAATTTATTTGTAAATAATATGTATATAATGTGCAGTGTGGTGGCGGTGCATTTGATAAGAACCAATCGTATTTATAATAAGATGCACATAGTGTGGAGTGCTAACTATGTGCAACGTATTGTTTGAAGTTTGTATTGAAATAGATTTTATTTAAATTTTTGATCATCATTAATCCTGCATATTAGATAAGGTACCTGAAATATTCTGCCTTTGAGAAATTTGGAACAGTGGTGGCACGTCGCAGGCTTTTCGAAGGTATGTAAAACGAACTTGTGATTCGTACTCCGGCAACCAGGGGGTTCTAGGTTGTCACTGTGAACAAAAATAGATAACATCATTACAAGCTTTTTATTAACTTGCTATGTATGTATGTATGATCGGGACAAATCTTGCAACTGAATTTTAAAGCAGTTATGCTGATTTAGTTAAATTTTGCATTCACATTTGGATTGGATAGCAATGAACGGTAAGCTAAAAAGCTTGTTTAAAAAGAAGTAAATTTGATTGCCAAAAAAAATATACTATTTCAATTCCGTTTAGCTACACCACAGATAATATAATACTAGCATACAGATGCCTCATCCCATACAAAGAAACCGGGTCGACGTAACTAGCGTTTTTCGTCTGATTAAGACGGTTATTTTCGTTCGTTCGTGACTATTTTTCTTTAAATATAGTGACAACAACCGACCCCCGCGGCTTCGCGCCCGTCAACTGGCTGTCTATCTACATACCACTACCTACCTACCCTACAAACAAACAAACAAACTCTTCAACAAGGTTTGAAAAAAAAATGTATTTATTCATGTACAGTGCGACATAAAAGTGTAGAAATTAAATGAGGGCGCCACAATCGCTCAGATAGCAACCCAGTTAGTACGACCCAGCTGATCTTGATACTTGAATAGTATAATTTATTTATTGGGTATAAATAATGAGTAAATATATTAAATAAGTATTTTTATTAAATATTTGATAATTATGTAGTAGTAATAAAACAACAACTTCACAAAAAATAAGTATTTTTAATAATCAATTGCTTTCAATATAAAGTCGTCCAATACGTTTGGGGGACGACCGTTTCGTGTTTAGCTGGTGTTGAGAATTTCCCACCGTTTCCAGTGCCGTGTTTCACCATTCTGCGCACTGTGCTTGCAGAAACACCTAAAACAAGCAAAGTAAAAAATCACTGTCAGTCCGATGAAAGAAGTGCCGCGGTAAATAAACGTGAATATATTTTAAAATTGTTTCTTTCCATTAGGTCAATTGCATCAACAACTATGGTATAGCAAAAAAAAAAAATTCGTATCCACATACATTTAATTTTTTCGTACATTAATTTTTGTTGCCTTACTATTAACGTCGTTAATTCGCGCTATAACTACAACGCTATTTGTTTATCTTAGCATAACCTCAAAAATGGTAAACAAATAAATTGTAAATCATATTTGGTTCGAAAATTTTGCTCTTTGAATCTATTTATCGTTTGTAATTAACGTTTAGTGCAAAATTCAATAGTTACTTACCAGTAAAATCTGCTGTACGATGGTAAACATCTTCTAAGTTGGATAGAAGCTTCCCAGCTTGGAATTCGGCTATACACCGCATATAAACTCTAAACTATATCACGGGCACCGCCACGAATTACCTTATTCATGTTTTTCCACTGTTTTTCTATCCACACACAGAAATATCACACAAAAACTAAAATTCTTACGAAAATCGAAACCGATCGAGATGAATTGACAGCTCAAGTACTCATTTTAAATGTTGCCAGAAAATGAAAACTTTTAGTTCCCAAATATTTAACTTCTACTCTTTTATGTTGCACTGTACAGTATTTGTGAAACATGGTTTTAACGTGTAACTAATAGTTTTGCTATAAAAACTTTAACTTAAAAATATTTTTACACAGAATAAATTGATGGCTAGAATTTTTCCATAAATGAAATCTAATATATAAAAATAAGTCGGGTTTACCTCCCTGACGCTATAATTCCAGAACGCACGAACCGATTTCCATGGTTTTAAATTCGTTGGAAAGGTCTCGGGCTCCGTGAGGTTTATAGGTAGTGTAGGGTCGGAAAGGTTAGGGTAGGGTAGGGTAGGGTCCCCCCCGGTGGGTTCCCGCTTTGTCGAGGCGGGGGGGCTCAGTAGCCGTGGCTTGGACAACCACGGTGAAGCCAAGAGAAACCCGAGGAGGGGCCGCTCGTCAGGGCTTTTGCCGATAAGCCGACGACGTAGCGGCCAACATGTAGGTTGCGGTGTTGCCTAGGCGACATCGCAACTGAGGTGGGCCGCGATGTGGAATGGAAGGCATCGCGGCTGAGGGTCGGAGGCCGCGGCGGGAGAGGAGTGCCGGTATTACGGTGCGCCGCTCGCCCTACCCTCCGCGGCCTGCACGGGGTCGCCACCGTCTGATGGCGGACGCGGTGGGGCCGCAGGGGAGGAGGAGTGTCGGTATAGCGCTGGCCGCTCTCCCTATCTCCTGCGGTCGAAAAGTGGTAGGTGGCGGGGCCACTGTCCTGACCCGTCACAGGGGGACCAAGGGTGCCATACACGGGGTCGTCTGGTACCCATGTGCTGGTTTGGTCCAACTGCACGGCGTACAGAGTGTTCTGGTGCGCCGGTGATGGGGGTAAACCCCAGAGGAGGATCCAGAGACGGACAGCCGCGGCGGGTTCGCGGATGTATGCTAACGCGTTCCCGTGTTCCCGCCATAAGCGGCACAGGAGGACATCGTGGAGTTTTAGTGGGTTAGAGTCCCACATAACTGCGCTATGCCCCGTGGTAGCGCAGTATGCATGAGCATTTCTCCACGCTAAAAAAAAAAAAAAAAAAAAGTGTAGGGTAGGGTAGGGTAGTGTAGGGTAGGGTAGGGTAGTGTAAGGGTAGGGTAGGGTAGATAAATGTTTGGTATTTTTATGGCAAAACAAAGTTTGCCGGGTCAGCTAGTAGCATATGTAAATCAAAGAATATTTTGCAAACAAAACTGCCCAAAAGGTGATTCAATATTGATATTCTGGCGCCGAGCGGCCGCACAGCCAGTACTGCGTTAACATTGGGGCATATATGCGCTTTAATCATAGATTACACTCACATGGCATCCTTGATGGCCTTCACCCACTTGCGCTTGGCGTCATCCGTGCGCGCATAGAGCGTGAAGGTGGCGTCCTTCGTGCGCCGCACCAGGTAGAAGTGCGACGCCCAGCGCGCATCACCTCTCAGCGCCCGCCGCCCACAGCCTTCTTCTACGCGGTACTCGGCCAGGCGGACCCCCACGCGGTACGAGTACTGGTTGTCCTGGGAAGATAGCAGCTGGTTCGGAGGTGAGGAAACGAATATTCCGTTAGTATGGTGAAGTATAATAGTTATTGTAGCTATGATTACAGCTGTACTTGTTTGACTCGGTGATGAGACACTAATATTAAAAAAAAACCGGCCAACTGCGAGTCGGACTCGCGCACGAAGGGTTCCGTACCATTATCGCTAAAAAACGGCAAAAAAAACCTCGCTTGTTGTATGAGAGCCCCAATTAAATATTTATTTTATTGTTTTTAGTATTTGTTGTTATAGCGGCAACAGAAATACATCATCTGTCAAAATTTCGTGAGATTCAGCCTGGTGACAGACAGAAAGACGGACCGCGGAGTCTTAGTAATAGGGTCGGTCCCGTTTATACCCTATGGGTAAGTAACCCTCTCTTATCTTTTTTCACCTGGCCACCGAGGACAGACAAGTTTGACAAGCACATTATATTCTTTGGCAAGAAATGGAGCAGTTTCTTAATTGTGACATTTAAAAATCGTTTATTTTTTCAGTTTCTTTTAATAAGGGTCTAGTTTTAACAAAGTCCGATATATTTTATCCATGGAATAAAATTAACCACTTTCGATGGTTAAAACATTTCTGCAATATAAGACTTATACTAGGCAGGTCCTAGAACCAAAAAATCGATGACATCTGAAATCCACCAAGGCCCATTCCCTCTCACAGAGAGGAGGCATGTATCCCAGTGGTGGGAACATTGAAAGACTTATGCTGGGTTTAAAAGTTATGTCTAATTTATCAATGCGAAAATCAAGATTACCTTCACAGGTTTGCAGAGCAGCATGAGCTTATCAAACACGAACACGTATCGTGACCGGAGCTTCTGGTCCTCGTGCGCCTTGACCTTCAGCTCCCCGTCCAGCAGCAGGCGCCCGTACGCCGCCAGGCCTGCGCCCCCCGCACCCAGGGCTCCGCCCTCCCAGTCTATTATACTCTCCTGGAGAAGAAATAATAAGCATCAGACATAACGTACAGCAGTTGGTGAGCTTGGCAACCACAAGTCCAACAGAACGTGGGCTTAATTTGTCAATGACGGTAATTCAATAAATTTGTAGCGACATCTATGAAGCCACTTACAAACTAATGATCTGACGTCGAACAAAAGCCTGCATCACGCAAGCAATGTTTTTGGCGCGTTTTGAACAGCAGTCCGACAACAACCGTTGGGTATTCTCCCTTGGTTTAGGAGACTTTCCACCTTGTTCCGCATACCTCCAAAAACTTACATCAAAGTAAGGATTAACAACGTGGCTTCTGCTTGGTCTGAAGGTAGCCAAAATTTGTCGTTTTCTTTCTTAAAAACATATTTGAATAACTAGCTTCTGCCAGCGGCTTCGCCCGCGTGAAAGTCGAAAATTATTCCGAGGGAACATATTCCCGGGATATAAAGTATCCTATGTGCTATTCCAGACTATAACCTAAGTCTGTGCCGAATTTCATTCAGATCCGTCCAGCCGTTTTAGCGTGTTTGCTTAACAAACATACATCCATCCATCAAACTTTACTGTAAGGATTCATAGCAGGATTTGAAATGAATGAAAACATCAGTGCTCACCTGAACTTTAGATAGCAGCGCAAGCACCTCACTATCCCTCTTCACTTCATTGATGTATTGCGCTACGTCCACCATCGCCTCCTTGGCTCGCTCCAGCCCTCTGAACTCTTCATGATTCTGTCAGCAAACAGTTAGACAGACGATACATTATTCAATCACTTGTAAAACTTTTTAATGTCTAATGAAAACATAGGACAAAAATGTCGGTGACGATACGAATACCGTTGATTTTATCCGACTGCTTATAAATGTATGTTTAACAGGTAATACAATTAATGTGCAAGTTCATATTTCGATGTAGCTTTGACAAAGCTAAATGTGAATAAATATTGCATTCAGGATCTGCATTCGAGAGCTTAGCACCAACGTTCTACCAATACCTTCAGTAAATTACAAGTTCCTCTAGTCTGTTTTCCTCTCAAAAGTAATTACTACTCGGCCAAAATAACTATCCCCCACCCCCGGCTGACAGCACCAAGTGCACAGTTAGCATTTCTGTCGGTCTCACCGGTTGTGTTTCATGCACCAGTTTGTCCAACAGCAGATGGTATTTGAGCACCCTCTGCATCGGCACCGACAGGATGTCGCGCAGCTGTATCCGACCGTCGCTGTGTTCCTTCTGGCATTTCTGTTGGCAAAAGTAAGCGAAATTTGGTTTTGTGGTTTGATTTTTGTTCTACATAAGTATCATCGCAGAAGTATTTAGACATGGTGATGGACAAGCAACGGATAAAAAAAATATAATGACTGGTAACAGCAGCAGAGAAGGCGCAGAAATGGTGTGGTCTATATCCAGCAGGGGACTGATCGACTTAGCGGGATCGTGAGAGGGCCGATCCCACTCGGAGAAGCAGGCTGCATCATGAGCAGGCGGGACTCCAGCGTCGCGGGCGCTTAGACTGGGAGACTGTCCGCACACCAAGTGACTCCAGGAAAGAGACGCTAGCACAGTGATCACGTGCTGCCGGGCACAGCGAGGCTCAGGAGAGACGCTCTTTCGGACTGGATGAGCCCTAACAGGCGTTGCACAGAAGAGGTTCCCAGGTCGTATTCTAAGAGATCAAGGGGAAATTCTATGTGCTGATGGGGATCACCGGGCTGGTTTTAGTAAGGTAGGGGTTTTCCCCAAAACTGCAGGCGTCTTTTAAAGATTTCAAGCAGTAAAAAAAGGGGGCTGATAGACTTACGGGGAACCACTGTGTCTTGAGCGTATCCTGTAGTTAGAGAGGTTGGATTAATTGTCTCCAAACAGCAACAGTCACTCTCGCCACGTTAGGAATACGACTGCTAGACGCATCACGCTAGTAGTCCGTGCCGCGCCGTTGTTTGCTAATAAATACCCACCGCTAACTGTTTGTTGAATGTAGAATCCCTGGCGTCTAGCGTCTTGAGCGTGTCCTGTGCGTTAGTGAGGTTGGAGCAGTAGTCTCCGTACAGCAGTAACCGTTCCCGCCACGCTAGGAACACGTCTGCTAGACGTGGCGCTCCGCTCCCGGGGACGCAGGCTTCTGTGGCTAGTTTCAACTGTCGGAGTAGGCCTGTGTGCGTTTCATGCAGTTCCTGCAGAATGCAAATGGTTAATTTAAAAGGACAAATGAGTAAATTTTACGCTACTCAAGTAGAAAAGGACCGACGGCAATCAAAAGGCAGGTTGCTATTAAAACTGAGTGATGTGTGTCCTATGCCTAGACATTTAATGTTCCCACTGCTGGGACACATTTCCCGTCTCTGTGAGAGAGAGAGAATGGGCTCTAATCCACCAAGAGCTCAGTGCGGGTTGGTGGATTTCACATGTCTTCGAATTTATAGTTTTTTTAATTAGTCCAAAAATTAACAACTTATAACTAAAACAATTGATATATCTATCTAATACCTTCTAATACAAGCAATTGTCGTATATATATAATCTGCATCTCGGTAACGGCTACAGCGATTTTCATGAAATTAATATGCATAAGTATGCAGGGGGTTCGGGGGCGATAAATCACCTGGTCGCCCAGGTACTAACTTTAAAACATCATGAATTCAAGTTGATCTCACCTTAATCCCAAAGAATATGACTTGCATATCCTGAGGTTTGAGGTACGGCATCAAAGGCCTGAGGAAGTACTTGACAATTTTGCTCAGAACATCCACATAGTTGTTCTCTGTGTCCACCAGTTCTCTTATAACGTAATCCCTCTTTTCTAAGCTATGTGACGATGTGGCTAGCTGGAAATATTTAAAAAGGAAAAATGATTATTTTTAATTCAGAACAAAAAAATAATGCAGGACGAATGTAGAGGAACTGCATGCTAAAACATCGAAAATAAAATTATATTTTAAGAAATTTGACTCCAAATTCGTCCCGCTGTACACAATGAAAGCGAAAGCGTAGAAAGTTACCGTAACCCAACTATTACCATAGACTAACTACAATTTACATTCATTCGTTTCTATAACGTCAAGTTCCGAGATATCGACAAAATAGACGAAAGAAATAAAAAAAATAAAAAAAATCTGCATGCAACATAGTGCAATCTGTGCAATTCCATGCAGAATAGTACGAAGAGACGCAACATATTCCCGCGAAGCATCGCACCGTACCATATGTACAATCTAGAGCACCCAAAAAGAAAAACCGCCTTCCGGCACATCCGCTTCAAAAATAACCACTTATTTTTAAACCACTTACATTGCGATATCCACATATTTTTATCATCAGGAACGCAACGCTATAGAAACTGGTTGTTTATAAAAAGAGTAATAGCAAAACTAATAGCCGTCGTAGTAAATCCATCGTGATTGGAGCAGCAGCGAGCAGCCATGCCATGCATAATTCAATCGTCGTACGGTGCGATTTGCTAAACTTTTACTTGTCCGGCTGGCATTTAATACGTCCGTCATCCGTGAACGGTTTTTTGTTGCGAATCGTACATTTGTAACAAGATTGCGTTTTCCGTGGCACTGTAGTGTATCTTTGATATCTTTTTAGTGGAAATGTCTTGAGAAATGTCTTGTGTATGAATGTGGATGAATGTGTCACTGTAGTTAAAGAGGAAAATTTACAAGTCCGTGATTAGACCTGTCGTACTGCATGAATCAGAATGTTGGGCTGTGAAAAAGATGGAAAGAGATTGCATGTAGCAGAGATGAGAACGTTGAGATGGATGTGCGGAGTGACGAGAATGGATAAAGTGAGAAATTAGTATATTAGAAGAGTCATGAATATAAATGTGGATGGATAGAGAGGGAAAGAGCGGCCAAAGAAAATATGGACGAACTGGGTGAGGAGTGATGTGAGAGAAAAGGGAGTCAGTGATAGGGTGACGGGACAGGACGGTATGGAAGAAGAAAACGTGTTGCGCCGACCCCAAGTAACATGGGACAAGGGCAGGAAGATGACGATGAGGTACCATTGTAGAAAAAAAAACAGTTGACTATTTATCGAGAGTTTATAATCTCTCGAGATATTTTATAAACTGCCGGCATTTGAGATGCTGGGCAGAAAAGGAGTTCACAAATATCCTGTGAAGGGGTTCCCCACAATAGAACTGTCTTCTATGGTGTAGTTGCCATGTATGTAAAATGTATCAAGACTGATCGGATGGAACCTCCGGTGACAGTTATAAAGGAGGAGAAGATCAAAGAACAGTGGATGTAAATATTAATGGCTAGGGTAACCACTGAAATGGCGACTAGAGGAGTATGCAAGAAGAAGATATGATGCCTAAATAAAACGCGATGCATAACAATGGTATACTTTTTGTGTCAAAAATTGTTTTGTTTCTATTATGAGATTTATGTCATTCGATATAAGTGTCATGTTTCACCACTATCACTGAATATTGTGCTCCGTCACGCGACACGCGTCATTAAAAATAAATTACTGACCTATCTACATAGTAAGTGTTTATGTGTACAGCAGACAGAACCAGAACAAGTAGATATTGATTTTATTATTGTTTGCTCAGCGAGTTCACATCTAATTTATGAACAACCCATATATGATATGACGGATACCCAACCCCAAATATTGAAAGGATGGAACATTATGGTGAAATATTTTGTTAGTGCCTCTACGATTCATCATCTGCCTAGCCTTTTCCCAATTGTTGTTGGGGTCGGCTTCCAGTCTTACCGGATTCAGCTGAGTACCAGTGTTTTACATGGAGCGACTGCCTATCTGACCTCCACAACCCAGTAACTGGGTAACACGATACCCCTTGGCAAGACTGGTGTCAGATCTCAAGCTTCTGACTACCCGTAACGGCTGTCAAAGATCTTCAAATGACAGCCGGGATCAACGGCTTAACGTGCTTTCCGCGGCACGGAGGAAACTCGCTATGTTGAAATGGTCACCCATCCACGGACCTATCTCGGCAAGCGTTGCTTAACCTTGAAGATTGACCCGTTCGGCTGTTATTATTTAGCCACGAGCTCCTCCTCCTCCGTTAGTGCCTCTACGATTAATTGGAGGAAATGAAACTGTTATGAATGAAACATCTCAAGAATCTATGTTTGTTGTGTTGATCATGTTTGTGTTTTCATTTGAAGCGTTGTGTTGTGTTAGTGAAACTCCATAGATATCTACTCTATGTATGTCGAATTTACTATTTTTTTAACCCTTAATTTCAACTTACTTCAGCTTCTTACGGGTAAACAGCCGCTGGACATTTTTCGTGTTATAGTCATTAGATATAGGCCGAGTTTCTCACCACTAAATTATCTCTGAATTAATGTGAGAAATTGTCGTTATCTTCTGTGATTGGTTGAATTAATTTTCAACAGCCAATCACAGCAGATAACGCATGCTTGACAATTTGTCACATTAATTCTGCGATAATTTAGAGGTGAGAAACTCGGCCATAGATACGGCCGTGGAGTTTCACCAACAAATTAAATTTTAACTTGTATAAAATCTTTTCTTTTGACGTACGATATCATATGATTAATCTTTTCTGGCAGCACGTTCAAGCGTCATCCCCACACCTCTCCCACCAAAGAAAGCGCAAAAAAAAACAAATTCCCTACTGTGTTGAAAGCAGGCGGCTGCACGGGCGGTAGGTCGCGCACGCTGTTCTTGACGGCGCACAAGTCGTGGTAGATCTCCTCGTCATGGATGCGCGCGCAGTAGCTCGCGTACTCGCCCACGTCCGCCGCCGGAGCGATGGCGCCACCGCTGCGTTTGCGACCCACCATTTACTTTACATGCATAAGCTGACGTTTCGCTTTTGGATTACTAGTTTTACGGGGTCTTTGCTAGTGAGCTGCCTTACCAATGGTCGTGTTATGTCGTTTTCAAGCTATCAAGATTCCAATGAGAGAGCTAAAACCACCATCCCTTTAGTGGACTGGGATCATGATGGCGTTGAAACTTCATAATACGGTCCTTGTACGTGAGCGGAAACGTGATACATCGAGCTTTAGAAAGATGCTGTCACAAAGGTACAACAAAGTAAGTGTGCACCTCGACCCAACACCCGCCTACCCGCGCGGCGCCCCGCGTTCGCCTCGAGCGCCAATGGCTAGAAACGAACATACGAGTGACGTGACAGCGCCAGGATGCACAGTTATTTTTACCGTGTAGTAGATATGAGTGACAAAGACGGCACTCGGCAAAGCCGAACTCTCCCAAAAGCACTCGTGTTCCATATGAAAATTGTAAACCAACATGTCGGGAAGGCGCTCAGTTGCAGTGCAAAAACTAAATTAAATTATCATGTTTGCAAACAAGGATTTAATGAAAAGGGGAAGCTAATGATACAAAAGCGAATACGAAAATAATATTGAGCTTCATCTAGTGCTGTACACGTTGACATTTTAAGGCTTATCTAGTAGGCTATTTTAGAATATATTATTATAAGAAGGTTAACCAATTTTTTGTTGAAAACCTTTAAAACACCAACGTGCAAGTGTATCCAATAAAAATAAAAATTACAGGTTTCAATTTATAAATAAAAATATTATGGTGGTTTAGAGAATCCCACATTATTTTTCAGAAATCAAATGAACTTAGCAAAAATAAAATAAAAATAAAATGTGACCAGCTACACAACTAGATGACAAAAAAAATCTAACTACTAAATACACATAGATAACTAAAATAACAGGATACGCTAGCATAGTTTAACATCGCTCCGTGATAACAAATATGGGTTCCAAATGATAATGGCACTTCCAGAGATGGTCACACCATCTAATTATAAGTAATTAGAATATAAAGTGGCCAATTGAATGTTTAGCTATGGGGGATATCCCTAAACTTAAAATCAAACTGCTTTCTTGGAGAAAATGGCGCATTTTGATCGTTGAGGTCATATAACACTATGGTTGCTGCTATTTGAAAAGAGATGACTGTATTTTTGTCTATTGAGGCAAATCCAATCCAATTGCAGAAACGACACAAATCATTTTGTTTCTTAATAATGAAGTGTATTGTAATGGCAATATACATATTTACATAATTATGAGCAATTATACAAGAAGCAATGTTAAAGCAGCTATTACATCCTTCAACAATAACTTATTCACAGAGCCTAAACAACTGACCACACCTAAATATAATAATTTCTAGGCGTGTACTGATAAGTAGAGTTTTACATAAACTGATAGTTATTTATTGGTAGTAGAGAATAACAGTAAGAAGATAGACCGCTATACCAAACTATGTAAGGGCCTTAGTGATCAATATGGCAAGGTAAGGGAAGGATCATTGGTTATGCTAACGCTAAATTAGAGTACCTCTATTCCATTTGAAATAACATTTAAAAAAAACCGGCCAAGTGCGAGTCGGACTCGCGCACGAAAGGTTCCGTACCATTATCGCAAAAAACGGCAAAAAACGGTTGTTGTATGGGGGCCTCCCTTAAATATTTATTTTATTCTGTTTTTAGTATTTGTTGTTATAGCGGCAACAGAAATACATCATCTGTGAAAGTTTCAACTGTCTAGCTATCACGGTTCATGAGATACAGCGTGGTGACAGACAGTGACAATGTCCACCATGTATCGATGGCGCATAGTAGTCCGATGATGAAACGGGCTAGGCGGAATTAGTTCATACAATTCCATCACACACCCCCCAAAAATGCAACCGATAAAAAATCGGCAAGCTGACAACTCGGCGATAATGCTCAAGGCTCTGGAGCTTTAACTTGACCAGTGCCTCATTACTGATGAACTTCTTGGCTCGTTTTTTGATCGACTTTAGTGCCACAAGCTGATATTTGCAGAGATCAGAACAGAACTTCATGCTTCATTGATACAAGTTGAGCAGCTGATCCGGCGTGAAGTACCTTCTCACCTTTGCATGGATCCCCAACTTTTTGGCAGCCAGCTGGCCCTTTGCCTCAATGTATGGACCAAAATGGAGAGTCGATGTCAACGCAACGCCAAGAAGCTCAAGATGCTCCGTTATTGGTACGGTCACGTCTCGGAAAGTTGGAGCTGGGTGAAATTGGCTCTTTATAGCGGATAAAATGCACGCCTGGGTTTTAGCAGCATTAAACCTGACTAGATTGGCATTGCGCCATTCGGAGACCGACTGCAAGGACAGGTTCAAACCCTCCACCATGGCCTCACGAAGAGACCGGATCCTCCTTTCCTTTCTGTATCATACCAAGTAGACCTTAAACTTAACTTAGCATACTTTGCTTACAAGTCAGTTCTCTGTGGTCAAAACATTCAGCCAACGTGACCTATGCGCTCTACCGAAGATGCCGTGGAACTGGCAAAGTGCCAGGCAGGAAAAAAAAAACTGTCAAAAAAATATTTTTGTTTTATACCGGCTGCACTTTATAGAACTGTCCAAATACTTTGTCTTCAGAATATTCGGAGGAAGTTTAAACAAAATTTTAGTCGGTCCATTTCATCTTTAATCGACGAGATAAAGATAGCAAAAGTTTAAGATTAGCTGCGGCAGTGAGCGCCAGAAATGGGGGCACTATTCCGAGACAGTGCCGCACAGTTTTCAACAAAACTTTCAAAAGATATGACTATAGTATGTATATCGGGACTGCAACTTCCAAGTTGAAGTGCAAAAGCTGCTCTAGTTTTAATTAAGTTTTTAGTTATATGATGTGTAAATGTTTGGCCGAGATATTGGTTCACCAAGAGTGTCCTATTAAATGCTACAGGTGAAGATGGCGGAATGAGTTCGACTCGTTGTAGGAAAAGGTAGAGGAAGGCTTTTGCCATTGTGGGAAAGGAAAATCTGTTAAAAAGAAGGAAAATACTAATACAATCAGTGAGTTCGTTACAAATCAGTACACACGCAGATTATCATGCCCTGTGAAGCATATCTACACGACGAGCTATTGGCGAAAGCTGACAGCGATCACCTCTAATTTTTTAAACATCACGCTTGGTACAAATCTTTGAAGGTTTTACGCAATTGTCATTAGTACATAATATTCTAATCATAAATATTGTTCTGCAGTAGTTTGTGTGCTAATAAATTGAATTATAAACAAATTCCTGCCATTGGAATGTTCGTTTTTGTGGCGAAAGGGGATCAATTTTCATTACAATGCTAGCAAGCACACGTTTAGCAAAATCGTAGAATTGGAGTGAGCCCGTAAATATTATTCCTGGCTTATTTGGCTTTTAAACTTGTTTAACCCTATAAGTGTTTGTGTGCTAGTAAATTTAAAATAATAAACAAATGCCTGCGATCACAATGCATGTTTTTATGACGAAAGACGATCAATTTTCATTGCTATTCTAGTGAAGTTGGAGTTACAATTGTTATCCATACTAATATTATAAATGTGAAAGTAACTCTGTCTGTCTGTCTGTTACCTTTTCACGCTTAAACCGCTGCACCGATTTAGATGAAAGTTGGTATGAAGATAGTTTGAGACCTGGGAAAGGACATAAGCTATATAGGTAGGGTAGGGTAGGGTAGGGTAGGGTATGGTAGTGTAGGGTAGAGTATTGTAGGGTAGTGTAGGGTCGGGTAGGTTAGGGTAGGGTAGGGTAGGGTAAGGTAGGGTAGAGTAGTGTAGGGTAGGGTAGGGTAGATAAATGTTTGGTCTTTTTATAGCAAAACAAAGTTTGCCGGGTCAGCTAGTTGTCTATAAATATCATAGGTTCGGCTTCCAATCTAGACCCTATTCATGACGAGCTTTGCCATCATTTCATATGCATTCAGACACAAAACTTCACTATACGCCTCAGGTCCTCCCTTTTCTAGACGAAGATAAAAAGGAAGTAGGTTCTTAAATAGTACGCACGAACGAACAAAACATGGTGAACACGAACATCGATCACGGATCATTTGGATTGCACGTGTGGACGTAAATTAGCAAGGCGTACCCGAACACCTTGTGAACACAGTTCTACTTATAGGAGTACAGAAGTAGAACTGTCTGAAGTCAGTAACCATGGATTCACCGTTGGAAGTGGTCGACAGTGAAGTAGCCAACAATGTTGCATTAAATTTCTACGAACGCGGTCCGCACAAAACAACCGAATTGGCTCGAGACGAACATTTTAGAAGAAGGCACGAGCGAACAAAGTGTTCGATGTTCACCATGTTTTTGTACGTTCGTGCGTATTTCAGACATCGAATAATACTTGTCTAGCGCCTTTTGTCTATCTAGATCTAGAGTCTTAGAACGGTAATCTTTGCTCAGAACCCTTTCTGACTATCCATTGTTATGCATTCTTTCTTCACCCATTCATCAATTTCCATAAACACTTGAATATTTATCACTTCCTAGTAATACACGTTTACGTTACACTAAGCGGTGGCACGTGGAAAAACCACATATCTATGATTTAGAGTTGTTTATCTATATAATGTAAGGCAGACTTGTGTGTTGCCGAAACTTGGCTATCGACTGAGTATCGTACGGCTTTTGTTTTTGTTTCATACGCGGACGAGAAACAACGAATCTGGAATATATGGAAGATTTGAAAGGCATAAAAAACCGGTCAAGTGCGAGTCAGACTCGCGCACGAAGGGTTCCGTACTTGGTAAATTGCGGTTTACGATTTATGACGTATTAAAAAAAAACTATTTACTAGATCTCGTTCAAACTAATTTTCGCTGGTAGTTTACATGGTAATGTACATCATATATTTTTTTTAGTTTTATCATTCTCTTATTTTAAAAGTTACAGGGGGGGGACACACATTTTACCACTTTGGCAGAGTCTCTCGCGCAAACTATTCAGTTTAGAAAAAAAATATATTAGAAACCTCAATATCATTTTTGAAGACCTATCCATAGATACCCCACACGTATGGGTCTGATGAAAAAAAATATTTTTAGTTTTAGTTTCAAGTATGGGAACCCCCAAAATTTGTAGTTTTATTTTTATTTTTGTGTGAAAATCTTAATGCGGTTCACAGAATACATCTACTTACCAAGTTTCAACAGCACAGTTCTTATAGTTTCGGAATAAAGTGGCTGTGACATACGGACGGACAGACAGACAGACAGACATGACGAATCTATAAGGGTTCCGTTTTTTGCCATTTGGCTACGGAACCCTAAAAACAAGATGTTTTACCTGGCTCGAGTTTTGATTGATTAACATTGAATGTTATACGGTCTAGACTAGTTCCTAAATTAGGTGTAACGATTACGAAGAAGAAATAATAACAGCCGTATGGGTCGATCTTCAAGTTTAAGCAATGCTTGACGAGGTCGGTCCGTGGACGGGTGACCATTTCAAAATACCGAGATTACTGCGTGCCTCGGCAAGTACGTTAAGCCGTTGGTCCCGGCGGTCATTTGAAGATCTTTGACAGTCGTTACCGGTAGTCAGAAGCTTGAGATCTGGCAAATCTTGCCAAGGAGGATCGTGTTACACAGTAACTGGGTTGTGGATGTCAGATAGGCAGTCGCTCCATGTAAAACACTGGTACTCAGCTGAATCCGGTAAGACTGGAATACGACCGCCCGACCCGAACATGGGGAAAAGGCTAAGCAGATTGCTTGATTACGGAGAAGAGATATTATATGAGCCCGCGGCTTCGCTCTCGTCAACTGCCTACTCTACTTACCTTTCTATCTACATACCAATATTTATTCAAGCCATTCAGAAAATGACGTGAAATAAACAACGCCATCTATCGAATATGGAGTTTAACTGTCCAAGTATCTAAATTGCGTGTGATTGTGATATTTTACTTCTTGAACACTATAAATTCATCTAACTTTTGATGGAGTGAATCGATTTTGCAATGAAACAAAACTGGTCAAGTGCGAGCCGGACTCGGGCACGAAGGGTTCCGTACCATTATCGCAAAAAACGGCAAAAATATCACGTTTGTTATATGGGAGCGGGCCACTTAAATATTTAATTTATTTTGGTTTTTGTATTTGTTGTTATAGCGGCAACGGAAACTATCACGGTTCATAGACGGATCCTGGAGTCTTAGTAATAGGGTCTCGTTTTTACCCTTTAGGTACGGAACCCTAAAAACTAAGTAATACTTTAAGTTACGCACAATTGTTTATGTATAAAAGTTGTCTGTACATTGGTTTCGTACATTTAACATGATGCGACATAAATCCCAAAGGTGCTGGAAATGGGTTCTGTTGGTTATCCACCCCGCATCCACATCCACATCACACACCCCGTTCCTTTAGTCCGTCAGTGGGATTATCAAATAATATTAGACCCGTAGTTTTTTAATGGATAGACCACGGCAGCGGAGCCGTGGAAAAAAGCATAGTACACACAGGCCAATAATAGTCCGTTTAGCTCTATTAAACACGTCAACTAAATTGATTGATCGGAGCAACAGCGGCATTCTACTAATTTTACAAAGACACTGTAAACAGTGGAGTACACATTCCGGAACGCAGCAAATGAGTTCTCTAGAATTGCATACAATTTCAAGGACAATTACCTTGAAGTTATTAAGACGGTACCCTGACCAAAAAATCGGCATGAGATATGAGCATTCCTATTGGTCTAGCGGCACTGGTGGCGCATGAATTACAGTAGTGAATACGCCCAGATTTTAGAATAAAATCTATATAAAATCGAATTTTGGTATTTTGAAAAAAAAAATCTACAAAAATGTTTGTTATTAAATTGTCTATCCATTAGTGTTAGTACAAAAAATAATTAATACGAGGAGATGCATAATATCAATAATTATTTCCCATTTTCATGTTTTTTTGGAAGGAGATTAGTGAAATATACGTCTATACAACATTAAAAAAAAACCTAAATCTACCATTTTAGAATCAATATTATGTAGAAATTCAATGTATTTTTATTAATTGATATTTCTTTTTAAATAACGAGTAGATAGCTCCTAAAAACAGCACAAAAACGGTTTGCGCGGCGTTTTGCTCGGGTACCGCCTTAAGTAATGCTATTATTACTTCGCGTGCCTATCATTGCGTTGAATGCTTGACGGCCAGCGTAGCAGTAAGAAATAGTCATAATTAACCTGCTTGGATTAAGAGTAAATATGGCCAGTAAGCACCGACTGAATTTTCTTAGTAAAAGTCATAATTCGAGGTTTGGCTCTCGACTTCCTCCTCATATTGGGCCATTTTAGATAAAGGTATTCATTTTAGATAAACTGGAAAATTAAGATATATACTATGCTCCTATGTTTTCCTTTTTAAGGTTCCGTAGCCAAATGGCAAAAAAAAACGGAACCCTTATAGATTCGTCATGTCTGTCCGTCCGTCCGTATGTCACAGCCACTTTTTTCCTATACTATAAGAACTATGTTGTTGAAACTTGGTAAGTAGATGTACTGTGAACCGCATTAAGATTTTCACACAAATATAGAAAAAAAAAAACAATAAATTTTGGGGGTTATACTTGAAACTGAAACTAAAATTATTTTCATAAACCCATACGTGTGGGTATCTATGGAAAGGTCTTCAAAAATGATATTGAGGTATCTATTTTTTTTTTTCTAAACTGAATAGTTTGCGCGACAGACACTTCCAAAGTGGTAAAATGTGTGTGCCCCCGCCGCTGTACTTCTAAAATAAGAGAATGATAAAACTAAAAAAAATATATGATGTACATTACCATGTAAACTTCCACCAAAGATTGGTTTGAACGAGATCTAGTAAGTAGTTTTTTTTCAATACGTCATATATCGTAAACCGAAATTTACCAAGTACGGAACCCTTCGTGCGCGACTCCGACTCGCACATGGCCGTATTTTATTTCATTTAAATTTGTCAAATTAGTAAGACTAAGCCTCTATTGACAGCGCAATTTTGAGGCTTGCTTCTAAAGATAGTGTATCATCAAAAAGGAAAACATAGGGGGCGTAGTATATATATCTTTCATTTTCAGTTTATGGAGTATCTTTTAAATTGGTCCAATATTGGAGGAGGAAATAGGCGAGAAACAAACTTCGAATTATGACTTTTAACTTAGGAAATTCAGTCGGCGCTCTCTGTCCATATTGCTTCTTAAGAGGGGACTCTAGTGAGACTTTCTCCATACAAACACATTCTGCTGTTTTCTTCGTGGATAATGCCTCTAGAGCAATGATTTTTTTCCATAAAATCTAGGTGTAATTAATACGTGCCTGTATCATTTCCTTTTTTCCAAAACATAATCACAAAAAGAAATATGACAATCCAAAAATCCGAAAAAAATGTCCGTTTTTACCGCCACGTTCAGAAGACTTTCAGACAAAATTTATAAGTTTTTAACAAAAAAGGAAATGATAGGAGCATAGATATACTTTTCCTCTAAATTTTGATATAAGAATTTTTTAGATCAGACCAGTTTTCATGAAGAAAACAGCAGAATACGAAACGGCTTTTAGTCAAAGTTTTTGTAGACAAAATCAGCCTGAGCTGCAGTTGTCCCTTTCGCACTTTTCGGGGTGAGGTTGGAGGTGTCGCGACGGCAATAGTTTCTTCAAATACCTATTTTTCAAATTCCTGTTGACTAGAGTCCGCTCTTAAGCCGGTCAGCTAACGGAAACACTGGCCACATTAGCCACATATATTGTTAAAGAGGCCACTGAAACACATATATCGGTAGAAGATAAATAGCCTAAAATAAGTCTATGTACAAACATTGGTATGAAAACAAATCGTGCGTTAACAAGCGTGGGAGGAAGCCTTTCAAGAAATTAGTCTCTATTAATAGCGAAGTAAATATTAGGACGAAGGGATCTATTCCCGAGAGTCTCCTTAGTAGCAACTAAATATAATCGTGTGAGAATGAATGTTTGTGTGTGGTCTAGATATTATCAACATTCATACTATAATTATAAATTCGAAAGTAACACTGTATGTCTGTCTGTTACCTTTTCACAACTAAACCACTGAAACGATTTCAATGATATTTGGCAAGGAGATAGATGGGAGATGGATGGATGGCCATAGGCTACACGATGCTAAAAAAAATGGTATGGTAGATAGGGTAGGGAATGTAGGGTAGGGTAGGTACGGTAGGTAGGTGGGTAGGGTAGGGTAGGTTGTGAAGGTAGGGTAGGTAGGTATGTAGGGTAGGGTAGGTAGGTAGCCAGTTGACGGCAGCGGAGCGGCGGGGGACAGGTATTAATAATATTATAAATCCGAAAGTAACTCTGTCTGTCTGTTACCTATTTACGCTTAAACTGCTGAACCGGTTTAGATGAGATTTAGAATGGAGATATTTAGAGACGCTGGGAAGGACATAGGATAGATTTTGTCCCGACAATCATACGTAAGGGAGGGGAAAGAGGGTAGAGGTTTGTTTGGTGAAGTAAAAAAATCTCAAGTAAAGCAGCGCACAAAACCTATATTCGAAGTACTAATGCTACGTAGACGAAGTCGCGGCCAAAAACTAGTCATAAATAAAGAGTGCAGTACTAATATCGTTTGACAACCTGCTGTAAAGGATAACGGTTAGATAAAAGTACTCAAACGACAGATAGGGCATGACTAAAACTTTCTGAGAAGTACCGAGCAAGCTTATCTTGTGTAGTGTTTGTTATCTGTTCGCGAAAACGGTTCGTTGACGTCGCCTGCGCGGGCGCATCTAAGCGATCAATTGACATAGCCGTAACTGTCGTAATCCTGAGAATTTACATTACGTCATTCCACGGTTTTATTTGAATTATTACTTCCGTTATATCTGTGAATTCACTTCACTGCGAATTAAAACATTAAGTGCGATCTTTCTGGGGTTATCGGGTAAAAAATTACGTCTGGAAACTTTCTAGCAGTGCATTTTAAGACAATAAGTAAATGGTTAAAATGCAAAAAATATGTAAATTAATTATTTGCATTATTCACTGTCTGCGCGTAGATTTTATCGGTTTCCTTGGTGTAATAGTTTAAGATGGACTTGTGCAGTTAGCTTGTGCTTGACCGAAAAATAATGATAATTGCAAACACCGTTACTTTATAATTATTCGCGAGAGATTGTCAACTCATTCTTCTCGATAAAACACTATTTACCCGACTGCCGAAGGAGGGTAATGTGTTTATCAGTCTATGTATGTATGTATGTTTGTTCCTATATGGCGTTCCAGACACCAAACGCGTTGGCCGATTTTGATGATTCATACGTCAATCGATTCGTCTTAACCCTGCGAGTGTCATAGGCTACATTAAAATTGGACAATAGAAAAATGGCGGATTTTGGGTGCCATATTGTGGAGACCCAATTTTTTTTTCTTCTAAACCTATCGTGTGGGGTATCAAAATAAAGGGTTTTAAGAGGTGATTTCAAAAATATATAACACTTATATGTTTAAATGTATCTAATTCGAAAAAAAAACTAACTAAAAACTTATAAATAAAAAAACTTAATTCAAAATATCAAAAAACCCGACTGCTTCATAAGCGAACTAAAAAGTCGTAAACAAGGGAAAAATCATGCTGTGCAGGCGGAGGATACACCAGATTTTGGTCAGCCAGCCCGCGAATATGTATCCTCCGACTGCACAGCATGATTTTTCCCTTGTTTACGACTTTTTAGTTCGCTTTTGAAGCAGTCGGGTTTTTTGATTTTTTGAATTCAGTTTTTTTTTATGGGATTTATTTTATTCATCAGATCATTTCAGATCTGTTCACAATAAACCGAGAGTTGATAATCTCGCTAAATTAATTTTAGCACAAACTTACGGTATTTGCAATAATTCGATGGCATGTATAAATACTTAATAACAGACAGAGATATATAGAAAATAACTACGGAACTGTTTTAGACACCACGTAATACATAAACAACAATTTTCGCGCTGGTTTTGTTCAATGAAATAGAAATAAATATCCGTTCTAATCATAGATATACCTACGCAAACACACTCTGATATTAATAAGAGCTGCTATATTTTAACGAAATGCTGGCATTTTCAGACAGGAAAAGATAGCACACAGACCTATTTCAACAGAGGATGAATGTAGGTTGAAAGTTGGAAAAGATAGATAAGTTTTGCTTGCTAGCTCGCCATTGTTGAACCTAGTTAGAGACCAGACTTATATCTAGGTAGGTGTATACCCTAACAAGTCTAACATAGCTAATTCTTATTCTTTATTGTACAAAAAAAACATAAAACATACAAATACAATAGGACAATTTATGTACAAAGGCGAGCTTAACCCATAGTTGGGTTCTCTAACAGCAAACCTCAGTTTCGTAGAAATATGACATTTGAGGATAGTACATCCATGTGCACAACAAAATCTTATTAAAAAATCTAATGTAAAGCTAATGTTAGACTTGTTAGGGTATATTAATATAATAAAGTTTGTTAGCGCCTAACTGTGTCAGTTTCTGAGGTATGGGAGCGGTACGGGAGGGGTGTGTTTACGAAACGTCAAACGACGCGTAACTTCAGCAGTGCTGCCAATTTAGCGCTTTCAGCGCCAGATCTAGCGCTTTTTTTCTTCAATAGCGCGTTCTAGCGCCTAGCGCTAAATCTAGCGCTTTTTGAAACTCTGCGCTTGCTTTAAAAAATAGTAACTGCGCAAACTATCAATTTCCCAACTACGTGTTAAGGAAAATTTAATATAAATTGAACTCCAAAACTGATCAAGACCATCCTTATTTCGGCGGCAGAAGCAATTGTAGTAGAATCAGACGATGATGAATTAATGTAATCCCTATATTTTATAAAATAATTACATTAACACCTTACTAATTTATTATATTATTAATAAACAAGTACTTTAATGTATGTAACTCTTTTATATGACTTATTTTGATTGAATAAAAAAAAACAAAATTGCGTTCTTACATTATTATATTACGTTTTGTTTGAATTTGGCGCCGAATTTGACCGATTTGTGGAGCGATTTTTTGACAGCTACCATTTAGCGCGTTCTAGCGTTTTTTTAAAGAGCTAACAGCGCGTTTTTGCTTAAACGAGTTGGCAGCACTGAACTTCAGTTGGGCGTCAGGCTTGCTGTCGTCAACACGTGTTAATAGGACAGGTCGCTTCAAGTAAAACGCACACGGTATTCGCAACCAAAGATAAGTCCTCCAATAAGGTCTCAAACTAAATTAAAAGCGAGACAGTTAGGAAACGTCATGTCACGTCACTTATCACCCCTCCCGTACCGCTCCCATACCTCAGGAACTGACACAGTTAGGCGCTAGACCTGTAGTTTTTTTTTTTTCGGTAATCTCCAGAGATTATCTCGCTCAAGCAATTCGAATCAGGGGTGTTATGAATATGGAATTAGGATTTGGATACGGATATAGAAATAAAATTATACCGGTTTCGGATACGGATATTAATTTTTATCAATATACTAGCGACCCGCCCCGGCTTCGTACGGGTAGTGAGGGTATATATTATAGTAAGCATCATTAAATGATAGACATATGCCATCGCGGACTTTTCTGTGGACCTATAAAAGAGTACAATTCCACCATACATTGTTTTGTTATATCTCAAAGCGATTAGGCAGCGTTTACGATTAAAGCTCCCAGGCGGCTCGCGTGTTTTTTTTCCGAAGTTTTCTACAAATTCTCGTCATATTTCGACCAATTTACACAAAATCATAACAAATTATACACAAACCGGCCTCATGAATGTCTATCTATTGGTGAAAACTGTATGAAACCCGTTTAGTAGTTTTGCGTTTATCGGGAACAGACAGACAGTCGCGGCGGTGGACTGTTTTTTTTCCCGACTGCCGAAGGAGTGTAATATGTTTATCAATCTATATAATATGTATGTATGTTTGTTCCTCTGTGGCCTTCTAGAGACCAAACGCGTTGGCTGATTTGCAGATCAACGTGTCTCATTTAGACACCGCACATATCCGAAACTTTTACATAGGAGTCGGTTACGGTTTGGATTTATATTAATTTCGGATATCCGGTTGTTTCGGTTACGGAGCTCCTTAACATCTCTGATCCGAATGGTGGTTCGAGAACTACGAGTCGGTTTAAAAAAAAATATTTTCTTGGGATCTAAAAAAGGCTATAGGTTATTTAATATCTCGCAACGACCTTCAGGTCCGAGCAAAAAGTTAGAACGAGTAGAAAGTGCGGGCGGGGGAAACCGTTAGTCATTTCGACTACAGAGATACTGTGTAGTCGACTTTTATCTTTCATTAACAAGCCTAAAGATAAAAATTCATTGAGGAAAATGTTAAAAGAAACTAAGTAGTATGAAAACTACGAGAATTTTATATTTTAAAACTCATGCAACAGCATTTTTTCAGCACTGCAGTATGTGCATGTAATTATAAAAGTAGTTATTTGACCTCGTATACATTTAATTACATTTTACAAAATACATATATATGTATATATTTTACTGTTTCTCTGTGCGAGTTCCAAGAAAAAATATTCATAAGTCTTCTTAAAAATATGTTTATTGTCTACATCATCCAAATATTATAAATATGTAGTATGTATATTTGTAAACTAATAACACCTGAACGGGTGAACGGATTTGGATGTTTGGAAAGAATCACGGGTAAAGCATGGCCTAGATTAGAACTTAGGAAGTTAGGATACTGTTTAACCTCCGACGGAAAAAGAGGGGTGCTATAAGTTTGATGTGTATTTTTGTGTATCTGTCTCTGGAATCATTAGCTCTTAAACGGATGAACCGATTTCGATTTCGTTTTTTGTTCGAAAGGCGTCATTATCGAGAGTGTTCGTATGTATGTTTGATGAAAATCGGTTAAGCCGGTCAAAAGTTATGGGCGTTTTCCTGTTTGAATGGGGGTATTTTTGAAAAATATCTTTTCATAACTACATGTTGGATAGATTGTAGATCGAAGCGTGTGTACTACTAGATAAATTAAGTATAAAACATGAAAAAAAACTTGTCAGAGCTTATTTTAATTTTACTTGTTATCCAGTGGATTCAGAGTTCCCGTAGGATGAAAACCGGCCAAGTGCGAGTCGGACTCGCGCACGAAGTTTCCGTACCACTATCGCTAAAAACGGCAAAAAATCACGCTTGTTGTATGGGGAGCCCCACTGAAATATTTAATTTATTCTGATTTTAGAATTAGTTGATATAGCGGCAACAGAATCATCATCTTTATAATTTCACTGTCTAGCTTTGACGGTTCATGAGATACAGCCTGGTGACAGACAGACAGACGGACCGCGGAGTCTTAGTAATAGGGTCCCGTTTTTACCCTTTGGGTATGGAACCCTAAAAACGTTATTAAATAAGTAATAAGTTAATAATGTTGTTAGTAGTATAATAAGTATTTTGTTTAATTGGACAGTATGATAACATTTAATTGTACACCTGTTTTTTATCCCGAATAAAATAGAATAATTTTATTATTTCACGCAAACGAAGACTAAAAAGGTAGTATGTACAAATTATGTAGTATAGTATGTACAGATTTCAAATCTCCAGCATCAATTTTCAATACTTATTGAAAACCTATAATTAGAACACGTTTACAATTTACTAAATTAGCTTGGTGACGTGTGGGAAGCATGAAGCATGAAAATAATGTGTACACTATGTATTCAATTATGTTAGCGTAAACACTTATTACGTAACTGTAATTGGATTTTACATGTCCGGAACTGCAGACAGATTGGGCTGAAATATTGCCGTCATAAATATGGGATGTCCATCAAATGCCAGCTTCATATTATCTGATAGATATGTAGTACCATTTAGCTATAACAAAGAATTTGTGTACGCAAAAATGATTTATGCCATTTTTCAGCATTTTTACTGACTGTACCTTATATCTTTGTACTTCTTTTGGTATTCGTTTAAACCATGATATCCGTTCAGTTTAAACAATAAATATGAGTTAAAACAAATACCAGTGGTATTAGTTTTTGGTATTAGACTGGAATAAATCGAAAATATCTACCAGATTTAAGTTAGTTGGTAGTAATCTACAGGTTGCTGAAATAGCTCAATGTATTGTTGTATCAAAAACTGTGTATTGTTGTACAACTTGAGAAAGGCATATTTATGTCCAGCAGTGGTCAGCAATCGAAGGATTAAACTCAAAATCTTCGGGTCCAATGTCAAATCCTTGCTGCTCTACGGGTGAGAAACGTGGAAAGTCACAAAGGACATCTCACGCCAAGTACAAGTCTTCGTCAACCGCTGTCTCCGTCGCATTCTCAGCATTTACTGGCCAGAGACCATCTCCAACGTAGAGCTGTTGGAGAAATGCCGCCAGATCAAGCGTCGCAAGTGGAGATGGATTGGCCACACGCTTCGAAGGGGTCCCGATCACATACCTTATAAGCAAGCTTTTGACTGGAATCCCCAAGGGAAGAGAAAGCGAGGCCGTCCCCGTCAAACCTGGCGTCGCACCGTGTTGGCAAAAGCGACGAGCATCGGTATGACATGGAGCGAGGTGAAGCGTGAAGTTCAAGACCGATCGCGATGGAGGACATCTTTGGACGCCCTCTGCCCCATCCAGGGGTTATAGGACATTAAGTCAAGTGGTCAGCAATAGTCTGAGTGAGCCGAGTTGATTGTCTGACGATTTTTTTTTTTGAGTTGTTTGATGCGCCACTTCTTCTTCCCAGAAAAAAAAATTAGGAAAGTGTTAAAGGGCACACGTTTTGTGATTATTGAAGTTCACAAAATGCTGATTGTCAACCTAAAGTCTCCGACATAGAACGAAAAGAAATTTAAGTAGTTAACACCTGCCTACCGATGTAATCCAAAATTTAAAAACGATACGAGTAAACTGTAAAGGCAATGTCGCTAACACAATCAAAACAATCCTATCGCGGTAAGGGGCGTCCTTGACGCCTTATTACCGGGTTATTTATTTTATTTTTGTTTGTGTTTTGTTTAGCTGGTGTCTCCTGTGCGGGTCACAATTAAATATTTCACTATTAAATACACACTTATCACGAAATTATTTTCAGTAATGAGTTGATATCTCCTAAACAGTTGGACCGTTTTACATGATTTTAACGGGTATAATGGTTCTACGCCTTTACCTTTCATTTGAGAACAAAATACACATCTCCATACGCAAAACAACATGTTTGCAAGTTACGTAATTATACTTTTTAGTAAATGTCGGAACAATGAGATTTTTTTGTTGCCATTTCGCGGAGACTATAACTTTGAATAAAAGTTTTGATACTCAGGACAGTGGGTGACTGTGGAACTAAACACGTTTAACCTAAAACACGTACTGGCAACTCGTGTAGGTGTTGAACTACGTAATCCGCAAAGGACTCGCAGATTCCACGTATAAGACAATAAAGTAGAAAGTTGTACAGCGCCCACGCTCAGTTGGTACTTGCGTTTAATTATATTAAAACTTTGACCACATTATGAGGATGCATGGGTAGGTGGGTAGGAGGAGTAGATACTACTTGTGACAAAGGTTGGGTCGTCCATCTTTGTTTTAAAGGAGGTCTGTTGACATGCAAATTGGGGCAAGCAAATAATTGGGTGTGATAATCCGAATTAAAGGAGATTGCCCATACACAGGCCCCTTATGAGGTATCGTGTCTGCGATTTCAATATTATACAAAAATAGGATTTATATTTTGTGTTATTTTCCATCTGTTTCCTTTACTTTATATGTACAGACAACAACAGCACAGGTTCCTTCACTTGGACATTTGTATGCACCTTATTGCATTGTAATAAGGGTTAATTTCAAGAACAGAAAAATCGTTATATCTCGTGAACCCCGCAAAATAAATGAAAAATGTTTTCTAATTATGAAAATAACACGTTTTTCTACAATATGCAACCAAATTCATCAAGATACAACCATTTTTTCAAAGGGGCCCAAGTTCCCTTACAAAATGGGCATTCTCCTTTGTTTAAGTTTGTGTTGGGTTGTTTTTAGTGAAAGCATACACGGATAGTATTAGGGACTAGGGTCCTGCAGCCAATTGCGTATGTGAATTCGGCAAGCCAAAGGGTTTTGACGACATCAATCGACCAATCACATGCGCGATGAAAGACGCGATGTGGATTTCCGTCTATGTGATTGGTCGATTAAGAAAGTAAAAAATTATAATTGACATACCCTATCGAGCGGGGTATTGTTCTTTAAAGCTTGTTGAATAGATACATGCTGTATTTTTGGTTTAAAAATATTGGAAATCAAAGGAATGAGAAGCCTCCAAAGTCAGATTTAACAAAAAAAAAACCGAAGTATTTTTTTACTTCCCATTGACCTATGAACTTCAAATGTTCATTATTACGTATATTTTACTAACAAATACCATTATTTTGAATCAGATTTTTCATTGAAATTTTCATTTTTTTTCTATTAAAACCAACTTGTTTTTGCAGTTTGGTACGGAACCCCAAATGTGTGAAGACCGACAAGCACTTGAACAGTTTCTTTTACTTATTTAAGGCGGTACCCCGAGCAAAACGCCGCGCAAGCCGTTTTTTGTGCTGTTTTTAGGAGCTATCTACTCGTTATTTAAAAAGAAATATCAATTAATAAAAATACATTAAAATGCTACATAATATCGATTCTAAAATGGTAGATTTCGTTTTTTTTAAATGTTGTATATATTTCACTAATCTCCTTCCAAAAAAACATAAAAATGAGAAATAATTATTGATATTATGCATCTCCTCGTAAACTGTTCATTAATTATTTTTTGGACTAATGGATAGACAATTTATTAACGAACATTTTTGTAGAGTTTTTTTTTATGTCAAAAGACTCAAATTCGATTTTATAAAGATTTTATTCTAAAATCTGGGCGTATTCACTACTGTAATTCATGCGCCACCAGTGCCGCTAGACCAATAGGAATGCTCAAATCTCATGCCGATTTTTTGGTCAGGGTACCGTCTTAATATAGGCTCGCGTCTCGCCTAATGTAATTTTTTTCAATAACAACAACAAACTCAGCCTCCCATATTTTGTATATTTACTATATATGTGTGTATTTAAAACACGCAGAAGTTAGTTCTATGGAATAATAATTATTTTAATACTACATTGTTTATAACTAAACGTATGGGAAAAACGACCTGCGAATTGCGATGCTTTATTTAGATTACGTCAAGAAATATACGAGACGAATGTAAGCATTTGAAAACGCGCGCAGTTCCGGGGCAGAGAGCCAGTCTTCTCATAACACAACAGTATTTTCAACTTTACGGCTATAAACTCAAGGTTGAAATTGACGTGTTTGTATCAGTTGTCTGGTCAATTATACACACAATTGTGGGTTACACAATGATCAGCAAAGCGTATTCATTGATGAGCATACAAAATAGATAAGTAACAGTTGATTGCGCGACAGTTGTGCAATATATCGAGTAACTGTATCGTTCGTATTAATTAAGGTTGAACTAGTCGACGGCACGAACTATTTTGTACGCGGGGGATGCTATCTTATCCGACAACACGTGCGAAAGAAACAGATGCTGTACGAATTAGCACTTTTGCAAGTTTGTAGCGAAATGGATGATGATTTAGGACGAAAACGAGCGCGCGATTTTTTATAAACAGACCTTTGGGAGTCTGGATATCATGAAAAACCAATAAATGAATATTTTCCAAATAAAATTGTTGTTGTTAATTGTTTAATTATTATTATTATTTATTTTGTTTATTATATTGCAATTTTCCTTCTTCTTATGGTATTTATTTTCGCCCAAAGATGCGTTAAAATTAGTGTTGAAATATGGAACTTTTAACGCTCATAACTTTCAAATATATATATTTTTTATATTTTTGTTTACATACAGGATTAGATAATGATGAGACAAATCGATATAATTTTTTATTTTGAACGTACATATCTGATCTTCTTCTCCTTTTCAAACTCAAATTTGGACTCAACTAGCCACCTGGACCGCTCTTTCATTTGCCACGTTCAGGTCCTGAAAGGTGCAGGGGGCTGGGCATCAAGGGCAGTCAAGGAGGTGGGGCATATCCTGCGACGGGCCCCACACTGTGTTTGAGATGGGTCTATGAGATTCCTTTTTTTCTACAGCGACCAACCTGTACCAAGCTGTGCTATCTGATAAAATCACATTTTAGTTTAGCGAGATTTGTCGGTGTCAAATTTTTTTTTATCTATTTTGCCCATTTTTGAACAGGCTGTTCAAGGAACATTTTTAGTTTATAATTATATCAAGGATCAAAAATAGGTTTGGAATACAGCAATTTGAAACTACGTTTTTATCTTTTTAGCCGGTACTTATTGATAGTAGAAACAAATGGATGGGTAGAGAATTTTCTGCTGATTACGATGGCATGAAAACTCTAAAATCATGCATTGTCAGCTAGTGGCATTTTAACTTACGGACGGCAGCTATAATGTAGATAGATAAGATACTGAAGCATTGGTTCAATGAAATGGCGTTCAATGAACTGTATGCTAATTTAATGGGTTAAAGGCCTTTACAAACTGCACAAAATATCAATAGTGAACAAGGTCAAATACATTCGCTGCCAAGGACTCGACTACCGAGTCCGGCACAATGGTTTTTAGGGTTCCGTACCCAAAGGGTAAAAACGGCCCTTTTACTAAGACTCCACTGTCCGTCTGTCTGTCTATAACCAAGCTGTATCTCATGAACAGTGATTAAAAATTTCACAGATGATGTAATTTCTGTTGCCGCCTATAACAACAAATACTAAAAACAGAATAAAATAAAAATTTAAGTGGGAGCTCCCATACAACAAACGTGATGTTAGTATTTTTTTGCGATAATGGTACGGAAACCTTCGTGAGCGAGTCCGACTCGCACTTGGCCGGTTTTTAACTTTTTCAGTGAATGCGAACGTGTTAAAATAGTCAGCGAAACTTTGCAAATGTAATGTTTATTGATCATCGTGATGACTTCGTCACATCTTTTTAGGGTTCCGTACCCAAAGGATAAAAACAGGACCCTATTACTAAGACTCCACTGTTCGTCTGTCTTTCTGTCACCCGGCTGTATCTCATGAACCGTGGAAGCTAGACAGTTGAAATTTTCACAGATAATGTATTTCTGTTGCCGCTGTAACAACAAATACTAAAAACAGAATAATATTAATATTTAAGTGGGGCTCCCATACTACAAGCGTGATTGTTTTGTTGTTTTTTGCGATAATGGCACGGAACCCTTTGTGCGCGAGTCGGACTCGCGACTTAGCCGGTTTTTTTGTATTACTGAAAGTCGACTGTGAAGCACGCTTGCCTAAAAGTAGGATTCCTAGATTGGAACGATAGATCAAAAATGACGCAAAAATGGTAAGTAGGGGCAGTTTTCTCACACAAAATACCAAATGAAACAGTGCTGTTTCTGTTAGTATGATAAACGTCGTGGTTTAGAGCGTAAATAGGAGAAACTGTATCTTTAGAATTCGAGCCAACGTAACTACTATATACTGAAGCGTGATACTTTAGCAGTCACGACGACTACCTTCCATTATTCTGGAGCACATTCAACGCTCTCCAACTGACACTAAGCTGCACCGTAACTTTTAGTTATAAATAACATACGGATTACCTATTGTTGTTTGGTGATAACGTAGAAACCGGGGAACATGATTTGAATATTAACGAGTCAGATGAAAGTAAACCGTATTACGATGTACCAAGCGTGATATTAGCCGACTAACCGAAATGAACGACTATTCGATTCAACGGCCAGATATGGCGGCAAGTTTGTTGGCTTACTTCAGGTAAATATTATTGCAATATTAATGTGACAAATTGACAAACAAAAACGCTCTTAAACTGCTGTGATTGGCTGTTGACTCCCAGCATTTTCAGCCTACTTTACGTTTCTAGAAACTGTCCAACAGTCTTTCGCAAACCACGATCATCGTGCGTAGTTTTATTCAACCGAAAATGTATATGACTAAAAGACGGAAGACTCTTTGAGTGCCAATCAGAACCATCACCATATCTGACCGCATCTAAAAACAAACACCCGGATAAAAGAAACTAACGAAATCAGCCACCTCTGGCGCTGTCGAGTTCAACTTGACATAGCAGAGGTCCTCGTAAATCTCCTCCACGCGGTCCTCGCAGGTGGCGGAGGGTATGGTGAACTGCACCCAGGGGACCGTGTCCGTGGTCGCCGGATGGCCCGGGCACGCCTCCATGACGCTGGAGTACGGGGGAGGCGCCATTGTCGCACTCGCGCTACTACAAGGGGTGTTAAATTACATCGCACTTTGAAAGTTAGAATGAGGGTTGTTTGGACTAGTTTAGTACTTACACAGATTGCAGATCTTTGTATATGTCCTCTTCTGACTGCGTTCTGAGAGCGGAGAATGGTCTGCAAGAAAATTGAGAGTGTGAGTACAGAATTGTAAGATTTTCTTGCTTCCTAATCTGTTAGATATTTTTTCACTGCGAAACAAATCCGGATATCCTCATTTATCATTGCCCAAGACTACTTACGTAACGATTAATAGCCCTATAAAAAGAACAATGAATTAAACCATGAATCACAAATCTATTAGTCTCGGATCTCATTCACAAAAAATACTTATCATTTTATCGTCATTAAATCTCTACAATAAAGACTGACTCACTTCATATTCTTGCAGTTTTGAAATCAGAAATAGGAGGCTAGTTTCCTTCTCGCGTAGATCTTATAACATAGAGCTTGGTCACATAATGAAGACCAATTTTTTAGTTTTCGGGGGGAAACCTTCATAGGGCACCTGGACTTTTGGGGATAGAGCAGTTTGGGATACTTACCTCACTAAATCCACCCCGGTGTTCACCATCAGCACAAAGAACATTACCTGTTCAAATGCCAACCAAACGTAACGCCTGTTAAAAGTTAAAACACATCAATGGGAAAACTGTAAAAGGGTTCTCCCTTGGACCTCGCTGTGCACGGCAGTACGTGATTACTGTGCCTCCGTCTTTCTTGAGGTCACTCGATGGACGGACAGAGTCCCCACACTGACCGCTTGAAACCCTGAAGTTCCGTCTACCTATGATGCAGGCGGGGCTACGGCCTTTTAGGCGTCGAGGCCGTTACCTCCCCGACACATTCTTCGCCGAGCAAATTTCATTGATCCCTAAAAAAGCAAGAGGTATTTTTCTTCGACTCACTTGATATTCTTGGCCACCGCCTTGGGACACTGGCTGAGCTTGGCCAGCGTGCACAGCACACGATGGAAGTTGGATAGATCGAACAGCATGGACGGGTCGAAGAGATCCGTCTCCCGGAGCTCGAACACCTCGTGGCATGTTCGGAGGAACACTTTGATGTTGCGCATGCACAGGAACTGGATACAAGAGATAAATATGTGTTGGTTATGTCGCAAATTAGAAAACTGCAAATTTGAGTCGATTGGTCGATTGATAGGGGTCAAAACCTTTGCGTTGCCATATTCACTTACGCAATAAGGCTGCAGGAGTAACACATACACACAGTAGAGGAAAAAAGGAGAACTTTATTAGGGTTTTTTCATAATTAAATTGTGAGGAAACAAAGGAACCGATTGCTATCTGATATATTGTCGTCATATTCTCTTTTTTCGCGGATAATCGCACTGGTAATCAACTTTATTACATGAGAAGCAGTAACGTATTCCTGGACATGGGCACGCTATTCGTTCATAAGACGATTTAGCAACCGTTCGCCTATGACCGATTCGCCATTGGACTGTTCGTCGACAGGACGATTCATTTATTTCCTTTTCACCAGCAGAGTCTTTCACCTACACACATTTCGCCGACAGAACCTTTCATTTACGTCACTTTCGACGACAGGCCTTGCCAGCTACTGAATGTTTCACCGAGACGACGATAACTCTATAACTCTTTTAACTACAGACATTTCTATCTATTGAGAATTCGCCGTCAATTTTAAGACATGTGATATTAAAAAAATATACGTATCTACAGTTTACAGCTGGAAAGGCCTGTCGTCGAAAGTGATATAAATGGAAGGTTCTGTCGGCAAAATGTGCGTAAGTGAAAGACTCTGCTGGTGAAAAGGAAATAAATGAATCGTCCTGTCGACGAACAGTCCAATGGCGAATCGGTCATAGGAGAACTGTTGCTGAATAACATTTATTTTTTATTTTTTTTATTATTGATAGGCTCGCGTTTGACCACTACCTCGCCTGATGGTAAGCGATGATGTGGCCTACGGTGAACCATGCTTGCCTAGAAGTAACCTATTCACTCTTGACTTAAAGAACCCAAGGTTGTAGCTATCAGGAAACAAAGACTCCGGAAGGGAATTCCACTCCTTAGCTGTGCGCACAATGAAAGTATTAGCAAAACGCTTTGTGCGTATGGGTGGGATGTCCACTTTGAACCGATGGCGCATGGCCGTACGTCTTGTAGTCCGATGATGGAAAGGGCTAGGCGGAATCAAATTGTGCAGTTCCGTCGCACACTCCCCGAAATGTAACCGATAAAAAACCGACAGGCTGGCAACTCGGCGGCGATGTTCGAGGCTCTGGAGCTTTGACGCGACCAGTGCATCGTTGCCAATAAGCCTCTTGGCATACAACGTCAGACAGATTTATTTGACCCATTATCAACATTATGAACATTTCACTGTACCTATTAAAACATGAATAACTAACTAATTAACAATCAATCAAAAGAGACGAAAGGCATGCCAAAGATCGCTTTTACTTCGGCTCTCAAGAGCACCGCGAGAACATTTGCCTCCTGATCTTTTATTGATAACATTATCTGTAACTCTGCTACTATTACGAGAGTCATTATTCAACCGCTCTTTACGATGTAAAAGGGTTGATAAGTGCTGTTTTCGAGAGCATTATTTTTATGGCCTTATGATGAATGGTTTATGTAACTGGGTTATTTAGCTGAAGGGTGAATTACTTGAGAAGGCGTATGTAAGGATCGTAGCAGGTGGCGTTCTTTAGTTTCTGCCTCTATCCCCATGGGAAATGGGTGAATCCCCGTGAATTTAAGTTTAGTTATGGATTATAACAGAATATGTTGCCTGTATGCATATATGTACAATATACATCCGCTGGAAGCGAGACGCACGGGAACGGTCAATGTGGCGAAGCTTGGGGTAGCCCTATGTCCAGCAGTGGACGTCTTTTGGCTGAAATGATGATGATGATGATGCTTGTACTCCAAGAGGTTAGGCAGTACCTTTAAAACACTGTAATTATCATGTTGTAGTGGATTCATCATCTGCCTAGCCTTTTCCCAATTGTTGTTGTGGTCGGCTTCCAGTCTTACCGGATTCAGCTGAGTATCAGTGTTTTACATGGAGCGACTGCCTATCTGACCTCGACAACCCAGTAACTGGGTAACACCATACCCCTTGGCAAGACTGGTGTCAGATCTCAAGTTTCTGACTACTCTAACGATTGTCAAAGATCTTCAAATGACAGCCGGGACCAACTGCTTAACGGACTTTCCGAGGCGCGGAGAAAACTCGGTATGTTGAAATGGTCACCCATCCACGGACCGACCTCGGCAAGCGTTGCTTAACCTTGAAGATCGGCCCGTGCGGCTGTTATTATTTAGCCACGAGCTCCTCTTGTTGTCTCCTCACGTTGTAGTGGATTACTACCTACAACAATATGAGGGATGTTTCTTGGGTAGAAAAATGATAATTGTAGTTAGTCCGTCAGTGAGATTTTCAAATAGGTAATATTTGACACGTATTTTATGCTTTACCAAATCAATAAAAATTTACAAAATTAAAGCGCATCAAAATTCAGGAGTGGGGGCTTGTGACGTCACTAAGGCAGTATAAAGCGTACTAGCGGCGTGACGTTTCACGATATTTCAACGCATTATATCGTCGTCACTTTATGTTTACGTGTCAAAAGAAAAATACGTGTCCAATATTGTATAATAATCTGCCTGACGAACAAAAAACGAATTTTCAGTAAATTACCCTAATCTGCTCTCTGGTAGGTAGCTTATGTGTGACTATGCATCCAGAGATGCAATGCGACAAAACGTCACTACAGCCGTTCGTCGCGCCTCCCTTATTTTCGGTGTCTGTGAACGCTTTAATGACCGAACTTTGACTAAGACATGGCTGGCCCATTATCTTTATAGGTATAATTTGTACCAGTTTTAAATAATGACTATGTAAACGCCATATTACATGGTAAGTTAGCATGGCAACTCAATTACTAAACCTAGTTATCACTCCACATAAACTTGGCTTGTAATGGAATCTTCAGAATGTATCATTACTGGCTAATCTTAAGTATACACTCTTTACTACTCATAAAATAAGCATGTATTACAGTCAATAATGATAGAAACACTGGGTGTCTACAGATTACCTATAATTATCTGAAAATAAAAGGTAAATGATAGTACTAGCATCACAGATTGTTAAGATGGGTTTCTGTGACACATTAATATAGCAATTCTACCAAAAAGATGTTGATAAACTTATTACAGAGGTAGCACATACTTAAAGCATTTTGGTTCAAACCAATTACAGGCACTTGTGACCTGTCAAGGAGTTGGTCAGTTAGAAATATAAAACTATACTTCATATAAGATAGCTTGATCTCTGTGACAGCTCTCAGTATCAATACAGTA
Organism: Orthosia gothica; assembly: GCA_949775005.1. Taxonomy (NCBI): domain Eukaryota; kingdom Metazoa; phylum Arthropoda; class Insecta; order Lepidoptera; family Noctuidae; genus Orthosia; species Orthosia gothica. Next base: position 2,489,647 of record OX459048.1, on the reverse strand, counting down.
ACAATAGCACTTGACAGGCTAACATTAACGTATATGTCAGTTTGACATATGTCGCAGAGATCAAGCTATATTTTATGAAGTATAGTTTCCCATTCCAAAGCATAGACCTCTGAAGCCCTTTTTATCACAGACACAAAATTGACACATGCAAATGTCAAATTACTTCATATAGGGCTTATGAGGCCTCCTGAGGTATGTTATGTATAAGTCCTTATAGACCTACTACAGTATTTGATACTACAAGACTTATATTTATCATACCTCAGAAGGCCTAATAAGCTCTAAAAGAAGTAATTTGACATTTGCTTGCATCAATTTTGTCTCAGAGATAAAACAAGACTTTAGTGTAGAGGTTTTTAGAGAAGTAAGGAGTATTTTACCTCCTAGAAATGAAAAAAATGCGAGAAGATATAGTTAGTAACTGTAAACAAGCTATAAGCCATAGCTATTTTATTACTGTACCCATAAACATAGGGTGACTGTTTTAATAGGCACCAGTTGTCACAATATGGGCTGTGAAGTCATAAAACAGATATCCTCAACAACAATAGGGAGTGGACTATTTCAATGGTATTTAATAGTACAGTAGGCACTATCTTAAGCACAAACATTAAGGATAAAGTTGAAATGTAAAAACTACTTAAACTAATCAAGCTTGATGATGTTACGTTTAGTAAAGGGTTATGTGACACCTAATTCAATGCATACCTAAAATCCAACAATGAAGTACCTAATAGTCATCATCATCATCATCATAATATCAGACGTCCACTGCTGGACTTAGGCCTCCCCCAAGCGTCGCCACATTGAGCGGTCCCGTGCATCTCGTAATCAGCGGATCCCCGTAACCTTCACCAGGCGTAAAAGCTTACAGTCACTCAAAGGGCAATGGAGAGGGCTATGCTCGGAGTTTCCTTGCATGATCGAATCAGAAATGTAGAGATCCGCAAGAGAACCAGGGTTACCGACATAGCCCGAAGAATTGCCAAACTTAAGTGGCAGTGGGCAGGGCACATTGCTCGCAGAACGGATGGCCGATGGGGCAGAAAAGTTCTGGAGTGGCGACCCCGAACCGGAAGACATTGCGTTGGAAGGCCTCCCACCAGGTGGACCGATGACCTAATAGTAAGGCATTCTATTTTGATTGTTTCTTATACTCCATTTGGGGTAACATTATACATTTAAATAATCACATTTTACAGCCCATTCAACCGATTTTGACTTGCATTAGTGATATGACAAATGGCAGCTGTATTAAACAGTTGGTAACAGGTTTATGCCAGCCTGTAGGATGATGGAATTGCATGAACTAATTCCTCCTCGCCCGTTCCATCATCGGACTACAAGAAGTACGGCGATGCGTTATCAGTACATGGAGAACATCCCACCCATACGCACAAAACGTTTTGGGAATACTTTTATTATGTGTACAGGTAAGGAGTGGAATTCTCTGCCGGAGTCTGTATTTCCTGATAGCTACAACCTAGCAGTCTTTAAGTCAAGAGTGAATAGGTTTCTTCTAGGTAAGCGTGCTACATCGTCGACCACATCATCGCTTACCATCAGTTGAGATAGTGGTCAAGCGCGAGCCTATAAATAAATAAAAAAAAAATCCTTATGTTTAGGGGATAGAACTCAAAATCGGTTAAACAAACTGTAAAAAGGGGTTGTAAAAATTTTGTAATGTTATTTCAAATGGAGCATAGACATAGTGAAAATGGACATTCATTTCTGGGGGAAACACAACACACCAGTCTCTTGGTTGGATTACTGTATGATATTTTTATTTTTGTCATTGCTTGGCTGTCAACAGTATTGCATGGAACCATTAACCCATTAGTATAGGTGTTCCGTCGTTACCTTTGAGGAAAACAACAGGCTTAAATGTGCTAAAGAAGATAATGATTTATGTCAACCATGAATACCAACATAATACTTGCTATTCAAACATGAAAACCAAGCAAAAAATTACCTTATTCAAAATAATGTTTTACCATGAAGGCTTTACATAGCCAATCTATACAAAACCTTGGACATATAGGACAGAGTAATAAAAATAGAGGTCACTCAGAACACGAGGTTTTGATTGGAATGTACAAACAATTGAATTCATAAAAAACAATAAAGTTTCAATTGGAATTTGTAACTATTGAATGGAAACCACAATAATAATTCAATTAGGAATTAATTTAATTACAGATAAGAAATATAACATATTTAGGTGGTTTAGTTAGGTAACAGGAAAAAGTGTATATGTATTAAATAACTGTTATTTACCTATAATATATACTTTAGTTTCCTTGACCCACTATGTTGGGTCTGAATAATGAAGAAATAATATTTACAATTTAAGATGAGATGATATTATTAAAATAAAATCTAATTCAAATTCATGCCATATGGTCATTGAACTTAGTAGAATTCTTCTGTTTAACCCATATTTCAGCTAAATACCTAACTAAAATGTAGGAATATCAACATCTATACTACCTAATATTATAAAGAGGTAAAGTTTTTGAGTTTGTGAGGTTGTAGGGGGTAATCTCTGGATCTACAGAATCGATTTTGAAAATTCTTTCAATAGTAGAAAGGGGGGTGGGCTTTTTTTAATCCCGAAAACGGGTCATGTGGGGTAAGACACGGGGAATAGCTAGTTCAATATAAATTTATGAATTGACAGTCAGTAGTAGGCACCGTCTGTCCATTCACTGTAAGTTTACCATGCAAATAAAACCGGAACATACATTCAATGGCTGTTGAATACACACATATCAATAGCAAAGCTCCATTCATGATTGCATGCATAATTAACTACTCTAACACATTATAACTGTTAATGTAATGCTACATACACATTTCAATACGAGGAAGTCCTGCTGTACGTTATGCACGAAATGTTCACTCAGGATAAACAAAATAAATCTCGTAAATTCAAAAACACGTATTCATATGCGAATGTATAAACCTTGTATCAAATTTCAAAACTACGAATGTACGACCTAGGATTTAGTTCCACATAACACGCGTGCAGCTATTATGTGCCAAATTTAATGGTTTTATAGTAATTAGAGTGAAGGTCGCGGCGGCGGGGCCCAATTACCTGCGCCATCTGAGGCCGCTGGTTCACGTCCTTCATGTCGATGCAGCCCGGGTGCAGCACATTCAGCAGGTTGCACAGCAGCACGCCATCACGCAGGGTATACGCCAGGTCATGAATTGAACTCGTTTCCCAGTTCGCCTTATGGTCGGGACGTAGCAAGCCACATCTCGTCAGCCAGGACGCGCACTCGCGCCACAGATCCTCGCCGCCAGCAGCCATGATTTACACAAACTTCGAAGCGCACATCGATAGTATCAGTACCAAGCACTGCTTTTTAATAATCAACAGGCCATCATTAAACGAGGGTTAATTGATAATTGACATACAAATTGATACAACAAACACAGGACGAACCAAGCGAGAACAAGAATATTTGACAACTGAAGACTAGAGTTGCTACATCGATAAAATAACTGCACACAGATTAGATAACTATCTATCTTTAAAAGTAAATCATCTTGAAAGTTTTAGCACGGCATTATTAGGTACTGCAACTTAGTGTATAAAAAGTTTGAAGCTTTAGTTTTTCCTACCTCATTGAGCTATTCCATGTGGGCGCAAAATGAATAAGAGCAGAATCGGATCTTTCTCTGCAGCCTATGCCGCCGGGGATGTGAATGGACATTAGACAATAGTGCTTGCTGCTTGGCAAACTTACAGAACCACTAGTTTATAATATTTTTAAGAAACATATAAACTCCCGCTGGATAATTAAAGGAACCAGTCTTTTGATAAGAGACGACACTGCCATTAGAGCAGGTCCCTACAATGGTGAAGGCACAAGCTCTGCTAAAACAGAATAACTAGTATCTTTTTGAATTTTTGTACATATCAGCATCATCATCATCATCAGCCTAATAATCACTCAATCTCAATCTTAGGCTTTTTACCCGACTGCCAAAGGAGGGTAATGTGTTTAACAGTCTATATAAGCATGTAAGTATGTATGTAAGTAGGTATGTACTAGCTGACCCACGCGGCTTCGCTCCCGTCAAAATTATTGCCTATGTTACTCGGGAATAATGGAGCTTTCCATAGATGAAAGAATTTTTAACATCGCTCCAGTAGTTTCGGAGCCTATTCGGTACAAACAAACAAACAAAAAATCTTTCCTCTTTATAATATTGGTATGGTATAGATGTATGTAAGTTTGTTCCTTTAAGGCGTTCCAGAGACCAAACGCGTTGGCCGATTTTGATGATTCATACGTCAATCGATTCGTCTTAACCTTGCGAGTGTCATAGGCTACATTAAAATTGGTTAATAGAAAAATGGCGGAATTTGGGTGCCAAATTGTGGGGGCCCAAATTTTTTTTTTCTTCTATACCTATCGTGTGGGGCATTAAAGTATAGGGTTTTAAGAGGTGATTTCAAAAATATATAACACTTAAAAACTAAATAAAAAGTTATAAATAAAAATATTTAATTCAAAAAATCAAAAAACCCGACTGCTTTAAAAGCGAACTAAAAAGTCGTAAACAAGGAAAAAATCATGCTGTGCAGGCGGAGGATACACCAGATTTTGGTCAGCCAGCCCGCGAATATGTACAGCATGATTTTTTCCTTGTTTACGACTTTTTAGTTCGCTTTTTTTTCCAAAATTCTTGAAATAATTATTAACACCAGATTAGTTAGTTATCTTGAACAACATAAACTTTACTCTGAAATTCAATTCAAGTGAACAAGACAATCTACGGTACCGTTTTACAAAGATAGAACCCGCGTTACTTATTTGACAGGTAACTTTTAGGGATACCAATAAACTAAAAGGAGATGTTCCAGAAATGTATGGAGCCTGGGCCAGCTCTATGTACAGTTTATGTAAAAATCGTTATATATTATAGTAACCGTTTTATAATGTTAATTTTCTTTAATTTCACTTCGTTTCAAAGTAAATTCAAATTAACTTTGTCAAGTAGAGCAACACACCATTTATTTAAACATGGTGGATCAGATCAGTAGTATGCGAATAATGCCATTTTGACAATGACATTTGATTGACGTGTCATTGTAAAATGTGCGTTTTAAAAAATAACACGAGTTCAATTGCAACAATGAATCAATAAATCAATATCCGTAGTAGCAAACTGGGTTGTAAAACTAAAACTTCCACTAAAAACGCCGAAACATATCCAATTCAAAGCCAAAGCAAAGAATGACTCAAAGACGTCACTTCTTAAAACTGTCAAAGTCGTCGAACGTCATGTCAAACACAACCGTCATGGCTGCCCTAAAAATAGGGTTATCTTAGTAAAAAATTGATCAAATCATATTTTTTTACGCCTGTACCCTTTTTCAAATTAATTTATTAGTATTTTTATGGTATTCCTCTATTTTTTTCCTATTTATCTATGTAATGTACATATAGATGGCCCAAAATCGAACATCTCCTTTCCCTAAATTTTCCTACTACCGGTGCCGGACAGTATTGGTTTTTGAGTGGTACATATATATACCAGCGGGACAGGACTGGCATCATGTATAGTTTTGTTTTAGGCGTTTCTGAACGCACCGTCAGATCACCCAAATAACTCAAGAGGGTTATGTTCAAAGTTCTTCAAAAATTGTTGAAGAAGAAATTTAAAAAAAGTATTAAAATTAAAATGGACGGTATTAGCAACTGCAGGACCATTGTTAGACCAAATTTAACAGTGGGTACTACTAGAATAGTATATATGTAGAATAATATAAAACCAAGTAATTAATTATGCTTATATTAAATTAATTTAAGTTTCGAGTAATGGAAAATGACTATTGATAAAATGAAGGAAAAAATATCAGTTATGCTGGCAACATTAAGCACGCCACCCGTCGCGCGCAGACTTATCTTGCGCGCACTCTACTCTACATTTACAAAAATACACACGCAGGCACACACACACTTTTATTAGAAATTTAGTAATGTAATGAATAGGGTTTTTTTTTTTATTTTTTTTTGGCTTTTATTAATTTTTTAATCTTTTTTATTTTACAACGGTTTCCTCACGATGTTTTCCTTTACCGTTTTGAGAGCAGTGGTTATGAAATAATTTACACAAAGTAAAGCGCCTGCCTGGGCTTGAACCCACGACTTAAAACTTGTAAGTCGCGGCCGATACCGTTTGTCCATATAGATTTTTCTAAATGATGGACTGAATCGACAAAGAAATTACCATATAATTGTCGAACCTGCTCACCCAATTCACGAGAATCGAGTTGAGAAATGCAACCTGTAGACAGAACAGCCGGACATCCGGACATAGGAAAGGATTTTTGCTCAAGCTAAAACGGAGACGCTTCGCTCACACTTCGCACTCGGTCGGTCAACTATCCTCGGATTATGTGTCATTTGTTAATAGCGTAACTAAAAAGGTGCTAAGTAGTGCAATCCACGACACAACCCTGGGCCTTGGAGCATTTAACTCTAAGCCCTGGGCCTAAAAAAATCACCGTCTCTCTTGTAATTCAATGAAGAGAGACTGCCGTCTAGGACGCATCATCTAATGCATCTAAATCATCAGATAAAGGTGTAAAAGTGTAAGGTATCTAAGCAGCAAAGCTAGGTTACATTAGTTTTTTCTCACTTGTAGCAGTACAAGCAAAGAGTAAAATAATATTTATGGGAGGCTACAAGTAAACTGAAAAATAATGATTATGAGAAAATTGAATGCCGCGGGGTTTCACCTTTTGACATTTAATTTTGTTACTTATTGCCATATCCAAAGAGATTTTCCTTTGCTAGATTTATGTTGGATTTAATGAAAAATGCAAACAGCAATTCACGCATTAACAGATAATTTTAATCTGTTTTAGTTAAAAAAAAATTAGAGCCTTAATTTTTTCCTCTCAAAATGAATTCAACAAAGACCTTATACGTGTTTCTTAGAATTCAATCAATCAACAGCTGGGCTGTCAATGAAATTAATTTTCTGGCAACATTGATTGAAAGTGGAGTGACGCGACTGCACGTCGAACGAACGAATTTTCATGAAAATTCATAGAAAAAGTGTATAAAACGTGTAAAATCTGTGTTATTTTTAAGTCAAAGGTGAGTTTTTCGATAAATGCTACCCTAAGTAATGTAAAAACTGGAAATAAACTGTTTAAAGTGCTGAAATCTTATCTATGACACACCCATGTATCGGCGAATTCCTTACGAATGTCCAACTTTCCGAAATAAATCAGTTTCATGACTAAGAGATTCAAAAAGGAAATCAATGTAAGACCACCTAGTAAAATTCTTCATTCCCTTGATTCCTGCGGAAGTCCAAAATTGGCTCCGGCCATAATCCTTATTAGGTTTATTTTGGAGCATTACGTCATTGTACATAAGAGGGAAGTATGTGGGGTCGATAGGTAGCGGTGGATATGCCGGCGGCGGCAGTTTTATTGCGGTACAGTGTCGGCGGTGCGTGTCGGGCAGGGCGATAGAATCTGGAGCAGTGCGTCGCCGCGTCAGTGGCCAGTACTTTCTACGCCAGTCGATAATCTAGACTCTGTGATCTGATTACCTACAGAGTTGTTACCTCTGCAGTGCTGTGTATTGATTTTTTTTTGGCACCTGTTTCATGTTTTTTGAACGGTTTGTTGTTTATATTTACATTTATTTGGATAGATTTGCCTGTTGTTTATTTCTCTAAACATGGAAGTTATTTATGTAGATTATTTACTTGTTTGAATATCATGCAGTTACATCAAAAAAAAAAAAATTTCAAGTTTTTAAAAACCTCAAAAATTTATTAAAAAAAGTTTTGTTTACAAAAATCATATTTTATGGTACTTTATCATACTTCCAAAAAGAAACTAATAATCCAAACCTAATCTGATTAACACCAAAAATTATCCCGAATAGGACCCGATTATAATCAGTAATGTTCTATTCATTTTAGGATAACAGAGAAGTCTTAATTCGAAACAGCATCTATATAAAAAAATACAATTTGACCATAAATAAATAGAAAACCTTCGAAGTGTAAAAAAAAAGTTTGCACATGTTATAATTGCTAAGTGACCCCACCCATAGCATGACACACATCTGTCTGTGTTTGTGTGTGTGAGTGGTTGCAATGACAGATCAAGTTGCATTGGTATTGATTACTGAGCCTCTAGGTGATGTGTGCAACCAACTGTCACATTCATATATGTAAGTTATAAGTTCTTATAGCTAAAACAATGGGGAATGTATTAAGGGGTACTATAGGTAGTCTTAGGGTATACAGGCACAATTAGTTGTTGAAAATCCTACTTTAGTGTTTGATTTGATTAGTGAAATGTGGATGTACTTTGATAAGGATGGATAGATAGAAAGATGGACCACCTTTTCCGAACTTAGACTCCCATTTGAAGGGTACAGGCAAAAAACGGGGAATGTCAATTTTATTTTTAACGTTAAAAGATGTTTTGTTTATGGATGAAACAAAAAGAACCGGGAATACCCATTGATATACCGGTGAAGAAGGAGGATAAAAATTACATGCTTTAAACATTTTAACTGCGTTTTTGTTAAAATCTATTAATTAGGACATTCCGTGTACCCTTCATTTGGACTGTTGTGCGTGCAGGCCTCTTCTCTGTGAGAGGGAATTGGCAGTAATCAACCACAAGGGTCCATTATATGACATGACATATGCCGGTTTCCGGAACTATAATAGGATCACCACTAAAACCGTTCAGTGAACACAGACAATTTTATGTTGAAAATCTATATAGTGTGTCTGATTTGAAGTAATCATCATTTACCAAAAGTTTGGCTCTACCATAATGGTTTAGTAAATCGTTTGGTAAGTTTCTAATCTATTCTTAATATCTTTAGCTATTATCCGGTTACTGATCCTTTAATATATTAGACATTAATAATACCAATAATGTTTTCTAATGGGTTTTCAAACTGCTGTGCCCGCACACCACTAAACTTCCAGTTCTTGTGCAAATCATACATCAAAATCAAAGCGTTTACTTCAATTAAACTGGTTACAGGCACTTTAGAATTTTCAAGGTTAGGTATGAAGCTAGTTGCTTGTTGCATACCCTAATCATGAAAAGGACTACTCATAATGCCAACATTTTCTTCAAAAGAATATTGTAAAATCACTTATCTTTAAATAATGAGAATGTACCTAGGCTCATAGGAACTGATAAAAACCAATGTCCAACATTTGTAAGTACTGATAAAAAATTAACACTTGAATTCTTTAAAACAATGTTATCATGGGCTAAAGAAAATTCCAAGAAAAAATTTAAAAGAATCCTTCTTTCATTTTAAAGGAGTTGCTAAGTGCATTGCTTAAAGAAGTAAAGTAAAAACAATGTTATCATCAGGTTTATAAAATACGTTACATTGGGGTGACTCACAAGGCCATATGATGTAAGCCTTGTCTGGGCTAGTGCCACAGTGCAGATAAGTTGCAGTAGTCTCACAAACTATTTCAAAAAAATAACCGGTGTTATATTTTGTTAATTATTTTTATGTGTGATAGGTTTATTGATTGAACACAATTAAAAGCATATTAAAACTTATATGATAATGAACATTAATGTGAGACCATTTTGTGATGCATGTCAACCAGTATTGTTACAGAAGCAAATTACCTACATTGATATTTTCAATACATTTTGTTATCTATACTTATTACTTATAATATAGTATTGTGTATGTAATAAATAAACTTAAAAAGTACTGATTGACAGATTTCAAAAATTCCTTCACCGTTGGGAAGCTACACTATCCCCTGATGTCATAGGCTACTTTTTATCCATGTATTCCCACGGGAACGGGAACTCGCGGGTGAAACCGTGAGGCGTCCGCTAATGTAACTATACTTTGATGTAATGTTGCTGTCATAAAAATAATACTATGTGAGAAAATGTTTGTAATCCGCCATCCATTTTATTTTATAGCCTTCAGCGAAAATAGCTCTAAGTAAATCGTTTTCCAATACCCATTGATTGGTCTTAAAATACGCGTAACAGTCGTCCTCGTCAGTAAATCGTCGGCCTTGTAAGCTAATGTGATGAATCTTCTTTCAATACAACTGTGAATAACCATTGTTGTCAAACTACATTATTATGGTAAAATACAGTATACCAATGAACTAGCTATTTGGTATTTACAGGCAAACATATTTGTTTTTTCATTACTCTGTTAATATTATGTTTTTTATTGTTAAGAGACATAAGAATTAACTTCTCTTTCCAACACTGTTGAATATTAAGCAATTTAGCCGTCTGGGCACCAAATAGCCAGTTTGACTGTATATACTACCATTGGTATGAGCTACATTACATACTATAAGCAAGAGTATCAATTTCTTTCTCAATGCATCTTAACGCTCCTCATTGTCTCAAGCATTATAAATGAAACATGTTGTTAAAATTGTATGGGTTGACCACAAATTCGAGAAATCGTGTTCAAATCCATAGTTCATATTATTTTTATTGGATTACCTTTCTTGACCTCGATTTAACGATAGACAAGGTACACAAATAATTAATTTTGGCTCGTCTATTAAGGAGAAAAAACAGTTTTTGTTTGAAGTTGTACTTCTGTTCACTTTTTGTCTATGGGTGATGTCAAGTGTAGTCTGACCTTCTGAGTTAATGAGCATAGTGTTTGATGAGATCAGGGGCTAAAAGAAAAGCTGACGCGTCACTGATAAAGATTTTTGTCGTTAATTTGAAGAGTGTCATTCTTAATACTTGGTATTTCTCAGTTATATGATAGTTACAAGTCAGGTGGTACTTGGAAGTGTATTATCAGTTGGTACTTATGCACTTGAAGGTCTAATGTACAATATAATCACTAAGGCCTGCACTCTAGAATGGTGTTCAGGTAAGAAACATAGAATTTAAAACTGAATAATTTCTACCGAGACAGTCACTGAGGTATGGCGGAGAATCACAAATGCCAAAATGTCTCTTGTACCTAATTCTTTCATGAAGCTATAATTTCATTAACTGATTATTTAACACTAGCTGTCCCATGCGGCTTCGCTCTAGTCAACTGGCTACCTACCTACCCTACTTATATGAATGTTGCGTAACTTTAACTGCTTACGCAGCGCACGCAACGGCAGCTCTCAAAAAGGAATATTTTTGCCCGTTTTTGCAACATTTTTAGGGTTCCGTACCCAAAGGGTAAAAACGGGACCCTATTACTGAGACTCCGCGGTCCGTCTGTCTGTCTGTCACCAGGCTGTATCTCATGAACCGTGACAGCTAGATAGTTTAAATTTTCACAGAAGATGTATTTCTGTGTCCGCTATAACAACAAATACTAAAAACAGAATAAAATAATTATTTAAATGAGGCTCCCGTACAACAAACGTGATTTTTTTGCCGTTTTTTTGCGATAATGGTACGGAACACTTCGTGCGCGAGTCCGACTCGCACTTGGCCGGTTTTTCATTTATGCTCCGCTCCTTTTGTTCGTAGCGTGATGTTATATAGCCTTCCTCGATTAATGGACTATCCAACACAAAAATAATTTTACAATTCCAATCAGTAGTTCCTGAGATTAGTGCGTTAAAACAAACAAACTATTTTTATGAATAATTTTAATTTTCACAATGTCGAAAAATTCGATGACATGTGACATCCACCAACGCACTGGGAGGAGGCCTACACGCACAACGGACCAAATGTGCGGGAAAGGGGGTCCATCTAGTATAGATCCTATCCTATCCATACATAATTTATTTCAAACTCTCTCCGGCCGGATGTCCGGCACTCCGCGTCCAAGCGCGTATTTTGATTATGTACAGCTATTTTAATAAACATAACAACACAATGGTGTATATGAACGTATTGTAACTGATTTTCTCATCTCTATTGTTGCAGTTAATTTGACGCTTCCATCATGGAACAGATACCACCACCCAAAGAGGTGAAGATCCTCGAGACTGCCGAGGATATTCAGGAACGACGTGAACAGGTAAATATTGTTTTATAGGCCATAATATGTATTTACGCAAAAGATCATGGTTGACAATATTCAACCTTATTATTATTAAGTAAGTTTTGCGGTTGTACCTTGAAGAAATCACATCTCGAAACCGGGATTTGTCCCCAAAATTGTGAACTACGGTAAATACATTCTCACAGGAAGAGACCGTAGTCTCTGCAATGGTTACATTGTTGAAGGCTGATTCTGTACTGCTCAGTGGCTTAGCGGTCTACATAATTATGCGAATACGTATGCTAAGTAATGCAATTCTACTCAAGTTGTCTTGTACTTTCTAATAGAATCACGACGCTACATCAAATTAAAGAAAGTAAATAAAATAACACATTTATTTGTCACAATCACGAGCCACTAGAGCACACAATATAAAAAAGAAAAGATAACTTAAAACTTAACAACATTATTAGACCGATAGCGCTAGGCTATTTTGATGTCATAAGTTAAAAAAATTCTAAAGTTGCTTATTTCTTGCCTGTGGATACAGTCGTACCTATGTAGCTTATTTTTGCGTTTTGTGTCACATCTGTTACTTGCATTTTCAGTAATTCGATGATTTGTGGTTGATTATTTTTATTCAAATCAAAACTGGCAAAATTAAATTAAAGTTTAAAATAATTATGCTATCATATCTAGGATAGTCTGCGGAGTGTGTAAACCCAATTTGTGTCATATTCGTCCAGTGCAAACTGGCATAGGGGTCAGTATGTAAAAATAGTGCAGAAAAAATATTACAATTTATGAAATTACTATTTCCTTTCTCAGATCACTTACATATCCCTATTAATTAAATTTGTGCCAAATTAGGCCACGCAATTTTAAGATTTTTAATTATTTTGTTTTTCCAAGCTACAAACGCTTCAAAAAAATATTACAATCATTAGAGTTAACATAATCAATATCATAAATGCATGAAAAATCGACATTGTAAATTTGTGTCATTTTCATGCACGATATGTACCTTTATTATGAATAAAACACAAAAACAATGGTAGCGGTCGAAGCGGGCGCAGGAGGCCGGTCGAAGGAGGCCAGGCGGCATACGCATGCACACACGTTCGTTTGGTACGATTTCTTCTTAGATGCGTAGCGTTCATAATATAAATAAATAACATAACTATTATATTGAGTATTCATTGACTCTTATCTCCGCTACGTAATGAACAAATTTGTAACCTATAGAGATAAAAATAATGACGTGGGAATTTTGTACAAATCTTGCGTCTGCAATCTGTCTTACCTACGAATGTTAATGGTCTATGCTTAGAAGACGGTCAATGTGGTCAATTATTTTCTTGTATTTACGCTTCGATTTGCTTCCAATTTGAACCTGAAAGCGGTAGGTAGGTAGATACACCTACCTACCTACCGCTTTTTCGTTATACTGCTTCTCAATATCCCGTGCCACACTTCGAGTAGGTAGTGTACAGTTAGCAAAACAAATAATACACGAAGTGAAAAAAAAAACTCCAGATATGTGTGGTGATAGTGATTATGTATAGTTTTATTTTCGGCTTTTTTAGGACTTTTTTTCGGCTTTTCCGTCATCCCTTACAATGCTCGATTCTATGAACTTTAATAATCCCCTTTTTTAACAATCACTATATTAACGTCCGAGACCACATATCGACACCCAATATGAATAACATTGTAACTTTAGTTACACATTGGTTTAACTTTATGTAATCTGTTATCGCTGGGCCATCACTGCTCTATGTTCTACGAACGGGAATGGAACGAAACGAGCTAGGCGGAATGAGATCATGTAATTTCATTGCACACTCCCCGAAATGCAGCTGATAAAAAACCGATAAGCTGGCAATGATGTTCAAGGCTCTAGAGCTTTGACTCTACCAGTGCCTCATCGCTGATGAGCTTCTTGGCCGGTTTTTTTATCAACTTAAGTGCATCAAGCTGGTATTTGGCAGATCCGTCCCAGAAATGAGATAAGTACTTCATACATCATCGAACTTGCGCTTGACACAACTTGAAAAACTGTTCTGGCGTGAAGAACCGTCTCACCTTTGCGAGGATCATCATCATCATCATATCAGCCGAATGACGTCTACTGCTGGACATAGACCTCCCCCAAGCGTCGCCACATTGACCGGTCCCATGCATCTCGTAACCAGCGGATCCCCGCAACCTTCACCAGGTCATCGGTCCACCTGGTGGGAGGCCTTCCAACGTATCGTCTTCCGGTTCGCGGTCGCCATTCCAGAACCTATCTGCCCCATCGGCCATCCGTTCTGCGAGCAATGTGCCCTGCCCACTGCAACTTAAGTTTGGCAATTCTTCGGGCTATGTCGGTAACCCTGGTTCTCTTGCGGATCTTTACATTTCTGATTCGATCACGCAAGGAAACTCCGAGCATACCCCTCTCCTCCTCTTTCTCCTTTGCGAGGATACCCAACTTTATAGCAGCCAGCTGAGCCTTTGCCTCAATGTATGGCCCAAAATTGAGGATCGTGCTAAAAGTTGCGACAAGAAGCTCCGATGGATTCCAAGATGGTCCATTATTGGTACGTTTACACCTCGGAAGGAAGGAGCCGAGTGGAATTAGCTCATTTTAACAGAGAAAAGACACGCCTGGGTTTTAGCAGCATAGAACCTGGCCAAATTGGCATCACCACATTTGGATACTGGCTTCAAGGATAAGCTCAAACGCTCCACCACAGCCTCACAAAGGACAAGTACCTCTCAGCAACAGTGCTGTCGTCTGCATGCCCAAGTTTTTAGCAGATCATTTATATGCAGCAAAAATAACGTTGCTGAGAGTACCAACCCTTGAGGGACCCAAGCATTAATATCCAATTGGTCCAACGAGCACCCATCTATAACCACTCGAATTCTACAATTCAATCACACATACCATCACCAGGCAGACCTAATGAAAGAAGCTTACTAATAAGGATTCCGTGCCAGACCCTATCGAAAGCTTTCGAGTTTTTGAGGGAGACGGCAAGCGCCTCCCCGTGCCTTTCGATTGCCTCACTTCAGATGTGAATGGCATACAACGAGTTCGGCGGCAGCCGTATTGGCAATCACTTAGGATGTCATTAGCTTCTAGGTATGCCAAGAGCTTAATATTAAGCACACGTAGAGGTCTGTAATTGGCCGGATCAGCTCAACTGTCCTTCTTGGAGTTGTACGTTAGCTTACCTGCAAGCATTCGACACTTTTCCAGTTTCATACGAAAAGCGAAATAGAAGTGTCAAGATCGTAGACAGTTCGGGCGCATAAGTTTTAAGAACAAGTGCTAGTATACCGTCGGGGTCAGCTTTGTTCAAGTCGAGGTTGCCCAGCACTCTACGAACGTCATTTTGATGGATGCGAATGTCCGACATATATGTCTCACCAGGAGAAATAAGGGGCCACGCATCACCAGAATGCAGACGCAAAGATTCCGCAAAAAAAGGCAAATAAGTTTGCCTTCTCCTCAGCGAAGTCGGGTTTCAGCAGTGGTGGTAGTGAGGGATGGCAGAAGTTCAACTCAACCGACTTACCCAGGGACCGAAACTCTTTATTACCTACTGGGTAAGACGCAAGTTATGTCCCTATTCGACTGTAGTTATGTGGCATGTTAGTAATGTGGTCGGACCGAGACCTTTGCAACACCTTTTTGCAGGACTTGGCAGCGCTGTTGAAGGCCTTATTTTCCGACATAAGTTAGCCGTTACCCAAGGTGAACTTGTCGACACAGAGTAGCGACACAGATAATATAATCTAGTATTATATACATACAGATGCCTCATCCCATACTAGGAAACCGTGCCGACGTAACTAGCGTTTTTCACCTGATTATACCAATTATTTTTTTGTAAATCGATCGCGTTCGGTGCCTTTCCACGGCGATAGATAGATCACCATCTTTATCCGTATAACGGAACCGAACGCGATTGGTGTACATAAAATAATCAAAATAATCAGTATAATCAGTAAAGTACGTCGGCTCGGTTTCTTTGTATGGGATTAGACACCACTGGTATCGGTCTGGATCTGGACAATTTGCATTGTAACGGTATTTACAATGATTTTCATATTAAACTTAAAATCTGTACATCAAAAATCATATCAAATCAAAAATCATACTTGCAGTAGTTTTATTAAAACTGAGAAAGCAATTAAAATTATTAACATGAAACCTGAAATTGTACAGAACAACTTATGCCTGCAAAAAAAAAAAACCTTGCAAAAAAAAAACTGTGTTGAAAACCATGCCATATTGAGTTACTTTGTATTGGGTTATATATTGGGTGTCGATATAACACATTTATTATATTTAGATTATATTCCATTTTAGTCTTTCACGGCTTCATAACTAACTGTTAAGGCCCACTTGCGCAAAATACTTAACTCAGATTTAGTTGCTAGCACTAGGTTAAATTGACAGTTTGTTATACATTAATGTCAATTTAACCTCGTGTTAGCAACTAATTCTTAGTTAAGTTTTTAGTGCAAGTGTGTATTAATCAATCAAATACATCTTAAATAACGTACGCACTTGTTTGTTGCAACTCGCAAAGACCTAATGTAAATAATTATACGCGCCGCGAGTCTGGCTGGCCGGCACCCGCCGCGCGCATTCCCGCGCTTTTCTCCGCGCTCGCCCTTCGTGCGAAGAAGTCTAGTATTTTTTTTTAATATTAAGATTTCGTGGATAAAAACGACACAAATTATGCACAGGGTTTTGTTACACCATAATAATCAAAAACACGTAAACTCTAATAACTTGCATTTTCTTTTGTAGATTTTACAGGGTGTTGTAATAAAAAAATAAAATATCTATAAAAGTCGTGGATGAATTCGACACAAAATATTTTAACCAACAGATATCAGTACTCTAAAACGCGTAACACCTATTTAACCTATTGTAATATTCTTTTGAGCTAGTTGGCCGACATGTTAGGTATTGGTTAAGTATTAGGATTATCGTGGATAGATGTGACACAAAATGCCTAGGTACATCAGTTACTACTTCGTTATTATCGTGAAAGTAAAATTTTCATCTCTAATTTTCTTTTCGTCCAATACTGGTCGAAAAGACAAATACCTAAATTTCTACATATGCAAATACCTAAGATGACACAAACTAAGGTATTAGGTTGGGAAAATGGTCTGGAAACTATATGCGAAACACAAACAACTTTAATATTTTTGAAACCTCAAAACCTAGCGCTATCGGTCTATATAAAAAAGAGGAAAACAATATAAATAAAACATTGTGTCCCACGGCTGCGCCAAATAGGACCAGCAGCCTTATTGCGTAATGAATTCGGAAAGAGCGAAGGGCAAAGAGTATGAAAAATCGACCAAACACATAGACGGAAAGGCACATCGCGTCTTTCATCTCGCATGTGATTGGCATTGAGAGACTATGTACTTCGAAGTACATTATTACAATGGTGATTGGTCGGATTTAACATACTCTGCCCTTTGCTCTTTCCGAATTCATTACGAAATAAGGCTGCAGTTCAGTGCAAAGCATAGTATCTACCATGAATTTTCCCAAAGAACTCCACAGTCCCTTTATATAAGAAATCGCAAATTCGAGATACACTCACATGAAGAATGCCGAGATGCAGACAGTATCCGTTTCCCCTTTGCATACACACAGTAACTACCACCTACCGACCCAGTTACGATGCAGCTGTAAAAGCGGAAAGCATTCACTCATCCGAATGTGCGCTATCGGTAGATTGATCGCTACGTTTTGTAGTAACAAATAAAATGTGTACTGCTACTGAACCACTGCAGTTCTGTCTACACCAAATAAAAGAATAAATAAAACGAGTATAATGTATAACAGTAATTGATATTGTCATCTGTTAACATTGTTTTGCCGTTTTGTTAATTGGCCTTTAGATACTATGCGGTTTTGTATATGACGGACACTTGGCTCTGTCGAATATCTAAATGCTGACGCATGTATGGATACAATTTATACAGCCTTGCTAGACAATAGACATATCTAAAAGTCAGTTTCAAAGATAAAAAAAGATTGAGAGTTCTTCAAAAAAATCTCTGAAATTATTGAGTAACCAGTTAATTACCATTACATGCCATACCAAGTGAAAGCGCAGAAAAACGACGATTTAATCTAGGTATTTAGAGAAGTATGGTGTACGATTTAAAAGAAATGAAAAAAAAAAAAAAAAAGTTCTGTGGAATTTTGTCAGGCAGTCACACTCAACGCCCTAGCGTCTGGTCACGCGTTACTTCAATTAATTAATTGCTGGAGTGATAAGTGTTAGGTACCTACGCCAAAGTAGCACACGACTGATAGGTGGAAATTAGTAATATCATTTGATGATTATTAAGGCGCAGATACCCCTAAGTAGCTGCTTTTAAAATACTTTGACTTTAAAAAAAGCCTCAGATCAAAATGTAGATAATTAAATTGTCTTTGAGATGGTGTCAATTTCATTTAAATACGCCCGGCGGTTTGGGTGCGGTTGTCGTTTTTTTGTCCGTGTTAGACATAATTTCACAAATTAATTACACTATGTTATACGAATAAAACTCAAAATTTTCTTAAATCAATTTATTAAAAAAATAGTCTAATGTAACATATATTTTTACCAAAAAAATACGACTAGCCGTTTAGACGTGATTCTCATTTTAAAATCAGCTACTCAGGGGTATCTGCGCCTTAAAGTATTAAAGATCTTGTGTTCTCTTTTTTATTTTATAATTCCAGATGAGCACAATGAATTTGGTTCTGAAACGGCATGAGTAGATGTTTCCTAGTTAGGCTGTATCGCAATTTTATACCTCCTAAATTCAATTACACAAAATGCTGTATTGCAAGAAAGATAAGATAGTACATCTAGACGAAAATAGACGGGCTATTATTCGTTGATACGTGAATGACGTAAGAGTCTACGATACTTCTTTCACGTAGGTGCTTCGATAGTTCAACAGGAACGGTATTGAAAGGACTAAAGTCTTTTATCATGTCTTCTGTCATTAACAATTGACTGTTTTGTATAAAAAACTGAAAGATCGCATCAATATTCGGCGACCATTGAGATTAAGGATATAGGGTCCAAACACAAAACTGCGAATTGACGCGATGCGAATTCGCAACGCGGCAAACAGCTAAGCAGTAACAAGCTCGTAGATTTTTATGATGCGACGTCGCACCGCAGTTTTGTGTTTGGCCCTCAAAGAGACTCTTTTCAGTGTGAATATAAGGTAGCATTAAACAGAAATGCAGCACTAGTTATTACAGAAATTGTTAAAATGAAAAACTATGCTATTGATCCCTTCGACTGTCCGAATATTCACAGGCATTCGTCTTAGGTTTTATTGTCTTTTTAATTATCCAAAAGCTAAATCCATTCACCTCACAGACATGTCCTGAACTGCTATAAAGACCACAAGCTGGAGGTGTTATAATCCTTGTAATCACCTATAGACTAAATGCCTTCACCTTACACACAGGTCCTGAACCGCTATGAAGACTTCAAGCAGGAAGCCCGCGCTAAGCGCGAGAAGCTGGAAGACTCTCGTAGGTTCCAGTACTTCAAGCGTGATGCTGACGAGCTGGAGTCCTGGATCCAGGAGAAACTGCAGGCCGCCAGCGATGAGAGCTACAAAGATCCTACTAACCTTCAGGTAAGATATTAATTTTCATATCATACATACATTTTAGATTGTAATTTTTACATATAGGATAGGTAGATCTCTTATGGGTACTTAAATAAAAACAACTATATATCTTGTTAACATAAGCTCACAGCAGAAACTGCAAGATCTCCTTCTAAACAAACTGCAGCACACAATACATGTTAGACAAAACATTGTGTGTTCATTGGTCTAACTACGACAAATGTGGCCAAAGAGTATACTTCTTCGACATTACATGGCGTTTTACAAGTCTTATTCTCACCTAACACCATTTTTCTCATTAGGCCAAGATCCAAAAGCACCAAGCCTTCGAGGCCGAGGTGGCAGCCCACTCAAATGCCATCGTAGTTCTTGACAACACCGGCAGTGAGATGATCTCTGCCGGTCACTTCGCTTCGGAGACCATCCGTCGTCGTCTGGACGAGTTGCACCGTCTGTGGGAGCTTCTGCTGTCCCGTCTGGCGGAGAAGGGGATGAAGCTGCAGCAGGCTTTGGTGCTGGTGCAGTTCTTGAGGCACTGCGATGAGGTCATGTTCTGGATTCATGATAAGGTGAGTGTTTATGAAGTATCAGTTGAAGTTTATCTAAATGAGAATCATCATCATCTGCCTAGCCTTTTCACAATTGTTGTTGGGGTCGGCATCCAGTCTAACCGGATTCAGCTGAGTACCAGTGTTTTACATGGAGCGACGGCCTATCTGACCTCCACAACCCAGTTACTGGGTAACACGATACCCCTAGGCAAGACTGGTGTCAGATCTCAAGCTTGACTACCCGTAACGACTGTCAAAGCTCTTCAAATGACAGCCGGGACCAACAGCTTAACGTGGTTTCCGAAGCACGGAGGAAATTCGCTATATGGTCACCCATCCACGGACCGACCTCGGCAAGCGTTGCTTAACCTTGAAGATCAACCCGTGCGGCTATTATTATTTAGCCACGAGGTTTTATCTAAATGAGAATATTTAGTCCAAAACTGGATATTTTATTTCTGTACATAAAGGGCAAATAATTAGAGTTTCTGAATGTTGACAATAGTAATATCCCTGAAACATATCACTGTCTTTTAACATAATTAAATACTGCTGTCTTGTCTCAATTAGACAATCGAAGCGTAGGACAGTGAATTCATCAACCTACAAAGATAAAATAAAGGGTTTCACAGAATATTTTTCGTTGTTGATACTTAAAAAAAGGTACTAGAATTATTTAAACTCGTTATACTCGTATTTACTGTTGAATTAATGACCATTCATTTGGCCGGGAACTAAAATTTTCATTATTTATTTCGTCTGTGAGTCTTTGCTTGCTTTTAAACATTCAGGTTGGGTGGCACTAGTTTGTAAACTTTACTTTTTAAATAGCCCCATAGGAGAACTTCAGCAAGCGTTTAATCTGGGCTATTTGGGCTGCCATATCATGTCAAGGAATAGTCGGTCCCTCACTTTTTTTCGTGTGATTGAACATTTTAGATCCAGGCAAATTGAGTGTCAGGAAGTGGAGGATGCATGCACATTTACTAAACATTGTTTTTAATTAACAAAATTAGAAAATTGCTCATTAATTCAACGGTAAATAAACCAAGTTTTAACTAATTCTAGTACCTTTTTCTTAAGTATCAAAAACGAAAAACATTCTGAGACACCCGTTAGTATTTTATCACTGAATTAATCAAAAATCAGATAGCAATAGCTAAATCAGCTTCTGCCAAATTCCCAAAAACTCTAATTAGATACTAGAAAAAGAATTGTGTACCCCACATAATAAGGTTAATATAAAGTAATGGTGGAACGTGGGCGTAGCCTACATTAGTACAATCTTGGGCGTGGTCCCATATCGCGGACTACAATACAGTACAATAAAGATTGTTCGCCTTGCCGAAACACTAGCCCGAAATGTACTGAAATAGGTGAATGACGTCAGCACTTAGAAAGAATACGGTGATGTATTCTTTTTATATAGAGACATGAGTAAATGTTATGATGACGTCATCACTAAAGATGTCTTTCTAGTGTTGTTTATTGATGTTCAAAGATACTGCATTGCAGTTTGAAGGGCTAATATTAAACTTATGTTATTTGAAAACATGATATATTCAATGAACCTTAATTGGTGAGAATAAAAGAAGTTGTAGTGACTAAAATTGAAAAGAGTATGTTAAGATGGTTTGGCCATGTTGAGAGGATGAATGAAAGGCGACTAACGAAAGGTATTTACAAGGCTGACGTGAATGGAAACGCCGGGAGGGGACGCCCTAGAAAGACATATCGACGATGAAGTGACAAGAACTCCTAACTGACATTTTTGCGATTTTACTTTTTTTTACGTAGATTGCTCACGCAAACAATTATTTAATGAAGTGACAAGAACTCCTAACTGACATTTTTGCGATTTTACTTTTTTTTACGTAGATTGCTCACGCAAACAATTATTTAAAGTCTATCTACGTAAAAAAAGTAAAATCGCAAAAATGTCAGTTAGGAGTTCTTGTCACTTCATCGTCGATATATAGACCTTATATGTGATGTTCTTCAGAAAGGCCAAGTGCGCAGTAACCATAACCGGCGTGTGTGTATGACTAGATGTATGAATGTGTGTGAAGCAAAAGAAGTATGTAAGGATCGTAGCAGGTGGCGTTCTGTAGTTATAAACTTAGAGAAAACCAAAATAATGCACTTTCACCAAAGAACTGAAGTACCAAAAGTAAATATCAGACATAGCAACTGTGACATTGAAGAAGTTAAAGAAGCAAAATTCCTAGGTTTATTCCTTGATAACCAGCTTAACTGGAAGGCCCCACATAGATGACCTAAGTAAGAAAATAAATAAATCAGCATACGCACTATTCCAAATTTCGAGAAAAATAAATATAGATTCGCTAATAGTAGCATATCATGGCTTAGTAGCTTCAATTTTGCGAAATGGTATCATTTTTTGGGGCAATTCTACTGATAAAGACGTCGTTTTTAGAGCACAAAAAAGATGCATAAGATCAATGTGTGGTCTTAAAATTGATGATAGCTGTGTACCATTCTTTAGATCGCTTAAAATACTTACCTTACCTTCATTATATATTTTTGAAATTAGTGTTTTCGTCAAAACAAACATGAGGTTATTCGAAAAGGTATCGACGTTACGAGATGTTCCGATTCGTAGCCAATACGCAAACTCTTTAAGCAATCAGCGTTGTAAGACTGCCTTAGTGAGTAAGAGCGTTTTAGGCATGGCACCGCGCATTTATAATAAATTACCAGACGCCATAAAAAATTTGAATGTTACACTTTTCAAAAAAAAATTAAAACTGTTACTAATTGAAAAATGTTATTATACGACTGATGAATTTCTGAATGATAAAATAATGTAACCTATCTATTGATTTGACTGGTGAAACAATCTTTAATTGAATATTGTGACTAATTGTAATTTATGATTATTATTTATGCGTTGACTGCAGAAATTACTCCATATTTTGACATTCATAATTTTGTTGTTATTTATATAAAATATCCTATTAATTTTGACATACCTACCAAATAATTTGTGTTTACCTCTTGCATGACAAATATTTAATTTTTTTTTGACTGTAGAAATTACTCCTTATTGAGACATTTATAATTTTGTTGTTATTTATTTAACATCATATTCTATTAATTTTGACATACCTACCAAATAACTTGTGTTTGCCTCTCGCATGAATAATATTTTGTTTGTCATTGTATTTCTCATGTAACTATAATATTTGTACGCTTCTTGGCATAACATAGCGGCCTACGAACTTTAATTTAAGAACTGTATTTACTACCTATGTTACACAAATAAAAATGATTATGATTATGTAGTTTCTGCCTACCCCCATGGGAAAAAGGCGTGAGTTTATGTATGTATGTAATATTAATTACCAATAAAACATCTACTGAAGGTCACTGAGTCAACAGAATATGAATATTATAGACATTCTCTAGTTTGATGAGTATTTCAATTAAGTTGAACTTTACAATACTTTAAGGAATATTTTATATTGAGTGGCTATTTTAAGTCTAGAAGCCGAAAATCGAAAAGCCTTTTTCACCACCTACGGTACCAGAAAATTTATCCGGCAGATAATACAATTACACAAAAGTGCTATTACATTATTGAAATGTATTTAATAGATAGACACTACCTGGGCACAGAAACAGGGGATCGACTTTCAATACAACATTTCTAATCTATGGTCAATTAAATAGTAAACAGAATACCTTATATTGAGTAATCATAACCATACTATTTATCAACATAAAGTAGTTATGTATAAACCCCATTTAAAAGGGGGGCGAATAAATAGGGTCAACTACAAAAAAAAATAACTATTTGGTCCCTCAGTTATATAACCTAAAAATATTGTGCACGTATTTTTCTTTTGCCACGTAAACAAAAAAATTATGACGATACAGTGCGTTGAAATATCGTGTGACGACACGATTATTCTTTATACTGACAAAGTGACGTCACAAGCTCCCACTCCTGCACTTTGGTGCACTTTATCTTTGTCAATTATTATTTATTTCATAAAGCAAAAAATACGGGTCCAATATCTTTTCAACATAGGTGCCTCAGACAGCCCACTTTGCAGGGGCTGTTTTAACGCTGAAGAATCAGCCGCCCACGTAATCCTGGAGTGCGAGGCCGTGGCATCTCAACGTGAAGAAATCCTCGGAACAGTGATGTCGCTCCGTGAAGCCTGTGAAGCCCACAGGAAGCTTCTTTGATTCTGGACGGAGCTAGGTTGGCTATGTTAGCCTGTACCCCTACGCACGACGGATCGAACTGATATTTATCCTACCCAGAAAACATCCCTATTTTCTCTCTTGCTTATAACCTTACACAAACTGGTGAGGTCTTATGTTATGTCACTATTGTTCAACATTTTCTAATCCCCATCTCCTTTTCATAGGAAACCTTCGTGTGCGCGGACGAGTTCGGCTCGGACCTGGAACACGTGGAGGTGCTGCAGCGCAAGTTCGACGAGTTCCAGAAGGACATGGCGGCGCAGGAGTACCGCGTCACCGAGGTCAACCAGCTGGCCGAGCGGCTCGTGCTGGAGGGGCATCCCGAGAGGGAGACCATTGTGAAGAGGAAGGATGTAAGTTGAACTATGGAGTCTTTGTAATAGGTCTAGGAAAACCAGAGACAGTTATAGTGATTGCAAGAAATATGTTTATTAGGCTTATGCACTGCGATTTTTATTCGCTCGATTTTTTCCGCCGCGTTCTGTGATCTATGGAATTGTATGAAGCTGCACGCATTGCGGTAAATATAAAAAAATCGAATAATAATCGCAATACGTGTTAAGCCATAATGTTATAGTCACAGACATAAATCTAACTAGATAACGCAAGTCCTTCCATCTGTATGAAAACCAAGCGTGCCACTTTTTCACATACATTTAAAAAACATAACTTACCAATGAAAGAAAACATTTCCAATGCCTCGGCCTACTTTTTCTATACATTCTTTACAGCAATATGGCATAACAAGGCATTTTTCTAGATTTCGGTGGATTTCCGGTGTCGATAATGCGAAATGAAAAGCTCAGATTGCGATCATTTGTCGTAACTTTATTCCGTTTTTGGCACGCAAAGTACATACAATCGCGTCATCTAGTTAGATTTATATCTGTGGTCATAGTTATCGGCACGTAACTTGGCAAGGTTTTGGCGTAGTGGGGGTACCTGGGAACTGACCAACCACCCTATAGAGCGAACAGGTCGCAAACGCGACGCGATTGAGTCGATCTTTGTGTCAACTGACCAACCAATCGCTTGCTCGGAACGTTGCTAAACGTTCCCCGCGTCCCGCTTGGTAACCAAAGAGACCTAAGAAACGACTTGTGCGCATCTAACGACTCTTGCCAAGTTACGTGCCGATAACTATGCTGTCTAAATTTTTATAACTATTAGTTGATGAGTAGAACTTTTAGTTTTGAAACAATTTTTAAAATAATCAGAGCAATTTGTGTTAGGATACTTTTTTTTATTTTGTGTCTATTGATTTTGCCACAACTAATAATGATAGACAACTTGCGTAAATATGCAGGTGACAAATTAATGCTTTTCAAAACTATAATGCCGAATTTATGGCTCTTTACTCCAGCTACTAAAAGCATGGAAACTTCACAAAACCAAGCTATTCCACGATCTACATCCTGCTTTTTTTTCTCATAGGAGCTGAACGAAGCCTGGCAGCGTCTCCGCCAGATGGCGCTGATGCGTCAGGAGCGTCTGTTCGGCGCGCACGAGATCCAGCGCTTCAACCGCGACGCCGACGAGACCATCGCCTGGATCTCCGAGAAGGACGTAGTGCTGGGTTCTGACGACTACGGCAGGGACCTCGCTACTGTGCAGACTTTACAGGTAAACCTACGTCTAAGGACATAAGATTAACAAGGACGAGTAAAATTGCAAGTCATTCAACTTGGTGTAGGATCGTCTGTCTTGAGTCTAACAGACTCTCTGCAAGTTGGCTTCAGCCACTCCACTTCGGTACGCCTGCCAAGTATTCGGAACTTTAGGATCCCGAGATATATATAAAAAAATTGGTTGTCTGTAAAGTCTGTTTACGGATGATAGTTTAATCGTGACAAGGTCATAACAATACATTGATGGAAGCCGTACGCTCAAGCCGCTCGTGTAGCGCTCTCGCTCCGATCGTACCGTTACAATGAGCGTAACGGGACACTTTTTCGTGCATGCAGCCGGCGTTCATCGATTTATTAGAAGTTGTCACGTCAAAAAATCCTTTAATTGAGACTATTTAATTGTTCATATTTTGATAGTATTACATTATCTTAAACTTACAAGTAAAATTTCAAAATTTAAAAACCCCCGACACATTTATCTTGTGTAAACATCCCGATTCAAACAGTAAAACGCGCATAAATTTTGAACGGCTGAACCGATTTTATTCAAACATAGCTAAGAACACTCTCGACAAAATCGACTTTCAAACAAAAAAACTAAATTAAAATCGGTTCATCCGTTTAGGCGCTCTGTTGCCACAGACAGACACACAGATACACAGCAACACACTGAAACTTATATTATAACACCCCTCTTTTTCCGGCGAGGATTAAAAACTATATTAGTCATGAGGAAAAACATTAAAAATAAACTAAGATTATGTTTAAAAAGCTTAACAGTTGATTTCGTCATTGAAACATATAATGTTCTCTGTTAAATGTAAATGACTGATTGTCTGAATTACTTGACAGATTCGTATGAATACGAAACTAATTAGTTCCATTTCCCATTGGTGCAGCGTAAACACGAGGGCGTGGAGCGCGACCTGGCCGCGCTGGAGGACAAGGTGGCGACGCTGGACGGCGAGGCCGCGCGCCTGGCCGCCATCCACGCCGACCACGCGCCCGCTATACACTCCAAGCGAGATGAGATCACGCTGGCTTGGCAGAAGCTGGTGGCGAAGGCTAAGGTAACGACCTTTTTTTTTTACTTTTCAGTATTATATTGTTACATAAGTCATACTCTGTCAAAATGTGTATTTTGACAGAGCATTTCATATAATCAATTCAATAACAATTTACATTGTGTCTAAAAGATTAAAAAAAAAAGAAATGCTAAAAATAATATTCGATTTAGTACAAACAACTGGCGCACGGTTGGCGCAGTGGTTGAGCGATTGACTGCTGCGCTGCGTGGAGCGGGTTCGATTCCCGCACGGAACAAATATTTGTATGACCTACAGATAATTGTTCCGGCTCTGGATGTTTGTGTATGTTAGTTAATATGTTTGTAAACGCACTCACGACACAGGAAGAAATTCCTGGTGTGGGGCAAGGTTTTTCAATAAAAGAAAAATAAGCTAAAGAAGCTATGAAAATAAAAATTTAAATACTATAATAACGTTAACACAACGTTCATATAGTAACAATCACATTAACCAATACCAAAAAAATAAAAACATGTCTAAATAAATTTAATTGAAATAACCAACCATGGCATAACAAAAATTTGACCATTCGACAGGAACGTCGGTCTGAACTAGAGTCGTCCCACTTGCTGCACCGCTTCCTGGCGGACTACCGCGACCTCATCTCCTGGGTCAGCGACATCCGCGCGCTCATCGCGGCCGACGACCTCGCCAAGGACGTGCCCGGCGCTGAGGCGCTGCTCGAGAAGCATCAGGAGCATAAGGTACGAGACGAAGTGGTTGTAACACAACTTACGATGTTGTTGTAACGCAACATACGATTAGAATTAATATTTGTTTCGGGCTATTTACCATGTATATTTTGATTTTTGTTGAGAGCTCGATATTACGGCACCGTTACAGGCGCCATGATCACGAGAACTAAAGTCTTTGCGGGTGGCTGTTATTTACGAACTGACATATCTATCTACCCTCTTCCTCACTCGTCTTTCACGGACAATACCACTACCACCAGAACTCGTCTCACTAGTTACTCGACATTGTTCACGACAGACGATTTTATTTATTTATTTATTTAGTACATAAAGAACTTCTTAACGATGCCCACTGTATCCTTTTGACACTCGTTCAGTAGTTTTACGACCTTCACATAGTTGAACCACTGGATTCCAGGCTCTCGACAATTGAAACCCGACGGCCCTATTGAAATTTTTGCATTTGGTTATTTAAATTGCTTCCCAAACCATTCTAGTTATGTAATGGTAAAAATTAAAAACTTATACAACATACGATGTTGTTGTGATATGTACGTGCTTGCCGCTCACACATAGGTAGTCCATAATATATTGTGAATGTGTGAGGTCCCTGTCTGTCAAACACTCAGTATTAAACTAACCATCATTTGTGACACCCGTGTTATTATTCCATATATTCGCACCTCTCAGTTGAAAAAGTATCATTTATTTCCTAACACAACATACGACCTTTCTTTGTCGTGTAAGGTGTGGTCACCTCTGGTTTCAGAGTTAATTAAGCCGCCTTTGGGAACCCCACAGGCCTCTGACTTGGCTATTTCAGACTTACATTAACTATATATAAGTCCAGGTTTCCTCACAATGTTTTCCTTCACCATTGCCTGTGATGTCCAATATAAACTTAGGAAGTATATATTATGAATTTGAAAAAGTCACGTTGATACTTGCTCGGATTTGAACCCACGAGCAAGAGAGGCGTTGTCTTAGCCACTGGACCTCCACGACTGTAACATACGATGTTATTGTAACACAACATAAGATATTGTTGTAACACAAAATTTATAAGGGAAGCAAGGAGTTCTCCTTCTCCAAATACAAATGAAGCATTTTGTTTTCTATATTAATATTAAGAACAATTTATTGTGAATTGATACTCGAAGGCTTATCAAAGGCAAAGTTACAATTAAGGGACTAGACAAAAATATTGCTTGTCTCAATTGAACCAAATCAACTCCAAAGACCTAGGAGACCTTGAAGGTATGCAGGCAACTGGATTTTAAAACGCCAGGAATGGGTCTACTCGACTGAAGATAACTTTGCGAGTTAACACCATTGTGTATACAAAAATAAGTTTTACACAAAGTCTCCAAAACACTCTTAATTCTTTATTGTACACAAAAAATACATATACAATATAGAGTGATTATAAAGTTAATGTACAAAGGCGAGCTTATCTCAAAGAAGAGTTTTCTACCAGCAAACATTAGAGTCATAGAGAGAGTTTACAAAAGGAAGAAGATTGTATAAACCGTGTGTGTGTGATGACTAAAAAATCTGTTTATTTTCCGTTTCCTTCATCAGCTAGATTGCAAAAAAATAATTGTATACGTATCTTTTCTCTTGTCACGTAAACAAAAATAAGCTAGATTGCAAAAAAATAATTGTATACGTATCTTTTCTCTTGTCACGTAAACAAAAATAAGCTAGATTGCAAAAAAATAATTGTATACGTATCTTTTCTCTTGTCACGTAAACAAAAAATAACGACGATACATTGAATCCGTATGTCCATGATGTGCCTTTGTACATTTTTACGAAGGTATAACGTAGCGAGCCACCACTCCCTAACTTTAATGTGCTTTATTATTATATTATATTATGAGCCTGTTATGTCCCACTGCAGGGCAAAGGCACAAAATAGTAAGTATACAGAAGGGCCACTCCCGCCGTTTAGAAAATTGACAGCTAAACTTGACAGATTCACTAGGGTTGCTACTATATTGATTCCGAATTAAAAAAAATAGTAGGTTGCCCAAGTTACAAAACTAAATACATAGATTCGTCTAAACATACATCATATCTTGCTTACATGCCTTAGAGGGTAGACAGGGCATCAAATATCCATTTAATATGACGAAACATTTAATATTACGCCACATACAATGTATATTGGAGAGTAAAAAGACGTAGTAATAGTGTAATAATGATCCCACTTAAAAAAAAAAATTGTAAAAAGCTCCAAGCTCGACAAAAATATAAATGTGAAAAAACAGGTACCTAATAAAATCAAAAAACCAAAGATGCTCTTAAACAAGAAGAAAATTATGCTGTGCAGTCGGAGGAAACATATTTGTAAGCTGTATGACTTGAACCTTATTATTATGACAAGTTCCCAATTTCATCTATGGGCTTAAAATAATTTATTAAAATCCTAGATAATGAATTTCTAATTTGTCATCTTGAAAGATTAATGACCTTTATAACTTAAAAATAATTGAAAGAAATAATTAAAAACAAAAAACTAAATTCGGTCTGTAACAAATAATAAAGGTAACCCATCCAATGCAACCAACCTCGTTACAGTACTTAATGTATGAATGACGTGACAAACGCATGCACAAAGCAATCATGACAGCCGCGACTGAGCTCGGTCCAATATTGCCCAATATTCCCTGTAAAACCGAAATGTCAAAGTGAGAGTGGCCCCTCTGTCTGCGGCGCGCCGCCGCTTACGTACTTTGTGGCAAAGGCCTCCCTTCCTTCTTTCCATTTTTCCCTATCTCTAGCTATATCTGGCCAGCCTTTTAGATAGACGTCTAATTCGTCACGCCATCTCTTTCTGAGCCTACCGCGTCGTCGGTTCCTGGTATTTGGAATCCAGTCAGTGGTTACTTTTGCCCAATTCTGTTGCGACATACAGCAAATGTGGCCTGCCCAATTCCACTTTAGTTTGGCGGCTGTTTTGCCTACGTCTGCGATTTGTGTTTTGGAACGAAGTATAACTGTTCCGAATGCGATCTATGATTTTGACTCCGAGAAGACTTCGTTCCATCGCTCGCTGGCAGACCACGAGTGCGGTCTTTTGACGTTTCGTTAACGACCACGTTTGCGCTCCGTAGGTGAGTGTAGGAAGGATGCACATATCCATGAGTTTCCTTTTTAGGGAAAGTTTTTTTTTTAATGTGCTTTATCTAGGTAATTTTTTTACCAACTGCCGAAGGACGAAAATGTGTTTATCAGTCTATGTATGTTTGTTTCTATGTGGCATTCGAGAGACCAAACTCCAACGAGTTTGGTCTCTCGAATGCCACATTTTTGCCGATTTTGACGATTCTTCAATGAAAATCATGCTGTGCAGTCGGAGGATACATCTGGTTTTGGTCAGCCAGCTCGCGAATATGTATCCGCTCACAGCATGATTTTCTTCTTGTTTACGTCTCTTTAGTTCGCTTCTGAAGCAGTCGGGTTTTTTGATTTTTTTTATGATTTTGATGAAGCAAAAATACGTGTCTATTATTATTTCATCATCTACTTAACATATTTATTAGTTTTATAACCCGTAGATTCCCCTATTATATAATATGTTTGTCACAATTGCCATGATACTAATAAATATCCAATTGCAGGGTGAGATGGACGCCCGCTCAGATGTGATCCACGCGTGCGCTGCAGCGGGTCAAGCGCTTGTCGAAAACGGTCACCGCGCTTCGTCTGAAGTATCGTCCGCGCTTGAGAACCTTGAGCGCGAGAGCTCAGCGCTGCATCAGCTGTGGGAGCAGAGGCGTGTACTTTATCTGCAGTGCATGGATCTGCAGCTGTTCTATAGAGATACTGAGCAGGCTGATGCTTGGATGCATAAACAGGAGGTAAGAATATTTTATTATACTACACCTGCTCGGAAAGTACCTTGATACTTTATCAAATTTACGGTAGAAAGTACGTCATTGCATATCGAACAAATATGCGGCGAGAAAACGCATCTGAGCGGGAGAGAAAAGTGTATGAAAATCCATTTCTTACGTGGTTTTTCTTTTTTAATTTTGGGTAAGACTATGCGCTGGTAACCTAAATATCAAAAGCCAAAAAGTTTTTACAGTGAGTTTTTATCTCCAAGTTCGCAAAATGACACTGGCCACTAGCTGTGTGTTGGATGGTGTCAAACAATTTGAAAAAAGAACATGTGAAAATTGCAGACGCCATTGGCGCCATTTTCAATTTGTGTGTTGTTTGAGGATTCAGTTTTCGTAGAATTTATTTTCCTCGTAGGTGTAGTATAAAGCACTATGTATCACTCGAGAGAAAGTGCGATTCCCGATCTCGGGTGTTTTAAACGACACCCTCGACGGTAATCGGTCACTTTCTCCTCTCGGCAATCACAATAGTACATTGTTATGTACTATTGTGATTGCCAAAAATGTATCATTAGATTAACATTGAGATGTAATTCTCACTATACAAGATTCCAAATAAATAAAAAATTGTGTTAATAAAATAAATAATACTTTGCAGACAAATATACAACCCAACTATAGTAATTTTTATTATATGAAAAAGAAAACTAATCACAATTGATAAAAAATACAGTATTTGCTTCTGAAATATATGTGCAAATAATTAGATATACAAAATAAAAAGAAATTGTTTTCTTCATCATTTGGCCTATGTCCAGCAGTGGACGTCTTTAGGCTGAAATTATGATGATGATTCTTCATCGGTTACCACGAATTTTCGCTACAGGTAATCCCAATAATAAACGTCAAAAATATAATCCGTCTTACTTTCACAGGCCTTCCTCGCCAACGAAGACGTGGGTGACTCCCTAGATTCCGTCGAAGCTCTTCTCAAGAAGCACGAGGATTTCGAGAAGTCTCTCGTGGCCCAGGAGGAGAAGATCAAGGCTCTGGACGAGTTTGCCTCTAAACTTATCGAGGGTCAGCATTATGCTGCTGACGATGTCGCGCAGAGGAGGGAGATGGTATGTATCCTTATCATGTATCTTAATCCTTTTGTCAGAGCAAATTTCGTTTTTATGGTTCCGTACCTCAAAAGGTAATAAAAAAAACCCTTATAAGATCAATCTATTGTCCGTCTGTCTGTTCGTGTGTCACCACCTATTTTCTCAAGAACGGGTGGACTTAGCAAGTTGAAATTTATACCAGATACTGAGGTCTATAGTCCCTATTAGGTGTATAAAAATCAAGGTCTTGAATCAACACGATAAAAAGATTTAAGCAAATTTAGATTTTCGCGAAAACTTGTAAGTACCGAAATTTACCTTAATTTTCAACATTTTTGATTTTTCTGAATCATTAAATTTAGCAAGAAGAAAGGTCTAAGAGCCCAAATAAAGGATAAATTCCAAATAAAAAATGTTGAAATTTAAACATATATTTGACGCCACCCTGGGTACGGAACCCTTCATACGCGAGTTAGACTCGCACATGGCCGTTTTTTTTTAAATATAAAAGCTAGATTCAGCAACAGTTCACAAAATGTCTGTATTTCGTGTTTTCTGATGACCTCTCAACAAAACATTGAAATAAAAAGTCAATTTCAGGGACATGTAAGCGCAACTGTCATTTAAAATTACTCGTAAATACTTTATTGAAAAAACACTTGAATTTGACTAGAATTTATCGACAAAAATACTGTAATATAATACTAATAGTGAAAACAGATTAAAAATTGATCGAAAAACGGATGAGATATAATTATATACAATTTAAAGAAATCCCTCTTTAAGAAAACGCCGTTTTATTTGTTGTATGGGCGTCGTGGTATCTGACGTCAGATGGCACGTCGGACTTCTCTTTCTAAAACTCAACGTCGTCTCTGATTACAGGCATATTCCCAATTAGTTTAGTTGTAAGTGTTGTTTACTTCAGGTGTGCAACAATTTGTTACAATAATGTATGTTCTAACAGTTGTTGGAGCGGCGCGCCGCCCTGTTGGAGAAGTCCAGCCAGCGTCGCGCTCTGCTGGAGGATGCCTACAAGTACCAGCAGTTTGAGCGCGACTGCGATGAGACCAAGGGTAAGTCTAGTTTTGATTTACAATATTCTATATTTGTTTGCAACTTTACAGAATTGTGTTCAACATATTTAGGTCACTTATAATAGTTGTTTATGCAATGGTCATATAACAGGGGTTATTAAAACACGAGCATGGGTTTGTGATAATATTAACACGCGAGTGTTTTAATACCTGATTATATGCTGTTGTATACACTACTTTATCTTCACTCTTACACTTCGATGAAGTATACACCTAGATTGAGGATCCCATACAAAACTTATCTTTAAAACTGACGCCAATTGTGTTTAGGTAATTCTAAGAATTCTACTTGGAATAAATATACATTAATGTAAATTCAACCTTAAATGCAATGTTTAAAGTTGCATTCACAAAACGATGTACAAAAAGCAATAAAAAATTTATGAGCTCAATACAAATTTAGTCTTACACGCAAGTGTTAAAGTCTAAATCACAATGTGCCAAAAAAAAATCAATTCGAAATTCGAATTTTTAAAATTTATGTTTGAGCTTGGACAAGGAATGAGTGGAGTCGAAACGTTCAATTATTTTTTTTATATCATCGATCTATAAAAATACTAGATTAAAAATCAGGAACGAAAATAAGTCGCTCAAATGGCCACACACACTTACCTACCTATCTTTCTATATTATAAAAATCAATTGATGTTCGTTGGTCTCGCTAAAACTCAAAAACGGCTGGATCGATTTGAATAATTATTTTTTTGTTTTGTTCGCTCGAATAAAGAGACAGTTAAAAAAATAGATTCGTGGGTAGGTAAGTAGGTAGGGTAGTTAGGTAGGGTAGGTAGGGTAGGGTTTGCATGAAAACTTGAAAATTAAAAGTCAGTTATATGTAAGTACAAAAATATTTATAAAAAAATGAAACTTAAAATTTCAGCAATAAGGTAAAAACACTATGTAGGAAATTTTGGGGTCACTTTATTTCGTTTTCTATGGTATCAAATATTTTTGACTGATTTAAAAAAGTAGTCGGACCAAAATAACACAACAGTATTTTTTTTAAATAATTAAAAAAAAAATTGCTTTACAAACTACTCCATGCATTCTCTGTTCCAGAACAGTCAATGTTTGTTACAATAGTTGGCGCGTTCGCTTTGTCGGCGCAAACGTTGGTCAAACAATCATAATATTTGGTAATTAATTCATATTTTCTATTTAATTCGGTTTTTACTATAAGAAAAACACTTAATGATATAAACTTACCGAAAAAAAGATATTCCTTAAAAAATCAAGGTGTTACGGTGGTTATTTTCACAGTTTTTGAACGCACATTGCGGCATTTTTAACGTATTAATGTTGGCTATGATTGGACCATACTAATTTTGAAATAGGGCCACAAACGTATTTGTGGCCCAATTTTTCGGCCCGTTTTTTAAGCGCTGACCGGGCATCTAGGTGTATTCTTGATCGAAGCTCTTACAGTTGAAATAAAATAAAAGTGGAAAAAGAAAAAATATGCAGTATGGCGGGCAATTTAGATTCTCATTGCACCATGACTGTCAATGTCAATGAGCCCAAGCGCCAATAAATTAAAAAGTAAAAGTGAGCTATAAAAATTGAAAAGTTATTTTATGATGCAGTTGTTTGAAAATCGAAGGCAAATGTTGAACTGTAATGGTTTTTTTTTTAATTTTACCTATCCACGAATATAAAGTACGTGTTTATGCAATATTTTTTGAATTCATATTTGGAACATTACATTGTGAGTGTAGATAAAATAGTTTATTAGAGTAAAGTTTATTAGTAAATCCAATATAATTATTCTCATAAATAATTCGGCAAAAGCGGCAGGCAGCGTTCTTATTCTTTATTGAACACTACACATACAAATACAATAGGACAGCTTATGTACAAAGCTTAACACCTTAACTGCCAGGTGACCGACAAACAATAAATTTTCTACATTGTCTGGCGGTTAAGGTGTTAACCCATCGTTGGTTTCTCTAACAGACAACCTCAGTTGCGTACAGAAACGTACATTTGAGAATATTACATCCATGAGCACAACAAAAGCTTATAAAATGTTTATAAAAAACTCATAATAATTTTAAATACTAAACAAATACTTGTGCAACACACAATGCATAAACATAATACAGCATACTATATAATACAAAACTAAAATATTACAATTGTAAATATATAAATTGCGTTGCGTTGTTCAAGTTTAGTTTAAAGTTTCACCCTGTATATTTTCTTTCTATATATAAATTTTATCTAGTCAATGTTAAAAAATACTTAAGCTTTACAGTTAGCTGCTATTTTATTTGCAATCTTCCTAAATGACCTAGGAGGTTCTAATAAGCCAGTGTTCTTTACCAGGCTGGATCAACGAGAAGCTGAAGTTCGCGACAGACGACTCGTACCTGGACCCCACCAACCTCAACGGCAAGGTGCAGAAGCACCAGAACTTTGAGCAGGAGCTGCAGGCCAACAAGCCGCGTATCGACGAGATCACCGTCACTGGTGCCAAGCTGCTTGACCAAGAGCACTTCGCTAAACGTAACTATTACTCATTTTTTTAGGTCAGGTATCCGTAGATGGTACACGAAATATATAATTGGGCTGTTTCAGAGGGTCTGTCTTGGTAGACTGGCCCTCTGGATCTGCTGAGAAAATAAAAGAATTTAACAATCCAGCTACATGTTCGAAAGTAATTCTTGTTATTGCTAGATAAGTTATTTTAAACTGTTTTTTTTTTGTTTATAAAAAAAACAAATAGCGGAAAAAAAAGAATACATGGTCATTTTGTAGACCTTTTTACAATTTAGTCCACATTTTAAACATAAACGAATTTTGATAGCCCCAAGGCTTACAACGTGCTTAGACGATTCAAAATATACTCTTAAGAATTGCCTATTTAGTATTTCCAGAACAATAACTTATTTCATCATTGGAACGCTTTTGTTAAGTCTACAAACTCTAATCTGTATACATTGTGAGAAAACCTGTTCTTGCCTGTATTTGCATTTACACCAAATAGTTCATTTATTGGTATAATTTCTGCAAGGCTTTCCATTACGAGGATAAACGATAAAACAAAAAATACTTCCAACAGCTCAAATCGAGTCCCGTGTCGGCGAGCTGGGCGGTATCTGGGAGAAGCTGGCAGCTGCCTCCGAGCTGAAGGGCAGCAAGCTGCAAGAAGCGGCCGCTCAGCAGCAATACAACAGGGCTGTTGAGGATATCGAGCTGTGGCTGTCCGAGGTGGAAGGGCAGCTGCTCAGCGAGGACTATGGCAAGGTAACTAGGGATCGAAGCATCTAATCTAAAGGCGGCTCGGGACACTCCGCGAATCAGCAAATACATGTGACAGCGAAGTTGAGGGGTGGGGTACTGCACAGCGTATAGCGAACTGTACTTCACTTTTGTAAAGAGTCTATATTAAACACAAACTATTTTTGAATTTCTACGATTAATGTTCCTAAATGTAAAAAGGGTGATCTGTAACACAGGGTCTTACATAACCCAGACATCCTTCTCCATACAAGGTCTCGGTACATAATGCACATAACATTTTTTGTCGAGATAAATACTGTGTGAAATAATACCTATGAAGGTAGTCAGTTTAGTTCTTTACATAGTTTGAAAGGCAGATCCTTTGTCGATCTCAAAGGATCTGCCAATTACAAAAAAAATGTGTCAAAACCTAAAAATCGTTGCATTTATCCTAACACGTAGAATCATACAGGCGTATGTCAAATTAGACTTATTCACAACATATTTTGCTAGGTAACAAGAACTTATAATGTTTATCTTCCACCTAGGACTTGACCAGCGTACAGAACCTTCAGAAGAAGCACGCCCTACTGGAAGCTGACGTGAGCTCTCACGCTGAGAGGATTGACGCTATCCGCACTCAAGCGGAACAGTTCATCGAGAGGGGACACTTCGATGCTGACAACATTAAGACTAAGAGGGTTGGTATTCATTTGATACAGCATTCTAGTTTGGAATTTTCAGGTGTTAGTAATATGTGTGACAACAGACGAGGTTTTAGCTATGCCACAGTTTTTTTTTTTTTTTTTTTTTTTTTTTTTTTTTTTTTTTTTTTTTTTTTTTTTTTTTTTTAAAAACGTTGTCCCACACTAGGAATTTCTTCCTGTATCGTGGGTGCGTTTACAAACATACAAACTCACATACACAAACACCCAGAGCCGGAACAACTATCTGTAGGTCATACAAATATTTGTTCCGTGCGGGAATCGAACCCGCGACACGCAGCGCAGCAGTCAATCGCTCAACCACTGCGCCAACCGTGCGCCCGTAGTTAATATAATACTAGCATACAGATGCCTCATCCCACACAAAGAAACCGTGCCGACTTAACCAGCGTTTTACTTATACTGATTATTTTTAGTACATCGATTGCGTCCGGTTCTGATCCATGGCGATAGATAGATGGTGTTAGCAGCGACTTGCAAGTAAAAGGGTGTGTGTTACAAAATAAATTTAAACAATCGAGTGGAAAGACATTTAAAACCGCGCCATCTATTGGCATCAAATTTAAATGATCCGTTCAAATAGTCTTTGAAATATGCTTAAAGAGCCCAATATTCCAAAATTTTGTGCTCGGGAGTGTTGAATAAACAAGAACATACAGTTTTTATGTTCAATTCCAGAAAATGTTAATTTTACACACAATTCTATGCATCTCGCGCCATCTAGTGAGATTTATTTCAACCAAATTTTCTTGTATTGAGAAAAAGTGTCAAAAAGTTGAGATAAGTTTGCCTTGGCTTTAACTACTGAACAGAAATAATCTTAAAATTTGTAACACAACTACTTTTACTGATTATCTGTGACTCTGGACTGTATATCTCTAAAAGAGTTTTTAGAAGGCCCTCAGTATGCAACTCAATTTATTTACTAAAGTTTATTTTTGGTTTTTCAATTGGACAAAGTCCAAAACTCTTTCATCATTCTTTTGGTACCTTGATAAATTAACTAATAAACAACATTCTCCCCGTCAGGACGGCCTCGTGGGTCGCTACACCGCCCTGGACAAGCCCATGGCCATCCGCAAGCGTCGCCTGCTAGACTCGCTGCAAGCTCAGCAGCTGTTCCGGGACTTGGATGACGAAGCCGCCTGGATCCGCGAGAAGGAACCCATCATCGCCTCTACCAACAGAGGTATGTAGCTGAAGTGTAATTTATTTTATTATAACTATTTTCAGAATGGCAAAGGAAAAACAGTCCTCTAGCAAGAAATAATACGTATTTTGAAAGCCACGAAAACCCCATTGTGTCCACGTTTCTCTCACAGAGGTTTTATATTTCATTACTGGTATTATTGTAAGCCGTATTAGATGATTTTGCTTTTGTTTATATTAGTCTCTAAGCAGACGGACTGAACACATACGAACATGTACTATACTACCAGCTGCAAAGTTGCAGTTTGGGTGCACTTTTTGAGCAACTGGTGTTTTAATGACAAGTAAACTATCCTATAGTTTACTGAAAATTAGTTTTTTGTCCGTCAGGTAGAAGATGACACGTATTTTTCTTTTGACACGCAAACATAAAGTTACTTATTAAATACCTAACGCCTTATTAACCTTTTGGATTCTGGTGAGGCACCCCCGATTCTGCAGCGCGTCGGGCATGATTGCTGACGCAAGAGTCGATGACTTTTATGCCATTATGCGCAAGAAAACAGCTTCTCTGATACGTCGGATTCGGGGGAGCGACAACGGAATCCTAAGGATGTTTTCTGAGAGGCCAGACTCTGAGGTGCTGGGGAGAGTCATCCAGCTTCACGTGACGAGATATCACTATTACAATAAGTTGACTTAAGACATTTGTTACTAACAACTATGGACATTTAATTAGTCTGCAAGAAATTGATTATATTTTTCATTTTATTTATATAGTGACGACGATATAATGCGTTGAAATATCGTGTGACGTCACGCCGTACACTTTTTACTGTCTTAGTGACGACACAAGCCCCCACTCCTGAACTTTGATGCGCTTTAACTTTGTAAATTTTTATTGATTTTGAAAAGCAAAAAATGCGTGTCCATTATTATTTAATATTCTCACTGACGGACTAAATGGAATTATCATTTTTCAAACCCAGGAAACATCACTATTGATGGTGCCGTTAATAGTTATGGTAAATGACTAAAAACTGCAACTTTGCAGCTGGTGTGCAATTCCAATGCGGTTTAAACCATTAATGCAAAGTTCTTCATCTAATGACTCCTGATGTTTATGGACAGGTCGCGATCTAATTGGCGTGCAGAACCTAATGAAGAAGCACCAAGCCGTCATGGGGGAGATGGCGCAGCACGAGGCTCGTGTGGACGCCGTGCGCGCGGCCGGCGCAGCCCTCAGGGATGCGGGACACTTTGCTGCTGACGAGATCGCGCAGAGGTTGCAGCATCTGCATCAGCAGTGGACGCAGCTCCAGGAGAAGGCACTACAGGTACGTCATGGTCTTCAGATAAGAAATTCATAAATGTTTTAGGTTGGCTGTCCATCTTTGGTGCTGCATATGTCCATGAGCGGTGATCTTCAATTTTACAATTTATGAGACAGTATACTTTTAAGTATTCGTCAAGATGGCCGGCATTGACTTTTAAGAGTCCTAAATGCGTGTTCTTTAGCTTGAAATTCTGAAAAAATGGGGACGTTTGAAATAAGAATCAAATAGGAGAACACAGTAACAACATTCTCGAGTTTCAGACATACAGAAAAAAAACCAAAGAGCTCTATCAAATAGCCACAAAACACTGCCACACTTCAATATAAGAAATGTAACACAGGGCTATATCATCAATCAATCTGCCTAGCCTTTTCCTAACTTTATTGGGGTCGGCTTCCAGTCTAACAGGATTCAGCTGAGTTACTAAAACACTGGTTTTACACACCCACAGGGCTATATCATATTAACTTATGATGACAATTCCAAGTCCCGAAAACATAAACAAGGATCAATTATTTTATAATAAGTAACACCTCTTATTAAATCTACTTTCTTCCAACAGCGCAAACAAGACCTAGAAGACTCCCTGCAAGCGCAGCAATACTTCGCTGACGCCAACGAGGCCGAGTCCTGGATCCGCGAGAAGGAGCCCATGGCCAACACTCACGACTACGGCAAGGACGAGGACTCTTCTGAAGCGCTGCTGAAGAAGCATGAGGCCTTGCTCTCGGATCTCGAGGCTTTCGGCAACACTATCAAGAGTTTGAGGGAGCAGGCTGATGGATGCAGGGTGAGTTTAATTACAGTTGTGTTTATTATTTAGGGGCTTCACCTCTCGTATCAGTGACAACACAAGGAATAAATAGGTGAATCGAGTATTTATTGACATAGTTATTTTACAAAGAAATTCAATCAATCTGCCTAGTTTTTCCCAACTTTGGGGTCGGCTTCCAGTCTAACCGGATTCAACTGAGTACCAGTGTGTTACATGGAGCGACTGCCTATCTGACCTCCACAACTCAGTAACTAGTTAACACGGTACCCCTTGGCAAGACTGGTGTCAGATCTCAAGCTTCTGACTACTCGTAACGACTGTCAAAGATCTTCAAATGACAGCCGGGACCAACGGCTTAACGTGCTTTCCGAGGCACGGAGAAAACCCGGTATGTTGAAATGGTCACCCAACCACGGACCGACCTCGTGAAGCGTTGCTTAACCTTGATGATCGACCAGTGCGGCTGTTATAGTTTAGCCACGAGCTCCTCAAAAAAAAAAAATACAAGGAAATTACAATAAAAAGTAATATGTAACTACATTACTGTCAAATAAATTAGCCTAGACTCAGTGGTAGACAAAGTACGGCCCGCGGGCCAGTTCCGGCCCGCGAAGTATTTAATCCGGCCTGCCGACGGTCCTTCGACATGAATAGTATATGACCCGCGGTAATTATATTTTGACGGTCCAGACTCCTGACGTTTAAAGTAGATTCTACTTAGTAGAATAATCGACGCATAGGTAAAGGAAAGGAGCCAGCTAGATTAGCCGCGTAATTCATGATTGTGTTGCGGGGCGCAAATAAGCGCGGTGAAGTGAGAAGCGCGGGTGAGGCTGACATACTGATGAATACTATTCCGCGCTGCTGAATACCTTTTCGCGCTGCTGAAAGTTATTTCGTCACAGCTCGAACCTGCATTACAAAATATTGCAGCAAATCAAAAGCATTTTCATTTGTCTCACACGCCTACCTTGGCAAGGCCTTCGATTAAAAATAAATTCTAATTACTAACACTTGTGCAAGTGTGTATGCTGTAATGTTCTTATATGATTAAAGTTTTTAACACAAATTACATTTTTCCTAAAAAACTGAAATTTCTTAAACTTTCTGTCCCTCCCCCCCATTAAGAAAGTTTGCCCACCACTGGCCTAGACTATGGTAAAAAAGATTAGCCAGTCTGTAGGTTGCTAGCACAGGTAACCTTGGTCTATTGGGGTGCATTGTCCGAGTGCTTAGTAGCTTTAGAGGCCGTTGTATCGCACTCCAAGTGCATCACTTTAAATGGAGAAAGTTGGTCCATGTCAAAGAAGCTAAGCTCCGCAGCATATGCTGTTAGAAAAATTCGTAATTTAACTGACATAGAGACTGCCCGTTTAGTATACTTTAGCTATTTTCATAGTGTAATGTCGTACGGTATTCTGTTGTGGGGAAATGCCGCCGACATCCAGAATATCTTTGTTTTGCAGAAAAGAGCTGTTCGATCAATATATAAATTAAGCCCGAGGCACTCTCTCAGAGAGAAATTTAAGGAGATTAATGTAATGACTGTGCCCTCTCAGTATATTTATGAAAATCTTTTATATGCTCATAAAAATATAAAATTGTTTAAAAAATACAGTGATATCCATAACATAAATACTAGGAACAAACACAAATTTGTAGTACCTACAACAAGGCTCAAGAAGATAGGTGGCTCGTTTAGATGTCAATGTGTACGCTTTTATAATAAGCTTCCAAGCCACGTACAAGATCTAAGTCTTAATAAATTCAAATCATTCATTAAACGTAAGTTGTGTCAGAAAGCGTTTTATACTATTAAAGATTACGTTGAGGACAAAAAGGCTTGGGATTGAGCTGCTCCAATTAATTTTGATTTTTTATATTTTGCACCGTGAATTTTGTTTTTGTTTTTAATTTTTTTTGTTTTCTTGCAATGACAAGAATATTTACTTTTTAAAGTATTATATTATTTTATTTTTATTATTGTGAATGTGAAGATTATGTGGATTTTTGTTTTTTATTATAACTTAGTTTTTACTCATGGTCTGGCAGTTTGAGTAGTTTATGCGGCCTACCCGAATGTCCTTTCTTTGGTATTGTTCGTCGAATCGTTGAGCTCCGTAAATTCTGAGTTGAGCTGCTCGGTTATTGACAAATGCGTGCACTGACTGGACAGGTCCACTCAATCTGGCTGGTTCTTTCCTCAAAAGACCATTTCAGACATATGTCTACATGGTCTTCACATGATATAACCAAGTTTTTGTCAAGACTTCAAAAGAGACTGTGACCTCTGAGTTTGTTTCGGCCTTTCTTCTCAGAGTAGTCAGATAGGAAACGCCGACCTCATCTAGTTTTAAAAAATATGATCGACATGTAAAAGTGTTTGTACAAACCAACTTACAGAAATAAAATCATTTATCATTTATCATGAAAATAATTTATATAGTTCATTTTTTTTTGTTATTTTATGTAATAAAACCGCATAAGTTAGGTTATCTTTTAAACTCTTGTATTTGTAACTTTCTTAGCTCTTGTATTGGGGATTTTATTTCACAGTTTAAGTTTAGGAAAGCAGTCCAATATCATTACTTAACTATTGTTTAAAGTTTTTGAATCCTCATAAACAATTATATTTGTTTTCCGTACAGCAACAAGAGTCCCCCGTGGTGGACGTATCGGGCAAGGAGTGCGTGGTGGCCCTGTACGACTACGCGGAGAAGTC
This sequence comes from Orthosia gothica, assembly GCA_949775005.1. Lineage (NCBI taxonomy): Eukaryota > Metazoa > Arthropoda > Insecta > Lepidoptera > Noctuidae > Orthosia > Orthosia gothica. Next base: position 2,445,816 of record OX459048.1, on the reverse strand, counting down.
GCCGCGCGAGGTCTCCATGAAGAGGGGCGATGTGCTGACTCTGCTCAACTCTAACAACAAGGTAAGATGGTACTTGGGTAGTGAGCTAAGCAGACTATGTATCACTTAGCTTCTTGGGGATATTTAGTCAAGCTGTACTTCTAAAAGGATTATTTCAGGATGAAAATGAAAGATTACTGAAAGATTGAAAATATTTTTTCCATACTATATTTTACTTTCCAGACACATATTAGTGTAGATAACAGATAAGATTCAGACAGCTAGATGATTCATAAGTCACCTTCACCTAGCTAGGAAGAAAACAATACATCTATTAGTAGTAAATTGCATTGTGATGTTAAGTAGATAGATAGCCGTAACGGCGGTTATAAGTATTTTCAAAAAATAGACATGCCAAACTGTGAATTCCACAAAGACCAATGTTTCATACAACTTTCTGTTACTTCCCGCGTGATGGGTTTCTAGCTGTGACCTGTAATAACCTGTATTACAGGTCACCTACCACTTACAGAAATCTATCACAGGCAACAGTCTCTCATAAAACCTAGTTTTTACTTAAGGGCCTTCCACCGCTTTAGTGCCTTAAAACGGTTACTTTCTAAAGCATACACCTTGGTAACGGCTAGGTTAAAAGGTAAACAATACTTTTAGATACTTCTCCAAAACGAACCTTTTTTTAAATATTTTCACGCAGAAAAATTGATGGCTAGAATTTATTTATAACTGACTACTGTTCCCCGTGGCTTCGCTCCTGTGGGCCACCCCACAGGACCCGTTTTCGGGATTAAAAAATAGCCTATGTCACTCAGGAATAATGTAGCTTTCTATTGGTGAAAGAATTTTTAAAATCGGTCCAGTAGTTTCGGTGCCTATTCGGTACAAACAAACAAAAAAATCTTTACTCTTTATAATATTGGTATAGGAATAGTATTTATGTAAATCAAAGAATATCATTTAAACAAAACTGTCCAAATGGAGGTTCAATATTGCTAGTCTGGCTCCGAGCGGGCGCAAGGCCAGTACCGCGTTATCAAGATTAGCTGCAAATAAATATTTTGTTTTTTAATTAATTGACCAAAACCGTATAGTTCCTCCTATAATTAACGAAAGATTTTTGTAAAAAAGAAACTCCTAAAAGGGTTAAATATTGGATGACAGTTTTTATGGAAGTTTCAAATTTTTGAGCAATTTGATCTGTACTAAGACTTATTTCTGCATGAATTATGCTGTTACACAAAAAAGATTATACATATACATATAGGGGTAGGCAGAAACTACAAAACGCCACCTGCTACGACCCTTACATATTTCTTTAGCTTCACTCACATTCATACATCTAGTCATGCATACACGCCGGTTATAAGGCCGGTTACCTGGCCTTTCTGAAGAACTTCACCAATAAGGTCTATGTATGTCTTTCTAGAGCGTCCCCTCCCGGCGTTTCCATTCACGTCTGCCTTGTAAATACCTTTCGTCAGTCGCCGTTCATTCATCCTCTCAAAATGGCTAATAAAAAGATAAAGTCGATGAAATAATATTTGGAACATCGTCCTTGTAATTAACTTCTGTAATAGACACTGATAAATACTTATACCAGTATCAGTTGTGTTATCTAAAATGTTTATCGAAAAAAATTGAACTATGTTCCTATGGAATTATTTCTGAGCTAAATTTTATATGACTGTATGTTTTTTTAAGATGTAGTGACTAAAATTGAAAAGGGTATGTTAAGATGGTTTGACCATGTTGAGAGGATGAATGAAAGTCGACTAACGAAAGGTATTTACAAGGCAGACGTGAATGGAAACGCCGGGAGGGGACGCCCTAGAAAGACATAGACCTTATAGGTGATGTTCTTCCGAAAGGCCAAGTGCGCAGTACCCATAACCGGCGTGTGTGTATGACTAGATGTATGAATGTGTGTGAAGCAAAAGAAGTATGTAAGGATCGTAGCAGGTGGCGTTCTGTAGTTTCTGCCTACCCCCATGGGAAAAAAGGCGTGAGTTTATGTATGTATGTATGTTTTTTTTTATCCTCTATTGGTTTGCGGTTGACCACTATCTCGCCTGATGGTAAGCGATGATGTGGTCGACGGTGAAGCACGCTTGCCTAGAAAAAACCTATTCACTCTTGACTTAATGACCCCAAGATTGTAGCTATCGGGAAACACAGACACCGGCAGGGAATTCCACTCCTTAGCTGTACGCATAATGAAAGTGTGGTAGATAAAATTATATTATATGAAACATATCTTCGAATATTCAATTATGAATTGTGAATGATGCTGTACATATTTTCAACAAATCTAAACATGATAATGGGCTATTATAATGACAGTCAATTGTTTAACATATTCCACTCAAATAGCCAAAAAATCCGACAAACAATACACAATAATAAAATAAAAAATCAACACCATATTTCAATAGTAAACCTTCACATATCCAGATCCATTGTTATCTGGCGCAAACCGACCACGTTTATGTAACCCGCACTAAACGGCGCACGTGAACAGTGAACGATGAAACACGAAAGAGGACGAACGCACTTATATCATAGAACGTTTTTATAAAAAAAAAATATGTATCTGTGCCGAACTTTAGATCTGAACCAGTGAATAATAAAAAAATAACTATTTGCCTATGACGCAATGGAACCTTGATTTGAATTACATATTTATTTTTTTGAAATAGAGAATTTGTATGTAAATAATGTAGTTTTTTTTTTTCAAGTGGCCAGTGAATCTCTCTGTGATAGTGAAGTGATACTAGTGTTAAAATGATAGTGTTAAGTTGGTTAGTCGTTATGTTGGTGGACCGCCTGTTTGTACACAACAGAAAAACTGATAAGAAGTTAGAAGAAAATGTGAGTTTTACACCTTACTTATCTCACTGAAGGAGGTGTTCTGATTGGCCATTCAAGTAGGAACAGCCAATCATGTTAGCCGAAACAAGATTTGACATCACAACTATTTAGGGAGGCCTTTACAGTGTCAATAAACTTAAAAGTCTTAGTCGCAAATTCTAAATAGTATTGAAGGACTATCTACATAAGAGAAAAGACACTTCACGTTGAAATAGCTGCTAACAAATAGCGCGTGCGCATCTCATTTGTAAGTGGTTACAATAATGACTACAACGTCTTTGAGTAGATGTAACTTATTAAACTAACAACCTATTAGGTGTTTTTTTATTTATATAAATAATATAGAAGAATTAAAGCTAAATTAAATAAATAAACTAAAAAAATAAAAATACCAACTATAACTAACTACTAACTATATACTTAAATTATTATAAACTACATATATTAAATAATATTATATCCTTACTGAATTAGTTATTCATGAATTTTCCAATGCCAATCTAGAAATTATCTTGATAATATATAAATTGCGCGATAAATTCAATCCGCACTGCATTCTTTCATACATGTAAACATCATTACTTGAATGTACAAAGTTCGCTGTTATAAATACTCGTAGTTGTAGAGAAGTTTTGTTCACTCATATCATTGGAATATCGTCTCGTTAAAAAATACTTCAGAATAAATTTGCTGATTTCTTATATAAGGCTCGGCGCAAACGGGCCACCGACCACCGCCACCGGTGCAGCGGTGGCCAGCTACAGCGAGTTAACACACTTTTCCATACATTTTGTATAGAAGCACCGCACACGTTTAGACGGTGGCGCCCACTCGATACAGCAGTGTCCGCGACTCGCCACTTGTGGTCGCTGCGGGCCACACAAGACGTCGACACCCGCCACTTTCGTACTGCTCCAAACCTGCGCAGTTCGTCCTACGCATTGCAAGCGTCACCATGTAGCACAAGCGCCTCAATGCATATCGGAAATACAATTATTGCCCGCTATTTGGGTTTCACATTCTGATCTATACAGCAATAGAAAAGTGGCGGCTTCCGAACACTGGTGGCTGTCGCGCTCTTTTGCCACTATTAAAAAAGTGGCGGTAGCGCGCGACGATTCCGGGATATCATAGAACGATTTTATAAAAAAAAAAAATGTATATGTGCCGAACTTTAGATCTGAACCTGTAAATAAAAAAATACTGTTTTTGCCTATGACGCAATGGAAACTTAATTTGAATTACATTTTTTTTTTGTAATAGGGAATCAATGTCGGAATCCGGGAACCAATCTCGTCGTGTCGGGTATCAAAATAAAGGGTTTTAAGAGGCGATTTCAAAAATATATAACACTTATATGTTTAAATGTAACTAATTCGAAAACATGTTAACTAAAAAGTGTTAAATAAAAAAAAAACAAAAAATCAAAATACCCGACTGCTTAAAAAGCGAACTATAAAGACGTAAATAAGAAAAAAAACATGCTGTTCAGTCGGAGGATACATGTTCGCGAGCTGGCTGAACAAAACCAGATGTATCCTCCGACATCACAGCATGTATTTTTTCTTATTCACGTCTTTTTAGTTCACGACCACTGCGCCAATTGTAATTTCAAATATTCCTTAATACTAAGCGAGCGTTAGACCAATACTATTGAGTCACGGTACTGATTTTTGTATGGCAGATGTTGTTGAAATATTACAGTTATTGTTTCACGATCGCCGGACTGATCGTCAACGTTGATTTAAAACCACTATTGTCTTCAAATTGTATGGGTTTGGCCTGATTGATTGCCATGTTGTTTCGTTAACAGCTTGAATTACAACAAGGTCGAACGAGTTATAACAGGAAGTCTTGGATGTATTGTTCCTTTCATTAAAACGATTATGTAATATTTCAGCGGCTAAATATTGAAGCTGGCATTTTTTTTACAAGCTTTTATTTAACTTGCAATGTATGTATGCTAGAGATAGGGAAAAATGGAAAGACGGAAGGGAGGCCTTTGCCTTGCAGTGGGACATAACAGGCTCATAATAACAATGTATGTATGTAAGTGTCTTCGGGTCAAATCTTGCAACTGAATTCTAAAAGAGTTATCATCCACTGATTAAGATGAAATTTTGCATACATGTTTAGTTTGGATGACTATGCATGGTTAGCTAAGTGACGTCATTATAAATCCAATATGGCGGACGGCCCAAGATGGCGGACTAGTTATTTTTTGTGCACTGCCATGATATGGGTGTCAAATGAAAGGGTTCGCTGAGAAGAAAACGAATAAAGCATGCTTTTAAAAAAAAATTGTGTTCCGGAACTTACGTGTCCTAACTAAAAATAATTACATCAATTCGGTTTATAGTTCGCTTAGCACCAGGGATAATGGGCCTCCACTATTTAGAAACGGTTACATATTATTATTACTCCTTATCTAAACAACTACAACCGAAATATTGCAACCGCAATAACCAAGCTGAAAGAACGTACCTACATCATTAGAATGAGTGTGTACATTCTTGATAAATTTACATAAAATACTACACTTATTACATGCAAGAGTTTGAAAGCTATTAGGCTATTTTTAGGATATAGGCCATCTATAATAGTCATGCACCTTTAAAAGCTTGGAAGGCAAGCGTTTTGCAGCTTTGAACTTATAAGTATGACCAGTGGCCCGAATAATGGCGATCAATATTTTTCTTTCTTTCTTTTTCTTTATTTTCTTTCTTTTATCACTCTAGCGATTAATCATACAATCACGACACGAAAACGCATTTTAAATCAATTTGGATACTAAACTGATTATTTGGGTACCTACTTATATATTATGAGTAGTATTTTTATTTTCTTTCGTGATATATAGGTAAACAAGGTTTCTATAATGGTCTCAGTTTTCCTTAGGCTTAGCACACACTGCGAATTTTATTAGAGCGATTTTTTTGAGGTGCGGTTTTTAATCCGCGTACTGAATCATAACTAAGTAACTAACACGCACGGCGGGAAATTTCACGCGATTTCTGTTTCTACCCGTTCATAGAGCTCAAAATATTCGCGCGGTTTAAAACCGCGCCGCGGTGCTTTGGATTCTGTAGCTAAACCAGATTTCTTGCGGTATTATTGCTGCGCGGTTTTTTTACCGCAAGTGCATGTAGCTTCATACAATGCCATATGTCGTAGAATAACCGGTTTTTTTTTTTCGCGAATAAATACCGCAATGCTTGCTAAGCCTAAGGAAAACTGAGACCATTATAGAAACCTTGTTTACCTATATATCACGAAAGAAAATAAAAATACTACTCATAATATATAAGTAGGTACCCAAATAATCAGTTTAGTATCCAAATTGATTTAAAATGCGTTTTCGTGTCGTGATTGTATGATTAATCGCTAGAGTGATAAAAGAAAGAAAATAAAGAAAAAGAAAGAAAGAAAAATATTGATCGCCATTATTCGGGCCACTGGTCATACTTATAAGTTCAAAGCTGCAAAACGCTTGCCTTCCAAGCTTTTAAAGGTGCATGACTATTATAGATGGCCTATATCCTAAAAATAGCCTAATAGCTTTCAAACTCTTGCATGTAATAAGTGTAGTATTTTATGTAAATTTATCAAGAATGTACACACTCATTCTAATGATGTAGGTACGTTCTTTCAGCTTGGTTATTGCGGTTGCAATATTTCGGTTGTAGTTGTTTAGATAAGGAGTAATAATAATATGTAACCGTTTCTAAATAGTGGAGGCCCATTATCCCTGGTGCTAAGCGAACTATAAACCGAATTGATGTAATTATTTTTAGTTAGGACACGTAAGTTCCGGAACACAATTTTTTTTTAAAAGCATGCTTTATTCGTTTTCTTCTCAGCGAACCCTTTCATTTGACACCCATATCATGGCAGTGCACAAAAAATAACTAGTCCGCCATCTTGGGCCGTCCGCCATATTGGATTTATAATGACGTCACTTAGCTAACCATGCATAGTCATCCAAACTAAACATGTATGCAAAATTTCATCTTAATCAGTAGAGGATAACTGCTTTTTTAATTCAGTTGCAAGATTTGACCCGAATACACTTACATACATACATACATTGCAAGTTAAATAAAAGCTGTTAAAAAAAATGCCAGCTTCAAAATTTTGTCGCTGAAATCTTACTTAATCGTTTTAATGAAAGGAACAATACATCCAAGACTTCCTGTTATAACTCGTTCGACCTTGTTGTAATTCAAGCTGTTAACGAAACAACATGGCAATCAATCAGGCCAAACCCAGACGATTTGAAGACAATAGTGGTTTTAAATCAACGTTGACGATCAGTCCGGCGATCGTGAAACAATAACTGTAATATTTCAACAACATCTGCCATTCAAAAATCAGTACCGTCACTCAATAGTATTGGTCTAACGCTCGCTTAGTAATAAGGAATATTTAAAATTACAATTGGCGCTGTGGTCGTGAACTAAAAAGACGTAAATAAGAAAAAAAACATGCTGTGATGTCGGAGGATACATCTGGTTTTGATCAGCCAGCTCGCGAATATGTATCCTCCGACTGAACAGCATGATTTTTTTCTTATTTACGTCTTTTTAGTTCGCTTTTTAAGCAGCCGGGTTTATTGATTTTTTTTATTTATTTTTTTATTTAATACTTTTTAGTAATTTTTTTTTCGAATTAGGTACATTTAAACATATAAAGTGTTCTATATTTTTGAATTTGCCTCTTAAAACCCTTTATTTTGATACCCGACACGACGAGATTGGTAGAAAAAAAAGTATTACGCCCCCACATTATGGCGCCCAAAAGCGCTATTAAGTTTTCTATTTTTCAATTATAATGTAGCCAGTGACACTCGCAGGGTTAAGACGAATCGATTGACGTACGAATCATCAAAATCGGCCAACGCGTTGGGTCTCTGAAACGCCACATACATACATACATAGACTGATCACATTACCCTCCTTCGGCAGTCGGGTAATAAAGGAACACCTGTATTCCTCGAAAGGTATGGTAAGGTGTACCAGCATACCTATAGTGCAATATTAGATTGCCGGCTATAAAATATTATTCAAATTGGGATTATATCCGGTAACGGTTGATCGTCCCCTACTAAACCAAGGGCCACACACCAAGTAATGAATTCAATGCGTGTACATTTTGGGTACTTCAATAGTTATGAATGGTACGATAATATTCTGCAAGTGAATGAGCGCGTAACTTGGTCTTCACAAGTTTTAAAGCATACAACAAGAACGAAACTCGTCAGTGATGCGAAAATAATTTGTCTACGCCTGTTTTGTGGCATTTACCGTCATAAATAAGAAGAGGAAGATTATTAGGATAATGGTATGACATCAGTTTTCCTTCTTACGCTGATTTAAGAGGTATAAACACCTAGCGCGCATTATCGCTCATCAGGGCGGACAAGCGTATCCACAAAAAACCTCTGAATGTTTGCGTTTGTAATACAATACTGGGGAGTTTCGTATCCGTGAGAAGCCGGTAGCAAAATCACCTAATAAAGCCTGAGTATAGTGTCTAAAGCTCGGCCAAACGGGTCACCGACCACAGCCACCGGTGGCCACGACACGAAAACGCATTTTAAATCAATTTGGATACTAAACTGATTATTTGGGTACCTACTTATATATTATGAGTAGTATTTTTATTTTCTTTCGTGATATATAGGTAAACAAGGTTTCTATAATGGTCTCAGTTTTCCTTAGGCTTAGCACACACTGCGAATTTTATTAGAGCGATTTTTTTGAGGTGCGGTTTTTAATCCGCGTACTGAATCATAACTAAGTAACTAACACGCACGGCGGGAAATTTCACGCGATTTCTGTTTCTACCCGTTCATAGAGCTCAAAATATTCGCGCGGTTTAAAACCGCGCCGCGGTGCTTTGGATTCTGTAGCTAAACCAGATTTCTTGCGGTATTATTGCTGCGCGGTTTTTTTACCGCAAGTGCATGTAGCTTCATACAATGCCATATGTCGTAGAATAACCGGTTTTTTTTTTTCGCGAATAAATACCGCAATGCTTGCTAAGCCTAAGTCAAACGTACTTATTATAGGTGCTAAGATACCCACCCTAAAACCAAGCGCCTTATTAACTCTTTCATTCACAGGACTGGTGGAAGGTGGAGGTCAATGACCGTCAAGGCTTCGTCCCTGCCGCCTACGTCAAGAAGATCGACGCTGGCCTGTCTTCCTCGCAGCAGAACCTGGCTGACTCCAGCTCTATCGCAGCTAGGCAGAACCAGGTGTGTACAATATTCCATAAATATGTAAATTGTAATGCAATTTTTAAGGGACCATGTCTGGGCTTTTTTTCGCCGCCAAGCAGCGCCGCTGTGGTCTGATTGATGGCGGTAGATTGCCAAAGGCAGCATTGTACAAGCCATCTGGCTAAAACATGATTTGCTGTAGCAATATTTTAACAGCAGGCAACTATGTTACATCCAGTTTTATCATAATTTTCTTATTAACATCACATCATCAGCCTGTTAATTGTTTCCACTGCTGGGACACAGGCCTCCTCTCTTTGAGAGGGAATGGGCCGTAATCCACCACGCGGGCCCAGTGTGGCTTGGTGGATGTCACATGTCTTCGAATTTTTGGTTCTACGACATGCCGGTTTCCTCACGATGTTTTCTTTCACCGTTTTGAGAGCAGTGGTGATGAAATAATTTACACAAAGTAAAGCGCCTGCCGTGGTTCGAACCCACGACCAACAACTTGTAAGTCGCGACCGATACCACTGGGCCACCACTGCTCTACTTTTCTTATTGTTTGTACAATATAAATTAAAACCGTTTGTTCTCAGATCGAGGGTCAGTATGACAACCTCCTCGGCTTGGCTCGCGAGAGGCAGAACAAGCTCAATGAGACCGTCAAAGCTTACGTGTTGGTGCGCGAGGCCGCCGAGCTCGCCACCTGGATCAAGGATAAGGTGAGTTTCTCCGTTACTTCTTTGCCTACCCTCGTATCGGCAAAAACCGTCAAAAGTGATTCAGTAACGACCTGACGAAACCATTTGAAAGGGTTCAAATCTTGATTCAGTAACTGCTCATCCATCTTTTATTTTCATTACTAGCTGACCCAGCAAACTTTGTTTTGCCATAAAAAGACCAAACATTTATCTACCCTACCTACCCTACCTTACACTACCTACCCTACCCTACCCTACACGACCCTACCCTACCCTACCCTACCCAACCCTACACCACCCTACACTACCCTACCCTACCCTACACTACCCTACCCTACCCGACCCTACACTGCCCTACCCTACCCTACACTACCCTACACTACCCTACACTACCCTACACTACTCTACCCTACACTACCCTACCCTACACTACCCTACACTACACTACCCTACCCTACACTGCCCTACCCTACCCTACCCTACACTACCCTACCCTACCCTGCCCTACCCTACCCTACCCTACACTACCCTACCCTACCCGACCCTACACTACCCTACCCTACCCTACCCTACCCTACCCTACCCTACACTACACTACCCTACCCTACCCGATCCTACACTACCCTACCCTACACTACCCTACACTACCCTACACTACCCTACCCTACACTACCCTACCCTACACTACCCTACCCTACCTACCAACTTGTTGAACTATTTATTTGAATAAGAAATATTATACTACTATACGAATGCAACCAACCTTTTGTTTCTACCGGCAGCGTTGATCTAATTAAAATTTAGAACATAAAATTTGCTATTGTGAGTCAACCTTTAAAGATAGACATAATTATGGTATCACGGACTTTTTTTTAGAACTTTTAAAGAGAAACAATTCCATCATACATGATATTTGCGTAACTTAAACCATTTACGCAGCGCACGCAATGGAAGCTCTCAAAAAGGAATATTTTTTCCCGTTTTTGTAACATTTTTCATTTATGCTCCGCTCCTATTGGTCGTAGCGTGATGTTATATAGCCTATAACCTTCCTCGATAAATGGACTATCCAACACAAAAAGAATTTTTCAATTTCAACCAGTAGTTCCTGAGATTAGCGCGTTCAAACAAACAAACAAACAAACAAACAAACAAACTCTTCAGCTTTATAATATTAGTATAGATTAGTATAGATTAGTATAGATTAGTATAGATGAGAGATGATATAGGGAAATTACTGTGAAGTGCCCGCGATTGCTTCAAAATCGACTTTAGATTACTTTTCAACTTTAAAAATGTTCAAGAAGTTTTATCTCGTTCTTTCCTTGGAATTTATTAGTTCCAAATTGCCTCGTGAAGTTCAGGGAATCACACCCTTTCTCTGTTTGTTTGAAAACAAATCTAAAATGTTCTCTTTTTTCACAGGAAATGCACGCCCAAGTGCAAGACGTGGGCGAAGACCTGGAACAGGTGGAGGTGATGCAGAAGAAGTTCGACGACTTCCAGAACGACCTTCGCGCCAACGAGGTGCGCCTGGCCGAGATGAACGAGATCGCTGTGCAGCTCATGACTGTGGGCCAGACTGAGGCTGCGTTGAAGATTAAGACGCAGATGCAGGTGAGCTAACTTATGAAATAGGTTTTTGGTTTAGAATGTCGAAGGTTTAGAAACTTCACATTGAACGTGTGTCCAGCGAAGGTAAAGGACTTTAGCGTTAACGAATATGTTCCGAAAATACGTCGCGTGCACGTAGTGTTCGCGTGTAACAATGCCAGATGCGAAGACACCTTTAATATGGTAGGTAGGGTCCGACCGAAACTACGGCAACAATCTCAGTTTCGGCTGAAACCGAAACTTCCTTACAAGGATCATGTTTTGAGGGAAAAATGAAGAAAATGTTGTTATAATCAGTCAGTCTTTATTTTTTTATCTTTAAATCACATAGCTATGCAGTCTTCGTCATTTTCACTTATTGGTATGATAATCAACTTAACAACCCCAAATTTAAGAAAGAAAAAAGTCGCAAAAATACTTGTTTGGATGGAATTTAACTCGCCGAACACGACCGATCACAGCGCGAGAACTCCCGAATGCAGTTTCGGCAGGTTTGCCGCCGAATCCGAAACTAAACCGAAAATAGTTTTTTGCCGAATCCGAACTTTCGGTCCAATTTTGATATAGGCAACTTTATTAAAAGTGAATTACGCAATGTGAGTCACGCACACAACCAAATCACTAATATTTCGTTTGATTCATGATATAACAATTTATATATTCAATATATAAATAGAAACGCTACCCTAATGCGTTGCGATGCGTTATAGGATATAAGCTAAGGGCTTGCCGCTTTGATAAAAGTGACACGTGGAGTCAAGCCGTACTGAGTGTATGCACTTAACTTATAGTGCTGTTGACATGGAAATAGGTGTTTGATCGATAAAATTGTATATGCTAAATGTATATTGAAGAAGCTACTAACTGGTAGCAATAGGTTAAGAATTTGTTGTCTTTTAAGCTGCGTGGTTTAGGTCTGAATTGACAACAAAGCAATATATCACATAACTACTTTGTTAATCTTCAAAGCATCTTCCATTGAGCGATACAGAGACAATAGAAAAACAATAGCTTACGCACACATGGTGTGCGAATGACGCGTAAGGGGATTTTTTTTGTGTAACTTTGGCCCACACTAGGAATTTCCTCCTGTATCGTGGGTGCGTTTATTAAAAACATACACAAAACACACACAAAATATCCAAGTCCGGAACAACTATCTGTAGGCCATATCTACAAATATTTGTTCCGTTCGGGTATAGAACCCGCGACACATAACGCAGCAGCCGATCGCTCAACTACTGCGCAAAGACAGCCCCTGCGTTAACGCGCATCTTCGAATAAAATCTGCCAATTTTAAGGTTATCAAAGGTGTAAATCAGAGGATTGAGTTAGACTAGGACCGTAAAATTGTACAGGTAGTATCTTAAATTACTATAGTCATTTAGAATAGTCTCTGCAGCTTGAAGACATTCCAAATACGGAAAACCCGTATATATTGAACTGTCTAAACACAGCTGAATTTACATTTAACAGGAACTAAACTCCAAATGGACTTCCCTCCAACAACTGACATCCGAGCGCGCCGCCCAGCTGGGCTCCGCGCACGAGGTACAACGGTTCCACCGCGATGTGGACGAGACCAAGGACTGGATCGCTGAGAAGGAAGCCGCCTTAGCTACTGATGACCTGGGCAAGGACTTGAGATCTGTGCAGACTTTGCAACGTGAGTTCAAATATCAACTACTATACGCTATGTTCCTAGCCAGTAGTATTCCCTCTCTCAAAGAGAGGACGTCTGTGTTCTAGCAGTGGGCACATTAAAATACTAATGATGATTATTTTCAAATACATTAACATTTGTTTTATAGTATTTTTTTCACGTTTTTACAGTTTCATTGTACCAAAATGTGTTACAATACAAATTTATATAAATCGTGTGGCATACCTCAGAAATTTTCATGATCTGTTCAAATAATCTTTGAAATGTGAATTAAGAGCCCAATATTCCATAATTTTGTGCTTAGGAGAGTTGATTAAAATAGAACATACAATTTTTCTGCTCAATTCAAGAAAATGTGATTTTACGCAACAATTCAATACCAAATCGATGCATATCGCGCCATCTAGTGACATATATTTGAACTAAATTTTCTTGGTTAGCGCTGGGAGTGGCGCGGCTAACGTTACATAACCTTAATTTCTCCGAAAAATAAATGCTCTTTGATTTTTCTATTGTCCGAAACTAATTATCAATTTATCTCCCCAGGCAAACACGAGGGCCTAGAACGCGACCTCGCAGCCCTAGGCGACAAGATCCGGCAGCTGGACGACACGGCCAACCGCCTCATGTCCACGCACGGGGACTCCGCCGACGCCACGTACAGCAAGCAGCGCGAGATCAACGAGGCGTGGCAGCAGCTGCAGGCCAGGGCTAACGCCAGGAAGGAGAAGCTGCTCGACTCTTATGATCTGCAGAGGTAACTAAATATTTTGATTTGTCTTCAAACTGCCTGGCCTTTGGTCGTCCACTGCTGGACGTAGGCGTCTTTTAAGTACCACCACATCTCCCGATGTCGCAACCGTCTTGTTATGGTCGTTTTAATAATAGCGGAGCATTTCAAGATACACTTGCTGAGTCCATACGAGGACTCGGTCAACTCTAGTTGCTTTTGACCAATTGAAAACACTTTTATTATGCGTACAGCTAAGGAGTGGAATTCCCTGCTGGAGTCTGTGTTTCCCGACAGCTACAATCTGGGGGTCTTTAAGCCAAGAGTGAATAGGTTATTTCTAGGCAAGTGTGTTTCACCGTCGACCACATCATCGCTTACCATCAGGTGAGATAGTGGTCAAGCGCGAGCCTATTGAATATAAAAAAAAATGTTTCAAGTGTCATATGACGCTGCCTTCCAGCTTCTCATGTAATATGATTAAAAACGGTTGCTCAGATTTTACGTTAACTTCCAGTTTGCCGAACCAAATTCGAGTAAAGGTTTAAGCAATTTGCATAGAAATTGAAGGTTAACCAATCATAATATTTGACGTGATATTTAACACCTTAGTTTAGATTTAATGAAGAGACGAGCTACGAATTTCATTTGGTTACTTAAATAAAACACAGTTCAAATCAACGCAATTATTTTCACAGGTTCTTATCCGACTACCGCGACTTGATGGCATGGATCAACTCCATGATGGCTCTGGTAAGCTCAGACGAGCTCGCCAATGACGTCACCGGCGCTGAAGCACTGCTTGAAAGACACCAGGTATGTCCGTGTTATGATAACATTATCAATATGACTGTTATGGTCATTAACACTGTTAGGTCCACTAGCAAAAAAATTTTTAACTCAAAGTTAGTTGCTAACACGAGGTTTTTTTTTTTTAACCCGCGATCCGCAGCGCAGCAGTCAATCGCTCAACCAATGCGCCAACCGTGCGCCCAAATTGACAATATTGTATGAGAAACTGTCAATTTAAGCTCGTGCAACTAACTCAGAGTTAGTTTTTCGTGCAAGTGGGCCTTATTGGCACATAAAACGGGGTGTCGCCTAGGTTTATACGTTTTGTATTAAGAACTTTAAAGAATAAGGAATAAAGTTCAAAATCTGCCTCGAAGGTTTAAGTTTAGGCTAAATTGAGATTCCGGTTTGTGATAAGATGGAGAATGTTTTTTTAGCAGGCACTCAAACCTCTAATATTGTGAGAGGGAGTGGTCTGTAATATATCTTGCTGATACAGTGAAACTTGGTGGAAGTACATGCATACAAATGTACAAAGGCAGACTTAATGACTTGCCAACATTGTGTTTGGATTTTGGGCTCTTTAACCTGTAGGTTTTCTCATAATTTTCTTATTTTGAAATTACCGTTTTATGTGCTAATAATATTACCTATTATAGATTATACTCACTGTAAAATATTCCCGTTTGGTCCACAAGTGACTAATAGAGTGAAAATTAAAATCAATACATCTCATTAATAATGTTTGAATGTATAAAGTTTGGTGATGACATTAGTTTTTTAGTAATGATCCAGGTATTTAGGGGTTCCATGGTGATTCAATTTTGGAATCGCACATTCAATATTTATAATTCCTTTACGAAATCGTGCGCAAAAGACATGAGCGGTTATAAAATTGAATGGTAAATTTCAAAAAACCTCTATAAATTTGGGTATAAAATCTATTGTGGTATTTGGGAGCAAATATTGTAAGTTTGTAAAAGAATTGGCGGATGTTGGGTATTGGAGAACGAATATCACATGGTACCTGTGTTTCTAGAGCCAGCGTTTGGAGATAGACGCGCGGTACGGCATAATGCCGCAGGTCAGACGCATTGCACGCATGTGTGACCCCGCCTTACTACCATTCTTGCAAGTCACATGTATATTTTTTTAGGGTTCCGTACCCAAAAGGTAAAAATTACTAAAACTCCACTGTCCGTCCGTCTGTCTGCCTGTCACCAGGCTGTATCTCATGAACTGTGATAGCTAGACAGTTGAAATTTTCACAGATGGTTTCTGTTGCCGCTATAACAACACATACTAAAAACAGAATAAAATAAATATTTAAGTAGGGTTCCCATACAATAAACGCGATCTTTTTGCCGTTTTTTGCAATAATGGTACGGAACCCTTCGTGCGAGAGTCCAACTCGCATGCGTACGCGATCTGTGAGATTTAAAATAGGAAGTTGCTTATAATCGTACATTCATTATGAGTCAATAATTTGATGAAAGTGTAAATAAGTGTTTTCTATTATTCAAGCAGAATTAAATCAATAAACATGACGTCTCCAAAACCAATTGTGTGAATAATAGATTTTCATAATCTAATAAAAATACGGATAGAGACACAGACATAAATCTAACTAGATAACGCAAGTCTCTCCATCTGTATGAAAACCAAGCGTGGCACATTTTCACACACAATTTAATAACAAATTTACGTACCAATGAAAGAAAACATTTCCAATGTCTCGGCCAACTTTTTCTGTACAGTCATTACAGCTCAATATGGCACATATAGGTATTTTTCTAGATTTCGGTGGATTTCCGGTGTCGATAATGCTAAATGAAAAGCTCAAATCACGTGAAGTACATACAATCGCGTCATCTAGTTAGATATATACCTGTAGATAGAGATATTTCAATGGTTCTTAAAAGGGACTGCCTCCAATTTCATAGATCTTTAGCATACGGAGACGAATCCTATAAAATATATGTCGTGACTTGCAAGAACTATATAATATACACCCGTGTATGCAATAATACGCAATAATATACACTACACTCGATGTGCTGTTTACAATCTAATTTATTTAAATGTATTTAGTGGCCGGGGGTAGTTACCCTAACAGTTTAACTATAAAAAACTAAACAGGCAAAGACACGACAACTCTATTAACCGTTTTAATTGTTTTGTACTTTATTTTAGACTTTTTTTTCTATGTTGTGATAAAGTATAGTCAACCACAAAAGTGTTCCATACCTTATAAATATTTATAATAAATTTTATGGTGGTTTAACTTCGAATTATATTACGAATTAATTGATAATCTTGAATTCAGTAAATGTTAAACTAATTTTATTTACAATTAGTTCGATTTTTAAATGTGTTAGGAACAATCACTTTTCAAGTTGACTGTACTAGTTTTTCGTGTGTTTTCAAGGTGTCTTCAGTTTGTCCTAAATGTTTTAGTGTGTGTGTCTTTTTACTTTCTATACAATCCGTATCTTCTATTATTTTATTTATGCCTTTTCGAACAATCCACGATTATTTAATTCTTGGTGTGTGTTGTACAGCTTTATTTATTAAAAAAAAAAGCAAATACGAAATTTTTGTTTAGTCACCGCCTTGTTTTTGAATCTATCAAAAATATTGATGTATGGAAACATCATAATAAAGAACTATTTCTTCAAGAGTTCATCAGAGGAACAACATTTGGCCAATTTTTATTTAATCTGCCTTATTACTATCCCTTTACTATTCCCAACATATGAGTTAATTCATCGTACCTGCAAACAATAATGTAGGTACTAAAACTGTATTAGTTAAGCAATTTCTTTCCACAGCACTTGAAAATGTCTTAACATCTCAGACAAGCAACCATTTTCGGCTTAGTGTGGTATATAATTCTGTCTCCATTTATTTCGATCTTCTACTAAATTATTTTGCATAATATAGGAACATCGCACTGAAATGGACGCCCGCGCCGGTACGTTCCAAGCTCTGGAACTCTTCGGACAGCAGCTGTTGCAAGGAGGACATTACGCTAGCGTTGATATCCAGGAGAAGCTTAACAACATGAGCGATGCTCGCCAGGATCTTGAGAAGTAAGTAGAATTCTTTTTCATGATCATTTATCTACCGTACATAGTCATTAGCCGTTATTTTGTTATTCGCAATTTTATTCTAAATAGTTTCCAAAAAGGCACAGATTTATTGGCAGCTATAGATTTTGCGGTTCTTTATGTTGAAGAATCAGGCTATTGACACGCGCAGAGCACCACTTACAACCTTGAAATCAAAGACTGCAGAGTGTCCTATATTGCAAGTGATGTTATTGACTACTCAACGTTTATTGGTCTCTTAAATCCCTGCCGTCATCAGAAAACCAAACTGAAAATTATGCTTTTAGTTTAGTATATCTGCCAATCTTTTTTTTAACTCCGCTATTTTCTCTAGGGCTTGGGTAGGTCGCCGCATGAAGCTCGACCAGAACCTGGAACTCCAGCTGTTCTACCGCGACTGCGAACAGGCCGAGGGCTGGATGGGTGCCCGCGAGGCTTTCCTCTCGCCTTCCTCTAAGGACCAGACCGACGCTGACGCTGCCGCCGACGCGGCTCAGCCGGATAATGTGGAGCAGCTCATCAAGAAGCATGAGGACTTTGACAAGGCTATCAATGCTCATGTAAGTGGTTTACAACTGAATTTTGAAAGCCCGATCAGAACTTTGTCGAAAGACCTAATTAAAAACTAGCAATAGTACCATGAGATGAAGAAAATAACAGTTCTAAAGTGCCCGGCACGTAAGTTGGCAATGTTTTGGCGTAGTGGGAGTAAGTTCGCGCATATTCCGCGAACTGACCAACCACCATATAGAGCGAATGGAACGTGGTCGCGACGCAATTGGTCAGTCGATCCTTGTGTCACCTGACCAACCAATCGGGCGCTCGGAACGGTCTTAAACGTTCCCCGCGCCTCTTCACTACCAAAGATACCTAAAAAACTACTTCTGCGCATCTAACGACTCTTGCCAACATACGTGCCGGGGGTTATACCCTTGATTACAATAATAGTAGATTAGTAGCCAAGGGCTGTAAGGCATCAATTACAGCCCGAGATATTTAGGCGCACGAGAGCAGCGAGGGCGCCTATAGTTCGAGGGTGCAATTGATGATTACACCCGAGCTAACTATTCTGCTTTACATCTCGATTGTGAGGTAAGTAGAAAAAAACCGGCATTACAAGAATAACACATTTAAAAAAATATTTATTTTTCAAGAACGAAATTGAGCTTCGCCGTTCGATATTTAAAATTGAAGACAATTTTTTTTTTTTTTTTGTTCGCCCTTCTCGGGCAGGCTAAGGTCTTGGACCATACCGCCTAATCTTCAGTGCACTTTTAACATTCTTTAGTATGCATTAGAATACGGGTGTATCTTATCTTATCTTATGGAGGGGCCGAGAAGCAACTCGGACACTTCGACCCATTGGGATCTATTGTGGTCCCCTAGATAACTTACTCCTCCCCAATCTCGTTGAAAACTCTTTTCATGAGTCTTACGACGAGACTGGGAGATACGAGCCTATAGTCTTCTGGTTTAGGATATCCAACCCCTAGTAGACTCATTCGCTTACCAGCCAGTGCATCGCATGTGCACAGGAGATGCTCCATGCGTTCCGTATGTTCCCCACACAACCTGCACATGGGTGTCGCGGTCAGACCCATCTTCATGAGCATGTCGTTGGTTCCAAAGTGCCCAGTAAAGGCCCCAAGCAGGTAGCGGATTTGCCCCCTGCTCATATTCCAGATGCATTCCCGGGCTTTGAACGTAGAGCCTAGGAATTTCTTGGAGTGTTGTAGACCAGTAGTAGACAACCAGTGTGTTTGTTGTCTGTGATCTGAAAACTCCTTAAATGTGGCTTTTACGAGACACGTCGAAATGCCTACACATGGTTCTGGACCCACAAAATCATTTGCTGAGCCCTCTCTTGCCAGTTCATCTGCCATTTCATTACCATGGATTCCTTTGTGTCCAGGGACCCACATCAGTCTCACCCTGTTATGCCTCCCAAGCCTGTTTAGGACCTGGATGGCATCCAGAATAAGTTTGGAATCCACTTTGTAGGATGCCATGGCTTTGATTGCAGCCTGACTGTCACTAAGAAAATATATGGATTTACCTCTGGTTCCTCTATCTATATTCTCTTGAGCACAGGTTATTATGGCATATGTTTCTGCTTGGAATACAGTTGCCATCTTCCCTAAGCTTTTGCTACATTTGTAACCTTTTGCGTATATTCCCGCTCCTGTACCTGATTCCATTTTGGATCCGTCAGTGTACCACACCAGACTATCTTGTTCTGGTGGATCGAGTCCCTTCGTCCAGTCCTCTATTGAAGGGATTTGGACCTTAAAAGACCTTTCAAACACAAAAATAGTTTGCATTTTATCGGATATCATGCTAGTTATCCGATCCAGGCCTTCATTGCAATCAAACTTTGTATGGTTAGTCTTTGGCCTAGAGGCATCCCATAGTCCAGCAACAGCAAGACGATGTAATGTCTTCCTTGCCTCGAATTCAACCATCATATGCAGAGGAGGGATATTGAGGTATCTCTCAATCGCTGCCGTAGGTGTTGTCCTGAAAGCGCCCGTGATGCCGAGACACACTGTTCTTTGTAACCTGGTGAGTGGCGCTTTGCACGAGGCAAGCTTTGTTCTTGGCCACCACACTATGCTGCCGTATGTGATAATAGGTATTATCATTGTTCGGTACAGCCATCGTATCACTTTGGGCTTTAATCCCCAAGTTTTACCGTAGGTGGAACGACACATGCCGAACACTCGTAAGGCCTTTGTCGTAATATTTTCCACATGAGTTTTCCACCTGAGTTCTTTATCAAGCGTTACACCCAGATATTTAACTTCGGTGGACCAGGGCAGCTCTATTCCATTGAGGGAGGGCTCTCCTAGGTTTCCTAGTTGTCTCTTCCTCGTGAATGGAATAATGACTGCTTTACTTGGGTTGATAGAGAGGTGGTTCTTTGTACACCATTCCTCTGTCATCCTCAATGCCTTTTGTAACAATCCAGAGACTACGTTCGGAAATTTACCATTAACCATTATAGCTATGTCATCTGCATAGCCTACTGTGTAGAATGGTCCGGTGTTGAGTTTGGTAAGCAGCGAGTCTACTACCAAGCACCATAATAATGGTGACAGCACTCCGCCTTGCGGACAACCTCTTGTTGTTTTTGCGCTAAGTCTGTCTCCCATCAGTTCTGATCTGACTATTCTGCTTCTCAGCATATAGTCAATCCAGTTGCACGTGGTATCATTGATGCCATGTTCCTTTGCAGCAATGCGTATAGACTCAAATGTTGTCTTGTCAAAGGCTCCCTCTATGTCGAGGAAAGCCCCGACACAAATCTCTTGTCCTTCTAGCGCAGCCTCGGCTCGACTCGCAACATAGTGCAATGCCGTTTCCGTAGATTTTCCAGGGCTGTAGGCGCACTGTAGTTTATGTAGAGGGAATACTTTAAGTGGTCCCTCTCTTAGGTACCTGTCTACCATTTTCTCCAGAGCTTTTAAGAGAAAGGATGATAGACTGATGGGCCTATAAGCTTTAGCTTCTTCGTAAGTCGGTCTGCCCACCTTCGGTATAAAGGTGACTTTGACCTCCCTCCATGCCTTAGGTACATACCCAAAGGCTATGCAGGCTCTGTAGAGTTTACTCAAATGTGGTATCAAAACAGATGCCCCTTCTTGCAAAAGTATTGGGTAGATGCCATCCGGACCAGGGGATTTGAAAGGCTGGAAGCCTGCTAAGGCAAGCTTCAGTTTATTTTCATCTACCACTTTCTTTGCCGTGAGCCAGTTATTTTTGGACGTGTGCATCGTGAGCTCGTCCCTTGTGACTGGTTCCTCTTCATCGCTGTCGCGCAGTATACATTCCGGGAAGTGAGTTCTAAACATCACGCCCAGAGTGTCCCGTCCAGTTTCTGTGAGATACCCATTCTCATCCTTTACAGATGACAGTGGGTTTGTCTTATTCATGGACATTGCTTTGCACAACCTCATTCCATTTGGCAGAGCTTCGATGGAGGTGCAATGCTGTCGCCAATTAGTTCTTTTGGCCTTGCGAACCGCCGTGTTATACCTCGTCAGCATGCTGTGATAGCCAGAAAAGTCTTTCCTGGCTTTTGCATCATTAAAGGCCTGTCGTGTTTCCTGACGTATTTTAGCTAGTTCAGGAGTCCACCATGGTACCTTTTTGCAAAAGGCCTTTTTCTCTGGGCAATTATCTTCCCATGCACCGATGGTGCCCACCTTGATTCTGTCCGCTTCAAATTCTATATCTAGTATGGAATTAAGCTTACCTTTAGGGCTCCCTAGATTTACTTTTAGGTCCCTCCTGTACGAGTCCCAATTTGTATGCCTTGGGTTTCTCCTTCGTCTAGTTTCGGCCTCTCCCGCCGTCCTAAACCTAAAGCATATATAATTATGATCAGACAGAGAGATTTCGTCCGATACATGCCAATTTTCAATGTGAGTGCTGGCCCTGTTTGAAGCCAATGTCAGGTCAATAACTTCAGCTCTCGCAGAGGTCCTGAAAGTAGGTTTATTGCCTCCATTAAGGATTTGTAAAGAAGAGCTTACCACAAAGTCCAACAAATCCTCCCCTCG
This sequence comes from Orthosia gothica, assembly GCA_949775005.1. NCBI lineage: Eukaryota > Metazoa > Arthropoda > Insecta > Lepidoptera > Noctuidae > Orthosia > Orthosia gothica. The sequence continues at coordinate 2,423,553 of OX459048.1, read as the reverse complement.
TTTGTTGACATCTGAGCTGCCCCAAACGACATGGTGTGCATTCGCATCGCAGCCAAGTATCAGGTCAAGGTTTTCTTGGTTGCCGTAGTCAACCAGTCTTCTGATTAGTGGTGTTACTGGTTCCTTTTGTTCATATGGGAGATAGGCAGAGGCAAGGATAATTCTCCTCTTCTCTGTTCCCGTCCCCACTTGGATCAGAGTTGTTGTGAGATCCCTGTAACAGAAAGTACGTAAGGGCATTGCCTCTATACCGCCCCTGATATAGATGCAAGTCCTTGCGTCATTAGTTGGACAGTCATAGAGCACCAGGCCCCCTGTCCCACCTAAGCCTTTTATAGTCCCTTTATATAAATAAGGTTCCTGTATCAAGGCAACGTCGTATGTATTAAGCTTCAGTTGCCGAGCCAGAAGGGCAGTAGCGGCTCTGCAATGATGCAAATTGATTTGTACACACCTTAGTCCCTCCATCTTGGATATTTTGATGGGTTTGTGCTGTTGTTAGAGTGCCTCAGTTTTGAGGCTCCTCCTCGAGAGCAGTTGGCGACTCAGTCTCCAGGGTATCGAGGCCCTCAAGGATGTCATCCTCGAGGTCCGCCTCTGACGCCCCGGTCCGGGTCTCTGCCTCCTGCGCTACGTCGTGAGCAGCGACCTCGTCGATGGCCTCTTCACACTGCGGTGGACCATCTTCGGAGGGCTCCACTCCTGCTTCCGCAGTGGGTGCCTCTCCCTTTTCTTCTTCCAGGAGCTTGAACGAGTATCGTTCAATTCCTCCTGGAAGAGAGTAGCTCGCGGCCTTGATGACCCCAGCGGAAACCCCGTCCATAAGGACGATACGACGGATGCCGGTCTGCTCAGTAAGAACATTCACGACCTTCCAGTCGTCCGTCCTCAAGGCAGGGTTAAGCCGCTGAAGCAACCTAATGGCCCGAGCCGAGTCTTGCAGCGCCAAGTTACGACTCTTCCATGCCATTTTAACTGGCTTTGGAAGGTCCTTGGCGTTGACGACCTTGAGCTTCATGGAGCCAAGTTCCACGTTGTGGATGGCACCCTGAAGCCAGCAAGCTGCGTCAGAGTTGTCGCAGGATACATGCACTGCACCCGCGACAACTCCGGGAGCAACCGTGAATACCGGTAAAGGATCCGGTGCTTCCTCCAGTTTCTCAATTATGAGTTCCTGGATTGGCATCAGATCCTCCGCCTTCAAGTACTCCTCCGGGTACCTGACTAAGACAATGGCGAGTTTCACAGCCGCCACCGCATCCCTAAAGGATCCGGTTGAGGACGATTGACCTTGGGTCTTTACCCTCTTGGCTGCCATGTCCCCGCTGTCACTGCTAAGAACAGCACGCGGCCTCTTTGACGGTCCTCCCGTAGGAGTCCCTTCTAGAGCCGCCTGCTGTTTCAGCTTTTGGCGCTTTTTCCTTTGCGCCCCAGATCGTCCAACCCGGTGCCAGCCTGATTCCTGCCGGCCGCCGGGTGACGAAGAAGTGCTGACCTCGCCGGTAGCGTCCAAGGCCGTAAGGTCCGAGGTCGTTCGACCTCTAACACAAGGCTCTCGTGCCGCGCCAGCTTTGGCAGTACCCTTATGCCCAGTGGGCTTAATTGCAGTACCGCCCAACGGTGGTCCCGCAGCAGTGCCGACCCTCGACAGTGCCGCAGCAGTCTTGTCTTTTGACAGTCCCGCCACAGCCCCACCTCGAGACGATCCCACTGCAGTCCCAGCTCTGGTCGGTCCCGCTTGAGGTTTTGCAGTGCCCCTCAAAGGCGGTCCCGCAGCAGTGCCGTCCCCCGACAGTGCCGCAGCAGTACCGTCTTTTGACAGTCCCGCCGTAGCCCCGCCTTGACACGACCCCGCCACAGTCCCGCCTCTGGGTGGCCCTGCTAGAGGTGATGCAGTCCCAGCTTGCGCCAGTCCCGCCGTTTGATGTGCAGTCCCGGCTTGCGCCGGTCCCGCCTTCTGGTGTGCAGTCCCAGCTTTCGCCGGTCCCGCCTTTTGGATCGCAGTCCCAGCTTTCGCCGGTCCCGCCTTGTGGTTTTTTTTATTTTTAAAATCCATTAAGATTCCCGAGTAAATTTTTCATCCCTCAACTATCCCCACCCGCCATGGAGTGCTCAAGTGGCGATGCTACGGTAGCACCAGGGATTAGTCGAGGGATATAGTCCCCCCCCATTAGTTGCTCACGAGACCGCACAGCACTAACCCACACCGCTACCACTAGCGATGCGAGCGAGCGCTGCCGTCTGCAAGCCCCCAATGGGAGTGAACTCGCCTGGGGGCCGTCTGACCGGACCCCGCAGCCGATTGACCGCAGCGGGCTAAGCTGCGGCCTCCCGTGTTAGAAGAAATCCGGGCCAAAGTGGAGTGTTGCCTCAGAGACGTTAAACCGCCTACGCTCGTCGGCTCAGCCACCAGGATCCCTTCATCCTCCCGTTACGGGTCCCCGCGCACGGCACAAACACGCGGGAGGTCATTGCTATCCATCATTGTTCTTGTTCAATGGTGGACACCCAGGGGCATGACCTCGCCACCCCTGTGATAATTCGCCCGGTGATTTCTGTTACGTCTATTTCATAGGGAATTAGACCAAAAACAGGGCGGCAACCACGAGAAGGAAAATCACCGCACTTGCCTTGAGGATCTACACGACCGTAGCGCTCTCCCTCAAGACCACGCCACCTTGCCGTCTCTGAAGGAGCCAGGCAAGGTAGGACTGCATCGACAAAGCCAAGCCCTACAAGGCTTGTCGCTGACTGCTCAAAGCGTGAGTTTGCTAACACAGCCCAGCCCCGAATACGGGTGTAACAGATTCTTATAGTTTTTGGAGTATTTGGCAGCAAATTGTATCGAGTCAGCCTTCCCAGTAAGCTTTGCGGAGGTAGTCAATACTACAATAAAATTCTCCGCTCGACTATCCTGAAATCGCTTCTGTCAATGATTTCACATATTGTCCAGTTGCGTAGACAGTTGAGACACAAAACTGCACCAATTTTATATCACAATATCCACTAGGAATCAATTTGCAAATAATATTAACAACCGCTGAACTTCACTCGAAAAAATCCCGCCAAAAACTCCTTGATGACTATTATACTCACACGAAGACAAGGCTGAATAGCAAAGTGACCTCTTTGGTCATAGGGCTGAATGCATGATGTCTATTGCCAGTATGATGGTTAGATATACGCGAACTTTTTGAAAGAAAGATGTGTTTTTTTTTTTATTACTTACCGCCCTAGGGCTTTTCTAGTTACATTATTACCCTAGAGCGCTAATTAATCACCTACAAGCCCCATTTGGAGGTAATAAGAACCTACTTACCGAACATGAGAGATGTAATAGTAGATTAGTAGCCAAGGGCTGTAAGGCATCAATTGCAGCCCGAGATATTTAGACGCACGAGCGCAGCGAGGGCGCCTATAGTTCGAGGGTGCAATTGATGATTACACCCGAGCTAACTATTCTGCTTTACATCTCGATTGTGAGGTAAGTAGAAAAAAAACCGGCATTACAAGAATAAAACATTTAAAAAAATATTTATTTTTCAAGAACGAAATTGAGCTTCGCCGTTCGATATTTGAAATGATGACAATTTTTTTTTTTTTGTTCGCCCTTCTCGGGCAGGCTAAGGTCTTGGACCATACCGCATAATCTTCAGTGCAATTTTAACATTCTTTAGTATGCATTAGAATACGGGTGTAACAGATTCTAATAGTTTTTGGAGTATTTGGCAGCAAATTGTATCGAGTCAGCCTTCCCAGTAAGCTTTGCGGAGGTAGTCAATACTACAATAAAATTCGCCGCTCCACTATCCTGAAATCGCTTCTGTCAATGATTTCACATATTGTCCAGTTGCGTAGACAGTTGAGACACAAAACTGCACCAATTTTATATCACAATATCCACTAGGAATCAATTTGCAAATAATATTAACAACCGCTGAACTTCACTCGAAAAAATCCCGCCAAAAACTCCTTGATGACTATTATACTCACACGAAGACAAGGCTGAATAGCAAAGCGACCTCTTTGGTCATTGGGCTGAATGCATGATGTCTATTGCCAGTATGATGGTTAGATGTACGCGAACTTTTTGAAAGAAAGAAGTGTTTTTTTTTAATTACTTACCGCCCTAGGGCTTTTCTAGCTACATTATTACCCTAGAGCGCTAATAAGTCACCTACAAGCCCCATTTGGAGGTAATAAGAACCTACTTACCGAACATGAGAGATGTAAAATATCTTTACTGTGCCAAGATAACAAATATACAAGGAGTTAAATCCTTAGAATCTACACTACGATTCAAGTCTCAGTTCATAGGAGAAAATCTGCTGCCATGACAGAAAATCTAACTTTATCATGCTAAATCGAAGAATTGTGAGACTACAAACTTGTTGTATACGTGAAATCCCACGACTACCCGTTTCATACCATGATTCTAAAATATGTGTTGCCCTACAGGAGGAGAAGATCGCTCAACTTCAGACATTGGCCGACCAGCTGATGGCGTCGGAGCACTACGCTGCTGACGACATCGACGGCAAGCGGCGCGGCGTGCTGGACCGCTGGCGCCACCTCAAGGAGGCGCTTATTGAGAAGAGATCCAGGTACTAAAAATATTTTTTTTTTAAATCCTAGATCCAGCTTCATCATCATCCGCCGATAGACGTCCACTGCTGAAGATAGGGTTCCCCCAAGGAATCCCGCAACCTTAACCCAGTCATCGGACCACCTAGTGGCAAGGCTTCCAACGCAGCGTGGGCTTATGCTTATTTAAATAAGAAGTAGCTGGTTGACCGAGCTCTACTCGGGTGAAAATAGAGAAAAGGACGTTTTCTAAAAATGAAACCTAGCTAGATCGATGTATCGTCCCAGAAACCCTCTGCATACTAAATTTCATGAAAATCATTGGAGCTGTTTCCGAGATTCAGATTATATATATACAAGAAATGCTTGATTAAGGGTATTAATTAGATAATCATATTCGTTGAAACCTCAACTCAATGTAATGCTATTGTGCAGGTTGGGTGACGAACAGACTCTGCAGCAGTTCTCGCGCGACGCTGATGAGATGGAGAACTGGATCGCTGAGAAACTGCAGCTGGCTACTGAGGAGAGCTACAAGGTAAAATAAATTCCATATTATGTATTCTTTTACTATTTCAAGTCAAAAATATGTTTTAGTGTTATTATTTTTAACTCAAAAGAATTGTTTCGTTACCTCGACAAATCAAATTGTTATTTATAAATAAAAAGTACATAAACGGCAGCTACAGTGCTGTGAATTGTAATGAGCCGAGAATATAAGACAATACAACGATTAATCATCTTTATCTAGTATTTCACTAATGTTTCTCTTTACTCGTCAGGACCCCGCGAACATCCAGTCGAAGCACCAGAAGCACCAGGCCTTCGAGGCGGAACTGGCTGCCAACGCTGAACGTATCCAGTCCGTGCTGGCCATGGGAGGCAACCTCGTGCAGAGAGGACAGTGCAGTGGAAGCGAAGATGCCGTGCAGGTACAATCTACTTCATCTTTGCCAGTAGGATAGGATAGATGGACCCGTTTTGCCGCATTTTGACTACCATTTGATCTGTTGCGCGTGCAGTCCTCCTCCCTGTGATAGGGAATCGGCCGTAATCCACCACGGTGCGGGTTGGTGGATGTCACATGTCCTCGAATTTTTGGTTGTAAGACATGCCGGTTTCCAAACAATGTTTTCCTTTGCCGTTTTGAGAGCAGTGGTGATGAAAAAATTTCGTTCGAACCCATGACTTACAACTTCCAAGTCACGGTGGTTACCACTGGGCCACCACTGCTCTTTTTTGCCAGTATTGACACTAACATTTATTGCGATATAATCCAAAGCAATATAAGTCTATTGCTAGACTTAGGCAGACCCTTGCCCTGGTAATGTGCTCCTAGCATCTAGTGATTATATCAGCAACCAGCGTCAAGTCGAAGACTACTTTATAGTTTTACAATTTCGTCTCAATCTTGAGCGTATTATGCAAATATATTTTATGAGGCATGTCACTCATCCTGCCTAGCCTTTTTTCCAATTATTGTTGGGGTCGGCTTCCAGTCTTACCGGATTCAGCTGAGTATCAGTGTTTGACATGGAGCGCCTGCCTGTCTGACCTCCACAACCCAGTAACTGGATAACACGATACCTCTTGGCAAGACTGGTGTCAGATTTCTGACTACCCGTAACGGTTGTCAAAGATCTTCAAATGACAGCCGGGACCAACGGTTTAACGTGCTTTCCGAGGCACGGAGGAAACTCGGTATGTTGAAAATGGTCACCCATCCACGAACTGACCTCGGCAAGCGTTGCTTAACCTTGAAGATCGACCCGTGCGGCTGTTATTATTTATATAACTAATAAGTATATCTGTTTCCTCCAGGCTCGCTTAGCATCCATCGCCGACCAGTGGGAGTTCCTGACGCAGAAGACGACGGAGAAGTCGCTCAAACTGAAGGAGGCCAACAAACAACGTACCTACATCGCTGCAGTCAAGGATCTCGACTTCTGGCTTGGAGAGGTAACTATATACGCACACAACTGTAGAAAAAAATATTAAAAGTTTGTGCTACAAACTGAGCAGCTTCACAATTTACTCAATTACTGGCTAACCACCATTTGTTGTGGATGATTTCTTTGCTGCAGCTCATTTTGGGAGCCACATTTGCAATTATATTAGAGCCATATTGAACAAAACAATCTTTATTTACATAATTTTTTAAACACTATTGTATGTTTTAGGTTGAAAGCTTGCTGACATCTGAAGACTCAGGCAAGGACCTGGCGTCCGTACAGAATCTCATGAAGAAGCACCAGCTTGTCGAGGCCGACATCCAGGCGCATGAGGACAGGATTAACGGTGAGATTTTCAACTACACATCTTATAGATATTTTAGATTCGGTTATCTAGGCAAGCGTATGACACCGTCGACCATAGTGTTGCTTACTATCAGGTGAGACAAAGGTCAAGCGCGAGCCTATCAATATAAAACAACATCGTAATAAATGGCAAAATAGCCATAAAATAGTATATTATGCAACTAGTGAATAAAAGACGGATTTAAAGCGAGGGCCATAGATGAATCCCGAGCTAGTGAAGGATTCTAACGACTGAATGACGACCGTAGGGAGTGATTCATGATTATTGAATCACGAGCATAGCAAGTGATTCAAGTGTTAGAATCATGAGCGACGCGAGTGATTCATGGCCCTCGATATAAATCCGTTTTTCTCAAGAGTTGCATACTATATTTTATACCATGATTTCGAGAAAAAGATTTAGGCTAAAAGCACAAGGAATATTACGAGTAATAAATAAATAAATAGTTTATTACCTTCAAAATTTACATAAAATGTGAAACCCTGACCCCTGAGCTAGGAAACAGTGCTTGTGTTTCAGAGGGTCCAGTGACCACCTCCGTTACGTTACATAATTATAATTAATTAAATGCCATTGCAATTAATATTAGAATTAAAATCCAAACAAGTATTCAATAAATATCTTAGACTAAAATCAAAATCATTATTAAAATCGTAAATAACAAACTCAAAATTAAAATCGAAGAATGAGTTTGTGTATCGAGTTTTTTATGTGCAAGGAGGAGCAAGGAGGTTATATAGCATTGAGATGGACGTCTAATACATTGGTCTGTTCCAAATTCAAACACCAAAACAGTGATTAAAAGTGCTTTTTATTCACTGTTTTCAGTGAATAAAATAAGCTTTTTAGAGGGGGAATGGTATAAAATACATTATTAAGACGACGACTAACGCCAACGACCTTGAGGGAACAAAACGCGCACTCGTTTCTCACCCGCGCGACCCAATATTTTGTTGTTTTTTGTACTTACCTTATTATTCTATGACATTAAAAAAAAAAGCTTCAGATCAAAATGTAGATAATAAAATTGTCTTTGAGATGGTGTCGATTTCATTAAAATACGCTTAGCGGTTTTGGTGCGATTGTCGTGTTTTTGTCCGTTTTAGACATAACTTTACAAATTAATTACACTGTGTTATACGAATAAAACTCAAAGTTTGGCTCAGATCAAATTATTAAAAAAATGGTCTAATATAACATATATTTTTTCCAAAAAATTACGACGAGTAGTTTAGACGTGATTCTAATGTATAACTTGTTAGGAACTCTAACATTAACATTCGAAACGGGATATTTACCATGTTTACTGTTTGTTGCGAGTTGCCGATATTTCGGTGCTGTTGCAAACACCATGATCACGGATAAACTGAAGTTCTTGCTTGCTTGTTTATAAGGAGACAAATCGGTCTACCCCCTTTCTTGTTCGTTTTTTGCACTCATTACCGCTACCATTATCACTCACAACTCGATTCTGTTCCCGACACACGAAACTCACTGTGTCCGCTCGCGAACTTTTTTCGTCACTTTTTAGGGTTTTACACAGCTGAACCAGCTGGACCACCAGCAGAACCACTGGATTCCAAGCTCTCGTCAGTTGTAACCCATCCTCCCGGTTGAAATTATTATATTATGTAATCTCGATAGCTTCCCTCACTAGTCTAGGGATATAGTGGCGTTCTGTCGAAATGACCTGAGGGTTATGAACTCAATCCAGTGGTTCATATGGCCGATTTTTGGGTGTCATTGTTCTTAACCGCCCTGATATGCTCTGATCCTGATAGCCTGCTTCTAATGTTAATGTTACTGACCATGACAGTTTAAAACTTTTTAGATCCAGGTGTAAGTTACAATAAAACTTAATTTGGTGTAAGCCATTAGAATATAATCAAGCATATTCGTATAGTAATACAACAATTTTAGATTTAGAAGGCATTCAACTACTAACTACTAAATGTATGTTCGTTGTACAGACATGAACGCGCAAGCCGACGCGCTGGTGTCGTCGGGTCAGTTCGACAGCGCCGGCATCGGCTCGCGCCGCGCCGCCATCAACGAGCGCTTCGAGCGCGTGCGCAACCTGGCCGCGCACCGCCGCGCGCGGCTACACGAGGCTAACACGCTGCACCAGTTCTTCAGGGACATCGCTGATGAGGAGTCTTGGATCAAGTGAGTATAGCTTACTTACTATTCTAAACATTTTTGCCCGTACGAGGGACAAAAAAGAAGCTCTATTAAGCCAAGAATTTATACTAATCACATATCATTCCACAGGGAGAAGAAACTCCTGGTCGCGTCAGACGACTACGGGCGCGATCTGACCGGCGTGCAGAACTTGTTGAAGAAGCACAAGCGCCTGGATGCCGAGCTGGCCAGCCACGAGCCTGCCATCCAGGCCGTTCAGGAGGCCGGGGAGAAGCTCATGGACGTCTCCAACTTAGGTACATTATATTAATTTATATGCAAGTGGACCTGACATAGTTGCTCTGTCCAAAATGGATTTATACCAAAATTACGGAAAAATAATTTTAGTTTTACAAAATTTTTTTCGGGAAACTTTTCAAATGTTCTTTCTCTAAAACAAACTAACAATATTAGTCGGACTATTACGTATATAGAATTAACTAAACCAATCCAGTTATATTCAAGTTATGAGCTTACCAAAGAATTAGCATTAAATTTTTGTCATGGTTATATAGGAGTGCCGGAGATCGAACAGAGACTGAAGGCGTTGTCTCTAGCTTGGGATGAGCTGCAGGCGTTGGCCGCTGAAAGAGGGGCCAAGCTGCAGCAGTCGCTGGCCTACCAGCAGTTCCTGGCGAAAGTGGATGAGGAAGAGGCTTGGATCAGGTAAACATTTGAATTATCAAGAAAAACATGAAGCTATTTGCACATTCGCAAGCGTCAATAGGACTCTATGGAGAAGAACTTGCAAGAACCTCCTCGGACTCTCTTCTGTGTTTAATAAGCTAGAAGCAAGAAAATATGTTGTAGATATATGTTATTCAATCTTATATTTAACAAGAATACACAAAGTTTTGACCTTGGAATCTGAAACTAAACCTTTTTATAGTAATTTTTTTACAGTGTCTGTCCCATATTTTTTTTTCATAATTGGACTACTCTTTGAGTAACAGAGTGTCAATGAAGTGAATTGATAAGCCTTTTAAAGTTAGTATGATGTCACCTGAGTCACTAACAACATTTGACATCTGCAGCGAGAAGCAACAACTCGTGGTGGTCGGCGAATGCGGCGACAGCATGGCTGCCGTGCAGGGGCTGCTGAAGAAGCACGAGGCGCTGGAAGCCGAGCTGGCTGCAAGAGGAGAACGTGTGAGGGACCTGGCGGCTGATGGAGAGAGGCTGCTGGCGGCCGGAAACCTGCACGCTGATGCTCTGTCGCACCGCATCAGGGCTCTGCAGGTAATTAGATCAAGAATAATCATTTATTTATGTTCCCTACCGCCTGTGACCTGACAGCCTCCAAAGCAAGAGTGCACAGGCATTGTCTGAATTAAGCTCCTTCTCTCGCAGAGCTCATCTATCGCTTATCATCAGACTAAATCGGGGTTAATAGCGAAAAATAAAAATGTTCTTTCAAAACTGTGCGTGTGTACTAATACTTTAATTCATTCAAGTCCTCGTCTGGCTGCTATAAGTCTCATTTTACTTACATTTGAACTCTAACCGTGTATTAATAATCCTCAGGCCAAACTGGAGAAGCTGACTGGCCTCGCCGCCCGCCGCAAGGCTGCCCTGGTGGACAACTCGCTGTACCTCCAACTGCTGTGGAAGGCCGACGTGGTGGAGTCGTGGATCGCCGACAAGGAGACGCACGTGCGCTCCGACGAGTTCGGCCGCGACCTGTCCACCGTGCAGACGCTGCTCACCAAGCAGGACACCTTCGATGCCGGTCAGTACCAAGATATAAGACTTTAAAATAATTATGGTTGTTCCACAGAGTTTTAAACCTGAGCAAGTTCATCACTAGGGTTCCTTCGTAAGGACGCAGTTTCGTTGGTGTGCCATCGTCTTTTCGAATAACTTTGAGACTTCGAGGCTCACCTCACAATCCTTGCAGTGGGGCCGTTACTGGAAAAATCCCGTACTATTCAGTTGGTAGAGCAGTGGTAGCCCAGTGGTTACGATCCCGACTTACGATTTGTAGGTCGTGAGTTCGAACCCGAGCAGGAGCTTTACTTTGTGTAATTTATTTCATCACCACTGCCCTCAATACGGTGAAGGAAAACATCGTGAGGAAACCGGCATGTCCAATCCGCACTGGGCCCGCGTGGTGATTTATAGCCCACTCCCTCTATGAGAGGAGACCTATGTCCCAGCAGTGGGAACATTAAAAGGATGATTCAGTCGGTTAGTCCGTTGTAAATCTACTGATAATTCATTCATTCAGTTTTAACTGGCTTTGTCGATTCAAGTTCTTAATAACGGTGGAGTATGTTTGAAAAAAATATACAAAAAGGTCATGAAAAGTATTCATTAACAGTTTTTTTTTTTTGAGAAATCGTTGCCCCACACTAGGTTCACAATTTTTCCTGTATCGTGGGTGCGTTTACAAACATATAAACTCACATACACAACACCCAGAGCCGGAACAACTATCTGTAGGTCGTTTACACACATGTCCTGTCAACCCATTGAACTTTTCAAATAAAAATATTATTTTTGTCCACACAGGCTTAGCCGCCTTCGAGCACGAGGGCATCCAGAACATCACGTCCCTGAAGGAACAGCTGGTGGCCGCCAACCACGAGCAGACGCCCGCCATCGTGAAGCGCCACGGTGACGTCATCGCGCGCTGGCAGCGCCTGCTGGCCGACTCCGCCGCGCGCAAGCAGCGTCTGCTGCAGCTGCAGGACCAGTTCCGCCAGATCGAGGAGCTGTACCTCACCTTCGCCAAGAAGGTACGTGGGAAACAGTTCATTAGCGCCAGATATGACGCACACCAAAAACATAAAAAGAAACTTTACCCATAGAAAAAGTATGAGTCACGACCGCGCAAAACGGCCATCGCTCAGCATGGTGCTGGACATTTGAGCCGATAGATGTCCACTGTTGGACATAGGCTGCCGAGAGCGCGTCGCCGCATCGACCGATGCTGTGCGTCTCGCTTCTAGCAGATTGCTGAGACCTACACCAGGTGCACTTTGAGCGAAAGCCCAAACTTTGAAGAACATATGTTGTACTAAATTATGCCAGCAACATGAATTTGTGTAGCAGCAAAAAGCAAAAAACCTAGCAATAATTTACATATTATTCTGAGTTTGAAGTAACAATATATTGTGACATCAAGATTCTGGGCGACCTGCTTGCGTTAAAACGAACTACTTTAGCGGTCGAAAGTATAAATCTATTCAGTCAACTCATTACCACCATCCCACATATTTTCTAAATAATAATGTTTATCCTCAGGCGTCAGCATTCAACTCTTGGTTTGAGAACGCAGAGGAAGATCTGACAGACCCCGTGCGCTGCAACTCCATCGAGGAGATCCGCGCGCTCAGGGACGCGCATGCGCAGTTCCAAGTGAGTACTCCACTTGTTAATTAATGAATATACACATATAGACCAGAAAAAGGATTCGGTATGTATTATGACCGACTGAATAAAAGTCTTCTATGGTTTATCAATACACTAGGTGACCTGGCAAACGTTGTTTTGCCATAAAAGTAACAAAACACCAAACATTTTTTTTTAATTTATTGTACTTTTATCCTACCTACCCTACCCTACCTACCTTCCTCTCTAACCTACCCTACCCTATCTAATCTACCATATTTTTTTGTTTTTAAACCTTCCTTGTATTCTTACGAACATAACAAAAAAATAATTATTGAAATACGGTCCAGCCGTTTTTGAGATTTAGCGAGACTAATGAACAGCAATTGATTTTTATATATATTTTTATATAGATTACAGTATAGTTATCGCCAAACTTCTTGGCGGGCCTGAAGTCGGTTACAAATACAATGACTGCGCAGTAGTAAATCTCATACAAAAACAGCACCGTTTCGTGCCGTGCGCCTCGGAAAGGCAACTTCAGGGCGGCCCAGAGGTTTGGCTAGCTATACTTGAGCATTTTGAAAGTTACAAAGAGACCATCAGGAGTATGATGGCATGTCTCTCTACAAAATATAACTTTTTCTAAGAGTTATATACACACATAGATAACTGGCTGATTGTTTTTGTTTAATTGTATGAATGGAGCTTGGAATGATCAAACTTACACCTATTTGTACCACCAGGCATCACTGTCATCGGCACAAAGCGACTTCGAAGCGCTGGCGGCTTTGGACGAGCAGATCAAGTCGTTCAACGTGGGCGCCAACCCCTACACCTGGTTCACGATGGAGGCTCTCGAGGAGACCTGGCGCAACCTGCGCAAGATTATCGGTAAGTCTCCTAGATACTGAAATATTTACAATGTAGTGAAAGTACCCGTTTTGCTTAATTGTTAAATGAATACAGCGGCCGTATTATGCAGTTGTATAGCCATTATTGTTCCAGTGCGATAGAGATATAAAGCTTTAAAAAGCAAATATTACTATCTCTTTTACGCCATCGAGCAATGATGGCCCCTGAACGCGTTATATAGAAATAATTTTGGAACCAATACAACCTTAACGTGCTTTAGTACTACTATTTTTTATGGCAGAAAAGGATATTGCTCACACACATGGCCCTCGTGAGGTATTGTGTCTGTCGTTTCAATATTATCCAAAAATGGATTATTTCTTTGTGTTTTTTTCCGTCCGTGGCCCTCAGTTTTATATGTACAGAAAACAACATATAAGGTTCCTTCACTTGGACATCTGTATGCAACTTATTGCATTGTAATAAGAATTCATTTCAAGAACAGAAACATCGTTATATTACGTGAAACCCAAAAAAAAAAATGTTTTCTAATTATGAATATAACGTGATTATTCTACAATACACAACCAAATTCATCAAGATACAACCATTTTTTTTAAAAGGGGCCCAAGTTCCCTTACAAAATGAGCATTCTCCTTTAAGATAATTTCTTTACTAACGTAATGTTGTGTTCGTGCAGCCGAGCGCGACGTAGAGCTGACGAAGGAAGCGCACAGGCAGGAGGAGAACGACAAGCTGCGCAAGGAGTTCGCCAAGCACGCCAACGCCTTCCACCAGTGGCTCACCGAGACACGGTACGTACTACACACTCACAAATGTATAGTAACCAACAAGTTCAGAATCGGAATGTGGCTTCCGGAATAAATCTGGCAACACTGCGGTGAAGATGGTGGGACGAGCTTGATGCCTACCGACAACTGCTCAAAACCGGGAAGGAATGGAAGGAAGTAGACCTATGCCTTGCAGTGCTACAGAACTCTGCTTATAGTTATGAGTATACTGTGATTTTTATTTTTGTAGACTAAACTGACAGATGTCAGTGACCTTATTTTTTTTTGTAATTATAATTCATGACCAAAGATACAAGTATTTCAGTCGGATACATAAATGGGTTTTAACATTCTTTAGTATGCATTAGAATGCAGATGTAACAGATTCTAATGTTTTTGGAGTATTTGGCAGCAAATTGTATCGAGTCAGTCTTCCCAGTAAGCTTTGCGGAGGTAGTCAATACTACAATAAAATTCTCCGCTCCACTATCCTGAGATCGCTTCTGTCAATGATTTCACATATTGTCCAGTTGCGTAGACAGTTGAGACACAAAACTACACCAATTTTATATCACAATATCCACTAGGAATCAATTTGCAAATAATATTCACAGCTGCTGAATTTCACTCGACAAAATCCCGCCAAAAACTCTTCAGTGACCTTATTTTTTAACAATGTTGCAAGTGCAGAGCATAGTGTTGTAGGTAAGGCTCAATCATAAGTGATTCATCGAATCGATGTGACATGATTCCTCAATTTAATTTTACTAATTGCTGTAAATAAATGTTTTATGAATATAAAAGTAATATTAATTTTATATTTAAATATAACTGTATTCATACACATACTCGTAGTACATACACTTTTATTGTGTTAAATATAAAATCAACAATAAAATAAATGCGATCGATTAAATGAAGTCTGATATAAATGAGTAGAAACTAAATAAGGGCCGCTAGTTTCTTAACAAATGTATTTTTTTTGCCGTGAAATAGTTCTAGCTGCGATCACACAGGAGTCAGGATACGACACTATTTTTATGTAGCGATGAATTGACAACCCCTAAAATGCCAGATTAGTCTACGATTTAAAAATCAGAGTTAAAGCTATTAGCTCTTATAGAGTAAATCCTGCTCCCACACTGGGACACAGTTAATGTTCAATTGGTGTAATGTTCAAAATTGGAATTGTTGACATATTGATTGGTATACAGGTTACGGCTGCTAGGCTGGGACGGGTAACGTATTCTGAATGTCGCGTGTATACTAAACTCATCGAACGATTCACTTTGTGGCTTGGCAAGTTTCATGAAAAATTTTCCGGGCGTAAATATGACAAATCAATTGTTAAAAAATATATTAGACGACGCTTTAAATATCAAAGTTCTTCTAAAATTTGGTGTGTATTTTTTTACATTTTGCGTGGCATTTAAAAGATGAAAAAGTTTCAAACTTTTGCCAAGCCAAACATAATCGTTGTACAAGTACGTTCTCGATGTCTGTCTGTATGATTGGCTTATTTCAAGTGTTACCTGTTGTATTATTATATGACAAAAAACTTCTGAAGATTATGTCCTGTAAATACGTTTATTTACTATTAATCTACCTATTCTTATTTATAGATGTTATTTTCTTTACAATTTACTAATTCACTATATATTTAATTTAACGAAAATAATCTAGATGTTGTAGTCAATATAACTATTTAACCTATAAAGATTCTTAGAGATCAGAGTCCATATACTAAAAAAATACAAATGAACTTTAAAAAGCCTTATTAGTCTATATCAAAAACTACAATATAACCACTATCTATATGTTTGTATGTAGCAATATCTACAAACTTCAACACGTTTTAATAAAAGTAAACTAACCAATACTCCTGTGACCTCAAACAGCACATCAATGATGGAGGGCACCGGTTCCCTGGAGCAGCAGTTGGCCACGCTGCGCCAACGTGCCGGAGAGGTGCGCGCGCGCAGGGCTGACCTGAGGCGCCTGGAAGAATTGGGTGAGTAGCACACCAAGAAGAGATCATTCTCCAAATATACTCTTAGATATAATTCATATCTAAGAAACTTCAAAGAACTTAGAACACATTAAAATAAAAATCTTTTATCGACCAATCCGACAATGCCCCCCGACGTAAGAAACCTGGCATCTTCTCCATTTTTGTTTTTAGTGGGATTAATGCATTTCAGCAAGTCGATAATTTTTATTATGAGCCAACTTATGTATATTTTAACTTACCAATCTTTTGTTACCAGGCGCGGCACTAGAAGAACACTTGATCTTAGACAACCGGTACACCGAACACAGTACAGTGGGACTCGCCCAGCAGTGGGATCAGCTAGACCAGCTGTCCATGCGTATGCAGCACAACTTGGAGCAGCAGATACAAGCCAGGAACCACTCTGGTAAGTACACATTGTATAACAGTAGAATATTATTGAAGATTTTCTTTCTTCATACTACAACTTTAAAGACTTGCTCAGTTTTGAACAAAATATATTTCTACCAAAATATGGAGTTGCTTAAATTAATGACTCAAGAAAACATGTATGTTTATTCCATATTTGGTCTGCAACAAAATAAATATCTTGTTTCGAAAAATGCAGCACGCCACTAACATGTCCACTGATTAATTTATTGTAAGCAGAGGCCATTTTAGCAATGATTTTCGGCTAGTTCCTAATAATTTCACTAATTTCATATCTCTTTGTCAGGTGTAAGCGAGGATGCCCTGAAGGAGTTCTCAATGATGTTCAAGCACTTCGACAAGGACCGCTCGGGCCGCCTCAACCACCACGAGTTCAAGTCGTGTCTGCGTGCGCTCGGGTACGACCTGCCCATGGTGGAGGAGGGTCAGCCCGACCCCGAGTTCGAGGCCATACTTAGTGAGTATACTGCGAAACTTAACACATATGGAGAAGGTTACCTACATTGTGCTGGAGCCGCAGAAGGCAGCGCTCATTGCTTGTAGAACAAATAGCTGATGGGGCCGAAATGTTCTGGAGTGGCGACCACGCCACGCCTTTAAACATAGACCGACAACTTGGTGGCTTGATGTGGAAAATACAGGATCGGTCGCTGTGGCGATGCTTCGCCGCGCCTATGTCCAGCATTGGACATCTTTCTATGATGATGTTTCAACAAGAAATATGAAAATTATAGTATCCAGATGTTTAACTATCTCTTCCTTCCAGATGTGGTAGACCCCAACCGCGACGGGCAGGTATCCCTGCAGGAGTACATGGCGTTCATGATCAGCAAGGAGACGGAGAACGTGCACTCGTCCGAGGAGATAGAGAACGCCTTCCGCGCCATCACGGCGCACCAGGACCGCGCCTACGTCACCAAGGATGAGCTTTATGCTGTGAGTAGCACTTCATCTTCCTGAGTTCCTGCCTCGTTGTACTAGTTGTACTTGTTCTAGACAAGTGTCATTCGATTTTAGCGATGAACATGGTCGTAATGGCAAAATGTAATGGTTTGATCCCGAGACATTTCGAGAGCCTTTGCGCAGCGGTGGGATGTAACGGGCTACTTAAGAGATATGTCGAGATAGAGAGAGATAGTATATATTATACTATTATCTATGTTGGGAACGGCTTCCAGTCTAACAGGACACTGCTGACTACCAGTATTTTACATGGCGCCAAAGTATATCTAAGCTGAGAACGTGTTACGGCGTAGTACGATGCCACTTGTAAGAGCGGTTGTCAGGGTTACAACCACCAGTAACTAACAAAAATCTTCAAATGACAGCCGGGACCAACGGTTTCACGTGCTATTAGAGGTACAAATAGGTGTCAATATCTCAGTTCAGGTCTTAGCAGCCAACTAACTTGTTACCATTTCCACAGAACCTCACCAAGGAGATGGCGGATTACTGCGTGGCCCGCATGAAACCCTTCGTGGAAGCCAAGACGGAGCGTCCTATACCCAACGCGCTGGACTACATCGACTTCACGCGCACACTGTTCCAGAACTAAGCACGCACTGCGCACGAACGACCGCGCCGGCCGCCAGCGCAGTACTGCCTAGCTTTATTTACGTAACGCATTAAAATCAAAAAGAAAATATTGTTTTTTAATTTTGTGCCGTGTCCCACCCTCACGAGAGAGTACTGCGCGGTCGGCCGCGCGATCAGCTTGCATTACTATTCATATAGCACTATTTGAATGTCTCATTATTCCAAAACTTAGACTGAATAAAAAAGCATTTCTATCAATCTTTATGGTAGCTATAGTCTGTGTAACTTGGACTAAAAATTAGTAAAATAAACCAGCTGATGTCGGTGCGTTGTCGTTTCGGAGGATTGTGCTTGTGTTCGTAATTCGAGCAAGCGCTCAAGCCCGGGCGAATAACGTAGTATGTCGTGAGGTCACTCTGCACCTTATGGTATGTGTAGTAAGGGTGAGAATTCCTTTTCTCTGACGCCAGCAGAGAAATACGAAGCTTCCAGTCTCTACGACTAGATATCAGTGTTTTCTATCTAATAACAGTGTTTTATAATCCGTGACTTCCTCTTTGAATTTTCAATGTTTTAGACCTATTGTTATTGCATTTCGTAAAATTTTAATTCGTTTGCTAGATAGTGTTGTAAGCTAAGATTAACAAATCTTATTTTATTATTCATTTTGTGCTAAGATGCTATTTATTTTTTGTATTCTCCAATTATTATCTTTTCAATAAATATTTATTCCCAAATTAAATTGTTTATTTTCCAATAAAAGTCTGTGGTCCATCTTATACAGTACATTATTTATATAATAAATTTTATGTAATACATTTATATTATTACTATCATAAAAGTTTCACATATAATATATAAATTTTACAATACAATTTACTGGCTACATTTTTAGTTACATTAATTTTGTAATATCACCAAAATGGCGTAAACATTAAAATATTAAAGTAAGTTTTATAGTATCAAATCAAAATAATAGAATATTAGTATTTTTACATATTTACAAGTTATATATTTTGGTCAAAATCATTTTCGATAAGTTAGTGTACTAGATTACATACCAAGATTTTTAAAAATACAATTTTACTACCAATAAAATCATTAGTGTCCGATCGTAATTTCGGCTTCGGCCATCTTTGGCTAAAACTACCACCTTCGATTAGATATTATATAGTCAAAACGAAGCCGAAGTTTTGGCCGAAGGCACTTTCTTTATAAGTGGCAAAATTGGACGAACTGTTACGAAAGCGCGAGAGCAATAGAAGATGCAACGGGCGATTGCCTCTTCCATAGCTCTCAATGGTCATATATTGCGCTGGCTAATTGCGATCGTAAGAAAATAGCCACAAAAACAATTTGCTAAACTTGGACTGAATTTGAATTGCCAATTTTAGGGCACTTCGGCTTCAGCGGAAGCTTGTGGCGATAGCCGAATATTCGGCCTCGACTCATTCGGACACAAAAAATCATTCAATCACCGTCTAGGCGAGTAGGCTATACTACACATTCACACAATAGACAATGTATTATATTTACAACGACGTAATATTGTGATCGAAGCCACTATTTTCTGATTTGGGCAAGGGTCACACAGAGACGCGATGCATCGCGTTGATGCTTGGTGAAGGCTTTTGTCTCGCACCGCTCTGACGCGAGACATCGCAATGCCGGCGCCGCCCGGATATCGTGAAGCCGCATTGCGTATTTCAATTATCTCACTGAAACGTATGCGTTATCTGTGGTAAATAATGTATTCGCGTCACATCGCGAATAGGAATAATCTGACCCTAACTATAAGTTTATTCGCGCCCAACACGAACAGCAAGCATAGTATCCAAATTGGAATAACTACCCAAACTAAACACTTGAGATCTAAACCAGTAGATGAGGCACATCTCCGGTCAAACGGTTTGTTCCTTCAACAATGTTAGAGTAGGCGGCTGCATGTCACACAATCAGAGGTCTCCATCATGACATTTTCACAAGTTCTTCAATAGTGCTAGAGTTGCGCCCTCTGCAGTAACCGGTACTCCTGCTGTGACACGTGCGGCTGCAGCTTGTCGAGAAGCTGTTGGGGCAGCGTCCCCTTCGTCGGCTGCAGGTAGGGGATGCTCAGCAGGTCGCGCACGGACGGACGGGCGCGTGCGTTGTATGTGAGGCACCACTTCAGTGCTGAGATTAGTGATGGAGGGAGGTCTGTGGGGGAAAGAATGATCATTACATAATAACAAGAGAAACATAGAAGTTGCAAAAAGGGATAGTAAGTTATGAGTATTTTGTTGTCATGTTGGACAACATAATAATGGCGTTCGCTAACTATATAATCAGCCTAGCCTTTTCCCAACTATATTGGGGTCGGCTTCCAGTCTTACTAGATTCAGCAGATTACCAGTGTTTTACATGGAACGACTGCCTATCCGACCTCCACAACCCAGTAACTGGGTAACACGGTACACCTTGGCAAAACGTGTCAGGTCTCAAGTTTCTAACTAACCGTAACGACTGTCTAAGATCTTTAAATGACAGCCGGGACCAACGGCTTAACGTGCTTTCCGAGGCACGGAAACTCGGTATGTTGAAATGGTCACCCATCCACGGACAGACCTCGTCAAGCGTTGCTTAATCTTGATGATCGACCAGTGCGTCTGTTTTTATTTAGCTACAAGCTCCTCTAACTATGTAATATGATATAAATAAACCTACATAAAATGCAGCTAAAACAGCGACCTAAGTAGCTAGGTCTCATTTCATCATATATTGTTTTAAACCTCGAACAAAACTGCTACTATGAAAACACGCCTAGCAACTTGAGTAATGATATTACTAAATTAGTTTTTATCGCGGCGTGATCCTGCGCTTTACTTCAACTACTCATGCTGAACGACAATGAAAAACATTTTGATAAATAAGTTTGAATTTAATAAACGTGTATACTCACGCTCAACGGGTGCATAGTCGATGCGATGGTTGGGGTCGAGTATGGCGGCCAACTTGGCGAGGTTGGGGATGTGGCCGAACGGCGTGCGGCCGTACACCATGCTGTACAGGATACAGCCTAGAGACCACACGTCCGACCGGAACGAGATCTGTAACATCCACAAAGATTAATAGGAGGAAAACATCGGTTTATTGGGTGGCGAAATTTTGCAGGTTTTCTAAATACATATATCCAGTCGATTCTGTAGACATCTTAGTGTATTGCTAAATATGCTGTTTAGTAGTTTTTAGGTCTAGCTATGACAAACAAACTTAAAAACAATCAAATCTTTCCTCTTTATAATATTAGTGTAGATAATGTAAGTACATAACAACATTTTTTTATTTTTTTTTTGTAAAAAATATTAACAAATTAGACCAAATGACAGGTATGCTAACCAGGTATTCTTGTAAGCCTAATAAAAACTATGCGAAAACGTTATGCCAAACAATTTTATGTCTTAATATTTTATGCCAAAAGTGGCATTCCCTTTTATTTCTATAAGAGACACGTAAGATCACGATACTCTTTGCTTCAAATTATAGTTATTGTTTCGGCATTTCATCTAAAAGGTATTTAGTTAGGATATGAATACAGTTTGTTGGTAAAAAATAATGACGTGTCCTAAACTATCCGATATTAATGAAATTGTATACACTGTGTGCAGTTCGGATCAACTTGAGAGAAAGGATAATTTTTATAAACAAAACAATATATTTTGTTTTTATATTCGCGCGCGCATGACCACAATTTCACCTGATGGTAAGCGATGATGTGTTCGACGGTGAAGTACGCTTGCATAGAAGTAACCTATTCACTTCACTTGACTTTGCGATTGTAGCTATCGGGAAACAGATTCCTTGAGGGAAATTCATTCGTTATCTGTATGCTTAATAAAAGTATTACCAAACCGTTTACTTTACTCTACTTCACCCATAATTAAAGTACAAAATAATACCTTGATAGGAGCATTTCCTTCGCCATTATTAACGCCATACCCCCCGGCGCCACCCATGAGCGCCTCGGGGCTGATGTACGAATATGTCCCGGTGGCCTGCGAGCGTACCACTGACGTCGCATCGCTGCTGATGGCTGAAGCGATCCCGAAGTCGATCAGCTTCAGCCGCCCGCAGACCAGGAGGAAATTTGCTGGTTTTAGATCTGCGTGGATTACACCTGTAGAAATAATAATTATGATGAGGCACTGGAATAAAAGTGCTGGATTGGAATCCCCAAGGCAAAAGAAAGTGTGGCCGTGCCCGTCAAACCTGGCGTCGCACCGTGTTGGCGGAAGCGACGGGCATCGGTATGACGTGGAGCGAGGTGAAGCGTGAAGCTCAGGACCGATCGCGATGTAGAACTACTGTGGACGCCCTTTGCCCCATCCAGGGGACGTAGGACATTAAGCGGACTTGAATAAACTTAACGATGATCTTGGTTCGCATATGTTTGCATTCATGGTCATGTGATTGAGAGAAGGCAAAATGGGCATACATAAAGGCTTAATCACCATGGGAGAGTGTATCACGGCTAAAGCGTAGATAACAACACGGGCAGATTGATTCAAAAGTTTCTATAGAATTTGAAGGCAGGTTCTTACGTACTATAATTGCAATTCTCTCCTCCGTAGAAATACTTTAAAGGACAGTTCCGTCTCGCCCACCTCCAGCACATACAATATAGTGTAGTGTCTCACCGTGTTCGTGAATATAATGCACGGCATGCAGCATCTCCTCCCAGTAGTGCAGCACGAGCGCGGGCGGCAGGCCAGCGCCGCGAGCCTTCAGGAACGAGGACAGATCCGTCTCGCCCACCTCCAGCACCATACGCAGGAAATTATTGTTGCGGTCGTACTCACTGCGAGGACACAGAATTATCGTTAAACTAAAGTTAGGAGCAAGAAATTTTTTACCAACGAGTGGAGTCTTGGTTTTCAACAACATTTCTTGTATGAATCTTGTTATTGTTACAGTGTAGTAGCTTAGATGTTGTGCAGTGTGAAGATTCTTGATGTAAATGAAACATTATCAGCCCAGGTTTCTTCAGATTTATTCATGTTGTTTCTTCTTGTACAGCAGGCGACCGAGTATGTCTATCCAGTCCATTTTAATTTTTTTAGGGGCGTCTCGCAGTTCAATCAAAGTGACTGCTTAACCAGGCGGTCCTTTGGAGACTATTCCAGTAAACTAGAGCCTCCAGCCAGGGCATCAAAAGGTGTACATAAGCAACCAAACAACGCACAGAGCGTCGCTGGGGAGGAAAGCAAGGGGACTGGCTGCATCATAACTAAAGGAAAGTACCTACTGTGGAGAAGAAACTACTCTGGCTATTTTAACTAAACTCAGATTAAGACAGAAAACAAAAAAAATAAAAATCGTTGACATCTGTCTACCAAAATATTCCAATATTTTAAAAAGATACGAAAATAATGTAAAGGCTGTGCACAATCAAAATAAACGTATCGCAGTAAGGAGCGTCCTTGACCGTTTTACTTGGCATTTGAGTTAATATCTCATAAACGCATGGACCGATTTACAACAAGCAATACAGTCCACTACAGTCTGAGTGGGATCCAAGAATTAAGACCCCGCGGCTACCTGACCCATAATCCTATCATTTGAAATCAAAATTGACAAATTATCTCCATTAACATAAAATCATATTTTCATATTACCTAATGATAGTTTTTGGTACAAGTCGTCGGATCAAAGAATTTTATTATTGTTAACTGGCACAGACTTTAAGTGTCTATGCAGAGCATCGCAGTCTATTTTATAGTAGCCCTTGGCGTCGGTTCGCATACAATGGAATGTGCCCGAAAATGACAATTCGCAATGCTGCAATTTACAATGCTTGCTGAAAAGATTTACAATATTGTAGATGATAGATCTATATTACGGTCACTCATAATAAATGTCACAACCCATGAAAGCCCCAAATACATGGTTACTTTCTAAAATCATTAACAAACATATTGTGGGAACGGTCCCTATTGTGGAAAATACCACGCAACTTACACCTATCCTACTCTTAAATAACATGAGACATTTTACAACCTTAAGTCTTATTTACACAGCATTCTCGGCGTTCAATACACTAGATATGCAGAAAACCACATCAAAACATAAACAGTTTGTCTTCTGTCATAGTAGACAGCATTGAAGATTTATCCGGAACCCAATCCATTCATTATTTGAAGTTAACACCAAAAATGGAGTAGACAAATTGTATCAAACTAGATTTAATACTTTAACTGATATACTTATAACTGTATTAACTTAGATTTGTTACAGTAAAACATTTAATAAATTGTACCAGTTCAGTCATTATCTTAATGTTATGCAAACACTCACTAATCAAACAGTCTGATGACTCTATCGGAGTTCTGCAACTCTCTCAGCAGCCGCACTTCATTGATGTAGCCCTGGGCCAGGTCCTGGTCAGTAGCCAGGTACACACACTTCACTGCATATTCACATGATGTTCCTACTTCTAACACCTGTAGAAGAGAGTAGAGTATATCTACAATGAAGTAAAAAGGATATTTGAAGTGGCCTGGAGATTTCATACAATTAATTTCTGTCTCATCAAAGCTTCACAAGATTGCAAATAAAAATATTTCATATTGAGGTATGTAAACCCTTATTTTTGTAACATAAAGAGCTCTATAAGTAGGGTAAACAAACAACAAGTGGCACCCTTCTGTTTAGGCAAAATCTTTAAAACCTGTTTGAATTGCACAAGTTACAAGTTTTAAATATGGGGTGAGTGTGAGCAGCACATTTATTGAACTTGTTTTTTTTTACACAATTTGTATGTTGAAAACTGTGTCAAGGCCTTAAAATAAAATAATTAGCCTCAGTTACTTGAAAAATGGCAAATATTTAAAGCACAGTTTGACTTAAACTTACTTTATAAACTTCACTGGAGCCTCCAATGCCCAGTTTTTTAATAAACATGTACTTCTTATCTTTTATACTAGTCGTCTTGAACAAAATCTTTGAACTATTGTTGACAACACCCTGAGGGTATGACGGTGTGGCTACATATGATGCAGGCATAGCCTTTCTGTTCAGTGGTGTCTCAGGCACAGGGACAGGGACAGGGGCTGGCTCTGCCCTCCGTGGTGGGCACTGAGGCTCATCCATAGCAGGGTTTTGAGAAAATAACTCAACTCTCACTCTATCTCTATTCTGTATCACAGCTTTCTGGGGAGTTTTCTTGTGACTCTGTTTAGACCCTGGAGTAAACTTTCTGATACCTGACTTTATTTTAGGGGTTGCTGATTTCATCTTCTGACTACTGCTTGGTACTTTAGCAACCTCTGGAGTTCTTTTAATACATGAGTTTTGTGATCTGCTACTGCTATTATGTTGCATCAATACACTAGGCCTTTTAGATTCTGAATTTAGATAAACATTAGATTTCGCTTCTGAATTAGGATAAGCATTCGAACTTATACTTTTCTGTGCACTTTGAATAATATTATTAGGGTTCTCTCTAGCAGGATACGTTTGATGGGGGGCCCAGCTATTAAGTGAATTGTTTTCTTTATCATGTTCGCTATAGGTGTACTTTTTCTCCGATGCAAACGCTTTTCTGTCTTTCGGTTTAGCCTTCACAGTAGGCGTGAGAAAATCTTTGTTTGTTTTCTTCGCAGGAGAAGGTTTTTTGGTCACGGTTTCGCCGAAAGAGTTGTCGCTATCGTCGCCGGAAGAGAAGCTGGCGTCAGGGCTTTGTTCTGCATTCTTGAAAGGCATCAAGTTAGCTAGCAATGCCGACATGGGCATCGGAGCAAACTTGATGCTGTTCGACGTAGATTCCGTGTTGCCACTCATGTTTGCCGGTGATTAATGCATTTGATAATGAACCTGAAACTATGTCACCACTTTCCACACAGTTTTCACTTAGTTTTATGCACAAATTGAAATTATTTATTAATTAATGCCGCACTTTCAAAATCGTGTTAGAGCCGTTAAACTTTTAAACATTTGACAGCTTTAGCTTTGACAGCAAAATATTATGTTTGAAGCTCAGAATCACAATAGTTACCATAACGAAAAATATTAATGCTTTTAGTCGATTTTCCCCACAAAATAAGAAAAAATAGACTAATAATTAGAAAGAAAGAAAGAAAGAAAGAAAAATATTTATTTGTGACCCGCACAGGAGACACGAGAAAATAAGCATACACTTAAACAATAATAAAATAAAAAAAACCCTGTGCGAGACCAAAAAGGCTCCTATCTCAGCATGTGCAGCGATATCTAAAAAAGGTAATAACGCTGCGCTGCGCTGATATTCTGATAGGGCCTACTGTTGATGCCACGGACACACTTACGGAATCAGGACTTATAAAATAAAATAAAATAGAAGAATATATAAATAACAAACAAAATAGAATAAAACACTGAAGGTGGGTCAAAGTAAGTGTAAGTATAATACAAATATATAAACGCGATGCTCAATGATCATTTGTCGAAACCATAGACAAACGACAGAGCGCGCGGATCAAATAGTGGTTTATTAAAAAATACGGAAAGAATCTATGGTCGGCTGTCAAAAGAAAAATATTATGTAAGTAAGTTATGTTATGAAATAGTGTAAATGAATAAGTGTAAATAAACCTGGCGAAAAGAATTGCTAATTGGATAAATCAGAGTGGTGTGGATTTAATATGTGTGGTGTGGTGTTTGCAAGAAAGTTCATAATAAAGAAAATGGGTTAAAGGCGGTAAACCTAACTGCGTGCAAACCACGGGTAAGCTTATCTTCCGGATTCCTTTTGCTGAAGTAATAAGTACTGCTTGAATTTAGTACTAAATGTTCCAATCGTTTTTATAGCACGAAACGGCGGAGGAAGATCATTCCAGATACGAGAGGCAGCGAATTTGAAACTTCCACGGAATGCAGCAGTTTTGTGTGACGCCAACAACAGGTAGGCAGAAGCTCTCGTTTTGACCCTATTTACATCGCGCGACCAGGTCAATTTACCGAACAGATAGTCTGGTTTTTTTGTGAGAATTGTGCCAAAGAGCAGGGTAGCCAGATGCAGCTTTCTACGATCTGACATTCTCATCAAATTACCCTTATTTAAAAAAGGAGTTACGTGACATCTAGGAGGGATGGTAAAACAAAATCTCGCACAAGCATTCTGTACTCTCTGAATTAACCTTTCACTTCTACCTAGAATGCACGCCCCGTACACAGTGTCAGCGTAGTTCAGCTTAGATAAAACTAGTGTTTCACAAAGCAGAATGCGCATATCCACACTTATGTAGGGACGCACACGATACAGAAGCTTAAGCCTGTAAAAGCAGTTGCGCACAGCCTCCATGATATGTGTCTCAAAGTGCAGGTGCTCGTCAAACAGTAACCCAAGATTACGGGCTTCCCGGACCCTTTCAATGGAACACCCGTCGATCTTCAAGTCCAAATTCCCATTACCCATTTTATTTAAAAAATCTCTTGATCCCATTAAAATAAATTTTGACTTAGATGGGTTCAAAACTAAGGCGTTTCTCATAGACCAAGCCGATATCCTATCAAGATCTTCATTCAAACTCTTTACAGTGTCAGCAGCCTGCTGGGGATGAAAAGATAGGTACATCTGCAGGTCATCAGCATATAAGTGGAACTTGGTGTTGAGCAGGCAGTTAATGATGTCAGCACTGTAAAGAATGAAGAGTAGCGGGCCCAGGATCGATCCCTGCGGTACACCCCTATTCACGCGCTTAGGACCAGAGGATTTAACAGCTCCATCACTGTCACTCGTTACCTGGACAAACTGAGAACGGTAAGTCAAGTAACTCTCAAACCACTTTACCGTCTCAGGCTGACATCCATAATAAGTCAACTTCGATAGGAGGAGGGAGGTATTAATAGAGTCAAAAGCACGCGAAAAATCTAGTAAGACCAGCAGGGTACCCATGCCCTTATCTCTAGCTTCAAGAATATTCCCAACCACATCGAGAAGAGCTGTGGCTGTGCTGTGCCCCTTGCGAAAACCCGATTGAACAAGCGGCAATATGCTGTGTTCCTCGAGGTAAGACCGAAGCTGGTTAGAGACAACCTTCTCCAGGACCTTGGAGAGGCATGGCAATAAACTGATCGGGCGAAGTTCTTTTACACTGGTAGGATTAGAAACTTTAGGGATGGGTCTAACTATTGCCAATTTCCACAGATCCGGGAAAGATGAGGTGGTGATGGAACGGTTAATGATGGCCGTTATAGCTGCAAGGGTCCGAGGAAGGGTCATCATCAGCATCTCAAGAGAGATATGGTCACAACCCTGTGCATTGGACTTGAGACTATGCAACAGCCAAGTCTCGTTTATCGCCATGATGTCCACCGCACAATTTGCCATAGCCACAATAAACTCATCCTGGCGCGTACCTAGCGAACCCGCGTTAAACAATCCAACTTTTAAATACTTAGACTTAATCATGTTGACAATTCTTGGACGTGCATGATTAGTGTATAGGTGTATGTATTAGAAATGTAATAAATGACCAATTTAAAAGAAGTATGTAGATAAATAATACGAATTGTAAACACTATACAGATATAACCGACAAGCCGACGTTTTATAAATATGTAATATGAATGATAAATATTTAGTGCTCGGGCAGCAGGGCCACAGAAAGAGACCACTATATACAGAGAGAGGAACAGTGCTGGCCGCGCACAGGGCAAACTTGAAAACATAAGTACACCTAACATAGACAGTATGACCGTAGATCTTAAAATTAACATAACACAATAAAAATTGCAGAAGCCCAGCGAGCTAAACAACCTTCTCGACAGACATCTCCCGGCCAAAAACACGAGCCAAGTCCTCTTCTGTGCGGATACAATGGGTAGGCTTGCCGTCACCCTGCTTAGCCAGAATGCGGCCGTTCTTCGTCCAGGAATATCTCCACCCAAGACGACTGCCAGCCTCACGCACACGGTAGAATAAATGTTTGTTAGTTCTGGTAAGCCTCTCGTTCACATAGAAGCGCCGCGGGGGCGCAGGGAGACCGAGGTCCGCGGTCGTGGCCCCCCGGCGGACACGCGCACCCTGCAGCAGCTCGTCGCGCAGTGCGTGGCGCGCCAGGCGCACCACGATGTGTCGCCCGCGCGCCGTCGCCGCCGCCTCTCCCGCCGGGCTCGCCTCGCCCGCGGCAGCCGCGCGCCCCTCTCGTTCGACCCGCAGGCCCACACGCTGCGCGAAAACTATGTCGCGCGCCTCCAGAGTCACCCCAAGTTTTGCCGCCATCAGTCCCACAGTGTGAACCACATTCTCACCAGGGATCTCCGGGATGTTCGCTACTTCTAGATCTGAGCCAAGCAGATCCTGTTCGCGGTCGTTGAGCTCCAGTTGAAGCCGCGCGACACTCTGCTCGAGTTGGTTGACCCTGGTGTCAGGCGGTGCCTCACCGGTCCTGCTCTCAAGAGCCTCTATTCTGGCCTCCAAGCTGTCCACCCGCTCAGTACAGACTCCCACCGAAGAGTGCAGGCCGGCCATCTCACGACGAAACTCCCGCATCTCGTCCCTCACTTCCCGCAGCTCGGACCTGAATAGCCTGATTTCTTCCCGCAAGGTCAACTGGGTGTCAGGAGAAGGTTCTCCATCGGTTCCCAGCTCACTCCCTGCCCGAGAAATCACTTCGGGCACTGCAACCAGAGGTCCAACAATATTGGCCTGAACCCGGGCCGCCTTCCTACCCTGTTCAGGTGCGGCAGCAGTTTTAGTAGTTGGGGCACTACTGTCATCCTTTGGCAATTTATTTTTGCAGTCCGGGCACTGCCAGTCACCGCCTGTTTGTGTTCCAGCTGGTAAACAAGCAATGTGAAACTTGTTTTGGCAAGCAATGTTGCCACACGTGGCGCCCCCTTTCGTCGACAGAAACTTTCCGCATGATGCGCACTTAGCCATGTCGCAACGCGGTTCGGCTAAGAGCAGCTAGATGGCGTGCACGTACTTCGCACTAGTTCCTTCGGCGCCGCTAGATGGCGCTCGCTACACAAAGAGATATCGACCTTAACCCAAATTTGAAAAAAAAAAAAAAAAAAAATACACCTTTTGGGGGTACCACGTACACCAAAATTGTACAAGTGACTGCACTTATTTTTTTTAAAATATGCAAAATGTAATGTAACTTTTAGTTTTCAAGGATTTGCACTGCGAAAACACTAAACTCAACCCAGATAACAATCTCACACGTAAGTCACACTGAGTTGAATTTGTAAATAAAGTTTTCAGTTTAATAGCCCGTGTTTATTATTTTTAATACTAAGTGAACGAACAGCCGATGTGTCCCGCAAAATGTCCGTGACGTCACTCAATTAAATGCTCGATAGTTCTAAAGTAAAATCGACCAATGATATTTATTTCTATTACATTTTTGTTTTATCTGAGATTTTCGTGCATTTTCACAGAAAATGTTTGATCTCTTGAGCGCATTTATCTTCTTTCATCTTTGACAGTTCAAGACTTTCAAAATATAAGCCGTTTATGTCAGTGACTACCGCCAGACCCGCAACGCCAATCGCTTCCATGTTTGGTAAATAATTATTAATCAATTGTTACCATTAGTACTCGAACAACAAAATTGGTACTCCAAAACATGAAAGGATTTACGAGATATACGATGCCATTGGTGGGGTGGCGGTAGTCACGGTGTTAAATTTTCATTTCATGATTTCTCTATTAAAAACTTAGTGAATACTGCCCAAATGTATACAAAAATTACTACTCCTACAGAAGATAACGCTACCAAAAATTCAGATACCTAAGTGTTGTATTTTAAGAGAAATTAGCTTTCATTACTTTTCCATAATAAATCTTCGCGTATAACCCGACCATATTAAATTGTCAATGGTATTGAGCAGTACACTCGTGCACAAAAGTTTATTGATGTCGTTATAGTAATAACAACAGTTCACAATCTATAATTTTTATACAAAATGTGTACCTAGGCACATAACAAGAAAAAAATTACATTTCGTTACCCATGGCCTATAATACCTTTGTTAATGCCGTGGATAGGTAGGTACTCTAATAATTATTTTTCGGTATTGTAAGTACCTACCTTCTGTGTTGTTATATGAATACCATTAAAGAGCGATAGGTATTTATTATTTATTTCTTTCCTATTAATTTACCTTTGCTGCAAGCCTAAGTACCTACGTATTAAAAACCTAATTTACTGCAGTAACAATATGTTGCTAATAACGTAACTATAACAGGATTACATAAGTAATAGGTATTTTTTTTTACAGTACCAGAAGTCGATTGTATGGTACAATTTGTATCAAATTTCCACTGACATTTCCTGTGGACCTTGGGTGTATTTTTAATTAGGTACCTATTTAATACTCACATTGTTAGATCTAGGTTATGAATAAGACACAGAACATGGATCGATAACAATTTGTAAAATCAGTGAAATTTTAAATATTTAAAAATCAATTTAATAATCTTAATTGGACTAATACGAGTACCATATCGACGTCAAGCCGTAAATGGGTGATAGACCAAGTTATAACAGTTCTCAGAAAAATACGAAAAAAAATCTATCTCATGTTTTAAAAAAATTATGTTCACTTTAAAAATTTACTAAAAAAATCAATCCCTGTAATGGTTCTTTAACTCCAATTGCTACAAATCCCATAATTTATCAATTTTTTTTATTATTATGTAATCTTGAATAATGCTTGTGTAGATTTTTGCCTAAAATTTAAAGCCAACTCCTCCTACTTAGAAGAAAATTAAACTTTTTCAAAACCAAATTATTAAAATTTACTGTTTCGCCCAACTTTAACTGACTGTACTGAAAAAAAAATGTACTACGCTAGTTTGGCAAGTAACATGAAAAATTGGCGCATTTAATAAGGATTCAAAAATGGTGTAACACGCTAGATTACGTTTTCAATAATTGGTCAAATTTTTTTTTGTAAATAGTTTCGGTTTTTACCCAAAATGTCCATACTTCCTTAAAATGACTTTAGCTTACCTAAAGCTTTGCTAAACTCCGTTTCTAGTTCGATAGAGACGGAGAGAGTCATTTTACGAAGTGTGAGCGAGATAAGAAATCGAAATTTTACGTAATTAACGTATTTTCTTTTTTGTTTGTTTTTTTTTTTTAAATTTATTTTACGCATTGGCATTGCATCTGCATTCCCCATAAACGAGGTGCATGTTCGCATATTCCAATGCAGTGTACACAGCCATGGTAGTACTACACAATCACAGGATCAGCAACAGTCCAGAGTAAAGCACAGGTCGTCAGAAAGAGGAATTAAACAGTCCAAATCACAAGCAATTAAGTCCAGAAAACAACGCAAGAAGTGGTAAGTACGGAATCAACATGAACGAATACGGAGATGCGCAGTAAACAAAGCAGCGTAACGTACTGATTTGTAATTGTGTGTGCGTCTGCGCTTACAAACCAGAACAATAACTACTGCTGTCTCATTCGCACTCATCGGTAAATTGTATCTCCGTTTCATGATAAAGGTTGTGTCACTGATAAAGGTGGCGTCACTCTCTGCCTCGCTCACACTTCGTAAAATGACGCTCTCCGTCTCTATCGAACTAGAAACGGAGTTTAGCAAAGCTTTAGGTAAGCTAAAGTCATTTTAAGGAAGTATGGACATTTTGTGTAAAAACTGAGACTATTTACAAAAAAAAACTTGACCAATTATTGAAAACGTAATCTAGCAAGTGTTACACCATTTTTGAATCCTTATTAAATGCGCCAATTTTTCATATTACTTGCCAAACTAGCGTAGTACATTTTTTTTTCAGTACAGTCAGTTAAAGTTGGGCGAAATAGTAAATTTGAATAATTTGGTTTTGAAAAAGTTTAATTTTCTTCCAAGTAGGAGGAGTTGGCTTTGAATTTTAGGCAAAAATCTACACAAGCATTATTCAAGATTACATAATAATAAAAAAATTTGATAAATTATGGGATTTGTAGCAATTGGAGTTAAAGAACCATTACAGGGATTGATTTTTTTAGTAAATTATTAAAGTGACCATAAATTTTTAAAAACATGAGATAGATTTTTTTTCGTATTTTTCTGAGAACTGTTATAACTTGGTCTATCACCCATTTACGGCTTGACGTCGATTTCTGGGACACCCTGTATAAAACTGGAACTATGTTATTTATCTAGCATATAGGTTCGATAAAACAAAATGAGAAAAGCATCTATATTCATGCAAAGTTACATAAATTTAAGAATGGAATGAATATTAGTTTTATCATTCTTAAAACTATTTTAAAACTACAGATTATTATTATGGCAGGCGTTATCTGCTGTGATTGGCTGTTGAAAATTAATTAAACCAAAACGTACATAAGGTGTATACAAAAAGTACATAAGGTGTACATAACTTGTGGGCACAACAGGTTATTACTATAACGACATCCGACTTTTGTGCACGAGTATACTGCTCAATACCATTGACAACTTAATATGGTCGGGTTATACGCGAAGATTTAGTATGGAAAAGTAATGAAAGCTAATTTCTCTTAAAATACAACACTGAGGTATCTGAATTTTTGGTCGCTTTATCTTCTGTAGGAGTAGTAATTTTTGTATACATTTTGGCAGAATTCACTAAGTTTTTAATAGAGAAATCTTGAAATGAAAATTTAACACCGTGACTACCGCCACCCCACCAATGGCATGGTATATCTCGTAAACTACTGGAGTACTAGTTGTGAATTCTGGGTATAAATTTTATCTTGCAGGGTAGTAATTTTCTATGTAGGTTTGAGGAAAGTCGCAAGCTCCTCAAACTTGGAATCAACATTCAAAGTCGTGGTCCTGCTGAACGAGCGAGCGAAACTTATCATCGTTGATTTCTCGATAAATAAAAATGATTCAGTTCTGTTTTTTTTACGAAATGGATCACATTTATGGAGAGTAATTATTTGTATACTTAGAATAGCTGTAGCATGCCCCCGTTTTCTGCGCTCATGGTGGTCCTGCTGAATGGAGCGTGACTACCGCAGGACCACCTTCAAAGTCGATTTTCTCGAAAACTACTAAGGTACCAATTTTGTTGTTCGGGTACTAATTGGTACCAATTGAGTAGTAATTATTTACCAAATATGGAAGCGGTTGCTGTCGCGGTCCTGCGGTAGTCACGGACATCGATTGGCGTTGGTGGTCCGGCGTTAGTCACGGACATACCTGTTTCACTGTTGTTTTCTATATTTCAACTTAGAACAATCTGGTTGTTCTTATTATTTGTTCAGGGAGATGTGTACCACGTGTCTTAGTCTTCTAAACTGTGTGCACCGTGTATGATACACGGTGCACACAGTTTAGAAGAATTAAATAAAACCAGGTTTACATTATTATAATTTCATTATATAATTATTCAGTACATGATTACAGATTATCAATACAACAATATTTATTAATAAATAAACTAAAAGGCGGCTTATTATTTACATGGTATTCAAGAAGATTCAGTTTCTTCAGATTTTGTAGGATATCTACATTCAACGTTGCCACATTCACATTTCATCCATTTTGATTTCACTGACCAGAATTTATCTCCGTAGTCGAACCTGTGGGCAAGAAAACAATTTCGTTAAAGTGCCACCTATGCAAGGATCTTTTATTGTTATACCAACTTATTTATAAAAAAAATCACATTACAGACTAGTTCACACATGTGCATTAGCGCCTCTCTGTCAATGACATTTAAGCGCCAAAAGCTTCATCATCACTCTATAAACGTTCCCACTGCTGGCCTCCTCTCTGTGAGAAAGGGAATGGGCCATAATCCACCACGCGGGACCAGTGCGGGTTGGCGAATGTCACATGTCTTTGAATTTTTGGTTCTAGAACATGCCGGTTTCCTCACGATGTTTGCCTTCACCCTTTTGAGAGCAGTGGTGATGTATTAATTTACACAAAGTAAGGCGCCTGCCTGGGTTCAAATCCACGACCTACAACTTTTAAGTCACGGCCGTTTCCACTTAGAAAGGTTTTAAAGGATGGAAAACATTTTTATTTGTTTAGCTTGAGGCAAAAGTGGAGCAGTGGAGCTGACATGGGCTAATTCTACTACTATCATAAATGTCAGGAAAGGAATATTTTAGCTAAATTTTTCTTTCACTCACGAAATTAAAGTATATAATAAATAAATAAATAAATAAATATGTCGGTGAAAACTTTGACAGGCGCCAGGTTGGGGCGGCACGAGTGGTTGATGAAGCGGAGAGTTCTACTCACGTAAGCTCCTCATCCTGCTCTATGTCGGTGGTAGCGAACAGCGCGACGGCGGGCAGGCGCAGGTCGCGGGTGTCGGTGAACACTCTGACAGGCGCCAGGTTGGGGCGGCACGAGTGGTTGATGAAGCGGAGAGTTCTACTCACGTAAGCTCCTCATCCTGCTCTATGTCGGTGGTAGCGAACAGCGCGACGGCGGGCAGGCGCAGGTCGCGGGTGTCGGTGAACACTCTGACAGGCGCCAGGTTGGGGCGGCACGAGTGGTTGATGAAGCGGAGAGTTCTACTCACGTAAGCTCCTCATCCTGCTCTATGTCGGTGGTAGCGAACAGCGCGACGGCGGGCAGGCGCAGGTCGCGGGTGTCGGTGAACACTCTGACAGGCGCCAGGTTGGGGCGGCACGAGTGGTTGATGAAGCGGAGAGTTCTACTCACGTAAGCTCCTCATCCTGCTCTATGTCGGTGGTAGCGAACAGCGCGACGGCGGGCAGGCGCAGGTCGCGGGTGTCGGTGAACACTCTGACAGGCGCCAGGTTGGGGCGGCACGAGTGGTTGATGAAGCGTGCCGCGCTGCCAAACTGCGCCGCGTCCACACACAGTTGCATCTTGTCTGAGCATTGCTAGAGACAGAAAAATATTCTTTACAATGCATGTCCTCGAAAAGAGCGTTTTCCAAGCAGCCAAACTGTGCAGAAAGTGTCACTTTTTTCACTAGTGCTTTTTACTTTCCTGTATTTTTTTAATTTTTAACTCCAACGTCAGCCCGACGCATAGAGTTTTTATTATTTGAGAAAAGTTTTACAAATTAGTTATGTACAGATTATCATTCATATAAAAGGTAAAATAAAACGAATACGTCATTTTAGGCGTTTTTAATTACTCTAGATTTAGATTTTGATCAATAAATTAATTTTAAATATTCATTAAGGACGCTATTACATTTTTCTACAAATAACAGTACTTTTGAGGTACCATTTTAATGTATAAGCAATTAGCGATGTGAAGATATCATGGTCTTAATTTAAAGATGATATATTCAGCTCCAGATAGGCATCAGAAAAATTCTATGACATCATACAAAATTTTCGCACAAATACGTTTTGCCCATCACAA
The DNA here is from genome assembly GCA_949775005.1 of Orthosia gothica. NCBI lineage: Eukaryota > Metazoa > Arthropoda > Insecta > Lepidoptera > Noctuidae > Orthosia > Orthosia gothica. The sequence continues at coordinate 2,387,187 of OX459048.1, read as the reverse complement.
TAATCGCAAAAAATTAAAAAAGTAGGGTCCGAATAGGTTCCAGTTTAGGTAAATTTACAGCATATTTTATCTTCAAAATTATAAAAAATTGCGGTATATATAGTCCTTTACAGGTTCAGCTAATTATTTTTCACCTAAATAATTATATTTTTTAATTATTAGCTAAAATAAAATCACTTGCCGACGTCTTCATACATTTTGTACCCGCGGCTCATCATTCCGCGCTCAGAAGCGCTCGTGGAAGGACGGGCGTATCGCTTTTTCGCAGGAAATAAATACGATAAAAGTAATAGAAAGATTGTAGTGTGCATGCGTGTGAGTACCGTCCTCGTCGTGATCGAAAGGAGTTGATATTTTATCGGACGTATGCCGTATTTTTGAGTTTCCTATTTTTATTAGAATGTGATTTAGAAATTATTTTGTTGTTGCTGTTTTTGTTGTTGTTTCAGTTTGTTTCAATTGTTTCGGTTGTTGACAAGGTTGAGAAATGGATGGGTGGGTTTAAACTGCTCTACGTAAGGTTAGGATTTGGATGGGTAAGGTTAAGCTGCCGACGGGGAAGTTTAGAAATGGATGGGTGGGAGGAGATTTATGATTTTAACCGGTTTGTATGTATGTATGTATGACAAATACGGGGCCAAGAATACAAAATGGCGGCGACGAAAATTTGGCCGCTTTTCGCATGGGTGTCATTTTCATGGTTATTGGGGTCGCTTTTATCGATTACGGGGTCAAAACCAAAATACAAGATGGCGCCGACTAAAATTTGACATCTTTTCGTCATCGGCGTCATTGTCATGGTTTTTGGGTTCGCTTATATCGAATATAGAGTCAAAACCAAAATACAAGATGGCGCCGACGTAAATTTTGCCTGCTTTTCGACATGGGTGTCATTTTCATGGTTTTTGGGGTCGCTTATATCGAATATGGGGTCAAAACCAAAATACAAGATGGCGCCGACTAAAATTTGTCATCTTTTCGTCATTGTCATAGTTTTTGGGGTCGCTTATATCGAATATGGAGTCAAAACCAAAATACAAGATGGCGCCGACTAAAATTTGTCATCTTTTCGTCATGGGTGTCATTGTCATAGTTTTTGGGGTCGCTTATATCGAATATGGGGTCAAAACCAAAATACAAGATGGCGCCGACTAAAATTTGGCCGCTTTTCGACATGGGTCTCATTTTCATGTATTTTGGGGTCGCTTATATCGAATATGGGGTCAAAACCAAAATACAAGATGGTGCCGACTAAAATTTGACATGTTTTCGTCACGGGTGTCATTGTCATGGTTTTTGGGGTCGCTTATATCGAATATGGGGTCAAAACCAAAATACAAGATGGCGCCGACAAAACTTAGACAAATTTTCGTCATGGATGTCATTTTTATGGATTTTGGGGACGTTTATATCGAATACGGGATCAAAACCAAAATACAAGGTGGCGCCGACGAAAATTTGACATCTTTTCGTCATGGGTGTCATTTTCATGGTTTTTGGGTAGTATGTCATTAGCTTGACTTACAAGTAGTAGGTCGTGGGTTCAAGCCCAGGCAGGCGCTTTACTTTGTGTAAATTATTTCTTCACCACTGCTCTCAAAACGGTGAAGGAAAACTATTATTTTTCTCTTTTAAATTTTTGTAGGTACCCCATATTGGGTATACTAAATACATCTGTTTACCTCCTAAAACCGTACAAGCGGGATGATATATTATGGTATGGTTAAAACAAAACATAAAGATACGATCACAGTAATCGCAGGTCATTTGCTGTTTGTTATTAAAGAGTTCCATTGTCTATCTTCGAAGATCTTTATCAGATCCTAATATATTATACAATAAAACCTTCCCTGAAAATACCACCACATACATTTATCGATGAAGACCCGATAAGTATCGGATAAGTAGTTTGGCCGAATAGATAGAGCATCTCCTTTTTTTGAAGTCGGTTGAAAATAATAACCTACTTTTTACGACGACGGTTTGTAGCAGTTATCAAATGCATTTTCAAAGTGCCAACTAACCTTCCTGAATCAAATTCAATAAAATTAAAAAATAATATCAAGGACCAAGATTATTTCAGTGATGTATACAATCGAGCGCTCAGTATTTTCAATGTGTGCGTACGCGTAATGTTGCTGTGTGCGACTAGATACCTAAATTTGAGTTCGTCGAAAATGTAACGGCGTCCTTAAATATGTGGCAGAACGTATATTTTGCTCGTGCCTTATTGCGTTACGATGTGACAGCTATTCGCACATGCGCAGTAGATATGCCCGAGGAACTATTAGTTAATCTGTGGATATGCTGAACGCACTTGAATAAGCCCGCCATTTTATTAATTTCCTCGCACAATGCATAGTAAAATGTTGTATGATACACGTACGTAAGATGATTTCCGACTCGTGTCGATTTATCCACTCACTCGCTTCCCTCGCTCGTGAATAAAATGCCACTCATCGGAAATCACCTACCTGCCGCACTTGTAGCATAAATAACTATTAATGTACACCAACAACAAAACTCAAATAAAGCTTATATATCAAGGAGAAGGAATTACAAATGCGTTAATTTAATTAGAGTGGAACTTTCTAACTAGGATTTTGGCACAAGTCTTATAAAAGATGTTTTTTTTAAATACTTATGCCCAATTAGTTGGTAACAACTATAAATTATCAAAATTTTCGATATGTTAGTGCTTTGAAATTATTGTGAATACCTGTTTTATTATATAGAACTCTATACATGAACTTATCACGGGGTAGCTAACATCTTAAGGAACAATTGTTTCAATATTAACAATGACACAAATTTTTTTTTTTTTAATTGAAGCATCCACACCACACTGTATATTTTGACGCCCAATCAAATGCGAAAGAAGGGGATCCTTACCTCCAGCAAGTCAGGTTTAACATCCAAGGCGAACATGTAATGGTCGGCAGGCCGGGTGTCAGCCTGCGGCAGCGGCAGCAGCTCGCCGCAGTACAGCGCCACGGGCGCCCCCTTCAGCAGCCGCTGGCGTGCTCGCAGCCCCCAGCCCCGCGCGCCGCCGCAGCGGAACACTTGAGCGCGCACGCAGATGGAGCCCGAGGCTGCGGCTTTTGTTACTACGCTGTTGCCGCAGCGACGCTAAAGGAATTAATATATGATATAATCGACTAATTTGTAAAATCGACTAATTGAAAATTCTTTTCTTCTTCTCGAGTCGTTGGAAAACTCTGAATTTTTTGGGCCAAGTAGGTGCCCAAGGGACTCCCTTGGGCACCTACTTGGCCCAAAAATTAAAGGAGTTTTGGCGGGATTTTGTCGAGTGAAGTTCAGTGGCTGTTAATATTATTTGCAAATTGATTCCTAGTGTATATTGTGATATATTATTGGTGTAGTTTTGTGTCTCAACTGTCTACGCAACTGGACAATTTGTGAAATCATTGACAGAAGCGATCTCGGGATAGTGGAGTATTTTATTGTAGTATTGACTGCCTCTGCAAAGCTTACTGGGAAGACTGACTCGATACAATTTGCTGCTAAATACTCCAAAAAACATTAGAATCTGTTACATCCGCATTCTAATGCATACTAGAGAATAAATATAAGATCTAAAACTCTTTCCAAAGACGTGGCTAAAAGGTCCTAGCAACCAGGCCATAAAACTTAAACAAAAAAAAAATAATGGGCCCAATGTGAGTGCGATGCCCCTGTGCAGAATATGCACATGCTGGAGTGCTCCAAGTGCCCATACACCTGTACTTTAGAGGCCCTAATGAATGTCACTGACGCTGAAATATTTATGCAGCATCCACTTGTAGAATCAATCGCCATTACATAAAATCCTTTTTTAACATGTTTCAGTTATATTGTTTACTGTTCAATTGGACAAACCCGCCCCGGGTGCGTTTCACGACCGTTGTTGGACAACGGTCCACTTTATCTCACAGTGAAAAGACCAGACTCCCAACAGTAGGTAGGAAGTTGTAGGCTTGATTATGTGTTTTTGTAATATACACGTACTTAAGTATACTTCATAAAACATAGCTTGATCTCTGCGACAGCTGTCAGTATCAATACAGTAACAATAGCGCTTGACATGTTCAATGACGTATACGTCAGTTTGACAGCTGTCAGCAAACAATGAAACTGTTAATATTTCCGGTTGTTCTTGTCCTCAATTTTTTTTTTTGTTTTCTGTTGAATTTTTCGACGCCATATTTTAGTTAAGTATATTTTAGGTTTAGTTAGTGAGTAATTTTTGGTTTAAGTGTATATGTTTGTAGTCTTAGTTAATTAAGTATTTTATACACCGTATATACTTGTATCTATTTTTGTATAGGTTCTGTTGTCCCATTATTGGGCAAAGAAAGACCCAAATTCTTTCAGACATTCAAACTTACAGTACTAAAATGACAAGAAAATGCATAAAACCTATAATTTAAATTGTAAATTCTCACCAGATTACAGCCACAAGTCTGGTTACACTCGAACAGCATGGGCGGGTCCTGATAAGGGAAGCTCCCCTGCAGCCGCCCGCGCGTGTACCAGCACTTAACCCCCAGGGCGCTGCAAGCACATGACCCAGATGTGCAGTCACCATCTTTGCATTCACAACCCTAGGGGAAGAAGAACATTTTTATGTTTATGTATCATAAAGGCAATATATGCGGGTCTGCTGGTAGAAATTTCTAAAGAAATAAGCAGTTCCCTTGTACTCCTCTGTCATGATGTCTTTTCTATATGTATTTTCTGTGTGTACATTAATAATAAAATAAATAAATAAATAAAAAAAGCTAAACAGACTTCTAAAACAAAACACTACAATAAAAAAATAACCTTCTTTTCGGAAGTCAGTGTCTTTGGTACCTGTTTTTTTTTTCGTTTTTGACGCCGAATTCCGAAAAGAAAGTTCGTCGTGTTAGTTTTGGTACCATACAATAAAATAAAAATAAACATGAAAATCATTTATAGCCAGAGGGCTTCCCATAACAATTTCAACAAGCCTAAACACGACTGGGATACATTGTTTTATCACGGAGTTCCGGACCCTACTTTACGGCTTCATCAACTGAGCAATTCGATGGTACCATTTTCATTTCATTAGAACTATTTAAGTTTGCTTCATCACAGTCATATTCGGATAGTTAAATTCTGGACCCAAAACATACTTCAGATTGAGGAGTTCCAGTGGCCATCTGTGGTCTTCTTCATCAGTTCCACTTCACTAAATGATACTTTCTGAATGCAAATGCTTGCCATATTGATGAAAATACCAAAATCGCTATATGTTCCCTCGATTACCATGGGATCCCCTCAACAGATCCTCACTTGGTGACAAAGGGACCACCTTTAGAGTATACCCTTTCAAACATTTATAAAATCGGTTGTATTGTAGCGTGTGAATGAAATTAGTAGCTGCTAAACAGCTAAAACTAATATGATATGAGCAGTAGCATAGCTACCGTAGGGTTAGGTGGGGCAGTGCCCCAAGGCCCCATTATTAATTAATTAATAAAACTTTATTCACAAGTACAAAGGCGGCCTTTACCTCCATGAACGACTGCTGCTGACTGTACACATAATACTTGCAGCAAATAGCTTTGCTTTATTATGCCTGCCCTGTCTAATTTTGTACATTTAAAAATGCACCCTATTAATAGTTGGCGCCACTTTAGCGAGAAATCCTCCACTAGGGAAAAGTAACTTTTGATATTAACATGACATTGACTTCAAATTAACTAATGTTAAAATCCTTAAAAGAAGTGGTGTGCCAGTGGTAACGGCCTCGACTTACGTGTCGTAGGTTCAAACCCAGGCAGGCGCATTATTTTGTGTGTAAATTATTTCATCATCACTGCTTTAAAAACGGTGAAGGAAAACATCGTGAGGAAACCGGAATGTCCAAGAACCAAAAATTCCGCACTGGACCCGCGTCATGGATGATGGCCCATTCCCTCTCTCACAGCGAGGAGGCCTGTGTCCCAGTAGTGGGGACGTTGAAAGACTGATGTTGAAAATCCTTATTAGAAAAGTCACATTGGTATTTTCCCAGATTTGAACCCCCGAGAGGTTGTGACCTCAAGTAAGCCATTATTATTTGATAACTAACCTGGTTGGTGTTGATAGTGTTATCAACATTGACTGGTACCGGCATGACGTGTCGTGTGACGTAGGTGAAGTCGTCCGGTAACGGCGTGTCGTCCACCTCGTTCACGCACGGGATCGGGAATGGTTCGCGTCCGTTTGAGATGTCACTGTGGACAAAAGACTAGGTGAAGAATCTGTAGGAATCTGAGCAATGGATATTGATAAATGACAGAGAATATGGTTTTTATTCCTCTAAGGAACTGATGCAGAATGTATAAATAAATTATTCATTAAAAAACCTTTTTTTTTAAACAAGCTTTTTTCGTATTCTTCTCAGCAAACGCTTTCATTTGATGCCCATATCATGCAGTGCACAAAAAAATAACTAGTCCGCCATCTTGGGCCGTCCACCATACTGATTTAAAATGACGTCACTTAGCTAACCACACATTGTCCTCCAAACTAAACATGTATGCAAAATTTCATCTTAATCAGTGGAGGATAACTGCTTTAAAATTCAGTTGCAAGATTTGACCCGAACGCACTTACATACCAGGCCCCTCAGAAAGTATTGCGAAAAAAAGTTTTTATATATGGGAGACTGGCCAGTTATAATGTTTTTCGAAAATATGATTATTTATAAGTAAAAATAAGTAAGTTCCAATTTCAAAATTTCCCTCCACATTTTTTGCGAGTTAATTCAAAGTATTGTGTCTCACTGAAATATGGATCTGCGCCGGGAACATTTTAGAGCTATGATTTTATACGATTTCAAGTGTCGCCTGAAACCGGATGAATCGTACGATAGACTTCAAATGGCATTCATGGATGAAGGCCCTTCCAAGGCAACCGTGTATCGTTGGTATAACGAATTCAAGCGCGGTCGACCAACTTTGGGGGATGACGAAAGAAGCGTCGCCCTTTGACGGCTGTTACCGAAGAAAACGTGCTAGCAGTGAAAAATTTAATCCAAGACAATAGGCGAATTACATATCAGGAGATTCAACACATATTGAAGATTGGATCGGGAAGCGTTCACGAGATTCTACACAGCCATCTTCGCGTGAGGAGGATAGTATCACGCTGGGTGCCGCACAACCTCACCGATGCTCAGAAGCAGGCCCGGGTGGAATGGTGCCGTGATATGCTTAACAAATTTGAAGCAGGCTCGTCTCGGCGTGTTTACGACATCGTTACAGGTGATGAGTCCTGGATTTATCAATACGACCCAGAAACCAAGCGCCAGTCGACTGTTTGGGTGTTTCAAAATGAGCCAACGCCTACCAAAGTGAAGCGATCTAGAAGCGGGGGTAAGATTTTGATCGCTAGCTTTTTTAATTTGACTGGCCACTTGGTATCAATTCCCTTACGGGATCAAAGAAGCATTAATGCCGAATGGTATACTACCAAATGTTTGCCAGAAGTTTTCTCTGTTATAAGCAACAAGCGACCAAACACAGGGCTCCGCGGGCTACTGCTCCACCACGACAATGCACCTGCGCACACCGCACTCAAAACGAGGGACTTCCTGGACAGCACGCCAGTCAAACTCCTGGGTCACCCTCCTTACAGCCCTGATCTAGCACCGTGTGACTTCTTTTTATTCCCAAAAATAAAAAATCAGCTCAAAGGGATACAATTTTCGTCGCCGGAAGATGCGCTGGCTGCGTTCGAGCAGGCTGTAAACGAGGTGTCTGCGGCGGACTGGAAAAAGTGTTTTGAAAACTGGTTTAGGCGCATGAATCTTTGTATAGAGGCTGGTGGAAAGTACTTTGAAAAGATTTAATAAAAATATATGTACGTATAGAACAATTTTTTTTAGTTTCGCAAAACTTTCTGAGTGTCCCACGTACATACATGCATTGCAAGTTAAATAAAAGCTTGTAGTAAATAGACTGGCTAATCAGTTTTTGTTGTGAGAGCTTTCCACTTTTTACCCCACTGCCGAAGGAGGGTAATGTGTTTGTCAGTCTATGTATGTATGTTGGTTCCTATGTGGCGTTCTAGAGATCAAACGCGTTGGCCGATTTTGATGATTCTTACGTCAATCGATTCATCTTAACCCTGCGAGTGTCACTGGCTACATTAAATAAAAGGAAATTAAAAAAATGGCGGCTTTCGGGCGCCATTTTGTGGGGGGAAGTAATTTTTTTTCTTCCAAACCCACCGTGTATCAAAATAAAGTATTTTAAGGCGCCGATTCCCTTGAGTAGCTGATTTTAAAATGAGAATCACGTCTAAACGGCTAGACGAAATTTATTGAAAAATATATGTTATATTAGACCATTTTCTTATGAATTTCATGAAAGCAGAATTTGAGTTTTATTCGTATAACATAGTGTAATTAATTTTTAAAGTTATGTCTAAAACGGACAAAAACTCGACAATCGCACCAAAACCGCTGGGCGTATTTTTTAATAAAATCGACACCATCTCAAAGACAATTTAAGCTTTTCTTTTTAATGTCATAGAATAATAAGGAAAGTACAAAAAAACTCCTTAATTATGGGTCGTGCGGGTGTGAAACGAGTGCGCGTTTTGTTCCCTCAAGGTCGTTGGCGTTAGTCATCGTCTTAAGAGTTGATTTCAAAAATATATAACACTTACATGTTTAAATGTACCAAATACGAAAAAAAAATAACTAAAAAGTTGGAAATAAAAAAAGTTGATTTAAAAACCAGACTGCTTAAAAAAAATCAAAATACCGAAAATTAAAAATCGAACTAAAAAGACGTTAACAAGAAGAAAATTATGTTGTGCAGTCTGAGGATACATATTCGCGAGTTGGCTGAGCAAAACCAGATGTATCCTCCGACTGCAAAACATGATTTTCTTCTTGTTTACGTCTTTTTAGTTCGATTTTTAATTTTCGGTATTTTTTTTTTTTATTTACATTTTTTTGCCATATTGTTCAGCACAAAATCAATGATTTTAACAGACATTTACGGGTGACAGTCGACTATTAGTTCTTCCAGGTATAGGGTTTTATGTTGCTAACATCAACCCAATCGCATTTCTACTTAGATATCAATATAACATGATATTTTTATCACTTTCCAAAAAAATCAGGCAGGTATAATAATCACAGCGGATCTTTGAGTCTCTGAATTGGCTGAAAAATCCTGCGCAGTAGCTATTTTTGTGTCAATATTGAAGGTGAAGATAGCATTGTATAATTGTCTCTTTCACTCGCTTACGTTTGTCGCATCGTCCTATCTCGCTTACTCTATGCAGTATACTCGATGGCAAACTGTTTCTTGCGCAATGGAACCTTCCGAGACACAAAGATCCGCTGTGACTACTATAGTGGATTAAAGTTGTTTACCTGGACAGCAGTTTGAACCGGGACACGTTGTCTCTGACGGCGATGGTCATCTGCATGTTGAGGGAGATGGCACTCTGGCACGAGCCGGTGCATACTTCCACTGCCAGTTCGCCCGCTGAGTTCTCCAAGTCCGTCTGTGCACACAATAGTACAGACAGATTAATAAAGACCAACTTAGGGATGTTTCCGGGTAGAAAAATGATAATTCTATTTAGTCCGTCTATCCGATCGTCCGATTATCTAATAATATTGGACTCGTATTTTTTTCTCTTGTGGATGATGATCTGATCATCAAGGTTAAGCAACGCTTGACGAGGTCGGTCCGTGGATGGGTGACCATTTCATCATACCCAGTTTCCTCCGTGCCTCGGATAGCATGTTAAGCCGTTGGTACCGGCTGTCATTTGAAGATCTTTGACAGTCGTTACGAGTAGTTAGAAACTTGAGATCTGACACCAGTCTAGCCAAGGGGTACCGTGTTACCCAGTTACTGGGTTGTGGAGGTCAGATAGGCAGTCGCTCCATGTAAAACACTGGTAGTCAGCGGAATCCGGTTAGACTGGAAGCCGACCCCTATATAGTTTGGAAAAGGCTAGGCAGGCATTTTTTGCTTTATCTAATAAACAAAGATAGTGTTCAGGAGTGGGGACTTGTGACGTCACTTTGTCAGTATAAAGTGTAGCTCACCGTGACGTCACACGATATTTCAACGCACTGTATCGTGTAATTTTTTGTTATAAAAATTTGATATGTATCCAATATTTTTAGGTAATCTAACCGACGGACTAAATAGATATTTTTAATCATTTTACAGACCATAACTTTAGGAAAACCGTTTAACACTTTTGACATTTTCGAAAAGTTCTATTTTTCAAAATTGTTGTGTATTTAGTAAGTAAATAGAGTTTATACCCGTGCTCCGCGAGCCAGTAGAATGACCACACAGGCGTAGTGTCCCTGCCTTGCAGCTACGTGCCTAAAATACAGAAATAAATACCTTCAAACATTTATATTCACTGAAAAAAATGAATGCACATGGTTGCAAGGTTGGAAGGTTTAAATTGCAGTAACCTCGTAAAATTGTCTCATAGTAAAACTTGTTCATGAGTTCTGTGTTTGGTGAAAGTTTCTCTAAGTACTTTTGTTGTTCATGATGATTCAGCTCTTAAGCTTGATCTCACCGAAGCGATGGATAATTTAATTATATTGTTTGGACCTTATAAGAAAGAAAGGAAACTGCATAACAATTTTCTGATGATGTAATACTTACAGAGGAGTGTCAGCATGCGCGTTGACGGCTGCAGTCAGCTGCGGCGCGGTCTGTAGCAGCAGCCGCAGTGAGTCTGCCGAGCACTCTGATGATGTAATACTTACAGAGGAGTGTCAGCATGCGCGTTGACGGCTGCAGTCAGCTGCGGCGCGGTCTGTAGCAGCAGCCGCAGTGAGTCTGCCGAGCACTCTGATGATGTAATACTTACAGAGGAGTGTCAGCATGCGCGTTGACGGCTGCAGTCAGCTGCGGCGCGGTCTGTAGCAGCAGCCGCAGTGAGTCTGCCGAGCACTCTGATGATGTAATACTTACAGAGGAGTGTCAGCATGCGCGTTGACGGCTGCAGTCAGCTGCGGCGCGGTCTGTAGCAGCAGCCGCAGTGAGTCTGCCGAGCACTCTGATGATGTAATACTTACAGAGGAGTGTCAGCATGCGCGTTGACGGCTGCAGTCAGCTGCGGCGCGGTCTGTAGCAGCAGCCGCAGTGAGTCTGCCGAGCACTCTGATGATGTAATACTTACAGAGGAGTGTCAGCATGCGCGTTGACGGCTGCAGTCAGCTGCGGCGCGGTCTGTAGCAGCAGCCGCAGTGAGTCTGCCGAGCACTCTGATGATGTAATACTTACAGAGGAGTGTCAGCATGCGCGTTGACGGCTGCAGTCAGCTGCGGCGCGGTCTGTAGCAGCAGCCGCAGTGAGTCTGCCGAGCACTCTGATGATGTAATAGTTACAGAGGAGTGTCAGCATGCGCGTTGACGGCTGCAGTCAGCTGCGGCGCGGTCTGTAGCAGCAGCCGCAGTGAGTCTGCCGAGCACTCTGATGATGTAATACTTACAGAGGAGTGTCAGCATGCGCGTTGACGGCTGCAGTCAGCTGCGGCGCGGTCTGTAGCAGCAGCCGCAGTGAGTCTGCCGAGCACTCTGATGATGTAATACTTACAGAGGAGTGTCAGCATGCGCGTTGACGGCTGCAGTCAGCTGCGGCGCGGTCTGTAGCAGCAGCCGCAGTGAGTCTGCCGAGCACTCTGATGATGTAATACTTACAGAGGAGTGTCAGCATGCGCGTTGACGGCTGCAGTCAGCTGCGGCGCGGTCTGTAGCAGCAGCCGCAGTGAGTCTGCCGAGCACTCTGATGATGTAATACTTACAGAGGAGTGTCAGCATGCGCGTTGACGGCTGCAGTCAGCTGCGGCGCGGTCTGTAGCAGCAGCCGCAGTGAGTCTGCCGAGCACTCTGATGATGTAATACTTACAGAGGAGTGTCAGCATGCGCGTTGACGGCTGCTGTCAGCTGCGGCGCGGTCTGTAGCAGCAGCCGCAGTGAGTCTGCCGAGCACTCTGATGATGTAATACTTACAGAGGAGTGTCAGCATGCGCGTTGACGGCTGCAGTCAGCTGCGGCGCGGTCTGTAGCAGCAGCCGCAGTGAGTCTGCCGAGCACTCTGATGATGTAATACTTACAGAGGAGTGTCAGCATGCGCGTTGACGGCTGCTGTCAGCTGCGGCGCGGTCTGTAGCAGCAGCCGCAGTGAGTCTGCCGAGCACTCTGATGATGTAATACTTACAGAGGAGTGTCAGCATGCGCGTTGACGGCTGCAGTCAGCTGCGGCGCGGTCTGTAGCAGCAGCCGCAGTGAGTCTGCCGAGCACTCTGATGATGTAATACTTACAGAGGAGTGTCAGCATGCGCGTTGACGGCTGCAGTCAGCTGCGGCGCGGTCTGTAGCAGCAGCCGCAGTGAGTCTGCCGAGCACTCTGATGATGTAATACTTACAGAGGAGTGTCAGCATGCGCGTTGACGGCTGCAGTCAGCTGCGGCGCGGTCTGTAGCAGCAGCCGCAGTGAGTCTGCCGAGCACTCTGATGATGTAATACTTACAGAGGAGTGTCAGCATGCGCGTTGACGGCTGCAGTCAGCTGCGGCGCGGTCTGTAGCAGCAGCCGCAGTGAGTCTGCCGAGCACTCTGATGATGTAATACTTACAGAGGAGTGTCAGCATGCGCGTTGACGGCTGCAGTCAGCTGCGGCGCGGTCTGTAGCAGCAGCCGCAGTGAGTCTGCCGAGCACTCTGATGCACTCCAGTGCACCGCTCCGTTACCCTCGCTGTCGCACGTCATGGCGTCTGCACCGGCTTGCAGGAGTACCCTGGGGGAAGAGACGTACATGTTAAAGGTGTATTGAGCTCACTTATGGTTCATAACAAGGGATAATTGTCACTTAATGCCTCATTTCGAGAAAAGCATCCTCCGTATAGTATAGTATAGTGTGTACTGTGCTCACCTCACTACATCACAGTGCTCGTTCTCGGCGGCCCACACGAGCGGCGTCCACCCGCCGTGGTCGCGCACGTCCACGTCAGCTCGCGCCACGTGCTGTACTGTCTAGTGTGTACTGTGCTCACCTCACTACATCACAGTGCTCGTTCTCGGCGGCCCACACGAGCGGCGTCCACCCGCCGTGGTCGCGCACGTCCACGTCAGCTCGCGCCACGTGCTGTACTGTCTAGTGTGTACTGTGCTCACCTCACTACATCACAGTGCTCGTTCTCGGCGGCCCACACGAGCGGCGTCCACCCGCCGTGGTCGCGCACGTCCACGTCAGCTCGCGCCACGTGCTGTACTGTCTAGTGTGTACTGTGCTCACCTCACTACATCACAGTGCTCGTTCTCGGCGGCCCACACGAGCGGCGTCCACCCGCCGTGGTCGCGCACGTCCACGTCAGCTCGCGCCACGTGCTGTACTGTCTAGTGTGTACTGTGCTCACCTCACTACATCACAGTGCTCGTTCTCGGCGGCCCACACGAGCGGCGTCCACCCGCCGTGGTCGCGCACGTCCACGTCAGCTCGCGCCACGTGCTGTACTGTCTAGTGTGTACTGTGCTCACCTCACTACATCACAGTGCTCGTTCTCGGCGGCCCACACGAGCGGCGTCCACCCGCCGTGGTCGCGCACGTCCACGTCAGCTCGCGCCACGTGCTGTACTGTCTAGTGTGTACTGTGCTCACCTCACTACATCACAGTGCTCGTTCTCGGCGGCCCACACGAGCGGCGTCCACCCGCCGTGGTCGCGCACGTCCACGTCAGCTCGCGCCACGTGCTGTACTGTCTAGTGTGTACTGTGCTCACCTCACTACATCACAGTGCTCGTTCTCGGCGGCCCACACGAGCGGCGTCCACCCGCCGTGGTCGCGCACGTCCACGTCAGCTCGCGCCACGTGCTGTACTGTCTAGTGTGTACTGTGCTCACCTCACTACATCACAGTGCTCGTTCTCGGCGGCCCACACGAGCGGCGTCCACCCGCCGTGGTCGCGCACGTCCACGTCAGCTCGCGCCACGTGCTGTACTGTCTAGTGTGTACTGTGCTCACCTCACTACATCACAGTGCTCGTTCTCGGCGGCCCACACGAGCGGCGTCCACCCGCCGTGGTCGCGCACGTCCACGTCAGCTCGCGCCACGTGCTGTACTGTCTAGTGTGTACTGTGCTCACCTCACTACATCACAGTGCTCGTTCTCGGCGGCCCACACGAGCGGCGTCCACCCGCCGTGGTCGCGCACGTCCACGTCAGCTCGCGCCACGTGCTGTACTGTCTAGTGTGTACTGTGCTCACCTCACTACATCACAGTGCTCGTTCTCGGCGGCCCACACGAGCGGCGTCCACCCGCCGTGGTCGCGCACGTCCACGTCAGCTCGCGCCACGTGCTGTACTGTCTAGTGTGTACTGTGCTCACCTCACTACATCACAGTGCTCGTTCTCGGCGGCCCACACGAGCGGCGTCCACCCGCCGTGGTCGCGCACGTCCACGTCAGCTCGCGCCACGTGCTGTACTGTCTAGTGTGTACTGTGCTCACCTCACTACATCACAGTGCTCGTTCTCGGCGGCCCACACGAGCGGCGTCCACCCGCCGTGGTCGCGCACGTCCACGTCAGCTCGCGCCACGTGCTGTACTGTCTAGTGTGTACTGTGCTCACCTCACTACATCACAGTGCTCGTTCTCGGCGGCCCACACGAGCGGCGTCCACCCGCCGTGGTCGCGCACGTCCACGTCAGCTCGCGCCACGTGCTGTACTGTCTAGTGTGTACTGTGCTCACCTCACTACATCACAGTGCTCGTTCTCGGCGGCCCACACGAGCGGCGTCCACCCGCCGTGGTCGCGCACGTCCACGTCAGCTCGCGCCACGTGCTGTACTGTCTAGTGTGTACTGTGCTCACCTCACTACATCACAGTGCTCGTTCTCGGCGGCCCACACGAGCGGCGTCCACCCGCCGTGGTCGCGCACGTCCACGTCAGCTCGCGCCACGTGCTGTACTGTCTAGTGTGTACTGTGCTCACCTCACTACATCACAGTGCTCGTTCTCGGCGGCCCACACGAGCGGCGTCCACCCGCCGTGGTCGCGCACGTCCACGTCAGCTCGCGCCACGTGCTGTACTGTCTAGTGTGTACTGTGCTCACCTCACTACATCACAGTGCTCGTTCTCGGCGGCCCACACGAGCGGCGTCCACCCGCCGTGGTCGCGCACGTCCACGTCAGCTCGCGCCACGTGCTGTACTGTCTAGTGTGTACTGTGCTCACCTCACTACATCACAGTGCTCGTTCTCGGCGGCCCACACGAGCGGCGTCCACCCGCCGTGGTCGCGCACGTCCACGTCAGCTCGCGCCACGTGCTGTACTGTCTAGTGTGTACTGTGCTCACCTCACTACATCACAGTGCTCGTTCTCGGCGGCCCACACGAGCGGCGTCCACCCGCCGTGGTCGCGCACGTCCACGTCAGCTCGCGCCAGCAGCACGCGCGCCACGTGCGCGCCGCCGTGCTGCGCGGCCATGTGCAGCGCTGTCATGCCCTCTGGACCCTGGACGGAAAACGATAATAATAGTATGAGCCTGTGTACCCGAGCTGTCTTACAGACTTTTGAACCTGGACAGTAATACACTACTTATTGGGGATTAACTGTCGAAACAAAAATAAGAAGGTTACAACTCACCGGAAAGTTAACATCACAACCCGCTGCAACTAGATACCGGATCACTTTGAACAGATCTTCGTCCTTCGCCTTCCTGGCATCATCCACTTCCATCTTCTCCACACTAGCGTCTAGGTCTTCGTCTACCTTCACCTCCGAGTCCGTTGCCTCGTCTTTAAGACTGGCAGTTTTGGCTTTATCTTTGTTCTTCTTGTCGGATTTATCGAGAAGTGCTGAAAGAAATGTTAAAGTTGAAAATTTTTAGGATAGATAGTTCGTCAATTTTTTTGTAGCATCAGAATGAGTGAGTCAAGATCAACATAAATGGTGAGGTCTATGTCCAGCAGTGGACTGATATCTCATGATGATGAGGCGTTCAGCTGCTACAAGGGTAAGTCTGTTACAGTACAAACATTTTCTTAACGTTCCTCGGCAAACTTCGTGTTTCGTTAGCCGTCAGATTTCTATAAGTTGCCATTTACAGTTGGTGCAGTCCAGATGCTCTTAATCAACTTTGAAGTATATAGCGACTTAATGGGAAATAGTAATGGCAAAACCATTGTAGAATAATTATCCATATTCGAATTTATAATTTTTTAATCATTTGCTTGAAACTAATATTATGGTAGCAATGATTTGTAGAACTGTAGCTAAGGTAATTATTTAATATTTTTCCAAAGCCAGAACCTATTTCGTCACTAAAAATTATTGTTTTATATTCCTGTGAATTGGGTACACAGATTTTTTCTGGAAGTGCCAACATTGGTGGAGACAAGTCACCTTGCAGCGGGGTGGGTGGTGTATGGTTGGCACAGCTGCATGAGGCACTACTCAGAGACTCATACCTCTCTGCATTGTATTTCACCAAGTCCAACAATTCCCCGGCCTCAAACAAGAAAAGATGGACATGGAAATTAGCATCCGTTTGTATTAGGTAATCCGATGATTGCCGAGGCACATTAAGATGACAGTTGGACACTTGTAAGTGGCCTTTGATGCTCATTACTTAGGTGTTTATTTATAAATCTTCAGCCTCTAGTTCTAGGTAGACAGATTTCCAGCAGGTCTGACTTTTGAAGTGAAAAGTCTTGTTGTGATTTTAAGCTCGATGAACGAAAAAACGACCTTGAAAGGGACAAACACAAACATCTTCAGGATTTAACGTGCCAGTGAATGAGGTAGTAACATTACAAAGTGTTTTCAGCATTAGAAGTGGCACCTTCAAATAATATTCTGTTTTAAAGATTTCACTTCTACCGCGTGTGAACTGAACACATGTTTTATTTTCCTATCATACATTTTTCTTTCATCTTACCTAGTATAGCGCTTGTGAGCGGCGTGCGCATATAGTTGTCGGTGACGTCAAGGTTCGCTCCGGCGTAGTGCAGTAAGTACACAGCTCCCGTGTGGCCGGTACGCGCGGCTGCGTGGAGGCAGGTTCCTCCCGATTGACTGGGGAGGGCCTTGTTGATGCTGGAGCTCGACACTATAGGGGGAAGGAACCAGAATAATTATTAGAAGAAAACTCTAAAAACAAACAACAATATAGCTGAGAATATCCCAAGAAAAAGAAACTTTCCGTAGTTTATTAGATAAAGTAAAAAATGCCTGCCTAGCCTTTTCCCAATTATGTTGGGGTCGGCTTCCAGTCTTACCGGATTCAGCTGAGTACCAGTGTTTTACATGGAGCGACTGCCTATCTGACATACACAACCCAGTAACTGGGTAACACGGTACCCCATGACAAGACTGGTGTCAGATCTCAAGCTTCTGTCTACCCGTAACGACTGTCAAAGATCTGCAAATGACAGCCGGGACCAACGGCTTAATGTGCTTTCTTGGTATGTTGAAATGGTCACCCATCCACAGACCGACCTCGTCAAGCGTTGCTTAACCTTGAAGATCGACTCGTGCGTCTATTATTATTTAGCCACGAGCTCTTCTATAATGGCTTGACTATCAAGAGTGTCAAAAAGAAAACAACACAGAATTGTAGGTATTGCTATTTTAAAAAAAAATAACGTTTTGGAAATGCAATAAAATATTTTGGAAACAACATCTTTTAAAGGAACACCATTAAAACCCTGTGCCTATATCTACCCTACATCCATAATTTTTTGAAACTCACCAATCTTCGGAATAAGCATATCCACAGTATCCCCCTTCAGTATCCCATCACACAGCTGCTGTGGTGACTTGTTAGGCGCCCCCGCGACCTTCTCACTCAGTTGCTTCAGGTCTATAGGCGGGGTGGGCAGCAGGTCCTCTGGGATGATAGGTCCTGGATCTGGCCTCGGCTCTCGGGTCGAGAATGAGAGGTAGGCTGGTGTGCTGGAAGCGATGAGAAGGTTTTAGTCACGATGCGGTTGGCGCAGTGGTAGTGCGATTGGCTGTTGCGCTGCGTGTATTAATATTTGTATGGAGTTTGTGTATGTGAGTTTGCAACTGCAGCCACGATACAGGAGAAATAACTAGTGTGGGGAAATGCTTCTTTTAAAATAAAAGAAAATAAAGAAAGAGTGGGTTAAGGAATGAATTTCGGTTTGAAAACTATATTTCAGTTATACATTCTAATTTAGATTCGTCTTCTTCATTTCGCTAGCACGGCACTAAATCATATTTTGCTGGATTAAAATTTCGTCACTTCTACGACGCCGTTGGTGGCAGCGCAGGGAACTTAGATATTTCTGAGAAGCGAAATGGTAAAGAAAAAAACTGTTGAAAGAGTTGAGATTGTACTGTATGAATATATCAGTATTTTTCTAGAAGAATTTGGGCGTTATTGAGTTAAAGCTTCCCCAAAACTGTGTCGAAAAATTATTGTAGTAAGTAAGTAGTATAATTATTACAGTAGTTGTGTGTGGTGGTCAGTAGTGGTGATCAGCTCTTTCTGTATTAAAGAAGACGTATAATCAACAGAGCTTTCTTAATGGTGACTGCTAAAAACACCCTTCTCTCCTCATTAGTATAACAACAAAAATATCAAAATTCAAAAAACCCCTGACACATTGATCTTGCGTAAACACCCCGATTCAAACAGTAAAACCCCCATAACTTTTGAACGGCTGAACCGATTTTATTCAAACATAGCTAAGAACACTCTCGACAAAATCACCTTCAAACAAAAAGAAACTTAATCAAAATCGGCTCATCCGTTTAGGCGCTATGTGCCACACACAGATACACAGCAACACACGTGAAACTTATAACACCCCTCTTTTTCCGACGGGGGTTAAAAACATCACTCACCACTGTTCCCTCTGGTCCGGCAAGAAGATCCGCTTGTTGCTGCACTTCATCTCCACCTTGACCTTCGAACAGGTGACGTTGGCGGGTTGCCAGCGGTAGGAGAACACTCCGCAGTGAGGACAGCCAGGACGCAGCTTTGCGTCGTTGTAGGGAAGGCCACAGTCTAGGTGGAAGAGATGGCCCGAGGAACACTGGTAGAATGTGCCCTGGAATGGAAGTTGGGAATCAGTTTAGAATTTTTGTTAACCTCTTTTATTTATTACCCGACTGCCGAAGGAGGGTAATGTGTTTATCAGTCTATGTATGTATGTTTGTTCCTATATGGCGTTCTAGAGACGAAACGCGTTGGCCGATTTTGATGATTCTTACGTCAATCGATTCGTCTTAATCCTGCGAGTGTCACTGGCTACATTAAAATTGGAAATGAAAAAGATGGCGGATATTGAGCGCCATTTTGTGGGGGATTTTTTTTCTTTCTTCTTCTTGTATTCGAAAAAAACTTAACTAAAAAGTTATAAATAAAAAAAGTTAAATCAAAAAATCAAAAAACCCGACTGCTTCAAAAGCGAACTAAAAAGTCGTAAACAAGGAAAAAATCATGCTGTGCAGGCGGAGGATACACCAGATTTTGGTCAACCAGCCGGCAAATATGTATCCTCCGAATAAGTTTTCTTCGAATTAGATACATTTAAACATATAAATGTTATATATGCCACACGATGGGTTTGGAAGCTAAAAAATTTGGGCCTCCACAATATGGCACCCAAAATCCGCAATTTTTCTATTTTCCAATTTTAATGTAGCCTATGACACTCGCACGGTTAAGACGAATCAATTGACGTATGAATCATCAAAATCGGCTAACGCGTTTGGTCTCTGGAACGCCATATAGGAACAAACATACATACATAGACTGATAAACACATTACCCTCCTTCGGCAGTCGGGTAAAAAGAAACTGCCTGGGTTCGAACTCACGACCTACCACTTGTATGGCGCGGCCGCTACCACTGGGTCACCACAAATGCTCTCATACTTATACTTTGTAAACTATCGAATTTTAATATTATTGGTCGGTTCGCGATTGACCACTATCGCACCTGATGGTAAGCGATGATGTGGTAGACGGTGAAGCAAGCTTACCAAGGAGTATCCTATTCACTCTAGATTAATTGTATTTGAAAAGATCTATCTGTTCACAATACAGGGTGTTTGGAAGGGAGCTGTACATACGCCTAGGGTAGAAACTAGGGATAGTCTGCTACCTACCCCCGCCCATTATATTGACCTTGGCCTCAAGGTTTTTTTTTAATTTATTATTATTTTTTATTTGACTTTTTTATGATTTTTTGACTAAAACTACCTGTAGCTCAAAATCTATCCATGGGACCGGTCGGCTAATGGTCTTGTTTTAATCGTTAGAGTCTTAGGGTCCTGCAAAAAATTATTTTACACCAGAAAATTGTGGAGAAGAAAAGTTATGGGGCCTGAAGTACCGTAGTAAGGTAAAGAAATAATTTTAAGGGCAACTTTCTATGGGGTTTAAAAAAAAACTAACAGGGTTGGAGTTCTTCTGATTTTTTTAAAACATCCTCAGTCCATGCCCTTTCTAACGATATGCTAAAAGTGTAATTATCACTTTTAGTTTTAAAGTTATTAATTAATTTCCGCAACTTACTACGGTACTTCAGGCCCCATAACTTTTCTTCTCCACAATTTTCTGGTGTAAAATAATTTTTTGCAGGACCCTAAGACTCTAACGATTAAAACAAGACCATTAGCCGACCGGTCCCATGGATAGATTTTGAGCTACAGGTAGTTTTAGTCAAAAAATCATAAAAAAGTCAAATAAAAAATAATAATAAATTAAAAAAAAACCTTGAGGCCAAGGTCAATATAATGGGCGGGGGTAGGTAGCAGACTATCCCTAGTTTCTACCCTAGGCGTATGTACAGCTCCCTTCCAAACACCCTGTATATATAGATACTATCATCTTGCAAGATTTATTACAAACTATAATAACTATGTTTAAATAATCGGGTTTCAAATTAACTGTTAAAATGTGGGTTCACTAGTCACCTTTGCCTTTTCTTGAGACGTGATGTTTCGGGTTGTTGTTAAACTGTTTGAAGCAGATAGAACACGCATACAGCTTCAATTACACACGAAAACAGCTAGTAAATGTTTTACTAATTAGTAGTTTGTAAGTAAATTGTTACTGACACTAATGATTTTTGTTATTATCACGGTCGACAAGGTTTTTGACACACGGATTCTATAAGCTTTTTCTTACTTTAATACCTACCCTCATAAAAAATACAAACATACTGTGTTTCACCCACAGATTTGTTGTGACAGCCAATTATTAAGAGAGCGTGTAATTAACACGAAGCTCCTGGCATACCTAGAAACTAACGATATCCTTAGCAACCGCCAATATGACTTCCGCCGAAATCGGTATACTGTCGGATTCGGATCTCAAAGGCTTTCGATAGGGTCTGGTACGAAAGCCTTATTGGTAAACCTCCTTCATTCGGTTTGCCCGGTAGTCTGTGTAATTGGATTGCAGACATCCTGAGAGATCGGTCCATTCGAGTGGTTATCGATGGCTGCTCGTCGGACCAATTGGATATTAATGCCGGGGTTCCTCAGGGGTCGGTACTCTCAGCAACATTATTCTTGCTGCACATTAACGATCTGCTAAAACCTCTCTCTCTGTAAAACATCTTTGGGTATGCATACGACAGCACTGACGCTGAGAGATACTTGTCCAACGCACGGGCTACCGGGCCGGAGATCCAGTCTCTCCGTGAGGCCATGGTGGAGCGTTTGAACCTTTCCTTGCAGGCAGTCTCTGAATGGGGTGATGCCAATCTGGTCAGGTTTAATGCTGCTAAAACCCAGGCGTGTCTTTTTTCCGCTAAATAGAGCCAATTTCACCCAGCTCCAAGTTTCCGAGATGTGACCGTGCCAATAAGGGACCATTTTGAGCTTCTTGGCGTTACGTTGACATCGTCTCTCAATTTTGGACCTTACATTGAAGCATAGGCCCAGCTATCTGCTAAAAAGTTGGGGATCCTTGCAAAGGTGAGAAGGTACTTCACGCCGGAACAGCTGCTCAACTAGTATCAAGCACAAGTTCGATCGTGCATGGAGTACTTTTCTCATCTCTGGGACGGATCTGCCAAATACAAACTTGATGCCCTAGAATCGATTAAAAAGCGAGACAAAAGGTTCATTGGCGATGAGACACTGGTCAAGTCAAGGCTTCAGAGCCTTGAATATCGTCGCCGAGTTGTCAGCCTGTCGGTTTTTTATCGGTTACATTTCGGGGAGTGTGCGATGGAATTGCACGATCTAATTCCACCTAGCCCGTTTCATCATCGGACTATAGGACGAACAGCGATGCGCCATCGGTTCATGGTGGACATCCCACCCATACGCACTAAACGTTTTGGGAACACACTTTTATTATGCGTACAGCTAAGGAGTGGAATTCGCTGCCGGAGTCTGTTTCCCGATTGCTACAATCTTAGGGGGCTTCAAGTCAAGAGTGAATAGGTTATTTCTAGGCAAGCGTGTTTCATCGTCGACCAATCTTCACTTACCATCAGGTGAGATATTGGTCAAGCGCGAGCCTATAGACAATAAAAAAAATAACGATAATACTACGTCACAAAAAAAAAAATCAAAGTCTTCGCTTCGTCACCATTTGGTTGATAAAAATATCGTGGTGGCCCAGTTGACCACGCCTCGCGTGCTTGAGCTCGTGGGTTCAAATCCAGGCACGTACCAAAGTAGACTTTTTCAAATTCATTTGGTAAAACAACACAAACAAACATCGTAAGGAAACATGGACTTAATAGTTAAAAAGTAAGTCTGAAATAGCCAAGTCAGAGGCTTGTGGGGTTCCCAGAGGCAGCTTAATTAACTCCACAGTTGGCCATATCCTCACGCGTAAAGAAGAGAGGATCACCATTTGTTTGTTTTGGCTCTTCCATGGCATATAAAGTTTGGGTTCCTCATAAATGCTGTAAAATGAATTTGAATTGAATTTTACAGCTTGGGAAAATGAAGCGCAGTATATGGCATTTGGAAACCCATGTTTTTTTTTGCCTGACCTAAAGACCTCGTATCTGATTGCCACTTTTGCATCCAGCTGCGCAGCATGCCATCCTAACCAGTGGAGCCATAAATGATAAATTATTTTATTGCTGTAAGTTGGTTTGTACAAACGGTTTTACATGTCTTACATATTTTTTTTTAAAACTAGATGAGGTCGGCGTTTCCTATCATACTACTCTGAGAAGAAACGCCGAAACAAACTCAGAGGTCAGTCTCTTTTAAAGTCCTGACAAAATCTTGGTTCGTTCATGTGAAGACCATGTAGACTGATGTCTGAAATGTTCTTTTGAGGAAAGAACCAGCCAGATTGAGTGGACCTGTCCAGCCAGTGCACGCATTTGTCAATAACGGAGCAGCTCAACTCAGAATTTAAGGAGCCCAACGATTCGACGAACAATACCAAAGAAAGGACATTCGGGTAGGCCGCATAACCTACTCAAACTGCCAGACCATGATTAAAAACTAAGATAAATTAAAAACAAAATAGTGATCCACATAGTCTTCACATTCACAATAATTAAAATAAAATAATATAACACTTTAAAAATTAAATATTTTTGTCAGTGCAAGAAAACAAATATTTTTTTTTTTTTTTATAAAAACAACAAAATTCATAGTGCAAAATATTAAAAAAAAAAACTAAATTAATTGGAGCAGCTCACTCCCAAGCCGTTTTATCCTCAACGTAATCTTTAATGCTATAAAACGCTTTTTGGCACAACTTACGTTTAATGAATGATTTAAATTTATTAAGAGTGCGGCGAAGCATGAATTGTCCATACAAACGTAATACCAAAATCATTTGTAGGTTGAGCATATTTCCACCATATTATGCTGATATCGGATTTAGACAGTATTTATCTAGGTTCCTACGTCTTCTTTTTTTCAAAATACTTACCTAAAATGAAGTTTAAGCGAATTTAATTTCGTACCTTTTTACAGCGTAAATGACATGTTTTCCTATTGATTTTTCTGCATTAAAAAATACAATATCTATAAAATTTCCGTCGCAACAACATAGCTCATATTATCAAGTTAAAAACATCGTTTTTTTTTTTAAAAAACATTAAGTTTGCATGCATAATTTTGGTATTACGGAACACATCAAAATAATCATACATTTTCAATAGTAGCTATTGCTATCGCGTCAAGCACGTCATGTCAATGTGTGTGTGATCGTGCTTCACACGGTTGAGTATCGCTCGTACGGCGGCGCGGCGTTTGATCGGGGCTCTTCGGGGTTGTTTATTGTTTGTTGTATTGTATTTTTTTTTGTGTTTTTTTGTCAGTGTTAGACGATTACTTTACTGTGCTGTTCGTGCGTATTTATTTATTTTCTAAGTACTTATTATAATATTTCTGACACTATTGACATATGCTATGAAATTGGATTTAGATTTGCCTTGTGATTTGAACTTTGATATTGAGTAATCTACTTTCTTACGAACTTTGCGTTGTTTACGGACTTTGTTATTATTTATGACTTGGTTTGGTTGCCGACATGGACTCCGAGCGTTCGGATGTTTCTCACAGTAAGTACCTATTTCCCAATGACATAATTTAATTAGTTACTAGCTGTTCCCAGCGGTTTTACCCGCCGTTTAAAACGGCTTGACCGATTTATATGATTTTTTTGTGTATACTTGAGGTGAGAATAGGTCGTAGGCGATCTAACATCACGGTAACCGCTTGGAACAGCTAGTATTAGTATAGATTTATGTTACCGGCAGGGATCTTGACCTTGAGTTGCGCAGTAGTCGATTTTAATAGATAGTCCGCGCATAATTATGCGCCAACTAACCCTTCACTAACGCGCCTAACGCTCAAGATCCGTGCCACTTGTTTTTGTACCTAGGTACTTATTACTTTCTTAGCTAGCTACTTATTGTTTACATATTTTTAAACTCAGCCTAAGAAAATAAAGATATTTTTCTTGATCTGAGTTACATTAATATTACCCGACTACCGAAGGAGGGTAATGTGTTTATTTCGTTTGTTTGTCATGAGACAAAGCGGGCGTCGGAAATTATTTCAAGGACACCGCTAAGACTTACCTACACTGCTCCTCTTTACATACACTTATGTTAGTCCGGCTCACCCAGCATAGGGTGACCATACGATCGGATTTGGTTACACAAGCGCGGCTTTATGCAGGAATTTCCTAGTAGGTAGGATATATATCTTAATTATATTTTACATTTGATTTGCGCTCTATCAAGATGATAGTAAATTTATACTCTATTTAAATTTTCCAGATCTTCTTTATGTGGTTCAGGTGGCATTCAAATAACCAAAACAGCCAACCAAGCACCACCAAGCTTTGAACGTGTCTTTGATCTTGAGTCAAATCAGACCATACACATTGAACCAATCAGTCAATCGTTTAGCAGGTATGTACCTACCCAATTTCTTTTACCTTTTTTTATAAAAGATAGAGATTTTATATAAATAATCAATTAATTAAATATTATGTGTTGTGTTGATTGTTTGATTTAGGCAATACATTTATTCACGTATTTTATCTCTTATAGGAATTAGTTTCCAACAAGCACTACAACTGCTGGGTCTCTCATTGTTGAAGATGCAAATGACGACGAAATCGAAGTTTCACAGTTAGTCGGGCGCAGAATGATTGATGTTCAATATTTATTTGAACAATTGTCAGAAATAGACCACAGTCCTTTTAATTGCTCTTTTCTGTCTTGCAAAAACATAGTAAAGCAACTATTATACCATACATTTAAAGGCAATGATGCTACAAAATATGGAAACGAAAACGAACTCGTATCACTAAAATATGCTGAGCAACTTTTAGGCCTTCATATTGAACCATCTGTGTTATTTATTGACGAAAAACGTCCTTTCCTCGGAGCAAGCCCAGATGGTCTGATAGGTGGTGACGCTATGATTGAACTAAAGTGTCCTGCGAGCCCAGCAAACATTACACCAGTTGAAGCAATTGATAAAAAAAAATACTTTTTGCACTAAAGATATGGAGGCCGAATTAAATAGAATAAAATTAAAAATAAATCATAACTATTTTTACAACATACAAGGACAATTACAAATAACAAACCGCAAATACTGTATTTTTTTTATAGTATGGACGCCTAAAGGACTGGCATATGTAAAAATTGAACAACGAATTTTGGAATTCTGTAGTCTTAAAATAAGAAAAGTTTTATTTTAAATGTATATTGCCTGAATTAATAGATCCCCGTTTACCGAGAAATCTGCCTATCAGGGACAGAATATAAACTTGTACGTAACTTTACCTACGTAATGTACAATTACAACAATTATTACAATGTACAATTGTACATATAAACTAAAAAGCAGTGCGTAAAAATGTTTTCTGATTACTATTATTGTATTTTTAGGGTTCCGTACCCAAAGGGTAAAAACGGGACCCTATTACTAAGACTCCGCGGTCCGTCTGTCTGTCTGTCTGTCTGTCACCAGGCTGTATCTCATGAACCGTGATAGCTAGACAGTTCAAATTTTCACAGTTGATGTATTCCTGTTGCCGCTATAACAACAAATACTAAAAACAGAATAAAATAAATATTTAAGTGGGGCTCCCATACAACAAACGTGATTTTTTTGCCGTTTTTGGCGATAATGGTACGGAACCCTTCGTGTGCGAGTCCGACTCACACTTGGCCGGTTTTTTTTGTATTTCGTTCAGTCGATAATATTTATGGTCACCCTACACGACTTTATCACGTTACGATTTATATTTTTTAAATAGATGAATGATGATCTATAAAGTAAAACATAACAAAATAAATGTTTATTCAAAATCCTTGTGTTTATTTTTAATATTCTTAGATCAGAGCGCTATTATTTGTCTGTACCTATTTATGCGTAAATAGGCATAAATTATTGAAATATTTGTCTTTTACTAATACTTTGCCTAAATATAACTTGTATTATTTTACTTGCATTCATTATTTATTATAACAATACATATTTGAGGTTTCGTAAAAGTTACCCTACATAAATAAGACAAAAGAACGCCGGCGCCGTTCGCGTCGGCCGGCTTTCGGTTTTGAGTCGTTATGAATGGTAGCCTATCTACTCGCACACACACAGCTGCGCACGGCGCACCGCGTGTGTGTGCAAAGCGAGATAGCAATACTCCGAACGAATTTTGCACTCGCCTCGAATTGCATTTGCGAGCTTCGTTCGCCGCGCTCTTAAGACTTAGATCTTGTACGTGGCTTGGAAGCTTATTATAAAAGCGTACACATTGACATCTAAACGAGCCACCTATTTTCATGAGCCTTGTTGTAAGTACTACAAATTTGTGTTGTTACTGTTACTGCCGTTATTGTGTCAATGTCCAGTGTTATCTTACCTGAGTACAAAACAGTCCACAAGCAGGGCAGCACATGTGCTTAGCCAGCTGCGCAGCATGCAAAGCGCACGCCAGGAAGTATGGCGCCCTCGGCCCCGCCCTCACTAGGGGCGCCAGGCCGCTAGTGTTGTTACTGTTACTGGCATTAGTGCTAGGGTTGCGCTCCCGACGCGCGCTGTGAGAACAGCCGACGCGGACGCCATCTACGATTTCTATTGCTTGGCAGAATACTGGTTCTGTGGACAAAAGATGGCATATTTTTACTCAAATGCGATGGTGTCCCAAAAGGTGGTTTATAGTTGGTTACTATGAATGCTTCAAGGTTGTATAAGCTAAAAGAGAATTAATATTATCGCAAAAATGGCAAATAAATCCCGTGTGTTGTATGGGAGCCTGTTTTTAGTATTTGTTGTCATAGCGGCAACAGAAATACATCATCTGTGAAAATTGCAACTGTCTAGCTTACACGGCTCATGAGATACACTCATGAACCGTGATAGCAAGACAGTTGAAATTTGGTGACAGACAGACAGACGGATAGTGGAGTGTTAGTAATAGGGAGCTTTTATCCTTTGGGTACGGAACCCTAAAAAAATACTTCCATATAGGGTTGATATTACGAGTCTTAGCTATTATATTGTAATAATGAAATATGTTAAATACAATCACCCATATTTAATCTTTTTTTTTCTTTGTTTTTACAATAAACAGAAAGTAGGAAGATTTTAATAAATCAACTTAGTCTTACCGGTTAGTTCCTCAGGCGCCGCATACACATTGCTGGGTGTCTCACAGAAGCACGTCGCTACGATGGTGGACTCGTCGATTGGACATGCAGCTTCGGAGCCTTCGTCACCGCCCGCTGGGTTGCTGGAGTTTAAGCCAAAATTAATAAAACAACTACATTGTCAAATAAATGCGGGGCCTGAGACGGTAAGCGTGCAAGAAACTACATCATACTCATTCAGGGCAAAATAGCACAGTACTCTCTGCACGGGACAGCGCAAGCTAGAAAAATATAATTATTTAGCCTGTTCAGTTTACCTGGTTTCCTCAATTTCAGCATCTGACTGTACTTCTTCCCCACCAGAAGACCTGTGCCTCCTTCGTTTACGATGACTCCTGGGAATAACAAGACAAACAATAATAAATAAGGCTTCAATATTGAAATACGTGTTGGTGAAAGATGATGTACTTACCTTTCACTCTCTTCAACGTAACTGTGCCGTGCTGAACGTTTTGATGATCTGCGCGGTGATCTGACAACAAATTATTGTGTTAGACCGTCATATATATTTATTTATTTTTTACACTGTAGGCTCGCGCTTGACCACTATCTCACCTGATGGTAAGCGATGATGTGATCGACGGTGAAACACGCTTGCCTAGAAAGAACCTATTCACTCTTGACTTAAAGACTCCTAGATTGTAGCTGTCGGGAAACACAGACTCCGGCAGGGAATTCGGCTCTTTAGCTGTATGCACAATAAATGTGTTTCCAAAACGTTTTGTGCGTATGGGTGTGATGTCCACCATGTATAGTCCTCGCCAAACTTCTTGGCCACCCTGAGGTTGTCTACAAAGGCTGCGCAGTGGTAAATTTCATACAAAAATAGCACCATTTCGTACCTCGCGCATCCGGTAAACCAACTTCAGGGAGGCCCAGAAGTTTAGCGAGGACTATACCGATGCCGCATTGCCGTACGTCTGGTTGGCCGATGATGAAACGGGCTAGGTGGAATTAGATCATGCAATTCCATCACACACGCCCCAAATGAAACCGATAAAAAACCGACAAGCTGGCAACTCGGCGTCGATGCTCAAGGCATAGCATGGCATTCAGGGCATTTGGAGGATTATAATAGTTAAGACAGGCCAAAGAATGAATGGGTGGTTTGTTTGTAAGATGAATGGTTAGACGGTAGCTATAGAGATTATGGTGATTAGAGAACTACCGAAAAGAAAGCTATACCACGCCGAACTTTGTGAATTGTAATAAGGACTGAAGGCTGAGGATGATGAGCCATTAAGGACATATCAAATACCAATAACAGTAACAGCGAAATTTCGAAAGAACCATATTACCTATAGACCAGGGTCGATAACTATTGAAAAGGAAAAACGTTATAGTAGGATGAAACCCATTGAAAAAGGAAGAGAATATACCAGAAATTAAAGGATAAATAATTTACGGGCGATCTGAGGTCGGGAAGGGGAAGGGGGTGAGTTTTTAAGGGTGAAAACGGTTTATCTCGATTTCCGGCAAAACTACAAGTCCTATGCAAAAAAGTCAAACAAAATAGTTGTAGATAATAAAAAGATCTACAACTTTTGTATTGACACTTTTTTCACATAACCTCAAAAGGTATGTGAAAAATTCAAATAACCGAATTTTTGGTTTTAAATTTTTATCTTTTAAAACTTTTAATTTTTTTTCACATTTTTTGGTAATAACTTACCTTTTTATGTCCCAAACACACTGTTATTTTTTTTATTTAAAATATTTATTTTTTCTACTTTTTTTGACTTAATATCGAAAAAACTACCCTAATTTTCAATCGAAAATTCTCCTGTCAAAATATCTGGTTTTTAAAAAAAGTCGGTGGGCTCTTTGTTCGTTGAAATCTCTACTTTTTGATGGTGTAAAAAAAAAATACTTATAAACTGTTGGTTTCTGACTTCATGCTTTCACAATAAGCAATAATTTTACCAAAATATTAAAAAAAGACTGCTACATTACATGTTTGCTTATTTGTTTTCAACAGTTCGACTATAAACTATGTATTTGACTTGTAGCAACAAAAGCAAAGTCTTAAGAAATTTGGCAAAGTAGGTGTGAACTATGATGAGAGAAGGTTAATAAACTTACTTCTGCTCCTCTTCACCAACAGGAGATGACCTATCACTGCCATCATTCATACCAAATGTCGAACACAGCCTAGTAGACCTTCTTGGCCGATTCTTTGCAGCCACTTCGATAGTACACTGGAAGTCTTCGCTGGAATCTTCATCTGTCTCCAACAGTTTGCTGATGACTACTGGGTCATCATCCATTTCATCATCTTCTTCCAATTCTTCTACTTCTGCATCATCTTCCTCTTCTTCTTCTTCTCTGTGTAATGTATATTGTGAAATAGTAAGTTTTCAACATAATTCTGAATTATAAGACCTTTGTAGACATTAATTTTGACAAACAACATTAATAGGTTGTAGGTTGCTGAGATATTGTTTAAATGTGGGTACTATAACATTATTATTTATCTTCACTGTCATTCAAATATCAAACAGATTTATTTAATTGATACTTGTACTTCAAAGAAAATAGTCTGGTTGTATTACCCAAAAAAGTAGAAGTTTTGCAAAGTTACTACAAGTTAGTTAAAAAAATCATGGTTCTCTCAAAGAAACACATTTTGATTGAGATTTACAACATAAAGTTTATCAAGCATGCTGGTTGATGTGTGAATTATATAGATCTAAAAGGTAAGTCTCATTTTTAGTTGTACAACCATCACTGATGTTGTCTGTCTTAAAATAGCATTGCAATTGCCTATGTTAGGTCATCACAAGTTTCCACCTCACAGAAACCATTACAATTATCATTGTAATGTAACATACCAATACTACAATGTGGGTAGGCACACCAATACAAGAAAACAAATATGTACCATACTAGCTTTTAGCAAAACCTGGTAAATGATTGGGGACAAAAGTAGCATCTAACACTCAGCCATAGTGTAGCTTTTTATCTGTGAAAGAATTACCTAATATGGATCAGTACCTACTTCCAGAGAATATCCAGTACCCTTTAGAAACAAACATACAATTTTACCTCTTTGTAATGTTAGTTTAGATTTAGATTATTTACCTGATCTCATTGCCACTCTCATCAACCTCATCAGGGTTTATAGCCTTCAGGCCCAGCTCACACAGGTGCTTCAGTTTCATTACCGTGTTTTGGCTCTGGCTGTCATCATCCTCGCATATGTCCACCACCTCATCCACAACTACTGGTTCCAGTTCCTCCTTCTTAACAACTTCCGTGACCAACGGACGGGCGGACCTTCTCGTCCTCACTCCCTCCTCAGGGGACTTCTCAGATTGTATACCCAGACGTGCATTGTTCTGAGATTCAAGACCAATACGTAGCTCTTCGTTTGCAAGTATTTTAGCAGTAGGTTTTATTCTACGGGATAGTCTTTGTGGGCCTTGCTGAGTTTCATAAGACTTCTCTTTCCTGGCTATGGCATTGGCAAGGACGTTGTCTGTGTCTTCGCGGCGCCGTGTCGAGCGCTTGGGCGTGGTGTGGGAGCTGTCTGACTCATCGTTCTCTGATGTTGTCTGTGCACCAGACTTTTCCTTTTTGGGTGACGTGTCACTGTCGCAGATCCACTCCCACTTACCGCGCGTCCTGCTCGAGCGCCGCGGCGTCTCCTCGTGCTTCTCCTCGGGTGTCACGATCTTCATATTGCTGCTCTTAGCACTGTTCTTCTCCGATCGAAATGTCAAAACTATTCGCGGTTTAGGCTCCTCGTCGCCTTTTTCAGATCTCTTTGCATCTATTTTGTCCACAGTCACTGTAAGATTCTCAGAGGATTGTTTTTCAACTTTTTTCTTGGTAGGCGCGTCTTCATCCGCATTCATGGTGTCTTCAAGGCTGGCTCAAATTCTCAAGGCTGGGTTTCTTTCACTTTCTTTTTTATTAACGTCCCTATACGTACGTACACTCAGAAGTCAGACTTACAGAATATCTTATAAACTACGTCGATAATTTAAAAATAAAATAAAACAAGATACACATAACTTTAAGTTAATAAACAACGAAATGTATTCTGTTAGTTTCGCGCTGGCATAATTGTTGAAATGGTTTTAATAGTACTATGAAGGGTATGAAGCAATGTGCTTCGATTTTACAGTTCAATTTTACGCATTTTATTTCTTAAAAACTACTGCATTTTAAAGTAACTTGTAAAATGTAAATAAAAGTAAATGACACAAAATGTTTCATTGAGTTGAGGACAGCCAGTACACCACAGATTACTGATATGTACAGTGTTGCCAGGGCCCTTCAGTCATAAGTTACGTTTTATTTCCTGAAATGTTACATTTTCGCTCCAAAAGTTACATAAAAAAAAAAAAATAAGGTCGGAGGCAAATTGATGTCAGCAAATTGGCAGAATATATGATTTATAATAGTGTATTTAATCTTATGATAAAACAGACTCTAGTTTATAATAGTAATCTTTGCTCTAGTTTCATTTGTTCGCAGCGCCATCTTCACAGTTGTTACTATCTAGTCTAACACCTAACTTATTCTATTACTTTGAACCAAATCCACGAGAGGTGGTGCATCTGGTAGTTTTACACTGAACTAACCATTAATATTCGATATGTATCGAACCCTCATATCGTAATTTTTTACCATATGTTCTTAAGAGGGCTGTTAATTAAGGGCAAAATCGCCTCAATTCAAAAAAACAAAAAAAACTTTCATTATCGATGATGATTTGTCATCTCTCTTTATTTTGTATTAAATTGAGTACTAATGAATCGCTTTCTGTGGTTTAAATCCACAATTTCTACAGAAATTTTACTTGCTTGCACCTGCAATTATTTTTATTAGTTTAAGTTGCAAACTTAGACATATAGGTACTTATTAATACATTAAAGATAGGCAATAGAATCTCGATAATTTCAGAAACTTTAACGCCAAACTTACTTAACAAACAATAAATGTAGGTAATCACTGGAACTTCTAGTACGAAACCGCGCGAACTCGCAAAGTAGGGAACGTACGCGCACACGCTCAGGCAAAATCAAGTTTTAATTAATGTATAATATGTTTCATTTTGTCATGGCGTGTTTCATTCAGAGTCATCTCTGAATATGATAATATGGAGTGAAATACTTAGAATTTTAGGTGATTCAATTTGGATGCGTTCGTAAACTGTTTGCAATAAAAATCTGGTATTTACAAATCTCGTTGTTCTCAAAAGTTACGAAAATTGCCTTAAATATAAAAATTACTTACATGTTACGCGAGGCGGTCAAAAGTTACGAAAAATGTAAGAAATGTAACCTTCTGGCAACGCTGGATATGTAGCACAGACTACTTAGAGATACTACGAACGAAATATGTCTATGCGATAGTAGGTAGTCAATTAAAAAATAAATAATTGTATTATTTTATTTATAAATAATTCTGAAGTATCAAATTAGGTTATTCCAAGTATTTCATACTAGTTTTGGGGTTGCTATGCCGAGATTTTTTAAATTTGCCGCGCTTTTTCAGTCTCTTCTTTCGTTTGCCAGACTTTACGATGTAGCTCAACCAAAGAGCTTATACTGAGAAATACGTATAAGGTCTTTGAGCTCAACATATCAGTAGTCTGTGATGTAGCTAGCTACCACAGAGAAACTTTCTACACTACACTAGCCAGAGAGTTTGTACCAGTGTTGCCATACTGTAGGGACCAGTGCTGCCAACTCGTTTAAGCAAAAACGTGCTGTTCTTATATTAACTTTAAAACTTTAGCGTTTCATAATTGAAAACAATATAATTATCACAGGAAATTGAACGCGATGATTTCGATTGTTTGTTTACCTATTTCGCCCGACGTTTCGGCCGTGTTGCAACGACCGTGGTCCCGGGTAGACTGGTGCATAGAGTATAGTAAACTGGTGTCTCGGTGTACTGGCTCCGTTGGGGCAGCAATTCTTCCTCTACCTACACACTACACTGACCGTGTCCTTATTCTGTAAGTTTACCGACTGCACAAAACGAAGTACATGATTTTTGAATCACTGGATTCCACGCCGCGGATAATTTGTAACCGTCATCCCGATTGAATGTTTTGTGTTTTTTAATTTCAAGCGCTTCACGCACAATTCTTGAATAGAAGTGGCGTTCCGTGGAGAGGACTTGTGGACGATGAAATTCGATCCAGTGATTGATGCCGCCTTCTAATAGGTGTTCTGCAATCGCTGACTTATTGGACTGCCGGTTTTTTACACCGGCGATATGTTCTTTGACCCTTTCAGCTAAAGTCCGCTTAGTCTGGCTTAATTAAACAAACAATCGAAATCATCGCGTTAAATTTCCCGTGATAATTATATTGTGCTGTTAGGTCTTTAAAAAAGCGCTAGAAGGCGCTAAATGGTCGCTGTCAAAAAATTGCTCCAAATCTCGGGCAAATTCGGCGTCAAATTCAAACAAAACGACCAATAATTTGAGACTACAAATGTATAAACGCATTTTTTATTTTTTTATTTAATCAAATTAAGTCATTTAAAAGTGTTACATATAATATAGTACTTGTTAAGTAATAATAAAATAAATTAGTAACGTGTGTAGTTATTTTATATATTAAAGGGATTAAATTAATTCATCATCGTCTGATTCTATACTGCTTCTGCCATTTAAAAAGTGAATGTGAACTCGTACAAAGAGTGCACTTGTACATTGTAAGAGTACAATTCCATTCTTTCGTATTTTTTCTGCGCATTATGTGCGTTAAATAATAATGCTTATTCATGCCTTGCGCATCATGAGATCAAAGTGACCGTTTTTGGTAAACTCGTACGACTGCACAAACAGCTACTGATCAATATACTGGTTTAAAGTATGCTAGTTTTTGTTCAAAACTGAAAATAAAGTTTACAGACGAGTATGTATAAAAAAGTTATAAAATAAATAATAACAAAATGGTTTGGATATAATAATTTAATTTTAGAAAGTAAAATGTGTAAGTAAACATAATTCATCAACCTGTAACCATAGATTGGTCGTGGGATGGCGATAGCAAAATTCATTAAAATGCAGTGAACACAAGCAAGAATATGGTGAAGGTGCCCATTTTTTTCTTTTTATATTCTTATCCACTTATTTCTTAAATAAGTACTCTTAGGAAACCTGAGCACAATCAATAATAG
This sequence comes from Orthosia gothica, assembly GCA_949775005.1. NCBI lineage: Eukaryota > Metazoa > Arthropoda > Insecta > Lepidoptera > Noctuidae > Orthosia > Orthosia gothica. The sequence goes on along the minus strand of OX459048.1, from coordinate 2,351,890 downwards.
ATTAATTTAAACAAATAGCAAATAAACTTTATGAAATAAATTAAAGTAAGTAAAATAAAAATACAGTATCGATAAATCTTTCTTGTGACTTTTGTCACATCTCTAACATCAGAACGTAAGTACGTAAACTGTCGCATGGTATAATAACATACTCCGTATACTTCGCCTGGTATTCTCTTCCCAGGATGGCCTAAGACTACGTCACGATAAGTGTTACCATTGATTGTCCTTTTTAGAAAATTTAGGTACTTTCTCATGTAGTTAATGAAAATAAAATAAATTACTAACTAAAATAACTATTTAGTAACTCATGTGATTCATCTATTTATTGTTAAATTTATTTGTATATTAAATTATTAGTTCATAATAGCTTTGTTAAGATAAACATGCATTTTGCTCGGGTAATTCAATCACACACAGTGGCAACATATCGAATTGACAAGTGTCATACTGACAACTAGCCATTTCATTTCTATTGTCGTGTCGCTCACACCTATAGCGTTGTTTCGCTCTGTGAGTAAAATACTGTGGCTCCCAAAAGTTTGTGGTGAACCCGTGAACTTTGATAGATACTCAAGAAAAATTGTTAATTGTTCCGTAAACTATAAAAACAGAAGTATAAAAGGCGGTGTAACAAGGTTTTTTTTTATTTTCCCAATGAAGAGACGCTATCATATGCGTGGCTTCAAATTTGTAACTAAATTCAACTAAAATAACTGGTATGTATGTGCCTTTCTACATAATATTTAATTTTCTACGCGTTGTAAATTCCATAATTTAAGTCATAGTTGTGTCAATACGCCTTTACCCCCGAACTAATTAACCTAACATAATTAGTTTTTGACTTATTTTAGTCAAGTCAAGTTTAGTGGGTTTTCGTCCCGAACTAAATAAAAATACAAAACAATTAAAAAAAAGCAAAGTAATTAAATACAAAAAGTAACAAATATGACGATTTATTGAAAATTAAAAATATGTTGTACCTATTGTAAAATTTTTATCTTTTTCCCCACTAAAAAAGTTTGTGAACCGCAACGCAATCGATGACGTAGTCTTAGGCCAATCACGTGACCCAGCTGTCACGGGAGGAGACTACCTTATCATAATATACCATGAACTGTCGGAGTTTTTGGCGGGATCTTGTCGAGTGAAGTTCAGTGGCTGTTAATATTATTTGCAAATTGATTCCTAGTGGATATTGTGGTATATTATTGGTGTAGTTTTGTGTCTCAACTGTCTACTCAACTGGACCATTTGTGAAATCATTAACAGAAGCGATCTCGGGATAGCGGAGCGGAGTATTTTATTGTAGTATTGACTGCCTCCGCAAAGCTTACTGGGAAGACTGACTCGATACAATTTGCTGCCAAATACTCCAAAAAACATTAGAATCTGTTACATCCGCATTCTAATGCAAAATAAAGAATAACAGCGAAATAATAAAATGGCTAAAAGGTCCTAGCAACCAGGCCATAAAACTTAAATATAATACGTAAACTGTCAAAGCTGTATCAGCGAACCAGATAGTTTGTAAGTACTAGAGATAACGTATTTACGATGAAAAAGAAACTGTCAATTCTTTCGTTCTGGCTTAAGGAAAAAAAAGAGACAAACAAAGACAAACGCTACCATCTTGAACGTCAATGAGATAACTTTTTAGTCACTGTTGTAACCCATCGGTTACCAGCTGTAATTAAAGTTTTTCGCTGTTTTCACGCCTTTGTTTCGTTTATATCAGGAAGAATTTTATTGTTTAATTATCTGCATGAACCATGTCGTGTGTGGCTATCGGTTGCAAGAGTAGAATGAGTGTATTAAAGGAACATAATCAAAGGATATCTTTTCACAGGTGAGTTATCGACTAGCGTACTGAAATTATTGTGCAGGGAATACGTTTCATAGGCTGTCCGGAATAAATGAATCTTAGTTCTAAATACGTCGAGGATGTATAGTACCATTTAAACCATTCTATTTAGTGAAAAATTAACTTTTATGCGTTCGCTGATAGAGCTTTGTGTGAAGGCATAGGTCCATGGTATAGGCCATAGGTTATATGCCTTTAATGAACTCTATGGTCCTGTGGGTTACCAAGCAACGTTGGTTGTTGATTGTTGAACGCTGTCAATATATGTATAGAAAAATATCCTTCCTAATAATTTAATAAAATATGTTTAATTTGTTCTCGTCTGTTTGCGTTATATCTACGACAAATAACACGGCAAAGTTTTCCTGAAGAAAACTTCACACTTTGACAGTTTACGTACTTACGTTCTGATGTTAGAGATGTGACAAAAGTCACAAAAAAGATTTATCGATACTGTATTTTTATTTTACTTACTTTAATTTATTTCATAAAGTTTATTTGCTATTTGTTAATATTAATCTAATATTGACTGTGCTTAATTTTCCTACGAGTACTTATTTATGAAATAAGTAGATCAAGAATATAAAAAGAATAAACTGGACACCTTCGCCATATTCTCGCTTGTGTTTACTGCATTTTAATTAATCATGCATTCGCTATCCCTCGACCCATCTATGGATACAGGCTGGTGAATCATGTTTACTTACACATTTTACTTTCTAAAATTAAATTATTATATCCAAACCATTTTATTATTATTTATTTTGTAACTTTTATATACATACTCGTCTGTAAACTTTATTTTCAGTCTTGCACAAGAACTAGCACACAATATATCAGTATATTGATCTCATGATGTACCTCGTTTTTGCGCAAGGTCTGAATCAGCATTATTATTCAACGCGTATAATGCGCAAAAAAAAATTACGGAAGAGTGGAATTGTACTCTTACAATGTATAAGTTCACTCTTTGGACGAGTTCACATTCACTTTTCAAATAATTATAAAGAAACGTAGAAAAATTTGCCGCAGTCAGGGACGATTCTTACAAACATTTGACCAAATTTGTAGATCGCTCCAAAACTAAACTCGATAATATCGATATAAAAGTGGCACAGACCTAGTACTGATATATGTCTATAGATAAGTATCTATAGCATCATCGGTCACACCGGCATATAAGATGGCATAGACAAAAGTATATCCATCTCTTTTTGCTTATGACGGTATCTGTTAGTGCGAAAGTGAATACCGAAGTTACAATTGCGTCTTAAATACGTTATCTCTAGGTTATTATACAAACTCTCTGCAGCGAACGCATAAAAGTTAATTTTTCACTAAATAGAATGGTTTAAATGGTACTATATGTCCTCGACGTATTTAGAACTAAGATTCCTTTATTCCGGACAGCCTATGAAATGTATTCCCTGCACAATAATTTTAGTATGCTAATCGATAACAAACCTGTGAAAAGATATCCTTTGATTATGTTCCGTTAATACACTCATTCTACTCTTAGCCACACACGACATGGTTCATGCAGATAATTAAACAAAAACAATTCTTCCTGATATAAACGAAACAAAGCCGTGAAAATAGCGAAAATCTTTAATTACAGTTGCTAACCGATGGGTTACAACAGTGACTAAAAACCGGCCAAGTGCGAGTCGGACTCGCGCACGAAGGGTTCCGTACTAGGTAAATTGCGGTTTACGATTTATGACGTATTAAAAAAAAACTACTTACTAGATCTCGTTCAAACCAATTTTCGCTGGTAGTTTACATGGTAATGTACATCGTATATTTTTTTCAGTTTTATCATTCTCTTATTTTAGAAGTTACAGGGGGGGGGACACACATTTTACCACTTTGGAAGAGTCTCTCGCGCAAACTATTCAGTTTAGAAAAAAATGATATTAGAAACCTCAATATCATTTTTGAAGACCTTTAGCTATTATGATGCTAATTTATTATTGCATTAATGTCTGTTGTAATTATGTATGTATAACTTTATGTGCTCCACTTTTTGTGTTGAGGTAACAGGTTAAATAGAAACGACCAATTAGGACTGTAGTTTATTTGCGACTAAAAACTTCTCTGTCTCACGGGCGCAGCCGTGCGTCACCAACTATATTATATTTGCTGAGTTAGCTTGTACATATAATGTGTCCCTACAGTAGCCCCCTCCTTAAAGAAAAAAAAATATGGAACTTACACTAAGTATACTTTTTAAGAACAATACAAATAAATTTTTTTTTTTTTTTAAAACTACATGGTTTTTTATTTTAATGTCCATACACTACTTTATCTTCATAAAGAAGAAAACGACACATGTGACACCACACTATGCTTACAATTAATACACATCTGGATTACGGGGTATGGTCGTCGGTGGCACTGCTTGCACCTTAACGACTGGCAGACTCCAACCAGCCGCAACTGCTTCCTTTTGGAACCAGCCTCGTACTCGTTTTTTACATTGGCCTCGGATTAAATACAGAATCAACACTCCCATGAGCACAGCGCACACAATCACCATAATTTCCAATACACCCACTCTTTGCCCCATCGTTTCGTTAGACACCGACTGTGCTAACGCGACATTGTTCTGTTGTGGTTTACTTTGTCCCCAACCCATTATTAATTTCTGAGTTTTTTATTCTATTAACAAAACAAACACGTTCGTAAGGACTTATTCCAACAATGGATAAATTACGTTTAATGTTACAAATGCTATTTGTTACACTACCAGAACATTTTGTCTTAGTTATAATTTAATCTTAGTCAGCACTTCTTTATGATACTTCGCATTTGGCTGGCCTAAATAAACATCCTTCAATATGCTAGAGTTGCATTCATTGTTTATTACTAAATGCTTCTACGTTGATACAATATTAACCAATTTACATGTTACCTACTTATTGAATATCACCTGTAACTTATATTATTAACTTGTTTACTTAATTACATGAATACAATACAATTATAGTAGAGTACACTTTTTTTTAAACTGGGAATCGAACCCATTTCCCGTAATGCTCTAGCTTACTGTACCATAAGGTATAACATACATAGTTTTCATTCTGCAAACCTTATCGGCTGCTTAACCGTTCTACCGCTGTGGGTGGTATAAGTTATACGCTTAGTACTACAAGTCTTATCATTAAACAGTTTGTTATTAGGTTTAGTTACTACGCAATCTTTTTCTTGTTGTATTAGTGGAAAGGTTCCGTCATTAACTACGTACGCCGGTTTTAACCTATCGATTGATATTTTCACACGCTTATCTGCTATTTGTAACATGAAATACTTCTCTTTTCTCTCTAAAACCTGATATGGACCGTCGTAGGGAGGTTGTAAGGATCTTTTAACCAGATCTACTCTCACAAAAACATGTGAACAAGTTTTTAAATCAGAATGAACAAATATATTCCTCGCGTCTCTCTGTTTAGTCGGTCTCGGCCTAAGGTTTTCGATAATATTTCTAATTTTGTTTACATATTCGTTTGAATCGCTAACGCTTATGCTTTTGCCCCCGTAAAAATCCCCGGGTAACCGTAATGTCTTTCCAAATGCTAATTCCGCGGCACTGACACCAGTGTCGCTCCGCGGTGTTGCTCGTAACCCAAACAGAACTGTCGGCAATTCTTCCACCCACGCGCCGCTGTCCCTCCTGGCCATCAGTGCTGCTTTTAACACGCGATGAAACCTTTCTACAGTGCCATTCGCCTGCGGGTGGTACGCTGTAGTTCTTAATTTATCTATCCCTAAACATTTCATTAATTCATTGAACAAGCTGCTCTCGAATTGTCTGCCCTGGTCTGTAGTAACCCTTACCGGACAACCGTACCTTGAAATCCAACCTTCGTACAACGTCTTGGCTACCGTACTAGCATACATGTTTCTGATTGCAAACGCTTCTGGCCATCCTGTCGCCCTATCAACCACCGTAAGGCAATATCTATACTCCTCTGGTGACGTAGGTAATGGTCCTACTAGATCGACATGTATATGTTCAAAGCGGCCACTACTTTCGTATTGACCCAGTCCGGATACAGTATGACGTATAACCTTCGACTTCTGGCATTGAACGCAGGTTTTGGCCCACTGTCCTACGTCTGTGTTCATACCTGGCCAAAAATACTTAGACGTCACTAATTTCCGAGTAGTACGAACTCCAGGATGGCACAAACCGTGTACTGCTTGAAATGCCCTTTTCCTAAAAGCTACTGGTAGATATGGCCTTGCAACCGAAGTAGATAGTTCACACATCACCTCGCTTTGACAGTCGGGTAAATTAATTCGCTTAAATTGCATCACTTTGTTTTCTTTCAATAAAAGCGACGTCAGCTCGTCATCCATCCGTTGCGCCAACGCTAATTCGCTGAAATCGAGCGTTGTTGGACATGTGATAGTTTCAACCCGAGACAGTGCATCCGCTGCCGTATTTTCATTACCGTTAATGTACTGTATATTTGTTGTGAATTCACTGATAAACATAAGTTGTCTAACGCGTCTAGTTGTTTCTTTGTCACTAGGTTTTTGTGTGAATGCATAAGTTAATGGTTTATGATCCGTGTAAATTACAAAAGATCTGCCTTCTACCATATAACGAAAATACTGAACCGCCGAATAAATAGCTAATAGCTCCCTGTCATACGTACTATATTTAAGCTGCACGTCACTGAGTTTCTTAGAATAATAACCTAAGGGGCCCCAGTGTGAGCCAACCTTAACTTGTAACACGGCACCGATACAGTCGTTCGACGCGTCCGCCCATATTGCAAGCTCGGCGTTTAGCACCGGGTACGATAACATAGTCGCATTCTGTAGGCTAGTTTTACATTTCGCAAACGCAACGTTTGCTTCTGGCGACCAGTTAATTATAGACTTATCTTTTTTCTTAGCCTTCTGTAAATACGTATTTAACACTGATTGATATTCCGCTGCCCTAGGTAAACTAGACCTATAAAAATTTATCATTCCCAAAAAACGACGTAACTGATCTACCGTTTCGGGCTTTGGGAAATCAATGATTGCCTGAACTTTATCTGGTAATGGACTGATTCCTGATGACGTGACCTCGTAACCTAAAAATTCTAGTTTCTCTTTTCCAAAACTACATTTTGCCATATTGATAGTTATGCCGAATCGGCTTAATCGCTCAAATATCGCCTTTACGTGTAACTTATGAAGCTCGGGCGTCTCACTAGCTACGATGATGTCATCTATGTAACAAAAGTAGAAATTAGACTCGGTTTGGCCTTCTGCACCTATTTTGCATTGTGCATCTAAGCCTTGTAATACCACGTTATTCATATATCGCTGAAATGTTTGCGCGGCGTTCCGTAAACCGAAGGTCATGCGCGTAAACTCATATAACCCAAAGGGTGTGGTTATCGCGGTTTTTTCTACGTCTTCAGGTGCAATCACAATATTATGATACGCTCTGTTTAAATCTAAACGCGAGAATATACACTTATTCCCTAAAATATATGTAAAGTCATTTATCCGCGGGATGGGGTACCTATCCGGTATTGTTATTGCATTTAAGGCTCTATAATCACCGCAGGGACGAATCTGCCCGTCCTTTTTGGGTACCACATGTAACGGACTGGCCCAAGGACTTTTCGACGGCCTACAAATTCCCATTTCCTGCATGCGTCTAAACTCCTCCTTTACCTTTACATATTTCTCTGGGGCTAATGGTCTAGCTCGAGCGAATACGGGAGGGCCGTGTGTTTCAATGTAATGTAACACCGCATGCGGGGGTTCCTCATTAAAAGACACAGGTTTAGTGATCTCGGGAAACTCGGCTAGAATATCCGAATAAATGCAAGCGTTATCAATCGTAGTTAAGGATGGTCCCTTCCACTTTACAATTAAACCTACTGCACTTAAACTCGTTACTTCATCTATGAGTCGTCGGCCGCTTACATCTACTAGCAATTTATACTTTGTTAAAAAATCTGCGCCTATTATGGGCTGATTCACATCTGCTACAATGAAATGCCAAGTATACGGCCGTCTTAATCCTAGACTTAAAGTTAATGTTTCAATACCGTAAGTTTTTATTATTGTACCGTTAGCGGCATATAAAGTAAAGTTAGACCTATTACTATCATAATAACTACGCGAACGATTTTTCCTCACGGGTATTACGGATACATTAGCTCCCGTATCTATTAAAAATCTCATACCTGTCTTCTTATCACATACAATTAGGCGGTTGTACACCGTGCAACGTCCCGCCGTCGGCTGCACCATGTCTAGTTTCCCGCCGACTTCTCCTGGCCCTTGCTCCAATTACAGGGTTTCACACACTTTGTTGCCTTCTCCCTGTAACGATAGTGGTAAAAACACAACCAATTAGCACTTTTTCTCTCGCCACCCGCATCACCATGTCTCGATGCCGATCTCGAACCTCGGCTGCCGCCGTCCCAACGCTCTCTGCCTCTGCCACGCTCCAGACCTGTGAGACGCAGGTTGATTTTCGCTAGCTCCCCCAGGATTTGGCTGGTGCTTGATGATCCATCACTCCTGGTCTGGACCTCCCCTGCCTTGACCTCTGCTACCATTGCTGAGCCCTCTCCTATGCTTTCCAGCACCTTGTCTGCTATGGTTGCGAGCACGTCCAATTTCTTCGAGTCGGACACTGCCAGCACAGCACGCACTGATTTCGGTAGGTGTGATTGCCACATCAACTTCAGGGTATCGTCCGCCACCTTCTCCCTGGCCAACTCACGCATCCGACGTAGCAAATGGGATGGGCGCTGGTCTCCCAACTCCATTTCGCTGATCAGCTTCTGCAATTTCCTCGTCTCCGACTCCTCGAACACTTCCAACAGCCTTTCCTTCAGCGTCTGATATTTCCGAGACTCAGGCGGAGCCAATAACAAATCGCTCACCTGCTGTATAGCGACCTTGTTTAGCTTTGTAACCACCAGATTTTGTTTGGCTGCATCACTCAGCCTTTGATTCTCCACCGCGGCCTCGAACTGGACAAACCAGAGTCGCGTTTGGTCTGTCCAAAACTCAGGAATGCGCGAAGAGACAGTTATGCTGGCCAGCGCCTTTTCGCTGGCATCTCCGGACATGTCCTCCTTCACACCTTGCGCCCGCGGCGCAACTCCTTGCGGTGGATTAATTTTTCCGTCCATTTTTCAGTCTATACATGTACCTCACCCAAAATAAAATGATCACGTCGGGGTCACCACTTTAGCTATTATGATGCTAATTTATTATTGCATTAATGTCTGTTGTAATTATGTATGTATAACTTTATGTGCTCCACTTTTTGTGTTGAGGTAACAGGTTAAATAGAAACGACCAATTAGGACTGTAGTTTATTTGCGACTAAAAACTTCTCTGTCTCACGGGCGCAGCCGTGCGTCACCAACTATATTATATTTGCTGAGTTAGCTTGTACATATAATGTGTCCCTACAGACCTATCCATAGATACCCCACACGTATGGGTTTGATGAAAAAAAATATTTCTAGTTTTAGTTTCAAGTATGGGAACCCCCAAAATTTATTGTTATATTTTTATTTTTGTGTGAAAATCTTAATGCGGTTCACAGAATACATCTACTTACCAAGTTTCAACAGCATAGTTCTTATAGTTTCCGAATAAAGTGGCTGTGACATACGGACGGACAGACAGACAGACAGACAGACAGACAGACAGACAGACAGACAGACAGACAGACAGACAGACAGACAGACATGACGAATCTATAAGGGTTCCGTTTTTTGCCATTTGGCTACGGAACCCTAAAAAGTTATCTCTTTGACGTTCAGGATTGTAGCGTTTGTCTATGTTTGTCTCTTTTTTTCATAGAGTTTTTCCATAAGCCAGAACGAAAGAATTGACAGTTTCTTTTTCGTCGTAAATACGTTAACTCTATTACAAACTCTCTGGACCAAAGACATACTAAATAATATGGACTGGAAATACCTACGAAAAAAACGTGCCTACCTAAACCTCAAAATGGCTCATAAAATGGCCGCCGATTCTAAGGTTGTGTCAATCAAGCAACACACACACACTCACAAATCTCAATCTATATAATATATATAAAAATCAATTGATGTTCGTTAGTCTCGCTAAAACTCAAAAACGGCTGGACCGATTGGAATAATTCTTTATTTGTTATGTTCGCGAGAATACAGGGAAGGTTTAAAAACAAAAAAAAATGGTTGGTTGGATAGGGTAGGTAGGTAGGTTAGGTAGGTAGGTAGGTAGGGTTTGGTAGGGTAGGTTAGATAGGTAGGTAGGGTAGGGTAGGGTAGGGTAGGTAGGGTAGGGTAGTATAGGTAGGTAGGTAGGTAGGGAAGGGTAGAGCAGGTAGGGTAGGGTAGGGTAGGTAGGGAGGTAGGTAGGGTAGTGTAGTGTAGGGTAGGTAGGTAGGTAGGTAAGGTAGGGTAGTGTAGGTATGGTAGGTAGGGTAGGTATGGTAGGATAGGGTAGGTAGGGTAGGGTTGGTGGGATAACAGTACAATGTATTAAAAAAAAAAATGTTTGGTGTCTTGTTATTTTTATAGCAAAACAACCTTTTGCCGGGTCAGCTAGTAATACAATATGTAAACAACCATTTGACAGCAGGACTACCACGAACACAACCACAAAATTCGTCACTTAAAATGGCGAATATGGCACGTACCTACAACCGTCACTACGTCATAACAAAATGTTGCCATAACGAGCAACAACTGAAATATTGTTGTCTCTTTCATCAAATACGATTACTTTATTAAAAGAATGAAACAAAACGATGTTTCACATTCTGTATCGTATTTCACTCATTTGTATAAGCTAATGTATGTATAGAACATCGCGGCGCCTCCATATATTTCCTATCTCAATGCTCTGGACCAAAAGAAAAGACCATGATCTGATTATTAAATTCTAAGTTAGTTTAGTTTATTTGTCTTCTGTGTTTATATCTTTTGTATGTACTATAGGTAGATTAATTTAATTATAATGTAACCTTGTAATTTTATTATTCCCTGTAATCTTTTAAATGTAAAGATTGTTGGGCTGATGGTATGCCAATGCCCGTATAATAAATTTATTTAAAAAAAAAGACCATGACGTTTCTTGTCAATTGTCATTTTGACATTTCGTTTGTTTTCTAAACGCATTCCTGTAAGAACTTTGCTTTGCATTTTTAAGCATTTTAAATGTGTTGTTTTGCTTACTCGTATGGTGTACTCGTAAATTCATCTCAGTGAGACAGTGAGTGCTAACGAATGAAATCAATTAATCAATAGGTTCATTGACAACAATGACATACGTGTATTCCAACTTTCATGCATATTTAACTATCAATGAATTGCTAGTTTATTGATAAAAAATCAGTTACCGGTTAGTTCAGACATTGCCGTATTTACCATTGTAACAACTGTTTGGTTTAAGCTTTGATACGCCAAGATGAATCAATTATTTTTGAGTCCCGAATATGTCCTGCAAGGCGGGTTCCACCACTCGACTCTGAGGAAACTACAAGAACCCAATACAAGTATTGAGGCGCACAATATTATGTACCCCGTTTTCTTACTGTGAGTATACCGAAATACCGTGCCGGTCGCCAGATGACCCTGTAAGAATGTAAAGAATGAAAGGTCTGCAGTTTCTTATTATTATGCCTATTTTCTTTATAACTAAACAGGGAAGAGGAGAATCGCGTTGAGCCAGTGGCAAGCATGCCCAATGTATCCAGATATGGCATTAATCTTTTGATTGGGACGCTTGAAGAGCTGGTCAAAAAGGGACTCAAGTCCATTCTCATCTTTGGGATAGTCCGCACATTGCCGAAGGTAACTAGAAACGATATGATTTCTTTTTAGGGTTCCGTACCTCAAAAGGTAAAAGAGGAACACTTTCTTGTGCATCTGTCCATGTGTCACCACCGATTATCTCAGGAATGGGTTCACCTAGCAAGTTGAAATTTCTACCAGATACAGAGGTCTATAGTCCTTATCTAATCTAATATATAAAAATAAGTCGGGTTTTTTCCTGACGATATAACTCCAGAACACACAAACCGATATAGATGGTTTTGCATGCATTGGAAAGGTCTCGACTCCGTGAGGTTTATAGGTAGTGTAGGGTAGGGTATGGTAGTGTAGGGTATGGTAGTGTAGGGTATGGTAGTGTAGGGTAGGGTAGTGTAGGGTCGGGTAGGTTAGGGTAGGGTAGGGTAGATAAATGTTTGGTCTTTTTATGGCAAAACAAAGTTTGCCGGGTCAGCTAGTTAGGTGTATAAAAATTAAGATCCTGAGTCAACACTATAAAAAGATATATGCAAATTAATATTTCGCGAAAACTAAAAAATTTCCCTTAATTTTCAACTTTTTTTATTTTTCTTAATTTTCCCTTTATTTTGCTGTGAGACCTTACTTTTTGCCAAATTTCATGATTCTAGGTCAACGGGAACTATCATATAGGTTTTCAACACAAAACCTATAGGGTACTTCCGGTTGACTTAGAATTGTTAATTAAAAACTTAATTACATAGTTATCATATTTTTTGTTATATCTCATTTAAATCAAATTGTTACATAAAATATTTCATAGGTGAAACAAACCACACACAATATGATCAAAGCACTATATAAATATACATTTCATTTGTGTAACTCACACACTCCTTATTCTTAAATAAAAAATATCTTTCAACAGGATTCAAATGGCTCAAGTGCGGATTGTCCAGAGAATCCAGTACTTAAGGCTATTCCTAAACTGCGGGCTAAGTTCCCGAACCTTCTCATAGCTTGTGATGTCTGCCTGTGTCCGTACACTTCACATGGACACTGTGGTCTTCTCACACCAGGTGGAACCATAGATCATGCTGCATCTGTCAGGAGGATTGCTGAAGTGGCCTTGGCTTATGCTAAAGCTGGTATGTTATTTTTATTTATATAGAATCATACAGTGTTTGTACATTTTAAGATTTGCTTTGGAGATAATGTGGAATTGTTGATTTGCCCTTTTTGACCTGTGCTTGTGAAACTCACAAGATAAGGTCTGTTTAGAACACTATTTTACACCAAAAAGTATGTTAACTCTAAATTATTATAATATGACTTTATCAAAATTTTGATACCTAAATTTGAGCAAGTATATGAAAAAAATGCAAATAGTTTTACAAGTATAACTTCACAGATGTAAAAGCATTCATACTAAAGTTTTCGGATAAATTGAATGCTTAATTTTAAACTAGTAAATATGTAGTAAAATAAAGCCTTTGTATGAACAGGTGCACATATTGTTGCCCCGTCCGACATGATGGACAACAGAATTAAAGCTATCAAAGATTCTTTGGTCGCCTGCAAACTACAGAATACGGTAAGTTTGGAACTTGCAATTGTTTTTCCAGTCAGGTCTCAGACCAGAAAATAAATTAAGGCGGTACCCCGAGCAAAACGCCGCGCTAGCCGTTTTTCGTGCTGTTTTTAGGAGCTATCTACTCGTTAATTAAAAAGAAATATCAACTTATAGAAATAATAAAAATACTACATATTATTGATTCTAAAATGGTCGTATACTTTTTTTTTAAAGAGTGTTTCACTAATCTCCTTCCAACAAAACCATAAAAATGAGAAATAATCATTGATAGCATGGATGCATCTCCTCGTAAAGTGTTCATTAGTTATTTTTTGTACTAACACTAATGGATACTGGATAGACAATTTAATAACGAACATTTTTGTCGTATTTTTTTTTCAAATGACAATTTGGATTTTATAAAGATTTTATTCTAAAATCTGGGAGTATTCACTACTGAAATTCATGCGCCACCAGTGCCGCTAGGCCAATAGGAATGCTCATATCTCATGCTTTTGTCAGGGTACCGCTTTGAGGCCAATTTTGAGAACGAAACGTCATCAAGAGCGCGTAAACTGCTGTGATTGGTTGAATGACGGCGCAGTTTACGCACGCTTGACAATTTGCGTTAATTTTCTTTCGAGTTGCAGTATTGGGCAAATCAAATTCTCATTATGTCATTTCTATATTTCAGGTGTCAGTATTGTCGTACTCATGCAAGTTCGCGTCGGCAATGTACGGGCCATTCCGGGACACAATGAGCAGCTCTCCTATGGAGGGCGACAGGAAGTGCTACCAGCTGCCTCCTGGCAGTGCCGGGCTCGCTGCTAGAGCTGCTGTAAGTCATAGACAATACTCTATAAGTCTTGGTTGACCTCAGCAATGTATGGGCCGTTCTGGCAAACAATGACCAGCAATCCCATACTCCCATCCCATGAATGGTGACAGGAAATGCTACCAACTGCCAGTGCGGGGCTTGGTACTAGAGCTGCGGAAAGTACGCTTAAAAATATCACGCTCACTCACGATTATGGCACGTTGACAGCATGCTATCTCATCCGACAACGTGTGCGAAAGAGATAGATGCTGTGATGAGCAGTAAGAAGCTAGTTCGCGTACCAATACACAATTTTGCAAATTTGTTTCGAAATGATTTAGGACGAAAACGAGCGCGCGATTTTTATAAACACACCTTTGGGAGTCTAGATAGCATGAAAAAGCGACTAAATTTATATTTTCAAAATAACATTATTTGCATTGCTGAATTAATAATCTATCCCTGTATGGAGGCTGTTTTGCAATTTTCCTTCTTTTTATGATGGTATTTATTTCCGCCCAAAAATGCCTTAAAATTTGTGTTGAATTATGGCACTTTCTACGCTCATAACTTTATTTTTTTTAACTTTTTTTTATACAGGACTAGATAATGATAAGACAAATTGATTTATTTTTTTATCTTGAACGTACATCGTCAGACAGTGGAGTAATGGCCAGACTACGTTTGTATGGAAGGATGGGCGACTAGTGTAACCTTAAGAGCGGCCAACCCGTCATACTTTTCGGTACGGTACGGAACCTTAAATGTGTGAAAAGCAACATGCACTTGGCCGGTTGCCTTTTCTTCGACCAGTATTTAGCCACGTCGATAGCCTTAGTGCTGGCCTCGCAAAGATCTTGCATGATGCAAGTGTTTTCGCATAAGGAGCCGGGCAGGAGATAGGGCATCGTCTGTAAAGTGATTCTGCAGCCCCATTGTACCCCGATCTGAATAAATTATGCCTACAGCGGCCCACTTGGCTTCAATGCCGGTTTTGACATATAGATATTCTTATGGCTCTCCAACTTATTTACAGGCTCGAGACGTAGCGGAGGGCGCAGACTTCCTGATGGTGAAGCCAGGCTTGCCGTACTTGGACATTGTGAGGCAGACCAAGGACAAGTACCCGTACCACCCCTTATTTGTGTATCAGGTATGTTAACTTTTAAATACTAAACTATTGTTACGAGCTGGGGTTCAGAGATATATTATTTAAACAGCAGACTTCAATTAATCACACTTTATTACGAAAAACACTTAAACTTTGCTCGCTCTGTGTCGCTTCCACATCGAAACTGTCCCACGACGAACCCGACCGTTCTTTATATAGTACGGAAGATGTTTCTAGAACTTTCCATACTGTTTTTTATTTAGATAATTCGAGAATCTTGCAGAACAATCAGAATGTTCGGCTCGAACATACTAGAAAATTCCGTTCGATACGAGAAGATTCGATACTAGATGGCGCTACTAGTTACTACTCAACTCTCACTAGTTCTTCCTATCGTCACTAGATGGCGTTGCCCTATCTTGTAACACTATTAACTTAAAATTAAGCTAGTGGTCTATAAGCCATACTTCGGCAGTTATGCTAATAAATACAGTGTAAACTCTGTATAGTGACACTGAAGGGTCTGCGCATTTTCTGGCGTTATGGAGAGTTGTCTTTAAATGGAGACGCCTCTGCTTCTAGATTTTTCTTGGTTTTTGCATATTGTCGACACGGTAGAGCGACTGAATCCAAAGCGTCTTCCAACATCACTTATCTTTACTCCCGACTCTATTGCGCGGATTAATACATTTTTTTCTTTAATAGAAAAAGGTTTTCTTTTATTCGACATGTTCGAAGTTTGAAAGTTTGTGATCAAATAAGAATATCTTAGATAAAATACCTATAGATTTAGCCTTAAAATGAGCTTGATTGATAGAGCGAGATCGCTAATGGGCAGCCCCATGTATGCATGCCCCCCTTTGTCACCATGGCCGGCTTTTGTTGTTTGTCAAACGCTAATATCATGGCAGGTTTGACAAACTAACTCGGTCGTGATTGATTTTTTTGTGATTTCGCGGGATTAAGTGTTTATTGAGACAAGGAATTGGGTTATTTATAGATAATAAGTGTCAGTAAGATGGTGGGTTGAAGTGTTGTAGGCTGTAAAAGCCAAAGTGTTATTGTTATTGTTGTTTCCCGCCATGGCTCCATCTAAAGGTACTTTATCTAAGAAGAATATGATAACTTGTAGATAATGCATAATAATAACCTAACCACAGTCACAAAATAGTAAGTATACAGAAGGGCCACTCCCGCCGTTTAGAAAATTGACAGCTAAACTTGACAGATTCACTAGGGTTGCCTACTATATTGATTCCGAATTTAAAAAAAGAATAGGTTGCCCAAGTTACAAACATAAATACATAGATTCGTCTAAACATACATCATATCATGCTTACATGCCTTAGAGGGTAGACAGGGCATCAAATATCCATTTAATATCACGAAACATTTAATATTACGCCACATACGATGAATATTGGAGAGTAAAAAGACGTAGTAATAGTGTAATAATGATCCCACTTAAAAAATTAAATTGTAAAAAGCTCCATGCTCGACTTAATATAAATGTGAAAAACAGGTACCTAATAAAATCAAATAACCAACGATGATCTTAAAAAAGAAGAAAATTATGCTGTGCAATCGGAGGAAACATATTTGTAAGCTGTATGACTTGAAACTTATTATTATGACAAGTGCCCAATTTCATCTATGGGCTTAAAATTATTTATTACTAGCTGACCCGGCAAACTTTGTTTTGCCATAAAAAAACCAAAAATTTATCTACCCTACCTACCCTACCTTACACTACCTACCGTACCCTACCCTACCCTACCCTACACTACCCTACCCTACCCTACCCTACCTTACCCTACCTTACACTACCCTACCTTCCCTACCCTACGCTACACTACCCTACCCTACCCTACCCTATCCTACACTACCCTACCCTACATTACCCTACACTACACTACCCTACCCTACCCTACGCTACACTACCCTACTCTACACTACCCTACACTACCCTACACGAACCTACCCTACCCTACCCTACACTACCCTACACTATAAAAAAATAAAAAAAAACGTAAAAACCATCTTTGAACTTCAACGTACATTAAAAAAAAAGAATTGGCCAAATTGGTCCAGGCGTTGTTGAGTTATGCGCTTACCAACACATTTTGCGATTCATTTTTATATTATAGAAGATAATCCTAGATAATGAATTTCTAATTTGTCATCTTGAAAGATTAATGACCTTTATAACTTAAAAATAATTGAAAGAAAGAATTAAAAACAAAAAAGTAAATTCAGTCTGTAACAAATAATAAAGGTAACCCATCCAATGCAACCAACCTCGTTACAGTACTTAATGTATGAATGACGTGACAAACGCCTGCACAAAGCAATCATGACAGCCGCGACTGAGCTCGGTCCAATATTGCCCAATATTCCCTGTAAAACCGAAATGTCAAAGTGAGAGTGGCCCCTCTGTCTGCTGCACGCCGCCGCTTACGTACTTTGTGCCATAGTCTAGAAGCTGAGGTAAACAAGTGCAAAGTAATCACAACAAACAAAAAAAATAATTTCCTAGAATCTTCGGGACTTGTGATGCCTACAGTCGGGCTTATTATCTGTGGTCGAGCTAAATACGGGTCAGACAATAAAACAACAAAAGGACAAACAAAAGAACGTACACAGCTGCAGTTCTTATCAATTTCGGCAACTTAGGAAGTACCTACAAACAGTAGGAGTTTTACAAGTTGCCGAAATTACTTGCTTTATAATGACAATGACATATTTTGGTCGTAATCTAGAGTGGGTGTAATTTCGACGTTTTAGGGAGTTTGACGTTAAATCGAGTGACGTTACACGGAGTTAACACTGTACTTTTTAGGGTTCCGTAGCCAAATGGCATAAAACGGAACCCTTATAGATTCGTCATGTATGTCTGTCTGTCTGTCTGTCTCTCTGTCTGTCCGTCCGTATGTCACAGCCACTTTCTTCCGAAACTATAAGAACTATGCTGTTGAAACTTGGTAAGTAGATGTATTCTGTGAACCGCATTAAGATTTTCACACAAAAATAAAAATAAAACAAAATTTTTTGGGGGTTCCCATACTTGAAACTAAAACTAAAAATAATTTTTTTATCAAACCCATACGTGTGGGGTATCTATGGATAGGTCTTCAAAAATGATATAGAGGTTTCTAATATCATTTTTTTCTAAACTGAACAGTTTGCGCGAGAGACTTCCAAAGTGGTAAAATGTGTCCCCCCCCCCTGTAACTTCTAAAATAAGAGAGTGATAAAACTGAAAAAAAATATATGATGTACATTACTAAGTAAACTGCCAGCGAAAATTGGTTTGAACGAGATCTAGTCAGTAGTTTTTTTTGAATACGTCATAAATCGTAAACCGCAATTTACCAAGTACGGAACCCTTCGTGCGCGAGTCCGACTCGCACTTGGCCGGTTTTTTAATATATAATCTCTGGAAGTGCTAATTCAAATACGAAAACTTCTTACACGAGTAGAAAACTTTTTAATCGGAATAATGCCGGCTCTTGTAGGATAGTCTATAGGAGCAAGGCCGCAACAAAAAGCTAGTCTACAGCGTATTAAATTAGGCCGCATTGCCGCCTGAAGCAACTCGCATGCAAGTTTAATAGTGCTAACACACGTCCGGATTTAGTACGGCCGGACCACGGATTTGTGGGCGGAGTTAGTCCGGCCGTACCATATCCGAGCGTGTGTAGAGTGGCCGTCATTTCCGGACATTATTATTATTAATTGAGTCTGTCTCGGTTCGCATGTTTTCACATCGGATATGGTCTGCTCCGAACCAAATTCTGACGTGTGTTTTGTAGGGATGTTGGCAGGTTAGGCCGTACCAACTACGACCCAGCATTGTAAAACTCCCCGATTTATGGGCGATCTACCGGTTTTGGTTATTGTCTCACGATATTTTTATATTCAATTAAGGTAATAAATAAAAATGGAAATGACCATTGTGTAATGTTCTAAATACGGCAACACTAGGATTTGTGGGTGGAGTTAGTCCGGCTGTACCAAATCCGGACGTGTGTTAGCACTATAATTATCGACATTGCGGGGCACGATCGAGCTATTGATCACATTATGCCTCGGTAGCCAGTAATGTAAAGCAACTTGCATGCGAGCTGGTGGAACGTGGCCTAACTACTTTCTCTTGATAGAAAATAAACTCAAGTAATCGTCCGTAAAATTAATTAAAATTAACACAATCTGTTATTTTTACACACAATAGCCTAAGTTCGACACACCTGAAAAATAACTAATTTCCTCAAGTTGTATAATAAATGGCTTTTAGCTCGATATCTAAAGTATTTTATCTACACTCACAACATTCCAAATATAAATTTAAAAATTATTGTATAAAGACGTACTATCGTGGATAGGAAAAAAACATTACAGTTCAACATTTTCCTTCGATTTTCAAACAACTGCATAATAATAGTAGTTTATGCAATGGTCATATAATAGGGGTTAATAAAACACGAGTGTGGGTTTATCACATGAGGCGAAGTAGTAATATAACACGCGAGTGTTTTAATACCTAATTATATGCCGTTGCATATACTATTTTATCTTCACTCATACAGTTGAAATAAAATAAAAGTGGAAAAGGAAAAAACTTACAGTATGGCGGGCAATTTAGATTCTCATTGCACCATGACTGTCAATGTCAGCGAGCCCTCAAGCGCCAATAAATTAAAAAGTGAAAGTGTGCTATAAAAATTAAAAAGTTATTTTATGATGCAGTTGTTCGAAAATCGAAGGAAAATATTGAACAGTAATAGTTTTTTTTTTTTTAATTTTACCTATCCACGAATATAAAGTACGTGTTTATGCAATATTTTTTTCATTCGTATTTGGAACATTACGTTGTGAGTGTAGAAAAAATAACTTTTTATAGAACACTTTTACTTTTTAATGTATTGGCGTGTATGGGCTGTAGAAAGAAAAGTAGTGACTATGGATGCGCGCGCTGCGCAGTCATGTGCAATGAGAATTTAAATTACCCGCCATACCACATATATTTCCGTTTCTACTTTTGTTTTATTTCAACTGTATGAGTGAAGATAAAATAGTGTATGCAACGGCATACAATTAGATATTAATACACTCGTGTGATTAACCCACACTCTGACCCCTATTATAATTATGACCGTTGCATAAACTACTGTAATTGAGGTCTGGGGAAATTACCTCGAAATTGATGTGATAAATTAATGTATATAGGCTTAAAAAAACCGGCCAAGTGCGAGTCGGACTTGCACACGAAGGGTTCCGTACTTGGTAAATTGCGGTTTACGATTTATGACGTATTAAAAAAAAACTACTTACTAGATCTCGTTCAAACCAATTTTCGGTGGTAGTTTACATGATAATGTAGATCATATATTTTTTTTAGTTTTATTATTCTCTTATTTTAGAAGTTACAGGAGGTGGACACACATTTTACCACTTTGGAAGTGTCTCTCGCGCAAACTGTTCAGTTTAGAAAAAAATGATATTAGAAACCTCAATATCATTTTTGAAGACCTATCCATAGATACCTCACACCTATGGGTCTGATGGAAAAAAAAAATAGTTTCAGTTTCGAGTATGGGGACCCCCAAAATTCATTGTTTATTTTCTATTTTTGAGTGAAAATATTAATGCGGTTCACAGAATACATCTACTTACCTAAGTTTCAACAGCATAGTTCTTATAGTTTTGAATTAAAGTGGCTGTGACAGACAGACAGATATGACGAATCTATAAGGGTTTCGTTTTTTGCCATTTGGCTACGGAACCCTAAAAAGATATTTACTGGTTACATCTTCATGCCCTTATCCCATGTTACTTGTGGTCGGCGCAACAAGTTTTCTTCTTCCATACCGTCCTGTCCCCCGCACCGCTAGCACTGACTCCCTTTCCTTTCATATCACTCCTCACAGTCCATACATACTTTCTTATAAATAAAGTAATATTGTAAAAAGGTCATATTGCTTGTTTAAAATTAAAAATTATACTAGATCATTACTCTAATTCCGAGAACAGCGTGATGTGTGCACAATTTTTCACTTTACTCAGCTGAAAATAAAAAGTATTATTCAATGACGTCAAAAATTCCTACGCTGCAGTTGCTATGCTACAGTTTTAACCAACTTCAAAGAAGGAGGCGGTTTTATGTTCGACTGTATGTATTATTTTAATGTATGGATCACTGATTTCTCCGTCAATAAAATTGTAGACCGATTTTGAAAATTGTTATTACATATATATTATTATTGTTGTTGCCAGGTGTCGGGTGAATACGCTATGATCTGCCGCACTGACAGCTCGGAGAAAGAAGCCATTGTCATGGAGACGATGACCAGCTTCCGGCGGGCCGGTGAGTATTTTATCTTGACTCAATTTATTATGCGCAACTGCACTGAGCCGAGCACGAAGAAAGGGACGCCTTTGCCTTGCAGACGGACGGGTTAGGCTACAAATAATCATCATTTTAGCCGAAAGACGTCCCCAGCTAAGCATAGCCCTCCCCCAAGTTCCCCCTGTTGCTACAGTGGATCACTGACTCCCTCGCTGAGTCGGTGTCTTTGGTACTCTCGTGTTTTTATCATTTTTCGACACTGACTGCCGAAATGAATGTTATTTTTCACTTTTTAGTGTTTTGCTATAGAAGTCTGTTTATTTTTTGCACACCATCACTAAAAATGAGTAATATCTATAGTGCGGTACCTAAAGGATTGACAAAATACCCGTAATAACTCAATTTACACATTCATGCTGTTTGGCGCTAAGGAGTTCGATTGTATGTTCCATATCTTGAAAACAGGTGAACCGATTTGGACGAAAATTAGTCTATATTGACTAAAATTGAAAAGAGTATGTTAATATGGTTTGGCCATGTTGAGAGGATGAATGAAAGGCGACTAACGAAAGGTATTTACAAAGCAGACGTGAATGGAAACGCCGGGAGGGGACGCCCTAGAAAGACATATATAGACCTTATAGGTGATGTTCTTCAGAAAGGCCAAGTGCGCAGTACCCATAACCGGCATGTGTGTATGACTAGATGTATGAATGTGTGTGAAGCAAAAGAAGTATGTAAGGATCGTAGCAGGTGGCGTTCTGTAGTTTCTGCCTACCCCCATGGGAAAAAGGCGTGAGTTTATGTATGTATGTTAGTCTATATCCTAAGTTGAGAGATACCTAATCTAATAAAAAAGAATGGTTACGATCCGATGAGTAGTTTCGGAGAAATACGTGGACAAACATACTCTTATGAAATTTAGCACACGTGTTTAGAAGCCCACATAGAAGAATATTGTGCAGTTTTTATTTATGTTATTTTTTTTTATTATCAATAGACTCGCGCTTGACCACTATCTCACCTGATGGTAAGCGATGATGTGGTCGACGGTGAAGCACGTTTGCCTAGAAAAACCCATTCACTCTTGACTTAAAGACCCCTAGATTGTAGCTATCGGGAAACGCAGAATCCGGCAGGAAATTCACTCCTTAGCTGTACGCATAATGTAACGCAGTTCCAACAATATGTCGAATTGATTGCCTCCTTCTTTTTTTAAGTCGGTAAAAACAGGGATATCGGCGCCACGTATGACGCATACAATTTTTTTTTTTTCTCTTGCGTATATACTGTAACATAGCAATCTGTTTCTTTGAAACAATGAGCCATTCCTTTGCCCGATCACTCTGAAATTTGTCATGTGTCGGAGTCCAGTGTCCAGTGACACTTTCTTCCTTTACTGGCCGACTCTAAATCTGGTCTCTGAATTCGGAACACTGTGTCTCTTCAGTCTAGTGAACTGCACTCCTCCTGTGCCCCCTAGATTCAATGCCAGCTCATTGACATGTGTTGACAACCTATATTGGTACTTCCTGCTGTAAGCTGCTACTTCATTTTTCACTGTGGTGATATTCAGGCCCATTTGTATAAACTTATTGCTTATATATTGTGGGATATTTAGCATAGCTCTTATTGTTTTATTTTGAAATCTTTCTAGGATCTCAATATTGCTATTGCTGGCAGTTCCCCAGAGCTGTAAACCGTATGTCCAGATTGGTTTTAGAATTGTTTTATAGACGGTAATTTTACTTGTTGGCGATAACTCAGATTTTCGTCCTATTAGCCAGTACATATTTCTAAGCCGTGTATCTAGTTGTTTTCGTTTAGACCAAATGTGTTTTTGCCAACATAATCGTCGATCCAGGTGCATGCCAAGGTATTTAGCATCATCTGCCTGAGGTATACTCATACCATAAAGGGTGACTGTCGGGCACGTTTGCCGTCTGAGGGTAAATGTAACATGTGTTGACTTAGCTTGGTTCGCTTTAATACGCCATTTGTCGAACCATTTTTCAATGTCTGTTAGATGTGACTGTAATTTAGCTGAAGCAGTAACCGGATCAGAGTTAACAGACATTATTGCTGTGTCATCTGCATATGTAGCTGTGACAGTGTTATTATTCGTAGGCAGATCTGCTGTGAAAATTAGATATAACACAGGTCCTAGTATGCTGCCTTGTGGCACTCCAGATCTGATTTCTTGCATTTGTGAGATTTCTCCGCAGTGCCTGACCTCAAAGCATCGCCCGTTCAAGTACGATGAAATGATACCACAGAAATTGTGTGGTAGGGTCTTTTTCAATTTGTACTTTAGCCCATCATGCCACACCTTATCAAACGCCTGTCCGATATCAAGGAATACAGCTGAGCAAGTAAAAAGAAAAAGTAAAGAAAAAGTATGACGCATACTAAAAAGAAAAATAAATACTAATAATTCATATTATTTGATTATTTCGGTAGATGATAATGTATTGTCTTGTTTCAGGTGCGGATTGCATCATCACATACTTCGCGCCATTGATTTTGGACTTGATATCAAAGAAACAAAACCACACATAAAATATATTGTTTGTTTTATTTTAAATTATTTTGTTTGTGGGACTGGGGTGTTGGATATATGTATAAGTTATATACTGTAAACAATTTTCGTACGGCAAACTTCGTGTTTGGTTAGTCGTCGGCTTTCTAAAGGTGAACGCGCACTTACCCGCGCCGCACGCGCCGCATTCATCGCATTTTATAAATCTTTATATGAAATCGTTTGCAGCCTCGCGCACTATCCGCGCCGCACGAGCCGCATTTGAAAAAAATGCTGTAGGTATACGGATTCCACCAGCGCGTGCGGATGACGTCATCAGACTCGGCGGGCGATGCGGGCGGCGCGGAAACATGATCCGTATCCGTATGAAAATAGAGTTCAAGATGTACAGAAGTGGATACAATGCGTGTGGCGCGGATAGCGCGGGGCCTTGAGAAAATGCGATGACTGCGGCGAGTGCGGCGCGGACAGGTGCGCGTTCACCTTAAGAGAGCGTCCGGTCTGCACCAGAGTACAATACCTATATTCTTTGACCAAGTGCAAAGGGCAACTGATAGAAATCCGACGACTGACGAAACACGAAGTTTGCCGAGGGACATGAAGAACATAGTTTTTGTAAACACGAAGTTTGCCGTGGGACATTATAGAAAATAGTTGTACTGTACTTGAATGCTTTCCAGTGTCCGACTGAAGGTCAGACTGACGCGACGCCGAAGCCAATTAATCAGGATATCAACACTACTTTCGGCTGTAAGTTCTGAAACCGAAGTTTGAGTAACTCTAAGGCCCACTTGCTTGAAAAATTTAACTCGAGAGTAAGTGATGAGAAACTGTCAATTAAACCTCGTGTTAGCAAGTACTCTCAGTTAAGTTTTTTGTGCAAGTGGGTCTAAGAGACTCGGTTCAAGATTGGCTAATACAGCCCGGTCGATGGGGACTGGCCGGCGCAATGGAGTATGACTCCTCTCCTTTCCCCTGGCCGTTATCTCGGTTTGGCCGAAGACGGCCGAAGGTTTGACCGAAGATGGCCGAAGCAGTACCCGAAGTTTCTGTCGGACACTATTATTTTCTGTCAGCCACTGTATAGGGTCATTTCGCCAGTTCGCGTCCATTTAGTGCAGTTAGCAAGTTTGAAGGAGAAAATAAAAATGTTCCAGCACTAGTTTCAATGAAAAAGTTATGTAATGTGTTCATTATATAGTCTACTATAGGATTCGCTTTCAGTTTTGTTCGAAACTACTTGTGTTTTTTTTATAAATAGAAAAACTTCAAAAATACGCGTTTTACCCACTTTGCGTCCAAAAAATCTAAATTGCGTCCACACATAGACCATTTTGCGTCCACCAGCTAAGAAAAGGAATGTAGGGGTGATATTTTTAAGATAATGTAAAGAAAAATTGTATTTTAACAGATTCTTTAATCAAGAATATAGTTATTTGAAAATCAACATTATTATCATTAATAAATCACTATAAAGAAAATAAGAATACCTATTTATTCTTCTCAACATTGATAGAACTTAAAACTACTTAAAAAAAACGAAACATTATTCTGAAACAGGTAATTAATAATTTTCAACAAAGGTCAACAACAATCAGCTCTGTTAATTTAACCCTAAAATCACGATATTACAAAATCACTGAAGATCAGCCTTGATTGATAAGTTGTTGGCTATATTATAGCAACAAAACAACACAATAGTTTTGTCTAATCCTACTACTAAAAGAAATGTTGAATCATAATATTATGATTATGAGACAATGTATGATTACTATTGCTTTCGAATTTTAATTAATCACACAAGTCACACTCAAAAGAATTATCTTTGGCTTCTGCATAACTTAATCCTAGAAATCGCGTGCATTTCAGATGATACCATCTAATACACTTGTCACAGCCAATGTTTTTCTCATCGTCATCTTCTACATCAGAAATTAATACATCGTCACATTCAGCACATTTCATTAGCTCCACGGCTGATACATTTTCTTTCTCAGATTCCACATCTATCGACTCTATCGTTTCCTGTGTGTGTGTGACTTTTATCTTCTTTTTTCGTTTCGGAGCAGTTTTTTGAACCTTTCGAGCTCTCTCCTGTTCTTTTTTCTCTATTCGTTCTAACTTTCTTTTTCGAATTGCATCCTGTTTTTCGTTCTTGATCTGCTCTTTATCTTCGTAATACTTTCTCCATGCAGCAGAAGATATGGCTGCTGGAGTCCTTTGCTTATTAGATTTTCTTGCTTCTTTAGAAATTTCAGGCAGCATCAGGTGGTTTTTAAATGGATCACAGGTTTTTTTTTGGCTTGAATCGCCAACAGCTGCTGAAGATGGTTGTACTAAAGGAGAGTTTTCTGTAGGTAAAACGAAGGATGGCGATACAATTGATACTGTATGAATCAAAGAGGTCAGAGGCGGTTCTGGCGTTTGTTCCTTAGTAGGAGTTTCTTTTTCAACACTTGACGTAGTGGGAGTGGGAGTTGATAATATAATATCTTCTAATGGTAGAATTAGAACGTCATCTAAGGACACGATAGAGTCAACATCAAGGCCAGAAAGGTGTAACGTCGAAAGAGACAAATCAGGGAACGAATTGTTTTTGTTGGTATCAAGAGTTTTAGAATTATCCGGATATAGTGTGATTTCATCATAGTCAATTTTAGAAGAAGCTAGATTTCTATTGCTGGTGGGTTTTGATGTGCAAGGCTCGGCATTGGTGGATGGTTTTAGTGCAGAATGTATATCGGCTGTTACTGTTTGAACCTGCACAGTCGAATGGGAGTTAGCTACATCATTTATGTTTTCGTCTTCTACGTGTAATGAAGAGATGGTGATTTCTTTAGTTGCATCCAATTCTAAAATAGTACTATTTTGTTCTATTGATAGTTCCATAAGAGACCTCTCAGATTCAGTTTCGATAGAAATCTCTGCAAAGCCAACTTCTGCAGGGAGAGTATTTTTCAAACTATTGACTGCTCTCGTAATAGTTCGAATGTTAATATTTTTTTCTTTTAGTTTCGGTTTCAGGTGTTTTAAAACTTTTTTAAAACTTTTAATGTCCGAATGGGTAATATCGTGTGACTGTTGATCAACGGCCTGTACATTTTCCAAAGTATTTCTTACACATTTAGTGTAATCAGGACTATTTGCATCGAATGGGTAAAGACCACATCGCTTAAACCCATTTTTGATGTTGTCGGCCATGTTAGGATGTTGTAATGCTTCATTTAATAATGTGCAAAAGTTTGTTTTTGTAACGGCAGAATTCAAATTTTCTGGTTTTGATAGAAATGCGCGGACTGTAGATTTCCAATATGTTTTTACTGGTGCAAAGACGCTGACGTCAGCTGGCTGTAAAATATGAGTGGTGTTGGGCGGCAGGGCATACAAAATAATTTGCAGTTCTTCGCATAACGTACTTAGCATTAATGACATATGCGATTTATGCCCATCTACCAGCAGTAGAATTGGTTTTATGATGTTATTTTCCACCACCCAGTTGTGAAACTCGTTGGTCACGTATTCAAAGAATACTTCTCCTCTCATCCAACCTGTCTCCGATCTGCCTAAGCACCATTCTTGGGGCATACTATTTACTACAGCCTTTGGTGGTCTAATGTATGGAAACACGACACAAGGTGGGCACATATCTCCATTCGCATTAAATGTCAATAATACCGTTAAGTTTTCTTTTTCATTACTTGGCTTTATTTGATATAAGTTCTTGAAACCTCTTGGGCCTAAAACTTTTCCTGTCTTTGGACAAAGAGCAAATCCACTTTCGTCTCCATTAAAAATTCTTTTCGGATCATTCAAAATGTCTTTTTGGTGTATACTGTCCAAATATTCCTCAAGTTCTCTAAACCACAATCTGATCGACTCTTCTGTGACTTGGGCTCTAGCTTTATTAATACCTTCCGCATTTTTAAGTGAGACTTCATTATTTCTGGCCAAGAATTTTACAAACCACTTTTGACCTGGGCGATCATCTTTGAATTTATTTTTAAACCCCCCATCACGAATTATTTTCTGAACAGTATTCAACAATTCCTGTTTTTTCACTGGAAACCCACATTTGGAAATATTAAGAAGCCATTCAACTACCTTTTTTTCACCATCTACTCCTAGCGCTGGTTCTGGTCCCGGTTTCTTAACTCCATCTGGTCTGCGTCCACTGATTTTGTCCAATAATGTGGTCTTGGGAATAGCATATTCTTTGCATATTTGTCTTATCGATTTTTTCTTCTCACGAATGTCACTTAATGCTTTCTTTAAATCTTCTTCTGTGTATGTTTTCTTTTCTTTTTTCTTACTACCTTCCGAAGAACTCATCTTAAACAGGAAAAAATAAAAAATTAAGCATTTCACTGCATTTAGTTTGTAAAAAATTGAATGTTAAACTCTTAGTTTTAATAAAAAAAAAAAAACATATTAAATTATTTTTACAAATAAGTTAAAAGAATATATTTATGCTATTATTTGTATTTAATGAAAAATGGACGCAATTTGGTAAAATACTATTTCCCTGTAGGTATAGTTTGCGTCCACATGTGATGAACGATATTTGTATCTTTTTCTACAATCATAATAATGTGGACGCAAATTGCTCATTACGATTGCATGATATTAGTACATAAATAAAAAATAAAAACAAATTCCCTTTCATAATGTAATCACATAAAAATAAAGACTAACTAAATCATAGATAGACGAGTTCGCGTCCATTGTGGACGCAAAGTGCAAGTTTTATAAATTCGGTGTAGTAATTCGCGTCCACCTTATTTTAACTGTTAACTTTAAAAAAAACAAGCAAATACATAATTAATATTACTACTTTTTTCATGCTTTAAGTCTAGAAACAGCTGTGTATACTAAAATACGCATAAAACAATAAGTTACTTACCGTCGAACGCGCCCCTGCACACTATTTTTTTGCCGACATTCCGCGCGTCCGCGCTTCTTTGTTGAAGAACGGAGACTAACTATTTTTCTACACATGATTGATTGGGCACACAGAACTTTTGTCTATGTGTGTGTGCCTCTTATACGATGAGGTATTGGCGGTAACGACTTTTCGGTGATTTAGTGTGTAAATATACCTATTTTCGAGAATTTTTATAGGGTGGTCCGAAAATTGGACGCGAATAGGGCGATGGACGCGAACTGGCGAAATTACCCTACTTTGCTCAAATGAATTTCAAACCTATCCTATAAGTACAGAAACTACAAACTGTTGTTATAGTTTTTAAGTTCAAAATAAAAGGGTTGTTATGTTTTCTATGTAATTTTGCATCTGCATTTTTGTATCGTAATTCGTACCTCTTATGACATAATATTACTGTATTTATGACGTCGTATAGTCAAAAAAATATGTTTTGTATGCCTCTACCTGCCCGTTTATGGCTACAGGCGTGAGATTAGAATATGTAAGGTAAGCCTTTATCATTATGTGATAGAATGTGGCCTTGGATGACCGAGCCTGGACGCAAGCCACGCTACCCATTCGCTTCGGCGGGCTCGGCATCCGCAAAATTTCTAGTATAAGCCTACCGGCGTTCCTGTCTTCGGTCCACAGCACTGAAACGTTAACCACTAAAATTTTATCCCTGTCACTGGTTAACTGTGAAGTGCCGTGCTTGACCGACGCAGTGTGCGCCTGGAAAGTGGCTTGCCCGAATACGGCGTTGCCCGAAAACCCATCTTCCCAAAGACAGTGGGATGAGCCGCTCTGCAGATTGGTACGGAATAAACTCATAAATACGTCCACCAATACTGCTGAGCGTGCTCGCTTACTGGCTGTGGGTGAATGGGAGTCGGGCCTCTGGCTACAGGCTTTACCGTCACCCAACTTAGGTACAATGTTGAGTGACACTACTTTCCGGTTCGCTACATGTCTGCGCCTAGGCTCTCCCAGCGTAGGAGCGCTGGTCGGATAGCACGGCACGCCAGCATTAATGACATCATACGTCGAGCTCTTGTTACCGCCGGGGTGCCAGCTGTTTTAGAACCCAATGGCTTAGCACGCGACGATGGGAAGAGACCGGACGGGATGACCATAATGCCTTGGAAGTTGGGTAGGCCTTTGGTCTGGGATGCAACATGTGTCGATACCCTTGCGCCATCCCATCTTCTTAGCATGGCGGGCTGTGCTGGGGCGGCTTCTGCTGGTGCAGAAAACCTCAAACGGCGCAAATATAACAACTTTATTGGCAATTATATGTTTGAGTGTTTTGGGGTTGAGACATTAGGTCCATGGGGTCCGAGTGCTCACCGAGTTTTTCGAGACATAAGTAAACGGTTAGTCGACTGTTCACGTGACCAGAGGGCTGGCCTTTTCTTCAGCCAGAGGATCAGCATTGCCATTCAACGTGGCAATGCTGCCAGCGTTCTGGGCACGTTTCCCATTGACATCGATGTGGACGAATTTTTTGATGCGCAATGAGCCCTTTTCCTTCTCCCCTTTGTATGTAATTTTGTTTTGTTATTTGTCATAAGATTAGAAATATTCAGTTGTATATTTTATTAAGTTAATAAAAACTATTTTTTTGTGATAGAATTAGAAATAAATATCAATATTCGACATAACATTTTTTTTTCATTACAATACCCTTGTTGCTATGCCATTCGTTTTCATTATTGTAACAGATGGTCGGTCGTTAATAAAAAAAACCGGCCAAGTGCGAGTCGGACTCGCGCACGAAGGGTTCCGTTCTTGGTAAATTGCGGTTTACGATTTATGACGTATTAAAAAAAAACTACTTACTAGATCTCGTTCAAACCAATTTTCGCTGGTAGTTTACATAGTAATGTACATCATATATTTTTTTTAGTTTTATCATTCTCTTATTTTAGAAGTTACAGGGGGGGGGACACACATTTTACCACTTTGGCAGAGTCTCTCGCGCAAACTATTCAGTTTAGAAAAAAATGATATTAGAAACCTCAATATCATTTTTGAAGACCTATCCATAGATACCCCACACGTATGGGTCTGATGAAAAAAAATATTTTTAGTTTTAGTTTCAAGTATGGGAACCCCCAAAATTTATTATTTTATTTTTATTTTTGTGAGAAAATCTTAATGCGGTTCACAGAATACATCTACTTACCAAGTTTCAACAGCATAGTTCTTATAGTTTCGGAATAAAGTGGCTGTGACATACGGACGGACAGACAGACAGACAGACAGACAGACAGACAGACAGACAGACATGACGAATCTATAAGGGTTCCGTTTTTTGCCATTTGGCTACGGAACCCTAATAACATTTTCAAGAACAAAAACAGTTATACCACATATTCGTTATCTGAGCTGACGTGGCTTTATTCGTCATTTATTTAGAAAGTAAACCGACTTCGGGAATATTATGAATGATGCAATTTTTATCAAAAGGGTATCACGGGGTCTGAAAAGTAAAAAAGAGATAAAAAAACGTTTCTACTGTTTCGCTGCATTCCCCAAATTTTTGGCAATGGGTCAAGCTGATTTCTTAAGCTTCTAACTTCAGTCAGATAACGGAATTGGGATTTCCCATAGGATTGCCCTATTATGGACAACACGGAATTTGGCCATGTTAATTAAACGTCTTGCTCGCAGAACGGATGGCGGATGGGTCAAAAAATTTCTGGAGTGACGCAAGACGTTACGTTGGAAGGCCTCCAGGTGGACCCATGACCTGGGTGAATGTTGTGGGGATCCGCAGGATGCAAGACACACGGGACCGGTTAATATGGCGACGCTTGGGGAAGGCCTATGTCCAGTGGACTTGTTTTGGCTAATATGATATGATGATGAAGTTTTACGGCTATGCATAATAGGCTTACTCATGATTTTTAAAGGTCTTCTATAGTTACTATGTAAACTATTTAGGTTTTCTATGAGAACCTTTAAAAAAGCCAAAGATTACTATTATATTGAAAAAAGCGGCAAAGATAAAGTTATTTACCATAAATGCGATCTGGCCTTGCCTGGATTGGCCCACCTTGGCCCTTGCTGTGAGAATAGTATATGCCTATGATAAGAGTCAACGATTACGGAGCCGTTAAACCGCATAAGTGCTTTTCGAAAGTTTCCCTCCAGGATTTAGAGATCTCAAACTTTATGTTAGATACGATACGTGTGGGAATATCTTCAATTCTTCACATAGCCAGATAAATAAGGCCTCGAAACTTCTGTAAAAATGAAACTGCAATACAGACAGTAGAATTATTCTAGATGTTTCGAAAACTTGCGCCGCAAAAGCCACCATCAACTATGTTTTCTATTCAAATACATCTTGAGTAAGTCCTCATAACTTCAGAAACACTAACTAACTATACACTGATTATTAAAATACGAGTTCTAGTACTCAATGATATTAGGATGTTCTAGAATATTACCATCTCCTTTCTGTAGAGATGTAGCCTCCTATTGCAATGTATGTTTGGCAAATAGGCGCTGCTGTTTACTATTTGCAATGCTCTAGATCTACTTCATCATACAAATATAATTATCTCAAAGGCAACATTGAGAAATATTAAAATCGGTTTCGCAATAATAAACATGAATAAAACCTATTTTCAAAGTTGGCGGTTTGCGGAATGTCCTATTCAGGGCCAGTTATAAACGTGGGCCAATCAGATTACGCCGAATACTCTTCCTTGGATCAATCGTAGAGAAATGTTTGAAACGTCATCATCTTGTGGACCAATCACATTAGCCCACGATGGATACTAGCGCTAAATAATAGCGACGGCGGCGTGTGAAACTTTAGTTCTACTTGAAAAATCGAAGGTGAAGGAACAACGGAATTGTGAATTTGTAATCGTGTCCCATTCAAAGTGCTTGTATCGTGGGTGTGAACTATATTCATCGGGTTTCAATCTATTTAATCATCTGTTGTATTAGGTAATTATGTTTTTCTTTAAATTTCATCTTGTCTTTCTCTCTAAAACGCGGATCGCCATGAATTGTTAACCTCTCCCGTCATGGTGTGAAACCTGACCATTATTAGGATAATTACTAAGTTTTCTGTCTTGTGGCTATAGTAATTAGCTTTACAATTATAAATCTAGTCCCTCCGTATATAAATTCCAATAAGATTCATATAAAATCTCGCTTATCTGCGTGGAACGTCAGCGAAAATTCTCGATAAAGGAGTGTGGGCCGGTGGCGTGCCCTACATCTCCCGTGGCCGTCATAGGGTACCGTTAGGTGTTTTTCTCCGTTATAGGTGGGACCGGGTACTTTCCTTTTCTATAATTCATAGCCCGTCAGCGTTTGGCCCGGCGCCCTGTAGTGACG
Organism: Orthosia gothica; assembly: GCA_949775005.1. Classification (NCBI taxonomy): domain Eukaryota; kingdom Metazoa; phylum Arthropoda; class Insecta; order Lepidoptera; family Noctuidae; genus Orthosia; species Orthosia gothica. Next base: position 2,318,602 of record OX459048.1, on the reverse strand, counting down.
TGTCCCCATAACGATTACGTGTCTACAAAGAACTGTCATCTCGAGATTTTAACTTGAGTACGTCTACTACGTCTCCAATACTGACGCGTACGCATATTTAGAGGATTCTTTTATCTTATTTTTATGTTGATTTGTTTTAGAAAAGTAACATTGCATGCTGAAAATGCGGTGGAGTATACTAGCGTTGGCCTGCGTGGTCGCGGCCGTAGTCGCCGACGACAAGAAGGATAAAGAAAAGGACCTTGGCACCGTCATCGGTATCGACTTGGGTACCACCTACTCTTGGTGAGTATCTGCTGAATTCGTTATTTATGAGCCTCCCCCTTTTTGAATTTTTCGACATACTTACAAAAATATTCTCCCCAACTTACAACATAGTTGCATACAGTATCATTCCAGTGAACCCATCATTCTCTTATTCCAATTTATAATACTGGATTAAACATAATTTACACCATATGGCATTTATTAACTTGTTGCTAATCAAATCTTCCAGTAACTTCCATTGATTTATTTTATAATCTATAGTTAAAAATTGTTACAACAATACTAGGAATGATAATTTTATTGAAATGTCTTATTTTATCAGTGAAATATGATAAAATTGCCATGAAATTAGCAACATTGTGGCATTGAACAATCAAAGCAGTTTTTACAAATTGGAAAACGTTTTCTAATATAAAGTATTCAATAATTATCTATGAATTCTTATTTTAATTTGAATATAACAGGACTTATGTATTCGAGTGTCAAGAACAACATAACTCGGTCATAATTAGCATACTTCGGGTCAGTGAACTCTATTTTATGTATGTGTGTACATGAGATGACATCTTCATCTTTTGTAAAACACCAGGCTATAAAATAAAAAAGGATTTATAAAAAGGTCAAAACTGTCGGAGGTGACTGACCTTGCTAAATTATCGAGCCTGAGTAATCAGTTTGTAAAACAGCTTTAAATTAATTTAAACATGAACAAGGTTTCTCTTTTTACATTCAATTGTATTTATACAACATTTGATTAATTACTTATAACATCTTAAAAGTATTTCCAATACTTATTAATAAAATCTAGCATAGTGTATATCCAATAATAAATAAACTTAATTGAAAAAATCAAAAAACCCGACTGCTTCAAAAGCGAACTAAAAAGTCGTAAACAAGGAAAAAAACCTGCTGTGCAGTCGGAGGATACATATTCGCGGGCTGGCTGACCAAAATCTGGTGTATCCTCCGCCTTCACAGCAGGTTTTCCCTTGTTTACGGCTTTTTAGTTCGCTTTTGAAGCAGTCGGGTTTCTTGATTTTTTCAATTAAGTTTATTTATTTATAACTTTTTAGTTAGTTTTTTTTTTCGAACTAGATACATTTAGACATATAAGTGTTATATATTTTTGAAATCGCCTCTTAAAACCCTTTATTTTGATACCCCACGCAATGGGTTTGGAAGAAAAAAAAAAATTTGGGCCCCCACAATATGGCACCCAAAATTCGCTATTTTTCTGTTGTCCAATTTTAATGTAGCCTATGACACTCGCAGGGTTAAGACGAATCGATTGACGTATGAATTATCAAAATCGGCCAACGCGTTTGGTCTCTCGAACGCCATATAGGAACAAACATACATACATACATACATACATAGACTGATAAACACATTACCCTCCTTCGTACCCTCCTTCGGCAGTCGGGTAAAAAAATCATTTAGATTTTCCTTAGGAATAATAGCATTATTTTAACAATGTTCAGAGACTACTATCTTATAATTCTCTAAGAAATATTTCATTGATATTAAAAGCGGAAATATACATTCACAATAACAGTAATTGAAGTCTTTTGAAGGGTTTGGCCATCAATGAAGTGAAATTTTTGGTTTGAGAAAGAAAAAAAATCTAACAACTACTTTTCTTTGTCCACAGTGTGGGTGTTTACAAGAATGGCCGTGTGGAGATTATTGCTAACGACCAGGGTAACCGTATCACTCCCTCATACGTAGCTTTCACTGCTGACGGCGAGCGTCTCATTGGTGACGCCGCCAAGAACCAGCTGACTACCAACCCTGAAAACACCGTCTTCGACGCCAAGCGTCTCATCGGTCGTGAATGGACTGACACCACTGTCCAACATGATGTCAAATTCTTCCCCTTCAAGGTGGTTGAGAAGAACACTAAACCCCATGTCTCTGTCATGACCTCCCAAGGCGACAAGATCTTCGCCCCTGAAGAAATCTCCGCCATGGTCCTCACCAAGATGAAGGAAACTGCTGAGGCTTACCTCGGTAAGAAGGTGACCCACGCAGTCGTCACAGTCCCCGCCTATTTCAACGACGCTCAGCGTCAAGCCACCAAGGACGCCGGTGCCATCGCCGGTCTCCAGGTGATGAGAATCATCAACGAGCCCACAGCCGCCGCTATCGCTTACGGTCTTGACAAGAAGGAAGGCGAGAAGAACGTGCTGGTATTCGATTTGGGTGGTGGTACCTTCGACGTGTCTCTGCTTACCATCGACAACGGAGTGTTTGAAGTAGTAGCCACCAATGGTGACACTCACTTGGGAGGTGAGGACTTCGACCAGAGGGTCATGGAGCACTTCATCAAGCTGTACAAGAAAAAGAAGGGCAAGGATATCAGGAAAGACAACCGCGCCGTCCAGAAACTGCGTCGTGAAGTTGAGAAGGCAAAGAGGGCTCTGTCCTCCAGCCACCAGGTCAAGATTGAAATTGAATCCTTCTTCGAAGGTGAAGACTTCGCCGAAACCCTCACCAGGGCTAAGTTCGAAGAATTGAACATGGATCTCTTCAGGTCTACCCTCAAGCCTGTGCAGAAGGTGTTGGAAGATGCCGACATGAACAAGAAGGACGTCGATGAGATCGTACTCGTCGGAGGTTCCACCCGTATCCCCAAGGTTCAGCAACTGGTCAAGGAGTTCTTTAACGGCAAGGAGCCTTCCCGAGGCATCAACCCCGATGAGGCCGTTGCATACGGTGCCGCCGTCCAGGCTGGTGTACTCAGCGGTGAACAAGACACTGACGCCATTGTGCTGCTCGACGTCAACCCTCTTACCATGGGTATCGAAACCGTCGGAGGAGTCATGACTAAGCTGATCCCCCGTAACACTGTCATCCCCACCAAGAAGTCCCAGATCTTCTCCACCGCCAGCGACAACCAGCACACCGTCACCATCCAGGTTTATGAGGGTGAGCGTCCCATGACTAAGGACAACCACTTGCTCGGAAAGTTCGACCTTACTGGCATTCCTCCCGCGCCCCGTGGTATCCCTCAGATCGAGGTAACCTTCGAGATCGACGCTAACGGTATCTTGCAAGTATCTGCTGAGGACAAGGGTACTGGAAACCGCGAAAAGATTGTCATCACCAATGACCAAAACAGACTGACACCTGAAGACATCGAAAGGATGATCAAGGATGCCGAGAGGTTCGCCGATGAGGACAAGAGACTCAAGGAGCGTGTTGAGGCCAGGAACGAGTTGGAGAGCTATGCTTACTCCATCAAAAACCAGCTCCAAGACAAGGAGAAACTTGGCGCTAAGTTGACCGATGAAGAGAAGACAAAGATGGAAGAGGCTATCGACGCCTCCATCAAGTGGCTCGAAGACAACCAAGACGTAGACTCTGAGGAGTACAAGAAACAAAAGAAGTCCCTGGAGGACGTCGTCCAGCCCATCATTGCCAAGTTGTACCAAGGACAAGGAGGCATGCCCCCGCCAGGCGCGGGAGGTGAGGAGGAAGACTTCAAAGACGAGTTGTAACCAAACAGACTTTAAAACGTGTGATCATAGCCAAATGTGATCTCCGACCGCTGCAGACTGTGCCCCGTGGCGTGACGTCACGCCGCATAGCCTGCACCGGGCACGGATGCGGAGTGTTTTAGCTCGTGTTGTGTATATTTATTGTATGTCTGCTGCGAGAGTGTGAGCGTGCGAGTGGCGTGTGCAGCGGGCGGCCTGCCACAGAGCCGTGATCTGATCTAGTTTCTGCCGCCGCGCACGCAGGTCTGAATGTTGCGTGAATTTAATTGTAAAAATTGATGCATTTTTATTTTTAGTAAAAGTAATAGCGAGAGGCCTGATTCCATGACTTCTCATTATCGATTCATGTTACTGTCATCATCTAATCGATACGAGTCTCATAACATCTAAGAGGCTACCTCAGTGTTCTTAAACTGTATGTATGTAATTATTTTGAGACTGCAGAATTGTTAGTTCATAATTAGCAGAATAATTAAATAATTATGTAGTAATTAAATAATTTCAACTGAAGTACGGAGGAGTACATAAATAAAACAATTTTTCTAAGGACATCATCTTTTATTTTCTAAGAACCCAACGTGTAATAATAATAAAGTAAAAGAAGAATAAATAAAGAAAATTAGTCAGCACAGACATTTCTCAGTTGAGCGCAGCACTCGATGTCGAAATGCGGTGCAGCGATCACAGCTGCTTGCACCTTCGTTTGTACTTTATCTGTGGGATAAAAAATAAATTAGTTTTGCTTAGGCAGTAGTAATCTCTACTGTCATTCATAGTATAATCCAAAGATTACTATTATGGTATAATCTAGTTTTGTTCACCGCCGAGAATGCAACAAACTGCTTACATCTAAACTTACTCAAAACTCTTAAGCCACAAACAATTTGTATATAAACAGTTTCAGAAAGAAAATATATAAACGTGTTTCAGAAACAATCATTTTGTTTCGGTAGACACCGTGTTTAAGAGTGAATTATTATGCTCCCCGATATCAGGATAGGGACAAAATTAAGATTGCAATTTGAAAAATAAATGTGGTACCTACCTAATTGTCAAACGCGTAGTTATCTGCTGCAATCCGTTGAAGGAATTTTTAACATAATCTCGTGCACTTGACTTGTGCGACTTGAATAAAATTGTGAAGTGTAGAAACGTGGGGGCTAGACAACCACTTGAATCGTGCTGTTTACGAAACGGATATAGGAAACTACCGTTTCCTGATAATATTGATAAGCTACGTGTTGATTATAATAACTTTTGTTGCTATCCAATTATCAGATAATATCAACTTTTAAAGAATTTACGAGAACAATAATAAAGGTAACGATGTGTCGTGCGTGGCGTACAAAATGGTGCCAATCGGTGCGGAAAAGTCGGCATGACGTGCAAATATCATTAATATTTTCCATGCTAGATTAACACGACATCATGGGCATCATATCGCCGCTATTAAAAACAAACCCCATTGCTAATAAATAGTAAATGGGTTTAATTTGTTAGCGGTCGCCATCGCTAGCTAACTCGACCCACTTACGAAATGGCTGCCGTCGCGTACATTGCCCTTGATCTTGAACGGTGAATTCACATTGAAATTATCTACGCTAGTGCTAAGTATATACGTTTTGTATCTACGTTTTCCTTAAGTGATTCCATTTTTAGCTCTAAACTGAAAACTGTAGGTACAATTCTATTAAAGCAGTCATCATTATTTCAGCCGGCAGACGTCCAGTGCTGGATATAGGCCTATAAGCATCGCCCCAACGCCCGGTTCTGTGTTCTTCGTATAGAGCGGTTCCCCATGGCCTTCATCAGGTCATCGTTTTACCTTTGTGGGAGGCTCAAAAGCCGAGAGTTTCTGGAGTGGCGACCTCGTGCCGTAAGACGCAGCGTTGAAGACCTCCCACAAGGTGGACCTAAAAATTTAGGTACCTATCAGCCCCCCCGGTGGGTTCTCGCCACAGAAATCTTAATAATGTTCCCGCATTGTCTAGGCGGGGGGCTCAATAACCATACCCATGGTGAAACGAATAAGCCGACGACGTAGCGGCTAACATGTAGGTTGCAGTGCTGCTGGGCGACATCGCAACTGATGCGGGCCGCGATGTCGTATGGGGCCTAGGCGGGAGAGGAGTATTGCGGTGCGCCGCTCTCCCTACCTTCCGCGGCCTGGACAGGGTTGCCACCGTCTGATGGCGGACGCGGTGCTGCCGCAGCGGAGGAGTGTCGGTATAGCGTTGGCCGCCCGCCTTATCTCCTGAGGCCGAAAAATGGTAGATGGCGGGGCCATTGACCTTGACCCGTCACAAGGGGACCAAGGTAGCGCAGTACTTATTTTTTAAATTAAATTTGCTGTAAGCAAGGATCTATCTCTACCTACGTACCGAAAGGTGCGTTGCCATCTATCTCCACAGCCGATAGTCCTGCCGATGCCCTTAGTTCCGCTAACTGCTCCGTGAAGTATAAGTCCCACTGTTGGTAGAAAATAAAGAAAAAAGGAACTGATTTATTGAAATTCGTCCAAAAGACCACCCACAAGAAGCCGGGCGAGTACGGCCTCTGTGATAGGCTTGAGTCACGCATTTTATCACGGTTTTTGCTCCCAAACTGTGATAAAAATTTGTGACCCAAGCCAGTCACAGTAGGCCGTGCTCGTCCGGCACCCTACGTTAGTGAAATGGGAAATCTACCAAATAAATGATGATTGTAAATTGATGATTATAAAACGAAATCGTGGACAAACCGATAGATCAAAATAAGTCCATGTAGTGTCCAATTTTTGATTTCAACCTTATCAATCTACATTTACTTTCATCACTTACTCTGCAGGTGACTAGACCGTTAACAAATTCGACAACGGGCGATATATAACGCATACCTTTTTTTTTTTTTTTTTTTAGCGTGGAGAAATGCTCATGCATACTGCGCTACCACGGGGAGATAGCGCAGTTATGTGGGACTCTAACCCACTAAAACTCCACGGTGTCCTCCTGTGCCGCTTATGGCGGGAACACGGGTACGCGTTAGCACTCACCGCGAACCCGCCGCGGCTGTCCGTCACCGGACCCTCCTCCGGGGAGTACCCCCCATCACCGGCGCACCAGAACACACTGTGCGCCGTGACCACCCCAGGGACCAAACTAGCACGTGGGTGCCAGACGACCCCGTGTATGGCACCCTTGGTCCCCTTGTGACGGGTCAGGGTCAATGGCCCCGCCACCTACCATTTTTCGGCCGCAGGGGATAAGGAGAGCGGCCAACGCTATACCGGCACTCCTCTTCCCCTGCGGCCCCACCGCATCCGCCATCAGACGGTGGCGACCCCGTCTAGGCCGCGGAAGGTAGGGAGAGCGGCGCACCGCAATACCGGCACTCCTCTCCTGCCGCGGCCTCCAACCCTCAGCTGCGATGTCGTATGGGAATGGGAGACCCCATACGACATCGCGGCCCGCCTCAGTTGCGATGTCGCCTAGGCAACACCGCAACCTACATGTTGGCCGCTACGTCGTCGGCTTAACGGCAAAAGCCCTGACGAGCGGCCCCTCCTAGGGTTCCTCTTCGCTTCACCGTGGGTGACCAAGCCACGGTTACTGAGCCCCCCCGCATCGACAAAGCGGGAACCCACCGGGGGGGATATAACGCATACCTAATTATCACATTCCCGAAAATAAAAGTCACAGTTACTCCTAACTCATTCAAATCACGCCTCATAACGGTTAGGTAGGTACTACCACTGTGATATCATCGAAGCCTTAAACTACGGCCTGTCGCCCGGAAGTCATTGACTTGTCAAATATGCACACAGCACACCTTATTAACATGGTTATTGCTAAAAAAGAGCGTATTACGTACGCGCGTGAGACATCGGACTAGATTTTAAATGTAGGTCAGAGTTGATTGATCTGCCTTTAATGACTATTATAAAAATAGTTGTGTTAGCGGTACCTAGATGGTCCAAAAATTGGATGAGTTCTGCCAGGAGAGGAGAGGCATTATTTGAAAGGGAGCTGCTGCATACTCTTAGACAGCAGAACCATAAAAATACTAACGGTCACATTTTCTTTTGTCGCTTGTTGGAGGAACTATGGGCTAAAATAACACAATCCGGTTCCCAAAAAGCAGCAGACGGGATGAAGCTTATATTTGAAGGATTAGAACATTATTACAGTACTCGCAATTTAAAAGAGGCGATGTAGAAGTCATTCAAAAAAGGGTGGCAGAGGAGCTGAGCAATCCTCTGCTACCCCACTTGGACAAGCTGATCGGCAATCTGCAGTTTCAACAAATTGACGTTCACAATACAAGAACGAAGCGCTTTTGCTGACGCAGCAAAAAACTGCATACTGCCCTACATAGTGGATATTCATGGCATGCGTAAAAAAAAACCTGAGCGTAAAATTTCAGCTCAAACCCACGGGAGGAGAGTCATATATAATAGCAAGATTTGTTTACAGACACCGGAATAAGTGAAAGTAAATAAAAGCTTAGTAATAATGCTAATAACCTCATATTCCCTCCGGACTTCATCGTGGTCCGGGTGGAGGACCACCCTTGGTCCGGAGCCCATCGGCACAGTCTTGCCGGTGCACGTGTCGAAGCCCTCGTTCATAGTCCGCTTGCGGCACGACTCCAAGTCCACGTTCAAGAATATTATGCTGGTGGAAGCGGATTTATATAAGTATCGTCGGTGCCACTAACTTAACTTATGGTCCTTGATTGTGTTGCTGATTCTACATTAGTTAAATTACATCCAATTCAAGAAAAAGAGCAACACAGTGTCTCTGCCTTGTGTGGCCTATTTCAGTTTAGTTTCAATAACTACCTAGAAGGCCAGAACCTCGGTACATCATTCACTGAAAGCTGTAAATGCGACAGCTTATCTTACAGGGCTTGCTATTTGTCATGGTGGCCCAGTGGCTAAGACTTCGCCTCTCGTGATTGAGATCGTGGGTTCAAATCCGGGCAAGTACCAATGTGACTTTTTAAGTTCATATGTACTTTCTAAGTTTATCTTGGACATCACAGGCATAGGTGAAGGGAAAACACCGTGAGGAAACCCTGGACAGTCTGAAATAGCCAAGTCAGAGGCCTGTGGGGTTCCCAGAAGCGGGTTAATTAACTCTGACACCAGATGTGGCCATATCATCACACGAAAAAAAAACTTTTTTGCAAAAAAATACTACCGACTTACAAATGAAAAACTACAAAGTGAAAAATAACTTAACTTTTGGAAGTCGGTGTCTTTCGTAGGTACCAGTTTTTTTGCGATATGGACACCCAAACGATATGGACTTCCAAAAGTTAAGTTATTTTTCACTTTGTAGTTTTTCATTTGTAAGTCGGTAGTATTTTTTTGCAAAAAAGTTTTTTTATTTTCCCTTTTAAGGTCCCTATAAGTCCAAAATAGATTAACCGAATAATATGAAACTTGAACATAACCGGTGAAATGAGAGATCTGTGTACCCCTTTAGAGCGTACTGGCGTGATGTTATGTTATGAAATGGTATAAACAACAAACTGACAAGCGAGCGAGTTTTGTCCTTATTTATTGAAGAGTTCTGTTGTGTATCTCCGAAGTTCTTCATCAGACCTTCACCAAATTAAAATGGGACCAATTTCGAAACATATTCCTTCAAACAAAAAAAGAATTTTCAAAATCGGTCCACAATTGACAGAGATATCGGTGAACATACACAAAAAAAAAAACAAAAAACAAACATAAAGTCGAACATAGAACCTCCTCCTTTTTTTGTAAGTCGGTTAAAAAGAAGAAAGAGAAGGGCTTGCTAAGCTAGGGCTGTATATACATATTTTAATTTTAATGTTCAAGCTATCAAAACTCCACAGACGCGATGGGCATGGATCGATATCTGAAGGAGATGAATTAACAAAAAAAAGAATCATAAAAATCGGTTCATCTAGTAAAAAGTTAGCGTCTATGTTCTCGCCATACTTCTTGGCCACCCTGAAATTGGCTATAATGGCTGCGCAGTAGAAAATCACATACAAAAACAGCACATTTTCGTGCCTCGCGCATCCGGTAAACCAACTTCAGGGCGGCCAAGAAAATTGGCGAGGACTATACAGCTGATAACGAACGCTGGCAGTGTCGTGCGCAAAATTTCTGACTGAATACCTACCATCCAGGCTCAGTATTTCAAAGCAGACGTGAACCAATCGCTTCACGACTTTCATTTAGAAAGTGGTTTTAAATTGGAGCAAGCAAAATTACAAAACGAAAATGCAAGTTGTAGGTACTCGTCTTATTGGTCTGACGCACGGTAGCAATTATAGCGAAACAATTTAGCACGGTGCCGGTGTTGACAGCAAATTGGGTAAAAAGTGCAGATTTATTCTGTGTCAATAAATTGCAAGATCTGGAAATTTGTTGGCATTGTATGGGCATAAGATGTGGTGTATTTAGGAACACACCTACGTCGTGAGGAAAGTTTGAAGATGGATGGGGAGGCTTGCAAATTTAAAAGAAGACTAAAATTATGGTGGTACCCTGACCAAAAAATCGGCATGAGATATGAGCATTCCTATTGGCCTAGCGGCACTGGTGGCGCATGAATTACAGTAGTGAATACGCCCAGATTTTAGAATGAAATCTTTAATTTCGGATTTGGTAGTTTTTTTTGGAATAAGGTAGGTACCTACATTTAAATAAATAAGTACCTATTATATATTTTTGCAATCACATTTTAAAACCCTTTATTTTGATAACCCACACGATGGGTTATGTAAAAAAAATTAGGGCCCCCACATTATGGCGCCCCTAATCAGGCATTTTTACCCGACTGCCGAAGGAGGGTAATGTGTTTATCAGTCTATGTATGTATGTATGTAAATATGTATGTATGTATGTATGTTTGTTCCTATATGGCGTTCCAGAGAACAAACGCGTTGGCCGATTTTGATGATTCATACGTCAATCGATGCGTCTTAACCCTGCGAGTGTCATAGGCTACATTAAAATTGGATAATAGAAAAATGGCGGATTTTGGGTGCCATATTGTGGGGGCCCAAATATTTTTTTCTTCCAAACCCATCGTGTGGGGTATCAAAATAAAGGGCTTTAAGAGGTGATTTCAAAAATATATAACACATATATGTTTAAATGTATCTAATTTGAAAAAAACTAACTAAAAGTTATAAATAAAAACACTTAATTCAAAAAATCAAAAAACCCGTCTGCTTCAAAAGCGAACTAAAAAGTCGTAAACAAGGAAAAAATCATGCTGTGCAGGCGGAGGATACACCAGATGGTCTGGTCTGGTCAGCCAGCCCGCGAATATGTATCCTCCGACTGCACAGCATGATATTTTCCTTGTTTACGGCTTTTTAGTTCGCTTTTGAAGCAGTCGGGTTTTTTGATTTTTTGAATTAAGTTTTTTTCTGTTTTCAATTTTAATGTAGCCAGTGACACTCGAATCGATTGACGTAAGAATCATCAAAATCGGCCAACGCGTTGGGTGTCTAGAACGCCACTTATGAACAAACATACATCCATACATAGACTGTTAAACACATTACCCGCCTTCGGCAGACGGGTAAAAGCGATGGATGGATTTGTGTGAATAAAGGATAAAGGTAGGCGGACTAGGCGGATGATAATGATTTGCTACAAGATAAGTAAGTAAGGAACTTAAGGTTGGCCTAGTCGATCATTCTTCGATAGAAACGTAGTCTGGGAATTACTCCACTTTTGACGGTGTACGTTCAAAATAAAAATAAAATATCAATGCGTCTCATCTGCATCATAATCTAGCCTTGTATGGAAACAAGGAAAAATATATATTTGAAAGTTATGAGCGTCGAAAGTTCCATATTTCAACACTAATTTTAAAGCATCTTTGGGCGGCAATAAATACCTTAAGAAAAAAAAACTTAATTCAAAAAATCAAAAAACCCGACTGCTTCAAAAGCGAACTAAAAAGTCGTAAACAAGGAAAAAATCATGCTGTGCAGTCGGAGGATACATATTCGCGGGCTGGCTGACCAAAATCTGGTGTATCCTCCGCCTGCACAGCATGATTTTTTCCTTGTTTACGACTTTTTAGTTCGCTTTTGAAGCAGTCGGGTTTTTTGATTTTTTGAATTAAGTTTTTTTATTTATAACTTTTTAGATAGTTTTTTTTCGAATTAGATACATTTAAACATATAAGTGTTATATATTTTTGAAATCACCTCTTAAAATCCTTTATTTTGATACCCCACACGATGGGTTTAGAAGAAAAAATAAATTTGGGCCCCCACAATATGGCACCCAAAATCCGCCATTTTTCTATTGTCCAATTTTAATGTAGCCTATGACACTTGCAGGGTTAAGACGCATCGATTGACGTATGAATCATCCAAATCGGCCAACGCGTTTGGTCTCTGGAACGCCACATAGGAACAAACATACATACATACATAGACTGATAAACACATTACCCTCCTTCGGCAGTCGGGTAAAAAGGAATATTGCAAAACGGTCACCGAAGAAGGAATAGATTAGTAGTTCAACAATGCAAATAATTTTATTTTGAACAGATACACTAAGTCGTTTTTAGGGTTCCTTACCTCGAAAGGAAAAACGGAAAATCCTTATAGAATCACTTTGTTGTCCGTCCGTCTGTCTGTCAAGACCTTTTTCCTCAGGAATGCATGGAGGTATAAGCTGAAATTTATTTAAAATACTCAGGTCTACTGTCCCTTAAAGCTGTGAAAAAATCAAACTTCTAAGTCAACGCAATCAAAAGATACAGCCGTATAAGCCGCAAATTTCCGAAAATGATCGACACTCGCAAGGAAATCAAAACCTAAGTAGTAAGTACCCTGGTACTTCCCGTAAACTCAGGTCTCAGAATCTTGAAATTTGGTACGAAGCAACGTCTTATAGCACAGATAAAGGAATAAAATAGTTCGGGGTGTCGACTAGTGAAGTAGGGCTCATTTGAAACACGGAGATAGTTCCTTGACATTCTAGAGCTGAGATCCGAGAGGGTGTGAAGTGACGACGGATAGATACAGATTGCTATGCGTTCAAGGCTAGGCAAGTCTTGTCTTTCGATACGCGAACAGCTGCAGCAGTAGAAGTTAGATTAGGTAAGTCATCACTGCAACTGGTCACCTTTGTTTTAAATCTAAGGGCCTTATTTATAAACATCTCGACGCTGTTAGGCAACTGGATTAGGAAATTCCTATTTTTTTTAATACTTATAGATTTCGCCGTTCACAACAGCGTGCTGGTGCCTACACTTATGTATGGAAGTGAAGGCTGGGTATGGCAAAAAAGACATGAAAGTAGGATTAATGCAGTAGAAATGCGCTCCTTGCGGAGTATGTGTGGTGTAACTTTAACTGATAGATTGAGGAATGAGGTAATAAGACAACGTTGTGGTTTAAAAGAAGATGTAGTGACTAAAATTGAAAAGGGTATGTTAAGATGGTTTGGCCATGTTGAGAGGATGAATGAAAGTCGACTAACAAAAGGTACAAGGCAGACGTGAATGGAAACGCCGGGAGGGGACGCCCTAGAAAGACATACATAGACCTTATAGGGATGTTCTTCAGAAAGGCCAAGTGCGCAGTACCCATAACCGGCGTGTGTGTATGACTAGATGTATGAATGTGTGTGAAGCAAAAGAAGTATGTAAGGATCGTAGCAGGTGGCGTTCTGTAGTTTCCGCCTACCCACATGGGAAAAAGGCGTAAGTTTATGTATGTATGTATGTACTTATAGATTTTTAATTTAGAACCCGCTCGACAGTACCTACCGAGATATTTACAATGACTGATAGTTAGTGATTGCACTCACCGATTTGGAGGAGTGCACAGTGCGTCCAACAGTTCGAAGTCGTTCCCATTTGTCGGGTAGCCAGTCATTACCCAGCCGTTGTCTATGCAGTCCTGTTACATGTCACAAAGCCTTCTCAATGAATGTAATAAGTAAAAATGCTATATAAGGAGGTAGGTACATAAATATACAACGCGCGGTGCGTTCCTACCGCTGGGAATGGGCCTCTCCATTATCTCCATTGCTCCCGGGTCCTGGGCAATATCTTGCCAATTTAAGGAAGACATCCAAATCCATGACGTTCGTCCCGTCTCGTGATTATTAAATAATTACACCTTATATTTTCTGCTTTATCATTAGCGCTGGGAAAAGTCTTCACACAATAGTTGCATGAAGATGGACAGCGCTGCTAAGGCCGGAGTGGAAAGAAGTGGCGAGACGACCTGGATCTGCAGCCTAATTGTGTAAGTAAATTCGGCAACGGAAACAATCTGTTTCTTTCCCAAAAACACACACATACACAAAAAAGTTCAATAAAGATTCAACTTTTACTTTTACTTTTTATCTTTTGCTGGTGTACTATATGGGCTAGCTCGAGGTGGAGTAAGTAAACACTTCTAAGAAGCACTTGCTGGGCAGCCTTTGCACAGCGTTTGAAATGTATAGGTCTACCTGCTACATAATAAGAGTCTGTCAAAGCGCATAGGTATTTCCGAATTTAGTTAGATTGACACCAAACGTCTTGAAGTCATGAGTTACGTTTTCCAAGTGGGGGACCTCTCGCCTAAGTGGCGCCCACTGGTGGTGTGAATGTTAGGCATAATTAGATTTTGTAAAACCAACCGCAAGCGTAACCCCCTTGGTCGCTTACCACCGGCGGCCTAATTGTGTAACTGAATTCGGCAAAGGAAACAATCCGGAACCTTCCCAAAAACACACACATATACACTCTGAAAACGAAGCAAGTTGCTTCTTTCCTAAAATTGATTTTGACGTAGAATTGATTGGTTAGTTGAATGAAAGCGGCAGAATCGAGAGAAAACTTCACTCAATTCTAATTGTATAATGCAAATGTCATATAATTGACAAGCGTTATCTTGTTTCGTCGCTGTCATTGATGCCAGCGTTGCCAGAACGTAACTTTTGTTACATTTTACGTAACTTTTGACCGTCTCACGTAACCTCCATGTAACACTACTCAAAATGTAACTTTTACGTAACTTTTAGGACTTACTAAAAATATTAAAATATTTGCCCACAAATAAAAAATAATCGTGAAACGTAACGAATCTTAGAAAGCTTTTGTTTGTCGTGTTGTCGCACCTGTGCCCTAACTTTATTCACTCACACACGTGTATATCTAAATCTTCCATCCCGCTTACTCCGGCGAGCGAGTGAGCGTCGTGTTTTGTTTGCTAAATTTTTATTATCTCCAAAGAACAGTAAATAAATACGAAAGGTATTATCTGTGGATGTAATTTTATTAAATTTATTTCGTCAATGGTGTAGTGATTGGTTTGTTTTCGAATTGTTTGTGCTAATAATACTTGGTTATTAAATGTTATATATAATGTAGTATTAATTTAATATTTAATTGTTTAGGGAATCAGTAAATCAACAACAAAATCGTATTTGCAACTGAAATATGTTTATTTTTATATCAATCGTCAACTAAATATCAAGATTATCAAGTCAAATAGCATAATCTATGTGTGCCATGCACTGCACATAGCTTCAAGAAGTTCATTTAGCTATTTATTACTCATTGTCAAGTAACTTTGGTTTCGTTTATAAGAACTAGAGTGGGCTGAGTACTTACCGGCCGGCGTAACCTAGATTTGATTATGTTTATCGATCTTTTCGCTAATGCGACCAAGTAGGTACCTAGCTACTTAGTTGTTTCTTGTTGTAATTTGAATTTTCTAAACTAAACGCAATGGATTTACCCGTGGTAGACGTGGAAGAGGGCCCGCCCGCGCGAAAATTCAAATAATGGGCTTGTTCCGCTTACTACAAAGTAGAAAAAAAGTCAAATTGAAGTATTTTATTATTTAGTGTCGTTTCCACATAAAATAAGGTAACGTAACTTTTCTCATGAAAATGTAACTTTTTGAGAGGTCTCATGTAACATTTGACTATCTGCCATTGGCAACACTGATTGATGCACACACACATTGATCAATGTGTCCAATAATTTTTGGCGCCTAGGATAATAGGATTTGTCGTTGCACTTATTTTTATGATTTACTCGTATTCGTTTCTTAATTAACACGTAAAAGTGTAAGTCAACATCTTGATTGATTGTGAAAGTGATTTAGTGTGCAATTAATCCGTGTGTAAATTTGTAAAAGTGGCCCCGACGGGCTACGCCTACGCTCTTACTTACTTCCTTCGGTCTGCCTAGTGTTCTGTGCGATTGGTTTTGAGGGATCGGTCCATCCAAATGATTATCAATGGAATGGATTATCAATTTTACATACCGCCGAAATACTCGAGAGCTCCAAGTAAGTAGCGTGAAGTTAACCTCACTTTTAGTTATCTTCTAATTAGATTTTATTGTTTTTTCAGCATTCACAATGTCACGAGGTTATTTGGTGCATCTCGGAGAAGAGGAGCTCCTCAAAGCAATGCTTAAAATAAAGTAAACCGTAGTCTTTTGAGTAGTGCCAGCAACCCTCTCGATTTGCCACACCACAATAACTTCGTGGCTAACTTTAGGATCACCAAACTTCAATTCTTGAAGCTTTATGAGGAAGTGTTTCCACTTCTAACTCTCTTCTTTCTTCTGCAGTTCGCCCTCAGCTTAAGGTAACTTTTAAACCTCTAAGTACATATTGTTAGGTTTAATCTTTACAAAGTGTGTTAGACAAAGGCTGGCAAAGTTAAATTATTTATTTCTAATAAACCGTTTATGCATTATCAACCTGCCAGTCAATTAGTCACAAAGTTGAAGCTAGTATTTCAAAACCTAGGTAATGTATGTGGGGCAGAAACTCAATGGCCAGTAAAACCCAGTTACTTATAAAAAAACCAAGCACAATATTGGTGCATGTGGAAAATGGTCCATAAATAATTGCTTAAAGAAATAATATGTTTGTGCAGGTTTTAGCAGCAGCTGCTTTTATGCTTATCAAAAAACTATTGGTGTATATTACCATCTGGGGCTATCACAAACAACCGTACATGATTGTCTGTGCGAGGTAAATGCTACTTAAATTCTTTTGTATTTAAACCCTAAGTTTCTGACATAATGTTCTTTTTGTTTAAGGTTACTGAGGCTCTCAACAGCATTGAGATTCTTCGAAAATATATTAGTTTTTCTATGACACAGGAAGAGAAGGGTTCTGTAAAAAGGAAGTGAGTATGAAATGAAATAACAATGAAAACAAGTGGAATACCTATATATCTATACCAATATTAAAAAGAGAAAAGATTTTCTGTTTGTTTGTACCAAATAGGCTCGGAAGCTACTGGACCGATTTAAAAAATTCTTTCACCAATAGAAAGCTACATTATTTCTGAGTGATATAGGCAATTTTTTAATCTCGAAAAACGGGTCTTGTGGGTGGCCCACAGGAGCGAAGCCGCTGGGAACAACTAGTATTAATATAAAGTCATAAACATCTATGACTATTATTTACCATTTTTTACACAAAAATGATGAGAATCAGCATTTATGTAATGCAAATTTACTTATAGTGTTTGATTTTATTATGTATTAAATAAATACATAATACCTAATCCTAATTATTTGATTTCAGATTTATGGATATGTTTCAATTGCCCGGTGTGTTGGGTTGCATTGATGGAACCCATATTGCTGTAATCCGACCTCATGAAAATGAGGAAGCTTATTTCAACAGAAAGCTTTATCAGTTTTAATGTATTCATTGTAAGTAGGTATATTTCTTTCTTTTACTTTTTTTTTGTTGTAATTAAGTTGAGACTAAGTTTTTGTAATTAATTATATCCTTCTGATAATTTGAACATGAACAGAGACTTGATTATTAAAAGTTTAACCAGTGTTATAAGTATGTATATTAAATAAAAAAAATCCCGCACTACTAGAACATACATAGGTACTATTTGTATAGTATATATGGCAGGATATTTGATGAGATTTAATTGTTTGTTTAACTTTTAGATTTGTGATGCCGAACTACACATTCAATATCATGATGCGTCATTCTGGGGTGTCTCCCATATTTGGAAACAGTATCCTGTCCAAAATTTCATGCAGAACTTACATGATGAAGACGAAGTATGCTGGCTAATAGGTAACCAAAATTATTGTTATATTTTTGTTGTAGGTAATTAAACAAGATTGCCTATACTGACTTATTTTTTCAGGAGACTCCGGATACGCGTAAAGATCTTAAGATCTTCAAAAATCCATGTTGACACTCGCAATGTGGTCGAGCGCTGCATTGGAGTTTGAGTCGCTGGCGATGTTTACTAGCTCACAGGGTAATACATTATTCTCCAATTGCAGCGATTGTGACCAGCCAGTCCATGTACAAAAAGGTTCTTCAACAATCTTTTCACAATAGTGTGCTGGTGCCTTTACTTATGTATGGAAGTGAAGTTAGTTGTGCAAGACTGCATAGGTATTTACAAATTTTCCTGCTTGCCCACCAAAAAAGACATGAAAGTAGAATAAATGCTGAGGAAATGCGTGTTTTAATGATAGACGAGGAATGATGTAATAAGACATGTTGTGGTTTAAAGAAGATATAGTGAGAGACATTGAAGAACATGCTTAGATGGTGAACACCCATGCTGGTAAGAGGATTGAATGTAAGGAGACTAATAATAGGTATTTACTAGGCAGATTTGTGTACTCATGACTGGCGTGCGTGTATGACTGGATGTATGAACGTAAATTAAGCAAAAGGAGCATGTAATTTGATACTTGCAATATTTTTTAAGTAAACAGGATCACAGTTAAATAGATTGCGGAATGGGCTTACCGGGGAAACCTTGTTAAAAAAAAAGCCAAGTACACTATCTGTAATAGTGTTAATTGTTGTAGTTATAGTAATTGTTTAGTTTAGTTGATATGCACACGTTTCCACACAGGAGATGTGGAAACGTGTGCATATCAACTAAACTAAACAATTACTATAACTACAACAATTTTTCATATTCTTGATTTTAATCAGTTGTAAATAAATACATTATCACTATTTTTTGTTGTATTATTTTCTGTTCCTACCCATTTTATACATACACTTAGCTAGCTGCTGACAGCTTATAGGTCACTAACGACACATCAAAAATTCCAAAAAACTTTTTTACAAAAAAAATCTACCGACTTCCAAATAACAAAACTACAAAGTGAAAAATAACTTTATTTTTGGAAGTCGGTGTCTTTGGTGGGTACCAATTATTTTGACTTCCAAAAATAAAGTTATTTTTCACTTTAGAGTTTTTTCACTTTTAAGTCGGTAGTATTTTTTACCCGACTGCCGAAGGAGGGTAATGTGTTTATCAGTCTATGTATGTATGTATGTTTGTTCCTATGTGGCGTTCCAGAGACCAAACGCGTTGGCAGATTTTGATGGTTCATACGTCAATCGATGCGTCTTAACCCTGCGAGTGTCATAGGCAACATTAAAATTGGATAATAGAAAAATGGCGGATTTTGGGTGCCATATTGTGGTGGCCCAAATTATTTTTTTCTTCCAAACCCATCGTGTGGGGTATCAAAATAAAGGGTTTTAAGAGGTGATTTCAAAAATATATAACACTTATATGTTTAAATGTATGTAATTCGAAAAAAATAAAACTAAAAAGTTATAAATAAAAAAACTTAATTCAAAAAATCAAAAAACCCGACTGCTTCAAAAGCGAACTAAAAAGTCGTAAACAAGGAAAAAATCATGCTGTGCAGGCGGAGGATACACCAGATTTTGGTCTGCCAGCCCGCGAATATGTATCCTCCGCCTGCACAGCATGATTTTTTCCTTGTTTACGACTTTTTAGTTCGCTTTTGAAGCAGTCGGGTTTTTTGATTTTTTGAATTAAGTTTTTTTTTTATAAAAAAAGTTTTTTTTATTTTTCACTTTTTAGTTGTACCTCTCTAATAGGCAAGTAGTTACGTAAGGTACCTATGATGCTAGAATAGATTACCCGAATATCATGAAACTGAACATAACCGGCGAAATGAAAGTGCACCAAGGTGAACTGTACACATCTGCGTACCCCTTTAGAGCGTACTGGCGTGATTTTATGTTATGAAATGGTATAAACAATGAACAAACATGCTATTGCAGCAATCCCGAGAGATTTGTCGTTATTTATTGATGAGTTCTGTTGTATATCTCCGAAGTTCTTCATCAGATCTTCACCAAATAAGAATGGGACTAATTTTGGAATATACTCTTTCAAACAAAAAAATAATTTTCAAAATCGGTCTACAATTATGGAGGATACATATTCGCGGGCTGGCTGACCAAAATCTGGTGTATCCTCCGCCTGCACAGCATGATTTTTTCCTTGTTTACGACTTTTTAGTTTGCTTTTGAAGCAGTCGGGTTTTTTGATTTTTTGAATTAAGTTTTTTTATTTATAACTTTTTAGATAGTTTTTTTCGAATTACATACATTGAAACATATAAGTGTTATATATTTTTGAAATCACCTCTTAAAACCCTTTATTTTGATACCCCACACGATGGGTTTGGAAAAAAAAAAAATTTGGGCCACCACAATATGGCACCCAAAATCCGCCATTTTTCTATTATCCAATTTTAATGTTGCCTATGACACTCGCAGGGTTAAGACGCATCGATTGACGTATGAACCATCAAAATCTGCCAACGCGTTTGGTCTCTGGAACGCCACATAGGAACAAACATACATACATAGACTGATAAACACATTACCCTCCTTCGGCAGTCGGGTAAAAACCGGCCAAGTGCGAGTCGGACTCGCGCACGAAGGGTTCCATACCATTTTCGTAAAAAACGGCAAAAAATAACGTTTGTTGTATGGGAGCCCCCCTTAAATATTTATTTTATTTTGTTTTTAGTATTTGTTGTTGTAGCGGCAACAGATATACATCACCTGTGAAAATTTCAACTGTCTAGCTATCACGGTTCATGAGATACAGCCTGGTGACAGACAGACAGACAGACAGACGGACCGCGGAGTCTCAGTAATAGGGTTCCGTTTTTACCCTTTGGGTACGGAACCCTAAAAAAGAATTTTCAAAATCGGTCTACAATTGAAAGAGATATCGGTGAACATACATAAAAAAAAAACATACAAGAAGTCGAACATGAACTTCCTCCTTTTCTGGTAAGTCGGTTAAAATAGGAAATAATTAACCTAAGAAATAAGTGACAACATAGAAAATAACAAAGGACAATAGATTGAGGGCAGATTTTTCAATCGTCAGATCCGAGGAATTAAAATGGGAATTTGACAGCACAGCTTTTGCATTGAAAATAACTTTTTCAACGCAAAAGCTGTTTGTTGCATTGAACTACTGCTGATATTTATTCTTCAGGTAAACACGGTTATCGGAACATTCAAAATTCTATTAATACGGAAGGTCCGAACTTTATAAATAGTTATCCATTAACAAATAAAAACCAATGTATTCTGAAAATATAATATTTATTCAAATAGTCAGATGTCATACATGAAATAATTTATCCATCAAAGACAAAACAATGTCACCTATTAGTAGCTAATTTAACAAAAGTCAAGAAGGAAGATCAAGGGCGGATTTAAGATGTGCGTTTCGACGGCGCGGCCATAGCGTTTTTTTTAAAAAAAACTATGCCAAGATAATGTAAAAATTTGTAAAAGATGATTCCCAAAACCATAAAGGCGAATGGCAGGCTTGTATGGGCATTTCGAACCGCTAATAAAAATTCGTGTTTTGGGATATTTTTTGTTTTAATTGGTAGTTTATATGATAGATAATCCCTTTTTAAATTCTTAGATTTTTAGAACTTGGGACGTATAAGTTATAACCAGTTTTATTTTTTAAGGTTATGTACTAGTGTACCAATGTTACCTATAGGTAAATGTTACATATTGTTACATAATGTGTAAAGTAAATGTTCTAAATTGTTTTTTGCTATCTTTTTGTGTTTTATTTACTTACCATTAAGTAGGTAGATTGAGATGAGGATTGTACCTATTCAGAGCATTATAAGATACCTAAGTCCAGCAGCGGATTGCAACAGTTTGATAATGATGAGTTCGATTATATTTAGTGTTATATGTATTTCTGAATAATTAATTATCATTTTAATATTTGAGTTATTTTACAAAAGGCAACTTCTAAAACATTACTGCGTTTAATGTACGATTTGATTACGTTTATTTATTCAAATCTTTTTACTGATATTATTTATTAATCCGAAGTTCTAAAAATAGTTAACTTCATAAAAATAAATGGCTTAGTTGCCTTAATAAGTGGTATAAATTCTATAACCGAACAACGAAAAAAGTATGCGGTACGAAATCTGCCGTTCACCTTTGTCAAAGTTATGGTTGAAAAGTTTTAAGGGTTTGAACGTGGCCGCGCCATTGAAACGCGGCGAACCGCGCGGCCACGGAGATCTTTAAAACTAAGCGTTGCAGAGATCTGAAATTTAGGTACATACATAAACTCACGCCTTTTTCCCATGGGGGTAGGCAGAAACTACAGAACGCCACCTGTTACGATCCTTACATACTTCTTTTGCTTCACACACATTCATACATCTAGTCATACACACACGCCGGTTATGGGTACTGCGCACTTGGCCTTTCTGAAGAACATCACATATAAGGTCTATTTAGGTACATAACAGAATGAATTTGTAAAAATATAGAAAAAAATCCTAGCTTTATATTTTAGGAGCTGTAACACTAAAACTCCATGGCCGCGCCATTGAAACGGTGAAAAACACGTTATCGCCGATATCTAGCTGAAAAATAATCGCAGAGGTCTGAAGTTTTTTGTACTACATAGATTTTGACCTCATATTCACAATTACCTACCCTGAAAACTATGAAAATGACACCCATGACGAAAGTTTCAAAAATGTCAGTAGGCGCCATCTTAGAATTTTATTTTGACCACAAATTCGCATTTAGAGATCCAAAAACCCTGAAAATGACACCCATGACTAAATTTTCAGAAATTACGGTTAGCGCCATCTTGTATTTTCATTTTGACCTCATATTCACAATTACCTACCCTGAAAACTATGAAAATGACACCCATGACGAAAGTTTCAAAAATGTCAGTAGGCGCCATCTTAGAATTTTATTTTGACCACAAATTCGCATTTAGAGATCCAAAAACCCTGAAAATGACACCCATGACTAAATTTTCAGAAATTACGGTCGGCGCTATCTTATATTTTCATTTTGACCACATATTCACAATTACCCACCCTGAAAACTATGAAAATGACACCCATGACGAAAGTTTCAAAAATGTCAGTAGGCGCCATCTTAGAATTTTATTTTGACCACAAATTCGCATTTAGAGATCCAAAAACCCTGAAAATGACACCCATGACTAAATTTTCAGAAATTACGGTTAGCGCCATCTTGTATTTTCATTTTGACCTCATATTCACAATTACCTACCCTGAAAACTATGAAAATGACACCCATGACGAAAGTTTCAAAAATGTCAGTAGGCGCCATCTTAGAATTTTATTTTGACCACAAATTCGCATTTAGCGACCCTGAAAAACAAGAAAATGACACCCATGAAGAAAGTATCAAAAATTTCGGCCGGCTCCATCTTGTATTTTCATTTTGTCCTCATATTTGTAAAATGCTACCCCAAAAACCATGAAAATGACACTCATGACGAAAAGTTTGGCAATTTCGATCGGTGTCATTTTGATTCAATAACAGTAGAACATTTTTTTTGCATGAATGTGTCTATTTAGTCCGTCTGTTTATGTTTTCAAAAACATAAATAATTATTTAGATAGTCAAAAATTGTATGAAATACGACTTGGGGCATTTTTATTAACTTTTAAAAGCAATAGCTAATTAAGAGGCGAGTCCTTAAGAAACACCTAAAAAGGCACTTACAGTTTTCGTTATTTCTAAAGATTCACTGCGCTGAATTACACAAAAAAAAAAATGAAGAACCTTAACAGATGTGCCAACAGTTTCACCGCGAGATATTTGTAAAACCATCCTAAGTTTCTAAAAAAAAAATTGTTGAAATCTCTCAAAAACATCTAAATCGACCTTTTCTATTTGCACTATTGTCATAATTCTAGAAGATTTTTTATAAATCTCTTTGGATATATCGTGACACGAAAGTATGAATATGACGTTCACCGTTTTATTTATCTAATAAGTCACACCAAATGATAGTAATCCACGTTTCAACATTGTTATTTTTTCTACACAAATTGTTTTCTATTCCCCATACATTTTAGTATGGAGCGTTACGCTCCAGTAATTTGTTTTATAATCGACCACGCGCGCGAAAAATTTTCAGTGCCGTCTTAGACTCCAAGGTGAGAGCACGTCCGTTTTTTTTCCGAGCCGAGTTCGCAAAACGTCTACGCACACATACACAATAGGCATAAGGGTGGGTCGCGAGTGTCGTGACATGACTGTAGCAAATAAATGGACCAAATCACGTTTTTGGTAATCATGTGTCTTGAAAGCCATACTAATGCAAGCAACTGAATTCAACAAATATAAATGGTGACATTGGCACTGATATTTTTTTTTGCCGGTAATGAAAGCTTACACCTTTTTTATTGCCGTAATGAAACTTGTCTCAAGATTAGTCAACAATGCTAAAAGCTTAATTTATAAAGTCAATAGTAATATAGCAGAGGTTTTTAAAAGTGTTGTTGCAAAGTTCGTAGGAGGAAAACTAATTAATTTCTCAACTAGACAATCTTACGCAGCTCGTTGTGCAACGTGCGTTGTGGCATTTAACATTGAGCAGCCACAAACCTACTTGTACAATAAAATCATACACAAAATACCTAACATATTTATAAGCCATCATGAGTTGAAAAAACCGGCCAAGTGCGAGTCGGACTCGCGCACGAAGGGTTCCGTACTTGGCAAATTGCGGTTTACGATTTACGACGTATAAAAAAAAAAACTACTTACTAGATCTCGTTCAAACCAATTTTCAGTGGAAGTTTACTTGGTAATTAATGTACATCATATGTTTTTTTTAGTTTTATCATTCTGTTATTTTAGAAGTTACAGAGGGGGGGACACATTTTACCACTTTGGAAGTGTCTCTCGCGCAAACTATTCAGTTTAGAAAAAAATATAATAGAAACCTCAACATCATTTTTGAAGACCTATCCATAGATACCCCACACGTATGGGTTTGATGAAAAAAAAAAAAATTGTGTCAGTTTCAAGTATGGGCACCCCCAAAATTTATTGTTTTTTTTCTATTTTTGTGTGAAAATCTTAATGCGGTTCGCAGAATACATCTACTTATCAAGTTTCAACAGCATAGTTCTTATAGTTTCGGGAAAAAGTAGCTGTGAGATACGGACGGACAGACAGACAGACATGACGAATATATAAAGGTTCCGTTTTTTGTTTGCCATTTGGCCACGGAACCCTAAAAAAGGTTCTAGATCTAAGCAATAAAATAAATAAATTAGAGAACATCATTCAATCAAGCATTATTTTTTGTACTTATCATAATAATAATTTAAATGTTGTATTACATATAGTAATTATTTTTTCTAACAATCAAACTACACAACCGATTACACTGTGACCCCACCCTTTATTCACGACTATATTACTATGGGCACGCGTGCCGTGCGGAGCGGTGAATCAATAGCTAATACATTGCGCGTTTTTGAGACAAGCTTACAAATCCTTCAGAAGCGAACGCGCATTGAAGCTATATTATGCCCGTCGCGCCGCATAATTTTTCACTTGTTCTTGGGTGCGTGTACACTACAATGTGTGATGTAAATGTGTTAGTGAAAATGTCGATGTGTGGGTTCTAAAATAAGTTCTCACGCTCGCAAACCTGCCTCTTAAGCCTTCTCTACACACCTTTGCTGTGACAGTTTTGTCGGTATAACGCACACGCGAGCGCGCCGCTCGCTTCGCGGTAACAGTGGCGCGTTAAATACCTACAACAGCTAGCCAATCGGCGCTCCGCCCCGACCCGCGCTTTCCCTCGACCGTACCGCTCGCGCAAACGCTGATTATCATCTTTCAATTTGCAAGTGCGTATATAGAATAGTTATAAATATTTAATTGACAGATATGAGTAGAGTGATTATCATTTCAATAATATCTTAAAAAGCACCCCACGCTTTATTTTTTTTTTTGTTTTTTTTTTATTCTGTGTGAATTATATAAATATTATTAATTTATATTTATTGAAATTTTTAACACTATTCTTAATTTAAATTTATTTTCGATTTTTTAGTTCGGTTTTCTATAAAACGCGTGTTTTTTAGTTTTTTAAACTATTATTTATTTTCTACTTTTTAGTTTGTTTTTTTTTAATTCTAATCGACAATTTCACCGAATGCGAATGGCTAATAAATTCAGTGTCGCTTATTTATAATTAATAAAAAACGAAAACTACAAGACTGTATATCTATATATCCATGTAAAATAACATGGTTTTTTCTAGACAAGCGTGCTTCACCGTCGACCACATCATCGCTTACCATCAGGTGAGATAGTGGTCAAGCGCAAGCCTATTAACGATAAAAAAAAATAAAAAAAATATATATCTATATCTACAAATATTATGTACATTTATTCTACCAGGGGCGCTTGTGCAGTACCTTCCTTATAGTCTATACCAATATTATAAAGAGGAAAGATTTTTTTGTTTGTATGTTTGTTTGTACCGAATAGGCTTTGAAACTACGGGACCGATTTCAAAAATTCTTTCACCATTAGAAAGCTACATTATTCCTGAGTGACATAGGCTATTTTTAATCCCGAAAACGGGTCACGGGAGCGAAGCCGCGGGGAACTGCTAGTAGGATATATATTAATAGCTGTTTTTTCGGCAACTAATTTTGAACAACTTATTTTTTTTTTTTTTTCAAATTAGTGCATTGTCATCGGTCCTCGATAAATCTAAAAAGTTTGAACGAAATCTGGATCGTGAAAAAAAACGAAAAGTGGGTCAAAATCGCGCTAAAAGAAGTCGGTTACAAACATACATACAGGTGAAGCTAATATAAAGCGTGTAAAAATTCGCTATTTCAGACAGAAATAGACAAGAGTTGCACTCATGTTCTTTCTGTTATTTTATTTCATATATTTTAACAACTCTTTTTTCATAATCTTCCAGAAAAATAAGAAAATTATAAAAAACATCGTTATAGAAG
Source organism: Orthosia gothica (assembly GCA_949775005.1). Classification (NCBI taxonomy): domain Eukaryota; kingdom Metazoa; phylum Arthropoda; class Insecta; order Lepidoptera; family Noctuidae; genus Orthosia; species Orthosia gothica. The sequence continues at coordinate 2,291,721 of OX459048.1, read as the reverse complement.
TCCTTTTCAGTTTTTTTTATCGAGCGACGTTTTCGATATCATGTTTTGAATCTCAGAAATAAAAAGTATATATATATTTTTTTTTGCTTTTAAACTACCACTATTTGTTTATTTAATAATGAATCAAAGAGATGTAAAAGTGAGACTACCTGCCCTTAAAGTCAGTCGCAACAGGATGACAGAAGAGCCTTTAAATGGATTGGCTTTAATGCATATCCATCAAGATGTTGCAAAAATTGACGTTAATGAAGTGCTGGACATCTTTACCAGGAAACATAAAAGAAAACTGTCTTTATTAAACATTTAATTTGTCTATTGTTTTGACACCTTCAGAAACCTTCCTATACATTGAACTTGTAGAAATAAAAATGAAGATTCTTCAAGTTTATTTCTAACATTTATTGTTGTTTTTTTTTTGCCCGCCCGCCCTTTGTGCCCCTCCCAGAAAAAAAACCTGGATCCGCCCTTGTCATACATGGTAAAGTATAATTCTCATAATCAAATACAAAACATGTTAAAAGCCAATAAGTCAAATATGCCCAAAATCAACGATTCCTAAATAGGAATATTGATTTTTGAAAACTCTAATAAAGCAGTTTTAGTTGAATTTCATAAAAATCGCGCCCAAGTCTCTACTCTCCCTGCGCCTCTGTTGAGGACTAGCGATAAACATTCAAGTTTTTTTTTAGTCCTCGAGAGACATTGCAGGGCCTTAACAGAATTCAGCATATGGCTGTGGTCAGGCAGAGCATACAATAATTTTTACACAAATCTACACTATATTAATATAGGCCCTATATTATTATAGTGTGGCCCTATATATTCAAACATTCAAATCTTTCCCCTATATTATAGGGGAAAGATTTGAATGTTTGAAATGGATGAACTCAAAATCTACTTCACCGATTTAAAAAGAGTCAAAGGGTCTTTAAGTCAAGAGTGAATAGGTTACTTCTAGGCAAGCGTGCTTCACTATCAACCACATCATCAGTCGATATAGTGGCCAAAAGCATCCTGCTGCATCCTCAGAACATTCTGCTGAATCCTGTTAAGGCCCTGCAGGGCTTCTGCAGTCATCTGCTTGTGTCCATCCGAGGAGGGGCCATCCGATTGTCTGAAAACATAATTTAATTTGGATTCTTAGATATTTTGAAATACAAAACATAATTATGTATCAATGGATTCTAAAGTTTTAGTCATATTTAAGTTTTTCAAAACAAATAGATAATACATACATGGTCTCCTCGCCCTTGGCATGGACGCACACGCACCATGAGTTCCTTAAAAATTAAATAAAACAAATGTTTAATCCTCCAATAAGAATAATCAAAGTCAAATATTTAATTGCTTATTACAGGTTATTACAAATAATAGCCGATAGATACACTGTGTTTTAACCTTATATAATAAACTAATATAGTGTATATTATTTCTACATATAACAAAAAACTGTAGTTTGGTCTATTGGTCTCACTGGTTAAGTCCTAAGGGAATAATTCCATGTCAATTTTTAATTCTATTTATTATAATGTACAGATGTCACTAAATGATATCCATCAATAAAATAAAATGAGTGTCATGCTATGTCATTCAAAACAAGTATTAAAGAATATACTTTATTGTACACCATAAAAGTTACACATCTATTTTATAAGGAAAACTTTATTATACGGGTACAAAGGCAGTCTTATCACTGACAGCGATATATACCAGAAAACCAATATCTATTTGCCCTCTATATATTTTGCCTTCTAATAACAGAAACAAATAAAATCATTGTACCTTTTGCAACATTCCAATACTATTATAAGTTAAATAAAATATTTAAGACATGACAAGCATTATTAAATTAGATAAGTCAAATGATATAGCAAAAACATAAACAAATCATTGTAGTTTTGACATACAGTAGAGTCCGTTTATTATGACATCGAAAGGAATTGACAAACACGTCATAATATGAGGACGTCATACAAAGCGTTTTGTGAAAAAGACACTTTTTTATGTAAATATGTACTTAAGTATTTACAAATTTTCCCACCACAATGTTTTGTCGAACTTTAAAACGGCTGATCCAGCTTGCAGAACAATTGAAGTCGAGAATAACAAAACGCGTGGCAAAAACATTTGTCTTTTCATGAAGCATAGGGCCGCTGACAGGTATTCCTTTGTTTCTTATGATAAAATGGGTCATAATAAGCGACATATCATCAAGGGAAGTCATTGTATCCGACTTTTTTATAAAGAATTTTATATGAAAACCAAACTTCGTAGTGTAATTACGTCATAATAATCGGTTGGTCAATATAAGCGGAGTCATAATAAACGGATTCTACTGTAATTTATAGTGACCACCCACCACTAAGGGTTTAAATATGCACTTCTTTGGATGAACTTTAAATTACAACAATGACATGATGGGCAGATTTTATGGGAAATTTAGGTATAGCTTGACATGTCGTCATCACTTCACAACATTACAACTAATTTCATGTAATAATTACACCTACTTTAAGCCACTCCTTCCCTGTTTTAGAGCAGCCGAGCCCCACGCTGTTGAAGCGGGCTGCGAGCTCTTCCCATTTGACGAGGTTTGCCAGCTTTTCCCTGGGACCTTCGTTCGTCTCCGATCCCCTGGCGTTCAGATATTTTAGGATTTGTAGGCATAACTGAAGAAAAAAACAACAGAACTTAAGTAAAAGCAACAAACGTAATACTCTCTTCTAGAGTAGGGTTCTGTTATACTTATCTTACCTTACAGAAAGAAATTGTTAGCTAGGTAATTAGGTACTCACTTAATTTCAGCACAACAAAGTTTTTTTCCTCCTAACTGCCGGTATGTTTGTAAGGCTAGTTTAATTTAAACCTAACTATTAACATGTAATTTTGTTTTGTTATTAGTCATAAGATTACTACTATATTTATAACTAAGTTACTTTATAGAAACCTTACATTATTTCAAACAGTGTTGACTGTTGCCGTATGAAATAAATAATACACACACAAGTCACTACATAAATTAAAAAACTATGATTTGCTTTAATTGTACAAGAATATGTAATTACTCATATTTAATCATTGAGATAGGAAATATATTTAGTATGTCTATGTATTCAATAATAATTATGAATACGCAAGGTCGCAGAAACGGCAGAAAACTTATTTATCATAGATTAAAAATCACTACCTAGAACCACTGAATAAATGCGTTTAATTACACGTATTAAGTCACGGCGTATAGCATAGCGTACCGTTTAAATATATATTTTTGCAGTTTGTGGGAACCATTGTACATTTTTAATTAAAAGCATTGGAAGGCCATTAGTTGTAAGTAAAACAAAATTAAATTATGTCATAATTATTTGGAAATAAATCATTCGAGTTTGAAGAAACATAACGCAGTAGATGACCTGCCACTCAAACTAGCTACATATTAGTAATCTGTGAAATGAAAGAAATCAAATTAATGGTTTCCGCACAAATTAGTTTCGCAATTCGAACAAAGTTGTTTGTATGTGTGTGTTTTTTGGGAAGGTTCCGGATTGTTTCCTTTGCCGAATTCAGTTACACAATTAGGCCGCAGGTGAGATAGTGGTCAAACGCGAGCCTAGCAATAAAATAATAAAAAGCCTACCTTTTTCAGCAGCCGTCTCTTGACAACCTCTCCCCTTAGCTCGATGCTGGTCCCGTATTTACGAATCTTTTTCCCAACATCATCGTCCTTTGCTTTGGCCTCGTTGAAAATGGCGTCAAAATGTACTGCAAACGGCAAATCATAATGTTTAAGTTACATGACATTTAGGTAGGTGGGCACAACACTCTACAACAGTTTCGATGCACAGTCAAGGGTCAAAAGTGCTGTCCTACTCTACCACCACTAAAATATCTAACTTTATAGAAGATTTCAATAGTTCTTAGTAACTAAAGTACCTATTGATTAAACTATTCGAGGATGGGAGAACCTTCGTCTTTAAAAAAAAAGTTAAATCAAAAAATCAAATACCCGGCTGCTGCAAAAGCGAACTAAAAAGTCGTAAACAAGGGAAAAATCATGCTGTGCAGGCGGAGGATACATATTCGCGAGCTGGCTGACCAAAATGGTGTATCCTCCGCCTGCACAGCATGATTTTTTCCCTTGTATACGACTTTTTAGTTCGCTTTTGTAGCAGTCGGGTTTTTAGGGTTCCGTAGCCAAATGGCAAAAAACGGAACCCTTATAGATTCGTCATGTCTGTCTGTCTGTCTGTCTGTCTGTCTGTCTGTCTGTCTGTCCGTCCGTATGTCACAGCCACTTTATTCCGAAACTATAAGAACTATGCTGTTGAAACTTGGTAAGTAGATGTATTCTGTGAACCGCATTAAGATTTTGACACAAAAATAAAAATAAAACAATAAATTTTGGGGGTTCCCATACTTGAAACAAAAACTAAAAATATTTTTTTTCATCAGACCCATTCGTGTGGGGTATCTATGGATAGGTCTTCAAAAATGATATTGAGGTTTCTAATATCATTTTTTTCTAAACTGAATAGTTTGCGCGAGAGACTCTGCCAAAGTGGTAAAATGTGTCCCCCCCCCCTGTAACTTCTAAAATAAGAGAATGATAAAACTACAAAAAATATATGATGTACATTACTATGTAAACTACCAGCGAAAATTGGTTTGAACGAGATCTAGCAAGTAGTTTTTTTTTAATACGTCATAAATCGTAAACCGCAATTTACCAAGTACGGAACCCTTCGTGCGCGAGTCCGACTCGCACTTGGCCGGTTTTTTTGATTGTTTGATTTAACTTTTTTTATTTATAACTTTTTATTCAACATGTAAGTGATAAATATTTTTGAAATCACCTCTTAAAACCCTTTATTTTGATACCCCGCACGATGGTTCTGGAAGAAAAAAAAATTTGGATCCCCACAATATTGCACCCAAGAGCCGCCATTTTTCTATTGTCCAATTTTAATGTAGTCTATGACACTCATTGACGTAAGAATCATCAAAATCGGCCAACGCGTTTGGTCTCTGGAACGCCACATAGGAACAAACATACGTGGGACACTCAGAACAATTGATCTATACGTACATATATTTTTATTAAATCTTTTCAAAGTACTTTCCACCAGCCTCTATACAAAGATTCATGCGCCTAAACCAGTTTTCAAAACACTTTTTCCAGTCCGCCGCAGACACCTCGTTTACAGCCTGCTCGAACGCAGCCCGCGCATCATCCGGCGACGAAAATTGTATCCCTTTGAGCTGATTTTTTATTTTTGGGAATAAAAAGAAGTCACACGGTGCTAGATCAGGGCTGTAAGGAGGGTGACCCAGGAGTTTGACTGGCGTGCTGTCCAGGAAGTCCCTCGTTTTGAGTGCGGTGTGCGCAGGTGCATTGTCGTGGTGGAGCAGTAGCCCGCGGAGCCCTGTGTTTGGTCGCTTGTTGCTTATAACAGAGAAAACTTCTGGCAAACATTTGGTAGTATACCATTCGGCATTAATGCTTCTTTGATCCCGTAAGGGAATTGATACCAAGTGGCCAGTCAAATTAAAAAAGCTAGCGATCAAAATCTTACCCCCGCTTCTAGATCGCTTCACTTTGGTAGGCGTTGGCTCATTTTGAAACACCCAAACAGTCGACTGGCGCTTGGTTTCTGGGTCGTATTGATAAATCCAGGACTCATCACCTGTAACGATGTCGTAAACACGCCGAGACGAGCCTGCTTCAAATTTGTTAAGCATATCACGGCACCATTCCACCCGGGCCTGCTTCTGAGCATCGGTGAGGTTGTGCGGCACCCAGCGTGATACTATCCTCCTCACGCGAAGATGGCTGTGTAGAATCTCGTGAACGCTTCCCGATCCAATCTTCAATATGTGTTGAATCTCCTGATATGTAATTCGCCTATTGTCTTGGATTAAATTTTTCACTGCTAGCACGTTTTCTTCGGTAACAGCCGTCAAAGGGCGACCGCTTCTTTCGTCATCCCCCAAAGTTGGTCGACCGCGCTTGAATTCGTTATACCAACGATACACGGTTGCCTTGGAAGGGCCTTCATCCATGAATGCCATTTGAAGTCTATCGTACGATTCATCCGGTTTCAGGCGACACTTGAAATCGTATAAAATCATAGCTCTAAAATGTTCCCGGCGCAGATCCATATTTCAGTGAGACACAATACTTTGAATTAACTTGCAAAAAATGTGGAGGGAAATTTTGAAATTGGAACTTACTTATTTTTACTTAAAAATAATCATATTTTCGAAAAACATTATAACTGGCCAGTCTCCCATATATAAAAACTTTTTTTCGCAATACTTTCTGAGGGGCCTGGTACATACATAGACTGATAAACACATTACCCTCCTTCGGCAGTCGGGTAAAAAGCTTTAAAAACACTTCAGTCATAGAGTATGAGTATGACTACACTTTGACCCTTGTGTATATCTACGATTAGGATGCCAGTAGATGCCGGAAAAATACACATTCGTATATTTCCTGAACCCAGAAAGTAGTGAAAACCTTTGGATTCTGTGAATCCTCTCTCTCTACAGGTGGGTTGAAATTGTATTGTGTTGTATTGCGACGCGCCTCGACCGTTGCAGCTGACCGTCAGCCATCATTCATCACCATTTTAACCGAATGACGTCCACTGCTGGATATAGGGTATAGGCTTCCCCCAAGTGTCGCTTCATCGATCGGTCCAGTCCGTCTTGCATCCGTCTTCATCGCTCCAGTTAAATGGAGGCCTTCCAACGCAGCGTCTTCCGCTCCGCGTCAGCCTTTACTTACAATAAGCAAACTTCTCTACATACGGAAGACCAGTCCAAAATGCTTAGCAAGGTAGGTGGCTTGAGTGCTGCGGCCGGAGCCCCGCGGTCCGAGTAGCAGCACCCGGTACACCGATGGGGCACCCACTGCGTTGATGCCCTGGCTGATGCTCTGGTGGCCCGAGTTGAAGGCGCGCACTGCGTTGAAGCATTTCGTCGAGATAGTGTCTATGTTATCTTCGGGATTGATGTGCACTTCCTGTAGAAAATATTACATAGCTTTATACCTGGGTATAGTTCTCTCCAAACTTCTTGGCCCCCTTGGCTTCAACGGGAGAAGCCATTGAAAAAAAAATGCAGTGTTTGCATTTCAGATCGGGTTGATAGCCCGAAAACAGCACATGAGTGAGAAAATTTTGTCTTACTCATGGATCTTAGCTTCGGCTTTACCATCTCGATACAGAAACAGGATTCTCTTTATTAAGTTACGCTGAAAAGGTTTGGTTTTGTTTTTGTTTGTATTTTAATACAGCAGGTTACACCTGCAATACATAAAAATAAGTCGTCTTCGTCCATTGGCTCGATGTTCGCAGCGCAACTGCGAGCTTAATCTTAAGAGCATATAAATATATGCGTAGACGCAAGGTCGAATAAGTTTGTAGATAGCCATGCTATGTGTGCATATGGCTGCGTGGAGATCCTCGAGAAAATTTTGTGCTAAAACAGCAGCGCGCCATAGAATGCGCACCGGCAAGCCAACTTACTAGACAGCGGCCTACCTTTATCATAACGGAACATGTATACCGGGATGGTAGCCTATGTGCTATTATCTTTATTTACTTTAATAGGTTCCCAACTTTTGTAATTAAATAAATAGGTAAATCGTTTAACAATCAAAAGTATGTCACCTTCGCCGTAGCCCTGTACGCATACTTCAGCCCAACGAAGTCTTGCTGAAAGAAGTTCCGAGGTGGAGTGTGGTTGCTTACGGCCTTCGGCGCAACCGAAGGTGTATTCATCAGCACCAGCGTCACCGTGGGTAGGACCCCATCTTGCTGAAGACAGCGGGCCTCGCGCACTGTGCACGGGTGGTCTACAATCACGCAATCATCATTATCGTCTTTATTATCCTTGCAATAGATAGAATAGTTACCTGTAAAAAGTTCTATTTGACAACACGGTTGGCGTAGTGGTTGAGCGATCGGCTGCTGCGCTGCGTGTCGCGGTTTCGACACAGGGCAAACCACCTAGAGGAAGAAGTCTGTTACGCTGGTCCAGGCCAAATCCGTACCTCCTTGTACATGAAAGCCTCAGAAGCCGCACATGTTGCTGACAGGGAGCAAGTGGAGAAACATAATCAAGAAGAAGGTTTTGAAACCATGATGTGGTCACGACCCCCAGCATCAACGCAAGGAGGAGGATCTTTGTCAATACGTGTCCAATATTTTATTGATAACCTAAGTGATGGATCAAATTTTTTTTTTTTTCAGGAATCATACCTTTTCGTTTGTCGATTCCTTCAGTCTGAAGTTGAGCTTATTACCCGCGTCATGCCGCAGAGAAACTCCAGCATTTTTTTTTAGTTCTGTGGGGATCTATATCAATATAGAGCTATAATAGCCGTTTCAGGTCCTCTAGAAAAGATACCGTGTCCGTGTAAAACAGTGGTGATGATGAGATAGCGGACGAGGAAGGAAGGAAGGAGGAAGGATTACCAAACATCATCCATCCAGCTTGTGGCACTGGTTCGCGTACAGTAAACGCCTTAGTTACTTCCGACATCAAGACTGGGTCCATGCAACCAGGAACGTAATTATCATGCTGCAAAATATTGGTGCTACTAAACGATTATCACCACAAATCATTTCATCTGTGAAATTGTGTAACGGACCTTACTTTCTCATAACGATCTATCACGCAGCGACGTGTTATAACGTAGGAACCGAAATCTTTCATTAATTGTTTCGCCAATCCTTTGATATCTATAATACACAAGAAAATTATTAATTTCTAACGGAAAATGATAAAAGAATTGATTTGAAGGACGTCACGAATAGCGCCAGGATTTTGGTCATCAACAGGAGACCCACGAATGGGTTTATCATCTTTGGCACTTTGGATTTTAAATTTATGGGATAGGTTAACGCCTAAGTACTTGTTCACGTTGACTCGCGGGCGCGGTGGCGGGCGCGGTCACGAAATATCAAACATATGGCTTAATATCCAAGTGTTCACGTACGAAACGCACGTGCGGTGTAAGTAGCGGGCAAGCTAGCGACTGGCGCGCGCGCGCCGCTCGCGTCAATATCAAACGCGTGAGATGTTTGTGTGTGTTCACGTCGAACTAGCGGCAGAGCGCGCGTTTCACTCGCGGTGTCAGGTAAGTTCAACCAGTATGAACTTGTCGCTAGAAACGTTAGCGCGTCTTCATCATGTCTTTCAATACAGAAGAGTTTAGTTTAGTTTTTTTTTTGTTTTTTTACAACACGTCACACCCGCGCAAACGCCTGGCGGCAAATGTGAACACGAACCCGCCACGTCTTCGCGACTGCACCCGCCACCGCGCCCGCGCGTTCCAACGTGAACAAGTACTAACGCGTTAATAATTATGAATTTATGAGGTTTTTGTTTGGTTCGGCCTGAAAACTGAGAACATTCCAAATTCCATCCTTGTAGGTAGGTAGGTAGGTAGTCTTGATATATATCATAATTATGTCAACCATCAAATAATATAAATAGGTACAATAATTGATGTATCGTGTATAATAACAGCCGCACGGGTCGATCATCAACGTTAAGCAACGGTTGACGAGGTCGGTCCGTGGATGGGTGACCATTTCAACATACCGAGTTTCCTCCGTGCCTCGGAAAGCACGTTAAGCTGGTCCCGGCTGTCATTTGAAGATCTTTGACAGTCGTTACGAGTATTCAGAAGCTTGAGATCTGACACCAGTCTAGCCAAAGGGTACCGACCGTTTTACCCAGTTACTGGGTTGTGGAGGTCAGTTAAGCAGTCACTCTATGTAAAAGACTGGTACTCAGCTGGATCTGGTTAGACTGGAAGCCTACCCCAACATAGTTGGGAAAAGGCTAGGCAGATTGATTGAATTGATGTATCGTAGAAAGCCTATCGCACTATCGCTGTCCCTACACTGCAGACTTCAAAGAGAAAATGCATGCGTTGTAAGGTTAACCAATACTTTGACAAGAATTAGGCAATACTTTGGCTAGGGTACAAGAAATAACTTTACCTACCTATATCGAGTTCTGGTTCAGCAAGTAACAACAACCGCGATGCCTCCACAGTATGGAGGTGACGAAGCGCGAAGACCTTCATTTGTTTTATATGGTCTTTTGGCAGATGGATGATGAGATTCCTGACCATATCCTGAAAGTAATTATAGTCTTGGGACTGGGTATTGAACTTTGTATAAAATATAAAGTAAGTAACTACAATAGAAGTAGATACTAGGTAGGGAATGTATTGCCATTCCAACGCAAAGTAACCAGATAATGATAAAACGATGGCAAAACGAGCTGAGATCCCATAGCTGGAATGCAAAGTCTTTACGAACCCAAAAGCTTCAGGGTCCCAAGCAATATGTATATTGTTAGTCAGCGTGTAGCTTTGCTTTACCATTCCAGTGACGTAAAATCCGTAATCTTATTTTTCTACGGGCAATATAGTCAAAAGTGAAATAAAAAAAACCTTCATCAAAAGATAAACCCGCGCTTTCTCCAATTGTGGCAAAAAAAATGGAGGCATTTGCAGCGGGCGCTTCGTTTGGTCAGTTTCCGTCATTTTTTCGTGGATATGGTTAGACTCTTATAAAAAGAAAACTTTGTATAGTCGGGCGATAAAAAACAGTGAGAATAGATTGGCCGTATATATTATAAGTTTCTCTGTGGAATAGTTATCGAAGTGGTTTTACACTCTTTGAAAATTATGAAATAATAGAAACCAGTGTCAATCTTAGTCTGTCAATAGCACATAACACAAAGTCTAAAATAATAATTTAAGGGAGACATAGACATAACATGTCAATAGTAATTTACTTTTTACCTCACTACCAAATGAATGCACCAAAGAGAATGTTACAGACAGTGGGTAGTTTTGACCGTTTTGACATCTTGAAAAAGGGTTGGTGGCGTTTTTGGACGTTTTTTATGATGTCAGTTACGTTACTGTCATCCACAGAGCTGTACTGTCAATGAGAATGACAGCCGACAGGACACTGTCATTTTGACGCTGTCATTTCCACATGTTTTTGTGAGGTTATGTTTGCGTAATTTTTGTTTTGTTCTAGGAAGCGATTAGCGTTAATTACCGGTTATGTTCGGTTTGATGTTATGACAATAGCCAGTACGAGGGTCAGATGTCGTATGCCTCATCATCGATAAGTATCAGTAGACGAAGGAAGAGAAACGCCATGTGATTTACTCGCTCGTCGTTCGCGACGAGGTCACTTTTTTTCATTTATTTCCAGTATAATTGCGTCGTTGAGCCATCCATTGGACGGATGACGCACTCATGATCAGCGTCCGCTTATTCCGTAGTCGCTTAGCCAGTAGTCTAGCTGTTAGGATGTGTTCGACGAAGACAAGTTACGAGGTACGAGTTGTGACATTATTTTTTTACTTTTATTTTGTTTGGAGTGGCAATTGTTGCGTAAGTTCTGTTTGTAGTTACAACAAACTGTTGTAAAAATATTGCCACATCGCCTACTGCATTTTAGAAAGTTTCCCTGTTGTAGGAAATTAGTTTCTCAAGTTTACATTAGTTAATAAACTTATGATAGGTATTTATTTTCATGCAAAGCTTGTAGGACGATTTTAATTTTGTTTGTTTGTAAACACTAACCAGTTTATTACAGTGTTAGTTTATTTTTATACTTTAGTTCCTTAAATATTTAGGTAGGTATGTCATTTATTTTTAAGAATTATGTCGCACCTTCGGTAGAACAAGGGCATAATTGCAGTTTTTGCTATTTTACAGGAGAGCTATTTTAAGATATTTATTGCATTCAGTGAGGTCTTGCTCTGTTAATATTGCTCGAAAGTTTTTCTTCTTTGCATGATATAAACTATATACTATATCCTTTTTAGGCGTATAGTTAACAAGAATTAAGAACTTTTAGTTTTTTTTCAATTAATTTTAATTTTAAGGAAGGGATACATTTGTGCCCTTGTTCTACCAAAATGTATATTATTTTGAACGGACAAGGGCATAACTGTCTGAACGACTTTGTCCTTCCAATTTTAAAATTATAAATTAGGCATAAGTGTAATAGATGTGGCATTGTCGCTCCAGAAACCAAAAAAATTAAAAGGGCATATTTACCTTTACGACGTTAGCGGTCCAAGTGACGACTGCCTCTCTCCCCGCCGACGGCGCAACTGACCAATGAGACTATGTCCAGCCAAGAGAGCAGTAAAAAGGCACCAATAAGACAAAGTCACTATTTTCGCCTAGCGGATTTTTAAAGGAATTAAATGACTGTCTTTGTTCCTCCAGTTCAAATAGCATTTTTAAGGCATTTCTGTATACTTAACTCATTTTTGCAATTTTTGACAATTGTGCCCTTGTTCTACCGATGGTGCGATGTGATTTGTTATCGTAGCAGGTGGCGTTCTGTAGTTTCTGCCTACCCCCATGGGAAAAAGGCGTGATTTTTTGTATGTATGTTATTTGTTGGGTCACTGATAAAGTTTATCTGAAAGATATTTATTTCAGCAATTTATACAAACTAAATTTTTGATATCCTAGTCATCTTCATTTGTATAATTTATTTATTTATTTAGTAGGATCACCAACGAGTTACACAACATTAACTTATACAAACAATATATAATTTGATACCCTTCTTGTTATGCACACTTAATTATAGGTGACCACAACTTACACATGTTCGAGTTTGCACGCTCTATATAAACATAATCAATAACATTGCAATAAAATTTAAAAATACAAAATTTAAATAATAGAAAAATATCTGAATTTATACATACAATTATGCCATCTATGTAAATCAACCTGATCATCATTGTCAAATCAAATCAAAAAACAGTTTTATTGTAGCTTAAAACTAATTAAATTCTTATTTGGTTTCTTATAATTAAACCAAACTATACAGTATAACTCAAAAAAAAAAACTCAATAAAGTTATGAAATAATTTCCTTTTAGCCATTTAATACAATTTTAAACAATGAGTAATGATTCTTGATCCAAAAATGAATAATACTCCTGATGATGTTCTACAGCTGTCAAGTTTTACAGCGAAATGGTTGGAGCTATCAGCTCTTGTTGACTCAAAGCCATGGAAATTGTCAATTTTCTTTTTAAATGTTTTTAAAGGTGGCTCCCATGCAGCAAAAGGCGTTTGTGAAAAAAAAGCCTTGGCCTTCCCCATTGATTGAGGTATCGTTGGTTAGAGCTCATTGAGTAGATAAATACTGTATTTTTTGTTTTAAAAAATATTGGAAAACAAAGGAATGAGATGCCACCAAAAACAGCTTTTTTACAAATTTTGTTCTGAATTTCTTTTTAACTTCCCATTGACCTTTGAACTTGTAATTTGGTGATAATGTTTATTATTACTTTTATTTTACTAACAAAAACCAATCTATTGAAAAAAAAGGTTTTTTTTTTAATTCCCTCTAATTTTTCCTATTATAACCAACTTAATTTTGCAGTTTGGTACGGAACCCTAAATGTGCGAAGTTCGACACGCACTTGGCCGGTTTTTTTTTTATTTCCTATAGATTATGATTAAAGAAACAATGCACCTGCCATGTTATCTCTTCACCACCCTTGGTTGACTGGTAGAGTATGCCTAAGGTATTAAGTCCTCACTTGTACCTTTATGCATGAATTCTTCTATACATTTATATACAAACATTTATTTATAAATAAAAAATAAAAAAGCGATAAAAAATAAAAATCGTTTTATTGAATTCATATGAAAGTATATACGGTACTAATAACAAAACGCAATTTTCATGATTTGGCTGTCTATTTGTGCCGGTTAATCTTCGAAATGGCTGCACCGTTTTTAATGGGTCTTTCACTGGTAGATAACTGATGTTATAAGGAGTAACAAGGCTACTTATTATCCCGGCAAAATTCTAAGGTCTGGCGAGAAAAAAATTACGAATTTGTCGCGGGCAACAGCTAGTAATAAATAAATATCCTTGAACATGCAACAAAATGTTTCAATTTCAACTTAGAAGCTTTTTTTTTATATTGGACTTGCGTTTGACCACTATCTCACCTGATGGTAAATGACGATGTGGTCGACGATGAAACACGCTTGTCTAGAAGAAACCTATTCACTCTTGACTTGAAAGACTCCCAGGTTGTTCTTGGTGGTGACTCTTTTGCAGTGCGCATAATAAAAGTATTGCCAAAACGTTTGGTGCGTATGGGTGGGATGTCCACCATGTACCGATGACGCATCGCCGTACGTCTTGTAGTCCGATGATGATACGGTCTAGGAGGCATAAGGTCATGCATTTCCAATGCACACTCTCCGAAATTTAACCAATAAAAAACCGACAGGCTGGTAACTCAGCGCCGATGTTCAAGGCTCTGGAGCCGAACCTCAAGTAGACAGACACAAGGGCGTCGCCAACCGATGGACCAGGCCCCCCCCTGGTCAAGCAAGTTGATATATGGTGGATGGGAAAAAGTATGAATTTTAAATATGGTACAGTCAAAAGCATTATGAAGATTTAAACTGGTAGTACGAATCTTACCCCTACGGCGATTGTTATAAGAACGGTTTGAAGTCCAATGGATAACGTTCCACGAGCTCAATCATCGGGGGTTTTGGGTAAACTTCTCGACCACTTAATTACTTGTTAGTTTTCATTAATAGGTTTTCTGTGCACATTCATCATGGCCAGACCATTGACGCGATTTTCCACTATAGTACTTCTTAACCAGGTTTTAGTCCCCTGAGGCTGCTTAACGATTGAATTTGGTAGACCGACCAACATTTTCAACGCTTTTAGTACTCTTTTAGGACATCAACAAATGGCTAGATTTGTTGAGTTTGGTTTATGTTGACTTAGGACTTTGATTTCTTTCCATTTGGCTACTTATTTTTTAGCCTCTATGGGGAGGGATGGCGGCAACTGCCCCTTACTGCCCCCCCTTGGCGACGCCCTTAGATAGACATACTCTGCCTAATCTTTTTCCGCCGATCTTAGGGTTAATTTCCAGCTTAACTGGATGAAGCTTAAGTATTAAGTACCGGCCTTTCACTTGGAGCGACTGCCTATCCGACCTCCACAACCCAGTAACTGGGTAACACGATACTCCTTTGCAAGCATGGTGTTAGGATGATTTTAGAGTCACGCTGACTGTCGGTGCTGACGGTCGCCGCGAGCTCGCGGCTACTGTCAGCGCCGACGCGATGGTTAGCGTGATTCTAAAATTAGCCTCAGAATTTATAACTTCCGAGTACCCCTAATGACTGTCAAATAAAATGTTATTCTTTAAATAACATCAAGAAAACCATATCTATATCGAGTAATAAATTTATTCGTTAAAATATTTTTTTTAAACACACTACACACGTATTCTTCTTAGCAAACCCTTTCATTCGATACCCATATCATGGCAGTGCAAAAAAAATAACTAGTCCGCCATCTTTGGCCGTCCGCCATATTGGATTATAGTGACGTCACTTAGCTATCCATGCATTGTCATCCAAACTAAACGTGTATGCAAAATTTCATCTTTATCAGTGGAGGATAACTGCTTTAACTTACTTATATACATTGCAATTTAAATAAAAGCTTATAAAATTTGCAAGAAACTAACTCCACGGACATTTTTCAATTCATAAACAATTTATGAAAAAGTAGGTATTTGGTTACATTATTCTTGATGGAAAATTAAATATATTTATGTGAGAATAATGTAAAAAAAAAACTAAAAAGACTTGCATGCTAACAGCTTCTAGTAATATTCACATCAAGGCACAAACAATATTTGAAGCCAGAATACGAAATAATAAACAAATGATGGAACAACAAACTCTATATCATACACAACAAAGTTCAAATTTCATTGCAACATTTTACTTATGCACAAGTCTAAAATTGGATTGAAGTTATCTCGAATTTTTAGGAAATAATTTCAAATGGTGGGTATTATCAAAGTTGATAAGGACTGTAATTAAAACTGTATTGACGTAACAAATACTAATTTTAAAGTTGTTTTTGTATTTAAAATATTTTTATTTTATTTTCTTAATAATGATTAGTGTACAGGCTGCCATGTTCAGCAGTAGAAGTCTTTTGGCTGTAAAGATGATGATAATGAGACAGGCTATTCACAAAACCAAACTAAACCAATAATTTAATTAAAAAACCGGCCAAGTGCGAGTCGGACTCGCTCACGACGGGTTCCGTACCATTATCGCAAAAAACGGCAAAAAAAAACATATTTGTTGTATGGGAGCCCCACTTATTTTATTCTGTTTTTAGTATTTGTTGTTATAGCGGCAACAGAAATACATCATCTGTGAAAATTTCAACTGTGTAGCTATCACGGTTCATGAGATACAGCCTGGTGACAGACAGACAGACAGACGGACCGCGGAGTCTTAGTAATAGGGTCCCGTTTTTACCCTTTGGGTACGGAACCCAAAAAAACTAAAAAGAATTGCATGCTAACAGCTTCTAGTAATATTCACATCAAGGCACAAACAATATTTGAAGCCAGAATTCGAAATAACAAACAAATGATGGAACAACAAACTCTATATCATACACAACAAAGTTCAAATTCCATTGTAAAATTTTACTTATGCTCAACTCTAAAATCGATACTTGCTGGCAATGGATTGAAAATATCTCGAATTTTTAGGAAATAATTTCAAATGGTTGGTATTATAAAAGTTGATAAGGACTGTAATTAAAACTGTATTGACATAACAAATACTAATTTTAAAGTTGTTTTTGTCTTTAAAATAAATAATTAATAGTGTAAAGGCTGTGTGCAACACTTAGGCACAGAAAAATATACAAACAGTATGGAAACTACCTACAAACGCTCGAAACGGCACACTCGCACAAACATACGCACCGACTCGAGACCATTAAGGCACTTCTGCAGTACTGTCAGTAGTGCGAGCCGCTTAGGGATCCCGTGGCTGCGCATGTTTATGTGAGTGTGCCGTTTCGAGCGTTTGTAGGTAGTTCCCATACTGTTTGTATATTTATTCTGTGACTTAGGAGAGGCCCATGTTCAGCAGTAGAAGTTGAAATGATGATGATGAGGAATTGATGATATAGGCTGTTCACAAAACAAAACATTACCAATAATTTAAAAAAGGTCTTAGAATAAAACTTATATTGGAACGAAGTACCTTAACGCGGCTTGCAGTACGGGTAGAAGTAGCCTGGTAGAGATCGTCACGTCACGAAAAGCGTTATGCCTCTCGAGACATTCGGTTCCGTCGTATTAGTTAAATGTGACTTTTCGTTTCAGGACGCTGTCCGAAAGTTAAATGTCCTCCAATCAAACAAGGCGACCATAGAGCAGATCCGTAAAGACATAAGAACGGGACAAGTAAGTAACACTCTACCAGAGATAACAGAGGTAAATGCGGTAAATGTTTTTGTGATATCTTGCACTATTCTTCTCACTTCTTTGCGTGAAAACATCATGGCATGTCTTCATTTATGCATGACTAAGGTATATAAAGATCTTAAATCGAAGAATCAAATATGTATTTGGGCTAATCAAGTCATCAAACATCATTTGAAACCATAGATCTCACAAAAATTGAAAATGTTCTGGCTGCTTTGTTTCAAATTCTGTACTTCTGAAGACCTGTGGAAAAAGAGACCGGCTTTATTATTACAAATATTCCTCTAAAAACTTGAGCAAAGACATTTTTCTTTTTTTGTCCAGCTATGGGACAGTATAGGCAGTGGTGTCTCATCCCATACAAAGAAACCGTGCCGACATACTGTACTGATTATACTGATTATTTTTTGTACATTGATCGCGTTCGGTTCCGTTCCACGGATATACTATGGTGATCTAACTATCGCCGTGGTTTCCGAAATATAATCGGTATAATCAGATGAAAAACACTAATTACGCCGGCACGGTTTCTTTGTATGGGATGAGGCATCTGTATGTTAGTATTATATTATCTGTGGTATAGGTTATTAAAAATAAACATTTGTAATTTAATGTTTGTCGATAGCCAGAACATTCTAAGATCTATAATATTCTGCAGTAAATGTTAATTATTATTGATTTAAAATTAAATAGTCAATTAATGTGGCTTCCTGAAGAAGAGTCCTTCAAAAGCTTCATCAGTTCTTATGTATTCCACTCATAATGCGACAGTAATTAAGATAAAAGCAATGATATTCAAATAAACAGATATGTTATAAGCGCGCGCATTGTGAAGACTCGAATAGTAGACAATTGTATTATTTAGTCTTTAGTTTATGTCACGCATGGCGAAGAGCGATACGCTTTGTTGAAAAAAAAACAAAATTAAAAAAATGCCATCGTGTGTATTTAGAAAGTGTACCAATTATAATACCAAATTACATAAAACAGAAGGGATCTCATACCATATGTAAATACGCAATACACCTCAATTTACTAATTTATTTCAATTTTTTTTCCTAATTTTCTGATATTTGGAGGTTACAAAAAGAAAAAACATTGGTTGTCAGAATAATGTTTGTTTACATTCACACGCAAGTGACAAACACTAGCTGTCTCTTTTTTCTTGTTTGTTTTATCAAGCCATCCCTTTCGACATTGTAGTGAAATGTCAGATGAATGAAAAGTGTGTATGTGTGCTGCCGCTGCTGCGCGGAACACTTTTTTCAATTGTTTTGTGAGTGTATAACGTATCTGTTTATTTGAATATCATTGGATAAAAGTCTATTATTTGCCATGCAAGCTATTGTTTTGAGTAAGCAAGGTTTCATACTAACATTTTCTAGCACTTAGTTTTAATAAAAATATATATGTTACAGAAAGTTTTTGATCTTTGTAAAGGGTCAAATCATTATTCATTAAAAAATATCTCATTAACTGAAAATCTCTATAAACAGCATCTTGTTGGGGTAACTTCACCTTTAATATACTCTCTTTTGAATTCAGTTATAGAAGAGGAATGCAATATGCTAGACGAAATTATCATTTTCATTTTAAATGCACCGCATTTGTTATAAAAATTGTGTTTTTTTTTATCGTCGCCCCACACTAGGATTTTTTTTTTGTATCGTGGGTTCGTTTACAAACATATAAACTCACATACACAAACACCCAGAGTCGGAACAACTATCTGTAGGTCATACAAATATTTGTACCGTGCGGGAATCGAACCCGCGACACGCAGCGCATCAGTCAATCGATTAACCACTGCGCCAACCCGTTTATGAATAATGTGACCGAGCCTAATTTTATTTAAGTAATAGTTTGCGTTTAGACAAACCACAAAATTTATGTGATTATTAAACACAGAGATGCACATACACCGTAAAAAAACATTCTGTATAATAAGTACGTGTACCACAGTGTGTCATTATTACTTCTCAAAAAACGGGCAAGTGCGAGTCGGACTCGCGCACGAAGGGTTCCGTACTAGGTAAATTGCGGTTTACGAATTATGACGTATTAAAAAAAAAGCTACTATAACTAGATCTCGTTCAAACCAATTTTCGGTGGAAGTTTACATGGTAATGTGCATCATATTTTTTTTTTAGTTTTATCATTCTCTTATTTTAGAAGTTACAGGGGGGCGGGGGGGGGGGGGGGGGACACATTTTACCACTTTAGAAGTGACTCTCGCGCAGACTATTCAGTTTAGAAAAAAAAAATAGTAGAAACCTCAATATCATTTTTGAAGACCTATCCATAGATACCCCACACCCATACGTTATTGAGGAAAAAAAAAATTGGTTTCTGTTTCAATTATGGGAACCCCCAAAATTTATTGTTATTTTCTATTTTTGTGTAAAAAAAATTAATGCGGTTCACAGAATACATCTACTTACCAATTTTCAATAGCATAGTTCTTATAGTTTCGGAAAAAAGTGCCTGTGACATACGGACGGACAGACATACAGACATGACGAATCTATAAGGGTTCCGTTTTTTGCCATTTGGCTACGGAACCCTAAAAAGAGAATAAGTACAGACAGCGTCAACATCTGGGCATACCTCTAATAATATTAACTAACAAATATTTCAGAAATGCACAAACCTGAAGGATATGGAAAACTATTTGTCGAGAACTGGAGTCAGCCTCGCTAAGTTAGATGAACTATCTGTGATACACATAGCTGGGACCAAAGGAAAGGTAAATATTTACTAAACATTTTGAGCCCTATTTTTGCTCGTGTATAAAATCCTTATTAAATAAGCTCCTTTGCAACTGATTAGCAGATTATAAATTCAAATTCTATTTAAAAAATACAACTAAATGTCTGCTAATCACACGGGAATTTTGGCAGCAGCAAAACTTAAGGATTCTCGTCACCGACATACTAACGTTATGTCACGGCACGCCAGTGAAAACGTTAAACTTTGGAAGAACTGAGGCTTTAGTGCGAGTTTTTACTCACGCTCACTCGTGATAACGTTGATGATCTCTTATGTCAAAATGTATACAAAAAAAGAGGTTTCTCCTTACCGTCACCAGACGGCGCTTATCCAGAGGCCTTAGTGCGAGTTTTTACTCACGGTCAATCGCGTTAACGTAAACGTCAATATGTATGGAAACTGGATAAGCGCCGTCTGGGGACGGGAAGGAGAACCCTCTTTTTTTGTATACATTTTGACATAAGAGATCGTTTACGTAACACGAGTGAGCGTGAGTCACGCGTGAGTAAAAACTCACACTAAGGCCACTGAGGCCTTAGTGCGAGTTTTTACTCACGCTCACTCGTGATAACGGTGATTCGATGATCTCTTATGTCAAAATGTATACAAAAAAAGAGGATAGTAAGGAAGGTTTGTTTTGGATAGTCCATTTATCGAGGAAGGTTAGGCTGTATAACATCACGCTACGACCAATAGGAGCGGAGCAGAAATAAAAAATGTTGCAAAAACGGGCAAAATTATTCCTTTTTGAGAGCTTCCTTCCTTCCTTCCTTCCATTCCTTAGAGCGAAGCCGCGTGGGACAGCTAGTCAATGATAATTATAATAGTCACAACGGATCTTTGTGTCTCTGAAGTTGGCTCTGCCAATCATTGCGCAAGAAACAGTTTGTCATCGAGTATACTGCATAGAGTAAGCGAGATAGGACGATGCGGCAAACGTAAGCGAGTGAAAGTGACAGTTATACAATGCTATCTTCACCTTCAACATAGACACAAAAATAGCTACTGCGCAGGGTCTTGCAGCCAACTTCAGAGACACAAAGATCCGCTGTGAGTATTATAATAATAAGCTTAATCCACTTTTAAAACAATTGGGTAGTTTTAAAACACATAGATATGATTTTAGATTGATAGTAATTGTAGTTACAAATGGCTGACAACTGCTTACCACGCAATGGATTCATCCGTAAAATAAATGGTCATCACTGAAATTGGTTTAATCAATGCCAATTATGGTCGATGTGGTGACAATTGGGGTGGGAGAGGAGGGAGGGAGGGGGGCAGTCGTCCACACCTATGATCAGCTGTGGACGTCCTTCGGCTGAAATTATGACAATGATGAATGCCAATTATCCACCTACAGAATCATAGAGGTAGAGACTTCAGTCATTTTTAGGGTCCCGTATCCATAGGTTTAAACCCGGCACCCTATTACTAAAACTCCGCTGTCCGTCCGTCTGTCAAAGGACTGTGTCTTTGGAAGTATGATAGGTAGACACTTAGAAAAAGAAAGAAAGAAAGAAATATTGTTTATTTGCGCTAGGCACGACGCATACCATAAAAAGAACAACTGAGCAAAACGGTCATCGCATAATGCTGGGTCTCATTGGTGAGATATAGCCACAGTGCTGGTTTTAATGGCCGATATAAATCAACATTTTCCTTCATACGTGAGTCCGATTCGTACTCGATCGGTTTTAATAAAACCCACGAACGGGTAAGTAATCGATACCGGAAGCAACACGAAACAGGATACACGATAAGTAAGGGTATTTGAGAACATGTTTGCTAAATACACTTATGAGACAACTTGTTTTGAAACATTATTTACGTAACCGTTTTGTACGATTATGGGCAGGGAACGTTTTGGTTTTTGTTGGTATACAAGGTCAAACTGCTTATCTACGAAGTTTTGCTTGCTTATTTAATTTGACCTTGTATTTTCTTAAGACGGGCCATAATTCTTCGGGCGCACGGTTGGCGCAGTGGTTGAGCGATTGACTGCTGCGCTGCGTGTCGCGGGTTCGATTCCCGCACGGAACAAATATTTGTTTGAGCTACAGATAGTTGTTCCGGCTCTGGGTGTTTGTGTATGTGAGTTTATATGTTTGTAAACGCACCCACGATACAGGAAGAAATTCCTAGTGTGGGGCAACGTTTTAAAAAAAAAAAAAAAAAAAAAAAAAAAAAAAAAAAAAAAAAAATTGTTATACAACTATGGCCATAATAAAATTACAAACTTATCCATTTTTTTTCTTATATCAAGCTTTTTTCGTATTCTTCTCAGTAAATCCTTTTATTTGATACCCATATCATGGCAGTGCACTTAAAACAATTAGTTCGCCATCATGGGCCGTCCGCCATATTGGATTTAGAGTGACGTCACTTAGCTAACCATGCATTGTCATCCATACTAAACGTGTATCGGTGGAGCATAACTGCTTTAAAATTCAGTTGTAAGATTTGACCCGAACACACTTACATACATACATACATCCATACATACATTGCAAGTTAATTAAAAGCTTGTAATAAGTCAGTAGTCTACACACACAGTATCTAGTACAAGTACAAATTGACTCGCCATTGAATAATATCAAAATTACATAAGCTGAAATCCAACTAATTCCACCTTAATAAGGTCCATATTGGATTGACCGCCTGTGCTCCATAAAAAGCCCAACATTGTCAATAAAACTCCTCGTTAAAATTTTCAGGGTTCAACAAGCGCGATGTGCGAGTCCATCCTGCGGCAGCACGGGTTCCGCACAGGGTTCTACTCGTCGCCGCACCTCGTGGCGGTGCGCGAGCGCATTCGACTTGATGGACGCGTCATCAGCGAGGAGCAGTTCGCGAGGCATTTCCATCAAGTCTATGATGTGCTGGAAGGGACTAAGGTAATTTTTACAAGCTTTTACACAGACTTCACCCGTTGTCTGTAAACAAATCTTGCAAGTTAAATTTAACCCACTTCCCGGTGTCCGTTTTTAGGGTTCGGTACCCAAAGTGTAAAAACGGGACCCTATTACTAAGACTCCGCGGTCCGATCTCATGAACCGTGATAGCTAGACAGTTGAAATTTTCACAGATGATGTATTTCTGTTGCCGCTATAACTAAATACTAAAAATGGAATAAAATAAATATTTAAGTGAGGCTTCCATACTACAAACGTGTTCTGTTGCCGGTTTTTCGATAATGGTACGGTACCAATCGTGCGCGAGCCCGTCTCGCACTTGGCCGGTTTCCAACACACGTTTGTTTCTCATGACAATGCAAATTTGACTTTGAAACATTAAAACAACCTCTTTATTATACTGCTTTGTATTCTAAGACTATTTTTATTTAAGTGTATATATAGGTAGTTATTGTTAATTAAGTATTTTAAACGATGTAAATTTTAGTTGAGATAATTGAATAAATACACATTATTAGCCTATTGATAAACTGAAACGGTGCCTAAGGTAGCCGCATGGTGCGTGAGAGGTGTTGACGGCCGTTAGCGAGGACAACTACATACTATTATTGTCCGACCGAAACTTTTTTTTACGACCGAAACCAAAATCGGATTTCGGCAACATTCTCAGTTTCGGCCAAAACCGAAACATCCTTACAAGGGACTTCCTTACTCATGTTTTGAGGGAAAAATAAAGAAAACGTTAAATTATAATCACTCAGTCTTTATGTTTTATCTTCATCAAAATAAATCACACGAAAACTCCAAATAAAACCGGCCAAGTGCGAGTTTGACTTGCACACGAAGGGTTCCGTACCACTATCGCAACAAAACGGCACAAAAATCACTCACAGTTTGTTGTATGGGAGCCCCACTTAAATATTTATTTTATTCTGTTCTTAGTATTTTTTGTTATAGCGGCAACAGAAATACATCAGCTGTGAATTTCAACTGTCTAGCTATCACGGTTCATGAGATACAGCCTGGTGACAGACAGACAGACAGACGGACCGTGAAGTCTCAGTAATAGGGTCCCGTTTTTACCCTTTGGGTAGGGAACCCTAAAATCAAAACGAACTGCAAACACAACCCAGTCACGACATGATTAGGCACATGGACGCGGCAAAATGTCTTCGACGCTTACTCGCTTGGATGAAATTTAACGCGCCGAACATGACCGATCACAGCGCGAGAACTCCCGAATGCAGATTCGGTTTCGGTCGTAGTTTCGGCAGGTTGGTCGCCGAAACCGAAACTCGATTTTTTGCTGAAACTCGACCGAAACCGCCGCGAACATTCGGTCGGACACTGCATACTACTATGCGGTAGACATGTAGATATCAACTTTTCATTGACTAAGCTCATCTTGTACAACAGTGTACGTGTAATTCTGCCTCCTTCTGTGTCTCTCTCTGGGACAGTTTAACTACCACTATTTACACTATAATCAAACTTATCTCGGACTAGTGGGCGCCTCGCGGTTTCACCCGCGTAGTTACCGTTCCCGTGGGAATACAGGGATAAAAAGTAACCTATGTCACCCGGGGATAGAGTAGCTTCCTAACGGTGAAAGAATTTTTAAAATCTGTTCACTAGTTTTTAACCCCCGCCGGAAAAAGCGGTGTGCTATAAGTTTCACGTGTGTTGCTGTGTATCTGTCTGTGGCATCATAGCGCCTAATCGGATGAACCGATTTTGATCTAGTTTTTTTTTGTTTGAAATGTGATTTTGTCGAGAGTGTTCTTAGCTATGTTTGAATAAAATCGGTTCAGCCGTTCAAAAGTTATGGGCGGTTTAATGTTTGAATCGGGGTGTTATCGCAAGATAAATGTGTCGGGGGTTTTTTAAATTTTACTTGTAACTTTATTCTTTACATACAAAAATACAAATCTTTCGTCTTTATAATATAAGTATAGATGTCGTGGCCAGTTTGATAGCCTAGCGGCATTTAGAATGACTCCGATATACTTTAAACTAGGTACCATTTTTCCAGGCGTTTGAGGGTGACATGCCAAAGTACTTCGCGTTCCTGACCGTGATGGCGTTCAACGTGTTCCTGAAGGAGAAGGTGGATGTGGCCATCATCGAGGTGGGCATCGGCGGCATTGTCGACTATACTAATATTTTAAGGTAATTATTTCTCTGCTTGCGTAAAATTCGAACTTATCAGCGGACGAATAACGTTTAATATAGACTGGCAAAAATCTTGTGCCTTTGGATCATCTCTTCGTACGTACCGTTTGATCCTTTAACAATTAAAATCGGCTTTATAAACTCAGCATTAAGGCTGCCCTAGTCGACGGCACGAACTATTTTGTGCGCTGGGTTAAAATGCATGCTATCTCATCCGACAACACGTGCGAAAGAGATAGCTGTAATGAACAGTAAGAAGCTAGTTTGCGTACGAATACACACTTTTGCAAATTTGTAGCCAAATGGATGTTGATTTAGGACGAAAACGAGCGCACCAAATTTAAAATAAAGAGACCTTTGGGAGTATGGGTATCATGAAAAAACTACTAAATGTATATTTTCAAAATAAAATCATTTGTATTGTTGAACTACTAATCTATCCCTGTATGGTGGCTATTTTGCAATTTTCCTTATTCTTGTGCCATTTATTTACGCCCAAAGATGCGTTAAAATTAGTGTTGAAATATGCAACTTTCGACGCTCATAACTTTCAAATAATTTTTATTTTACTTTTTTGTTTCCATACAGGGCTAGATAATGATAAGACAAATTGATATCATTTTTTTTATTTTGAATGTACACCGTCTAACAGTGGAGTAATCGCCAGATTACGATTGTATGGAAGAATGATCGACTAGTGCAACCTTAAGGTTTAAAATAGACCGGCAAAAATAAACTTGTTATATTTATCTATCTTATGAAACCGTTTCTTGTTCCAAACGGGATTCAAATCCTAGTAGAGATGACCTAGATCCCAGAAGGCTGGAAAGTCTCCAAAGTTTCTGAAGATGGCCGCAAGACCCTGCGCAGTATCTATTTTTGTGTCAATGTTGAAGTAGAAAATAGCATTGTATAACTGCCTCTTTCAATCGCTTACGTTTGTCGCATCGTCCTATCTCACTTACTCTATGCAGTATACTCGATGACAAACTGTTTCTTGCGCAATTATTCGCAGAGACAACTTCAGAGACACAAAGATCCGCTGTGACTACTATACAAGAGAGTGAATAAAGGAGTTTATCTACTCTCATATCGTAATATTCGAATTATAAACTTCAAAACGAGTTTATTTTGACATGCTTTATAAACACAATACTGAAATTTAAAAATAAAATCCTATTATAACAATTTTTCTCTAACAAAATAATGCTACTACAATAAACATTTTTTTTCTATTACGATATAGGGCAAATCCAAGAAGTTCATATCACCAAGGAGTTGCGATCAAAACTTTTTTTGTAATGGAAAGCTTGTGCTGGGCGCGCCATTTTTATAGTACCTATTATAAAAAGTTTTGTTTCCAGGGTTCACTTGTCTGTGGCAACGCCCGCTTTAGCGCATACTTGGTTTATGCAGTGATGTGCCGGGTTTTGGCGCCATTCATACGTTATGCTGTACTGATTTTTCTTACCCTTTTGACTTTTTCTTTTATTTAGTAGAGTATAGATAAAGCAGTGTATGAAAAACATTCGTGTGATACGGGGAAGCGCTTGCCGTCTCCCTCGACATCTCGAAGGCTTTTGATAGGGTCTGGCACGAAAGCCTTATTGGTAAGCTTCCTTCATTCGGTTTGCCCGGTGGTCTGTGTGATTGGATTGCAGACTTCCTGAGAGATCGGTCCATTCGAGTGGTTATCGATGGCTGCTCGTCGGACCAATTGGATATCAATGCCGGGGTCCCTCAGGGGTCGGTACTCTCAGCAACTTTATTCTTGCTGCATATTAACGATCTGCTAAAACCCGGCACCTTTGGGTATGCAGACGACAGCACTGTTGCTGAGAGATACATGTCCAACGCTCGAGCTACCGGACCTCAGATCCAGTCTCTGCGGGAGGCCATGGTGGAGCGCCTGAACCTGTCCTTGCAGGCAGTCTCCGAATGGGGCGATGCCAATCTGGTCAGGTTTAATGCTGCTAAAACCCAGGCGTGTCTTTTTTCCGCTAAAAAGAGCCAATTCCAACCGGCTCCAACTTTCCGAGATGTGACCGTGCCAATAACTGACCATCTTGAGCTTCTTGGCGTTACGTTGACATCGACTCTCAATTTTGGCCCATACATTGAGGCAAAGGCTCAGCTGGCTGCCAAAAAGCTGGGGATCCTTGCAAAGGTTAGAAGGTACTTCACGCCAGAACAGCTGCTCAGCTTGTATCAAGCGCAAGTTCGATCATGCATGGAGTACTGTTCTCATCTCTGGGACGGATCCGCCAAATACCAGCTTGATGCACTAGAGTCGATCGAAAACTACTGGGGTACTGTGTTAAATTCTATAACAAAATACCTTGTGAGATATTAAAGTTAAATGAAAGAAAATTTAAAACAATAGTTAAAAGCACACTTTGTAAACAAGCATATTACAAATTAGATGATTATATTCAAGATAAGAATGCTTGGAAACATGCTGGTCCTGCTCCATAGGCCTATCTTTGGTGTGGACAAAATCAAAATGGTTAATTTGTATTATATTCATAATTATAGTAACGCTTTATTTTTATTTTTTCTTCTTTTTTTGTTTAAAAAAATTGACTCGCACACTGTTCTGTTGTTGTTTAATTAGGTAATGTACCTATGTTTGCACTATTTGTAAGTACGTGAGGACCATGTTCCTATTTATCAAGTAAAGGAATTTACCTGTTAATGCTTGTAATTCTCTCATACCTATATGTAGTATAGTAGTGCTGGGTACATCGTCCTCACGTATACGAATTTATTAATGTATGTACCTATATAAATATTGTGTAAAACTTTTCTTTAAAAGAGTAAGTATGGAGTTTCTTGTGCGTTCTTCTCCATAACAACCTACATTTCCGAATGCACGGTAGAATCAATTTTTATTAAATGTAAATTTTAACGTTCAAAAGTGCCACATAATGGCCTACTTGAAATAAACACATTTGACTTTGAAAAGCGGGCCAAAAGGCTCATCGGCGATGAGGCACTGGTTAAGTCAAAGCTCCAGAGCCTTGAACATCGTCGCCGAGTTGCCAGCTTGTCGGTCTTTTATCGGTTGCATTTCGGGGAGTGTGCGATGGAATTGCATGATCTAATTCCACCAAGCCCGTTTCATCATCGGACTACAAGACGTACGGCGATGCGCCATCGCTACATGGTAGATATACCACCCATACGCACTAAACGTTTTGGAAATACTTTCATTATGCGTACAGCTAATGAGTGGAATTCCCTGCCGGAGTCTGTGTTTCCCGATAGCTACAATCTAGGAGTCTTTAAGTCAAGAGTGAATAGGTTACTTCTAGGCAAGCGTGCTTCACCGTCGACCACATCATCGCTTACCATCAGGTGAGATAGTGGTCAAGCGCGAGCCTATAATATAAAAAAAAAAAAAAAAAAAACAATATTATTAAAAACCTCGCCGTTATTATGCAACTGTTTCATAAACTACTATTATAGGCCCTTAACTTTCGCATTATCAGTCTTTTATGGTACCATTTACGTTCCATCTTTCAGAAAAGTCCCAGTGGTCGGCATTACAGCACTAGGACTTGACCACACATCGATCCTGGGCACCACTTTGCCGGAGATAGCGGCTGCCAAGGCGGGAGTCATGAAGACTGGCTGCGAGGCTTACACGGTGGAGCAACCCAACGAAGCTATGGACGTGCTGAGACGTGTTGCTAGTAGTTTTAAGGTATTCAGAACTAATGCCAACATAGCCAAATATTTTTGTTATAATGCCAATAGAAAATACACCCTATTGCTATTAGAATAAGCTTAATTTTGCGTAAGCAAATTCTCGCATTTAAAATTGTGCTTTTTTATTCCCAGTGCCCCCTAAAAGTAGTTCCTGCCTACAATACCTACACATTCCCGACCACGGAGCGAGCCCTCTTACCAATAGACGTGGACGCATACCAGACGAACGCCTCCCTTGCCATACAGCTAGCCCACGCGTGGATGAGAATCACCAAGCCAGTGCACAGGAAAAACGGCCTTATCAAGCAGGCGGCTAACGGTCTAAATGGCGTGACCAAACCAGTATTAGACACAGTAGTGAAATGTGTGACGAAAGAGACCTTGACCGGGTTGACTTCCTGCAAGTGGCCGGGAAGGTATCAGGTTGTGGACTCTGAATATGCGAAGTTTTATTTGGATGGAGCGCATACTAAGGAGTCTATGGAAATTTGTGCAGAGTGGTTTAAGAATCGTAATACTAATAGGTGAGACGTTTCTTAAATAATCATTGTCAATTTGTAGAAAATTCTGTTTCAATATAGTATTTCAATATAGTTATAAAAAGTATATATAGTCCTCCTCACTCTAGTCATTCTTATTACAATCTAATGTGCTTATCTGTACTGTCAAACGCAAATCACAGACAGCTTAAAGTTGGCAACGACTATAATGTCGTAACTATAAGGGTGATTTTCGTAGTTTAAGTGTAAACATTGATGTGCAGTTGACTGTACTGAATCTGACAGTGTTCAAAAACGGATAATATTTTTGTGTTCACCAAAAATCTAAAGGTACATCTAAAATACTGATCGTGCACCAAATATTAGTTGATCTACGAATATATTATGGTCAAAGAATCAGTCCAAGAGCGAGCGAAGCGAGCTCGGGAACTTAGGGCACCCCGACACGGACAGGTTAGGTTCGAGGAACGAGATGACGGGAGCTGAAGTGAGCGAGCAAAGCGAGCGAACTCAGCTCCCGTCATCTCGTTCGTGTTAGGTTGCTTTTGACTCTGCAGACAAAAATAGGAGCCCCGCGCAGCGGGGCTACGTCGACTTATATGAACATATTTTGGTGCACATTCAGTATATTTGGTGGATCACAGGCAAAATTAGGTAAATGAAATGGGAATAAATTGAAGTACTTTTAAATACCATCCTTCAAAAACCCCAGTAATGTCCTGGACACTTACAATAATTTAGATTAATGTATCAAGATTATCTACTAACAAAAATATCATTTCCATTTCAGAATACATGACAAAGTACTAATATTTAGTGCTACGGGCGACAGAAACGCAGAAATCCTTCTTCAACCACTGAAAGATGTAGGCTTCAAATCCGTCTACTTCGTGATCCCGACCGCCCACAAAAACATAAGCCAAAACAATGACAATTACTCTTTAGTAGAACAAGAAGAACTTATTGCCAGGTGCGAAAAACACGCCGAGATCTGGCAACACTTCCAAGGAGGTTCGACCAATGTGACGGTTGCAAGCTGCGTAGCAGATGCCTTGATCAATTTAAAAAAACAAAAGATTGTCGATAGGTCTTCTGTTTTGATTACAGGGTCTTTGCACCTAGTTGGTGCTGCATTGTCTATACTAGATCCTAGTTTAAGTAGTTAATTTTGACATGTTGAGTGATTTTATTAAAAGTTATTGCTGTAAGTTATTATGGTATTTTTTTTCATCCATTTTTCTTCCTCCTCCTTGTTAATTTTATAGAGGTTGATTTTACATGCTGGAGTGTCCCAAGGGCTCAACAATACTTCAGAAGACCTTCGCTTGCCACAGACGCTGTAATCGGTATGGTATGGCCACCTACTGGGCCCAAAATATATAGTTTTGGATCGACTGGAGAGTTACAGAAAGTATAGATGAAGAAAAGATAGATTGTGTATTGGCCCTACAAGTTGAATCAAGCTTAGACGGCAACTCCGATTATGCACCAATGATATGTACACTGAACACTACAAGTATTTGGAATGAGCCCCGAAAGACGTTATACAATCGTAAAACTGACTGGGACTCATTCAAGAACTACATATCAAAAAATGCCAACTTCCACATGCCCCTTTTAACATAGGAAGATGTAGAAAATGCTGCTTGGTTTACAACTAACATGATCCAAAAAGCTGCTTGGTCAAATACAGTCCGCAGCAACAAGATATAAGTACACTGGAGATACGGAAGATGATTGCTGCAAAACGGAGACGTCAATGGCAAACAAATAGGGAACGCACATGTTAAAAGGCCTTTCAACAAAGCACAAAATAAACTAAACCAAAAGCTAGCAGAAAATGAAATTGCCACTCTTCAAGACAAACTGAAGACATTATCCCCTCTTAAAGTAGTAGTATGACTACTCCCTGTGGAAAATCACAAAGACGCTAAAACGGCCACAAGATCACATGCCTACGATGAAACAACCAAATGGTAACTGGGCGAGGAAAACTGGGGAAAAAGCCGAGATCTTTGCCGAATTCTTGACAAATGTATTCAAACCAAATCAACCCGACACCATGTACCCAGAAGAAGAAATTGACGAAATACTTGGCAGTGATCAGCAAATGTCCCTATCGCTACGACTGTGTACCCAAAAGAGTTATGGAAATCTATCGGTAACCTGATGAAGAAAAAGGCACCAGGTTTGGATCTGATTACAGCAGAAGTACTGAATCATATACCGGGAAAAGAAATTGTTCTGGTTACTATTCTCTTCAACGCAGTGTTGAGACTGCATTATTGCCCGCGCATCTGGAAAATCTCAACCATAAATAAGGCTAAACGAGGCAAACCTCCTTCCGAAGTTTCTTTATATAGACCAATAAGTCTTCTTCCGATATTGTCTAAGCTGTTCGAGAAAGTACTGTTACAACGTTCTTTGCTCGAGGAGCAAAAGACCGTTCCTGAACGCCAATTTGGTTTCCGGACACTTCATGGAACGACGGAACAAGTGAGACGGATCAGACAATCACTAGAAAATAAGGAGTATTGTTCAGGTGCTTTTCTTGACATACACCAGGGCATTTGACCGAGTATGGCACAAGGGCCTCCTGTGTAAACTTAAAATTTGTTTACCAAACACTGCATACTTGCTGCTCAAGTCTCACCTGGAGGACCGGATGTTCCAGATTAAATCTGGGAACTACCTGTCTTCGCTCTACCCCATAGAAGCTGGAGTATCTCAGGGGTCAGTACTGGGTCCTGTCCTGCATACGGTTTAAATTGCTAACCTCACAACCTCAAAGCAAATTGTTACCGCAACTTATGCAGACGACACTGCAGTGCTATCCTGTGATAAAGACCCTATTAGAGCATCCACAAAACTCCAAGAACACCTGGATGTTATTGGATCATGGTTGAAAAAGTGGAGAATCAGGGCCAGTGCTGCCAAGTCTGTCCACATTACCTTCGCTATAAGAAGAGGGGAGTGTCCAACAGTTACACTTGATAGAAATTCCCTTCCACAGAAATGTACGGTCAAATACGAGTACCTAGGCATGCACACTGACAGAAGACTTACTTGACGCGTTCACATTAAGGCCAAAAGGGATCAAAACAGAAAACTTGGAGAAATCTACTGGCTTTTGGGCAGGCAGTCATCTTTTAGCTTGGAAAACAAATTATTGATCTACAAATGCGTCCTAAGACCCATATGGACTTATGGTTTAGAAATCTGGGGTTCGGCAAGCCATTCTTATGGAAATACTACAACGCTTCCAAAACAACACATTAAAAATCTTGAGCTGCGCTCCTTGGTTCACAAAAAACATAGAAGTACATGATTAGTTACAATTCGCCACTATTATAGAAGTGGTAGAGACGTCCTACAAGTCTTATAAGCAAAGACTCCAGCAACACAAAAATGAACTTGCTGTATCGCTACTGAATCCTCGAACTCTACTTATAGACTTAAAAGAAAACAAATAGCGTCAATCTAATATCACTGATGCATAACGAGATGACGCATCGCAGGATGTCACATCACATCATCAGCCTATTAATGTTCCCACTGCTGGGACACAGGCCTCCTCTCTGTGAGAGGGAATGGGCCGTATCCACCACGCGGGCCCAGTGCGGGTTGGTGGATGTCACATGTCTTCGAATTTTTGGTTCTAGGTCATGCCGGTTTCCTCACGATGTTTTCCTTCACCGTTTTGAGAGCAGTGGTGAAGAAAATAATTTAAACAAAGTAAAGCGTCTGCCTGGGCTCGAACCCACGACCTACACTTGTAAGTCGCGGCCGATACCACTGGGCCACCACTGCTCGCACTATCGCAGGATGTGAATAATCTCAAACTGTTAAATGAAGGAACAACCAATCTGATTGCAGATGTAAAAGGCGAAAAAAACATGTCGTATTCTCTCTCCTTCCATGCACTTTAATATTCATAATTCTCTTAGTCACATTCCATCATCTCATCGCGCGGTTGTAACTCTGTGACGTCGTGTTAGTTTATTTTTGGTGTTTCCGTTTTTTGTATGCATCACACCTGGCGCAAATAAACTCTTTTACACTCTTCTTCTTCTGATATGGGATCACACATGCCCAAACTATTAACTATATTCACTTCAAACAATATTCCCAAAACAAAACAGGCATTTAAAAAATAAATGTTTAATAAATTATAATTAATATTAGGTTTTTTGCACAAATTATTCTATAGTTAATTGTGTATCACTAGTATCTAACAGCCTATCTACATCAGTAAGCCAACTTATTAGTCTATCTAAGTACCCTCCTTCTTGTTTGTAACTTAAAAGTAGTAACTGCATATGCTGGTAAGCCTTCGGTTGTTCAAGTAAATGTTCTAGCCTCTTATCTCTCATAGACAAGAGCTTTATAAAAATGATTGCTATCAGCATCCACTGTATAGGCTTAAACATGATATTATTCGCTTTCAACTTAAAAGTATTCACTAACAAACGAATGTCCGAATTTATTGAAAGATTAAGCAGACCCAAAGAAAGAAGTATGTCAGGTAATACTTTGTTTAAGTGTTGACCCACTATTCGTCTACGCAGAGCATTTTGTGAATTTTTATCAACTAATGGCAGATTCGTGCGGTTTTCCTCTTCTACAATTTCTGCGGATTGTATGGCCTCTTCTGTCGCAGGTTCAGTTACTTCGGTCTCTCCAGAGAAGAATGCTCTTACTTTTAATTGCATTTTCTTACTCTCCTCTTGCAGCATCGTGTAGTCTGGCAATGGCTTTGTCTCTCGTTTCAGTGTTTGCGTATCATACTTTCTGTCTTCTAACTCTAGAATATTTAGTTTCTTGCATAACGCTTGGTACTGGTCATACACAGTGGAACTATAGAATATTCCTTTTGCAAAATTATTTAGATATTCTCTAATATGGGGTCCTTTGTTAGCCACCATTTCTCGAACCTTTTCTTCACCAAATAAAAAGAGAATGGTGTCTAAAGTGAACCATTCAGCTAGACATTTTTCAACTTCAATGGTTAATGCTGTCACTAAAGGTTGCTTTTTCAATGGCACCTTTTTCTTTGATTTAATTTCTTTGCTTTCTTTGTCAACAGCTGTGGAAACAGGGGTAGTCATCAAAATTGGGTCAATTTTCTTTTCAGGTTTTTCTATAATGTCACCTACAATGTTTAGTGGGTTAGGTGCTTTTTTGGGGGTTTTCCTAGCTGCTAAATCTGTTTCAGTTTTTGAGTTAACATTTATTTCAATGTCTGGTTGTGGTGTAACTAGATTACTGTCTTTTGTTTCTTGCTTACGGTCTACAGTAATTTCTGGTTTACTGGAGATGTTGTCAACGGACTTTAGGTCAATATTAGCTAATTGTTCATTGATTGCTGCCAGTGCTTTGTCTAATTCACTCTGTTTTTCTGAACTACTTCCTTCAGTTTCTTTTGTATTGCTTGATTGTTCATTGTTGTTCTCATTATCATCTTGAGAATTAGAAGGCATTTCATTAAGACTTGCTTCAGCAAAATCGTTGATTGAAGTAAATGCTTTCTTCTCAGAGATCTTCACTCTTTCAATCAGTGTTACATCTACTTCCTCTCCCATAGTGCCTACAGCATCTAACTTCAAGAGGTGGAATGTTGGTACCTTTTCATACTCCCTGAACCATAGCGGGCTAGTCAACATCTGCTTCTTAAGATACATTGCAGAATTATAACAGGAGTTACTGCAAAAACTTTTCCTAGCAGTGATGTCATAAACTTTGTTAGTCTTCAATGATATCCTGTACTTCTGTTTAGGTATATCCTTCATTGACAAGGCCTTCTTACACAGTGGGTATCCACATAAATGGATTATGGTTCTTTCTTCTATAACATCTTCGAAATGAGATTGGTTGATGTCTGGAAGGCACTGGAGTAAATATGCCTCAGTAGCGCTCGGTTCCAGGAGGCTCTCGACGATCTGTTGAGCCCTAGCATTACACTCTCGCTTCTTCAAAATAGCTTGACGTATTTGCTCCTTATTCATCTCCTCGATTTTCGTTGGTCTCCTCTTAGGTTTCTGGTTGTTGACTTCCATGTTTTATGTCTTTGTAATTGATATTTTATAGAAAGTTATCGAACTTGCCACAGATGTTTATTTTAATAATCTAATACGATTTTTGTACAAAAATATACGTAAATCATGAACATCATGAAATGAAAACAGAGCTTGTCGGACTTGTTTTGACGTTGACAGATGACAGTGTTTAAACCTTTTTTTTTAAGAAAATTAGAAAATTCGGCTACTGAGGCCTTTAAGTCTAGTCTTCAGTTCTTTGATATTCAACCAAAACCTTTTCTATGCATTAAGATACGGATAAACACATTCTAACATTTGATAGCAAATATATCGAGTCAGCCTTTTTGGTAAGCTTCGCTAAGGTAGTCAAAACTACGATCAATCAAATCAGCACGACTTTACCTAGATTGCGCCTGTTTCAATGATTCCACGTATTGTCTAGTTGCGGAGACACTTGAATCAATTTGCGATTAGCCGCAGAACTTTACTCCAAAATCCCGCCAAAACACTTCATTATTTTTTACATAAACATCGGACATAATGTTTAGTCTCGGTTTTTCGACATTATATTATCGCAAAATTAATGTGACAAATGGTCAAGCACGCATTATCTTCTGTGATTGGTTGAATGAATATTGAACTGCCAATCACAGCAGATAACCGGCGATTATTCGACGATTACGTTAAATATCTATAATCCCTATGATCGAGTTTTGATAAACAGGGGTTAATCTCAGATTTTTTATTTCGTAGACGTTAGCCTCACAAATGTTCAAATAAGACAACTGGTGAAAACAGGTTTTGCCGAATTTTTAAACCATTGGCTAGCACTTAGGATATTTAATCATTGGTTGAGTTATCTGACTTCTGTCTATCGATCGCATTTATTTTATTGTCGATTTCTTATTCCATATAATAAAAGTTTATGTATTAACTTTTATCAGTAAAAGAAAGAAACGCTATACAACTGTCTCTACACAGCCATGGAAGTAATTTGTACCATTCCTGTACCTATTCGTAGTTCAAACTAGTACAAAGAGGATCTTTTAATTAATAGAACAAAAAAGTGTGCACTGAAAAAAACAAAAAGCTATAAACATGTGGCAAGATTCGAAATCCCCACCAATATCTGTCTTTTTTATTTGGACCCAAATGAATACGGAATACTTGAGTAAGTACATTAACAACGGTAGTGACATTTTAGTCGACTTATAATAAATACTATAAAAAATCGCACTATCTCTAAATCGACTAAGTGTTACGTAATCGCTGCGACTGACAGTTATTTATTTTGACAATGACAGGCAATCATTACCAATATTACCAATTTACCATTGCTATTTTATTTTTCTACTGAATGGTGTCGACTATTTTATTTGTGTGCAAATTTTTGCGAATGATATTCACTTTCTTTGATGAAATACGTGTTTGTATCTAGTGAGCTAGAGTGGCTTGTGACATAAATTCTCTTTAGAGTTTTTATTAAAAGTGGTTCTAAATGTTATCAGGTGTGTGATTAAAGTTTTCTATTTACTTTCTAATTTATCAATAAAATGTGTGATAACAATTATCGTTTAGTGTGATATCTTGAGGACAGTTAGTAAACAAATAAATGGATGATAGGGGTTTGAAGAGCACTAGTTAGAAAGCAGCTACAAGTAATAAAGGTCAGTGCAATAACATAATTTTATTTTAAAAATAGTTTAGACAAATTGCCTAAATCGACCTCATAAATTATCATTTTCGTAATATTTCTACCTTGATTATAAGTCCTAAAAAATCAATAATTACTGTATCATTACAATATTGAAATATAATGTTTTTTAAGTCCGTTTATCCAATAGAACAGTTACATATTTAGCTTATGAATTAATGGATCAGTCAGATATGTTAAAAATATTTTTAATTATTGTACTCTTAATATAATAAGACATTATAAAATATATAATTTTTTAACTGATAAATAAATTCCTAAAAATGGTTCTAGTATTTTTTAATAAGTACAACATGTATATCTACATCACAGTGGCCCTAAGTCCTCTGAAATAAATAAGTTTATGCTAAGTTAGGGACTTTTGAACAGTCCTGACAAAAAACTGTTTTAAGTAAAAGTTGTTCAAAAACAAACACCTGATTAAAATTTATTGTGGTCTGAAGAATATGAAACAAGTTAATATTATTAGAAGACAGTTACTATGGTTGCATGAAAAAAAAAAACAATATTTACACAGGAAGCCAAATGTAGGTACATTTTTCTGGACAAATCCGGATGGATGGTTAAAGAAAACCTAGACTAGGGCAAACTGCATTTCTTTTGCTGAACCATCACATACCAGCCTTCATAATATAGATCTCGGCAAACTTCTTGGCCGCCCTGAAATTGGCTACAATGGCTGCGCAGTAGTAAATCTAATACAAAAACATCACCGTGCCTTGAGAATCGGAAAGCCAACTTCAGGAAAACCCAGAACTTTGGTGAGAACTATTACGCGACTACGTTTCTAGGTTGTCTTTATCTCTTAAGGCGGTTACCCTGAAAAAATCAGCATGAGATATGAGCATTCCTATTGGCCTAGCGGCACTGGTGGCGCATGAATTACAGTAGTAGCGCCCAGATTTTAGAATAAAATCGGATTTTAGTCTTTTGAAAAAATAATTACGACAAATAATTACGACAAAAATAATTAATGAACACTTTATGAGGAGATGCATGCTATCAATAATTATTTCTCATTTTTATGGTTTTGTTGGAAGGAGATTAGTGAAACATATACCTCTTTAAAAAAATAAATACGACAACCATTTTAGAATCAATAATATGTAGAAATTTCATGTATTTTTATTAGTTGATATTACTTTTAAAATAAGGAGTAGATAGCTCCTAAAAACAGCATGGATAATGGCTACCGCGGCGTTTTGCTCGGAGTACCGCCTTAAAAGTTTAAATACTTTTAAGACAGATTCTGTACATCTGCTAGCTTGATCTAGAATTGGGTTTTTCTAACAGCAAACCTTAATACTACAGAAGTTAACTAAAATAATAAATTCACAATCATACTAACAGCGATCGATAATTGTAAACAACTTAAGTGCATATGTTATCTGAAGATATCTCTATTAGCCTTATTAAATAATGAGATAAATGATGGAAGATAAATTAAGATAACATAATTTGTAGTGTTCTACTAGAATGTAGTACCTACTTCATTATTTAATGATCTCGTTGCTTGGCTTGCTTGAACAATCTTCGAGAACTAACAACATTTATAAATAGATATATTTATGGTCAGCTGCTTATCAGTGGTAACTCTTAGCGACCTTCCTGCCTGATGGCTAGATGCGGTTTGATTTATATCACACTGATAAGCGATTTATAAAGCACGAGCTACCTACGCGCAGCTGAGATGGCAATCGCAGAAACTGACCCGAAGGATTAAACTCAAAATCTTCGGGTCAAATGTCAAATCCGGGCTCCTTTACGGGTGCGAAACGTGGAAGGTCACAAAAGACATTTCACCCCAGATCCAAGTCGTCGTCAACCGCTGTCTTTGTCGCATGCTCGGCATTTACTGGCCCGAGACCATCACCAACGTAGAGCTGTTAGAGCAATGCCACGAGAACCTGATCGACCGCCAGATCAAGCGTCGCAAGTGGAGATGGATTACATACGCTGCGAAGGGATTCTGATCATATACTGAAGCAAGCGCTGGATTGGAATCCCCAAGACAAAAGAAAGTGTGGCCGTCCCCGTCAAACCTGGCGTCGCACCGTGTTGGCGGAAGCGACGAACATCGGTATGACGTGGAGCGAGGTGAAGCGTGAAGCTCAGGACCGATCGCGATGGAGGAGTACTGTGGACGCCCTTTGCCCCATCCAGGGGACGTAGGACATTAAGTCAAATAAGATAAGCGATTTATACTAAGCGAAATAATGCATATATTATGTTCACTAACCACGATGTGTTATGCAATTCAACCGATGTGCACTTGAAGTATTAGCTAGCTCCCTAAGCAACGATTATAACGTAATAAGTTCAAGAGATACTGCCTGGTGACAGACAGACAGACAGAAGGACTCTGTATGGACCCTATTACTGACAGAGTCTTAGTAATAGGATCCCGTTTTTACCCTTTGGGTACCGAACCCTAAAAAATGTAGTTGATGGGCTGTTACCATGTTCGAGCAGTTGATTGTACTTTGATAAAAAAGTATCTTAATTGCCCCTCTAGGCTGTGTTTTAGCTCTGTGTAAAGTGTTTTTTTTTTATGATTTTGTAGCAATAGTAACACAAAATCATTTCACATCGCATCACATCACATCATCAGCCTATTAATGTTCCCACTGCTGACACACGCCTCCTCGCTGTGAGAGGGAATGGGCCGTAATCCACCACGCGGGCCCAGTGCGGGTTGGTGGATGTCACATGTCTTCGAATATTTGGTTCTAGGACATGCCGGTTTCCTCACGATGTTTTCCTTCACCGTTTTCAAAATCATTTAATTAACAGCATTATGATATAAAGATATCATAATGATCTCTGGCCATCTGGCATTGTAAATAATCTGTTCTCATATATCTATTTAAATTTTTGTTTAGAATATTGTCATTTATTAGATTTATGTAGTATCCAAATTGCCAATCAGCCTGAGGGATGATGTGCTAATTACACCATGCAGATCAGCAACAACAGAAAGTGATTACATGAGCAATTGAGCATTATGTAAAGCCCCGACAGAAGCGATGCGATAACACTTTGTATAGAAATCGTTCCACCTGTACCTGAAGAATACAGAATGGCTTTACACATTTAAATCGCATTTTATTTATCGATTTAGAACACGTAGTACGCTTGAAGGAGCGTCCTCACTGAGAGCATTCACTTGTAATGAGCATTCGGATTCGACGTCGAAAATTCGAGTAGTGTGGACGTTGAGCCGAGCGTTACAAAGCTTACACGCAAGCGCCAACTTCGGCCGGTGTGGACGTCGCAACGATTTTCACGCAAACGGCTCGCATTCCAATGTTCACGCAAATAAAACGCTCGAAAGCGAGTACTCAGATGATGAAATGAATGAGTATGTATGTAGGAATATTACTGGCCATTTGTAAAGCATGGAACAGTTTGTTGATCTAGTGTTTGTGACCTTCGAGATCAATAAAAAAAACCGGCCAAGTGCGAGTCGTACTCGCGCACGAAGGGTACCAATTATTAAAATGACCTGCTAAAACCCGGCACCTTTGGGTATGCAGACGACAGCACTGTTGCTGAGAGATACGTATCCGACGCGCGCACTACTGGGCCTCAGAGCCGGTCCCTACGGGAGGCCATGGATGGGCGCTTGAATCTGTCCTTGAAGGCAGTCTCCGAGTGGGGCGATGCCAATTTGGTCAGGTTCAATGCTGCTAAGACCCAGGCGTGTCTTTTTTCCGCTAAAAGGAGCAAATTCCACCTGGCTCCTTCTTTCTGTGGTGTGACCGTGCCGATAACGGACCATCTTGAGCTTCTTGGCGTAACGTTAAAATCGACCCTCAATTTTGGTCCATTCATTGAGTTAAAAGCTCAACTGGCTGCCAAAAAGTTGGGGATCCTTGCAAAGGTGAGACGGTACTTCACGCCAGAACAGTTGCTTAACTTGTATTAAGCGCAAGTTCGTTCATGCATGGAGTACTGCTCTCACCTCTGGGACGGATCTGCCAAGTACCAGCTGGATGCACTAGAGTCGATCGAAAAGCGGGCCAAGAGGCTTATCGGCAATGAGATACTGGTCGATTCTAAGCTACAGAGCCTTGAACATCGG
Organism: Orthosia gothica; assembly: GCA_949775005.1. NCBI lineage: Eukaryota > Metazoa > Arthropoda > Insecta > Lepidoptera > Noctuidae > Orthosia > Orthosia gothica. The sequence continues at coordinate 2,250,449 of OX459048.1, read as the reverse complement.
CGCCAAGTTGCCAGTCTGTCGGTTTTATATAGGTCGGTTTTTCGGGGAGTGTGCGATGGAATTACATGATCTAATTCCTCCTAGCCCGTTCCATCATCGGACTACAAGACGCACGGCGATGCGTCATCGGTACATGGTGGACATCCCACCCATACGCACCAAACGTTTTGGGAATACTTTTATTATGCGTACAGCTAAGGAGTGGAATTCCCTGCCCGAGTCTGTATTTCCTGATAGCTACAACCTGGAAGTCTTTAAGTCAAGAGTGAATAGGTTTCTTCTAGGTAAGCGTGCTACATCGTCGACCACATCATCGCTTACGATCAGGTGAGAGGGTGGTCAAGTGCGAGCCTATTTATAAAAAAAAAAAATACAAATACTAAACACAGATTAAAATAAATATTGAAGTGGGGCTCCCATACAACAAACGTGATATTTTTGCAGTTTTTTTGCGATAAATGGTACGGAACCACACAGTTTTTTTTGTGCCGGTGTTCGTCCTCAATCTCGCCTGATAGAAAGCCATGGATGAGGTCTATGATGGGTAGACGCCTGTTCACTCTTGCTGTGAAGGTGAAAGGGTCTCTAGGTGCTAGGGAATACAGACGCTACTAAAGAGTTCCACACTTTGACCGTGCGGATAGTAAATGTGGAGGAGAACCGATTAGTAGGAATTTAGGAAGTCACCTGCAGTACGTCTGGTCGTCCGGTTGTGAAAGGGTTGCTCAATCAGCACCCCAATTGCGTAACTATTTTGACAGCACAAAGCACGCGCGCTCGTTTCATTTTGACAAGTCAACAGTATTCATTGCGTGATTTACGCTGTCGAGTAGACGGCTTTTTGATCATAAGAAACAATGAAAAAAGCAAAGCATACGTGCGCCATTTTTTAAACTTACGACATCAGGGTGCTGGTCGTGTAGCTCCAATTTGTAGACCTACAGGCAATTTTGCCGCCAATGAAAAGCTACCAAGTATTTTTTCTCAGATTCGTTGTGTTCTGACTCCGATGGTAGCCGATTTAAATGCTTGGAACAAGGCACGGCTTACGAGTAGATGGACAGGATCTACCAATTGGAGTGGATGGTTTAATCATTGCATTTTGCGTTTATTAAATGAAGACTGTAGTGATACTCGTAGGTACAAATACCTATGATTCAATGGACAAGTGTATTGTGAACTATTGTGGGAGTCCTATTCTATTCTAAACAACACGGCTGCTGCCCAAGACTTATTTTTAACCCCCGCCGGAAAAAAAGGGTTGTTATAAGTTTCACGTGTGTTGCTGTGTATCTGTGTGTCTGTCTGTGGCATCATAGCGCCTAAACGGATGAACCGATTTCAATTTATTTATTTTTTTGTTTGAAAGGTAATTTTATCGAGTGTTCTTAGCTATGTTTGAATAAAATCGGTTCAGCCGTTCAAAAGTTATGGGCGTTTTACTGTTTAAATCGGGATTTTTTCGCAAGATATATGTGTCGGGGGTTTTTAAATTTTGAAATTTTACTTGTTACTTTAGGTATTTAAAAGTTATAGAAACAAAAGAAATTGAAATACAACGGCGCGTAACCGTAATAATAATGGATATATTGATACTTATTCCATTATTTAATTAAATGTTGAAGCATGTGGTTCAAACAATTGTTACGCGTATGAACATTTTTGGCAAGGTTAAGATATAATTTGCGACATTTATAGCTCTATTCTTATAAATCGTAACCTCCATTTGTTCATATCCACAAAATTAATTGTATGTTGACTATTCAATAACATCTTCTCTGTCTGGGAAGAGCCACACCATGCCTTAGGATTTGGTTGTACCGGACTAAAGCTTTTGATTGCATAACAATGATACATTGGTCAAGCAACTGCATTACTATCGGGTTAAAACACTGCTGCTGTTCTTATTTCTGATTTAAATAATAGGATACACAAAGTAGGCATTAGCGGCATCTCCAGATCTAGGGTATATTCGCCAGTTATTACTATTAGCTATGGGCGTTCCGCAAGGTTCTACTCCTGGTCCACTTTTGTCAAGTAAATAGTAAAATAATGATAGTACATGATACTAGCAGACTTTCAGGCACCTACTAAAAGCCATCGAATTGATACTGGTGTTTGGACGGTGAATTAATAAATAATTTTAAAGGCACTGCTTTGTTAGACTGTACGCCCATAATAATATCATTAGCATTGAACATAGGAACTAATGAGTAATAACTGATTACAGTACCTACTAGGAATTAACAACGAATGGTACCCATTAGATAATAATTTATCAAAACATTCAGACGACTTCACTATTGTATTTTATATGCACCAATATTAATGAGTGACTAGTAGGGCGACCATGATTTGTTAAGTTACGGTGCTTGACAAAATTTTAAGGTGAATTCAACTAATAGTCTATTGGGTATCTAGTTTCTGACGCAATGTTCTTTGTAAATATATATAACTAGCTTTTTTCCGTGACTTCTTTCCGGTAAATTTTCCAGGATAAAACGTAGGCTATGAAATTCAGCGAGTATAGCATATTATTATTATTTATATTATTTATAATAATAATAATTTATTTTAATTTAATTCATTATTTTTATATTCTTTCAGTGAAAGAATATTGAAAACCAAATTGAGTTGTTTTGGAGATTACCTCCTTCATCAAAAATTGCAAAGTTTGCCACTTTACAATATTAGTGTAGCTTTATCAATTTTGTAGTCGGTTAATGAGCCGTATCAAACCCGATAATATCCGATTAAAATCCACGACAATCATATCCACGCTACAGATCCCCTAATCACAATGCTGTTGGACGAAAAAATTTCGGCGACATGTTTTATAATTAGCACCATTGTTCTGTAATGTTTATAATAACACCGACCTAACAATCTGAAGCCAATTAGCAAATTGTGAAAGAGAAACATTTGGAGACTAGCTCTTGTCAGACCGGTGTTACGTCAATGTGATGAACTGCGATGAACCTTTTAAGTGCAGTGACTGTGTCTAACTGGATGATTTGTTCCTAATAAAGCAGTGAGTTTGGTATTAGATTTAAACTTGTTAATAAGTTTTTCGTTGTCTGGTCGTCAACTCGGTTATTGTTTATTTAATGGTTTGGCTTATCTTTGTTAACCGGTGTCTACTGGTTGAGATGCCGATTTTCTGGTTATTGTGCCAGTTTGCCACCTATGAACTTGTGATAAGACACTAGTGCTAATAGAACAATGTCTTTTTTAAGAGCTACATGTCCTACGCTGTTATGGGGCACTGAGTATCCATACAAACCTCGCACCGCCATTGCTTTTGATTTAGTATTGCCATCATCATCTGTAATATAATCAAGGTTGGATTGCACGATTAAATAATTTTTATTTAAATCATGATTTAAATCAAATGATTTTTTCAATAATAATTGATGTTTTATTCAAACGTGTTTAATGTTTACTTTCTTTCATAGAAATCAAAATAAAAGCCGATTCAGAGATTATACAGGGTGTCCCAGAAATCGACGTCAAGCCGTAAATGGGTGATAGACCAAGTTATAACAGTTCTCAGAAAAATACGAAAAAAAATCTATCTCATGTTTTTAAAAATTTATGGTCACTTTAATAATTTACTAAAAAAATCAATCCCTGTAATGGTTCTTTAACTCCAATTGCTACAAATCCCATAATTTATCTAATTTTTTTATTATTATGTAATCTTGAATAATGCTTGTGTAGATTTTTGCCTAAAATTCAAAGCCAACTCCTCCTACTTGGAAGAAAATTAAACTTTTTCAAAACCAAATTATTCAAATTTACTATTTCGCCCAACTTTAACTGACTGTACTGAAAAAAAAATAGTACTACGCTAGTTTGGCAAGTAACATGAAAAATTGGCGCATTTAATAAGGATTCAAAAATGGTGTAACACTTGCTAGATTACGTTTTCAATAATTGGTCAAGTTTTTTTTTGTAAATAGTCTCAGTTTTTACACAAAATGTCCATACTTCCTTAAAATGACTTTAGCTTACCTAAAGCTTTGCTAAACTCCGTTTCTAGTTCGATAGAGACGGAGAGAGTCATTTTACGAAGTGTGAGCGAGACAGAGAGTGAACTGAACTGAACTGAACTCGTTCTTTTTTAAGATTCGGTGGGCGGTACTCTTAGATACACCTGTGCTTGTTTCGATTCCACGTACAGAAGCACTTGGGTCTTCTTGGACTGCTTGTAGTACGACGTCTTCGTACGGATTACTGTGTCTTCCTTCACCATGTACTTGGTTAGGGAATCGTCCCTCTGATAGTGAACGGTGCACATTAATAAAAACTCGATGATCTGGGTGACGATTGTTCGGGTACCTCTCACGATAAAGTCTAGCGGCTGCATTGGGATTGCATCTGCATTCCCCATAAACGAGGTGCATGTTCGCATATTCCAATGCAGTGTACACAGCCATGGTAGTACTACACAATCACAGGATCAGCAACAGTCCAGAGTAAAGCACAGGTCGTCAGAAAGAGGCATTAAACAGTCCAAATCACAAGCAATTAAGTCCAGAAAACAACGCAAAAAGTGGTAAGTACGGAATCAACATGAACGAATACGGAGATGCGCAGTAAACAAAGCAGCGTAACGTACTGATTTGTAATTGTGTGTGCGTCTGCGCTTACAAAACCGAACAATAACTACTGCTATCTCATTCACACTCATCGGTAAATTGTATCTCCGTTTCATGATAAAGGTTGTGTCACTGATAAAGGTGGCGTCACTCTCTGTCTCGCTCACACTTCGTAAAATGACTCTCTCCGTCTCTATCGAACTAGAAACGGAGTTTAGCAAAGCTTTAGGTAAGCTAAAGTCATTTTAAGGAAGTATGGACATTTTGTGTAAAAACTCAGACTATTTACAAAAAAAAACTTGACCAATTATTGAAAACGTAATCTAGCAAGTGTTACACCATTTTTGAATCCTTATTAAATGCGCCAATTTTTCATGTTACTTGCCAAACTAGCGTAGTACATTTTTTTTTCAGTACAGTCAGTTAAAGTTGGGCGAAATAGTAAATTTGAATAATTTGGTTTTGAAAAAGTTTAATTTTCTTCCAAGTAGGAGGAGTTGGCTTTGAATTTTAGGCAAAAATCTACACAAGCATTATTCAAGATTACATAATAATAAAAAAATTAGATAAATTATGGGATTTGTAGCAATTGGAGTTAAAGAACCATTACAGGGATTGATTTTTTTAGTAAATTATTAAAGTGACCATAAATTTATAAAAACATGAGATAGATTTTTTTTCGTATTTTTCTGAGAACTGTTATAACTTGGTCTATCACCCATTTACGGCTTGACGTCGATTTCTGGGACACCCTGTATGTTAAAGACGGGACTTTTACATCTGAGAAATCGAATGTCATTATTATAATGCTTGAACAAAAAAAAAGTTTTCCAGCCTTTTTAATACCCAGTCGGTTACTTAATTTACTATATGAACAATTCCAAATGTGGAAACATTCTTTCCACAGCAGCTGAAGAAACTATCGCCCCAAACAATTGCTTAACCACTGGACAAATCTAAAAATAGAGTTAAACAGTATAAAAAAATAAAAACAAAACATAATTAATTAGGCTTTTTTGTGAAATCGTGACTTTTCAAATCCTGAATATAATAGAATACCAATTATTAGAACTATGCTTGGCATACATAGCTCTCTAATAACTCTTTATTAAATTCTATCCACAGCTAATCTCATCCATCTTTTACCAGCCATCAGGTCTTGCCGAACTCTTGATAAATAATTAGTTTTGTTACATTTGCATAAAAATCTTTATTTCAATCACTAATACAGCCTAATTCTTTAGGAATAAAAAAAAAACTAATGGTGGTTCAAAATTTCATGAAAGTTTGTATGCAAGCCCGTATTCAATAATTTAATATTGGTAAATGGAAAATCCCATCAGGTTCACTGGGGGTAACGGCTTGTATAATATAAAATATCAAACAAAAAGAAACGATTCGTTATGCTTTACGAAGTTTGTTCGACCATATCGTTATGATGCCAATTAATGCAAGTGAATGTAAAATATTTAATTATTAATCAATCAGTAATGCCCATGTAACACCCACTCCTATCAAGATCGGAGACTCTACACTCGAAGTTGTAGACGATTATGTTTACTTGGGACAAACGGTCCAGTTGGGTAGGTCCAACTTCGAGAAAGAGGTCAACCGTCGAATCCGACTCGGCTGGGCGGCGTTCGGGAAGTTGCGTGGTATCTTCTCGTCTAATTTACCGCAGTGTCTCAAGACAAAAGTCTATGACCAGTGTGTGTTGCCAGTGATCACCTATGGGACCGAGACGTGGTCGCTCACAATGGGCCTTATGAGAAAGCTTAAAGTCACCCAAAGGGCAATGGAGAGGGCTATGCTCGGAATTTCCTTGCGTGATCACGTCAGAAATGATGATATCCGCAGGAGAACCAAGGTTACCGACATAGCACGAATTGCCAAACTTAAGTGGCAGTGGGCAGGGCACATTGCTCGCAGAACGGACGGCCGGTGGGGCCGAAAAGTTCTGGAGTGGCGACCGCGAACTGGAAGACGATACGTTGGAAGGCCTCCCACTAGGGGGACCGATGACCTGGTTAAGGTTGCGGGAAGGCGCTGGATGCGAGACGCACGGGATCGGTCAATGTGGCGACGCCTGGGGGAGGCCTATGTCCAGCAGTGGACGTCTTTCGGCTGAAATGATGATGATGATGATGAATGCCCCAACGAGCTGTAATCTCACCTTTTCGTTCACTGTAAGTCTTGGTTGTAGAGTCTTCAACCAATACTACAATGTAGACTGATCTTTGAATTAAAGAATCCTCAGGAGAGTTGATTGAGACAAACTGATCAAAATTAAATTGAAATTACTGTCTATAATAAAAAAGCTAACAAGAGCATACATATTGTTATTTTTGCAACCAATCTAAACCAGAAATCTACTTGTAGTAATTTAACTTAAGAGATAGCATTTAGGCTTATCTTAATTCGAAAACCATGTAGCAGTAAAAATAATAAGACACTGGTTGCCTAGTACAACAAACAACTAGAATAGAGATGGCTATTAAGAAGAAGGTGAATAGACATGTATCAAATAAATTAGAGCAGAAAAAAAGTACAATTATAAAAAAAAATAACAAAAATCCCGACTGCTTAAAAAGCGAACTAAAAAGACGTAAACAAGAAGAAAACCATGCTGTGCAGTCGGAGGATACATAATTGCGGGCTGGCTGACCAAAATCTGGTGTATCATCCGCCTGCACAGCATGATTTTCTCCTTGTTTACGTCTTTTTAGTTCGCTTTTGAAGCAGTCGGGTTTTTTGATTTAACTTTTTTGATTTATTACTTTTTAGTTAGTTTTTTTTCGAATTAGGTGCATTTAAACATATAAGTATCATATATTTTTGAAATCACCTCTTAAAACCCTTTATTTTGATACCCCACACGGTGAGTTTAGAAGAAGAAAAAAAATTTGGTCCACCACAATATGACGCCCAAAATCCGCAATTTTTCTATTGTCCAATTTTAATGTATGTGGCCAGTGACACTCGCAGGGTTAAGACGAATCGATTGACGTACGAATCATCGAAATCTGCCAACGCGTTTGGTCTCTGGAACGCCATAGGCACAAACATACATACATACTTAAATACATACATTGACTGATAAACACATTACCCTCCTTCGGCAGACGGGTAAAAATACGCTGATCATACTCAAGCCGATATAAGGATGGTACCTTGCCTACTAGGGAAACCAACTTACGTGTACGTTAAATACTAATGTCACATGCATACCGTGCTGAATCAGATCAATCACATAGCCGATATCAAACGTTATGTATACTTTTACGGTTCATTGACTGGTAGACACGGAATTCCACACGCAGATAACGATACAGTTTGTAAGCTTATTTATTTTGTACTTACCATGATAAGAGCAATAAAACTTGCTGCAGAACAAGTTTATACGGAATTAAAAGCTACGGGTATCGTTCTTCGATAGCGAGAATCGTTGTGAACGTCAGAGTGCATACAGGTAAAACCTCTTTCCCTCTATATTATTGGAGTCCTAAAAGAGTTACTTATACTTATTACTTATTACCCTTATCGATATCACTTTTTGTATTGCGATATTTCTGTTTCTTAATTCAAACCCCACAACATTTGTAGGGCCAATATCTACAAGATTGGAAACCAGTCTCACTTCTGTAATTACGTTACGGCTTACTCCGCGATTGCCTTTATTTCATAAAGAACAGTTGTTTGTAAAGGCTTTCCTCAATCCTCGACTTCGATCCGCGACCACGATACAGGTCAATTGTAAATAATCGGCGGGCTTATTACGTAAGGAACAGCAATAATTGTACAATTATTGCGCGATCAATTTAGTGACCTGGCTACTGAGGCCTTTAAGCCAAGTCTTTTTTTTTGACTGTCACTTTTAACAGAAGCTATTTTATCTGTCCGATGATTTATAAAATGTATCGTTTGATGAATTAACCAGCTTATGAAAGAGCAACACTTCGTGGAGGCTGTTTTTTTACACTGTTTTTACAATAGTCAATTTGATTACTATTTAGCTCCAATATTCCGATAAATTAATATTCGCAGATGTAAAGAATTTGTGTTAAGTACATATGGCAGTGAAAATTTGATAGTTGCATTTTATTTATTTATTATTTATTTAACCATTTATGCACACACACATAATATACAAACAAGAAGAAGAAACAGAAAAATAGGTACATTTACATGTATGTCAATGTGTAAAATCAATTAAAACTTCTTCGAATTGTCGATTGTTTTAAAAATTGAATCGATAACGCATTAGAACATCACTTAGTAGACTACATTATCTCGTATTTGAGCTATGAAACATAAAAAAGATTTTTCAAATTTAATTTAGACATTGGCAGATTAGTCGACATCGGTGTTTGCCATATAAAAAAAAAATATAATAGAAGATACTTATTGCGGACTTATCACATTCTCATGTGTTTGTAAGCATTTAGTAGTAAACATATAAGCTTCGCTGAGGTAGCCAACACAGATTTTTTTTATACTGTATATAAAAAAATCCTCCACTTTACCGTGATCACTTCTGTTTCAATTATTCAACAAATAGTCCAGTTGCGTAGACATTAGAGACTCAAAACAACACCAATTTGTCATTCACATTTACAATATTCACTAGGAATTTGTTATTTCAATATTTATTCTTATATTATTATTCTAATTTGCCGATAATTAAAGTAGCCACAAAATAACATACGAAAAAAGCCGCCAAAAACTCAAAAACTTCTGTACCTACTCAGCCATCAGCGAGCGATTGGCAATCGACCAACAACAAGGGAAAAAGTAATCGCAATTTGACAGCCACATTTGCTCGCCGATCGCTGTCGCTCTGCTGTCAAAAACCATACGAAATTAACGCGATCACCTTGCGATAAATGCACATTTCAGTTAATAGATTTTTATTGTTAGCAGTGCTGTCGTAAAATTATTATGGTGTGGCTATAGCTCATATATAATGCGGATTCGCGATTGAAGAGCAATTATTTCGCAAAAATATGCCTTCCAATTTTTGGTCGTAAAGCGATATTCGCGCGATGATTGTACAATCTCTGCGCAAATATTGTTAATTGCTGTTTCATACGTAATAAGCCTGCGGTTATTCTGAACACACAGTTCATCATCATCATCATCCTTAAGGTAGTTCAGGCTTCCTTTTCTTTAAACTATCCTCCAATCGGATTATTTCCACTTATTCTTCGTCGTATCGATGATTCCCAATTAATATTAATTTAATTATCATTTGATTGTTATATTTGGACCAGAATTCATCCACTTATCTTCACTATGGACATTATTTATTTCGTCACTTTCCTCATTAACCATAATGAACATTCTCACTGCCCTTTTAATTCAAATCGCCAAGTTTTCGCCTACTTTCACCTGCGCAGACGCATATACACGAATGTAAAGTATTTTATGACGCTCGCAGGTCTCAGTTATCCAACAACTGGAACAACATTATTGCGAAATTGTCTCAATACTAATGTTGTTTAATGTGCTGTTATTTTTTGAAGGAGCTCGTGGCTAAATAATAACAGCCGCACGGGTCGATCTTTAAGGTTAAGCAACGCTTGACGAGGTCGGTCCGTGGATGGGTGAACATTTCAACATACCGAGTTTCCTCCGTGCCTCGGAAAGCATGTTAAGCCGTTGGTCCCGGCTGTCATTTGAAGATCTTTGACAGTCGTTACGAATAGTCAGACGATTGAGATATGACACCAGTCTAGCCAAGGGGTACCGTGTTACCCAGTTACTGGGTTGTGGAGGTCAGATAGGTAGTCGCTCCATGTAAAACACTGGTACTTAGCTGAATCCGGTTAGACTGGAAACCGATCCCAACATAGTTGAGAAAAGGCTAGGCAGATGATGAATGTGCTGTGAATGCTGTGATTTTTTCGCTCGAAGATAATTAGAGGCATTTTTGGATTATGCAAGAAGGTGTTGAGAAGGGCTCGGTTTGACCACATTGGCCGAATAGGGGCCAAACTTGCTTCTTACCCAGCAGGTAGTAAAGCGTTTTGGTCCCTGGCTAAGTCGGTCGAGTCCAACTTCAGCCGACCCTCACTACCACCACTGCTGAAACCCGACGGGTCGCTGGCCCACTCTGCTGAGGAGAAGGCAAATTTATTTGCCTCTCTTTTTGCGGAATCTTCACGTCTGAACCCTGGTGACGCGTGGCTCCCTTCTTATCCTGATGGATGCGAGACGAGTATGTCGGACATTCGTATCCATCAAAAGGACGTCCGTAAGGTACTGCGCAACCTCGACGTGAACAAGGCTAGTGGCCCGGACGGAATACCAGCAATAGTTCTCAGAACCTGTGCGCCTGAACTGTCTCCGATCTTGACACGCCTATTCCGCCTTTCGTATGAGACTGGAAAAGTGCCGAATGCTTGGAAGCTAGCTAACGTACAGCGTGCCCAAGAAGGGTAGTCGAGCTGACCCGGCCAACTACAGACCCATCTCTGTAACGTCCATACTCTGTAAGAGTATGGAGCGTGTACTTAACACGAAGCTCCTGGCATACCTAGAATCTAACGATATCCTTAGTCCGACCGCCAATACGGCTTCCGCCGAAATCGGTCTACTGGGGATCTTCTAGCGTATGCCATTCACATCTGGAGTGAGGCCATCGAGAGGCACGGGGAAGCGCTTGCCGTCTCCCTCGACATCTCGAAGGCTTTTGATAGGGTCTGGCACGAAAGCCTTATTGGTAAGCTTCCTTCATTCGGTTTGCCCGTTGGTCTGTGTGATTGGATTGCAGACTTCCTGAGAGATCGGTCCATTCGAGTGGTTATCGATGGCTGCTCGTCGGACCAATTGGATATCAATGCCGGGGTCCCTCAGGGGTCGGTACTCTCAGCAACTTTATTCTTGCTGCATATTAACGATCTGCTTAAACCCGGCACCTTTGGGTATGCAGACGACAGCACTGTTGCTGAGAGATACTTGTCCAACGCTCGTGCTACCGGGCCTCAGATCCGGTCTCTCCGGGAGGCCATGGTGGAGCGCTTGAACCTGTCCTTGCAGGCAGTCTCCGAATGGGGCGATGCCAATCTGGTCAGGTTTAATGCCGCTAAAACCCAGGCGTGTCTTTTTTTCGCTAAAAAGAGCCAATTTAACCCAGATCCAACTTGCCGAGATGCGACCGTGCCAATAATTGACCATCTTGAGCTTCTTGGCGTTACGTTGACATCTACTCTCAATTTTGGCCCTTACATTGAGGCAAAGGCTCAGCTGGCTGCCAAAAAGCTGGGGATCCTTGCAAAGGTGAGACGGTACTTCACGCCGGAACAGCCCCTCAACTTGTATCAAGCGCAAGTTCGATCATGCATGGAGTACTGTTCTCATCTCTGGGACGGATCAGCCAAATACCAGCTTGACGCACTAGAGTCGATCGAAAAGCGAGCCAAGAGGCTCATCGGCGATGAGGCGCTGGTCAAGTCAAAGCTCCAGAGTCATGAACATCGTCGCCGAGTTGCCAGCCTGTCGGTTTTTTATCGGTTACATTTCGGGGAGTGTGCGATGGAAAAAAATCATCGGACTACCAGACGTACGGCGATGCGCCATCGATACATGGTAGACATCCCACCCATACGCACAAAACGTTTTGGGAACACTTTTATTATGCGTACAGCTAAGGAGTGGAATTCCCTGCCGGAGTCTGTGTTTCCCGATAGCTACAATCTAGGGGTCTTTAAGTCAAGAGTGAATAGGTTATTTCTAGGCAAGCGTGTTTCACCGTCGACCACATCATCGCTTACCATCAGGTGAGATTGTGGTCAAGCGCGAGCCTATAGGTTATAAAAAAAAAAAAAAAAATCAAGGATTCGATCAGTTAGACATTTGAAACTATGGTATTTGTACGTTCCGCAGCGAAGAGCTCAGGGTGAAGAATGTGCAATGATGATCGACCAGTGCGGCTGTTATTATTTAGCCACGAGCTCCTCCGAGTAATCACTCTGGTAAACATTCACCTAGTTGTTTAAAAACATAGGTAGGACAAAATTTAATTACCTTACGGCATTCTCACCCAGTAAAGAATTTCGCCATATAACAGTGAAGGGTCTAGTCGTGCCCTACATAGAGGCTACGCACGATTAGTACCTTTCTAAACAATGCGGTTTTGTGCTTAAAGCTTCTGGAACAAACTGGCACATAAATATTATTATCAATGATTCTGAAATTTAAATCAAGGGCTCGTATTCAAGCTACTCCCAGTTCTCAGCGAGCTGCCTACAAAAAAGTTAAATCAAAAAAGCAAAAATCCCGTCTGCTTAAAAAGCGAAATAAAAAGACGTAAACAAGAAGAAAATCATGCTGTGTAGTCGTAGGATACCTACATATTCGCGGGCTGGCTGACCAAAATCTAGTGTATCCTCCGCCTGCACAGCATGATTTTCTTCTTGTTTACGTCTTTTTATTTCGCTTTTTAAGCAGTCGGGTTTTTTGATTTAACTTTTTTTATTTATAACTTTTTTGTTATTTTTTTTTTCCGAACTAGGTACATTTAAACATATAAGTGTAATATATTTTTGAAATCACCTCATAAAACCCTTTATTTTGATACACCACACGATGGGTTCGGAAGAAAAAAAAAATGTGGGCCCCCACATTATAGCGGCCAAAAACCGCATTTTTCTATTTTGCATTTTAATGCAGCCAGTGACACTCGCAGGGTTAAGACGAATCGATTGACGTAAGAACCATCAAAATCGGCCAACGCGTTGGTCTTTAGAACGCCATATACATACAAATACTGATAAACACATTACCCTCCTTCGGCAGTCGGGTAAAAAGGGTTAGACGCAAACACCAAGACACTATAAATAATGCAAAACAACTTGCAAGTTGCTTGCTTAAATACATTATACCGGTACCATCATCGATGCGGTTGGCTGTGCTAAAATTATCCCTATTTTCTGAGAAGTGAGGCATTTGACCTGAGTAGGTATATACCTACAACGTAAGACATGGCTGGGTTTAGGACTGAGGATTCTGGTTGTATATTCCTTTGGGATATTTTTTAATTAGCTTCTACCAGTGGCGGGGGAAACCGCATGCAAATTGTTTTCTTATCCCAAGGCAACATTATATCGGGATGAAAAGTATCTATGTGGTATTTCTGACTATAATCTATCTCTGTGCTAAATTTCATCCAGATGTGTTCTGCCGTTCTGGCGCGATTGGGTAACAAACATACATCTATCCATCCAAACATTCACATTTATAATATTTGTAAGATTTCAAGCGGGTAACACCACACCATCATCATCTCACTTTCTTCTTTTCTGTTTCTTCATTAATATATGTATTTATTTAAGTCTATATTATATTCAATACTAGTACTTCGCCCGCGACTTTGTTCGCGTGATTTCGGTATTTAATATAATAAGATTCTTCAAAAAAACTTTTACACCCCTAAATCGTCATTTGGGGCTCGTTTAAAAAATAATAATAACAACCTTTATTATTAATTTAGGATAGTATTTGTGCCCATTTTCAAGTTTATTGACCCAAGAAATCAGATTCTTCCATACAAACTTCAGCACCCCCCCAATTCATCACTTAGGGGTAGTTTCGAAAAACTAATAATGACAACGTTTATCATTTACTTAGATTACTATTTGTACCAAGTATCAAGAATGTTGGTCGAAGGAATTAGATTTTTATTACAAACTTTCTAACGCCTTTTTACTCCCTTAGGGCTGGAATTTCCAAAAAAGCCTTTCTTATCGGATGCCTACGTCATAGAAAGAACACACCCTCCAAGTTTCAGGTCTCTACGATCAGCGGTTTAGGCCACAGTTTAGGCTGTGCGTTGATCCGTCAGTCAGTAATTCAGGACAAAGCATTTTATATGTAGATATAAGTACGTTTATTTTACCTATTTTAGAATGTTCATAACAACTTTTTTTTTAACTGTTCAAACAATGCACCTGCCATTTTATCTCTTCACCACCCTTGGTAGACTGGTAGAGAATGCCTAAGGCTTATTATCTTTTCGTTTGTGCAACTATGATGCACATAATTATGATGAATTTATAGTAATTCTAGTTTTTCCAGCAGGTCTTGTGACGCCGGCAAGATGATGCACATGTGGCTATGGTTCGGCTACGACCTCGGCGAGTTTATGTTCGCCGGCCTCACCATCGCCTCGAGGTGGGCCTTCGCCCTCACCTGGATAGTGCTGTTCGTGGTAGCGCTGCTCTTCGAGGGCTCAAAGGTGAGAAGACATCACAATTTTTTTACATTTGGAACCTGCCCTACGTGGTACCCCTACCATTACGTCTTCTGAAAAGTGCCGAGGCAATGAAGCCCGATGAGTTAGATAGTTGTAGTTTGTGACGCATGTCTTTAGGAGCGTCCTCACTGGGAGCATTCGTTCTTGAGCATTTGTAAACAAGCAATCGTAGGCGGCCAACAAATGCTCCCCAGCGAGCCCAGCATTCGCGTTCGAGCAAAGCTATGAACGTTCGAGTCGAACATTTCCTTGCGAGCTTGGAGCATTCGAATACGATCTCGTTAAATGTCATTAATTTCAAAATGTCGGATAGAGCGGTTGTGGCTGCAGCATTTTTGTTTTTTTTTTATTGACCTCGAAGGTCACAAACACTTAAGATCAAGAAACTGTGAAAGAAACTTTACAAGTGGACAGTAATATTCCTACATACATACTCATTCATTTTATCATTTAGGTACTCGCTTTCGAGCGTTTTATTTGTGTGAACATTCGAATGCGAGCCGTTTCCGCGAAAATCGTTGCGACGTCCACACCGGCCGAAGTTCGCGCTTGCGTGTAAGCTTTGTAACGCTCGGGTCAACATCCACACCTCTCGAATATTCGACATCGAATGCTCATTACAAGTAGAAGAGTCTTACTCAACTATAGGATGAAGAGGGTTTAATGATGACAGATATAATGGCTTGTGTTCTCATCTACCCACATTTGAGCAGTGGAGTTCTTTTTTGTACAATTCGATTCGATTCAAGTAACTTTTCATATCTGTTGCTTGCCTGCTTTATGTTTCCTCAGGTGGTGTGGTAATAACCAACGGAAATATTAACGTCTGGCCATATAATGTTTTATGCTGTGAGTGCTTTGACATACCTTGGAGAAACTGCCCCAGTTACAAAACGTGACCGGTCCTCGATATGGCTCTACTGATAATGTGAAGTACATGTACATACAATATGCAGTAGTTAAAATAAACAATGAAATCTAGACAGAAGCTATATTTATCATTCTCTTGTAATGATCCCAATTTATTTAGGGCCGGCCTATGGATGCATGTCTATGCTTCTCTAGTCTCGGCATCTCAGTAAGGTAAGGCGTACCTATTGTGCTAGGTAGATAAGGTAGGGTAGGTAGGTAGCCAATCAGCGAAGCCGCGGAGGACAGCTAGTAGGCTATAATTTATAAAGATATTGGGAGAAGGACTAATACCATGGGGGTGGATCCGCTGATGGCTGCTCCAAATGCAAATTGGCAAAATAGGGTTTACAGACTCGTCTGATACCAAATGTGAGTGCGGAGCATGGTCCACTTGGGAGTGCTCCAAGTGCCCATACACCTGCACTTTGGAGGACTTGATGAATTCCACTGATACCGCTATCAACGTGGCTATCTATTGGACCTAAACCGTCTTAAGGTCACCATCGACTCAAAAATAAGAAGAAGACATATTAGTCTAATCTTTATTCTTTAAAACTTCATCCATCGTTTTTTTTGGTCTTCCCAAACTCTTAAAAGCAGTCATTCATAATCAAAGCTTATCTATTGAAATTTTTTACCATTTTTCCTAAGACTTAATAAGGCTTTCTTGACGACATTTCCCTCGAGCGAAGCTAAATGACTGGACTACATGAATCAGCATTTTTAGGGTTCCGTACCCAAAGGGTAAAAACGGGACCCTATTACTCGCTCCGCTTTCCGTCTGTCTGTCTGTCTATCACCAGGCTGTATCTCATGAACCGTGATAGCTAGACAGTTGAAATTTTCACAGTTGATGTATTTCTGTTGCCGCTATAACAACAAATATTAAAAACAGAATAAAATAAATATTAAAGTGGTGCTCCCATACAACAATCGTGATTTTTAACGGTTTTTTTTTTGCTATAATAGTACGGAACCCTTCGTGCGCGAGTCCGACCCGCACTTGGCCGGTTTTTTTAGACATGCCTATAATCTCATCCGTGCGGGAATGCGCGCTAAATTACTATTACAAACAAACAAAGATTGAATTATATAGACCGGTAGACGTTGACGCCACAGCTAAAACGACGCCAAGTCTAGAAATAAATTGTTTTGCGACTAACACGACCAATTTTAACAATGTAGTACCTAATGTAAGATCTGAAAGTTTTATATTCATTACCTCATGTTCAATTAAAAGGAAATTAAATATTAGGACCCGAGGGCTGGCGCTATAAGACAGTACGACATCGATACTCTACCACAGATTACTTAATAGTTACTACGCTGATACTCCACCAGTTTTTACCCGACTGCCGAAGGAGGGTATTGTGTTTTTCAGTCTATGTATGTACGTCAGTTTTTTCCTATGTGGCGTTCTAGAGACCAAACGCGTTGGCCGATTTTGGAGATTCTTACGTCAATCGATTCGTCTTAACCCTAAGAGTGTCACTGGCTACATTAAAATTGGAAAAGAAATAAATACGGATTTTGGGCGCCATTTGTCAATGACACCAATATGGTATATAACACCAAACCCTACCAGTAGTTTCTGAGATTAACGCGTTCTCTTCTAACTTTTATGGTGTACAATAATAGTATATTATGCAACTAGTGAATAAAGGACGGATTTAAAGCGAGGGCCGTAGATGCATCACGAGCATAGCGAGTGATCCATGATGATTGAATCACGAGCATAGCGAGTGATTCAAGTGTTATAATCCTGAGCGACGCGAGTGATTCATGGCCCTCGATATAAAACCGTTTTATTCAAGAGTTGCATACTATATTTTATACCATGACTTCGAGAAAAAGAAAGATCTAAGCGAAAAGCACAAGGAATATTACGAGTAATAAATAAATGGTTTATTTCCTTCAAAATTTCCAAAAAATGTGAAACCCTCCCCTGAGCTAGGTGCTGTTACCTGTGTTTCAGGGGCCAGTGACCATCTCCGTTACTTTACATAATTATTGTTACTTAAACACCATTGCAATTTATATTAGAATTACAATCCAAATAAGTATTCAAGAAATATCCTAGACTAAAATCAAAATCATTATTAAAATCCTAAATATAAAAAAACTCAAAATTAAAATCGAAGAAGGAGTTTGAAAGTCGAATAATCTCTATGAGGTTGCATAGCATTGAGATGGACGTCTAATAGATTGGTGTATCCCAAATTCAAAATCCAAAACAGTGATTAAAAGTGCTTTTTATTCACTGTTTTCAGTGAATAAAATAAGCTTTTTAGAGGCGGAATGGTATAAAGTATATTCTATTCTATTCTATTCTCAAAAAACCTGACTGCTTAAAAAGCGCGAACTTCCTCCGACTGCACAGCATTATTTTCTTCTTGTTTACGTCTTTTTAGTTCGCTTTTTAAGCAGTCGGGTATTTTGAGTCTTTTAATAAACTTTTTTTATTGTTTTAAAATTGTTCCTATAAAACAAGGCTCGCCCCGTCGCGTCCCGTTTAAATGCCTTTTCTAGCTAAAGCCTAAATAAGAATTCCTGTAGTAATTTTGTTATGACCGAATTCCTGAGCGTTTTCAATATTGCGGATATTCACTCTGCTATGTCCTCAAATTGCGAAATCGTTCACGAAATCGGTCTTGAAATGAAAATAACTTCACTACTACCTAAAGAATATTACATTCCTGAGCTGGTTATTCGGGTTATCGTCGGCAATTCTTGCACCCAGCACAAATAACTGGATTGTCAACAAGCTCTTAAAGTTACTTATCTAACCCCAAAGCATTATGCACACGTATTACATGCTCATTAAATATAAATTTTACGACAATAACCGTGTGCAAAAATAACGTTATTTTTCACGACTTTGTTCGTTAAAAATGTTATACAAGCGCAAGTTCGATCATGCATGGAGTACTGTTCTCATCTCTGGGACGGATCTGCCTGCAAATACCAGCTGGATGCACTAGAGTCGATCGAAAAGCGGGCCAAGAGGCTCATCGGCAATGAGGCACCTGTTTAAGTCAAAAGTCCAGAGCCTTGAACATCGTCGCCAAGTTGCCAGCTTGTCGGTTTTTTATCGGTTACATTTCGGAGAGTGTGCGATGGAATTGCATGATTTAATTCCGCCCAGCCCGTTCCATCATCGGACTACCAGACGTACGGCGTTGCGTCATCGGTACATGGTGGATAGCCCACCCATACGCACAAAACGTTTTGGGGCAGCTAAGGAATGGAATTCCCTGCCGGAGTCTGTATTTCCCGTTAGCCACAATCTAGGGGTCTTTAAGTCAAGAGTGAATGGGTTTTTTCTAGGCAAGCGTGCTTCTCTGTCGAAAACATCATCGCTTACCATCAGGTGAGGTAGTGATCAAGCGGGAACCTAAAGATTATTAAAAATAAATGTCCTACTTATTGGATGCCCTATCTATGTTTATGTCCTCTTTAATATATCACCAGTCGGGTTAACTTTAATACCTATTGGAACGTTTCTAGTTTCAACTTTATTTCACTGCAATCTTCGGCAATAAATTTTCAATAAATTTAAATTAAGAAGTGCGCTTGACAAATTTATTGAAAATTAATTTCTACTTTTTAGTTTGATTTTCTATTAACGAGTGTTTTTGAATCTATTATTTATTTTTTATTTCATTCGCTAATCCTGAAAATCCTGGTAAGGATAATGAGACAAACTATTTAAATTATTGAATTTTCATCGGTCCTTGAAGGGGTTGAAAATCACGTTCAAAGATTCCGTTGCATAGATACATAGATTTATAGATACATACATACATACCAGCTAACTACTAGCTAATAAAAGCGTGTTAACAAGCATTTGTCGAATTCTTTTCAGCAAACCCCTTTCATTTGATATATGGATACATGGCAGTGCTCAAATAATAACTAGTCCACCATCTTGTGCCCTCCGTCATATTGGATTTAGAATGACGTCACTTTGCTAACCATGCATTGTTATCCAAACTAAACGTGTATGCAAAATTTCATCTTAATCGGTGCAGGATATATGCTTTAAAATTCATTTGCAAGATTTGACCCGAACACACTTACATACATACATACATACATACATACATACATACATTGCGAGTTAACTAAAAGCTTGTAAAAACATGCTATAACTGTCAATTGATTAAGTTAAATCACGGAATAAATTAACAGAAAACTTAAAATCTAAGGGGAAGCGCTAGCATCGACTAGCTCCCTAAGCTTGAACGGGATAAAATATGCCCAGGAACTCGATTATGACATCTTAAGGCGCAGATACCCTTGAGTAGCTGATTTTGAAATGAGAATCAAATCTTAAACGGCTAGTATTCATTAAAAAAAAAAGTTTGATTAAACCATTTTCTTAATAATTTAATCTGTGAAAATTTCGAGTTTTGTTCGTATAACATAGTGTAATTAATTTGTAAAGTTATGTCTAACACGGACAAAAAAACGACAATCGGACCGAAACGGTCGGCCGTATTATTTATTATCATATTGATGAAATTTTTACCATCTCAAAGACAATTTAATTATCTACATTTTGATCTTTTTTTAAGTAATTGATTTATAATACAACTACTGAATATAGGGTCGCGTGGGTGTGAATCGAGTGTGCGATTCGTTCCCTCAAGGCCATTGGAGTTTGTCGTCGTCTTAAAACCCTCATGATTCCGGTGCGAGAGGAAGTCGGAGGATTAGCTTACAGCATACAGGTCGAATAGCATTCGCCATTTTCCCCAACGGACATATTAAGGCCCTGGTATTAATGCTCACAAGCCCTATGAGATATGATCCGCCCCTTGTCATAAAAAAACAATTATCTCCTTATCCTTATTATCGGCTTATGACGTACAGATGTGTGCAAACCGCCCACTAAACTATTTTTCTTATCTCGTCCAACAGAAAGTTCACACCGTTCTTATAAAATTGCAACTCATTATTTCGCTGGTTTTCGTGTGCAGAACAGAAATCACACGAATTTCAGACATAGTTCCGTAGCGTGGGCAAGCCGATTAAATTGAGTTTGTTTTCATAATATGATAATTTATCACAAACGCAATTACTTAGACTTAGATGATAACGAATCGATGTGTTTAAAAACTTGAGGATAATTATGATAACTCGGGATTATCCAAGCTTATATGATTCTCAAAGGTTAAAGTTGTCCTTGGTCCCTGTGTCGATGTCTAGGCCACTGAACTGTAAATATACACCACAGACAAATCTAACTAGATAACTCAAGTTCCTCCACCTGTATGAAAACCAAGCGTGCTACTTTTTCACAAACAATTTAAAAACAAATTTACCATTGAAATAAAACATTTCCAATGCCTCGACCAGCTTTTTCTATACATTCTTTACAGCTCAATATGACATAAAAAGGCATTTTTCTAGATTTTGGAGGATTTCCGGTGCCGATAATGCTAAATGAAAAGCTCAGATTACGATCATTGATCGTAACTTTACTCCGTTTTTTGGCACGCGACGTACATACAATCGCGTCATCTAGTTAGATTTATGTCTGCAGTCTGTGATATATACAATTCTTGTAAACTAGAAATGTATAGGATAAATCGTACGAAAGGAAGTCGCATTTCTCAATTTGTAACTAAAGGCTCGCTCAGATTAGAACTTATTCTAAAATTGGTTTTACAGGTAAAACAATTAAGACGACGACTGTCGCCAACGACCTTGAGGGCACAAAACGCGCAACCGTTTCACCCCCGCGCGACCCAAAATTCAGTTGTTTTTTGTACTTTCCTTATTATTCTATGACTTTAAAAAAAACCTCAGATCAAAATGTAGATTATTGAATTGTCTTTGAGATGGTGAAAATTTCATTAAATTACGCCCAGCGGTTTTTGTGCGATTTTCGTTTTTTTGTCCGTGTTAGACATAACTTTATAAATTAATTACACTGTGTTATACGAATAAAACTCAACGTTTCTTAGATCAAATTATTAAGAAAATGGTCTAATATAAAATATATTTTTAACCGACTTCGCAAAAAGGAGGAGGTTGTCAATTCGACTGTATTCTTTCACTGAACAGTTACCTCAAAACTTTTTATTGGGTGAACCGATTTTGATGATTCTTTTTTTATTTGAGCTGGTGCTTGGCATGTGGACCCATTTAATTTTCGTCAAGATCTGATGAAGAACTTCGGAGATATACATCAGAACGCCGGCAAATCACTCGGGATAGCTGCAATCGCATTTCTGTTTATTGTTTACACTATTTCATAACATAACATCACACTGGTACGCCCTAAAGGGGTACGCAGGTGTGAACAGTTCACCTAGCCGTTTAGACCTGATGCTCATTTTAAAATTAGCTACTGAGGGGTATCTGCGCCTTAACATGAAATAGGAAAACGCGGTTTCGCACGGTCGCGCCGCGCGGCACGCCTGTCTGTGGGCGTCCTCAGGGCGGGTCGTGGGGCTTTTGGGACCGGGACCGCGGTCCCAGGTTCCACCTATAATTCATTATTTTTAGTAGTATTTTGGGACCACAAGAAAAAAGAAGTTAAAGTACAGTTAACAAAAAAGATTATATTATATAATATTTTAATCAACAATTGCATGAATGTCAGTGTCGGTACAAAATAAAGGGTAATATTATTTAGTTGCACTTATAGAAGGATAGTTGTAGTTATAAAGTAAAATAAAAATATATCAATCATGTATAAAAGAAGAGAGAGATGTATGTATGAGGTGAGTATGATGAATATGATATTCGCGGACGTAGCGTAGATGTGTGGGAGAGAGATACTTTCCCACACATCACATCATCACACAGTGCTGCAGGATGGCTCTTAAACAGCTTAAGAGCGCGGCGAACGAAGCTCGCAAATGCAATTCGAGGCGAGTGCAAAATTCGTTCGGAGTATTGCTATCTCGCTTTGCACACACACGCGGTGCGCCGTGCGCAGCCGTGTGTGTGCGAGTAGATAGGCTACCATAACCATTCATAACGACTCGAAACCGAAAGCCGGCAAGCCGGCCGACGCGAACGGCGCCGGCGTTCTTTTGTCTTATTTATGTAGGGTAACTTTTACGAAACCTCAAATATGTATTGTTATAATAAATAATGAATGCAAGTAAAATAATACAAGTTATATTTAGGCAAAGTATTAGTAAAAGACAAATATTCCAATAATTTATGCCTATTTACGCATAAGTAGGTACAGACAAATAACAGCGCTCTGATCTAAGAATATTAAAAATAAACACAAGGATTTTGAATAAACATTTATTTTGTTATGTTTTACTTTATAGATCATCATTCATCTATTTAAAAAATATAAATCGTAACGTGATAAAGTCGTGTAGGGTGACCATAAATATTATCGACTGAACGAAATACAAAAAAACCGGCCAAGTGTGAGTCGGACTCGCACACGAAGGGTTCCGTACCATTATCGCCAAAAACGGCAAAAAAAACACGTTTGTTGTATGGGAGCCCCACTTAAATATTTATTTTATTCTGTTTTTAGTATTTGTTATTATAGCGGCAACAGAAATACATCATCTGTGAAAATTTGAACTGTCTAGCTATCACGGTTCATGAGATACAGCCTGGTGACAGACAGACAGACAGACAGACGGACCGCGGATTCTTAGTAATAGGGTCCCATTTTTACCCTTTGGGTACGGAACCCTAAAAATACAATAATAGTAATCAGAAAACATTTTTACGCACTGCTGTTTAGTTTATATGTACAATTGTACATTGTAATAATTGTTGTAATTGTACATTACGTAGGTAAAGTTACGTACAAGTTTATATTCTGTCCCTGATAGGCAGATTTCTCGGTAAACGGGGATCTATTAATTCAGGCAATATACATTTAAAATAAAACTTTTCTAATTTTAAGACTACAGAATTCCAAAATTCGTTGTTCAATTTTTACATATGCCAGTCCTTTAGGCGTCCATACTATAAAAAAAATACAGTATTTGCGGTTTGTTATTTGTAATTGTCCTTGTATGTGGTAAAAATAGTTATGATTTATTTTTAATTTTATTCTATTTAATTCAGCCTCCATATCTTTAGTGCAAAAAGTATTTTTTTTTATCAATTGCTTCAACCGGTGTAATGTTTGCTGGGCTCGCAGGACACTTTAGTTCAATCATAGCGTCACCACCTATCAGACCATCTGGGCTTGCTCCGAGGAAAGGACGTTTTTTGTCAATAAATAACACAGATGGTTCAATATGAAGGCCTAAAAGTTGCTCAGCATCTTTTAGTGATACGAGTTCGTTTTCGTTTCCATATTTTGTAGCATCATTGCCTTTAAATGTATGGTATAATAGTTGCTTTACTATGTTTTTGCAAGACAGAAAAGAGCAAATAAAAGGACTGTGGTCTATTTCTGACAATTGTTCAAATAAATATTGAACATCAATCATTCTGCGCCGTCATCGCATTTCGTCGTCATTTGCATCTTCAACAATGAGAGACCCAGCAGTTGATTGTTTGATTTAGGCAATACATTTATTCTCGTATTTTATCTCTTATAGGAATTAGTTTCCAACAAGCACTACTGTTGGAAACTAATTCCTATAAGAGATAAAATACGAGAATAAATGTATTGCCTAAATCAAACAATCAACACAACACATAATATTTAATTAATTGATTATTTATATAAAATCTCTATCTTTTATAAAAAAAGGTAAAAGAAATTGGGTAGGTACATACCTGCTAAACGATTGACTGATTGGTTCAATGTGTATGGTCTGATTTGACTCAAGATCAAAGACACGTTCAAAGCTTGGTGGTGCTTGGTTGGCTGTTTTGGTTATTTGAATGCCACCTGAACCACATGAAGAAGATCTGCAAAATTTAAATAGAGTATAAATTTACTATCATCTTGATAGAGCGCAAATCAAATGTAAAATATAATTAAGATATATATCCTACCTACTAGGTAATTCCTGCATAAAGCCGCGCTTGTGTAACCAAATCCGATCGTATGGTCACCCTACGCTGGGTGAGCCGGACTAACGTCACTGTATGTAAAGAGGAGCAGTGTAGGTAAGTCTTAGCGGTGTCCTTGAAATAATTTCCGACGCCCGCTTTGTCTCATGACATACAAACGAAATAAACACATTACCCTCCTTCGGTAGTCGGGTAATATTAATGTAACTCAGATCAAGAAAATATCTTTATTTTCTTAGGCTGAGTTTAAAAATATGTAAACAATAAGTAGTTAGCTAAGAAAGTAATAAGTACCTAGGTACAAAAAACAAGTGGCACGGATCTTGAGCGTTAGGCGCGTTAGTGAAGGGTTAGTTGGCGCATAATTAAGCGCGGACTATCTATTAAAATCGACTACTGCGCAACTCAAGGTCAAGATCCCTGCCGGTAACATAAATCTATACTAATACTAGCTGTTCCCAGCGGTTTCACCCGCCGCCGCTCGTAAGGGTCGTAGCGTGATGTTAGATCGCCTACGACCTATTCTCAGACCTCAAGTACCTATACACAAAAAAATCACATAAATCGGTCAAGCCGTTTTAAACGGCGGGTAAAACCGCTGGGAACAGCTAGTAACTAATTAAATTATGTCATTGGGAAATAGGTACTTACTGTGAGAAACATCCGAACGCTCGGAGTCCATGTCGGCAACCAAACCAAGTCGTAAATAATAACAAAGTCCGTAAACAACGCAAAGTTCGTAAGAAAGTAGATTACTCAATACCAAAGTTCAAATCACAAGGCAAATCTAAATCCAAGTTCATAGCATATGTCAATGGTGTCAGAAATATTACAATAAGTACTTAAAAAATAAATAAATACGCACGAACAGCACAGTAAAGTAATCGTCTAACACTGACAAAAAAACACAAAAAAAAAATACAATACAACAAACAATAAACAACCCCGAAGAGCCCCGATCAAACGCCGCGCCGCCGTACGAGCGATACTCAACCGTGTGAAGCACGATCACACACACATTGACATGACGTGCTTGACGCGATAGCAATAGCTACTATTGAAAATGTATGATTATTTTGATGTGTTCCGTAATACCAAAAATTATGCATGAAAACTTAATGTTTTTTAAAAAAAAAACGATGTTTTTAACTTGATAATATGAGCTATGTTGTTGCGACGGAAATTTTATAGATATTGTATTTTTTAATGCAGAAAAATCAATAGGAAAACATGTCATTTACGCTGTAAAAAGGTACGAAATTAAATTCGCTTAAACTTCATTTTAGGTAAGTATTTTGAAAAAAAGAAGACGTAGGAACCTAGATAAATACTGTCTAAATCCGATATCAGCATAATATGGTGGAAATATGCTCAACCTACAAATGATTTTGGTATTACGTTTGTATGGACAATTCATGCTTCGCCGCGCTCTTAAGAACAACAAGGTTATGAAGGAATTACGGCCGAAATCGGGTGGAAAACCAGTACTTAAGGCCCTTCAGAAGCTGTTTGATTCCGTCATACTCGAAGGGAAACGCCACTGGCATGATGCAGGGGTGTGGTGGTACTCTTTTTTTTTGTGTTGAATTGTTTGTACAAAAACGCCACCATGTCAGTTCGTTTGCAGGATTAGAACTCAGAACCTATCCTTCTGCAGCGAGATGTCAGATAGACTGTTCACCGTTGCTCTGGAGGATTTCTTTAAGGTTCTGGACTGGAGAGGGCTAGGCATCAACGTCAATGGTGAGAACATCACGCACCTTCAGTTTGCCGACGAAATAGTGGTCAGGGCTGACACCATGCAGGATCACAGTACAGTGCTTGATGACCTCAGTAGAGATTCCGAAAGATTGGGTCTTAAAATGAACATGGACAAAACAAAGCTGATGTTGAATGCCCATGTTACACCCACTCCTATTATGGTTGGAGACTACACTCGAAGTTGTGGATGACTATGTCTACCTGGGACAAACGATCCAGTTGGGTAGGGTCAATTGTCGAATCTGACTCGGCTGGGCAGCGTTCGGAAAGTTGCGCGGTATCTTCTCGTCCAACTTTACACAGTGTCTCAAGGCGAAAGTCTATATGACCAGTGTGTGGTGCTAGTTTTGACCTATGGCTCTGAGACGTGGTCGCTCACAATGGGCCTCATCTGAAAGCTTACATTCACCTAAAGGGCAATAGGAGGGCTATGCTCGGAATACCCTTGCGTGATCTAATCAGAAATGTAGAGATCCGCAAGAGAATCAGGGTTACCGACATAGCCCGAATAATTGCCAAACTTAAATGGCAGTGGGCAGGGCACATTGCTCGCAGAACGGATGGCCGATGGGGCAAAAAAGTTCTGGAGTGGTGGGTGCGAACCTGAAGACGTTGCGTAAGAAGTCCTTCCACAAGGTGGACCGATGACTGAAGGTTGCGGGCATCCGCTGGATGCGGGACGCACGGGACTGCGTATGTCCAGCAGATGATGATGATGAATAGATATACATATATAAATATTTATATATATTGTGTTGTAATTATATTACGTAATGAGTATCTTATTTTAAGATTTACTTCTAGAAGCCTACCATTTTTTAAATAAAAGAAATATTTTACTGTTTTACAAAAATAGTTTATATATTTTTGGTTGACCGTACTTTCTCAAGACATAACGTTGTTTATTTTATTTCTGGTCCCAAACTACTACTCAAAAATAATATTGTATCTGAAAGGGGAATCTGGGACCGCGGTCCCGGTCCCGAAAGCCCCACGACCCCTCAGGGCGATGATGGCTAAAGATATTATTAATAATGGTGTTCGTAATTGTTAGAGATTCTAGTAAATAGACTTTACATAACTGTTGAGCGAACTATATGCAGGTTCTGTGTTGTTACTGTCAGTAATTAAGTAGTCTCAAATAATGCTTGTACTTGCAGGTGTACTTGGCCAAGGTGCAGCGCGCGGCCCACAAGAAGCTGTACCCATACAGGTCGGATGAAAGGCGGAACCTACTGTGTGATCGGTGAGTTTTATCTATCACTAGCTCTATGTTCTTACACGTGGTCTCTGAAAGGCTAATGGAAACATTATAAAAATACAAAAAAAAATGGAAAGTTTAACCGTGGAAAATCGTTATTCTTGATTAGTTACAGCATTTTGGTTTGCAAATAATGAGGTATGATCCTACGTCTATGTCTTAAGGCGGTACCCCGAGCAAAACGCCGCGCAAGCCGTTTTTTGTGCTGTTTTTAGGAGCTATCTACTCGTTATTTAAGAAGAAATATCAATTAATAAAAACACATTAAACTTCTACATAATATTGATTCTAAAATGGTAGATTTAGAATAGAATAGAATATACTTTATTGTACACCAAAAAAAGAAATAACAAATATTATACAGCAACTTAATACCATGGGTACAAAGGTGGTCTTATCGCTGACAGCGATATCTACCAGACAACCTTTAGTTTTAACCGACATAGTTAACTGATTTAGTTTTTTTTTTTAATGTTGTATATATTTCACTAACCTCCTTCCAAAAAAACATAAAAATGAGAAATAATTATTGGTATTATGCATCTCCTCGTAAAGTGTTCATTTTTTTTTTGTACTACCACTAATGGATAGACAATTTAATAACGAATATTTTTGTAGATTTTTTTTTTTCAATGGACCAAAATTCGATTTTATAAAAAAAATATTCTAAAATCTGGGCGTATTCACTACTGTAATTCATGCGCCACCAGTGCCGCTAGACCAATAGGAATGTTTATATCTCATACCGATTTTTTCGTCAGGGTACCGTCTTAAAACTTTGGGAAACCATTGAAAATACAACAGCAGTATGTTAATTACAGCGAAACTCTACTAAATACAGTTTCGCAACTGTACTTACTACCTTTGCGAAAGTTCTATATCGACCGGCCGATTCTGTAATAGGATTACAGAATCGGCCGGTCGATATAGAACTTTGCCGAGCAAATTTAGGAGAAGTAAGGTGACATTCTAACAGATTCACTTTAGGTTTCATGGTGGGATTTTAACAGAATAGCACTACAAAACAAAATGCTTGCGCTGGATGGATCTGTTAGAACTTGTGCAAAAGTCGCCAATACTTTTCTCGTGTCGCCAGAAGCTATGAAAGTATATATTAGCTACTAGCTCTGCCTGTGGCTTCACCCGCGAGGTATTAGTTTAGTATATATATAGTACTGCCCAATATCTTTATAAAATATAGCCTTTGTGTTAGTCAAGGGTCGGCCCTCAGTCCCTACCTCTTCCTGTTGATAATAGACGCTCTGACGTCGAACATACAGGAAGAGGCACCCTGATGTAAGCTGTTTGACAATGTGCTGGTTACCGAGAGTGGCCTAGAGGTCCAGAGCAGACTCGAGATCGAGTGTTGGCTTGAAATTGAGCAGAACTAAAACTGAATACCTATTCTGCGATTTTGGCGGTCTCTCCAGTTCCGTGCCTATAGCTCTTGCTGGAACACCCATACCGATGTGCTCCGACTTCCGGTTGCCTAGGGTCGCTTGTCCAAGGGGATGGCGAGGTAGGCCGAGACGTAACGCACCGGATCAACTCGGGATGGATGAAATGGCAGAAGACTGGAACAATTACTTGCGACCCACGGATGGAGTCTGGTCGGTCAGGTCTAATCACGGACTTGGAGGGGTCCAAGTCCGTGATTAGACCTGTCATACTGTATGGATCAGAACCATAGAACAGATAAAAGAGAGACCTCTTTTATATGTTCTGTGATCAGAACGTTGGGCTGTGAAAAACATGGATGAAAAGTGATTGCATGTAGCGGAGATGAGAATGTTGAGATGGATGTGCGGCGTGACGAGATTGGATAAAGTGAGAAATGAGTATATTAGAGGCAGTTTGAAAGTGGCGCCAGTGAGAGAAAAGTTGAAGGAAAACCGTTAATCCTGGTATGGTCATGTTATGAGAAGGGATGAAACGCATGTTACTAAAAGAGTTATGAAAATCCATGTGGATGGATGGAGAGGGAGAGGAAGGCCAAATAAAAGATGGATGGACTGTGTGAGGAGTGAAATGAAAGAAAAGGGAGTCAGTGATACCGTGCCGGAGGACAGGACGGTATGGAAGAAGAAAACGTGTTGCGCCGACCCCAAGTAACATGGGATAAGGGCAGAATGATGATGATGATGTGTTATTCTGATGTATTACATCAAAATCCGTTAGTAGTTTTTACGTTAAAGAGTAACGTCCATTCATCCATCCATCCATCCTCACAAAGTTTCACATTTATAATAGTCGTACTAGTAGGATAGTATTAGGATAGCTCATTGCGTGGTGCTTAAAAGTTCTAGCCAGTCAGCCAGTGTGGTAGACAGATCACAAAAATATGTTGTCCTTGTCCGACTCACAATCACATATAGGTTGTAAATAAGCTAGCAGTTCAACAATAAGTTGTTTAGCTATCATTGTTGTATAGAAATATAAAATGAATGCACATTGTACTCTGTTATCTAGCGGTATACAGCGGCAACGGTATACAGGCGACACAAGTATATACGAGTAGGTATACAATAGTAGTTGATCACAAAAATGAACCCGTTGACATATCACGCACTTAGTTTTAAAAAAAGGTGGAGGTTCTATGTTCGACTTCATAATTGTTTTTTTTTTTTCTTTATATTCTCCGTTATCTCCGTCAATTGTGGACCGATTTTGAATATTATTTTTTTGTTTGTTAGAGTTTGGTTCGAAAATGGTCCCACTTTAATTTGGTGAAGATCTGATGAAGATCTTCGGAGATATACAAAAATAACTCTTCAATAAATAAGGACAAATCTCGGGATTGCTGCAGTCGCATGTCTGTTTATTGTTTATACCATTTCATGACATAACATCACGCCAGTACGCTCTAAAGAGGTACGCAGATGTGTACAGTTCACCTTGGTACACTCTCATTTCACCGGTTATGTTCAAGTTTCATGGTATTCGGGTAATCTATTCTGACATTATAAGTACCTTACTTAAGACTTGCCTATTAGGTACAACTAAAAAGTGAAAAATAAAAAAAACTTTTTTACAAAAAAAACCCTACCGGCTTCCAACTAAATACACTACAAAGTGAAAAATAACTTTCTTTTTCGAAGTTGGTGTCCATAACGAAACAAATTGGTACCTACATACCAAAGATACCGAATTCGAAAATGAAATCTATTTTTCAGTTTTTTTAGTTGGCCGTCGGTAGTATTTTTTTGTTAAAAAGTTTATTTTTATTTTTGTAGCTTTTTTATTCATTTATACCCAAATTTTTCCACATGCCTCCGCACCACAAACCATAAAACCGATTTCCACTCAACTTTTCAGTCACTTCCTGAAGAATGAAAATCAAAAATACACAATACAAAAACGGATTTAGGTCAGTTGCCTGAGTTACCTCACAAAACGGGTTGTACATAATCATAACTTCTAGTGAAAGGCAAAACTGTGTCAAAGCCTTGACAAAATGTAACAATTAGCTGCATACCGCTTAGCTACAGTAATCCTTTTTCTAATTAAATCGACCTTGACAAGTTCACGACAGCTAAATGTATGATTCGCACGAGTTTAATGGCCCATACGTTGAATGGGTGCACATTCTTGTTGAGGTCAATATTGGAATTTCCTCCGTCAATAAGACGTTGCCGTGGTATGGCGCCCTTTCTTGCATTTCTCTCATTGTTCGTCTCAGTCTTACTATATATTTTTATACACAAACCTTTGATTTAATCACTTAAGATCGAAGATACAAATACTAATCCAGTGTTTATTTAGTTGAGGGCTTTTGGACCGAAACCCTTCCTGGCAATGTCATATCGCAGCTTGCAAAATTGCCTTAATTAATCAAAATTTTAAATTTGACATGAATCCTGACTCATTATTTTTATTACCCACAGTTCCCCCTGACATTATAAAATTAATAAATTCATTAAATAATACTAATAGCTCTGGTTATGATGACATTACAACAAATGTTATTAAATCTGTTTCAACCATTATAGCACCAGTACTGAGTCACATTATAAATCTGTGCTTAGAATCAGGTGTGTTTCCAGATAGATTAAAATTTGCTGTTATAAAACCACTTCATAAAAAAGGCAGCAAACTTGATGCAGCCAATTACCGACCTATTGCCTTACTACCCATATTCTCAAAAATTATAGAAAAAGTTATTTACAATTCATTATACTTATTTTTTGAACGAAAAAATCTTTTTGCTGATGAACAATACGGTTTTAGACGAAAAAAGAATATAAATATGGCAATTTACAATCTCTTTGAAAAAATTATAACTAACATCGATAATAGAAGTCCAATAGCTGCTTTATTCATGGACATGAGCAAGGCATTTGATTTTGTGGATCGAACATTACTCTTAAAGAAGTTGGAAAGGTATGGAGTTAGGGGAAATGCTTTAAAGCTTTTAAAATCGTACTTGTCCGACAGAAAACAAGTTACGAAAATAGATGAGGTCTGTATTCCTTCAAAAACCGAACGTACTTATATTTCCAGTCAGAGGCCTAATAACTACGGTGTACCCCAAGGAAGTATTGTAGGCTCTTTATTATTTATAATTTACATTAATGACATGCCAAAAGAAATACATCACCCGATGGTTTTGTTTGCTGATGATAGCACGGTCGTTTTTAGTGACAATAATGATGCGACGACACTTGAGGGAGAGATAAACCACTGTCTCCAATTTTTAATAAAATGGATGACCGGGAATAATTTAAAAATAAATATTGACAAAACTAAAATAATGACTTTTGAGCAACGGACAAATCACAAAAAACCTAACGTAAAATATGATGACAAAGTAATATCAGAAACGACAACCACAAAATTTTTGGGTCTGGAACTGGATAGGGACATGTCATGGAAAACTCACACTGAAAGTGTATGTAAACGCCTGAGTCAGCATTCATATGCTTTACGGAATCTCGCAAAGGAGGTACACCAAAAAGTTTTGGTTACGGCGTATCATGCTTATGTTACATCAACGCTGCGCTACGGTATTATCTATTGGGGTAACTCCACGAACATGGAGACGGTGTTTAGAGCGCAAAAGAGGTGTGTTAGGGCAATATGTGGTATTCAGAGCACGGAAAGTTGTAAACCATTTTTTCCATATTTACGAATATTAACAGTACCCTGCCTGTACATATACGAGGTGGCTCTATTCGTAAAAACAAACTTGCACTTGTTTCAAACATTACACAGCACGCGACATAAAAATATGATAAGCGGTAGACAGCACAAAAAAGCAGTATACCATAAAAACTTTCTCGGAATGGCACCGCAGATTTATAACAAACTACCTAGATCTTTATTAAATCTTAACGATATAAATAAATTTAAAAAGCAACTTAACAATTTTCTGATGCAAAAGACATACTACACAATAAGTGACTACCTGTCAGATAGAAATGTGTGTGTATAATAATAATACATATTGTTAGGGTGAATACTTGGGTCCGATTTGTTTTATTAAATTATTTTATTTTTATTTTGTTATTTCTGTATTCTTCATTTGACATTGCTTACTTATGAATTTGATTTTGTGACATTGTATAACTTATTAGTTTTGAATTTATGACATTTTAATAACTTTTTAGTTTTGTTTTTATGAAATTTTATAACTTATTAGTTTTGAATTTATGACATTGTATAACTTAATAGTTTTGAATTTATGACATTGTATAACGTATTAACTTAAATTTATGACATTTAATAGGGTATTATTTTGACATTATGACATTGTTTAAAGTATTAATTTGAATTTATGACATTCTATAGGGTATTAATTTATGGGATTTTGTAAGGTATTAATTTGAATTTATGAGCATGTGTAATTTTAATGATAATTTTGCATGCCTAAATTGGTGCAACACAGTGGACTGCGCATTCACTTGACATCTGGAAATGTTTGAATATGTACTGTGTTGAGCAATAAATATATTTGAATTTGAATTTGAATTTGCCTGCATTGGTGAATTTACTGTATAGAATTCCCTAATCTGTTTACATAAATAGTTTCCTCCGTGTCTCGGAAAGTACGTTATGCCTTTGGTCCCGGCTGTCATTTGAAGATCTCTGACATTACGGGTAGTCAGAAGCCTGAGATCTGACACCAGTCCTGCTAATGTGTGTCGTAGGGTAAAGGCTCGACAGATTATAACTCGCTAATCTCATGTTGAGAGCAGTGGTGGCCCAGTGGTATCGGCCGCGACTTACAAGTTGTAGGTCGTGGGTTCGAACCCAGGCAGGCGCTTTACTTTGTGTAAATTGTTTCATCACCACTGCTCTCAAAAACGGTGAAGGAAAACATCGTGAGGAAACCGGCATGTCCTAGAACAAAAAATTCGAAGACATGTGACATCCCAGCAAGCCGCACTGGGCCCGCGTGTTGGATTACGGCCCATCCCCTCTCACAGAGAGGAGGCCTGTGACCCAGCAGTGGGAACATTAATAGGCTGATGATGTGATGTGTGATGTGATGTGAATCTCATGTTGAGATTTTATAGCCGATTTGATGAATGAGGCTTAATCAGGCTTTCAAAAATAGAAGGTAGAAAATCAACGGTGACTTCGTAGACTAACCCGGCACTGGGTACGTTTTGCTAGGTTTAAAGTGTGACCTCAATTCATTATCGTGAAATATGGAAATTATGGCAGTAAGTAAAGACGGCAATTTGTCGCACATAACTAATCACTTGTAACTAATTAGCTTAACGCATTGAATTCGATGGCGTTTCCAAGGTACTTAAATACGACAACAGTGATTCGATGCGCTCAATGAAGGGTTTAACTGAAATCTGACGTAGTTTGGTTGCGCGTGATTTACGTTGAAAGGTTTATATTCGGTTGAATGCTACTATTATGTCTTCCGGGGTAATTGCTTAATGGAGTGTCATTCATTCTTACAGTTCAACATCATTCATATTTCAGTGTTGGTCAGATTTTTTTTTTCAATGCTAACGCAATGGATTTCCTTCAAAATCCTTTGGATAGTGATTGAAGTTGTTTTGGTGCTGGTATTTCAATCCTCAAGGTGCAGATCTTAGGGCAGGGTTCCCGCATTGTCGAGGCGTCGGGGTTCAGTAGCCGTGACTTGGATCCCCACGGTGAAGCGAAGAGGAAGCGACATTGCAACTGTGGCGGGCCGCGATGTGGTATGGGATGCATCGGCAGGAGAGGAGTGCTGGTATTACTGTGCGCCGCTCTCCCTATCCACCGCGGCCTGCACGGGGTCGCCACCGTGTGATGGTGGACGCGGTGGGGCCGCAGGGGAGGAGAAGTGTCGGTATAGCGTTGGCCGCTCTCCCTATCCTCTGCCGCCGAAACGTGGTTGGTGTAGTTAGCGGGGCTTCTATTCTAATCCGTCACATCTGGGGGTTAAAAGGGTGCCATACACGACTTCGTCTGGCGTCCTTGTGCCGGTTTGGTCCCTGGGGTGATCACGGCGTACTACGTGTTCTGGTGCGCCAGTGATGGGGGTTACATCCCAAAGTAGGGTCCAGTGAAGGACAGCCACGGCGGATTCGCGGATGTTCGCTTCCACGTGCCCGTGTTCCCCCGCCATAAGCGGCACCCACATAACTGCGCTATCTCGTTTATTTCTCGTGTCTCCTGTGCGGGTCACAAATAAATATTTTTCTTTCTTTCCTTCTATCGCCGCGTGTACCGCTGTATGCAAGAGCATTTCTCCAAGCTAAAAAAAAACAAAATTGGGTCGGCAAGTAGTTTTAAGGGGGGTTCCTCCGGCAACTGATGAAAAATTTTATCGAGATCCAGAAAAAGAAATATATGATTAAAGACAATTTTTTTTTACTTTCCAATTAAGTTATTACATAAAACATAATATCTTTGTAAAATTAATGCGAGAAATTACACTGACACGGACTTGAGCCAGATTTTAGGGTTCCGTCCCCGAAGGGTCCAAAAGGAGCCCTATTGCTGCTGCTCACGTAACATAGTATAAGCATCTTGTTGACCCAAAGCCATGCAAAGGGTAAAAAAATCTTTTTTTAAGTTTTTGAGGGGGCGTCCCATACATCAAGCGGAAAAAAAATAACCTACCCCATCGAGTGGGGTATCGTTGTTTAGAGCTTGTTGAGTAGATAAATACTGTATTTTTACTCTTAAAATATTGGAAAACAAAGGAATGAGAGGCCACCAAAGTTAGCCCTTTTTACAAAATGTTTAATTAAATGTGCGAAGTCCGACACGCACTTGGCCGGTTTTTATAATTTGGTTCACGAGAGGAACAGCAAATGCGAAGTGAATCTTCAAGGTGGGCTTAAGTGTGTGTTGTGATCAAATCACATCAGTCATAGGTACGTACTTGTAATATCGGTACTTCGGTAGTAGGTAACTAGAATAATATCTAAGTTAGATTCTACGTGGCTTTCAAATCAAACGAATTAATAGAGGGCTAGTTACATGAAAGTTTTACAACATTCGCCGGTCAGAAGTTCGACCGTCCGCGGTCCGGTTACGGACCGCGCTGGTTGCCGACCGCTGCAGGGGAACTCATATGAAGTTGTGTAAATAATCGTATTATAACAGTGGCAAAGCAAGTCCGTCTCTCCAACCGAGGGTACCGTATCTTAGTATTTTTCTATTTCTACTCGTATTTTCCCACTGCTGGGCAAAGAAGACCCCACAGCGTGGCCGCTCTTTCCGGTTTTTTTTTCTTCTCCGGCCAATCTTCTATAAACGCGTCTAAGTTTGTTTATAAATTCGTCTACCAAATTACTGGCCCAAAAATATAGCCCTGTCTGGGACAGACAGACGGAAGAACAAAGGGAGCTAAGTAATAGGGTTCCGGTTTTAACCTCTACGGGTGCGGGATACTGCGGAACGTACCCTGACCAAAAAATCGCCATGGGATATGAGCATTCCTATTGGTCTAGCGGCACTGGTGGTGCATGAATTACAGTAGTGAACACGCCCAGATTTAAGAATAAAATTGAATTTTGCACTTTTGAAAAAAAAAAAATACAAAAATGTTCGTTATTAAATTGTCTATCCATTAGTGTTAGTAAAAAATAATAATTAATGAACACTTTACGAGGAGATGCATGCTATCAATAATTATTTCACATTTTTACGTTTCTTTTGGAAGGAGATTAGTGAAATACCAGGCCCCTCAGAAAGTATTGCGAAAAAAAGTTTTTATATATGGGAGACTGGCCAGTTATAATGTTTTTCGAAAATATGATTATTTATAAGTAAAAATAAGTAAGTTCCAATTTCAAAATTTCCCTCCACATTTTTTGCGAGTTAATTCAAAGTATTGTGTCTCACTGAAATATGGATCTGCGCCGGGAACATTTTAGAGCTATGATTTTATACGATTTCAAGTGTCGCCTGAAACCGGATGAATCGTACGATAGACTTCAAATGGCATTCATGGATGAAGGCCCTTCCAAGGCAACCGTGTATCGTTGGTATAACGAATTCAAGCGCGGTCGACCAACTTTGGGGGATGACGAAAGAAGCGGTCGCCCTTTGACGGCTGTTACCGAAGAAAACGTGCTAGCAGTGAAAAATTTCATCCAAGACAATAGGCGAATTACATATCAGGAGATTCAACACATATTGAAGATTGGATCGGGAAGCGTTCACGAGATTCTACACAGCCATCTTCGCGTGAGGAGGATAGTATCACGCTGGGTGCCGCACAACCTCACCGATGCTCAGAAGCAGGCCCGGGTGAAATGGTGCCGTGATATGCTTAACAAATTTGAAGCAGGCTCGTCTCGGCGTGTTTACGACATCGTTACAGGTGATGAGTCCTGGATTTATCAATACGACCCAGAAACCAAGCGCCAGTCGACTGTTTGGGTGTTTCAAAATGAGCCAACGCCTACCAAAGTGAAGCGATCTAGAAGCGGGGGTAAGATTTTGATCGCTAGCTTTTTTAATTTGACTGGCCACTTGGTATCAATTCCCTTACGGGATCAAAGAAGCATTAATGCCGAATGGTATACTACCAAATGTTTGCCAGAAGTTTTCTCTGTTATAAGCAACAAGCGACCAAACACAGGGCTCCGCGGGCTACTGCTCCACCACGACAATGCACCTGCGCACACCGCACTCAAAACGAGGGACTTCCTGGACAGCACGCCAGTCAAACTCCTGGGTCACCCTTCTTACAGCCCTGATCTAGCACCGTGTGACTTCTTTTTATTCCCAAAAATAAAAAATCAGCTCAAAGGGATACAATTTTCGTCGCCGGAAGATGCGCTGGCTGCGTTCGAGCAGGCTGTAAACGAGGTGTCTGCGGCGGAATGGAAAAAGTGTTTTGAAAACTGGTTTAGGCGCATGAATCTTTGTATAGAGGCTGGTGGAAAGTACTTTGAAAAGATTTAATAAAAATATATGTACGTATAGAACAATTTTTTTTAGTTTCGCAAAACTTTCTGAGTGTCCCACGTATATACAACATTAAAAAAAAACGAAATCTACCACTTTAGAATC
This sequence comes from Orthosia gothica, assembly GCA_949775005.1. NCBI lineage: Eukaryota > Metazoa > Arthropoda > Insecta > Lepidoptera > Noctuidae > Orthosia > Orthosia gothica. Next base: position 2,212,222 of record OX459048.1, on the reverse strand, counting down.
AACATTATGTAGAAATTTAATGTATTTTTATTAATTGTTATTTCTTTTTAAACAACGAGTAGATAGCTCCTAAAAACAACAGGAAAAACGGCTTGCACGGCCTTTTTGCTCGGGGTACCGCCTTAAAATTCGGTGTAAATACGGGCTATCAAATAACTGAGAGTTGGTTGAGCATGACTATCGAGACTTACCGATAATCGTCATAAAAATACAAGTTATATCAATTAATCGCATATTACGCGTCGTAAAAACAATTTTCTTAGAAAATAATGAAAAATAACCGTTTGTTATCGAATGGTTATTACCGACTTCTTTTACAATATTTTAGTAAGAGGTTCAATTATAAGTATTTATCTTTATTGTTCTTACTTCGCTTATGTCGATCGCCGGCATCTTTTCTTTAGTGTTTGGCAAATATTTTTTTTTGTAAAGGTCCGTTTTATAATTTAAGCATAAATGTTTTGGCTTGGCTAGTTTTTCCCTAGTACTGCACCTACTGGAAGATGATCCAGTTGTTGTTGCATGTTATCTTTAATCTTGACAACAAAAACATTGACAGATGAAAATACTTCACGAAAATTCTGACTATATTTATTGTAATTGGTTAAGAACTTGTTAAGGAGCTTCTTAAGACTGCTTACTGAATTAAATGGTCACTATTCACCACTTTACCAATGTTTTAGCTGGGAAGAAATAGTACCAAAGTCTAGCAGAAGGGCAATCCAGAACGAGGCTCTCCATTGGTTTATATCCTGGTTAGGAAAAGGAGATACCGAGCAGTTGGACGGTTTAGGGTGATATAATGATGATGATGTGTGGTTGGTTGCAGGGAGCAGGGCAGCATGGAGCCAACCACCAGCAGGAACACCAGCTCCGGACAGGTCAGCAGGTGGGCGTCTCTTAGAATACGGTAAGTAGGTACTAGGAAATAAGGACCATTTTGGCTGTTCACGGTGCGGATAGGATATTATTCAACTATGTAGATAGTCGCGGAATTTATGTAAAAATAACAAATTCTTATAGCATGTAATAATTAATCGAAACACGTCCATTGAAATAGAAAGACATTCCGTTCGTTCACGTGAATAGAATAAAAACAATTCGCGACGTACAGTCGAACAACCGATTTGGTATACAGGACCGATCGACGTACCAATACGACGCTTGGGGGTCTGGAGGAGGCTTTTGACCGGCAGTGGACACTCTTTGCCTGAAATAATTATCGGTAGCCAACTAGAATATATGTAGTTTTAAATAATGTTGCAAGTAGTTCGTCACACTGAAAATATTGTCGAGTTTGTAGTTACTGAGTGCACCAAATAGCTTTGTAAACTAAATTTTAATATTACCTAGTTTTTTTATTTACCAAATTACATCCATTTTAGATCGTTATTTGTAAAGTATTGAACACTACTTACCTAAAACCACAGTTGTGTGTAAAACACTCTTAAACATAAAACAAATATCTATCATTTTTTATCGAAAAGATAAGAGCTTGACGATTCCATTATTTACAAGTCAGCGGGCCAAAGAAATTTAGTTAGACACTTGATGCACCACATATCAGAATGCATTTAGCGGTAAACGAATTTTAAAACAGCGTTCTAAGTCTGGCAATCGTTTGACGATGATAGAGCCAGAAGATATGACGCTTGTCTTGCAAAGGGGTATCGCCTAAGTAACACCCAGGTTGTGGAGGTCAGATAGGGCAGTCGCTCCATGTAAAACACTGGTACTCAGCTGAAACCGGTGAGACTGGAAGCCGACCCCAACATAGTTGGCGGAAGACTAGGCATATTGTTTGAAGATGACAGAGATAAAATGTTGCTTTGAATACCTTTAGCGTTAAAAGTATTACCGATTATAAGAAGATGCGGTAAAATGGTATAGTAGTGGATGTTCATTATAAGATGGAATCCTAACGTCATGTTTTTGCTTCAGTGCCTTGGTGAACACACATCAGTCGCTGGTCTTCCTGATACATAACGTGGTGGGCTACCTGCTCATGTTAGCTGTTATGGTGTACAATGTACATCTGTTACTTGCTGTCGTCTTTGGAATGATGCTGGGTATGTTACCATACTTATTATAAAAATAAATAATGCTTTTTTGGCAATATTGTTCCTATTGTGAATAGGAGACCTTTATTGGTAAAAATATTAATAAACCCAAATCTGGGTCAATTGAATAATCAATGGTCCTTACTATTGTTTGATTTCTGACGTTTATTCTTTTTCTACAGGCTACTTCCTTTTCGGCACGAAGCTGACTCGTCTCCAAATGCAGTGCTTCAGGAGAAAGCGAGCGGTCATCTGCACGCCAGAATGCGATGACACTGGTAGTTCTCACTTGTTCCCTTTATTGTTGCCATCTATCTGTGCTTTTGTTAGCTTTTACTTAGCAGTTACCTAAATTTCTATTAATTTTACACTATTTTACGATTTTGTACCTCAGGAAGCACGAAACAGTGTGTTTAACTGTACATTTGGCAAAACTTTTGAGTGTGCTGACGTCTAATAATTCCTGTTTATTTATTTGTATTTTTGTGACTTGTACCTTAACAGCTAAATAAAAAAGCAATTTTTACTGGACTCTCGAAAAGTAACAAATTTTTCGTACACTCGGCAAAACAGTTTAGTGTGCAGGCAGGTGCAAGCAACTAGTTACCTACTAATATAAACGGAAGAAATTGTAAATGTTCGTCGTTGTGTCGTCCTCACACTTATCGGTTTTGCCGTCCTTAGTTATTTTATAATAATTAATTGTTACGTGCTATGTTTAATTTATTTTTAACATAGACAGGAGGTCATAATAAGCACGAGTTGTTTTACTAACAATTCTATATTATGTTATTCATTTTACACATTTCTAAGGCCGTGTTTTCGTGACTGCGTTGTTTCCCCATTCAAGATAGCTTGGTCGATTTGTATATTTTTTAATCAATTGTTTTAATTGACTTTAAACATGTCAAAGAATAAAAATGTCATTCAATTTCTGATAGACAATGCGTAGCCTAAACCGCTGAGTCTAGGGGCACGAAATGCATAAGATTTATCTACGTAAGAAAGGTGAACTGAGCATAGCTGTATTTTTTTTTAATTCATTCTCTAAAGGGAATTCGTCTTTTTGTAATAGGAATCTCTTGTACAGTTTTTGCCAATACGGTTTATAAAAAAATACTCATTTCGAATCAATCAAGCTATCAGTAAAAAGTTTGACAGTATTTGCCAAAACACAGACAAAAGCGCCATCTTGCTCTAAGAACATAAAGCTACATCTTCCATCCTTCCTTTCCTATCCTGCTAAGATCGTTGCAACAAGGAGAAGTGTAGCTGGGAGGTGTGCGAAGGCAAGCTATGCAAGGAGATGGACGCCGTTGAGTTGCAGCAGACGGACCACACGCTGTTGCAAGACGATTATCTAAGACATTGATGTAACATACTCTGTGGTTCTTTTGTAGATCGTTGGTAGAGCTTTGAATGTGTAGACTCAAGACATTTTCTTAGAGCAGTCTGGATTGTCATATAGTTTGTTTAGTTTTTATTTGCTTTTACCTGTATATCTTTTCCTACTGTAGCATTGGTACTTTATAATGTAGTCATTGTAAGCCATGGCTTCATCCCTGTTAAAAAAATATCCATAGTAGACTATAGTTTAGTTGCTCGGTGCCCTAGCGTTTCTTCGAATCTCACGCGAACTTTGTTTGGTTGCTTGATCTGTTAACTGTTTCATTCTTTGTAGAATTATTTGAGTTACTGTCGAAGATTCGAGGCTGTTTTTGATTTTTTTGCGAGTTTTAAGATACCTCCATCCTTTCCCATTACAGCTTCTGACCATAAACTATCCTATCCATTTCATATTGACGTATAGTAGATGGCGCTTTGGAAGCTAACCTCGTCTATGATTAGTCTATGCTTGAGCTTTAAGTAACCAACCAGTATTACAATTGCCACTGATTTAGCTTTTCGAACGATGCTTGATGACAGCAGTGAAAAGAAGGTAGCAATTTAGCCATTTTTGCAGTTGACACAGACGTTAAAAACTTATTGCTTTCCATGAGGCGAAATTTACTTTTTTTATGCATATATTAGCTTGTATGTTTGATCAGTTGCGAAGATATTTCAATACTGTAACATGGAAAGGATAATTTTAATTTTCTGTTATGTTTGCAATGTTTTAGCCAATATTATATGCAAGACGAAAGTAAATATGGAAAATTCGTGAATCATACATATAACACCACGTGTTCTTTCTGTATTTGTTATCATTCAACGTATGTAACATATAATTTATTAATAATATGAGAATTGACTATATTACTTTTTTGCTTAAATAAATTTTTCGTGCCATCACAAATATTTTTTTTTAGGCAATATAGGTTTAAAGATATTTTTTTATTCTCAAAAAAGACACAAAGTCACTTACATGAGAACAATACTCAAAGTAAATTAAATAAAATAAAATTCGTCACAGACGTCACGGCAACAATAATGATGCATACAGCTTTAAGGAAGGGTGTTATTTGTGATTAAATATGCAGCTAATTGAGTTTTGAATGCATTGAATGAGCGCAACCTTTTTATACATGAGGGTATTTTGTTATATAATTGTGCTCCTTCAAAAGTTAACATTTTTTTGCCAAACTTAGTTCTCATCTTCGGTAAAATCAGAAAACTAGCTCGGCGACTGCTACGTTGAGTTACTTGTTTTACTTTCTTAAACGATAAATTAGTCTGTATGCTTTTGTTGAGTGCCTTATGAATAAAAATACATGTATTGTAAATATATAACTGTCTAATGTTCATTTATTAATACTCTACTCCTGTCCCCATTTTGAACCCTACTCCGTGTTTACCCTACACACAGAAAAATCTTCAATCATTTACTCACTAAAATGTCTTATCTTTTCTCCAGCCGAAACCTCAACACCGCCTCTGCTCGATGCCTCTATGAGTTCAGAGTCCGACTTCTTCATCTGCCAGACACGCACTTGCATCCAGCCATCACACTACTTCCCCGCAACCTCGCAAGATGGCAGCTCCACCGAACAGAACGCCACCTGCTACTACGGTGCGAAAAAGTGTCCCTCAAAAGTTGCTAAAGCAAAGAAAATGCAAGCTTCCACATCACACTGCCATCACGAAAGTGAGAAAGAAGACAGTCCTAGTGTAGAAGATGTCCAACTTCTCCGAACGGAGCGCCAAGGTTGTTGCAAGAAGAAGCAAGAACCGCCACCTGAAGAAAAATGCTGTAAAAAGGAGACTACTGTGATAGTCCACGAACCTAGTCAGTCATGCTGCAGTAAGGACGAAAGTTCTGAAGAACAGCGTCAGGAAGTTCGGGAGCAAAGTCCGCAGATTACCTGCTGCCATAGTGTGTCCACCCCGAGTGACAGTCAGGAACAGATCATCAAGTGAGAGTGAGGCATACTATCGTGAGAGAGAGAAGTGATATTAGAGGCTCTTGTATTAGGCGTTACGCTGTTTTAGGTGTCCGTGTGTGCGCGCGTTTGTAAGTGACTTGTTAATATATTTTAGGACTTTGAAAAGTTTATTTTTAGTTAAATTAAGTCTTCCAATGCATCTCTTTGGAGTATTAATAACGTGGTTTGGTTGATAGAATAAAATTCTATTGTTTTGTTAAAAGCAATCACAAACGTGCCCACACAATACGATTCTGTGATACATTCTTTCTATTCTTTGTCTGACTATTAAATAGCGTTAAGATTCTGACTATGAAAGGCATCCAAAACAGTAAGACGTCATTTAGATATAACGAATCGATAAATGATGACAAGTAACGTTTAGTATTTTTGTTATTTGTACAGAAATTTTATATTTTTTGTTAGATGTAGTATTTTAAGTTTTTTTGTATTGGCATATCACTATTTTATAAAGACGTGTCGAAAATATGGCGAATCTTAGAAAATGTCCAGGGTACACATTACAGTAAGAACTAATACACTATACTTCATTCATTACACTTAATTGGAGTTCTACCTGGACATATATTTAGCTTTCGCCTAGCAGATTTCATATTTTGATTTTCTATGAAAACCAGCAACTGCTTGACGCGTGTACTATAGTTATTTAATCGTCGAATTTAATATAACGAGGCTTCCAAAGTGTTTGCAATAAATTTGCAAAAGCATGATAAACATAACCCTCCATTTAAAAATGGTCTCTAAAAGACCCAGAAAACAAATGAAATGAAAAGCGTAAGCAAATTATTGTTATTGGTCTATAGCTGCCTCCATTATTGTACAGTAGAAATAATATATTGCGATCAAAATGAATTTTGCCATATTTTAACTAATAAAACATCTTCCCGTGTTACTTTTGTAACGTAAGTGGCTATAACGCCAATAGTCAATTGATCGTTACTTACATAACCATTCACAAGACCCTTCTTTGCAATTTAAAACAAAGATAGAATACATACTTATCCAAGTAGTTATCAACATAAAATAGATGATCCGCAACTTAAATATTATTTTTGACATAAGCGCTTGCTTTACAGACAGCAGATGTCGCTAGTTGCCTGCATACCTATTTCTTTTGCCGTTAGTACGTTTCTAAACATTGGAAGGGATGTTCAATTGTTCATTTTTTAATCCGAATTGATTACATTCGTGAAAACTAATTTAAATGTTTTGTTTTTATTTCGCAAAGTGTGTTCAATATAACATAATGTCGACTGTAACTTATTTATAAATTATACATGCTCCACGCGACAATATTAGTTAGTGAATCGAAGTGCCTTGTAATGATTTGCATTGTGCCAAATTTAGTTTATGTTGAGTATTGAGGCACCTTTATAATGTTGTTGTCGGATAAATATAGATCAAATATTTTAGTTTTGATGAGTTTTATTTCCGCCATATGTTGGGGTCAGCTTTCAGTCCAAGGCCGCTTACCACCCAGCCTACTGTGATCGGCTTGAGTAGCACACATTTTTATCATAGTTTGGGAGCAAAAACCGTGATACAATGCGTGACTCAAGCCTATCACAGAGGCCGTGCTCGCCCGGCAGGTTAGCGAGCCACGAATTGTCTCGCCAATGTATTTGGGTTTTCCCGCCGTACGTGTTTGGCAGCTGGCGATAGTCAACTCTCCCCCCCAGAACCCCTTTAATATCGGGCAAAAGTATAGAACAAGTTAGAGAAGAAGGTTAGTTAAGTGGTCATTAAAAAAACAGTATTTTTTATAATACTTTATTTTATTTATAATCATGAATATAATAATAGAACATTAAATGAATGATATTAAAATAATGCCTTAACCTAACTTACGACTAACATTTTTGTTTCAACATAATCACAATAGATGCGGCGGGCGCGGCGGCTAACTCCCTACGTCTATAGCAATAGGGTCTATAATAGCGAGATTCTAATATTTTAAGACATTCACTGGTGGGGTACGATCTACGCTTAAGAAGTAGAATCTATTGGTTCGTGTACACAATGGTGTCTATTGGCGTTGAATCAAAAAGGTTGCTTTAAATATCAGGTTTTTTCTGATATAGAATGACAAGCAGCCCACCTAAAGGTGGTGGTAATATCTATACTCAATTCGCTGGGGGCAAAAAATAAAAGGTAAACCATAAAAAAGTGTTTACAGTGTCTCCTTTGCTATCACTAAAATATCATGAGAAGATGTTTATTTCGTACAACAATCAAAAATCAAATACACACATGCAAAAATAAAAAATATTGTTAACTTGTGTATTTTTACAACAATATTAATATTTTTAATGTAATCTTTGATAACAAATTAATTAAAGAGTGCTACTAAACTAACTGCTTGCGCCTATAAATGTCGATTGTATTTCTAGCGTGTAATTGTCGGAGCGTCTAACCCGCGAAACCAGTTAGCATTTTGAGTACAGCGCGAAATGTTTGTATTTTTAAATTAGTCGGATTATAACCATTTGAAGTTTGTTTGTTTACCTTTTATTTTTTTCGCCATCGAATAGATAGAGTATAGTGGCCTGCATTGTGTACACGATTTAACGTTAGCTTAAAATAACGGTGTGAATTCTTAAAATAAACATATGCATGCAATATTATTCTCTATAAAAAGTGGTATAAATGTTTTACATAATTATTATTCTAAATATCTAGTGTGTTGTGCTTAACAAAGACTGAGGTGATGCATGTTTTACATTGAGGTAAAAGTTTTGAACTTTGGATGTTTTGTGGAAGTACTGCTTTTTCGTATTTTTATGGAAGCAATGTTAGTCCTTCTTTTAAAAAAAATATTACCGATTCCTCATTTTGCATATTTGGTCATTGTACAAAAAACTTCAAAATGTAAGGGTCGATTTTTCTTAAGTGTCACTGAAATTCTGACGAATAAAAATGGCGGTTTACTAAATATTATATCAAACTTTCAAACCTATCTGAAGATATTAATCCGCAGCCATATTTGCGCATAATTCCTTAATTTAACATACGCCAGACTAGAATATTGATACTAACGTACAAAATGTTCCGAACAATATTGCAGTATGTATAAACTTATTTTTAATCAATCATATTACTGCCTTCGTAGATACAGAAACAATAATAATTGTGACTAATGGATTATCAATTTTATTGACAATAATGGGAACAACAGGCAGTGTAACGCTACATCCCAAAAGACGTTATTGAAGAGTTAGAGTTGAATTTACATCGTCATTGATAGAGCAAAAAAAAATAAGACCCATGATATTATTTTTTTTTTCTGAGATTACTCGAGCCGATGTCGACTATTCTGCCAGCTATGACAGCATCTAGGTAAGCTGTCGAACACAAAATATTCTCGATTTAAGTTCAATATAATAAAATTCAGAAGCACGAATTGAACCTTCACAGCTACCAACGAAAGTCTCTTCCGAGTCTGCCGACTGGGACTGAGAACATTTTATTATTATTTTGAAAGATTTAGAATCAAATCTTTGTGTTATAAATTTATTGTGTCAGTGATGCTTGTCTTTATAATTTCTTGCACTATCATTGAAGATATAAAATACTCATTACATTTTCTATTTATGTAATACAACTGTTACAAATTGGCCCATCTATAATTCTTTAACGGATGACCTACCGCGCCCAAGTCTGCGAGGCTTCTTCAAATAATTAATAATAACAATAAAGTTTAATAAATATGGCGCTTGCCTGTCACAATACCTTGATCGTATTAACATGATACAGGACAAATTGGTTAGCACCTCATCTCCAGTAGCGTAGCATGGCACTTCATATATTTACATTAAATAGACAAGACAAGCTTGACGAAACCTCTTTGCCCACTTAAAGATCCCATTTGGTCCGTTGTGCGTGCTGGCCTCCCCTTTTAAAAGGGGATTTGACAGTAATCCACCACCAGCGCGGGTTGGTGGTTTCCTCACGATGTTTTCCTTCACCGTTTTTAGAGCAGTTGTGATGAGATAATTTACACAAAGTAAAACTCCTGCCCGGGTTCAAACCCACGACCAACAAATTGTAAGTCGCGGCCGTTATCACTGGGCCACTACAGCTCTCAAGCTTGACTACCAACAGGAACCCATTTATAATTTTGTGTCCGTTCCGCGCTCAGAATTCTTCGGTCAAAGTTGGATATGTATGCAAGTTACATGAGGGCACATAACAGAGCAGCAAATCAGAGCTTGCAGACACAAAGAGGATCCAGGATCCGGAGGCTAGATAGCACATTTATCAAAAGTCATCAATATTTACAAACATCATAATGTATTTTGGTTTTCAGTATTATAGATAAAACTGTCCAACATACTCTTTGACGAGTGTACTATTACTTTGAATTACATGCAAGTAATTTCGAAAACTTGATATATTTATAACAAGTTACTCATAGAATCACTTACTGATACAGAGTACATTTTCTTTTTTGGAAAATCTTTCAATATGAAACGTTTCCACGCTACACTACACAGAGAAAAGAGAGCAGTCATTAAAAACCTATACAATATAACAAAATAAATTCTTAATTTACATGAAACCTTAGTCAACAACTAGCAAGAAAGTATTCGCATTGGAATGAGACTAACGTATGTTAGTGGGGGAAGACGGGCGGCAATGCCAGTATCGTAAATATGGCCCATCGAGCTTAGAACAAGACTATCACACAGTCTGGGTGTTTCTCTCGTCAAGAAACCACGTCAAACTTTAACCTGCATGGTTCTCATGTGATTTGAACACTAATTCACTTCGATATTACCCATTTAAAACGAAATATTAATTAAAACCTCACATCCGAAAAAAAAGATGTATTTTAATTTTCATCCGATCCGTAATTTCGGTTCTGAAGTAGCTGTAGTACTTCTTGTAGTAAAGCTTATGCACTACATCAGAACTCTATCCCATCATAATTCAGAACATTTCGAACTTTGAACTCAGAAACGAACGGACACGGATCAGTCCAGTTATCCCGAGTCACCAAGATGATTATCACCACCTTGGTGACTCGAGCAAACCGGACGTTCTGAGACAGGTCCTCTAGGATTTTCTTAGGTTAGGAAACACCGAAATCATAGTTTTAAAACAAAAAATACGAAGTGTAAAAGTGTTATTTATAACAAATTTATTGAAAAATAGAAACATATTTTATCAGGTTTAGTGTCATAAACCCAACTAAACACTTTAAAACTCGATGGGACATACCACACTAACAGCCGGGTACTGTAACACAGTTATCTACCGGACCTTACATCAACTCGACCCATGTGACCGACGCGTGTAAGTGTGACTTCAGGCAGTTTTACCTTGAAAACAAGGTAGTTAGATATATCTATATCTATCTATCTATATATATAAAAGAAAGTCGTGTTAGTTACACTATTTATAACTCAAGAACGGCTGAATCGATATGGCTGAATAGACGGACATAGGATAGTAGGGTAGGTAGGTAGGGTAGACAAATGTTTGGTGTTTTTATGGCAAAACAAAGTTTGCCGGGTTAGCTAGTTTTGTATATTAAGGGTTGAAATTAAAACGCATTTAATTAAGGCCCATTTGCGCGAACAACATATTGCTAACACAAGGTTAAATTTACAGTTTGTCATACAATATTGCCAATTTAACCTTGTCGTGCATGTGAGCCTTAGAATTTCAGATTGAATGGATTTTTATCATGGAGAATGCAATTTTGAAAATCCATATATATAAAAATCAATGCCCCCACTCAAGAACGGGCTCACCTATCCAAACCTACTAGGACTATTTAGTAGATGGTTTGTTTTTTTTTTTTTTTCGGTATGTAGGGTAGGTAGGGTAGTTATGGTAGGTAGGTAGCGTAGGTAGGGTAGTTATGTACGAGGGGGTCAGCTAGTTTTCTATATTTTATTGTTGTCACCCTGAACACGCGTCATTCACAAACTATTCTATAACAAACTATGCGCTGCTCCGCACAAGAGTTAACATTTCTCCCGCGCGGCGCAGGCGCACCCTTATGTCGGTAGTTAGCTTTCAGCAGTTACACTCTACATAATAAGTTAGTTTAATACTTACATACAAAGAATATCTGACATGATAATTTACTTATTTATAATATTACTTAGTAGCGTTTACACATTACTAATCACCCCTCCATCTAAGAAGTGGCCTATTTCCATATGGATATTTACTTATTAAATATTTGACTACGTTTACCGTTAATAAATAAATGTCATAAAACTTAAAGCTTACTACCGACGCCAGGCCATCAATCACAGACATTCAAACGTTCGTAAAAAAATAAAATTATAACCAAATTACAACAAACTTCACCTACGTTACAACTTTTAACATTAGAGTGCAAAATTTATTCAAAACCTTACAACTACCGACTTTATAATATTATATCATAATCTTGTGTAATCTTTAGTTTAGGTAGTGGAGTTGATTCCACTGGCAATATTTTTTAAAACGCTACCAAATCGAAATAGGATGCTTGTGTCTATATAAATTATAAATAAAGGCGTTTACACACATACTGCAATGTTTTAACCAACACATTGGCTGGACCAGCAATGCTTGAACATGTGAAAACATCCTAACGGTTACAATTTAAGTCATAATCATCAACAGTTAATTTATTTTTATAAACAATGGTCAAGCAAAATAATGGCTACTGTGCTAGGCCTACTGACATATATTTTGTAAATTGTTGTGATAAATATCACGTTTAGATCGAAATTGAATGATCAATAAGTGTCGATCATGCAATTTTGACTGTTGCGGGCAGACTGAGATATTTTATTTATATTTTTCAGACAACAGCAAATTTTGTAAACAAATCTGAATTACTAGGACCAGTAATGATTAGAAACAACACGATTTTTCTGACAACAGCAAATTTTGTGATCATATCTGAATTACTAGGACCAGTAATGATTAGAAACAACACGAGTTTTCTGACAACAGCAAATATTGTGATCAAATCTGAATTACTAGGACCAGTAATGATCAGAAACAACATGATTTTCCATCTAGGTTAGTCCATGAGAATATAAATACAAACATCTCGAAAGCTGAAATACCACCAGGGTTGCAGTATTAATAAAATACTTCGAATAACCAGACACAATAATAATTAATATTATCTAATCATAATCTACGATTACAACTGTGAAATTAACAAAATTCGCGGGCTACCAGGGGTCGTACAAGTCAAGGTGACGGTTAATACATACACAGATGGTACAGAATCGCTTGACACATATAGAGTTAATATAAGAGTGTACGACCCCTGGGCTATTACAGAATTAAATGTGTTATCCCTACACAAGACAGGATTTGGTCCGACCGACCTTGTTGCAGACCAAATCGTGTCGGGTTTGGTCGGCAGCATTCGTCGGCGAGGTCCTCTCACATGTAGGGTGTAAATGCGAGTCAACAGGGTGTTATCTTACTGTGAGGGGTGTTCAGGCCATGAGCTCCCAGTACTGCATCACTCGCTCACCAGATGGCGTCGTCATGCCCTGTGGCCGAACGAAGTTCATTTCTATTGTTTTGAACCTCTTCTTTAGTTCGGCGTCGAATGACTGTGGACAAAAATGATTAAAATTAATGGGCTGTAATTTTGTTTAGTTCTGAAAAGTTATTGCGCAAGACTTTTCACATCTGTGGTTTCTCACTTCAACCAAGTTTAGTAAATTCATTTTAAAATGATTCCTGTATAATCAGAGGCGTCTCTAGCCTATGTAGCGCCCGTGTGCAGTCATTATCCTAGCGCCCTCTAGTAAGCGCGCGGTCAATATGAAATGGGTACAAATAAAAGCACATTACCACAAACTGTCAAAGGAGATGTTCGATTTTGGGCCATCACTATGTACACTACATAGATAAATAGGAAAAAAATAGGGGAATTCCATAAAAATACTAACAAATTAATTTGAAGAAGGGTACAGGAGTAACAAAAATGATCATTTATAGTTTTTTAATTAGATAACCCTATTTTTAGGGCAGCCATGACAGTTGTGTTTGACATGACGTCTGACGACTTTGACAGTTTAATTATGTGACTTCTTTGAATCATTCTTTGCTTTGACTTTGAATTGGATAAGTTTCGGAGTTTTTAGTGATTGTTTTACTACTACGGACATTATTTGATTGCTTCTCTATTGCAATTGAATTAGTGTTGTTTTTATTGACTCAGATATTACGATGAGACGTCAAACAAATGTCATTGTCAAAATGACATTCTGCGCGTACTGTCATTGTCAATTTTCGCCTACTGCTGATCTGACACACCATGTTTAATTATAAATTGTGTTGCACTACTTGACAAAGTTAATTTGAGTTTACATTGAAACGAAGTGAAATTAAAGAAAATTAACAATAAAAAACAGATAATATAATACACAGCAATTTTTACATAAAATGTACATATTGCTGGCCCAGGCTCCATACATTTCTGGAACATCTCCTTTCCCCAATGGATAATAAACTCTATTTTTTGGAGATTAAATTGAAAATCTATTGAAGAAATTTGACTGTTTTGGATGCCATGTGTAGTTGAATGTATTTAGAATTATACAAGGTGTTTACCAAACACCCTGTATTTTCAACAGTGAACGGAGATCCGGGTGCAAAACTGCAAATGGTGTAATTTTAAATCATGGCGGTAAACAACAGATACACAACGGAGATCCGGGTGCAAAACTGCAAATGGTGTAATTTTAAATCATGGCGGTAAACAACAGATACACAACGGAGATCCGGGTGCAAAACTGCAAATGGTGTAATTTTAAATCATGGCGGTAAACAACAGATACACAACGGAGATCCGGGTGCAAAACTGCAAATGGTGTAATTTTAAATCATGGCGGTAAACAACAGATACACAACGGAGATCCGGGTGCAAAACTGCAAATGGTGTAATTTTAAATCATGGCGGTAAACAACAGATACACAACGGAGATCCGGGTGCAAAACTGCAAATGGTGTAATTTTAAATCATGGCGGTAAACAACAGATACACAACGGAGATCCGGGTGCAAAACTGCAAATGGTGTAATTTTAAATCATGGCGGTAAACAACAGATACACAACGGAGATCCGGGTGCAAAACTGCAAATGGTGTAATTTTAAATCATGGCGGTAAACAACAGATACACAACGGAGATCCGGGTGCAAAACTGCAAATGGTGTAATTTTAAATCATGGCGGTAAACAACAGAAACACAACGGAGATCCGGGTGCAAAACTGCAAATGGTGTAATTTTAAATCATGGCGGTAAACAACAGATACACACACTAACACTAACACAAATACTGGGTCTCGCATCCAGCTTCCTATATGTCAAATTTCTTCATTCTAAGGGTTTCTATCAGACAGAGAGCGGTCACGCGGTTAACCGTTCAAGACAAGAGCGTTTGTTGTGTTGTATTAAGTTACATAGATAATATAGATATACCCACACAGGCAGCGTTGCCAGAACGTAACTTTTGTTACATTTTACGTAACTTTTGACCGTCTCACGTAACCTCCATGTAACACGACACAAAATGTAACTTTTACGTAACTTTTAGGACCTACTAAAAATATTAAAATATTTGCCCGCAAACAAAAAATAATCGTGAAACGGAACGCATCTAAGAAAGCTTTTGTTCGTCGAGCGTTCGAGCTCGAGCGAGAGAGTTCGAGCGAGTGAGCGTCGTGTTTTGTTCGTTAAAGTTTTATTATCTCCAAAGAAGAGTAAACAAATACGAAAGTTAATATCTGTGGATGTAATTTTATTTATTAAATTTACTTCGTCAATGGTGTAGTGATTGGTTTGTTTTCGACTTGTTAGTAATAATAAAAATAAAATAATACTAATAATAATACTTGTTTAGTAATTGTTATATTTATTGTAGTTTTAATTTAATAATTAATTATTTAGGGAATCAGTAAATCAACAACAAAGTCGTATTTGCAACTTAAATAAATTTATTTTTATATCAATTGTCAACTAAATATCAAGATTATCAAGTTAAATAGCATAATATATGTGTGCCATGCACTGCACATAGCTTCAAAAAGTTCGTTTAGCTATTTATTACTCATAGTTAAGTAACTTTGGTTTCGTTTACAAGAACTAGAGTGGGCTGAGTACCTATCAGCCGGCGTAACCTAGATTTGATTATATTTATCGATCTTTTCGCTAATGCGACCAAGTAGTAGCTAGCTAGAATAGTTGTTTCTCGTTGTAATTTGAATGTTCTAAACTAAACGCAAAGGTTTTACCCGTGGTAGACGCGGGGGCGGCCCGCCCGCGCCAATATTCGAGTAATGGGCGCGTTCCGCTAACTACAAATTAGATAAAAAAAATTGTGTCGTTTTCCACTTATATTTTGTGTGGAAAACGACACAATTTTTTTTAGGTAATGTAACTTTTCTCATGAAAATGTAACTTTTTGAGATGTCTCATGTAACATTTGACTATCTGCCACTGGCAACACTGACACAGGAGGCATTCTGACCGCGTCGGTCAACCAGAACGTACGCGTTTGCGCGTTCACTGCTGTGTTGGTGACCAAATTGGAAGGAAGTTGGAGACTAAAAAGCTAATTAAGGCGGATAAAGGCCTTTTGGAGGATAACGATTATAAAAAAACCGAGAAAAGCTAGCACCAATCTTTATTTTGCTGAAATGGCTTGCCTGCATTTAGTATCTTGTTTAACTAATTCATGTTTAACTTTATCATATAGTTCATTGAAGGAATCAATTGTCATTCGAAAAGAATTATAAAAAAATTCTTCATCTTAAACCCATTTAGAAAAAAGTCTATGAAAATCTCCATCTTGTTTTTTATCCTTATTTACTGGGTGACACCCAGTATTTGTTTTCCGTCTTGATGCTGATAATGACCACAAAATCATGAATGCATCTTCCCATGAAGAAGTATTGTCAAAAAACATGGTGACAGTAGGTGGTACCGCGTAGACCGTCCAACAGCGCGGGGTTCGTGACCAACTGCACGCTCAAACGCAAAACTGACCTCTTGAACGTTTGACCGTGTGACCGCTCTCTTTCTGATAGAATATTAGAATATTACTAATTACGACCTCATGTCAAACGTACAGAGTTAAATATCAATTAGGAACATTTGACAGATTTGGGAAACTTAATGCGAGGCCCACTGTACACGGGTGAAAAGTATTTTAAGGTAGGAAGGGGTGACAAGAATAACAAAA
Organism: Orthosia gothica; assembly: GCA_949775005.1. NCBI lineage: Eukaryota > Metazoa > Arthropoda > Insecta > Lepidoptera > Noctuidae > Orthosia > Orthosia gothica. The sequence continues at coordinate 2,195,562 of OX459048.1, read as the reverse complement.
TACAACTGTGTAGTTATTTAAAAGCTCTGACCGCGGTGAAAGTCGCAAGTTGTGGCAGCTAATAACAAATCTTAATCAAAAGAAAAGCTGATTAACTTCTTATTACATGTTTACTCAAATATAATACTTAATCCATTGCGTCAAGGCTTAGGTACTTCGCAAAATTAAATGTAGCGGTAGAACACCAAGTGCGGCACGCGCCACGCGTACACCCGCTTTTGAGAAATGCCGTGCGCGTGACGTTCGTCCATGGCAATTTGAACTTTATTTTTTATTCTAAACAACCGAATTCATGTTTCGCAATATAATTGTCGGCGTGTTTTGATTCTTTTTTATTTGCTCTCGGCGCCCCCTAGGGCGCTGCGCCCGAGTGCTACGCACACCCTGCACTATAGGTGAAGCCGCACCTGTACTATAATGAGGGACATACCATTTGGTACAACTGATATCCATTTTACAAAATGTGGTACAATCAAGTTACATTTTGAGTATCATACATTCAGAATCTCATACACATCCACCAATTTGCACTTATAGACACGTGTCTCTCTGGATTATTGTCGGCTTCTCCTCCCAGATAGGAGGCCTGTGTCCTAACAGTGGGAATGTTATTGGCTTGTTATTTTATATCAACATATCATGGGACAGAATAATATTCTGTAGGGATGCTATTGCTTAATCAAACAATTTCTAACTGAATGGAGAGTATTTATACCAGTATTCTACATGGAGCGACAGCCTACCTGACCTCCACAACCTAGTAACTGGGTGATACGACACCCATCTGCTTACTCATAACGACTGTCAATGTTCTTCAAATGACAACCGGGAGCCACGGCTTAACGTGCTTTCAGAGGCACGTAGAAAACTCGCTATGTAAATATGGTCACCGATCCACGGACCGACCTCGTCATGCGTTGCTTAACCTTGAAGATCGATTCGTGCGTGTGCTAGTCAAATCTTGCAACTGTTTTTTAAAGCAGTTATCCTCCACCGATTAAGATGAAATTTTGCGTACACGTTTAGTTTGGTTGACAATGCATGGTTAGCTAAGTGACGTCATTCTAAATCCAATATGACGGACGGCCCAAGATGGCGGACTAGTTATATTTTGTGCACTTCCATGATAAATCAAAGGGTTGCTGAGAAGAATACGAAGAAAAACTTGTTTTAAAAAAAGTTTTTTTAATGAATAATTACAGTGCAACATAAAAGAATAGAAGTTAAATATTTGGGAACTAAAAGTTTTCATTTTCTGGCAACATCTAAAATGAGTACTTGAGCTGTCAATTCATCTCGATCGGTTTCGATTTTCGTAAGAATTTTGGTTTTTGTGTGATATTTCTGTTTGTGGATAGAAAAACAGTGGAAAAACATGAATAAGGTAATTCGTGGAGGTGCCCGTGATATAGTTTACAAAGTTTATATGCGGTGTATAGCCGAATTCTAAGCTGGGAAGCTTCTATCCAACTTAAAAGATGTTTGTCATCGTACAGCAGATTTTACTGGTAAGTAACTATTGAAAGTTCCACTACACGTTAATTACAAACGATTAATACAGACAGGGAGCAAAATTTTCGAACCAAATATCATTTTCAATTTATTTGTTTACCATTTTTGAGGTTATGCTAAGATAAACAAATAGCGTTGTAGTTATAGCGCGACTTAACAACATTGATGGTAAGGTAACAAAAAATAACGTAGTTTATTGCGGATACGAAATATATTTTTTTGCCATATTTGTTGATACAAGCGACTAGATGGAAAGAAACAATTTTAAAATATATTCATGTTTATTTACCGCGGAACTGCGTTCGTCGGTCTGACAGTGATTATTTTCTTTACTTGTTTTAGGTGTTTCTGTAAGCACAGTGCGCAGAATCGTGCAACACGGCATTGAAAACGTTGGGAAATTCTCAACACCAGCTAAACACAGGAAGGGTCGTCCCCCAAAGGTATTGGACGACTTTATATTGAATGCAATTGATTATTAAAAATACTTATTTTTTGTGAAGTTGTTGTTTTATTACTACTTAGTATCAAATATTTAATAAACATACTTATTTAATTTATTACTATTTTTACTTTACATCATCAGTCTATTAATGTTCCCACTGCTGGGACACAGGCCTCCTCTCTGTGAGAGGGAATGGGCCGTAATCCACCACGCGGGCCCAGTGCGGGTTGGTGATTGCACATGTCTTCGAATTTTGGTTCTAGGACATGCCGGTTTCCTCACGATGTTTTCCTTCACCGTTTTGAGAGCAGTGGTGAAGACATAATTCACACAAAGTAAAGCCGCCTGCCTGGACTCGAACCCACGACCTACAACTTGTAAGTCACGGTCGATACCACTGGGCCACCTCTGCTCTCATATTTTTACTTATTTACTCATAATTTAAACCCAATAAATAAATAATACTATTCAAGTATCAAGATCAGCTGGGTCGTACTAACTGGGTTGCTATCTGAGCGATTGTGGCGCCCTCATTTATTTTCTACACTTTTATGTCGCACTGTATATTTAGCTACGAGCTTTTGCTATTGCTTAGTAACGTATTTGCATACATACCGCAGCTAAGTCCGGCGGTGCTAATGCTGTCGGCATGGCGCGCTCGTTGGCGGCGGCCAGCACCTGCGCCGCCGCGAGCGCCAGCGCCGGCGCCGCGTGCCGCCGCAGCGCCCACACCTCCCACAGCGACGAGCCCAGCGCGCGAGACGTGCGGGCGCAGGTTTCTTCCATCACGTAAGGGTCGTTGGACACTGCAAGCAAATGATATCGTGACTATTTTGGAAGATGAAGGGCCATTACACGGGTGCACAGACTCCTCGCGCGACGCTTCTCTTGTTGCCATTGTCTCGGTAGCCGAGCTTCTTGAAGACGACGTCAGCCTTCTTGCCCTTGCTCTTTTCCTTGCTCTCCTTCTTGGAGTCTAGGTGTTGTCATAATAGAAAGCACGAATACACGATCGTCGCGTTTATTTGTACGGCAAACTTGAACGTGTCGTCGCCCCGACAAAGGGTGTCATTCGCGTATTTGCGCGGTGATCCCTTTATATTATTATTTTTTATTTTATTTTTTTTCCTAGTGTGGAGCAACGTTTTTCTAAAAAAATAAATAAAATAAAAATAATAAATAAATAATATAAAGACGGCGCCTAGTAATCCTTAGACTGCTTTTAGGACGACAACAATTTTTAAACAAAACTAAGAAGACTTTTAACAGACAAAGTGTATAAAGGCTGGAAGGGACGGTAACCGCCAGTTTCCCAGCTTAAAATTATCGGAGAATTAATGTGACAATTTGTCAAGCACGCGTTATCTGCTGTGATTGGTTGAATGAATTTTCAACAGCCAATCACAGTAGATAACGCGTGCTTGACAATTTGTCACATTAATTCGCCGATAATTTTGAGCTGGGAAACTGGCGGTAAGGGTTGCAAGAGACTCAGACGGACTAGAATATGGACGATTCTTTCAAGTAATTGGTGTACTCACTGATGTGTGGTGTGTCCTCTAGGCAGATCATGCGCTTGAGGGCGGGATGGCGCATCAGAAGGTTGGCGACCAGTTGCAGCAGTCCCACCGCGTCATCAGGAGACGCCACCAGCGACAGTCTGGCGAGACGTTTTGCAAATGCAGCTACTAAGCTTTCGGGCAAGTGACTGTGGAAGAAGTAACATCATCAGCATAAAAGATTCCATTGGTGGAGTTTTAAAACATTCTTACAATATTAAAAGACAGAAACGAAACAAAAAAAACACGATTGCAAAAAAAAAGTGTTAGAATATTTTTCTACTCTGGCAATTAATTTACAGTGAAGCATAGTAACATGATAAGACATAAAGGTGGTGTCACACTATACTCACGTCGAGCTAAGGAATATGTCGGCGAGATGCAAGAGCCGTCGCTTGTAGCGTGTGGCGAACATCTCGGGTTCAAACATGGCGTAGAGGCGGTCGTACATGTCGGGGTAGTCGATGTTGTGGCGCCGGACCAGTTCCAGGACACCTTGGAGCGCTAGCATGCTGATGGGGCCACCTGTGGATAGAGATAATATGGTAAGTAAAGTAAGCGCGAGGAATTTTAGTTAGTCAAAGCAGACTATAATAGGGATGATGACAGGGTTCGAAACAGCAAATTCTATTTAGCCCGCCCGGTAAATTATCAAAAAATATTGGACACGTATTTTTTGCTTATTCAAATCTATAAAAATCACCAAGATAAAGCGCCTCGAAGTTCAGGAGGCTTGTGACATGTAAAAAGTGTACCAAGGCATGAAGTCAAGCGATATTTTAACGCACTGTATCTTTTTGTTAGAGACAAAAAAAAAACGTGTTCAATACTTTTTGCAAATCTATCTGACGGACTAAAAATATTTTTTTTGTCCTCATCCCTATTATTGCTGAATGCATATATATGTTACGGCTAATACCCGAAGTGCGGCTACACCTAGTTTTAGCCGGTTAGAACTAGGTGTAGCCACTTACTATTGGTTAAACCTAGTACAAGCCGATTGTTTTCGGGTAAAACTAGGTCTAGCCTTCATCATGCCGGCTACAACTAGGTCCAGCCTTTCCCTGTTGGATAAAACTTCAGTCCAAGAGCGAGCGAAGCGAGCTCGGGAACTTAGGGCACCCCGACACGGAGAGGTCCGCGCAGCGGGGCTACGTCGACCTAGTTCTAGCCGGAATGATATCGGATAGACCTAGTTTTATCCAACAGGGAATGGCTGGACCTAGTTGTAGCCGGCATGATGAAGGCTAGACCTAGTTTTACCCGAAAACAATCGGCTCGTACTAGGTTTAACCAAGAGTAAGTGGCTACACCTAGTTCTAACCGGCTAAAACTAGGTGTAGCCGCACTTCGGGTATTAGCCGTAACATATATATATATTATTCGTTCAACATGGGGTGCTGATTCCAAAAGTTAGGTCAAAATCCAAAATGGAAGGCAAAATGAGTGTCTTTTTTTCTACCAAAATGGGTGTAATTTGAGCGTTGATGCCGAAAATGAGCTAAAATGCCAAGATGGGAGGCAAGCCATCTCGGACGTGGATTATTTTTGCCGAGGATGCTGATACCGAAAATAAGGTCAAAATGAAAATCAAAGTCTTCGTACATGGGTTACGGGTGTGTAGTAATAGTGTTCTCACCAGCGTCGAGACTGTCGCAGAGCATATCAGTGGCGAGGTGCGGGCGTGTCAACAGCGGCATGAGTCGCTCCACTAACAACAAGAGCGCACGGCGGTGCGTGCGCGAGTCCTCGCACAGCGGCCACTGGCAAGCGAAGCCCCAGCAGCGGTTGGCGTAGCGGCGGCATACGCCTGGGTTGTACGGGAACGGGGCCTTGTCTGAGGAAAAAAGAAAACTTTAGTCACATTTCTGGTAATTTAGCATAGGCTCTGTTACTACTGGCATAGTTTGATTCAAAGTTAATGATGTCTTTGAATTTTGCTTTTCTCTCTTCAGTACACTACCCTTTACCTTCGCTGTCACATGAATTTGCTACTACACAGCGTCTTGCGGACTGTTTCGAGCTACCATTAGATTTGATTGTATTTGTACCTGCAACTTGATTGAACTGATCACAAACATGTTACAGGACATGCTCGCTACAAGAATGCTGCAGATATATGTTTGCAACAGTGAGTTTTTTGCTATAAATTAAATGATGTCCACATTACAGAGTTTGACACATAGTAAATGTCATATTTATGTTTGTAACATCCATATTTTTTATTCACACAACTACAGATAAAAAAAAAAACTAATTTGCTACTACCTTCTGTCCCACACAGCAGTTTCTCCTCCTTTTCCTCGCTGTCCCTCTCCTTGCCTTTGCCCTTGGTATCTATGGTAATCTCGCAAACCAGCAGTTTGTCCAGCAACTCCAAGTAGTTCTGCATGTAGATTGATGTTGGTGACCTGAAAAATTAATTATTATATAACCCTGATGCCTGGTTTCTCGAAGCTCGATTATCGGGATGTTAACGTAATTGACGAATAATCGCCGGTGTGATTGGTTGAATGAATTTTCAACAGCGAATCATAGCAGATAATGTGTGGTTAAAAACTTTGTCACATTAATTTAGCTTTGAGAAACCCGGTGTTAATCCTTGCCATCAACGTAAAATCAGTATGAGTAGTCCTACAAACAGGTACTTTATTTGATTTGCCAGCACTCATTTTGACCAGAAAAATCCTAATCCAGTATTAGGCTTCTAAAATAAAATGTATTTTCGCCAAAATTTCGAAAACAGTGTTTCAGGGCATGGAAAAGTATAAATAAAAGGAATATTAAGTTAAATTGTTTTGATATTTTATTGTTTTCTGAAATTCGTTTGACAAATGTACAGTACTCCCCAATCTTATTGGCCTGGCTGAACATAGGATTTCCTATGCGCAAGAGACGGCGCGCTGCTATTTTCAACTTCATGGCATCACCAGCAAGAAGATTGTGGATTACTGTATATCTAGTTTGCCTTCTGAAAGAAGTTTCTTACTTGCGATAAGCCAGTGTGGAGAGAACTTTGAGGCCGTACTGCTGCACATCCCTGTACTCTGTGAACTCCTGGAAGCGAGCTATGGGCGCTGACATCGACATCTCAGAGTCCAGCAATACACTGAATATATTCTGGAAGAAAATATGTAAACAGATATTTTAAGCTTTCTTTGATTCTTGAAATGTGGCAAATCAGTATGATACAGAATTCTACTATTCCAAAATATTTCTAAATTAAATAGGTTGTTCAAAATCATAGAAACTGACTTGACAACAGTTTTATTAAGACACTTCACAGATAAACTGCTGGTTGGATCAAGCCTTCAACCAAGGAGGCCTAACTTTCTGGACAACTATTAGAAGTCAGTACTGTAAACAAAACAACAATTCACTGTATATCATACCTTGAGCCTAAGCGAAGGGAAGTAATATCCAGCAGAGCCCTCCAAGGGATGCTTGCCCTCAGCCTGCATCAGCTTGCAGGCGGTAACAAGGGCCTGCAGTCGGGAGCTGGTGCGACCACGGCGGATGCACTCTAGGGCTCGCGACTGGGCCGCCTCGAAGCACTCGCGAAGCCATCGCGTGTATTCCGCCTCGGGGCTTTGGTCTGTGGAGGTTGGGTAGCATTAGTAACAAAAAGTTTTATTTTTAACATAATAAACGCATATTGGTGGCTCAGCTCAGTGGTATCGGGCGCGACTTACAAGTTGTAAGTCGTGGGTTCGAGTCCAGGCAGGCGCTTTACTTTGTGTAAATTATTTCTTCACAACTACTCTCAAAACGGTGAAGGAAAACATCGTGAGGAAACCGGCATGTTCTAGAACCAAAAAATTCGAAGACATGTGACATCCACCAACCCGCACTGGGCCTGCGTGGTGGATTAAGGACCATTTCCTCTCACAGAGAGGAGGCCTATGTCCCAGCAGAAAAAAAGTGCAAAGTCTGGGTTGGGGGTGGCTCAGGAAAAGAATACCTGGAAGGATTTGGGGGAGGCTTTTGGTCCCACCAGTGGGACAGTGTAGTCTAACATAAAAAAGGCACAATAAACAGCTACAATACAAATTACCTATTAAGAATAAGAGTTGTTAAAAATATTGCACCAACTAAATTATCTGCATATCACCCCTAAATGAATTGTTTGTCTCTAGTTACTTTATTCTTAGAACTTATCTTAGATACTTGTGTTACTTTCATTAACTAAATCTATCTTCTTGATTTAAATGGAAATAATTCATGTTTATCAAGAGACTACTTCAATGCCTTACATTGATCTAGCAACAATGTATATTGTTGGGCGCACGGTTGGCGCAGTGGTTGAGCGATTGACTGCTGCGCTGCGTGTCGCGGGTTCGATTCCCGCACGGGACAAATATTGGTATGACCTACAGATAGTTGTTCCGGCTCTGGGTGTTGTGTATGTGAGTTTATATGTTTGTAAACGCACCCACGATACAGGAAGAATTTCCTAGTGTGGGGCAAAGTTTAAAAAAAAAAAAAAAAAAAAAATAGATAACACATAATTCATACAGTAAGATGTTTAACATAATAATATCACATTGATAATGCATTACAAAGAATTACTTAGTGAATAGGCTAACCTACCAGTTTGTGGAGTATAACTAATTCTTTGACTCAAACAGGGACATTGGCCACAATTCGGATGTGGGATCTTCAAAAAAGTTTTTTAGTAACAGGGGACATTTTACATTTCTCAAGAACTCCTTTTTAAATGGCTGATACATTTTTGCTATAGCCGAGCATTTGTTAACATTCCATTTCAGTTTTCGGCACAGAACACCCAACACCAGAATCGTGTAAATATATTAAAAAAAAAATGTCTTCACAATAATGCTTTTGTAATCTAAGGGTAGCCTGTCTGCAGCAGATTTTATGGCATTGTGAATTACATAGGCCCCACATCCAATACCTATTAATGGCTTTTTCAGAGATAATTGCAATTTCGTTAACACATGCAGTGGGCGTCCGACCGGCTCAACTAATCAAATTTTCGCGCGGTTTTAGAAAACGGGTCAATTTTGCGTCCTAGAGTTTATTTCGGGGACACCGGGACTCGTAATTATAAAAAGTGACAGTCCCGTTCAAAACGGGACATCTGGTCATGTTAAGTATAACTCATAACTAAATTGTTAGCAGATTGTGTCATCCTCATTATTTTACTAATATTGTTCTGTATGTTTATTATTTGATCATGCCTTAAGCCAGAAGGAATTTAGATGAAACTTGGCACACAAATAGACCATGACCCAGAGTAGAAAATAGGATATTTATTCTGGTAGTATTTCACCGTGGGGTATGGCAATTGGCACTCATGTGGGCAAAGCTACATGTAGATTTAGTTTACACAAATAAAATTATGTGCCTACTAAAGTGAACATAGTTTGCCTATATTTTCTATGTATTCAAACAGTTTACCAAGCATGGTAATGAATGAACACAATAGATCCCATGGGTCGAAGTGTCCGAGTTATTTCTCGGCCCCTCCACAAGATAAGATGGTAATGAATGCTTGTGACAGCCTATGGGATGGAGCCTTTGCGTTTCAGTTGGATAGAAACAGCATAGTATTATTATTGGTTAGTTTGGCTAAAGCACAGATAATATAATAATAGGATACAGATCCCTCCCATACAAAGATACCGCGCCGACGTAAAAGCGTTTTTCGTCTGATTAAGATGATTATTTTTATTAGTACTTTGATCGCACTTGATTCTGTTCCACGGCTATAGATGGTGTTAGCAGCGACTTGGAAGTAAAAGGGTTTTCTCGGTCCGTGACTATTTTTCTTTAAATACAGTGACAATTTGTTTTATAATATTTTTGGAAAGTTAATTTCTTTGTACCAAAATGTGTTACAGGACTTAAAAAATCAGATGTCATGCCTCAGAAATTTAAAAATGCGCCATCTATTGGAATCAATTTTAAATGATCCGTTCAAATAATCTTTGAAATAGGAGGGTTGATTAAAAAAGAACATACAATATTTATTATGGCCAATTCTAGAAAATGTTGATTTTACACAGAATTCAATAACAAATCGTTGCATATTGCGTCATCTAGTGACATTTATTTGAACCAAATTTTCTTTGTTAGTGCTGGGACTCCGTGGCAAAAGCAACTTTACAAATTTTTTAAGCAGGGTACCCTGCTTAAAAAACATGTTTTTGTTTAATATCCTTGGCAAAACTAAATGTCAATTCTGAATCATTTGACTGTCCCCGTCCTTGGTCAGATCACCTAAATGCAATTGATATTCTATTTATAAGTATGATGTGACTAAAACCTGCTTTTTAGAGTGTGCTGTTTCTTAAATGTGCTTGTCACTGTTAAGGAAAACATATTTGGTATTATGTTGATTGGTTAACATTTAAGGATTTGTTAGATGTATTATTATTTAATTGTAGTGTAATGTTGGTGCTTAGAAACATAATTAATTGTAAACAATGTCACAAAGTCTATTTTGTTTATGTTCTAACCACATTGATAACTACAATGTCAAGCTAATTTTAAGTATGTTTATCAAATTGAATATAAAGATCTTTTACTTATTGAGAGAGAATTTAAACAGATGTGTATGTTATTATTGTAGTTGTAAATAATGATATAGCTGTCATTTCAGTAGGAAGTAACTGAGCAGTTTCCAAGTAAACAAAGTTATAAACATTTAGTACCCAACCTATAAAGAACATGTGAGTAGGCACACAAGTACCTACTACATGTGAGTGACCTTGAGACACTGCCCAACAGCACAGAACAATGCTGGTAGCCACAGCCAAAGACCAACATTGTTCCAACTTTGACTTTATGTAAAACATATTTATATAAAGCTTCTGTACATTATGCAGCTCGTAACAAGAGCAATTACACAAGAGTGCGGCTCTGCGGTAGAATCAAGCGTTTATATAAGCAAATAACGTCACATGTCGCAAAATGTGACCCAACAGGACACATCCCACTCGACATCCTTAGGTACTGCGCACTAGCCCTCCGAATACATGGCATAAAACGTAGGAAATGCTCTACTACGGTGCCTGGATACAAGCAAAATCAATATAATTCCTACAAAAATAATCTATAACTTGGTACACCACTTTGACACTAACCTGCTGGTTTTAGGGGGACGATTCCTTCCACCAAATCGCCGCGTCGCAATAGTTCAGTAAATATCACTTCCAAAGTAAGCAGTAAGGGCGTATAATTGTCCGTTTCAGCCTGAAAGATGATAAATAACCACGAATAAAAAATGTAACCTAGGACGCAGTTTTAATAACGCATTTTTTACCAGTATGTCGGGCCTGTGCTTACCTCGAACATCTGTAATATATCGGCAAGATTATTGGCATGTTTCCTAGAATTCAAAAACTCATTTGCTTTATTGCGTAGCTGGGCCGAAATCATTTTTGATAAATTTGGTTGCACAGCAGCCATTTTTGTATTGAAAAGAATTTGTTAGACAGACGAACGGAAGGCAACATAAGAATTTGAAAAAAAAAGAAAATGTTGCGATTGTGATGCGTTCGTAAATATGAAGAAGAAGACCACTGACAATATAGAGATGAAAAGTTCGTTTCTGCACTATGGTCGTAAACAAATTGACAAAATTGAGGTTATGTGTCAAATGTGCTGACAAGTTAGCGGCATTTGTTTTGAAAAATATTTTCCTTGAATTTATTCATTATATTTCTTATAAAACTTGACAATGGACGGTGATTTGTACGATGAGTTTGGTAACTATATCGGGCCGGACCTTGAGTCAGACTCGGATGATGAACAGAGTGTGTATGCAGATAACAGAGACGCTGACGAAGATGCCATGGAGGAGGATGAAGACGGGGACGCGGAGCCCGAGGTGGCGCCCATGTCCGTCGTGCTACATGAAGATAAGCGGTATGTACACGTTTCAACAGCCAGGAAATAAAAAAACTCTTGATCAGGTTATTAACTCAGGTTGTTTACATACTCAAAGGTAACTGATTGTTTTTGGGCAAAAATTGCTCAAGAACTTTATATTTCTCATACAGGCTGTTTAAAACTTCAAGTTCCTAAACTACAGCTATGTTTAAACTACATTTGTCTCAATCCCATTAGATATCCAGTTTCTAACTTACATCTTCTTTCAACAGATACTACCCTCAAGCAGTAGAAGTGTATGGGCCAGATGTGGAAACAGTGGTCCAAGAGGAAGACACACAGGCCTTAGACAAGCCTCTTGTGGAGCCTATCAAACATAAGAAGTTCCAGGTGCAAGAACAGGCGTTGCCGGAGACTAAGTATGACATGGAGTACATGGCTGATATGCTGGATAATACCAACCTGATGAGGAATGTTACACTGATGGGTCATCTGCATAATGGTAGGTTTTTAACAAAATTCATCCTACCAAAAAATAAAAGGGAAAAAGGCGTGAGTTTATGTATGTATGTATGTCATCCTACCAAAAATTAATAATAGCCCTAAAACTTATTATGTAAGTATTTTTGTATATTCAGCATAGTAAAGGTTTTCATTTTTTTTGTTCAACTGAGGGGTAGATAATAAGGCATACATATAGATTCTTTAGGACATGTCCTCCCTGCTATGATGGACCCAGATCATTTAACTGCTTTTTGGCCTTTGATCATGGGTTTTTAAGTTTCCTACCACATCTTCAAGTTGAAAAATGTGCTGGCCAAGAAACAAAGCAATTCCTAATAAATTTTAAATTTAAAAGTCAAATATTTTCTAATAAGTATTTTCGTTTCCAGGTAAAACCTCTTTTGTAGACTGTCTAATCAGACAGACCCACCCAAGCACAATAAACACAGACACAACAATACCAATGCGGTACACGGACACACTGTTTGTGGAGCAAGAACGAGGTGTGTCCATCAAGTCCATGCCCGTCACGCTACTGTTGAAGAATATCAAGGGGAAGTCACATCTGCTGAACATTATGGACACACCAGGACATGTTAACTTTAGTGATGAAGTTACAGCTGCACTGAGGATCTCAGATGGTAAGTTGACATAGTTATTAAAGGTTTTATCATGGAAAAGAACAAAAAATAAAATGAGAAAGTTCTTAAGACTTTGTAGATTGTATCAACTATATTTGTTAAATTCAACATCAAACAGCTGGAAGTCTTGGAAGGCCTTGTCCTGCAGTGAAATGATAAAGGCTGACAGAAACGTAATCATTGTGTCATTTTATTTAGTTAGTCCCCCTATGCTCTAGTCCCGCTATGCCCGACTCGAAAAACACCTACTAAAAAGTGCCCTTATGCAAACATTTCTTCGATTCAACATAAACAATGGAAGGTACAGTTGGAAAGAAAAGTTTTTGAATTCAATTAAATTGAGCAGGAAGCTCAAAAATATTGAAAATAAACAAAAAATATCGAAATCTTAGTTCGAAATATTTTTCGGCTAAGTTTCTCTTTTACGGCAAGACTTTTCGTTTTTCACAGTTCAATGGAAAGGATGGACATTGTTTTTAAAATGAATAACGCGACGTGATTGAGTGGCGGCGAGGCGAGTGTGCGTTAGTATGATGAAACAGAACGTTTATTAACTTTTTTTCGCGAAAGTTACGAAATTAACATACTAGGTTTTTATAATTTACTTTTTAAATGGTTAAACAAAATATTACACTGTGTAACACACACAGTTTTCTTCATCACTACCGGCAAATGTGATTTCGTGCATAGCAGCACTTATTGAAGGTATTTTTTGAGTCGAGCATAGCAGGACTAGAACATAGAGGGACTAACCCATTTTATTGAGCTAAAAAATCTTTGTTTATAGTGGTTACAAGATAAGAAGTATCAGCTACCAAAATATCATTAGATAAAAAGTTAGCCTTACTGATTTATTCATGCAATTTATGAAGAACACCAACACACTTAAGGCCATACCCTGACCAAAATATCTTGAGCATTCCTAGTGCCCTAGCGGCACACTGGTGGCGCATGAATTATAGCAGTGAACACGCCCAGATTTTAGAATAAAATCGAATATTAGTATTTTGAAAAAAAAAAAGTTATCAAATAATTATTTCTCATTTTCATGTTTTTTTGGAAGGAGATTAGTGAAACATTTACTTCTTAAAAAAAAAAGTATACTACCATTTTGGAATCAATATTACGTAGAAATTTAATGTATTTTTATTAATTGGTATTTCTTTTTAAATAATGAGTAGAAAGTTCTTAAAAACTGCACAAAAACGACTAGCGCAGCGCCTTAACATGTTATTTCTCAACCACAGGCGCGGTTCTCTTCGTGGACGCAGCAGAAGGCATTATGCTGAACACAGAGCGCCTCCTACGGCACGCTGTCCAGGAACGAGTTCCCTTGACCCTCTGCATCAACAAGATCGACCGTCTGATCCTGGAGCTGAAGCTGCCCCCCGCAGACGCATACTACAAGCTGAGGCACATCATTGATGAGCTGAACTCTATGCTGGAGACGCATCAGCCTCAGGATAATCCTGATGAGCCAGCTACTGTGTTTTCACCTTTGTTAGGTAAGCATTAATTTCATGATTTGCTAGTTCAGACTTGGTCAATAAAATATGTATTTTGGTAGTAAAAACCTAGGCAGAGTTTCTCACCTCTAAATTATCGCAGAATTAATGTGTCAATTTGTCTAGCACGCGTTATCGGCTGTGATTGGCTATTGAAAATTCATTCAACCAATCACATCAGATAACGCGTGCTTGACAATTTGTAACATTAATTCTGCGATAATTTAGAGGTGAGAAACTCGGCCTTAGTATAAAACCCGCCAAATGAGTTGGCAATGAGAGAAAGAAGACTAAATGAGCTATGACCACCTAAACAGAAAAATATTGTTAAGTATTTAGTAATATATTCAGTCTGTATCTGTAGTCTGTATATTCAGTTGTTTTCACTTGACGGAGAGGGAAGTATTGAGTAGCCATTTTCAAATAATCTTAGTCAAAGTCTAATAGAAATACTGATTTGGAGCCCTAAAAGATTATGTTGAAGTTCTATATGTTAGGTATTGCTCATAAACTGCATTCAAAATCAAGTGAAGGATTAACTAAATTTTTCGTCAGGCAATGTCTGCTTCGCCTCGTCCCTCTACGACGTATGCTTCAGCGTGGAGTCGTTCGCGGCGATGTACGCAGCGGCGCACCCCGCCGCAGGGCTGCGCGGCGCAGACATGGCCGCGTGGCTGTGGGGCGACGTGTACTTCAACGCCAAGACCCGGCGCTTCACCAAGAAGCAGCCGCATGCGTCCGCACAGAGGAGCTTTGTTGAGTTTATACTGGAGCCGCTGTATAAGATTTTTGCTCAGGTATGAGAGATAGATTTTGAATTTGCTTACTAACTGATGGTTTTAGAATTACTTCTAAGGGGTTATAACTCTATCATCTATGACCCTAGCTAGATCTATGAGTGTAATAAAAAACATAACATTAGAATCATATGGTCTTTGATAAAATATTTTTAAAATTAATTGTTGTTATATAGGATCATAGAAACGGGAGCAGGACTATACAAGACAAATAGCTCTGTCCCTTCTTACTGTCGCACTATGATAATTTTAATACATCATGGTTTAAGGGCTAGCCAAATTGCGTAAGTGAATTCGAAAAGGTAAAGGGTTTTTAACCGACTTACAAAAAAAGGAGGAGGTTCTATGTTCGACTTTATGTTTGTTTTTTTTTTTTTTTTTTTTTTTGTGTATGTTCATCGATATCTCTGTCAATTGTGGACCGATTTTGAAAATTCTTTTTTTGTTTGAAAGAGTATGTTTCGAAATTGGTCCCATTTTAATTTGGTGAAGGTCTGATAAAGAACTTCGGAGATACACAACAGAACTCTTCAATAAATAACGGCAAAACTCTCGGGATTGCTGCAATCGCATGTCTGTTTGTTGTTTATACCATTTCATAACATAACATCACGCCAGTACGCTCTAAAGGGGTACACAGATCTCTCATTTCACCGGTTATGTTCAAGTTTCATATTATTCGGTTAATCTATTCTGGAGTTGTAGGGACCTTAATAAACAACTTGCTTTTAGGTAGGTAAAACTAAAAAGGGAAAAATAAAAAAACTTTTTTGCAAAAAAATACTACCGACTTCCAAATGAAAAACTACAAAGTGAAAAATAACTTAACTTTTCGAAGTCGGTGTCCATATCGCAAAAAAATGGTACCTACGTAAGACACCGACTTCCAAAAGTTAAGTTATTTTTCACTTTGTAGTTTTTCATTTGGAAGTCGGTAGTATTTTTTTGCAAAAAAGTTTTTTTATGACGCTATCTATCAACCTATTACATGTGAGATGAAAGACGCGATGTGGATTTCCGTCTGTGATTGGTCGGTTGATGGCAGTCCAACCCTTTCCCTGCCGTATTCACTTACGTAATTAGGGTGCTGGTCTTGCCATATTGAATTATCAAATTTATTTTTATAATTTCCTGATACAAAATTTCTATATAATTATATGATTTTGCTTTACTACTGTCATATTCTAAATACAACGAAATTTTGTGTCAGAAAATTGACAGTTTTTCAGAAAATTACATGATTGTTACGTATTCTATGGTTACTATATAAAATTACAAAACAAATCAAGACTAGTTCTTTCAAATCTTTCTTTACTTATGTTTGAAAAATCCAGGCCAGGTTTAAAATCTTCCTTTTTATTTAGGTGGTAGGAGACGTGGATGACACGTTGCCAGCAGTGCTCTCGGAGCTCGGCATCAAGCTGACGAAGCAGGAGGCCAAGTTAAATGTGCGACCACTGCTCAGGCTCGTTTGCAGCCGGTTCTTTGGAGATTTCTGGTGAGTTTGTGTTTCATGCGCCTTTCATTATTGACTTTGAAAAGTGTCTTGAAATTCTGAACTGCCCTTTCTAAAACTCGAAGCGGTTGTCTGTCGAGTAATGCAAGCTAATATGTCAAATGCTGGGTAGAAAATATTTGGGCCACTTGTCACTGTTTGAATTGCTCTTGCCATTTGAGTTAGTTCAGAAATATCTGTTCAGGTTTCTCTTGCACCCCTCAAAATGTGTATTTATATATTTATATTGTCATATTGTCTTACATTTAAACAAAAATCGAGCTTAATTCAAGCAAATTAGAGTATTATTATTATGAGTATGTACTGCCCTATGGGCAAAGGCCACTCTTCTCTTTTTTTCCAGTCTTCAGTCCTCCTTCCAGAAGGAGTATAAGATGATGATTGGATTTATTTTATTAGGGTTCCGTACCCAAATGGTAAAAACGAGACCCTATTACTAAGACTCCACGATCCGTCAAAACGACAGTAAAATCATGATTTTACTGTCGTTTTTTGCGATGATGGTACGGAACCTTTCATGCGCGAGTCCGACTCGCACTTGGCCAGTTTTTTGTTTGATAAATAAATGATAAATGATTTTATTTCTGTAAGTTGGTTTGTACAAACACTTTTACACGTCGATCATATTTTTTAAAACTAGATGAGGTCGGCGTTTCCTATCTGACTACTCTGAGAAGAAAGGCCGAAACAAACTCAGAGGTCACAGTCTCTTTTAAAGTCCTGACAAAATCTTGGTTCGATCATGTGAAGACCATGTAGACTGATGTCTGAAATGGTCTTTTGAGGAAAGAACCAGCCAGATTGAGTGGACCTGTCCAGTCAGTGCACGCATTTGTCAATAACCGAGCAGCTCAACTCAGAATTTAAGGAGCTCAACGATTCGACGAACAATACCAAAGAAAGGACATTCGGGCAGGCCGCATAAACTACTCAAACTGCCAGACCATGATTAAAAACTAAGATAAATTAAAAAACAAAATAATGATCCACATAGTCTTCACATTCACAATAATTAAAATAAAATAATATAATACTTTAAAAAGTAAATATTCTTGTCATTGCAAGAAAACAAAAAAAAAATTTTTTTTTTTTTTTTGTTTGGGCTGCGCTGTGTCATATAAATGTTTTTCTATCATTTTTCTTTTTTTTATATCTTTTTGTTTTAATTGCAGCGGTTTCGTAGAGATGGTAGTCCGGCACGTGCCGTCCCCACTAGACGCAGCGCCCCGCAAGGTGGCGCACACGTACCGCGGGGCGGAGGGGCCGCTGCACGAGGACATGCTGGCCTGCGACCAGTCCGGACGTCTGGTGGCGCACACCACCAAGATGTACCCCACTGATGACTGCACCTTCTTCTTGGTAAGTGTTGAGAGGACAATAAAAATAAAAAACTAAAGTAGCGATCATAAAGCCATGTTTTCTTCTTTTCGTGTCGTTTCGACTCAAATTTGGCCCGGCCACCTGTAGCCACCTGGATAGTTCTGTCATTCGCTTCGTTTAAATCCTGAAATGAGAATTTGGTTCTGCGTGCTGGGCAAGAAAGATGGTTGTGACGCATATCGTTTGTAAATGCTCCACACTCAAATACAATGCCAGGTTATTCATAGTAAATAAAAGTGTAAATTAAATGTCCATGACAACATTGTGGCACAGTTTTCGTTTACTAGGAATACAGTGCCCATGAAAATGGGGCTTAAAGAATATACTACTTAAAAATAAAAAGAGTTAAACTTAAACTTTTTTTATTTATAACTTTTTAGTTATTTTTTTCGATTTACGTATATTCAAACGTATAACCCTCAGTTTCCCAGGTCAAAATTATCGGAGAATTAATGTGACAAATTGTCAAGCACGCGTTATCTGCTCTGATTGGCTGTTGAGAATTCATTCAACCAATCACAGCAGATAACGCGTGCTTGACAATTTGTCACATTAATTCGCCGATAATTTTAAGCTGGGAAACTGGGGGTAAGTGTTTTATATTTTTAAATCACCTGTTAAAACCCTTTATTAACATAACCCACACGATGGGTATGGAAGAAAAAAATAATGGCCTCCCACAATATGGCGCCCAAAAACCGCCATTTTTAACCGACTTTCCAAAAAGGAGGAGGTTCTATGTCCGACATATTTTTTTGTTTATTTTCACCGATATCCGTCAATTGTGGACCGATTTTGACAATTCTTTTTTTTTGTTTGAAAGACTATGGTTCGAAATTGGTCTCATTTTAATTTGTTGATGATCTGATCGAAGAACAGAACTCTCTTCAATAAATAACGGCAAATCTCTCGAGATTGCTGCAATCGCATGTCTGTTTATTGTTTATACTATTTCATAACATAACATCACGCCAGTACGCTCTAAAGGGGTACGCAGATATCTCATTTCACCGGTTATATTCAAGTATCATGATAAGCGGGTAATCTATTCTGGCGTTATATGTACCTTACTAAACAACTTGCCTATTAGGTTGGTACAACTGAAAAGGGAAAAATAAAAAAATACTTTTTGCAAAGAAATACTACCGACTGCCAAATATAAAACGACAAAGTGAAAAATTTTTTTTTTTTTGGAAGTTGGTGTCCTTATCGCAAAATATTGTACCTACGAAAGACACCGACTTACAAAAATAAAGTTAGCCACATAGGAACAAATATACATACATAGACTGATAAACACATAACCCTCTTTCGGCAGTCGGTTTAAAAAATCATGTGTAATTGAATACTTATGTTGGTGTACGTTTATCTCGTTCTAACAGTATAATAATCTGCTCACTTTCAGGTACTAGCTCGCGTTATGTCAGGCACACTATACGCGGGTCAGACAGTGAGAGTTTTAGGAGAAAACTACAGCACACAAGATGAAGAAGACTCCAGGATCATGAACGTGGGCCGTCTCTGGATATACGAGGCGCGGTATAAGGTAAATTATTCTGTCATATTAATTTTGTCATACTTGAGTATTCCGGCTATATAAATGTGGATTCCAGGTCCACATTTACTTTTAAAAGAAAGGTTCGTGACCACTATTTGAGTCAGACTAAATAGCTCTCATCTAGAGGTAGAAGTCTAGTCATATTAAATATTAATAGGTTTCTCGTTTTTTTATTGGTATATATTAGTCGTTAGTCGAAACGGTGAAGGAAAACATCGTGAGGGAACCGGCATCTCCTAGAACCAAAAATTCGAAGAAATGTGACATCCACCAACCCGCACTGGGCCCGCGTGGTGGATTACGGCCCATTCCCTCTCATAGAGTGGAGGCCTGTGTCCCAGCAGTGGGAACATTAATAGGCTGATGATGTGATATATTAGTCTATTTTATTTGTGTATGTGTATTATTATATGTAAGTATGTACATTTTCGTATACAAGTTGTTTTTTTAAATATTATTATGTACCCATTCACAACCCTTTATAACCCAAAGGTTGACTGGTTGAGAATGCCTTGTGGCATTAAGGCCGCCCATGTACCACTATTGTACATGAAGTTTAAATAAATAAATAAATAAAAACATATTAGCTTTTAGTATCTAATTTCTTAGTATGCGACTCCAGACTCAACATTCACCGTCACGATTTATGACCTTTCTGTCACGACACTTTGATTTTTGTCTAAATCGTTGGTAAACCGCTAGATGCTAAACGCAGAGAGCTGGTCGATGTGGCGACTCTTGGATCAGACCGTTGCCTGCAATGTGCAAGATATTCTTAGAAAGTACATATTAATTTGAAAAGTCACATTGGTACTTGCCTAGATTTGAACCCACGACCTCAAGGCCAAGAGGCGAGGTCTTAGCCACTAGGCCACCACAACACTTCATGATGATGGAGAAGTATCTTCAAAAACCCACATTTTCCTCTCCAGGTGGAACTCAACCGCGTACCAGCCGGTTGCTGGGCTCTCATCGAGGGCATCGACCAGCCCATCGTGAAGACCTGCACAGTGGTAGCAGCAGACGAGGACGCCGAGCTGCACACCTTCACTCCGCTGCGGTTCAACACGCAGGCTGTGGTCAAGATCGCGGTGGAACCTGTTAATCCGTCTGAGTTGCCAAAGATGTTGGATGGATTGAGGAAGGTGGGTTATGCAGACTGTCAAAGAATAGGAACGGTAGAAAATGATAATTCTATTTAGTCCGTCAGTGAGATTATCAAATAATATTGGACCCGTAAAAATTGACAAAGATAAAGCACTTCAAAGTTCAGGAGTGGGGGCTCGTGACGTCACTTTGTCAGTATAAAGTGTAGCACACCGTGACGTCACACGATATTTCAACGCACTGTATCGTCGTCACATTGTTTACGTATCAAAAGAAAAAATACGTGTCCAATATTATTTATTAATCTACCTGACGGACAAAAAACCAATTTACATTCAACTACTCTATTTATTACTCCATTCATATTACCGGAAGAATTGAAAAATTACGTTTTTTTGGTGGCGTTCTAAACATACTAAATTACAGATTTTGATGATGGTCCAAGATCTGACAATTTCAATCTCATTCATCCCATTCGATCTTCAAAAGATTCGTCCAGTCACTTGTTTTAGCTTTTTAGCTATAAGACAATGTTGTTTCAGGTGAACAAATCCTACCCCTTGCTATCAACACGTGTAGAGGAATCCGGCGAGCACGTGATCCTGGGCACTGGGGAGCTGTACCTCGACTGTGTCATGCACGATTTGAGGAATATGTACTCCGAGATTGATATCAAAGGTAAATACAAATACAAACAATGAGCGAAAACAGGCGCACGCGCACTTGATCACTTACATACTGCTATTTCAAACAAATACTAAAAGCTCGTACTTTAAAACACGTCGAGGTGTGTCTGTGTGTGCGTGCAATAATGTTGTTTGTATTAATCCGACCATCAGAGGTATATATTACCGTCTGTACCAGGAAGAACGGGGTCCTTATTAAACACCCCCCCTTTTTACCCGACTGCCGTAGGAGGGTAATGTGTTTATCAGTCTATGTATGTATGTATGTTTTTTCCTATGTGGCGTGCTAGAGGCCAAACGCGTTGGCCGATTTTGATTATTCTTACGTCAATCGATTCGTGTTAACCCTGCGAGTGTACAAACACAAAATGGCACCCAAAAGCCGCCATTTTTTTCTTTTCCAATTGTAATGTAGTTAATTCTAAAAAAAAAACAATAACTAAAAAGATTGTAGGAAAAAGTTAATTAAAAAGATCTAAAAATATACAAAATACATCTGCTTTCGGTCAGCCAGCTCGCGAATATGTATCCTCCGACTGCACAGCATGATTTTCTTCTTGTTTTTTCATGGGTGATTAGGGACGTAATTTTGAAAGAAATTGGATACAATAATATTTTGTCATACCTGTCAATTATATATTTATTTTGATTGTAATTATTTAACGCGCTAAACCAAGATTTTCTCTGCTCCCACAGTGGCAGATCCCGTAGTCTCCTTCTGCGAGACAGTAGTGGAGACATCCTCACTCAAGTGCTTCGCCGAGACGCCCAACAAACGGAACAAACTCACCATGATCGCGGAGCCCTTGGAGAGAGGCCTGGCAGAGGACATCGAGGCGGGCGCCGTGTGCGTCACGTGGGACAGGAAGCGGCTGGGAGAGTTCTTCCAGACCAAGTGAGTACCTTGACCAAGTGAGTGAGCAGTGGTGGCCCTGTGGTGACGACCGCGACTTACGTGTCCTACTTTGTGTAAATTATTTCATCACCACTGCTCTCAAAACGGCGAAGGAAAACATCGCGAGGAATCCGGCATGTCTCAGAACCAGAAAAATCGAAGAAATGTGACATTTACCAACCCGCACTGGGCGCGCGTGATGGATTACGGCCCATTCCCTCTCTCACAGAGAGCAGGCCTGTGTCCCAGCAGTGGAAACATTAAAAGGCTGATGATGTTGATGAAGTGAGTACCTTTGTCCTGGTGAAGTCACAGAGATTCAATAAATGTGAAAATAACAATTCACTTCATCCTTTAGCCACAGCTGGCATTATAGCAGACTAGAGAGAGATAGACTGTGTTTATCTTCTGCTTGTGCCTACATTTATCACTTTCAAAGGCGAAATAAATTTAGTGACCGAAATACCTTTTTCTCTTGCACTGATTTTGCGTTAAACTAACACGTGTCAATAATTGCAATTTAATTAATCTAATGAAAAGCCGCCACGGCTGAGTAAAACTATAATATTTTGGAACCAGATATCTGATTTATGTTTGTAAATAGAAGATTTCTAATAATTCATTATTTTGTCCTTTAGATACGACTGGGATTTACTGGCGGCGCGTTCGATCTGGGCGTTCGGGCCAGACTCCACAGGACCTAACATTTTGGTCGACGACACACTGCCCTCAGAGGTCGACAAACATCTACTGGCGTCCGTCAAAGATAGTATAGTACAAGGTGAGGAAAGATAAACTTATCATCAACTACTATCTATTAACATCTTAGATCTAACATGGGCTATGAAAACAGGCAGATTAATTTTACACAAATCTGCAGAGTTTGGTCAGCAATACTATCGCTCCCTTCAATAAATAATACAGAGCTCTTTGATCATTAAGCTCACTCTATCGTCGACTCTGTCTCTGTTACCTCTGACCTAGACTAGAGTCACGAGCAAACTCATATCAAATAATAGAAAGATTGGTTTCGATTTCTGGCCATAATGAGCTTTTAGCCTAACAGCCTCAGAACCCAGAATTAAGCTCATATTTTATATAACTTTGGTCATTGGTTCAATCAATTTTCAACGGGATTATGACGCAAATTACAGATAATATAATACTAGCATACGCAAACTAACTTTCATTAATTTTCTCAGGTTTCCAATGGGGCACGCGAGAAGGTCCATTATGTGAGGAGCCCATTCGGAACGTGAAGTTCAAGATCCTGGACGCGGTGATAGCACAGGAACCACTACACAGAGGCGGCGGGCAGATTATTCCTACAGCTAGGAGGGTGAGTTTTTATAGCAATCCTTCTTTGTTTTTAAATCAGTTTAAAATTGCAGTCTAGGCTTTAAATACCTAGTTTAGTAAGTTTAGAAGCATACTATTTTCAGAGATGTTTCGGATGCAGATTTATGCACGTCCGCGGATGCGAAGGCGGATATTTGAAGGCTCACATCCCCGGATGCGGATCTCAAGATATTTTAAAAGAAATTATAAAGATACAAAATAAAAAGAAATAATAAGGAAACAAAATAATAAGATTGTAATTTTTAATATTTTTATTAAATATTTAGTGAGTAAAGTAAAAAATTTAAGCTTTGCCGGGTCAAGTCTGTTATGCAGTCAAAAATTTGACCCGCGATACTAAACAATTGTTCGCTAGGTATACTGGTGGTGTTGATAAAAATCTGCGTGCTTGGTGATAATAATTTCAATTAAAGAATAACTAAAGCGCCGGATCTTGTCACCGAAAGAAATCTTCGCTCTTATTGGTCAATAAGCAAGTGCGTACGGCACGCGTCAGTCGCCGGATCCACCTATTTCTTTCTTGTCGCGACCTGGGGGCTGGCCATAAGCTTTTATAGCAAGATTAATTTGAGTTTTATTATTATTTGGGTATTAACAAAGCAGACGTGAATGGAAACGCCGGGAGGGGACGCCCTAGAAAGACATATATAGACCTTATAGGTGATGTTCTTCAGAAAGGCCAAGTGCGCAGTACCCATAACCGGCGTGTGTGTATGACTAGATGTATGAATGTGTGTGAAGCAAAAGAAGTATGTAAGGATCGTAGCAGGTGGCGTTCTGTAGTTTCTGCCTACCCCCATGGGAAAAAGGCGTGAGTTTATGTATGTATGTATGTATGTATTAATTTGACTGTGCGTAAGGGGAAAATGTATCTGACTTGTATACTTCTGTCCCTTTTTCACGGTTTTCACGTGATGGTACGGACGCAGTGCAACCGCATGAACATCGGCAATAAATATTGCAGATGCAAATGTCAAAATCGATGCAGAAGCTCCGCAGTTGCGGATGCGGATACGAATACGAATATTCGGAACATCCCTGCTGTTTATTTGAATACTGCAATGATTTCAAAAGCTTCAAATAATAAAACGTTAAAAGTTGCGCGGTATCTTCTCGTTCAACTTACCACAGTGTCTCAAGACGAAAGTCTATGACCAGTGTGTGTTGCCAGTGATTACATATGGCTCTGAGACGTGGTCGCTTACAATAGGCCTTATCAGAACGCTTACAGTCACTCAAAGGGCAATGGAGAGGGCTATGCTCGGAGTTTCCTTGCGTGATCGAATCAGAAATGTAGAGATCCGCAAGAGAACCAGGATTACCGACATAGCCCGAAGAATTTCTAAACTTAAGTGGCAGTGGGCAGGGCACATTGCTCGCAGAACGGATGGCTGATGGGGCAGAAAGGTTCTGGAGTGGCGACCGCGAACCGGAAGACGTTGCGAGCAGTCGACGTCTTTCGGCTGATATGATGATGATGATGAATGAATAAAACCATATATCAATCAATCAACCTGCCTAGCCTTTTCCCAAGTATATTGGGGTCGGTTTCTAGTCTAACCGGATTCAGCTGAGTACCAGTGTTTTACATGGAGCGACTGCCTATCTGACCTCCACAACCCAGTAACTAGGTAACACGGTACCCCTTGGCAAGACTGGTGTCAGATCTCAAGCTTCTGACTACCCGTAACGACTCTCAAAGAACTTCAAATGACTGCCGGGAGAAACGGCTTAACGTGCTTGCCGAGGCACGGAGGAAACTCGGTATTTTGAAATGGTCACCCATCCACGGACCGACCTCGTCAAGAGTTGCTTCACCTTGATGATCGACCAGTGCGGCTGTTATTATTTAGCAACGAGATCCTCTTATAATAATAAAACCATAAATTTATGTTATTATTTTCGTTATAAGTTGTCGCCAAGCCGCTTGATGCTGGCAGGTGATTATGGCGATTACCACCTGTAGGACATTGGCTGAGATAGAGATGCCCCAACTACCGAGAACTAAAATAAATTACGGGTTACACACACACAAAAGCCATTGAATAAGGAACCTCCTACTATTTCGAAGTTAATGTTTTTTTTTGTTCAGGTGGCATACTCAGCATTCTTGATGGCGACTCCTCGGTTAATGGAGCCCTATCTGTTCGTGGAGGTGCAGGCGCCGGCCGACTGCGTGTCTGCGGTCTACACAGTGCTGGCTAAGAGGAGAGGTAAGCTTACAATTTGTGTTAATTTTTTTATTGTAAAACTTTGTAACTGTAAAAACAACAAGTTATCACACGGCGAAAAAACGGCATCCATAGCGCTTTGCCACTTAAGGTTACACTAGTCGAAAATTCTTCCATACAAACGTAGTGTAGAGATTACTCCACTGTTTGACGATGTACGTTCAAAATAACAAATGATATCAATTTTTTCTTATCAATATCTAGTCCTGTATGGAAACAAAAATGTAAAAAAATAATATATTTGAAAGTTATGAGCGTCGAAAGTGCCATATTTCAACACCAATTTTAACGCATCTTTTGACGGAAATAAATACCATAAGTAGAAGGAGGTACCGTATGGTGACGGACGTAAGTACCGTATGGTGACGGACGTAAAGAATTTCACCATCCCATATCTTCCCGTGGGTGTCGTAAGAGGCGACTTGGGGAAAAACCAGAGAATGGGCAGCAGCGTTCTCTGTGCACTTTAAGAACAAACTGCGATCGCCAACCCGCCTGCCAAGCGTGGCGATTAAGGCAAACCCCCCCCCCCCCAAACCATGAATAGCACAATTAAAAACGGCCCCGAGTGCCCGGCAGCCCGTCTACCCTCGACTACGGTAGCGGTCGAGGCGATGGCGTGGCAAGGGGTGCTAAGAATCCCCGGAGTGGACCCGGCTACACCAATATACACCGACGATTGGACCTGGCAACGTACAACACGCGAACACTCCGGACCGACGAGAAGATAGCTGAACTCGAGGAAGAATTGAGCAGGTTACGATGGAATATTATAGGATTATCTGAAGTCCGAAGAGAGGGGGAGGACACGATAATCCTCAAATCCGGTAACCTGCTCTATTTCCGAGAGGGTGACCGGCAGTCCCAGGGTGGTGTCGGGTTTATCGTCCACAAGTCCCTTGTGAACAACGTAGTGAAGATCGAGAGTGTGTCGACCAGGGTGGCGTACCTTATACTCAGAATATCCTCAAGATATTCGCTGAAGGTCATACAGGTTTACGCCCCAACCTCGGCACACCCCGACGTCGAGGTAGAGACCATGTATGAGGATATCTCTAAAGCCATGCATGGTTTCAAAACTCACTTCACCGTTGTCATGGGGGACTTCAACGCGAAACTGGGCAAACGAGACGAAGATGAGCTGCAAGTGGGGCAATTTGGAGTTGGACGACGGAACCACCGGGGTCACCTACTGGCCAGTTTTATGGAGAAGGAGGGCCTCTATATGATGAACTCCTTCTTCAAAAAGCGTGAACACAGGAAGTGGACCTGGCAGAGCCCCGATGGTGCAACAAAAAATGAGATCGACTTCATCATGTCAACCAAGAAGCAAATGTTCAATGATGTCTCTGTGATCAATTCGGTGAAAACCGGGAGCGATCACCGTATGGTAAGAGGCACATTGAACATTCATATCAAGCTTGAAAGGTCTCGACTGATGAAGTCCACGCTCCGTCCAGCACAGATCCAGATCCAAAACCCCGAGAGCTTTCAGCTCGAACTCCAGAATCGTTTCGAGTGCCTAGGGAGCTCCGTGGACGAATACAGCGATGGGTTCGTGGAAGCTGTCCATACGGTGGGGTCTAAGTTTTTCAAGACCCGCCGAACATATAGAAATAAAAAGCTCTCTGATACTTCTCTCAAGCTAATGAAGGAGAGGCGTGAGATGATCCTGCAGTCTTCAGACGATGCGGTGAAATACCGGCAGCTAAATAGACGGATCTCAAAGTCCTTGAAAACCGACCTCCGCCGATTTAATACCGAAAGCATAAAAGATGCTATCGAGCGGAATAAGGGCTCCAAGGTCTTTGCAAGAGATCTGTCTATT
Organism: Orthosia gothica; assembly: GCA_949775005.1. Classification (NCBI taxonomy): domain Eukaryota; kingdom Metazoa; phylum Arthropoda; class Insecta; order Lepidoptera; family Noctuidae; genus Orthosia; species Orthosia gothica. Next base: position 2,168,182 of record OX459048.1, on the reverse strand, counting down.
GGGCAGAGCCAGCTCACAAAACTGAAGACCGATGATGGCAGGATTGTTTCCACCAAACCGGATCTTCTGAGGGAGATCGAGAGTTTCTATGGGCAGTTGTACACGTCAACCAGTAAACCCGTTGCGAATCTAGCAAACGACCCAAGAGCTAGATTGACCCGACACTATACCGAAGATATCCCGGACGTCAGCCTGTACGAGATTAGGATGGCTCTGAAACAGCTTAAAAACAACAAGGCGCCGGGTGACGACGGAATCACTGCTGAACTCCTGAAGGCGGGTGGAAAACCGGTCCTCAAGGCCCTTCAGAAGCTTTTTGATTCCGTCATACTCGAGGGCAAAACGCCACAGGCTTGGTGCAGGGGTGTGGTGGTCCTCTTCTTCAAAAAGGGTGACAATGCCCGGCTGAAGAACTATAGGCCCATCTCACTTCTTAGCCATGTCTACAAGTTGTTTTCAAGAGTCATCACGAATCGTCTCGCGCCCAGGTTTGACGATTTCCAGCCTCCCGAACAAGCCGGATTCCGAAAAGGCTTTAGCACCGTAGACCACATACATACGCTGCGGCCGGTTATACAGAAGACCGAAGAGTATAACCTGCCTCTCTGCTTAGCGTTTGTGGACTACGAGAAAGCCTTCGATTCGATCGAGACTTGGGCTGTACTGCAGTCTCTCCAACGGTGCCAGATCGACTACCGGTACTATCAGTCAACTATACATCTGATCATTTTGAAAACAAAATCCCGTGCACAAGACCACAACATCTGCGTCCGCCCTTTTTGCGTTGAACAATAGCCATATGCCAATATGCATAGCAGTGTTAAACAAAAAAGGATCCGAGAAAAAAATAATAGTTTTTTGGCTGACCAATAGTAATAGAAAAAAAACAGGACCAAAGAAGAGAAAGTTTTAATGCTTAACATTTTGTTTCAAATAATTCTCGCCTTCGAGTATATCCTCCCTATAGCGGGCGAGCCCTGCAAGCAAAAATAGTCTTAACGGTGATCAAATTTATAGTTGGCTGATAGTACATTGAGGTGTTGAAGTGTTTGTACAGAAACGCCACCATGTCAGTCCGTCTTCAGGATCAGACCTCGAAACCAATATTTCTCCAGCGTGGCGTGAGACAGGGAGATGTCATTTCTCCGAAACTGTTCACTGCTGCGCTGGAGGATGTGTTCAAGGTTCTGGACTGGAGGGTCCTAGGCATCAATGTTAATGGCAACTCACCTTCGGTTTGCCGACGATATAGTGGTCATGGCTGAGACCATGGAGAGCCTCAATACAATGCTCGATGACCTCAGTAGAGCTTCCGAAAGAGTGGGTCTGAAAATGAACATGGACAAAACCAAGGTGATGTTGAAAACCCATGTTACACCCACTCCTATCAAGGTTGGAGACTCTACACTCGAAGTTGTGGACGACTATGTCTACCTGGGACAAACGATCCAGTTGGGTAGGGCCAACTTCGAGAGAGAGATCAACCGTCGAATCCGACTCGGCTGGGCAGCGTTCGGGAAGTTGCGCGGTGTCTTCTCGTCCAACTTACCACAGTGTCTCAAGACAAAAGTCTATGACCAGTGTGTGTTGCCAGTGATCACATATGGCTCTGAGACGTGGTCGCTCACAATGGGCCTCATCAGAAAGCTTACAGTCACTCAAAGGGCAATGGAGAGGGCTATGCTCGGCGTTTCCTTGCGTGATCGAATCAGAAATGTAGAGATCCGTAAGAGAACCAATGTTACCGACATAGCTCGAAGAATTGCCAAACTTAAGTGGCAGTGGGCAGGGCACATTGCTCGCAGAACGGATGGCCGATGGGGCAGGAAGGTTCTTGAGTGGCGACCGCGAACCGGAAGACGTTGCGTTGGAAGGCCTCCCACCAGGTGGACCGATGACCTGGTGAAGGTTGCGGGGATCCGCTGGATGCGAGACGCACGGGACCGGTCAATGTGGCGACGCTTGGGGGAGGCCTATGTCCAGCAGTGGACGTCTTTCGGCTGATATGATGAAGTAGAAGGAAAATTGCAAAACGGCCTCCATACAGGGATAGATTAGTAATTCAACAATGCAAATAATGTTATTTTATAAATATACATTTAGTGGTTTTTTCATGATATCTAGACTACCAAAGGTCTGTTTATAAAATTTCGCGCGCTCGTTTTCGTTCTAAATCATCATCCATTTCGATACAAATTTGCAAAAGTGCTAATTCGTACGCGAACTAGCTTCTTACTGCTCATCACAGCATCTATTTCTTTCGCACGTGTTGTCGGATAAGATAGCATGCATTTTAACCCCGCGCACAAAATAGTTCTTGCCGTCGACTAGTTCAACCTTAAGTGTTTTAACTGGATGTAAACCGGGCCTTACAAAGGCTCGAAAAACCCTTGTTTCCTACCCGATGCCCTAAAATAGGCAACCATTATGGAGTTTCTTGTCCATTCTTCATAACAAGCTTCTTTTCCGAATGGACGGTAGAATCAATTGTTATTCTAGCACATAGCCGCAATAATAAGTAATAGTGCCGCTTATTGCCGGCTAGTTGAAATAAAAATATTTGACTTTCACTTAGAAAACTTCATGAAACATCTTGTGATACTCTGGCTACTTCTACATAGCTTGACATAATTTATGTCAACATTGGTATTGATTATATTAATGAGCTCGCTGCAGGCATCTCCAACTTCTTTAAGTAGTAACATACAGACTGTAAAAAAGTAGTCAGGCCAAGAAAATTTTGCACAAATACCCATTATAATTTGGTATTTCCCTTCCCCAGGTCACGTAACTCAAGACGCGCCAGTCCCGGGCTCGCCCCTCTACACGATCAAAGCGTTCGTGCCCGCCATCGACTCGTTCGGCTTCGAGACGGACCTGCGCACGCACACCCAGGGCCAGGCCTTCTGCCTGCAAGTGTTCCACCACTGGCAGATCGTGCCCGGCGACCCGCTTGACAAGAGTATTATTATCAGGTACAGTAACAACATCATTTATAGTAATCTACTTAGCATCTTTCTATATCGTCCACTTGCGACGACAGTGTGACATCTCGGATTACACGATATTTCATTTTACTGATATTCTGAATCGCCATCTCGCGTTTTATTATCTACAAAAACAACAAAGAAAATGAGAGAGAGACAAAAAAAAACAGTGTAGCGCTGTCTCGTTTGGTGATTTAGTTGGCTTCGACACAGTGACAATTCAGTGTTTTCCTTTTTTTTTTTGCAAACTAAGTTAATTTGGTTCCAAAATTGTTTTTTTTTATATAGTTAATTTCATTATTAGTTATTTTCTAATCAATTCATAGTTCATACATACTAAAGCTATCTTGACAACAATTTAAGAGTCATACATAAAATCACGTCTTTTTCCCATGGGGGTAGGCAGAAACTACAGAACGCCACCTGCTACGATCCTTACATACTTCTTTTGCTTCACACACATTCATACATCTAGTCATACACACACGCCGGTTATGGGTACTGCGCACTTGGCCTTTCTGAAGAACATCACCTATAAGTTCAATATATGTCTTTCTAGGGCGTCCCCTCCCGGCGTTTCCATTCAAGAGTCATACTCATTTAAAAGTCGTTTTCTGTAAAATTAGGGTTTTTGAGATGTCGCACTGTCGTCGCAAGTGGACGTATATGTTAGTTGGAGTTGGTGTAGCATGTTTACCCCTTCCATTCTCTCATTTCAACTGACCTATAGCAATCTATTATTGTGGGCTTTCAATTACCAGGTTATTGCTTGTGGCCTTTACAACCATATACCTGGTGATAGGAAGCTTATTGGTCGTTAATATTTTAAAATAACTGCCATGTCGGTTATCTGGGTTCAATCTTTAGGTCTGGAAACTCGTTATTAAGTTTTCGTGTCAGTAATTTATAACCCGAATATCTCACCGTCTGTAACATGGGTCTTAAAACAAAACTGTCTGTTTACAGGACAAATGTTCTAAATGAAATGCTTTAAATTTAATGTTTTTATTAATTCCCCAGGCCCCTAGAACCTCAGCCTGCCACGCACTTGGCTCGAGAGTTCATGATCAAGACGCGGCGTCGCAAGGGGCTCAGCGAAGACGTCTCCATCAACAAGTTCTTCGACGACCCTATGTTGTTGGAGTTGGCGCGGCAAGATGTGCAGTTGAATTAAATTAATTAAATATAGATTTTACAATACACGAGTTGTATATTTTACCCTCTAAGAGTTTTCCGAGAGAATTCCAAATAAGAAAAAAGAAAAATAGATTTTATCAGTCTCAATCAGGGTTGTATTTTTTTTTTCTACCTCAAAATACTCAACCTGTATTTTATTTAACATTCATTGTTTTCTCTTGAAATGGTGTGCGATGTAGAATAGTCATCAGAGATGATGAAGCTATGGTTGAGTGATTGACTGCTGCGCTGCGTGTCACGGGTTCGATTCCAGCACGGAAGAAATATTTGCTTGACCTATAGATAGTGTTACCGACCTCCGACCTTGGATATACCAGCTTGACTTAATTCTACAATACGTATAGTTCATCTTTTATTTTGAATGTTAATCTTCTAATATATTCATTATTAAGTATTCCGCATGATTAAAACCTCTTAGGACAACATCCGCTTGTCATCTTTCGGTGTATCAAATAAATAATAATGTTAACTATTACGCATGATTCTTTGATGAATATTACTGGTAATAATTGTTATTTAATATTAGTAATTTTATTATGTAATTCAATTTGATTATTACATTAATAGAAGTTTATTGGAATAATATAAAAAGCGGATGTGTTAGGCAGTTTGAATTGTTGGCAGTGTCCGCCATTGTTGATTCTACGAATTGTAAGACGAACGCTAGTCAGATTGTTTTTTTGTAAATAACTGAGAATAAACACTTTGTAAATTATACGAGTGCCGTTTCTGTTCTGTGACCAGCCTAACCTGACCACTGGTTCACATTCAGAAGTGGGATAATAAAATCTGGCCCTTATATTGGTGGCGTTCGCGCCAAAAAAAGAAGACACCAAAAAAATATAGATTTTTTTTTCTTCTTCAATCTGATCTCGATGAAAGCAATAGAAGATACCTTCGACGCTAAAGGCACCGTGTTACCCAAACCGATGCTGTTGCTGAAATCATTCCGAAGTTCCAGGCGATCTAGCCGTATGAAAAATCAAGCAACGTCAATGGTTGGTTGCACGTCGACAAATCAGGCGACGTCTATGTTTGGAACTTAAAAGACCGCCAGTTCATCATGCAAATTCGTCTTCGCGGATCCGCTCGAGATTGCAAGTGCAAGCTAACAACGTGAACAAGTAAAAGCAAGAAACCCCAGGACAACATGTAACATGGAAGAGAAGGGGAAATATTTCTCCTGATTCAAAGGAAAACGAGCGACTGCCGAAGAAATACTACAACTGCAGAAGTCAAGGGCACGAGGCAAAAGACTGCAGGCTTCCATGCTGCCAGGTGCGTCATCGTCCAGGTTGTGACCTGGATACTGGTTTGCAGCCAGCTCTTCACAGTAGCAACCACAAAAGGTTAGTTATATACTATTGATTTGTTTATGACACTACCATATTGCTCCAACCAAGACATTAAAAATTTAACTAGTATGGAGGATTGAATGAGGCCTTTTTGTAAAGATAAAGAAAAGGAAAAAATAAACAATAACAATTGAGGAACCAATCTTTAATCATTAATTTTAACTACGGGAGATACAGACACAATTATTTTAAAAACTTATTGAAATCTAGGCTTGCCTTTAAGAAATTAATCAAATACTTAATTATTACAATACAATAAATACTTGATTGTACACCAAAATTGTAAAACAGCAATTTAAAATATATATCTGATTTTATGGGTACAATAGTATAATCTTATAGCAATATCTTCCAGACAATGAGAAAATCTAATAATGGACCAAACAAACACAAAACTTGGAAAAATTGCAAAAATTGTTACGTGTTGTTTTATTACAATCTAGGCTTGTTATAAGGAATTTATCAAGTTCTGAACAATTATTGTGTAATAGGTATTTCACATTAAAACTTGGATGGAATCATAGTCTTATTGCTGATCATCCAGACAACCAGAGGACTTTATATGGACTGCACTAACTTAAAACCACTTTTCTTTTCCTCTATTAATTACATTATTCTGACACTAAACACTGACACAAATGGAAAAAGATCTACCACATATTTGCCTGATTGGGAAACCCGTATGCCTTGAGGTTCACAAGTTTATGAGCTTTTGCATTCAGTTACTGTATTAGGTAGGTATAGTTGTTTAGTTTCAAATCCCAATGGAATACACCATTGTTTACTTTTTATGTTGTTTCCAATGAGCAGATACATTGCGTTGCATTGTAATTCATGGTTTCCTTCTTTACGAATGAGTAATGAGCCTTCCAGTTAATTATATTATTATCTTGGATCTAAAACAAAGAATTTTGCATTTTAAAAGCATTGTCACATTGTTTAATGTATTGAATAACGGTTTTTTAAAAGATAAAGCTTGATAGTTGATATTGACTCACTATGTTTTGTAGGATAGACAGGATAGTCATTTTGACTTTTCGTGTATTTTTCTAGATTAATTGATCAAAACAAAACAACAAAAATTAATAATGACAACTTTGATAACAAATATGACATTGACTTTCATATATAAAAAAGTACTCTGTGACATTGACATCGTTGTCGCGTTCCAGGCCCAAGTTGCGGATTTATTGGTAATATGTCAAACATAAACTAGCGAAAGGGACAGCGTTATGCGTGATAAGTGTGCGTAGAACAGAAAAAAAACGTATAATTCTTAAGATTACAGTCAGAATGCATTCATTCTACTAGGGTAGCCAGAAATAATACCATTAAGCCATTTAGGTATTAATTTAATGTGGCAAGTGAGTAATTTTTCAATGATCTTCTATCAAGAAACCCAAAAAGAACAGAATATGTGAGAAATTGTCAGTGATGTATGTATCATTTTCCGGAATTGAACATTTAAATTGTATGTTCTTGTTTAATCAACTCTCCTAAGTACAAAATTATGGAATATTGGGTTCTTAATTCATTTCAAAGATTATTTGAAGTGATCATTTAAAATTGATGAAAGTAGATGGCGCATTTTTAAATTTTTGAGGCATTCCACTCGATTGTTAAAATTTGCTTTGTAACACATTTTGGTGCAAAAAAAACTGTCAAAAAGGTGCAAAAAAATACTATATAACGAATCTTCACTGAATTTTAAGAAAAATAATATGTTCACGAACCTAGTAAACCCTTTTACTTGCAAGCCGCTGCTAACACCATCTATTGCCGTGAAATGTGATCGAATGCGATTGATGTACTTACAAAAATAAGATTAATCAGATGAAAAACGATAGTTACGACGGCACGGATTCTCTCTATGAGATGAGGCATCTATATGCTAGATATAGAAATAAGAAAATGCAATCAATTGCTACAGTTATTATATAAATTTAGACACTTGTTTGCAGAAAAAAAAAAAAAAAGTATTAGGATGTACGGACGTGTTGGAGAATGGAGATGCATATTCCGAAAACAACCGAGCAACCTGTTTACTGCAAACTTTATCGACTTTCCTACCTAGCTTGATGACATCATGCTTCCAAACATTTCAGTAGACTCAAATTGTTGGGCAACGTCCTACAACTTTTCTTAGAAGCTAATTTAAAACAGAATTAGAATATAAATCAGTTTAAAAAAAACGGAATTATTTGGGACACGAGATCAACGCCAAAATCCGTTGCATAGCTGGTTAAAAAATAAAAACCCGTAATGTTCATGAAACCCGTAAATGTTTTGATTTGATATCGTATTTTAGGCAATCTTAGACTCTCTGAAACAGTTCAGAATTCATCTCGTAGGTATTCCAGAGACTGAACAAATTGTGACGCGTTTTGAATTTTATTAAAGTACACGCATAAATTAGTAGAATAATTAAAATTACAGCTGTGTAAAGTTGAACAGTAATTTAACCTGCGTGAGTTAACAGTAAATTAAAGCTGTGTGAGTTAGGATAAATTAAAGCTGTGTGAGTAAGGAAAAAACAAAGCTGTGTGAGTCAACAGTAATTAAATCTGTGTGAGTTAGGAAAAAACAAAGCTGTGTGAGTCAACAGTAATTAAATCTGTGTGACTTAACAGGCATTAAAGTTGCGTGACTTAACATTAATTAAAGCTGTGTGACTTAACAGTAATTAAAGCTTTGTGAGTTTGGAGAAAATAAAACTGTGTGAGTTAGGCTAAATTTAAACTGTGTGAGTCAGGAGAAAATAAAGCTGTGTGAGTTAGGATAAATTAAAGCTGTGTGAGTAAGCATAGATTAAAGCTGTGTGAATTAGGCGAAAATAAGGCTGTGTGAGTTAGGATAAAATAAAGCTGTGTGAGTTAGGATAAATTAAAGCTGTGTGAGTTAGGAAAAAACAAAGCTGTGTGAGTCAACAGTAATTAAATCTGTGTGACTTAACAGGCATTAAAGTTGCGTGACTTAACATTAATTAAAGCTGTGTGACTTAACAGTAATTAAATCTGTGTGACTTAACAGTCATTAAAGCTGCGTGACTTAAAAGTAATTAAAGCTGTGTGACTTATCAGTAATTAAATCTGTGTGACTTAGCAGTCATTAAAGCTGTGTGTTTAGGAGTAATAAATGATGTGCGGAAAAGTAAACTATATTCATACAATACGAGACTGATATGAAATAAAAGCTACTATATCACAATAGCAATTTATTCAAAAACACGATTTATTAAATACTAGCGATTCACTTCTACCACATTTTTTTTTGACGTTCCCCTGATCCGCTTAGTGGCCTAATAGAAATAAAAAAAAAATTGACTTTGACCACATCTGTTATTTACATGAACAAATGTACTGCCCATAATGTTTTCTATTCCAGACGCCAAATACCAGCGACAGACCGGCGCTAGTGGAGGTGCTGATCGCCGTGGGTCACGGCAAGCGCAGGATGGCCGAGTGTTACCGACCTCCGACCTTGGATATACCAGCTTGACTTAATTCTACAATACGTATAGTTCATCTTTTATTTTGAATGTTAATCTTCTAATATATTCATAATTAAGTATTCCGCATGATTAAAACCTCTTAGGACAACATCCGCTTGTCATCTTTCGGTGTATCAAATAAATAATAATGTTAACTATTACGCATGATTCTTTGATGAATATTACTGGTAATAATTGTTATTTAATATTAGTAATTTTATTATGTAATTCAATTTGATTATTACATTAATAGAAGTTTATTGGAATAATATAAAAAGCGGATGTGTTAGGCAGTTTGAATTGTTGGCAGTGTCCGCCATTGTTGATTCTACGAATTGTAAGACGAACGCTAGTCAGATTGTTTTTTTGTAAATAACTGAGAATAAACACTTTGTAAATTATACGAGTGCCGTTTCTGTTCTGTGACCAGCCTAACCTGACCACTGGTTCACAATAGTTATTCCGGCTCTGGGTGTTTTTTATAGAAATATACTATGTTCCACCCTATCCTACGACAAGCGTTTGTGAAGTAAGAAAACCAGCAACATTACATGAACCGGAGTTACAGTTTAGAGAAGCGGAGCGGAAGCGGTTAGAGTTTAGTAAGCGTGAGTTGCTCATTGTTTGTGTTTAATAAAAGCTATTTAGAAAAAAAAAACAATTGCTTAAGGTAGAAAGAAACTGATATCTGCAGAAAACAGTTTGCTGACGACGTTCACTAGCTTCGTAAACGCGTAGTCAACATCTGACGCCGCGTTCCGAGTCCGTCAAAATCAATAATAACGCGTCAAAAGCAACGTTGCTGACTCGTAGTCACACCAGTGTGACAAACAGGATTTTTTTTCTCGGTTGTCACACCACTGATTTTTCCACACCATTTATTCCTAACTAGTGCTGTCCTAGTTATACTAGTTGGTTTTTCAACCTTACCGACTCGTAGATTATCTCACCAGTATGACAAACAGGATTGTTTTTCTAGACCATAAACGATCAAAAGTCGTATCGTTTCGATAGTTTGATTGACGCGTTATTACGTTATTAGCGATTTTGACGTGACTCGGAACGCGGGCTCACGGGCTGTCACCAATCTGTCAAATGTCAAAACATTGAAAAGCGTGTTCCACACGAGAATCGTTTACAAAATATAGATTTGTAATTAATATTTAAACGTATCTCGGTGACTTAATATATTAAAAAACATTGCTTTACGTCTCATCTCATATAACGAAAAAACAATATGGCTCGCGGCAAGGATAAGAAAAAGTAAGTTTGGTTATGTATGTAGCAAGTTGTCTACGATGTTTACAAAGTTTGGGCTAACATAATGTTGTTTTAGGCGCAAGTTGGAGAAGAAGCAAGAAGGCGACGATGTCCCGAAGCAGGTGCCCCACACGTTGGAGTCCCTCCGAGAGAAGGATGAGACTATGCTTGCTAATGTTGACGATGAAGAAAAGTTGGAGGTTAGAAAGTGTTATTTATGCAGATGAGGCTTTTCTTGCATTCTAAGATGACACTCTGACCTATATTTATAGAAATTGTTGAAATTAACAATACTAATAGAATAACGAACTCTATCCTAACCAACTAAGACTGGTTCCCTATCCTTACATTAACTTTGGTTCTAATTTAGTTGGGTGTTATGGCACAGAGGCACTATGTGTTATTAAATCAGCATTTTGCCATAACAAGTACTATATGTACCTACATGTAGAAATTATTCAGCATTACTGCAATATTATTGAGTAACATTTATTTCATAAACTACTTCAAGAGTATAATTATGATGAGACACCTTTAACTAAACATCATGTAACTTTCCAGGCACAAAAAGACATGGAATTAGATGAACTGGCAACATACTACGAGAATTCATATGAGCCTAAAGTACTGATCACATACTCGGACAACCCACACAACAAGACTAGGATATTTGGCAAGGAGCTGTGTAGAATGATACCTAACTCCATATCTAGGTATAGACAAAGGTAAGGATGCATTTCAGGTTTGGTAAATTGTCTTACAAGTTCCTTCTGAGCTCATTTTTACTACTTTTTAGGTTTCCGTACCCAAAGGGTAAAAACAGGACCCTATTACTAAGACACCGCGGTCCGTGTGTCTGTCTGTCACCAGGCTGTATCTCATGTACCGTGATAGCTAGATAGTTGCAATTTTCACAGATGATGTATTTATGTTGTCGCTATAACAACCAATACTAAAAACAGAATAAAATACATATTGAACTGGGGCTCCCATACAAAACCGTGTTTTTTTGCGATAATGGTACGGAACCCTTCGTGCGCGAGTCCGACTCGCACTTGGCTGGGTTTTTTTTCAATTTGTCTTTTTTGGGGCTATACTGTCTTTACTGGGGAGTCCAGTATCCTTTCTGAAGTTCATAAGATTGCTTGCTTTTTGAGAATCACAGTGTCACAATCATTACTTGCAGTGTTTTGTTCAACTGATGAAAAGTATCAAACAGCAACACATTTTTTTTCACAGAAAAATAATTTCTGAGGCTTGCCCTATTTTACAATTGTTGCAGGTTAACCACAATAATATTGTAAATTGAAATTGACACAATCTATTTTTTAACTTTTATTTCAGATCATCAGTAAAGCGCATAGTCCAGTCAGCTCTCCGTGAGAAAGTGACAGATGTGATAGTAGTAAATGAGAATCAGAAGCAGCCCAACGGTTTCCTTCTGATCCACTTACCTAATGGACCGACCGCACACTTCCGTCTCTCCAGCTGCAAGATAACACCAGAGCTCAGGAAAGATTATAAAGAGATTACAAACCATAGGCCTGAGGTAAATTAATTGTGTAAATTGCTTTATTGTTTTTCAAGATCTAAGTTGTAAAAAGAACATCAATTTAAGAGGTTGAAAGACTGGACTGGGCTGCTTTGTCTTATTTTGATGTTTCACTTTATATTCTTTGGTGAAACAATCTGGGTCTAATTCATTTAAGCTTATTCTCTGGTCCAATAATACAGTTTTGCAAAGGCGTAATATTTTTTTTACCGTGGGCGCATTGCCGTACGTCTTGTAGTTCGATGATAAACGGGCTTGGCGGAATTAGATCATGCAATTACTCGCGCCTCGTCGTTTTTCTGGTTGTCGCCATTCATTATTCTGGCTTTCAGGAGTTGCAGTGGTTTGGGAATAGTGCGGTGGGATTGGCCCAATAAAAATTCCATTCCACGCTCCCCGAAATGCAACCAATAATATACCAACAAGCTGACAACTTGGCGACGATGTTCAAGGCTCTGGAACTTTGACTCGAATAGTGCCTCATTGTCCTTATTCGATCGACGCATCAAGCTGGTATTTGGCAGATCCGTCCCAGAGATGAGGACAGTAATCCATGCAAGATCGAACTTGCGCTTGATACAACTTAAGTAGCTGCTCTGGTGTAAAGTACTGTCTCACCTTCGCAAGGATCCCCAACTTTTTGGCCCATTGAGGCTAAGACTCAACTGGCTAGTTGAGCCTTTGCCTCAATGTATGGGCCAAAATTGAGTGTCGATGTAAACGTTACGCCAAGAAGCTCAAGATGGTCCGTTATCGGTACGGACTGAACGAAGGAAGCTTACCATAAGGCTTTCGTGCCAGACCCTATTAAAAGCCTTCGATATGTCGAGGGAGACGGCAAGTGCTACCCCGTGCCTCTCGATGGCCTCACTCCAGATGTGAGTTGCATACGCTAGAAGATCCGCAGTAGACCGATTACGGCGGAAGCCGTATTTGCGGTCACTAAGGATGTCGTTAGCTTCTAGGTATGCCAGGACGTTACAGAGATGGGTCTGTGGTTGGCTGGGTCAGCTCGACTGCCCTTCTTGGACACGGGCTGTACGTTGGCTTGCTTCTTAGCATTCGGCACTTTTCCAGTATTATACGAAAGGCGAAACAGGCGTGTCAAGATCGGAGACAATTCAGGTGCACAGGTTCTAAGAAAATTGCTGGTACACCATCGGTTCCGCTAGCCTTATTCAGGTCGAGGTTGCGCAGCACCCTACGTACGTCTTTTTGATGGATGCGAATGTAATGTGTATTATGAACCTTGAACCCAATTATGGGTTCAGCTCGCCTTTGTACATAAACTTACTGTCCTATTTTACTGTCATCTGTTTTTATGTTCTGTGTGCAATAAAGAATAAAAAACATATTCCCCGTTGGTGTCAGATCAGTCTAGAAAAAAAAAATGTGCAGGTCAAACATGGAAGAAGTGAGACCTTAAAAAATATTCTATCTCATTCTCTCTCACGTTGAATCCTATAGATGTATGTGTTTGTCTCTTTTTCGTGTCATCGATTCACAAATCACAACAAGACTTAAGCAGTTTTCACTTTAAAAATACTCATTTATTTGAAACAACATGATTTATTTAACATGCACAACCTTCAGTAATGAAAACAGAGAGTTAAGTTTTATTTAATAACAAAGTGTCCCGTTACAAGAGCTTCGTGATTGTAATCAGGTGATTCTGGTTATGTTACAAGAACTTCCTCATTGTATGTTTCAGGTGATCCTGAACAACTTCAGCACGCGGCTGGGTATGACGGTGGGTCGCATGCTGGGCGCGCTGTTCCACTACGAGCCTCAGTTCCGTGGTCGCCGCGCCGTCACCTTCCATAATCAACGCGACTACATATTCTTTAGGCATCATCGGTGAGTTTGCATTATTTAACTCGAAGATAACAGTAATGATTGTAGGTATATTATTTCGAGTTGGCGTTCGCAACAACACGTCAGCCAATCACGGAACCCGAATGTCAAGAAAAAGCTGTTATGTTTTTGGAGCGCCATAGAATGCTAGCATAAATAAACGATCGATTTTCGGTCACAATAATGCTTTAAAAACGAGTTAACTAGAAATAAATTGAGAATACATTTATTTCCCTTCCTCTAGCACCTGACCTCCAATTACTGATTGGCCATGAGCCTCGTAAATTTTACTTTGTCCTTTTGCCAACTTCGAAGCGCGAATTTTATAAGACCACTAGCTGACCCGGCAAACTTTGTTTTGCCATAAAAAGACCAAACATTTATCTACCCTACCCGCCCTACCCAAAAAAAATAAATAATAGATGTTGACCTATTCTCAGACCTACTGAATATACATATAAAATTTCATCAAAATCGTTCAAGCCGTTTCGGAGGAGTTTGGCAACGAAAACTGTGACACGAGAATTTTATATATTAGATACAGAACTTAGGTACTAATTTCTAAACTATTACTCATCTTCCAGGTACGAGTTCACCTCAGACGGCAAGCGCGCCAAGCTTCGCGAACTAGGCCCCCGATTCACTTTGAAGCTGGTCTCCCTCCAGCAAGGGACCTTCGACTCTAAGCGCGGGGACTTCGAGTGGATCATAGCAGGCCGAAGGCACCAGATGGAAACCTCCAGGAGGAAGTTCTTCTTATAGTTTGTTATGTGTAAAAGGAATAAAGTATTTTGTAAGTGCAATCGTGTTTTATTTACGATTGGAAAAAAAAGGATTTTATTTGATAAAAACAGCTTACCTACACTTGAACCCAGAGTAATACCTTAATGCTATGACAATCTAGTTCTGAGAGGTAGTCGGTGTGTTCGGCATTAAGCGACTTGGACCAAGGACAACTTTGGGCAACCAACACTTCGATGGAACCACGAAGGCGGCAGAGGACCCAGTGAGTTTCCACCAAACGATACGCAAAACTAAACTCTGCAAAGCAAGCATGAAACGCACACATTGCTCGACTATTTTGTCAACCAGGGTCGGTTTGGCCATACGGGAGTACCGGGACTTTTCCCGGTGGGCAGGTCCCTCCTTGGGCCGGTCCGGTTCGCCAGCCAGACCGGCCCGCAGAGTGACCCAGCTCCATTTTTTTTTTATATAGAGCCAAGCCGTGATTAGTGAGACAGCGCTAGGCCCCATTGCGGTTAACCGCTCGCGGTCATCAATACAAGCGACCGCTCTGGCGGTATTTTTCCGCGACTGTTTTTTAACTGTAGCTAGCTACAAAATGTGCGTGGACCGGACCGGCACGGGCCACTGCCTGACCGGCCCGTGGAGCGCCCCGGAGCCGGACTCCAGCTTCATTTTCGCTTTATTTTTACATTAAGGGAAAATGAAACCACCTTTGAATATTTTGGGCCTAGTAGGTTGATACGCCAAGCTGGGCCTAGCTGGGTGCGAAACAGAGTGCTGCTCTATGCGTGCGAAACGTGGAGTGATGAATGATAGTTTCGATGTTTTAGGCATCGGGGCGATTGGCTCCCCGACGCCTTCTTTTCCGATTGGGATCGGCCCTCTCACAATTCCGGTCGGTGGCCTCCTTCTGGACCATCACGGCCTCATAGAAGACGGCCATTTCCCTTCAGTTTTGTGTGTCTGCCAGCATGATCCTCACAACTGCTGGAAAAGCCAGGTCTCGCCCGATTCTGGCGACTAAGGATAGCCGCTCAGAGGACAACACTGTGCGCTCCTCGAGCGTGTGCTGTGCAGAGTCGCCTCCGCCGTGGTGGCAATTTGCCGTGCTATCTCGCCCAATCCTATTCAGATACTCACCGAAGCAACCGTGCCCGGTCAGTACGTGACTGAGCCTGTAGGAGATGCGCTCATCTTTTTTCAGCCATGCTTCGAAGTGCGGCAGGACGGCTTCGACAACGCACTTGCGTGAAAATTGCGGCTGCTGTAGCCGTTCGCGCCACCGCTCGAGTGTGTGTCGCCGTTCCTGCCGGCTCTGCCTGAATACAGCGATTTCTGGCACGCTATCACCATTCTGGCGGATAACGCGAATTCGGTTGTAAACCCTCGCTTCCATATCTAGCAGAGGAAAGCGTGCCAGGTGTTGCTGCCTCAAAGGATACCGTTCCGTAACTACGTGCGATATGAATGGCCATTTTTCACTGCAGGATGTTTAGTCCTGCAGCGTTAGACACCTGATAGTCTGCTTGACCAAACAGGCATCCCATAAAGGATCATCGATCGTGCGACACCGGTTAGAGGCGGGGAACTTCTTTCCATGGTCCCGCTAAGTTGAGTAGCAGTCTATGCAAAGCACCTACTGCCTTTTCAACCCGAGGGACTTGCAGGCGCCCGAAATGCTCTTCGAAGCCTCACTAACCATCCAGGGTTAGGCCAAGACAGTTAATGTATCGACGCACCTGGGCTTGCGCATCTCCAACTGTCCCTGACGAGTCACCGCCGAATAACACCAGGGTGTCGTTATAACGATATTAACGCCGACGGATAGGGCAACACTCAAGATCACATCGTATGCAAGATATCATCGTCATCATTTCAGCCGTATGACGTCCTTAGACGACTTAGGCTTCCCCCAAGCGTCGCCACATTGAATGGTTCCGTGCGTCTTGCATTCAGGGGACAGATCGGATCGGTGGTCAGATGCCAGATAATCTGACACCAGTCTTGATATAAGGGTAGGTATCGTATTACCCAGTTACTGGGTTGTGGATGTCAGATAGGCAGTCCTTTCATGTAAAATACTGGTATTCAGCTACATCCAGGTAGACTGAAAGAAGAGGCCAACATTTATTTGGGAATAAGGCTAGGCAGATTGCTTGATTTCATGTCAGTAAAGAGTTTACTAGTAAGTAAATAATATTTCAATTCAAACATAGCCTCAGTTAAAAAAAGTCCCGGTAGTTTATTGGGTCCCAGTCCGACGCTGTTGTGAACCTCCTATCAGTAATAAGGAAGCAACAGGCCGGTATGGCAATCACTTTCGATCAAAAAGGGACCAACATCAGCAAGGACTCAAGGACGGTAAAATAATTTTGCAAGGCAATTATCTATATATATAAAAGAAAGTCGTGTTAGTTACTTCACTTATAACTCAAGAACGGCTGAACCGATTTAGCTGAAAATTGGCAGGGAGGTAGTTTAGAGCCAGGAGAAGGACATAGGGTAGGGTAGGGTAGGGTAGTGTAGGGTAGGGTAGTGTAGAGTAGGATGGTGTAGGGTAGTGTAGGGTCGGGTAGGGTAGGGTAGGGTCGGGTAGGGTAGGGTAGGGTCGGGTAGGGTAGGGTTGGGTAGTGTAGGGTAGGGTAGGGTAGTGTAGGGTAGGGTAGTGTAGAGTAGGATAGTGTAGGGTCGGGTAGGGTAGGGTAGGGTAATGTAGGGTAGTGTAGGGTCGGGTAGGGTAGTGTAGGGTCGGGTAGGTAGGGTAGGGTAGGGTAGGGTAATGTAGGGTAGTGTAGGGTCGGGTAGGATAGGGTAGGGTAATGTAGGGTAGTGTAGGGTCGGGTAGGGTAGGGTTGGGTAGGGTAGGGTAGGGTAGTGTAGGGTAGGGTAGGGTAGTGTAGGGTCGGGTAGGTAGGGTAGGGTAGTGTAGGGTCGGGTAGATAAATGTTTGGTCTTTTTATGGCAAAACAAAGTTTGCTGGGTCAGCTAGTTTATTATAAACTTTATTGTACAACACAAAACATACAGGAAACACATTTACAGAAACAAGTGTACAATGGGCGGTCTTATCGCACAGGGCAATCTCTTTGGATGGACTAAACAATAGGAATGAATGGCTGTGAAGAATGTCGTGGAAGGAGCTCGTGGCTAAATAATAACAGCCGCACGGTTCGATCTTCATTGTTAAGCAACGTTTGGCGAGGTCGGTCTGTGAATGGGTAAATATTTCAGATTCCTCCGTGCCTCGGAAAGCACGTTAAGCCGTTGGTCCCGGCTGTTATTTGAAGATCTTTGACAGTCGTTACGGTTAGTCAGAAGCCTGAAATCTGACTTCAGTACTGAAACACTGGTACTCAGCTGAATCCGGACTGGAAGTCGACCCCAATATAGTTGGGAAAAGGCTAGGCAGATTGATTGGCTGTGAAGAATGTAATTTCTATAGATTTTGTGATGAAGATTAATCAATCTGTTTCCCAAATAAATGGAAAAGTAATGAGTTAGTTTTATTTTATGGTGGCGGCGAATGTCCAGAGTACTCTGATTGTAATAACGAAATGTTGAGCTATTAGACAACTATAGTTGTGACCCCAACAACCTCGCACGCAGTATATCTGGACTGCTCACCGGTTTGCTGTCTCGCTCTCTCGCGACTGATCAGCCATATTAAATTAATACCAGTGTTTATATGTCTATACCAATATTATAAAGAAAGATTTTTTTTGTTTGTTTGTACCGAATAGGCTCCAAAACTACTCGACCGATTTTAAAAATTCTTTCACCTATGGAAAGCTACGTTATTCCCGAGTAACATAGGCTATAATTTTGACGCGAGCGAAGCCGCGGCGGTCAGCTAGTATACAATATACGTAATACTAGCGGCCGCCTCACGGTTTCACCAGCGTAGTTCCCAAATCCCGTGTGAATACAGGGATAAAAAAAGTTAAATAAAAACACCCGACTGCTTCAAAAGCGAACTAAAAAGACGTAAACAAGGAGAAAATCATGCTGTGCAGTCGGAGGATACATATTCGCGGGCTGGCTGACCAAAATCTGGTGTATCCTCCGCCTACATAGCATGATTTTCTCCATATATTTATTACGTCTTTAAAGTTCGCTTTTGAAGCAGTCGGGTTTTATGATTTTTTGTTTGTAAAAATGCGGTGCTTATATGCGTAAAAAATGTTATTGCGCTGTAGCATGGTACAGCGCAAATAGTGTAGGTAAAGATACAGTGCTTAACTAGCTGATGTTGAAACGCTATTAAAAAACAATACTTAAATGTAAGTGTTTTGCTCCATACTCGGGTAGAGGCGTTTTCAATTTAATAGCCCTTGTACACACAAAGTCTACTAAAATACATTTGTTGAAGTAGGGGTGTTCTTGATGTGGATCATCATCTGCCTAGCCTTTTCCCAATTATGTTATAGGGTCGGCTTCCAGATTCAGCTGAGTACCAGTGTTTTACATGGAGCGACTGCCTATCTGACCTCCACAACCCAGTAACTGGGTAACACGATACCTCTTGGCAAGACTGGTGTCAGATCTCAGGCTTCTGACTACACGTAACGACTGTCAAAGATCTTTAAATGACAGCCGGGATCAACGGCTTAACGTGCTATCCGAGGCACGGAGGAAACTCGGTATGTTGAAATGGTCACCCATCCCCGGACCGACCTCGTCAAGCGTTGCTTAACCTTGAAGATCGACCCGTGCGGCTGTTATTATTTAGCCACGAGCTCCTATGTGGTGTTCTTGATGTGGATGACCGAATATAAACACCTCACTTCTTGATAAACTTGTTTATTTGATTTTAGCCAAACTTACAACCAAATAACAAGTGGAACTTGGTAACAATAATACAACTTTTTGAAAAAAACTGAATAAAATTATCCTCACAACAATGAATTTTACTTAACTCTAGACGGGTAGCCATCATGTTGGCCACTCTGCTATAATAAACCAACACCCTTGAGGCCCACAGTGCCGGACATGATGACGCCTTTCAAAATCACTACTAGTCATAATAGCAGGAATAGCCTGAGCCCGTCCTCTTAAACTGTCCAGATCGCCGGATCGGCAAAAGACAATGGTAATTTCTATTGTGTCTGCTAATTAACGCTTTAAAAAGAATAATGGTTTTTTGCGATAGTGGTACGGAACTCTTGGTGCATGAGTCCGACTCGAAAGTTGGCCGGTTTTTCTTTTCAGCTTTCGTCTTGGGCTCTTCTTTCTTAGCCACTCCATTGGCTTGCTTTGCTGCCTGTTGCTGCTTTTTCCACAACCTCCTCCTTGCTAGAGTCGAGGGTTAAGGCCACATCGGCAGCTGCTGCCTTCTTCTTAGGGTCTCTTCTTCCTCCTCTGCATCTTCATCACTGTCATCTTCTGCAGTTTCATTTAGCCTGAAGGAGTAATCATTGAACATCTGGAGCTGGTTCTCGTCATCATCTGAGTCACCCGCAGCAGCAACAGCTTTCTTGCCTTTAATAACAGCCTAAGGCCGGGACTCCACCAAAGCGGAGATGTCCAAAACGGAGACGAAACCAACCAATAGAATTTCGTTATTCACACATCTCGTCTCCGCTCAGCTGGACTTTCCGCACATCTCCGCTTTGGTGGAGTCCCGGCCTGAGCCTTGTTAGCTGAGGCATCGTTAGCATTTTCGAGTTTCCTTTTTTTCTTGGCTAAGGCATGATGATTTCTTCTTGCAATTTTTTAAACTTGAGACAGTTTAACCTGCAACAATAATGATTTTATTTTAGCCACAGCTGATAAATTTCTCAACAGTCATATTCAGCTAGTTTGAAGTTATTTGTAGTGTGTCGTTATAACCGAGGCGACGACGAGGCGTCGTCTCCGGCAGTTTTAACCACGGTCATCTGTGTCTCGGCTTACAGAATGCTACTACAAGAGATCGCATTCTCATAGGATTGAGACAGTAAACCGCATAAAAGAAACAGATTGAGAAAAATTGGGATACAAAAGATGGCTCCTAAAATAATTGTTATGCAAGGTTACCATTGATTTTGAACTATAATCACCTATTTAGGGACATTTTGTACGTTGTTTTATACTGGCAGTCTGCGGATCGATTACACGCAAAAACAGTACTGCGCTCTACGCGTTCAGGGTGCTCTTGGGGCTGCCTTGCTTATGTAGCGCGTCGGGAAAGTTTGCGTAGGCGCGTGTGGATTGTTTCCACACAATCATGCGGAAGCGGTGCACATCCCTGGTGTGTAGAGTGCAAGCCAGCCCCAACAGTATCCTGGACGCTTTTGCGGAACGTTTCGACTGTCAGTATTTGAACCATTGCTTCATGTACTAACTAATGATAAGATATTGTTTAAATTTTGATTATGTAATATAATGTATAACTTAATTTGATCGATAATAATTTATTTTAATTGCCTTATCCAAAGTTGATTAAAATAAATAAAATTATCCTGTGTCCTGCTCATTAGCAGACACAATAGAAATTACCATTGTCTGCCGCCACTACGAGTATTTTGACAGAAAAGGGGTTATGGGCTATAAAAACTTAATGTTAGGTACAATTGTTTGTAACTTCAGGTCTCTACAAGTACTGGATCTTAATACGAAAATTGTTTCACTGGTAGGAAGTCATAGTCTTTATCCCAATTTTTCATGGTTTGTGACAGATAGGACACGGGAGAAAGTCAATGTAAAATTAAGCATAGACATTATGGTATGTATTATATGTGCAGCTAAAATGATATTCATAAAAATTACATGATCAATAGTTATTCGCCAAGCCTACGCCACAACAACTCGAACACTTTAAATCAATCAGAACCAATTTAACAGATTACTCCTAATTGACTTGATGACATGAGATAATGACTGATTGACATACGACATAGTTCCGGACCTCGTCCCTTAGTACATTGATCATGTGATGAAATACTTCAGAAACTTTGATATTATTGCTACTTTTGAGAATGTAGAGTTAGAAATAGAGATACCAACCTTAAAGCACTTTTTCTTTCTTTTGTATCTTCTTGTTAATTTCTAAACCAGTTCTTCATGCCCTGAAACAATGAATAAAATCCATCAAATATTGTTATTAAAGCTCTATAAATGTCTAGTGTCGCTTAATTACTCAGACGCGTAAGGTGGTCAACATGGTGGTTTGGGTTCTCTCTGACGAGGGAGACCTGAAGGTCAAGTCATCATTGTAAAACATATTTTCCATCCTACTCATACATTGTATGACCATGGTGAGTAGGACTCAGTATGGGATTGTCTATATAAATTCCATGTTCTTTCGTTCGCACGTTGTATGACCGCGGCAATGTATTGTACTAAGTATAGAACTCACCTCTTCTAACTTGACAAGCTTATAATATTCTCGTTGAGATTCTGAGCTGGATATCTGACGACAAAAAAAGCACATGGTTAATATTGTACCTACACTATAGTACATGTTGTTAGTGGGTGCAATAATTACTCAGACGCGTAAGGTGGTCAACATGGTGGTTTGGGTTCTCTCTGACGAGGGAGACCTGAAGGTCAAGTCATCATTGTAATAAAATTATTTTAGAGTAAACGCTCTCGCTCTTACGTTTTATGGAATAGAATTCAGTTCTTCGGCTACAGCTGAAAACCATTGCTGTGTCTCTATCTCACACATGAATCCCAGCATTACGATGGGCCAAGGCCGTTTTGCGCGGATGAGACGCATAATTTCGCATATTTAAGTTTTTCATTGGCGATTTATTTTAATGGTTTTCATCATGCCTGGTGCAAATTAACTCGTTTTCTTTCTAATTTCTCTTTATTTGAGCATTCATAACAATTGAGCTTTGAAAAATTCGTGTTGGTTTATTTAGTAAAAACTTACCTCTTTGGCAGGATAATAAATTTCTTCACATGGCAGTTTTAAATTAGATACATTAGACAGGCCTCCTCCCTGAACTGGATTCCTGAGAGCAACAAGAAAGCACTTTGTTTACACTTGCCACAAATTACGTGAATGTTATTTTTATGGGGTTTAATTACTCAGACGCGTAAGGTGGTCAACATGGTGGTTTGGGTTCGCTCTGACGAGGGAGACCTGAAGGTCAAGTCATCATTGTAAAAATATGTAAAGATTTGTTATTATAAAATGGGCCCGCATACAGGGCGTCCCAGAAATCGACGTCAAGCCGTAAATGGGTGATAGACCAAGTTATAACAGTTCTCAGAAAAATACGAAAAAAATCTATATCATGTTTTTAAAAAATTATGTTCACTTTAAAAATTTACTAAAAAAATCAATCCCTGTAATGGTTCTTTAACTCCAATTGCTACAAATCCCATAGTTTATCATTTTTTTTTATTATTATGTAATCTTGAATAATGCTTGTGTAGATTTTTGCCTAAAATTTAAAGCCAACTCCTCCTACTTAGAAGAAAATTAAACTTTTTCAAAACCAAATTATTCAAATTTACTGTTTCGCCCAACTTTAACTGACTGTACTGAAAAAAAAATGTACTACGCTAGTTTGGCAAGTAACATGAAAAATTGGCGCATTTAATAAGGATTCAAAAATGGTGTAACACTTGCTAGATTACGTTTTCAATAATTGGTCAATTTTTTTTTTGTAAATAGTATCGGTTTTTACCCAAAATGTCCATACTTCCTTAAAATGACTTTAGCTTACCTAAAGCTTTGCTAAACTCCGTTTCTAGTTCGATAGAGACGGAGAGAGTCATTTTACGAAGTGTGAATGGAAGGAGGAGTTGGCTTTAAATTTTAGGCAAAAATCTACACAAGCATTATTCAAGATTACATAATAATAAAAAAAATTGATAAATTATGGGATTTGTAGCAATTGGAGTTAAAGAACCATTACAGGGATTGATTTTTTTAGTAAATTTTTAAAGTGAACATAATTTTTTAAAAACATGAGATAGATTTTTTTTCGTATTTTTCTGAGAACTGTTATAACTTGGTCTATCACCCATTTACGGCTTGACGTCGATTTCTGGGACACCCTGTATATGCAGTTCATATTCTTATTTAAAATTATTGTTGATTTAGGTTACTTACATCAAATTCAGCTTTCTTGCCATGGTGTGGACTCTGGATCTTATGGACCTGATAACAAAAGAAATTAATACTTAATGCCAAAGAAAAGTATGTGTAATATTGTTGTATAATGCATTTGTATCAGTGTGGATAGTTATGTTAACAGCATTATAGTCAGATGTCCCTATCTGAAATCATCATTTGAGTAGCTGCATAGCTAAGAGATAGTTTTTTTTTTGTTAGTTTTTAGAGTTAGTTTTTGGTCTGCAGACCGCAAACTTTGTAACAAATCAAAATATATTATAACTAGAACTAAGTTAGTTTAACTTACTTCACGTAAGTTAAACTAACTTAGTTCTAGTTAGTTTATATAAAGTCTGGAAGTCTGATTGCAGACTTCTGCAACCAGCTTTATAAAAAATAAATGCTCACACTCGTAGTCTTAAACATGCAAGTAGGACGGTCAAAATTTTATAATTCGCGTGTTTCGTCGCTTCGGCGTTTCATGACCGCGGCTGCCACGAAAGTGGATTAATTTGTTATGTTGTAAATTTTCAACTCACCTAATAAAGCTTGTTGGATAAGCTTGCATTACTTCTCCTTGCAATTGGTTCTGATTACCTAAGAACAAGACAAATATTTAGTTAATAACTATCTTTGTATCAAGGTAAATGTTATTTTTATGTGGTTTAATATTACTCAGACGCGTAAGGTGGTCAACATGGTGTTTTGGGTTCTCTCTGACGAGGGAGACCTGAAGGTCAAGTCATCATTGTGCACATAATTAAATCAAAATTAATTATAGAAAATTTGCCAGTATTATATATCTTACCTTGTGAAAATATATGTTGAAACAAGAGTTTGAGTTGATGGACACACACGCACACACATTATCTGCAAAGAAAATTAAAAAAAATCAATGAATTTAGGGTCAAACAGTATGATATAGATTATTCCAATTAATCAGACAGCGGAACACATTGTTCATCAAAATTGTACAGGCAAGTGTGTACATCATTTCAAAAATATACTACATTTTCAGTGACATTGCCATAAATAAAATATACTCACTTTTTGTTGGGGAAGAACCATTGTTACTGTTTGTCGGGGGTGATTGACAAAATTCCATGGTGTTTTCTTTTTCTATGAGTCACTCTCATATGGTTCAGTCCCTTGGCAAAGTAGCCTGTGAAAGAGAATTTTTATAAAGACTTTCCAATGTGGGCAAAATAAATATTGTTTTAGATAGTTAGATCAGTGAGGATAGTTATGTTAACAGCATTATGTGTAAGATGTCCCTATCTGGATTCATCATTAGAGTACAAGATTGAAATAGGTAAGTCAATTCATAAAAAAAAAAAAAATATCTGCTTGATCCTTACCTTTCAGTTGTCTATTCTCAGCATTTGACTCCCTTGAGATATCTGTTGTAGAGAATATGGGATTAGCATGTTGTTAACAAAACTTTTGCATAATATTCTGTTTTAAATATAACTCAGACGCGTAAGGTGGTCAACATGGTGGTTTGGGTTCTCTCTGACGAGGGAGACCTGAAGGTCAAGTCATCATTGTAAAATATTTTAAATTTGATATTCAAAAATGGGGCTGCATATATGGAGTTCATATTCTTATTTAAAATGGTTACTTACTTCAAATTCAGCTTCCATTCTATGGTGTGGACTCTGGATCTTATGGACCTGTTAACAAAATAAATAGATTTTCAATACCAAAGAAAATTAAGGGGTGTGATATTTTATTTTTATTTTCTTGTTGTATCAGTGTGGATAGTTATGTTAACAGCATTATAATCAGATGTCCCTATCTGAAATCATCATTTGAGTATCAAAATAAATAATTTAATTTTGCGCTTGATACTGATAACCAATTCTTACCTTGTAGAAAAGCAGTATTTTATTCCAATAACCATTCCCCACTGCATCTCTCCAACTGGTCCTGAAAATACCAAGAATTTAGAAAATATCCTTTTTAGGTTCATAATTATATAGCCCTGAGCAATTAAATCAGATAGGAGCGAAAGACATTGCAAAAGTTGTACATCAAAGAGTTCAGATGAACTATGTGGTCATCATTTCAAGGAATAGGTGTTAAAATTCCAATGATTAGTTTGGGCTCATAAAATGCAATAACAATTATGTTTTGCTACTTAGTTAATTAAAATTATATTCTTACCATATTTGACTGACTTTAGTTGCCTGCAGCTTTTACTTTGGTGAGGTGATTTTGGCCTGTAAAATGTATAAAAATGTTAGTTTTCGTTTAGAGCACAGCTGTCCCTGCAGTCAAGAGGTGACATTATCAGATAGGAGCGAAAGACATTGCAATAGTGTACATCAGAGTATTCAGATGAACTATGTGGTCATCATTTAAGTTTCACAGGAATTTTTATTTAGATATGGAATATAATTAACATGTTTTGATAATAATTTTGGAGTCTTACCTTGCTTGAATAATATGCACAGCACATGCCAATACTGGATCTTTGGCCTTTTCTTGATCTTCATTCTGTAAAACGAAAAAACTTGTTAGTTTTTGTAACCGATTCTTGTGTGAGCATAGTTCCGAGTGTTGCCATCAGATAGGAGCGAAAGACATTGCAAAAGTGTACATCAAAGAGTTCAGATGAACTATGTGGTCATCATTTAACAAAACAATTAAAAGAACAATGTGATTGTAAATCAATACATTTTTAAAAGAAATAAAAGTCATGAATCTTACCATAAATTATTTCTGTGCAGTAGACCAATATATTGGTACCTGCAAACAATAAAAATAAAACTAAAGTAACATTCTCATGAAAAAAAAAAGTGTATAATTTTAAGCATAGAGTCAGTATGCTTAAAGCATTTGTTTGTGCATCAGACCTCACAACAGGCTGCCCTATGCTATCATTTACAACAAAAGCAAAACAAATAGCTGATCAAGCACCAGCTATAGAAATAATGAATGAATGACTAAATTTAATGATAAAAGTTTCCCTACTCTTGAGTGAGCCGTTGTGAGTCAACTGAGGGTTTTCAGCTGCACTGCGCTGTCATCATGCTCTTCAGAAGGGAAGGGAAATAATTGCCAACCAAGAAAATTAGATAACCTCATCTTCTGCATAACCTATTCCTGTTTGTGTAACAGGAATAGGTTATGAAGAAGATGAGCTAAACAAAGCTTCAAGTGTAACTAAACAAAGTCCAAAAGACAAAGAAAATTTTCTAGTCCTGCATAAATTCAATACATTAAACTGAATCAGCTACCCAGATGAACACTGGCCCAAGAAAAGGAGGCTGCTTCCAATCCAATTAATATATATCGGAGGAAGGTAAATGATTAATAGTTGGGAACGAAGAAATATCGCTTCTAAAGTTATTAATTCAGTTTTATTTAATTGGCAACATTTAGCTTCTGATTCAAATTTCAATTAGATTTTATTCGATTGGCAACACTGAGTTTTCTCCAATGTCCAATGCTAGTGAAGGATTTGAATCCTAGAGTAAGGTGACAGACAATTTGGAGGGACGGCGCGCGGCAGCGCGGGGTTGACTTAAGTAGAGAGAACTGGAGACGGTATCGCGATCAAGTGTGATGAGTGGCATCATTGGTGCCGGTGGAGTTGCGTCTAAAAGTATCAGTGAATAGTAAAAGTGATTTCAAATTGGGGCGCGTCAACTTGCTACTAGAATTGGACAATGGAATATCTCTTAAAACGGCATAAGTTACCTGCCTCGTGCATGCATAACCCACGATAAGCCCACAAGTACGAGGGTATATGGAAGGAAGCCCTCGTGTTTCCGACATATATATTTATTGCCACGCTATTACAAGATACAATTTATAGAAAGAAATAAAATAAACTAAGGGCCAATTTCACCAATGAAATGAATCATTAGTTTAAGTAATCTCAGTTTATGCAAATACAGGGTTCTGATTGGTTGAGACTGCTGTGAAACTGCCAATCAGAATGATGTATTTGCATAAACTGAGTTTAGTTGAACTTACCGCAATTAGTTGCATTGGTGAAATTGGCCCTTAGTAGAACAATGCCTAGGCTTTAATTAAATTTTCTTGGTTAAGGTGGAAGGTAACACAAAATGAGATGAAATAGCTATGTATGATAATGCAAATCACTCTAAAAACAGAAAATAAAACTTACCAAAATAAATTCCATTGCAGTTATGCTCTTGCAAGGCTTTATATATCTAAAACAATTAGAAAAGATCTGTTAGAAAATAGTTCACAAATATTTTGTTGATTGGATTTATATTATAGTTTGTATTATGTTCAGATAGAGCTAATATACATGCAAGATCATGGTTTTTCAATGGTTAGCACTTTTCATCAAATTCATGTACCTATTTTGAAAATACAATTTTTTCATCTAATTGCAAATAGTGGCCCAAAATATTGGTTGATGATGTAATTTTAATTATATTAATAATATATGTACACATCTATATCTGCTAATAAAGTATTTATTCAAGTTATAGTCTCACAATAATCAATACCTGCATAGTTTCTATGAACTAACTTCATTCATTTTGATTACCGATATGTGACATAGCTTATTTATTTAGTTTCTGCAAATTCTGGCCACAAGGTGTGGTGATGACATGGTTGGTTGACGTAAATGGATGTTGGATGAGTGTTGGGTTTGATTTCCACACCAATCAAAGATTTATGTGACATACAGATAGTTGTTCATGTGCTGCACCCACAATACAGGAGAAATGTCCAGTGTAAAGGCAACATTTTATATAAGATAAAGAGAATTTAGGTTAAAAATAGACTTACCAATTTGAATTTCATTGTAATTTGATGCTAATGGATACTCTTTCAGCCTGAAACAACAATAAAGATTTGTGAGAATACTTTTCAGATAATG
The DNA here is from genome assembly GCA_949775005.1 of Orthosia gothica. Lineage (NCBI taxonomy): Eukaryota > Metazoa > Arthropoda > Insecta > Lepidoptera > Noctuidae > Orthosia > Orthosia gothica. The sequence goes on along the minus strand of OX459048.1, from coordinate 2,139,821 downwards.
TATTTTGATGGGTTTTCTACTTTAAATGTTCAGATAGAGCTAATATACATGCAAGATCATGGTTTTTCAATGGTTAGCAGTGTCATCATTTGAATTTATTAAAAAGTTCCTATGTTTTAACCTTCATGACCTTTACAACACATTTATTGAAGATTCTATTAGTTATTTTAGGGATTCTTACCATCAGTAGGTTTCCGATATTTTCCCTGCACAAATATGCGAGGCACATCTATTCCCTCCTTGAAGTTTACAGTACGACGTTGCACATAAGTGTTCATGAGGATCTCAAAGCCAGCATCTGTGAACAGCTTAAGCAGCTCTTCTTCAGTGAAGTAGTAGCTTCTGAAAAATTAAGATAACATTATAGAAACATTTTGTTTTAATGTAAAAAGCCAGTTTTTGGCAACATGTGGTTATTGCTTGAGATTTTTTTAAATAAAAATAACCAGTGTATGGTATAATTAATTATAACATGCCACAATTTTATAACATGATTAGAGTTTATGAATATTTTTAGTTTTAACAAACAAAATATGTTCATAAACTAACCATGTCTACCATAACACCATGCATAACATACAATGTGACTACAAAGTTATCAAGAAGAAGTCTTACCTGGTGCCATCCTGTCTCATGTAGAAGTTTTCAGCAATCTTATGTCCCGCCTTGAACCGCAACTGCGCCATGTCGTACCGTCCGTAGTCGCGGAACAACAGCACGCCTCCTGGACGGAGTGCCCTGTATGCGACCTTCGCCACCTGCGACCACGCTTCTGGGTGGATCGCAGACAACACGAAGATCAAACTCGCGATGTCCACGCAACCTTCTTCTATGTTTTCGAACAAGTTATCAGTTGTCAGATCAGCGCAGAACGCCTTCATACGACTTTCATCAAACAATTTGTTCGATTTTACGAACTCGACTGCACGTGGTGAAAAATCACACGCGTAGAAATGGAAGTTCGAGAAACCTTCTTCGACCAACGGGAATATCATGTTGCCCACGCCACATCCCAGCTCTAGGAACGTGATCTTATCGTCCGCCTCGAAGTTAATAAGCTCTTGAAACTCACGTGTGGTCCAATGACGGTCCTTGAAAAATTTCGTTTCATTTCTCTTGTAAAATATATCCCAGTGACGCTTTGCTTCTTTCTCCAGTCGTGCAGCTTTGGCTTCAGGTATTATTCGCGAGTTTTGCGACTCAAGACGCTGTTTTTCTTGGTCAGTCAGATCCTTCAAGCGATGAATGAAAACATCCCCGTTTTCGCCGACACGTTGGGTTTCATCGGTTTCCATCTTGAATTTTTCAAACGTGTTTAGGAATCTCCTATTACAACTAGGAGAATGCGATGATGGATGTCATTGATTTGCATTTATTTCAAGATAAATACCTTCAACAACAAAGTTAAATTTGTTTTTGATATTTTCTGCGTCTACCGACTTGCGTGACGTCATTGCGCTACCGCAAAGCCGCAAATGAATGAACAAAAAAAATGAAATGAAATGTCAATTCTCAAATCAAAACTCATGAATGAAACGAATGAGCCATAGACAAATTCAGTATTGTCTATGCTATTGTCACAGCCATGCATGAAGATAGATAGAGTGCGCGCAAGATAGTCTGCGCGCGGCCAAAATTGGAACTAATCGTATGTCATTTATGTCAGGTGTCATGAGAGTGTGTTGTATTCCGTGTTTTTATTCGTTTCCGAAGTAAATAATCGCCATCATTATGGTAAAAGTAATTTAAAATGATGGCAGGGATGTTTTCTTGAAGTGAACAAGACAATAACGGGCATAAGGTACCGTTTTACAAAGATTGAGCCCGCGTTGCTTATTTGACAGGTAACTTTTAGGGATACCACAATACTAAAATTTCCCTAAATTTTCGTACTATAGGTGTACCAGAATCTCATGGCATTTTTTATTTTTTTTAAATTGTGATTTTCATATGGCAATGTCAATTGTCACCTGTCGAATCAAAGTACTTGATGTGTCAACCGCTGCTGAAATTTTTTTGATATTATCTTGAAAGTTTGTTATTTTTGTGAAAATGTCGAAAAACCCACTTCGATCTCATGCGAGACATATTGTTTTCAATGTGTATCATAAAATAAGGGAAGAAGAAGGCGTAAATCAACTCAATCTTTGATTTTAAAGTGCGTCGTAGAGTGGACCGGTAAGTTGGACTGACTTGTTTTGATACTTTTAGTTTAATTTATATTTTTCTTACTTAATTTTAATTTCTTTCCATTACTATTATATGGTAAATCGTAGGTCAGGGCACATCGAATGATGGCCGGAAGGAAATGGCAACAGTAATGTAACTGTTACTAATTCTTCGACAAGATATTGATTTTAACGGAGATTGAGAATCTTTGACGTAAGAAAAATATTAAGTAATAATCTGCGCCCTGCAGTGGGACGTGTATATAGACGGGAGTTTTTGGCGGGATTTTGTCGAGTGAAGTTCAGTGGCTGTTAATATTATTTGCAAATTGATTCCTAGTGGATATTGTGATATATTATTGGTGTAGTTTTGTATCTCAACTGTCTACGCAACTGGACAATTTGTAAAATCATTGACAAAAGCGATCTCGGGATAGTGGAGCGGTGTATTTTATTGTAGTATTGACTGCCTCTGCAAAGCTTACTGGGAAGACTGACTCGATACAATTTGCTGCCAAATACTCCAAAAAACATTAGAATCTGTTACATCCGCATTCTAATGCATACTAAAGAATAAATATAAGATCCAAAACTCTTTCCAAAGACGTGGCTAAAAGGTCCTAGCAACCAGGCCATAAAACTTACATAAAAAAAAATATATAGACTGATGATGATGAATGACTTTAAGTAACATGATACATTTTATTATTTTTTACAGACTTTATACATAAAGAGATTGGTTTTGAATATGTTAAATGCCAATGAAAAAGAACCATTTTGATGGAGAGAGATGACATAAAACTACAAAGATACAAGTTTTTGAAATGCCAGTGGAGTTAATGGAATCGTATTCTAGTTTTCTAGTTCTGAATGAGGTTTTAAGTTATTAGTATGATTTAAATGCTAAATAATAAATTAGTACGTAAATTAATATTCAATTGATTTATTTTTCCTATGTTAAGAACACGATGTATAACAACATTATGCCTACACATACCTATAATACTCACAGTGGATCTTTGTGTCTCTGAATTGGTTGCAAGACCCCGCGCAGTAGCTATTTTTGTGTCAATGTTGAAGGTGAAGATAGCATTGTATAACTGTCTCTTTCACTCGCTTATGTATGTCACATAAGCTTACGGAGTTTCTTGTGCATTCTTCTCCATAACAAGCTACTTTCCGAATGCACGGTAGAATCAACTTTTATTCCATGTAAATTTAAATTGTGACATTCAAAAGTGCCGCTTGGTGGCCCAGTTGAAATAAATATCTTTTGTTTTTTTTGTCATCGTCCTATCTCGCTTACTCTATGCAGTATACTCAATGACAAACTGTTTCTTACGCAATGGTTGGCAGGACCAAGTTCAAAGACACAAAGATCCGTTGTGACTACTATAATATAGGTACCTCATGTTCATTAATACTAAAGACATAAATAAAAATTAAACAGTATCAAGATCGTTTGATCCAATTTCCCCAGTATTGCATACAACAAATTTTTATTTCCCTTTTTGCCATGAGATTCTGGTAGACCTATACCGGTGTCCGACAGTATTGGTTTTTGGGTGGTACATAAATATACCAGTGGGACAGGACCGGCATCATGTAATATAATGCATCAATGTTATTTTGTTTTAGGCGTTTCTGAACGCACCGTTACCCAAATAACTCAAGAGGGTTATGTGACAGCAGCTTCCCTTCAAAAATTGTTGAAGAAGAAATTAAAAAAGAATTGAAATTGAAGGTTAAAAAAGAATTGAAATTGAACGGCCAATACAGGACCATTGTTAGACCAAATTTAACAGTAGGTACTACTAAGTATTCAAAAAAAGATTTACAATAATTTCATGAAGCTTTTTTCATCATATTCTATGCAAGTAGAAAAAGCTAGTAATTAATTATGCTTAACTTAAATTACTTTAAGTTTCGAGTAATGAAAAATTACTATTGAATAAATGAAGGCGAAAAGATCAGTTATGCTGGCAACGTTAAGCACGCCTCCCGTCGCGCGCAGACTTATCGTGCGCGCACTCTACCTTCATGCAGCCATGTCACAGCAGTCCATGGTCACAGCCACAGGTATTGCCAAGTTTTGCTAGAATCGATTTTTAGAACGAGTAGATATCTCCATAGAGCAGAAATAGCTATTAAGGCTTAGCGTTAGCACGCATTGCGTTTTTTAGCCGCAGGAATGTTATTCGCGTGATTTTTAATCCGCGTACCGAATCATAACTAACACGCACGGCCAATAAAATTCCCACGATTTTTGTTACTTTCTACCTGATCATTTATTCAGGAGTTCAGAGCATATGGTTTTCTTGTTTATTAAAAAGTTTGATATTGATTAGTGATTAAGTTAAGCGTATTTTCCAATCATAATGGAAACAAATCGTCTCATCTTTGCTCCACCAAAGCGGAGACCTTAAATAATACACGAGAGATGTTGTCAGCAAGAGTAAATGCACCGACTGAAGCTGTGGCCGGATGCATCAGATGACCGTTGGATGTTCAGATGGTCTAACCCAGATACCTAGAGATTGACGATTTAAATATTTTAAAATCGACGACAAATATCAATAAAATGACAAATATTGATATATTCATACATACCTACATAAAGTCATCCCTTTTACCCATATTTTGATATATCGAATTATTTTACCTAAGTCTCCGATCTGCGCCGCGCAGAGCTCGCATCTCTTTTGTATCCAATGATATTCAAAAATATGACTGTTTTGCATTAAACAAAACAGGTATTATGTGTGGATGAAACACTAGTGTTGAGTTTGTAGTAAGCTATTTGTAAACCCGCCTTTACATGGTGATCTATGGGTAAAAACTTACCAAATTGTCCATGGTTATATACCTGTCTCTTTCCCTCCAGCAGAGGCACTCCTGAGAGTGACGTTGACGGATGCATTAGCTGTCAACTTCATAGGGTCTTCAACTCACCAGCAAGAAAATTGCTGCAACACTAGTGTTTCATCCACACATAATACCTGTTTTGTTTAATGCAAAACAGTCATATTATGTGCTATTATGAAACACTAGTGTTGAGTTTGTAGACCTGTTTGGTATCTGCTGGTGATAAACACAAACGCTATGATGAACAACTTGAACTGTTCTGAAATATAATCAGTTTTATTATACACATAAACCATTCAAGTTAAAATAATAATACATTTCTGCATAAACTACAGAAAATCAGAAAATTAATTCTCATTTGTCAATGAATTCATTCTTATAGTTTTCCACAAAAATATAAAAAAGCTTTTTAATATAATTGCAGCCAACGTTGAATGCAAGCTGTTAATATATTGAGTTATTTACTGGAATACAATACTTAACAAGTTTTATTTAGTACTTTTCCAGTTAATTTCCTGTTCAGATCTACTTTCTAAACATACTTCTAGGCTACTCTAGAGGACACAGTTGACCTAATAGGTACTGCCCTGTGGGTCACCAAAGTTAGTATCTTTGAAAATCTATGCCCACACAAATTGCAATATACTAGAAGTACTAGAAACAGGTTTAATATTCCCTGACAGACAATTAAATGTACTTGTGACAGTACATGTGTTTGACCATAAAGACACAATGGTCTGGGTGTTTCCGCAACAACCTTCCTGACTGTCTAAATAGACAGTCAGGAAGCTTTTTTCATCATATTCTATGCAAGTAGAAAAAGCTAGTAATTAATTATGCTTAACTTAAATTACTTTAAGTTTCGAGTAATGAAAAATTACTATTGAATAAATGAAGGCGAAAAGATCAGTTATGCTGGCAACGTTAAGCACGCCTCCCGTCGCGCGCAGACTTATCGTGCGCGCACTCTACCTTCATGCAGCCATGTCACAGCAGTCCATGGTCACAGCCACAGGTATTGCCAAGTTTTGCTAGAATCGATTTTTAGAACGAGTAGATATCTCCATAGAGCAGAAATAGCTATTAAGGCTTAGCGTTAGCACGCATTGCGTTTTTTAGCCGCAGGAATGTTATTCGCGTGATTTTTAATCCGCGTACCGAATCATAACTAACACGCACGGCCAATAAAATTCCCACGATTTTTGTTAATATATTGAGTTATTTACTGGAATACAATACTTAACAAGTTTTATTTAGTACTTTTCCAGTTAATTTCCTGTTCAGATCTACTTTCTAAACATACTTCTAGGCTACTCTAGAGGACACAGTTGACCTAATAGGTACTGCCCTGTGGGTCACCAAAGTTAGTATCTTTGAAAATCTATGCCCACACAAATTGCAATATACTAGAAGTACTAGAAACAGGTTTAATATTCCCTGACAGACAATTAAATGTACTTGTGACAGTACATGTGTTTGACCATAAAGACACAATGGTCTGGGTGTTTCCGCAACAACCTTCCTGACTGTCTATTTATATCTGCCTTTTGATAAAAACTTTGGCCACAGAGTCATCTTATCTTCCACAGACATTAGATTTTCATCGCTCTTTTCTAGAGTAGTAAGATTATAAATCTTAAACATGAGGCCAACAATAATAAAGATAATTGTTCAGCTACTGATTTCAAGTAATGAACTTGAATTTATTCAATTCTTTGTTAACTTAGTAAGCCAAATAAATAAATAAACGCTCAGAATGACTAGCTAAAAAACTGGGTAGTGAAAGGAAAAAATGTTTTGAAATTAAAACTGCTGATGTAGTTAAAACAGCATATGTCTGCAAGAAAATAGTTCTATAAGTACCAAATAATCTAGCAGCTTGCTTGGCTTTAAGATGCTCTTGGGTTGTAAATTTAATGGATTCACACCAGAATAAACATCTTTTATTGGAACCTGAGACATATATATTATGTCGTTAAAGTAGCTGTCCGCCAGTTACTTCTTAACAACTCCTGTCTGGTCCAGTGAGCTATTTGGTTAGCCCTCCTCAGTTATTTTTTATTTTTATTACTATCTAAAGGTGGACTATGGTGAATTCTGTTGCATGTAGCCTGTGCTACTAAAACCTTCCGCATGTTCTTTATCGGAGTTAGCTCTGCTATGACCCTGACTCACAGATTGGACAACCAGAAAACTTCTGGTCCACATTGGTGTTTTTAGGATATACATTCCTCTTTGTCACTGTTCCAGTGAGTTAGTAATAAGCTGAGTGGGTGGAATGCCCAGCCCAGCTAATGGTCTAGTGTTGGCTCTGCTATGACCCATGTTATTAGCACCTATATTCCTTTTTGCCACTGTTCCAGTGAGCTAGTATTAAGCTGAGTGGGTAGAATGCCCAGCCCGGCTAATAGTCCCAATTTAGGCTGAAAATATTGCAGAGCCATCACTGAAATCCTTTGGTACGACAGCTATCTTTCTTGACGCGAAAGAATCTACGTCTGGAACGCCCGACATTTTGAACATAGCCTCCGCGGCCTGGAGCAGAAGTCCCAAATTTTGAATTGAATACAGCCTCCGCGGCCTGGGACAAAAGTTGCCATATGCTGTAATGTACTATGCCCGACATTTTTAACAAAGACTCCGCGGCCTGGGGCAGAAGTCCCACCTTTTTGAATTGAATACAGCCTCCGCGGCCTGGGACAAAAGTTGCCACATTCTATAATGTACTTATTAGCTACCTTGCGACTCCTTGAAAGGCAATCCGATTCCGATTAAACTACTCGGAACTTATGTGGCTAAGAGTGCTAAGTATAACTGCTCTACAAGTCTTAGGAGCCCGTTTGTAGGCCTTATTAGTGAAGGGTATGGCACCCTCCCCCCCCTCCCTCCCCCGCCTCCAGTTTCTGAGTTATGTAACAAAAGTCCTGTTGTCGGACTGTAAATAAAATATGGGCTCCTCATAGTTATTTATGAGGTTAGATCATAATTAAGATTCCGAATCTATTAGTAACTCCATTTTTTCAATATATGTACTTCCTGACTAATTTTAATTAGAGTGGCAGTGAAGTCATCCGCTGACTATTTATGACTGCATGTCCGCATTCCTTTAGAATTTATTTAAATTTCCATTTCTCAGATAGTTACGGACTATTTATTGTGCAAGGGTGGATTACTCTAAGTCTGGTACAGCCATGGTCAGGAAGCGACTTATACTTTACTACCAGTGTTGAACTGTAGTCTACAGCTTTTAATCGCTATTTGAGGTCTTGTTTAATAGGGAGAGAGGGAGTATTTCTTTCTTTGTTCTGATAGAACAACTTTAAAAGTTTAGTTTCCTGTGACAGTAGTTAACATGTAAATCTATTAAAAAGCTCTGAGCTTAATATGGAGACACTGTTTTCATTGCTCTATATTTTGGAAACAGATATAATTTTAACATGTGTCTAAAAACCAGTGTTCCGAACAAACTTGTAATAATGTATGTGCAACTCAGATGGTTTGTCCTCACATGGGAATCAAAGAGTTAAACATAACTGGCATAATTACAACTATAAGCACATCCCTGCTTATTCTCTCAGAGAAAAAGGTGTGATGATAATCTTATGTTAATCCAAAGTTAACAATGTTCTCAGTATCTCCGTAACAAGGGCAATAGGTCTTATAGGATTTCCGCAATCCAATTTTTCAGTCTCACATCATTAAGTTGATGGTGCTAGAACATTAAGCTTCTTCTAAGAATAGCTGTTAGTTATAATTGTGCATTTGAAAACACTCTGGAGTCATCTCCAGTAGGCTCATGAAATTATTGAATCCAACTAGGCCTGATGATTTATTTTCACTTACATTTTAATTTCAAATCATCATAAAATACCTACAAAAGAGAAATATTTTCCATACCTGCTTGTAAAATTGTTTCACTAACAAAAACAACCTGAGACCTCCGAGGTCAAAAAGGGGTATAGTACAATCTCCAAGTTATATTTTATTTAGTACATTCATTATAGAGGGTCTGTGTTCGGGCGCTTTCTACGGCCGGCGGCGCAGGCGACGGTTGGAGGAGGCGGGGGGCGCGGGCGCGCGGGACGCGGTGCCTAGGGGCCCGCCACTTCACTACCGAGCTCCGACGAAGACACACGTGCATTTCATTTATTTATAATATAGTACCTACAATACATCAGTTTATACAGTCCACTGATCTTTAATTTAAAGTGTCCTAGAAAGGTCCCTAACATTTTGGTCCTTCGAGCCTCTTCAAAGTCGCGTTTTGGGATATCATATTCCTAGTACGTTGGCTACTGGCAGTACGACAACTTAAATTTGAAATCGCCCAGTCATCGGAGAAACGGTTTTTTTTGAAGTCACGAAGAACTACGACAACTTCACTGAAGTCTTGAAATACGACGCCGTGCATACCAGATCTGCTGGATTAGTAGATTGTTGCCGAGTCATCGCTTCGAGTGATAAAAATCAGTTCACCCTAAGGATAAGGATCAGGATATTTTGTGAGTTTGTTCCAATTATTTCCCTTCTAGATCCTTTGCCAACATTTCTTAAGTGTTATTTTCCGTAAAATATTATAATCATCCTATTTTTCACCTTACATTTGAGCCAACACGTGTTTCATCGCAGTAGCTATTCTCTTCACACTTGTATTGCGCTTACGCACTGCTTATCTTGCCAATACCGTTAGTAACGGTCACATCAGCTGAGCGCATAAGTACCTACCCACAACAGCTGGCCGTCGCCGCTAGTGACTTCAAGGTCACGCGTATTCATCGCCGTTATCTTTTTCCTTTGTTCAAATTTAACGACTTATAACGTCTTTATACTTTGCTAACTTTTTAACAGTATATATTTATCTTGCTACTAGCTTTCATTATGGCCACAGAAGAACTTCTTATTAGAAAGCGTAGTGCTTTGAAAGCCAAGTTAACAAATTTCGCCAACTATCTGAATGTACTTCAAAGTTGTAAATCGATTTCAGACTTACAACGCATCGAGTTGGAGAGCCGTTTTAATAAATTTGAGGCTATATACGATCAATTTGATGACTTACAGATGGAAATCGAGGTGCTTTTGGACAAGCCGGACGAGGCGTATGCCGAGCGGGCCAAGTTTGAGGAGCGTTTCCACTCCCTCGTAGCGCAGGCGCGCAGCTTGCTAGCTGTCACGGTCGGCGCCAGTGACTATGGGTCTGTAGCGGGTTCAGTGAACAAGCAAACAGGTGAATCGTGCCAACAACGTAATTTTATACGCTTACCCAAGATTAATTTGCCTAATTTCGATGGTGGTTATCAGTACTGGCTTGAGTTTAGAGATACGTATTTATCACTAATACATAATAGTAGTTGCATAGACGAAATTAGTAAGTTCCACTACCTTCGTGCATCACTTAAAGGTGATGCACTAGAAGTAATTAAAAATATCGACTTTAGAGGTGATAACTATGAGATGGCGTGGAAGTTACTATGTGATCGCTTTGATAACAGTAGGCTTTTAGTAGATAATCACTTGAAGGCATTGTTCGATGTTGAACACATTTTGAGGGAATCGTGCAGTGCTCTGCGTCGATTAGTTGACCTTATTAATAAAAATATGAGAGCCCTTAAAACATTGAACGAGCCTACGGAGAGCTGGGATACGCTGATTGTTTATATGATGTCCATTAAATTAGATCCTATCACCAGTAGAGATTGGGAAGCCCATCGTAACACCTTATCACAGAAACCCACAGTATCACAATTTTGTTCATTCATGAGTAAAAAGGCTGATCTATTAGAAACATTAGAATATAATAAAAATACATGTAATCCAGAGAATAAAAATAACAAGATAGAAAATAAACATAAAGCATTAATAGTAGAAACAAATCATAGTAGTAATCAAAATCAGGATAAGTATAATAAATTAATGTGTCCATTATGCAACAAAAATCATCTTTTGTATACGTGCGAAGAATTTCGTAATCTGACTGTAGACAATCGTATATCTAAAGCAAAACAGTTTAAAGTTTGCTTTAATTGTTTGCGTACTGGACATTTAACAAAGCAATGTAGATTAGCGCGTTGTAAATATTGTAAAGGCAAGCATAACACTCTTTTACATGTTGAAGACTCTAAGCCAACCCAATTTCAAGATCCTATGCCCAGTAGTGTTGCCTTACCTACTGACCTTTCTGGAAGTGGCTCTTCTGAAAAAGACACACTAGATAATGTTGCCTTAACACAGTATACTACTTCCAATGTTTTACTGTCCACAGCGCTGGTGCGAGTGGTGAACAACCGCGGTGTGAAGGTCGCCGCCAGGATACTCCTCGATAATGGTAGCACAGCCAACTTTATTACGCAGACACTATGCGATAAGCTAGGATTGCCTCGACGTAGCACGAGTTCCACGGTTACAGGTATCAATAGTCAGATTACATCTAGTACACAGTCTTGCATTTTAACTATCGAATCCTACAGCGGTAGCTATAAAACAAATGTAAATTGTTTTGTATTACCGACAATCACAAACATGCTGCCGTCTGTTTTGATTGACATACGCAAAGTACCGATACCATCGAATTTGCAACTGGCCGATCCGTCGTTCAATGTTCCGTCAGAAATAGACATACTTGTCGGTGCAGAAGTATTTTGGAATGTCCTATGTGCTGCATCTATCAATTTAGGAAAAAATCAGCCCAAGTTACAGGAGACTAAATTCGGGTGGATTGTATCAGGCTCTGTGGCTCTTCCATTATATCCACCAACGAAGGTACAGTCACATTTTTGTAATGTATCAATTGACGAATTAAATAATAGTTTACATAAATTTTGGGAATTTGATTCCGTGTCTTCTAAGCACTCCTTGTCACAAGAAGAACGAGCTTGTGAAGAGAGCTTTCGCCGTAACACGACGCGTGATAAACATGGCCGTTTTGTTGTTACGATACCTCTTAAGAATGACCCTAGTGTGTTAGGTGAATCTTATGAAATGGCCAAGCGTCGGTTCCTATCATTGGAGCGTCGTTTCCAACGTGATCCTGCTTTCAAGGAGAGGTATGTCGCCTTTATGCAGGAATATGAGAGTTTGGGCCATATGACAATGAATAAATCGCAGAAGAAACCTCATTCAGGTGACCACAATGAGTACTTTTTGCCACATCATGGGGTCATCAGGGAATCCAGTGCAACAACAAAGCTCCGGGCAGTCTTTGATGCATCAGCTGCAACTACATCTGGAATATCGCTGAACGATATCCAAATGGTAGGTCCCACTGTCCAGGATGATCTTTTTTCTATATTGCTACGTTTTCGTCAGCATAAATATGTCATTTCTGGAGACGTAGAAAAAATGTATAGGGCTATTTCTGTGACGCCTTCGCAACGCCATTTGCAACAAATAATCTTTCGCGCAGATTCCAAATTACGTCTTCAGACGTACAGTCTCAACACCGTCACTTATGGTACGGCCTCCGCTCCTTATTTAGCTACGAAGTGCCTGGTCAGTCTGGCGGCAGACGCTACTAATAATATTGTCAAGTCTTCCATTGAACGTGATTTTTACGTCGACGACTACATTAGTGGGGGTGACTCCATTCCAGAAGTAGTAGAGATGGGTAAGGAAGTCGTTTCCATTTTAGCTTCTGCTAGTTTTCACTTGCGTAAATGGCAGTCTAACAGTGAAACCATTTTAACGGAAATCGCAGGTATTTCAGGGCATTCTAAAAAGTTGGACTTATCAGAGAATAGAAACGTGTCTTCTAAAACGTTAGGCCTATATTGGCTATGTGAATCTGATTCTCTGGCGTTTTCAATATGCATCGACACCAACAAACAAATCACAAAACGTCAGATTCTATCGGTGATTAGTCAGATATTTGACCCATTGGGTCTTGTTGGTCCTTGTGTTGTCGAGGCTAAAATAGTCATCCAGAAACTATGGTTGGCTAAATGTGACTGGGACGAGATGGTGCCTGATGACATTCATAGTTTTTGGGTATCCTTTGTAAATGGTCTTTCATGTTTAAACACCCTTAAAATGCCTCGATGGGTTTCATGCAACAACCTTACAATTAATGAAATTCACGTGTTTACAGATGCGTCCGAAAAGGCGTATGGTGCTTGTGTGTACATTAGGTCTATGGACAAGGATGGGTTAGTAAGAGTTCAACTGCTAGTCTCTAAAAATCGTGTGGCACCTATCAGGCCAACAACTATCCCAAGGCTAGAGCTATGTGGAGCCTTATTGGGAGCAAGACTGTGTACTAATGTACTGAAATCCTTCACCAAGCCCGTTAGTAGATGCCGGTTTTGGTGCGATTCGACAATAGTGTTAAGCTGGCTTGCCATGGCACCAAATACATTAAAGCCTTTTGTTCGTAATCGCATCGATGAAATTCAGGAAAGCACTACAGAGCATACGTGGAGCTACGTGCCGTCTAAGGAAAATCCGGCAGATCTTGTTTCTCGCGGGCTGAAGGCTGACCTTATCAGCGAGTGTTCCTTATGGTGGTCAGGTCCTAAATTTTTGTTGGAAGATGAAATATATTGGCCAAAAATGCCCAATGAGAACGTGAAACAGGATCTACCTGAAGTAGTATCATCACATTTCAATGATCATACTTCTCATAATCACTCATATAATAATATAATTTCGGGAAATCAATCATTCATTAAATCATTAATTCACAAATATTCTAAATTTAATCATTTACATAGAGTAGTTGCTTATATACACAGATTTATATACAATTTAAAACATAAATATAATCGTTCTCGTGATCCCCTTTCCATTCAAGAACTTAGCAGCTCCTTCAACTTCATTATGCGTCATGCCCAAATGGATATGTTTCCTGAAGAGTACGCCTTATTGCAATCAGGAAAACCGTTGCGTAGTAAAAATAGGCTAATTTCCCTAAGTCCCTTTATAGACACGGACGGTCTCGTTCGCGTAGGCGGGAGGCTTGATAATTCGCCATATGACTACAACGTCAAACATCCTATCTTGTTATGTGGTAAGCATCACATTACTAAAATAATATTTTGTAAGTATCATTACGATTTCTTACACGCTGGACCTCAGTTATTGTTGGCTAACATTCGGCAAACGTATTGGCCTCTTGGCGGCAGAAACCTTTCAAAGTCCACTGTTAAAAATTGTATAAAATGTTTTAAATATAGATGTCAAATCGTGCAACCCTCAATGGGTCAACTGCCCTCCTCAAGGACACATTTAGAATACCCGTTTTTAAAGTGCAGCGTTGATTATGCCGGGCCAGTATTGATAGCTGATCGCAAAGGTCGAGGGTGTAGGCTTATAAAGGCGTATATTTGTATTTTTGTTTGCCTTGGTGTCAAAGCTGTTCACATCGAACTCGTTACAGATCTGACGAAGGAAGCTTATATGGCTGCCTTAAGTCGTTTTGTGGCTCGTCGTGGTAAACCCGAAAGCATCCTGTCAGATAACGGCACCAATTTCGTAGGTGCAAATAACGAGCTCCGTAAATTCCTACAAGATTCCAACCTTGTCTTCGAAGTTGCTCAACAAGGTATCAAGTTTACTTTCACGCCTCCATACTCCCCTCACTTTAACGGCATTGCCGAAGCTGCCGTCCGATCCACAAAGCATCACCTAAAGAGGCTTTTAGGTTTGACTCATTTTACGTATGAAGAGATGGCCTCGTGCTTGACTCAAATAGAGGCCATTTTAAATTCTCGTCCTCTTACCCCTCTTTCCTCTGATCCCTTAGACTTCTCTGCCCTCACTCCTTCACACTTTCTAATTGGGCGACCACTTATGTCCGTTCCGCATCCACAGGTGACTGATTTCACCATCGGGCGACTGGAGCGCTACCACAGAATGGAGCACATTAAACAGCATTTTTGGAAGCGGTTTCACTTAGAGTATGTTTCTCTGCTTCAGCAAAAAACAAAATGGTCAACCTCGACAGGGCAGCTATCTGTGGGAGCACTCGTTCTCATCAAAGAGAAGGGACTTCCGCCACTGATGTGGCCACTGGGGCGAGTCATCCAGGTCTTTCCTGGGAGCGACGGGACCACGCGGGTGGTGGAGCTGAAGACGAAGAAGGGGACGATGGTGCGGGCCTACAACAATGTCTGCCCACTCCCTCTTACTTGAAGCCTTCAACCCGGGGAGGATGTTCGGGCGCTTTCTACGGCCGGCGGCGCAGGCGACGGTTGGAGGAGGCGGGGGGCGCGGGCGCGCGGGACGCGGTGCCTAGGGGCCCGCCACTTCACTACCGAGCTCCGACGAAGACACACGTGCATTTCATTTATTTATAATATAGTACCTACAATACATCAGTTTATACAGTCCACTGATCTTTAATTTAAAGTGTCCTAGAAAGGTCCCTAACAGTCTGCATTGAGGATTTAAGTGGTCTCTTATATTTCTCTTCTGTTGTAGGTGAAGGATAATGTGAAGAACATGGTGAGTTGTTCTTTATTATCTTAAGTAGGTACCTGATATTTTTACAAAAAGTTGTGTGAATATTAAAAATCAGGTATCTTTATGAATGGAAAGCAGCCAATTCTATTAATAAAATAATCAAATTATTCAATATTTTAAATTAGTGGCATTATTTACTTCCTGTAAAAGGACAACTTTCTCTAAAATTTATTGACTCTTAAGAGTTTCTTGATAAATATTGTTTTAGAACAACAAATAAATATGTTCAAGGTCCATTAAACCTAAAGAAGATGTACCTATTTGGTTGCAAGGTTCTTGGTGGAGAAGATTTTCTTATCTGTCTTTGATTTCTTCAAATATAACCCTGCGCAGACGGCCTATTTATTGCTCACAATATATTTAGCATTGTAGTCTGAGGTTTTTAACCTTGAAAGACATATGTATGCGAGCATTAATTTCATTTGAATTGTCATAAACAGACTTATTAGTATAAGCCCAGTTGTCTTGTACAGTTGACTTGGATAGTTGCTATACAGCGGCAGCCAAAATAATCTTTGTTTTTGCCAAAATATCACAACTCTTTCTTTCTAAACTTGTATTAATTTGCACACCATTAGGTTATAATACAGTGTATCTATTGAAAATATTATTTGTAACACCTTACTAACTTGTAATATGCAAATAAATTATTTGATTTGAAAGTTTATACAAATACAAGATTATACAAAGTTTTCTTGTCTTGAAGACTGTTTTTCCAATAAAGGAGAACCAAATTTACTTCTTAAAATCGTGATTTACCATTATTGAAATATTTAGTTGGTTATTCTTAACTTTGTAAGTAGGTACCTAAATAAGTAGGTACTCAAAGAAAGTTCACTAAACGTGTCATAGGTATTTTTCAAAAAATGCGACAAGTATGAAGTCGAATCACTTAACTAATTAATAGTCAATCAAATAAGATGATATAATCTCACTATTTAGAAATGATGAATACATTTTACGCACTCAGTTCCGAACAATCCGAACAAAGTGTCAATCTTCATACTTGTACAGACTTGTACTTACGTGAAGCATTTAGTATTTTTCGGGCGGAGGCGATACAATGCACTCATCCTCTGGGGATGAAGATGTCGTCTGGACTCGTCAGTCCGTTCTGACTCTGGAATCAGATCGCCTGTTCGAATATTAATAACATCTATTCGAACTTTGGTCACCACCCACACTTACCGGGACAATTTTGTCCGTAATCATCAAAGAATGCTAAAACACAACTGAAAAACACTGACACGTATTCTAAAACGACACCGTGTGTTAATTTAATACAATCATTAATCGTATTTCCACACTTTTTTTAACTTTGAAAATTTTCCGTCTTTACCGGCAAAAATTTACAAACGCTATGAAGTTGACAGCTAATGCATCCGTCAACGTCACTCTCAGGAGTGCCTCTGCTGGAGGGAAAGAGACAGGTATATAACCATGGACAATTTGGTAAGTTTTTACCCATAGATCACCATGTAAAGGCGGGTTTACAAATAGCTTACTACAAACTCAACACTAGTGTTTCATAATAGCACATAATATATACGTTACACACTCACAAAACAATTGAAAAAAGTGTTCCACACAGCAGCGGCAGCACACATACACACTTTTCATTCATCTGACATTTCACTACAAGTCGAGAGGGAAGGCTTGATAAAACCAACAAGAAAAAAAGAGACAGCTGGTTTTTTGCACTTGCGTGTGAATGTAAACAAACATTATTCTGACCACCAATGACTTTTTCTTTTTCTAACCACCAAATATCAGAATATCAAGAAAAAAAATTGAAATAAATTATTAAATTGGGGTGTATTGCGTACTTACATTATGGTATGAGATCCCTTCTGTTTTATTTACTTTGGTATCATAATTGGTACACTTCCTAAATACACACGATGGCATTTTTTTTTTTTTTTTGTTTCATCAAAGCCTATCGCTCTTCACCATGCGTGACATAAACTAAAGACTAAAGTTCACAATTGTGTCCTATTCAAGTCTTCACAATGCGCGCGCTTATAACATATCTGTTTATTTGAACATCATTGTTTGTATCTTTACTCTTTCCATACAAATGTTAACAGATAGTCTTTTCACTTTTCAGATGATTTCTCATATTTGTCTAAAACGCATGTCGACGTACATCTAGTGTCCTTTCCGCTCAACCGTATTCACTGAAGCTATGCGGAGACAACACGTGTAAATAACGAAATTTTACTGGATGTTTACAAAACGTCTCTTCTCCGCCTCACACGTTTTTACAGGAGTCTCGGGCTTATTTTCGCAATTTGGTGAAAACTGATATTTTTTAGGGTTCCGTACCCAAAGGGTTCCAACGGGACCCTATTACTAAGACTGCGCGGTCCGTCTGTCTGTCTGTATGTTACCAGGCTGTATCTCATGAACCGTGATAGCTAGACAGTTGAAATTTTCACAGTTGACGTATTTCTGTTGCCACTATGACAACAAATACTAAGAACAGAATGAAATAAATATTTAAGAAGGCTCCCATACAACAAATGTGATTTTTGCCGTTTTTTGCGATACTAGTTCGGAAACCTTCGTGCGCGATTCCGACTCGTACTTGTCCGGTTTTTTTTCACTTGCCACGTTCTGGCAACATCGACTTCACCTAAAAAGACTGGTAAACAACCGCCATATTGATGATTTATTTTGGCACATAGGGCTAATGTTGCCACATTACCGAATCCTTAAGAAATGGGATTATAATTCATTGATTTGCCAATCCAGATATGCACACGTGACCTAAAATGTTGTGATTTTCAATTATGGAACTAATCATAGTTCAAGTATTTATTTATAGGTAAATTATTGGACAGTGTTTTAAGTGTTTAACTTCTGGTTGGGCTAGTGTGGTGACTAGCCCAACCAGAAGTTAAACACAGTTTCTAAGAATTATCTAGGAGATTTAAATAAGAAGATAGCAATACTATAGTCCACACTAGAAAGAGAGGTCGGCCCACAGAAAGCGGGATGGAGATACGTAGGTATTTGACTCAAGATTTTGTTCCAAGTGTGGCCTCCATCTTTACCTTATATAATTCATGAAAAAGACCGTAGACAGATAGTTTACTCTGTCTACGAAAAAGACCTACGAAAAAGACCAATGATTGAATGAATGGAATGAACTATTTCAACACTATGACATTGACATTTTGGGTTCGGTATTGCCATTGCCAGAATTGAAAAATTGTCACATTGAATAGTTTTACGACTTTTACGCAGACTTTTTTATTTTACATTTGGGTACCTACATGGAAGTCATGGAACACAAAAAAACAGTAGAAAATCAAAAAATAATCATTGTTGTTGTGGCAAGCTTCTATGAAGTTTAATTAATGTCGACTACAATCGCAGTCTGCTAACAAACACTTTGTCTTTTAAACTTATCGCCAAACTACTGGGCCGCCCTAAAGTTGGCTTACAGATCCGCAAGCCACGGATCGGTGTTGGTTTTAAGAGATTTACTACTGCGCAGCCATTAAAATTGTAGCCAAAAAGAGAAAAGATAGCTATATAACTATTTATTGGCGTTTCGCGTAGGTAGTTAACGAATTTCTATTGATAACAACAAATACGATAATAAACGCTATAATACACCTACCCGATGTTACGATTACGCCAAGGTTAGGCATTATCACGAGACGTCAATTCGCAATCTATGTCATCTGTATATCATGATCAACATGCATGAATCCAGCTATGCGGGCCATGTCGACTGTTGGACACGTGTCCCTTAGCTGGGACAAATCATTTATTAGTTGACAATTGAACGGATAGTCTGTTCGTTTTGTTGGATTGACTTGTTTGTGATATAACAGGGTTACATATACCTTCTTTTAAAGAGATTATTTGGTGGTGCATGTTGTAGTTTATCCGCGACGATTAAGTAGATGGTATTCGATGGTTTCCCCTGATTTTTGCTACGGAAACATTAATGATTGGTAGATTACCTACTCATTGTTTTATGCCTAGGGTATTCTTAATTTTGCAACAAATAATAAAAACTACCCGCCCACTTTGAATTTATTCTGTTTGTAATAGGTTCACAGACAGGGAAGTAAGAAGATACTAACAGTCTGTAGAAACAAAAAAAATACTTAGATCATAAAGGTTGAATTTGAATGATATTCAGGGGCGTAGCTACCAGTGTTATCAGCCCAATGATACGGGGTGCCCGAGCCACAAGGGCCACGACATTAAAATGTTGCTTAAACCTCACATTTTAATAGAATGGATGAATTAAAACCAAAGAGAATATAAAAACTAACTCGTTATGATGACCGTTTAATCCCTGCGTGTGGGTATACTCCAATTTTCTAGCTTCCTTTGCTCGTTCTAAAATAACCATAAATAAAACACATGGTTCCCGATTCAAAAATCCTGACTTAAATAGCTTAAGCTTTCATTGTGTTTTTTATTTTTAAAATATAACTATCCTTTCGAGTTTTGCTGTATTCGGTAAAGGGCCCCACAACAAATTTTGATATGGGGGTTTAGGGGTTCATAGCTACGCCACTGATGATATTATTACTTGTCCATTACCAGCTTATCCTTATCAAGGCAACTGTCCGCTGCACAATTAGTGCCTGCCACATAATGACCTCCTTGACTTGAAATAAAAGAACTACCTACTTCTTTTGGGTTCAATTATGTATAGTTATCAGTGTCAGATTTTTGTTTAATTTAAAGCTAAGATAAAAGAAGCGATAAGATATTTTGCTTCTTCTAAATACAACAGATGCTGCGCCTCAGGTACATTACAAGTTCAAAGATTTGTTTCCTACTCATACTGTAAGCCTATATATAAATCATGCAACTGCTGAGCAAAGGCTTCTCCCAATGACTGGCTTCATCGATCCAGGGTTAATGAGGATCTGTTTTGGTCAGTTGTTTGGTACAGCTTGATACTCCACCTTCGCCGGGCTGTCTCGAAGCCTTCTGGAAGTGTCAGGCTCCACAAAGTGGCCATTTATTGTCCACTGCTCACTGGGAAGCTGAAGCTGACCTGAATTTTATATTTCTGCTACCGCTTCTGTAAGGTGGCTTCAGCGTCAGGTAGGATCACAACTTTGGGTCATGTTTACATCTTTAGATAGGATAGTAGTTACAGCGGATCTTTGTGTCTCTGAAGTTGGCTCTGTCAATTATTGCGCAAGACACAGTTTGTCATCGAGTATACTGCATAGAATAGGCGAGATAGGACGATGTTACAAACGTAAGCGAGTGAAAAGAGACAGAATGCTATCTTCAACATTGACACAAAAAAAGCTTTTTACAAAAATTACAACCGAACTCCAAACAAAAACACAACAAAGTGAAAAATAACTTCAATTTCAGAAGTCGGTATTCCTGTTTTCGTTTCTTCATTTTTTGACACCGACTTCCGAAATTTAAGTTATTTTTCACTTTGTAGTGTTTTTGTTTGGAAGTCGGTTGTAATTTTTGTAAAAAAGTTTTATTATTTTTAAATTTTTAGTTGTGGTAATTGTACCATTTCTTTAGGCTAGCTACCTATAATGCCCAAAGTGAAGCCAGAATATATTAACCCAATAACATGAAACTTAAACAAAACTGTGGAATGGTAGTATACCAGGGTGAACTGTTCACACCTGCGTACTGCATACTACAAAAGTTCTTCATCAGATCTTGATGAAAATTAAATGGGCCCACATGACAAGCACCAGCATCCAAATAAAAAAAGGATCATCAAAATCGGTTCACCCAATAAAAAGTTCTGAGGAAACATATATAAAAAATAAAAATACTGTCGAATTGATAACCTCCTCCTTTTTGCGAAGTCGGTTAAAAATAGCTACTGCGCAGGGTCTTGCAGCCAATTCAGAGACACAAAGATCCGCCGTGAGTGTTATACCTACTTGAACAAATACTTCATTTCAGAGATATCTACAAATCGTAGAATATCTCAGTAATAAAATCTGTGAGTAGGTACGTGCG
Source organism: Orthosia gothica (assembly GCA_949775005.1). Classification (NCBI taxonomy): domain Eukaryota; kingdom Metazoa; phylum Arthropoda; class Insecta; order Lepidoptera; family Noctuidae; genus Orthosia; species Orthosia gothica. Next base: position 2,118,354 of record OX459048.1, on the reverse strand, counting down.
TATGTTTATGACACGCATCCTGTGATGTTGTATCAACAAGCTCGTCTCGGCAGCTCGTTAACGACGTAAAATATCTTTTAATTAGTTTCTACAGCTGACAGCCATCAACTGGTAGTGATTCATATTTATAGATCAAGTAGTTTAACAAGGACTTGCCGCTTGCTGGCTGAGTCTTATGAGCATCGCTAACAAGTTTTTAAAGAATGTCCATGACGTTTCTTGCACGTTTTTCTTCATTAATTCTGTCCGATTACAACACTACGATTCTTGACTTGATATGGCAGCCCAAAAACCCAGATTTAACGCCTGCTTTTTTATTCCCATGGGGCTAAAAAGTTATAAGTTCATAACTCATAGTCACCCAACCGCAAGACAAGCAAGTAAGACGAAATCAAAGCTATTCCAATAATGCCTGGAGCATTATTGGTATAGCTTTGATTTCGTCTGATTCATTTTTTTTGTAAGAAGCTAAATGAGTGTCAGAAAGTGGAGGGTGTGGTGCATTTATTGTTTTTAATAAACTAAATTTAAAAACTACTCTTTATTTTAACAGTAAAGTAAGGTACAATAAAAATCAATTGTTTTCTAATTACGACCGTTGAGCTCTAAGCCATCGCGCGTCTAATTATCAGACACAATAGATACAAAATAGTTTACGCACTAACAGCATGCAAAAGACGCGTCAATAATGTGAATTTTCATGATAATGTATGGTTCCAAAAATAAAATTCAAAAAAATAAATATACGGTTTCCAAAACAAAACACTACAAAGCGAAACATTACTTTCTTTTCGGAAGTCCGTGTCAAAAACAAATAAAAAAATAGGTACGAAAGACACCGACTTACTCGATATGTTTTCCGTTTTAAAATCGATGAACATTTAGAGACATCATTTTCATGCTTGAAATTGAGATTTTAATGTCCAAACGTGGTAATTTTCTGCTGTTCATAGTAAAGTTGCTCTTCATCATCATCCTGTCCTAAGATGTTCCAATTTATTTAGTGCTGGATAACAGTTAAATCATCGCACAGTTCTGTTGACTGGTCAAGATTCCGGTATATCTAGTACGTGCATGCTACGTTCCCAATGACCGATACGTTATCATTACAGCTGCATTGTTGACTCTCGTTATATGTCTGGCTATCTACTGTCGTTACGCGTATCGCCGCCGCTGCTGCGGATGTAAATAGCAGATGAGTATGTACACTGTGCCACTGTATCTAGGTTATATTTGTGTGGCACGGTAGCAGAATCTTAGATACAGGGATGTTTGCGGAATAATACTTATATCTACTTTTTAAGGCCTCTGACCTCTGTAAGTATGAACTAGCATGTTGCCAGCGACTATTTTATATTTTATCATCTAGCCGAGAATTTTATAACTCCTGAAGCATAATTTTCATATCCGATATCTTTCATACCTATCCACTGATTGGTTTTATACTTAGGTGACCCTCAAGCTTGTTGCAGACCAAGAAAGAACTAAACTAATTTTAAACATATCTCGCAAATCTTTTTTTTCCTTTTAGAAATGCTCATGCATACTGCGCTACCACGGGGAGATAGAGCAGTTATGTGGGACTCCAACCCACTAAAACTCCATGGTGTCCTCTAGAACTCACCGCGAACCCGCCGCGGATGTCTGTCACCGGACCCTACTCTGGTAGAGGTACTCCACCTCTCATCACCGGCGCACCAGAACTCATTGCATTGCACGCCGTGACCACCCTGGGGACTAAACCAGCACATGAGCCGCCATGGCACCCTTGGTCCCCCTGTGACCGGGTCAGATCAGTGATCCCGCCACCTACTACTTTTCGGCTGCAGGGAATAGGGAGAGCGGCCAACGCTATACTGACACTCTTCATCCCCTGCGGCCCCACCACGTCCGCCATCAGACGATGGCAATCTCGTACAGGCCGCGGATGGTAGGGGGAGTCGCCCGCCGCGGCCTCCAACCCTCAGCCGCGATGCCTCCATACGACATCGCGTCCCGCCTCAGTTGCGATGTCGCCCATTGTAAATGAGTGGACTTTATGGCAGTAACAGCGAATGGTGTTGCCGTAGCTGAATTATGGACCAAATATTATATAAAAATACCTATGCTCTGTATTTGCCATCAACACGATGAGACGAGAGAGTTTTTAGACTGATTTAAAAATATTAATAACAGTCTCAGTCATCAATAAATTTAGATTATTCCACGCTTTCATGGTATCGCAGCATTCGCAGCTAGAGTTACGATGTTATGTCAACTCAGCCGTTGCGACTGCGGGCTGACAGCTCAACAACGGGTTGTTTATGCAATGCGCACGTTAGCAACCGTTGCAAAACTCTGTGCAGTGATACGGGCGTCGGGCATTTTCTGTCCACGACGGCTTTATCTTGGGCGACCATTTACTTACTTTGACCTTATATGACCGATAAATACATTATGGACGTATATTATGGCTGCTTATATGCATCACATAGGTAGGTATTAGGTCATGATAAGTTTGCGTTCCTTATAGGATTATTTATATCGTCGTTTATCGAATATCCTTTTATGTATTGAACTGCATAGATATTAGATTTTCATAAAAAAATATGCCATTACAAGTTGATTTATTGAATTTAGTTGTTTGATGATAGGATGAATAGCCAAACTGAAAATAACTGGCCCGAGAGGGTTACCTTGTTGGCATCCTACTGCAGATTTCTAAAGATTTTCTTTATATAATAATTTAGAAGGGTGCCTGTAGCACTGCCAAATAAAACCGAAAATTTCAGGCAGTTCCATTTTTATCTCCGCCAACAAAGTGTGTCTGTTAACAGAATTAAAGGCGTTCTTAACGTAAACCTTGAGGATGACCTCACACTTATCAGAATTTAATAAAGTAGAAGGGCATGTACTGCTGTACCGCCAGCCTCACAGCCTCCCCGAGAGCTAAAGCCAAGCTGTGGGGGTTGGAACTTATTTGTGAGCCTTTGGCCGTAGAGTTTCCCCAAAGTAAGTAAGTTGGTCCCGTACAAGCCATCGCAGACGGCATCGTTTATACCGCCGGAGAGTATTAGGTTGGTTAGAGCCGCAAGCTCCTTCAAAAGAGTCTTACCAGCGTTACCGGCACCTGAACATAAAAGATCCTTTAAAAGTTGAGGAGTCAGGCTGTCGAGGCCGCCGGCGGAACCACTTCGAAAGGAGCTCACGGCTGCAATCAACTAGGGAGCTGAAATTTGTTGAAAGAATGAATTCAGATCGGGGGTGTCAGGTGGGTCGGGCTCGGGCAAGGTAGGATCCGTAGGCGCTGGATGTAGGGGCACCACATCACTGCTGAACAACAGCCTGGCCGCTCCCCTAATGTCACCTTCACTTAATTTGGATTCCACATGAGATTCATGAGAACACTAGTCTTTCTGGGAACGCTGGTTAAATATTAGTAAAATTTACTCTAAAATAAAGGTCGAATCGTTGCAATTGTCTTTAATTTGAGTTTTTTTTGTAGCCAAATTTGCCGGGACATGCAGAATCCTAAGGAAAGGTGAGCAGTTCCTCCCAGGCACTTTGTGAGTTCTCCTGGGTTGCAAAACAGACGTACTTTAAGTAATTTCCTTCACTTGAGTCTATCTCGAATTCTCGACTCAATTTGTTACGTTGCCATGGCCAGTGCGTCGCGTCAGTTGGAGGTGAAGAAGTTCCCTTCAATAGGACTATATCCCTAACTCTTGAAATATATACGCAACAAGGCACATGTAATTACAAATCTTACCACTGGTTAAAAAGTAAAAACCAAAAGACGTCTTTAAGACGGTACCCTGACCAAAAAATCGACCATGAGATTCGAGCGTTCCTATTGGTCTAGCGGCACTGGTGGCGCATGAATTACAGTAGTGAATACGCCCAGATTTTAGAATAAAATCTTTATAAAATCGAATTTGGGTCTTTTGAAAAAAATAAATCTACAAAAATGTTCGTTATTAAATTGTCTATCCATTAGTCTTAGTACAAAAAATAATTAATGAACACTTTACGAGGAGATGCATAATATCAATAATTATTTCTCATTTTTATGTTTTTTTGGAAGGAGATTAGTTTAATATATACAACATTTTAAAAAAAACTAAATCTACCATTTTAGAATCAATATTATGTAGAATTTTAATGTATTTTTATTAATTAATATTTCTTTTTAAATAACGAGTAGATAGCTCCTAAAAACAGCACGAAAAACGGCTTGCGCGGCGTTTTGCTCGGGGTACCGCCTTAAAACCAAGCATATAGAAAAAAAACAACAATACCTACAATTTAATTAAATAAACGACTAATTATTTACATATTTAGCATGAATTAAACACGAAATAGAGGAGCGGCTCGGTTATCGTGTACCGTGGTCACAATGGAAACAATTGGTAGAGGAAGTAACGATGTGGTACCAAGGTCGGGTCTCTAATTAATGGGTATAGTCCTCGACAAACTTCTTGGCCGCCCTGAAGTTGGCTACAATGGCTGCGCAGTAGTAAATCTCATACAAAAACAGTACCGTTTCATGCCGCGCGCATCCGGTAAACCAACTTCAGGGCGGCCAAGAAGTTTGGCGAGGACTATACTTATGTATTAGACAAGATATGTTCAGTTTGGTGAGACAAAAAATCTTACTTGCTTACCTACCTACGCATGTTTTTTTTTGTTGATTTTGCTCTCTAGAATCTGTTACAATCACAGACATAAATCTAACTAGATAACGCAAGTCCCCTCCATCTGTACGAAAACAAACCGTGCCACTTTTTCACACCAAAATTTTAACCCAGATTCCTTGGTTAACCTGGTCGATGTCAAGGCCATTGAACTGTAGATATTCCTCAGAAGTTCCTCCATCTGCATGAAAACCAAGCGCGCCAATTTTTCACTAACAATTTAATAACAAATTTACTACAATGAAAGAAAACATTTCCAATGTCTCAGCCAACTTTTTCTATACAGTCTTTACAGCTCAATATGGTATGATTAGGCCTTTTTCTAGATTTCTGTGGCTTTTTCGGTGCCGATAATGCTAAATGAAAAGCTCAAAGTACGATCATTGATCGTAATTTTACTCCGTTTTTTGGCACGCGAAGTGCATACAATCGCGTCATCTAGTTAGATTTATATCTGTGGTTACAATATTGTCCCGTTGGTCCTGTGGTCGCACTTACTAGTGCTACTGTTGAAGGAGTGTTCCTGTGTTGGATTTCCAAGACAGGCAGTGACTATTTCAAGTTTCCACAAAACTGGCTTTTTTGAGCTGTCGTAAAGCCTTGTGAATGTATAATACGGACATCCACGACATGGAGTCTAGACTAGCAAGATACCTTCAGTGAGCTACCAGCTTTAGGTAAAGGTCAGATCACACTTACAAATGCTGAAAGGGATCGTAACCGTATCCTTTCTACTCGCCGTCGTCGAACAGGCGTCAATCTAATGTAAGCACGTAACCAAAGCGGATCAGCAGCTTCGGTACGTCTACTCGGCTACGGGCCTACGGCTAGGCGACGCCGCGCTTACGGCTCGCCAACCGCCTGCTTGACCTGGCTGGCACCAGAGGCCTTAGTGCGAGTTTTTTAACGTACTCACTCTTCGTAACGTAAACGATCTCTTAGGCCTTAGTGCGAGTTTTTTAACGTACTCACTCGTGATAACGTAAAAGATCTCTTATGACAAAATGTAAACAAATAAAAAAACTAAAAAACACGCTTTTTATAGAAAACCGAACTAAAAAATACATACACTATTATTAATCTAAATTTATTGTAATTTTTAATACTATTCTTAATAAATAAAATTTATTTTCTATTTTTTAGTTCGGTTTTCTATAAAAAGCGTGTTTTTTGTATTTTTTAAACTATTATTAATTTTCTACTTTTTAGTTTGGTTTATTTTTATTATTATAGCCTTGTTAGTTAACGGAATCAAGATATTTTGCATACTATTGTCGTGATAATTTAATGGAGATTAATTCTATACTTTCTAAAAATTAATTTAGTGCAATAGAAACGAAAAAAAAACATCAAAATAGGTAAAAAAAAATCCTGTCCGTCATGTATGAAACTCCGGAAACACTGTAACTTGTGAAAAATCAATTATTTGAGTAATTTTTTTTTTTAATTCTTATCGACAATTGTAGGTCACCGAATGCGAATGGCTGATAAATTCAGTGTCGCTTAGTTACAATTAATAAAAAACGAAAACTACAAGACTGTATATATACCCATGTAAAATTAACATGGATGGTGATATATCTATATCTAGAAATATTATGTACATTTATTCTACCAGGGGCGCTTGTGCAGTACCTTCCTAGTATAGAATAGCTGTTTTTTCGATTTTGAACAACTTATTTTTTTTTTTTCAAATTAGTGTATTGTCATCGGTCCTCGATAAATCTACAAAGTTTGAACGAAATCTGGCCGTTTAAAGTGGGTCAAAATCGCGCCCAAAGAAGTCGGTTACAAACATACATACAGGTGAAGCTAATATAAAGCGTGTGAAAAGAGGTTTCTCCTTACCGTCCCCAGGCGGCGCTTACCCAATTTCAATACAAATTGAAGTTTACGTTAACGCGATTGAGCGTGAGTAAAAAACTCGCACTAAGGCCTCAGATTAGCACGGAGAGACATACGCCGTAAGCGCTGGAACTGCTAGTTGACCACGCACCGCACCGCTGAGGTTCGTGAGGGTTCCGAGGCGAGGCGATTACGTTACAATTCCGATAAGTGTGCCTCGCAGTAGGGATTTTCATACAATGAATACTGCAGGGCTCGAGTTGATACGGTGACTATGACCTTTATTCTGACATTAAACATTTTCTTACCAGTCACCACAAGTTTCTGTTGAAAACATTAGTCAGTCAGCGAGTAGCGTATAGGCTAACTTAGCTGGCGCAATAACAAAACTTTAACCTGACATAACAACGGCAATAATGAAAAAACATGCTTTTTCCCATAGACAAGTATGTCGCGGTCAATCCAGTCTACTCGAGGCTAAGTAACGGGACTTGTCTTTCACATGAGTAGGTATAGTTAAATTCAAACTTAATGGCGGTTCGGAGCACGAGGTCAGTCGCTGCGTGGTTGCCAAATGTGACAGCGGAGATGAGGGATGGGCTACTATCATAAATTAAAATAGTAAAGATACGGCCGTCCAAACGTTTGCTTATACGCTTTCACCATACAAGAAACACGGCATTTTGAACGTCTCGCACACACGACCGCTCTCGAACAATGCCGACCGCGTGGCGAGTTCACTACGGTCTAGTATGACCAAATTGTGGCGCCAGAGAACGCACGGCCCACCCTGTCCTCACTATCATATTATTTTAAAAGCTCAGATTACGATCATTTATCGTGACTTTACTCCGTTTTTTGGCACGCGAAGTACATACAGTTGCGTCATCTAGTTAGATGTTTATCTGTGGTACTCGTACCGTGTCATTTGCGGAGCAAATTAAAATAAAAAATATTTTTCATCTTTTGCTTTCAAAGCACACAGCCGCCATTAAGTTTGAATCGAACTATACCTAAGTTTGTGCGACAGTGACGCACACTTGACCGGAATTTTCTCATATCCACGAGTTTATTAACTAAAATAATACCAACTTGCGTAAAACAATGAGTAATGTTATGTACAAGGAGTATTGCCGTCATTCTTGGTTTATAGAGTTATAAGTTAACTGTAAATGGTATGTTTCTATGTATCGGTTCATGGAACTTGCGTGCAGATTTAATTATACAGTTGGTAATATTAATTTATATTGTCCTGTCACTGTGAAGTGAATATTGTATCAGTTGCCTAGTCCTTCACTATACATTGCTGAAAAGTGTATGTATCGGCGGAGCAGTGATGGCACAGTGGTAACGTGGCAGGCGCTTTACTTTGTGTAAATTATTTCATCACCGCAACTGGCATAGAACCAAACATTCGGAGACAAGTGACATCCACCAACCCGCACGGGGCCCACGTGGTGGATTAAGGCCCATTACCTCTCTCACAGAGATAATGCCTGTGTCCCAACAGTGGGCACATAATAAGGTTGATGTTGAATGTATTGGATCATTCTATTTTCACTTTACGTATTTATATCAATGGCGTGTTAATCTTTTTTGCTGTAGATTTTTCCCTGGAAGTCATTTGTCCATGTTTGATAGTCATTATGGTTACGAATAGACAGAAACCAGAAAACCTGACAGCTGAGGGTCTACTACCTCCGTCAACGAAATTACGGGCCCGCCCGAAAGTACTCCAGAACTTCAGAATGAACCTTACTCCGTAATGATAAAACGGTAACGTCTACAACTGTCAAATTGTGTTGTCATTCTCTGAACGAATCTGGGTGTGACTTTTCATAGCTATGTTTGATGAAAATCAGTTTAGCCGTTCTAAAACTATTTGTAAAAGAATGAATTACAATACGAATGTAACCAACTTTTGTCTCTACCGACGATCTAATTATAATTTAGAACATAAAATGAGTTAACTTTGAAGTTATAGATATAAATAACTATCAAAGTATAGTAGTTAGATATATTCTCTCGCAGTCTTTTTTGTAGGTAATGAGTATTTTAATCATGTAGTACATAATTTGTATGTACTCGTATCATCAATAGTTTTCTCAGCGCACGCCAAAGAATGAATTTTCAAAATCGGTTCAGTAGATCTAGAGATTACCTCCTACAACCTCTCTATTGGAAAAATCACATTGGTCGGGGGTTCATTAAATTTTTCAATCAAAACCTTTAATTAATGCATGTCAAAAGTATTTTATGATAATTAAATCGATTAAAATGAGCCGTGTGAACAGAATTACGTTCAAACTCATACACTAGATTTTTCAAGTACATAAGTAGGTGTTAGGTACTTGAAAACATACAATTCGTAGAAGTTACCAGGTATCAAAGGAATGTACCTATCTAGGTAAGTGCTTTTTTGTCAGTAAGCATGTAGGTAATTTACATGTATTATAGTTTAAAGTGACACTTGTGTCTTCTTGAAAACCTTGAGCCCGCTGTCTATGAAATAAGGGCTAATATGTGCTAATATTTAACAGTTTGATTCACTCTTACATAAAATGCTGGCAATGAGATCGACTGATTTTAATTTTGTCACTTCAGTACATTTTATTATCTGTGGTTCAGTAGCAGTCCGCGGGCTTATTGCGTAAGAAACAGCCATCACCAATAATCGCGCGATCAAACGCTATAAGTCATAACTGTCGGTATTACCTACAGTGTAGGTATGGTAGGTCCTACAAAATCGTTTCCTAATCGCTCGCTTTTTGACAAATTCCTAAAAAAACCGCCGAAAACTCTAAAACTTCTGTCTTGAAGAGCAGTTATTGGCCAAAAATCGCTATCGTTTTGCTCTTGCAAGATACGTTAAATAAGTCTGCCGGAGTTTGCAGTTGATGGCAAAGAGGCTCAATACCGATTATATGGGTCTTAACATGGTCTTAACATAAGAGCCCCCCAATCCAAGTTACGACTTCTATTTGTATGGACCACGTAACTTAACGTTCAGATGTGTCATTCCCATACATTGATTCGTTTTCTACTAGCGTTATCGATTGTAGATTGACAACTTGGCTACAGGTGCAGGTGCAAATCTGCCTAACTCTGCTAGTAACCGTAATTTCTCGCATTTCAGGCTAAGTGTGGCATGTCTCTGTCCATACCTACCACAGATTTATTTATTTATTCGCGTGTCAAAAAATGGAGTAAAATTACGTTCAATGATCGTAATTTGAACTTTTCATTTCGGCACCGGAAATCCACCGAAATGTATAAAAATGCCTTAATGAGCTGTAAAGACTGTACAAGTAGAAAAAGTTTGCCGAGGCATTGGAAATGTTTTCTTTCATTGGTAAATAAATTTGTTTTTAAATTGTGTGTGAAAAAGTGGCACGCTTGGTTTTGGCAGATGGAGGGACTTGCGTTTTCTAGTTAGATTTATATCTGTGGTCCATATTAAATGATGAATGGTGATGAAGTTTTTGGCGGGATTTTGTCGAGTGAAGTTCAGTGGCTGTTAATATTATTTGCAAATTATTCCTAGTGGATATTGTGATATATTATTGGTGTAGTTTTATGTCTCAACTGTCTACGCAACTGGACAATTTGTGAAATCATTGACAGAAGCGATCTCGGGATAGTGGAGCGGAGTATTTTATTGTAGTATTGACTGCCTCAGCAAAGCTTACTGGGAAGACTGACTCGATACAATTTGCTGCCAAATACTCCAAAAACATTAGAATCTGTTACATCCGCATTCTAATGCACACTAAATAATATCAGAGCAAAATAATAAAATGGCTAAAAGGTCCTAGCAACCAGGCCATAAAACTTATAGAAAAAAAAAATGGTGATGATGGATTACCAAGATTTGGCAATAAACAAAATTTATTAAAAATTGTTTTGTGCAAGTTACTTCTATAACTCTTCGAGATGTTTTACGAAAGACGAGGATATCATGTAGGTAGGTATATATGGATATACAAGATTAATGCAAGTAGTAGGTAAGGTACCTGCAGATTAAAACAGAACACATTTATTCAACATAGACATAGATAACATAACACCAACAATCACAAAGCAACAACTTCACACAAAAGAATAATGATATAAAAACTTTCTGCAAATTACCTGTTTCTACATTTGAAGACAAGTTCTTTCATGATCCCTCATATCTACCTGGATAAAAAACAATGCCTTCAAGTAAAGTAAGAAGTGTATTGTATAGTGTGCCTGACGGAACAAAGGAGGTCCCACCGTTTGTTCTAGCCAGGTAAACGAGAACTTCCCGGAACGTCGCGATGTGCGCCGGCGCAGGCAAACATCACGACCGACACAAACACTGACGGCTCGGAGTGAAATATTTCACACGTTTAGGATTGGTTTGGATTTAGACTTGAGATACTAGGGCTTTATTTATTTATAAAAAAAAAGCTTTTTAACCATTGAAGAACTGATTAGTAGATTCTTAATTTAAATTTATTAAGGGGAATTTGATTATAGAATCTATACCTATCCATACTTATATAAAATTATAAACTAGCAGAAGAGCTTACAGAATTTTTGAAATCGGTCCAGTAGTTTTTAAGTTTATTCGTTACATACAAAGATACAAGTATTTCCTCTTTATAATATTAGTATTGACTAGCTGACCCCCGCGGCTTCGCTCCCGTCAAAATTATAGCCTATGTTACTCGGGAATAATGTAGCTTTCCATAGGTGAAAGAATTTTTAAAATCGGTCCAGCCATTTCAGATATTAGCCGGAACAAACAGACAGACAGACAGACAGACATGTTATTTTGGTGTATGTACCGTATATATATTCATAAACATGTAGTAAAAAACGGTTATTTCAATAGTACAAACAGACACTCCAATTTTATTATATGTATGTTTAGATATGGCTGAAGTTTTATGCCCTATCTGTGCATAAGATATTTACTATTAGGTTAAAAAAGCGTTAGGTATTAAAAGTTATGAATGAAAATTAAAATTATTGTTGAAATGAATGGTACTTAATTACTACTTATTCTGTCAGCGAATTCGCACGCGTGATAGTTGAAAATTATCTCACGGGTGACGGGATCGTACGTTTTTTTGGCGATCTGGGCCTGCAGTCTCGACATAGCTAACGATCGTTACGTTAAGTAACATTCGTTAACTCTTACCACAAAATAGTAAGTATACAGAAGGGCCACTCCCGCCGTTTGGAAAATTGACAGCTTAACTTGACAGATTCACTAGTGTTCGTGATATTAAATGGATATGTGATGCCCTGTCTACCCTCTAAGGCATGTAGCATGATATGATGTATGTTTAGACGAATCTATGTATTTATGTTTGTAACTTGGGCAACCTACCCTTTTTTTTTAATTCGGATTTAATATAGTAGCAACCCTAGTGAATCTGTCAAGTTTAGCTGTCAATTTTCCAAACGGCGGGAGTGGCCCTTCTGTATACTTACTATTTTGTGGTAAGAGTTAACGTATGTTACTTAACGTAACGATCGTTAGCTATGTCGAGACTGCAGGCCCTGGGTAGACAATTATTGGTACCAACGTAGCTACTACCGCGATAAAACCTGCTGTCCTAATTCAAGCCATGGTCAAGTTGGCACTGGCAGTAGTATGTTTTTCAATTATTTATAATGTTTAAGTATAAGTATTTATTTAATTAATTTTATTATTTTGATTATTTAGACATAATTATATTGTATCTATTACATAAAACTGGTACGTTTAACTTTCAATATTGCACCTACCACTAGTTGTTTCTACATCAACCAAAGGTCGACTGGTAGAAAATGGTCCGCCTCTGTACGATTGTGTGCATGAAGAATTAAATAAATAAATAAATAAACTTATTCAATTAAAATAATATAATGACGTTAAAGTTAATTCAGTTTATAATCCAATAAAAAAAGATTTATGGTTGAGGTTTTACTGTGGTTCAATTCTCGCATAAAAATGGCAAGAAGTATTCTGCAAAGTACGTGAGAGATTTACGTCAGTTTGCACTTTTACATGAAAAAAATAGAACCCTTTTCAAAGACACGGATTTTTAAACCATTGGAATATCACCGTCGTACACTTGCGGACATGAAAAATAACATAACATTATTATTGACACAAAATTATAGTGGCTTATTGAATGGCAGTTTTCCGGTGATACCATACTTAAACATAATAGTATCCTAGATTAAGTACTACAATTGTATAGTGGATATTTTTGTATTTTCTCGTACCAACAGTTTACGCATGAGTGCGTGTAAGAACAGCTGTTGTATTTCCAATACTACAGCTACGTACTTACCTAACGCAACTTTATCGTGACAGTCGTTAACATTACGTCACTTCAATGACGAATTTTTACGATTAGGATAATTTTAGTGCAAAAAAACGACTCAATTGTATTTCCCATTGGACGTCAATTAATTACTGTGACGATTTTATGAGGCATTCTAATTACACAATATTTTGTATGATCAATCATTTAGGTAATTGATAAATAATTGAATTAATTTAATTATTCAATTAGCGAATGATTATGGTTTTGCGGAAAATCATTCAAATTTGTGGATGCAAATGCCACCACAACTAATAGCTTTATTAGAATTAGTGTTAGCTCAAAATGTATGGAAATATACCATATTGGTACCAAACCTATTTTTATTGATTACGGATATGGCTTGTCATTATAAATTATAAGTAGTTTGAACTTGTTTTGTTGAACAAAGATACAACGTCTTTAGCATTCTAAAATAAGTTGAGAAATTGTGTCTAGTTTTATAACAGTGCCATCTATTTTGAGCAAAATAATGAAGCTTGGTTTCACATTACTACACTAGATGGCGCTAGTGGTGGTGATTGTTGCTTTGTGTCCAGTCGAGGATGCTGAACAAAGCAGTTTGTTTTTGTTGTCTTCAAGATTAGTTGAATCATCATTTATAATGAGGAGTTCTTATCGAAATAATACAAAAAATAATGTGGCAGTAAATATATTCAGAAAATATCAACCATGATCTCAGGTATTTATCGATTTTATCAATGTAAAAAAGTTTAATACAAATCAGTACGAATTACTTATGTATATGTATAATATTGTCGACTTTCATTTTGTATACTTAGCCATTATCTTATAATTAATAGTTCATTAAGTTTTATTACAGTTTAGCTTTATTATTGCTTTATACAATATCGTATCGTGTAGCCGTCCACACGTTCTATTTCGTACACGCTAGTCACTTAATTTAGATTAATAATAATTACATATCACAATGAGACGTTCCTTCAACATGATACACTCGCACACAAATAATACAAAATACAAAACGAAGGCACGAGATCTAACTACATCTACGACTACTAGTATAAACATGCCCCAATAACGTTACACCAGTTACGCTAAATGCACGCGCGCCCTACGCGGCGCGACTCAGTCAAAGTGTTGCGTTTGGAAGAGTCATATCACCTATTTGAATTTCGGTAGCGTTAATATGTTTCAAAGCGGTTCTGGAATACAACAAGTGCGGCTCGGCGGAGGTCGTTCCCCGCGCCGGCCGTGGGTAATGGAATGTCGGCGTGCAGCCGCTCCTGGCGCTCTTTGTGCGCGCGCCCCGCCCGGTCCGCGGCGCGGGCAGGTAGCCGCACCACCGCACCGCACGCCGCCGGCCCGCCACGCGGACCGGGCCTTCGATCACTATTAACACGTCACACGGACGACCCAATGTCCACTAGCCGCTTCACACGCCCCGACAGACTACACACTGTCCTTCCCTTCGAACTTCTCGGCCAGCTCGCCCATCAACTCCTTGTAGATGAGGGGGTCGATGTTCTTCCCGAGCTGGTAGAGCACGAACCAGTCCCCGATCTGCAGCTCGCGTGCCACCGTCTCCACCTGCGCCTGTGGGGCGAGACGGCTGCGTGCGCGCAACAGGTATAGGCGCACGCGCGGTCCCGCAACCACAGCCATGCGGTAAATCAGCGAGATTCCACTCAGGATCGACAGGATCATAAACCAGAACCACAGGAACACGTAGATCTTCTCGTTGACGATGTTTAGTGGTAGCACGCACAGGCCGTCGAACTTCTGCACGGTTCCCGAGGGACCGTACTTGTGGAAGGTGCACTTGGTCACTTTTGGGAACACTCTGGCCATCGGGTCCACGCGCTCCTCCGGCTCCATCTCGGTGAAGCTCACCACGTCGCTACCGTACGTGGAGAACTCTCCATCCAGGAAGAAGTCCATGAAGAAAATCTGACCAACGACGTTGATGAAGTTCAACACCTCGCAGATGAAGAAACGGAACGCGTAGAAGTTTTGCGTGTGCAGGTTTGTGTGGAAGTAGTCGACGAGCAACTTCTTGCGACTATCCTTGCACTCATCTCCCACCACAGGGCAGTTGAGGTCGAGCACTAACATCTTGATGCGTCCCCCTTCCCATGTTTTCCACAGGTAACGCGGCACATAAAACAAAATGGCTTGGAAGAACAACACAAAACACACCCACTGGTAGTACTTGTGGTACTTCACCTCGTCCTGGCCGTCCACGTGCGAGGCGACGCCCGCCTGCACCACGTCCTTGCCGACGCGTCCCACCAGCCGGTTGGGGATTGTGAAAGTTGAGTAGATCCAGCAGTACGTGTCCATGACGGCGAGCGGGATCTCGTCGACGATGCAGTCGATGGGGTCGCCGATATATTGCCGCGACGTGACGAGCAGCGAAAACGCGATCAGGATGATCACGGTGGCTTTGTAGTGTAGCCGGAACACATTGTTGTCGATGCACACAGAGTCGAGCTTGAGAAGCCCCTTCACGGAGCCGAAAACGTCAAACATGGCGGTCGTCTAGCCGCGAGCGCGCGGCGCGTCGTACGCGATCGTGTAAAGCAGGGCGTGCGCTTCGCCCTCGCGTCGAGTGCGGAATGCTGAACTGCGGTGGGGCGCAGGCGCACCGTCAGTTGAGGAGGGCGCAGGACAGCGGGGTGAGCGTGCAGCGGGGAGCGCGGGGGGGCCTGGCCCCCCACCTCACCGCACCGCGCAGCCGCAGCACTCAGCAGACTCGCTCGGATCAACGACATGACCCCTTTATTTTGTAGTTTGTACCTCCGTGGCATCATCTGGTAGCAGTGACGCCGTACCCAGGGGCTATGCAATATGCATCTCAGCGTTGTCGGCAAGTGATAATGTTCACGGTGCGCCGCAGTGCCGCTTAATTAAATACATGTCTCCAGATTGCATCACTTAGTTTAGGGGACTGCATGTCCGTGAAATGGTAATCAAGAATGCTAACGGTAAAGGGCGACTCGACGGCACCGCTCATGCAGATTGGTCGCTCGCTCGGGTGAATCATTTAATAACTTAACTGATTGAATGTATGTATCTCGTCACTGTCGAAAAAGTATCATTTTCAGTGATTACTTGATTAGTTACTCTAAAATGTCTTGACAATCATCATAAATAATGTTATTGGTAACATGAGTGTGGGAGGTGGAGGACACTTCGCTGATGACGATATGTCGGTCAGAGGCTAATAGTTCAAGTGTAATTAATGTTATCATTCTGCCAAGATTAATTACTTCATTTGAGACCGTAATATAATGTATAATGATGGTTCTACTAACATAGAAATGAAAGGGCTTCCCTTTTCGCATATCCGGAAAATAGCACGTGATATTTTTAATTGGCCAATTGACTCTTTCAATTCAAATTAACTCTCTAAGTTTATCTCGGACATCACTAGTATCGTGAAACTTTAAGAATCCTAGCTTTTCCATTCAGTGGGACTACAGCAAATAGGCAGGTTGTACAAGACTTAGCACAAAACACATTCAGCGCATTCTCTATGGAAAGTTTGAATATAGAATGTGCAAGCCTTACGAGAGCGTGATGTAAAACACTACACTCGCCAAATTGAATAATGTTGAACATTTCACAGAGAAAATGTTATGTAGGTATGATGTAACGAATAGCAATAATATTTAGTTCAGTAACGTAATATTTAAAAACATTGTCACTTACAATAATTGAATATCTCTCTCGCTACCCATATCATTCCGAATGAGTGTTTACGTGCTCCCACGCACGCGGTTTACTCAAACAACTCGTTTATTTGGGAAAGTAGGTAAAAATATTAACGCTTTCAACTGCAAGTCAGTTTTTAGTGTCCGCCAGTGTAAGTAATTCGACAACCCAGTATTTTTTTAAATTATAACTATTGGAATTTGTTCATCGTTTGTGTTACATAAATTATACTGCCTATCTCTATCGTTTTATTTTTCAAAAACTATTAAAAAAAAATTAGGTCGAAGAAATTGAATGCAATATCTTTGCAATTTTTTTTAAACTAGAGATAATTTTATCTGTGATACTTTATTACTATTATCCGTATATCTGGTTTAAAGTAGCACTACCTACTTATGTCTAGGAATAAACGTGAACAAACTTATAAGTTGAAACAAGTGCAGTTAGAGCTCAGTTGAAAGTCGTTAAAATGTTCCACCCATACCGAATAATTTTAGAAAATACTCATATTAACTGAATTTGTTTTTCAATTGCCACAATAATTATGTCGTTTGATATTATCTTTGCCTTTGTCGAGTGAAGATTTTCAAACGCAATAAAATACCTAATCGTTTGATTTAATTTTTGTAACGCCCGATGGAAATAGTGTTATAAGTCTGAAGTGTATATATGCATTTGTGTTTCTGTCTGTGGCATTATAGCTCCAAAACGTTTGTTTTCTTTGAATGGTGATTTTATCGAGGGTGTCTTAGCTATGTTTGAAGAAATTCGGTTTAGCCGTTCTAAAGTTATGGGCGTTTTACTGTTTGAATCGGTGTGTTCTATTGATTCCAGAGATTACCCAACACGTACGAATAAACTCACAAAATCGGACTCCTTTTATTATTAGTTGATATGGACGATGGACAAAACGGAATCCCAAAATATAAGGGACTCAGGGTTTTTGTTCTTGGCAACCGTAATCGCGTAAACAAAAGGAAAACCTTTTAACGGCTGGCCAAAACTGACAAAGGAGAGGCGTTTTTGTGTTCTTAACTTATTGTTTTTTTAGGAATCCTTAGTAAATAATAGCTATTTGCAAGTAACACCGAAACCATTTCTTATGACCTTATGATAAAATAAAACACATAGCTGTCGATAACAACACCAATTTATTTATAGTTTTGTAGAAAAGTACCTATGACTTTTTCTGGATTCACTTTTGAATAGACTCCTACAAGTCTCAGTATTCCCAGTAGTCAGTATTCTCATTGTTTTAATTTAATTGATTTGTAATTGTTAACTCGATTCTTTTTTTTAATTATAATTTGTATTGTAATTTTGCTTATTTTATAATTATTGTTTTTTTCTTTGTTAAATTTGATTTTTGACATGTGATTTTATTTTTGAAAGTTCTGTGCACATCTGTAATTGACATAGACACTAGAATAAGACACTCGTTCCACTAGAATCCCCTATTTCAATCCCCCAGGGGATCGTACAGCACTCAATGTTCCACTACGATCCCCTATGCAGGGGATTCTATATGTACTAATGAGTTATTTGCCTTTAAAGTCTCTTTTAAATAAAAAAGCCACCTATAAAATAACAATACTTAATACATAGATTTAAAAATCGGTCTACAGAGAGGATTACAATGATGTAAATTAGTTTTTTATAAAATAAGTTAGATGTTGACAAAAAAGTACCAAAAGCGTTGAAGAATTTCGCAAGTTCGACTAGTGCAGCGTCTCGGTGGCGGGTTCGAGTCCTACCTAAGGCGTTCGGTTTTTTCAATGTTTAACTTATTTATGTATTATTTAACGTTATAAACGCAAAATATAAAAAAAAAACCTTTTGTACTTAAAAAACCGGCCAAGTGCGTGTCGGACTCGCGCACGAAGGGTTATACCGTACCATTATCGCAAAAAACGGCAACATTTACACGTTCCTTGCGTGATTACGTCAGAAGTGAGGATATCCGCAGGAGAACCAAAGTTACCGACATAGCCCGAAGAACGGGGCACATTGCTCGCAGAACGGATGGCCGTTGGGGCCGAAAAGTTCTGGAATGGCGACCGCGAACCGGAAGACGATGCGTTGGAAGGCCTCCCACTAAGTGGACCGATGACCTAGGTTTTTAAGTAGAAAAGGTTTTTATTTATATTTTTTGCGTTTATAACGGTAAATAAATGTACTTAAATAAGTTAAAACATTGAAAAAAACCGAACACCTTAGGTGGGACTTGAACCCAACGCCACCGAGACGCTGCACTCGTCGAACTTGCGAAATTCTTCAACGCTTTTGGTACTTTTTTGTCAACATCTAACTTATTTTAGAAAAAACTAATTTACATCATTGTAATCCCCTCTGTAGACCGATTTTTAAATCTATGTATTAATAAGTATTGTTATTTTATAGGTGGCTTTTTTATTTAGAAGAGACTTTAAAGGCAAATAACTCATTAGTACATATAGAATCCCCTGCATAGGGGATCGTAGTGGAACATTGAGTGCTGTACGATCCCCTGGGGGATTGAAATAGGGGATTCTAGTGGAACGAGTGGAATAAGACCCCATAAAATGTAATATGTCCATGTTTGTGTTGTTGATGTGCCTTGAATAAATAAATAAATAAATAAGTCTACTAAATACAACAATATGTGACTACCTACTATAGTAGAATGTACTATTGAATTATTTCACGTAAAAAGTACAGTGGCGAGACAGTGCCCTCGGACGAGTGCTCGGTACATATGAACATTTTGCGAGTGCTCAGTCGAGTGCTAGGCCGAACAGAGTGGCGAGAGAGTCAGTAAAACCACGATTTGTTTGCTAGGCCGAGTACCCACCACCCAGCTTCATTTCGCCGCCCCGCAGCGACCGACTCGCTATCCCGCTAGACACGTATGAACACTCACTCGGCCGTTACTCGCCAGTTCTGTATGCAATGTGTTTCTCTTAAAATCTTTTCTCCTGTGATCCATTTTTGAGAGATCCTACTCGTTCACCAGACTCTCTCGGCCTAGAATCGTTTTAATGTATCGCCACTTGTACTCATTACGTGAAATATACGCATTACGGATAGCCAAAGGGGTACCATGTTACCCAGTTACTGGGTTGTGGAGGTCAGATAGGCATTCGCTCCATGTGAAACACTGGTACTCAGCTGAATCCGGTAAGAATGGAAGCCGACCCCAATGTAGTTGGGAGAAGGCTAAGCTGATTGATTGACTGGGATTTCATAGTATTGGATTGTAGTCACACTTGGCTCACGGCTGATGGAGAAGTATCGAAGAAGAAAACATGTGAACCCAAATAAGTTGGAAAAAAGGCATTGAAGTCAAACAACGTAGATGTGTCGCACGAAATTCTCGAATTTATATTTTATCGCCGATATCCGTAAGATAAGATTGGGTTTCTTGCAAAATGGTCGCTCCAAATGCGACACAGTGAAAGATAAATTTGACTCACAATATTAAATAGAAATGATAAATTTGTTTTCTATAAATATTTTGAATCATTTTGGTAAATAGTATGCGATAAACCGCGGTACTTACTCTGGAAAAATTATACTGTGAAAACTAGGTGAGGTGAACTCGAACCTCGAAGAAGATGTCATATATTATGTCAATCCGCCACATGCCATATTCCATCGGGTACCAGGGATTGACAGCTTACTTCAACCTATGTTTTTGCCAAAGAAAAAAAAAAAAAAAACCTATGTTTTTACGGTGACATTTTTACAGAATACCCCTGTTCTATGGCATAAATGGCATTCCATAGATAATTACGGCTTTTGGCTGTTCTTTCGTCGTCAAACTCGTGAAAATTTGAGATTATGCAGAGCTCAGCTACATCAAACCTTAGCTCGCTTCAGAGTACAGTTCCCGCCAAACTTCTTGGCCACCCTGAAGTTGACTACAATGGCTGCGCAATAGTTAATCTAATACAAAAACAGCAACGTTTCGTGCCTTGCGAATCCGGAAAGCCAACTTCAGGGTGGCCCAGAAGTTTGACGAGAACTATACTATAGCACTGGGGGGTAACCACAAGCTCTTAAAGTAAGGTTATTTTGAGATCGAGTAAGTGACAGATGTATACAAGTCAGATACATCTGTCCCTTACTCGATCTCAAAATAACCTTACTCGAAGAGCTTGTGGTCACCCCCATCTGTGATACTCGTATGTATACATCGCAGGAGCTCTATAGAGTTTAGGAAAGGAGGTTTCTTCTGAGGGAACCTCACGACGACTCACCAGACGCACTATGACTCACCAGAGCAACCCCACCTGACTAAGTCGTTATTGTTCCAGTTATGATTATTTGACCAAGATAATTTACGACAGTTATTTATTAACAACAGATTAAATAATCAGAAACCGCGGTGAATCATTGATATAGTCTGTTAAGACTAATTTGAAACCCCGTACTTATAGTGAATTAGTGATGGGAGTGTTTTTAGTAAATTCGGCAAATATTATTGCATAATTTTTGTAAAAGTTTGAGGGAGTTTTTTCATAACGGGCTACTTAGATTGATTAATAATTTTATTTCTGTGAGTTGGTTTGTACAAACAATTTTACATATCGATCATATTTATTTAAACTAGATGAGGTCGGCGTTTCCTATCTGACTACTCTGAGAAGAAAGGCCGAAACAAAGTCAGGGGTCACAGTCTCTTTTAAAGTCCTGACAAAATCTTGGTTCGATCATGTGAAGACCATGTAGACTGATGTCTGAAATGGTCTTTTGAGGAAAGAACCAGCCAGATTGAGTGGACCTGTCCAGTCAGTGCATGCATTTGTCAATAACCGAGCAGCTCAACACAGAATTTAAGGAGCTCAACGATTCGACGAACAATACCAAATAACGGACATTCGGGCAGGCCTCATAAAATACTCAAAATGCCAGACCATGATTAAAACTAACTAAAAAAAACTAACTATGATTAAAACTAACTAAAGAAAAATTAAAAAAAAAAAAAACAAAAAAAAAATTTCCACATAGTCTTCACTTTCACAATCTCATCTGCCTAGCCTTTTTTCCAACTATATTGGGGTCGGCTGCCAGTCTAACCGGATTCAGCTGAGTACCAGTGTTTTACATGGAGCGACTGACTATCTGACCTCCACAACCCAGTAACTGGGTAACACCCCAACTAGCAAAATACGTGCTTATAACTATCTACAACACTATTTTTTTAACGCTTATAAGATACTTATAGCTTGCTACAACCCTGGATTTGGGCTCATTTATAGGAGTATTTTGTTTCTATAGCAATCGTATAATCAACTTACGGAATGTTATTAACTCCTGTGATGTACTTGTAATAGCATTAGGGAAGTATAACGAGTCCTATAATTATAGACACAAAACCTTAATAAGTATTATAGATTTTATAAACGTCTGATACAAGTTCCTTACCAAACAAATCTTGTTTATAATGTGCTAGTAATGTACTTCGTTGTTGGTTATAAGTGTATTTTCCAAAACTTGTTTAACGTGTTTGTGTAGTGTTTGCTCCGAGAGTGATCATTGATATTAAAAACGTAAGTACAAGATTTATTTATCATAACTGTAAATATTACTATTTATGGTAGCATAGTATGTGAGAATGTGAATATAGGGTGCGAAACCATTGGGCAGCAATATTCAATGTTAAAATATACTATGTTTATATTTATTTTTTTAAAGCGCCTCCAAAAATTGAACGTTACACAATTGTTTTAATAAATTTATAATAATCTAATTTATCTAATATTCACCATATTTAAAAATGATTTTGACTGAGAGCATGTTAAGACTATTATAACCATAATAGCGCTTATTTCAATTTTAATAAGAATTAGTTGCCTCCATGTTAATTTAAATTAGGGTTCCTCATTGAATCATTATAAAACACTGCTACTAATATTGTTTTTTTTAGTTGTTATATTTTCAAGATGGTTGTATTTCTTAATGTCGAATGTTTTTGAAGCAAAAATGATTTACGGCTATTAACGCACATGAAGTGGCCTTGGACTATTACACATTTTGTCTTATCTGAAAAATGCAATAGCTGTGAATTAGATGTTTCTTTAAACAATAATGCACACAATTTATTTCAATAGCAAACAAAAAAAAAAAAAAATTGGTCCATCACCTTTTCTGGTGTCAAATCTGCTCATACAGCGCATATGACCATTTCACAGATGATGAATGCGAGATTTGTACACATTTGTTGCATTATTTTAGGTATCGAAATAAAAGTATTATTTTACTGAAGTAATAACCTCGATATTACATTTATCTATTGTTATTTAGTATTGTATTTGTTAGAATCATAATTATGGGGAATCCCCTGCACGACATCTCAATATTTTGAACACGCGACACGTATGCGCGGCGCGCGCGAAACCATTCAGTTTGCTGCGATTAGGCGATCATGGCGCACGTGTTGCACTAGTGCTAACCGATTAGTGGAACATTACTAATAATTATTTAATGCAAATAGGTGTATTATTGCTTTTTAGGTAAATTGAAATAATATTAGACTGTTTCGTTTTCAGTTAACAAGTTTTGTGAGAGGCTGAGCAGTTTCCGTCTGTCCAACAATCCGATGACCAGCAAGAAGTACACATTTCTGAAGAGGAAATGCTTGATTTGAAAAAGGGATGTTTTCTTTAGTTACATTTTTTATCAAAAATTTTTGGTTAATTAATTTTAGGACATTTGTTATCTATTTGTATTGTGTAACGATTAGTTCTTTCTTTTTGTATTATGTGTGCATTCCAAAGATAAGAGATTTAGTCCCTGTTTCTCAACACTCCATTATCGGGCTGTTAACGTAATCGACGAATAATCACCGGTAATCTGCTGTGATTGGCTGTTGAAAATTAATTCAACCAATCACAGCAGATAACGCGTGCTTGAAAATTTGTCATATTAATTCTGCAATAATTTAACGGTAAGAAACCCGGCCTAATTCTTTTATTTCGACCTTACATTAAACTAGCTTTTTACTCGCGGCTTCGCCTCCATGGCCAACCACGCATTACCCGTTATTTTTCCAGGGTAAAAAGTAGCCTGTGTTACTCCGGAATAATGTAGCTTACTATTATTCCGGAGTAACATACTACCTTTTCCATAGGTGAAAGAATTTTCAAAATCAGTTAAGTATTTTTTTGTGTTTGTCCATTACAGACAATCAAATCTTTCATCTTTATAATATTATTATAGATGTAACACATGTATACAGATAAGTACTGGAAAACTTTTATTGCAATGATAATAAGAATATTGTTTTAAAGTGTGATGTTTCGTAAAAATAGTAAATAGACGTTAAGGAAGACACACAACAGATTTGATTTAAATATTAATTGATTATAGGTATATAATAAGCAATAATATTATTCGTTTAATTGAAAACCAAAACACTTTAGACATCAGTTCTAATATTTTATTTTATTCCATTTAATCTAAATACAAAAGAATCATTATTTTTCAAAGTTATAAATTTAAGGCCCTGAAATGGTTGATGTCTACATTAATTTGGTTTTTAATTTCCTCGAAACTGATCCAAAGAAAATTAATGAGACTGGTTAATTCTAGTAAATGTTTCTATTAGTGTTACCCTCTTACAAATAAACGCAGAATAAAGTTATACCAGGTATAAACCTATGAAAATGTATGGGTATACCTTAGTTATACCTGGGGGGTAACCACAAGCTCTTAAAGTAAGGTTATTTTGAGATCGAGTAAGTGACAGATGTATACAAGTCAGATACATCTGTCCCTTACTCGATCTCAAAATAACCTTACTCTAAGAGCTTGTGGTCACCCCCCAGGTATAACTTTATGCCGCGTTTATTAGTAAGAGGGTATGAGTTTAAACTGTATTTAATTTTGTTATTATGACTACGACTATACTAGGTCAGGCTAGTAGTAAAAAAACATTAGAATGAAACGAGGTAAAACGAATTAAACGACGTATTTTAATTACATTGTGTATTATTTCACATTCTTTTCTATATACTTAATATTCATAATGTATGTAATAATGGTACGAAGAACATCTCCGAGTTGTATATAGTGCAAACAAGTTTACATTTTATGTTTTCTACTTTGCATACTATCTCAGACTTCCGAACATTAGTACTATTACATTTATAAATATTTAAAAATGAGGATTTCAATGGTGTATCGAAAACATCGTTAACATTTCTGAAATGATAACCCTCAATTTCTATTTCGTTAGTTCCAACTTTTAAATATACGGATTTTAGCTCTATAACGTAATTTTCGTCAGTTAGAAACCATTTATTTTCTTCTTTCGTTGATAATATAATATAATATAATATATATATTTTTTAGGAAAGGATGGTGTACATTATTAATCTTCTGATGTTCTGTTTCGATTAGCTGTCTTTCAATCATTCTTCTTGCCACTTGTTGAAGAGTTTTGTTACCGTGCCTGATAGTTTTTTTAATTGAATATAGTTTGTTTTCGAACGGATATGCATTAAAGTTTTGTAAAACACCAAATCTTTTTACTTCGTCTACCACATGAACTAAATTATGAATGTTGCTAGTAATATAATCTCTTCCGTAAAAATGTTTAAAGTTTTCTATAAAATCAATTAATAATCGTTCTGCGATCCTTAGCAGCGGCAAATGTTTATTATTTGAGCAGATTGTGATAGCACAAAACAAATGCAAAAAATGAGTAAATGGTTCAGGTCTTAGCACATGTTTCAAAATTATAAAACTTAAATAATAAAAAAAACATCGATATTCGGAGCCTTTCCAATGAGCCAAAACGTCTACGGACCTCATAGACCTGTGTATTTCCTTCGGCATTTTACAATTCAGTAAAAAGCTGTTCACAGTATCTATATCTCGAACGCACCATTTGGTAAGGTATTTACCCAATTTTCCATCTCGCCATCCTACCAACAACCGCTTCATCACGCCGAGATCTAATAAGTGTAAGGAATCCGACACCGGAAAATCCTCAATCATATCAATGTTTAATTGCAACCATGGTGAGTCTTGTTTGTGGTATTCTTCATATTTTTTACAACGAAAGTCTTCATTGTTTCTTTTAGGACAATTTAAATTAGGAAATGTAACCGTATTTGATTTGTGTGAATATTCACCAACTACAGTGCATTTTAAGCAGCCATGTTTTCCATTAAAATTCGAAACTCCTGGAAGAATGAAAAAAATACGTATTAATGATGGGCGGTGCTCAGTAAAAAATATAGGTACAAAGTTTACCTTTAATCATGGCCCTGGCTGGTGAATCACAAATAAAAGCTCTTATATTAACTTTAATGGTCGTTTCGATGCCTCTTAAAGTGATATTTAACCCATTTTTCTCAAGCTCCTTCATTTCTGCCACAAAGTCCCTCAGGTATTCATTCAGATTAGATGGTTTGCCTTCCCCTGCATAGATTCCTAAAGAAAATAACAAATTAATATTTAACAAATATTCTACTTAAACATTCGATAAATACCAAACGCGTATTGTTTAATATTTACTTACCAATCACAAACGGAGGAAACTGGGGCAGTTCTGAAATATTGCACAGGATAGGCCACAGTTGCTGTCTCGAGCTATTATATACCGGCAGCCCATCAATATTTATATTCAGTGAAATTGTTGTAATATATTCATTTAAATTCAGACCTTTAAACGTATTTTTTAAACATTTTACTAATCCGTTATGCCAATATTTGCCAGGAGCCGAGTCTGTGATATGCACGGCCTCTTTGTAAGTCATTAATACGTGTATTGCCCATGGTCCACCCGCTTAGTTCACCTAGGTGGACTATGGGAAATTATATTTGCCCATAGTTCACCAGAAAGTCCATATGTTTTTGTCGTAGCATTACGAAAGAATAATAGTGATATTAAATGTCAAAGCCAGCGTGAAAATTTTGCAATCTATATAGCTGTACCTCATTATACGTTAGACATTAAAAATAAATAACTGAATTAATTATATAGGCTTGCCTTTTATTTATTTAATAACAATTGATTGCTGTACTAACAGTTTGCACCAAAGCGTACAGCAAGCCAACAACATAAACACTTGTAAACTAAATAACCACCACCGTCAAACATTGTTTTTTTTACCGGACTGCCGAATCAATCAATCATCGCCTCAGGGAACGCGCCCATACCGGTGCCCCGTAAAGGGCCATGGACCGCACGACCCCCGCGTAGAGCCTCCGGGAGGAGGTGTTTGGGCCCTGGCCCGCTCCATTCTGAGAGCCTTACGTCAGAAAAGCCCCACGAAATTCTACCGGCTGTCGAGGACAAGTCCCAGGTACAGAGTCCGTGACCTGGCTTCGATTTGGTGACCTTTTCGGGGAAACCAAAAGTTTTGTCTATGCGATTATGGACGAAGTTATGATGAAATACATTGTGAAGGACGGCACGATTGACATCTGTCGGGCATATCTTCGGCCGGGGGAATCCATTCGTTATATTATCGCCGGTTGTTCTAGTCTAGCTATCAGATACTATTTGCAAAGTCACAACCTAGTAGCAAGGATTATCCATCAGCAACTTGCTCTAAAATACAATCTTGTGAAATCGGAAGTGCCTTACTATAAGTATGAGCCCGACCCAGTTCTCGAAAATGGCAAGGTCACGTTGTATTGGGATCGGTCTATCATCACTGATAGGACTCTTGTTGCCAATAACCCTGAAAAAGTGGTGATAGACCGACTAGAGCGTCGCGCAATGATTGTTGATATAGCGGTCCCCCATGACGAGAACCTCGTGAAGGCTGAGAGAGATAAGAAAAGTAAGTAAATTGATCTGGCTTGCGAAGTTATCGACATGTGGGATGTGAATACAGCAATCATTGTGGCGATAGTCGTGACACCCAATGGCATAATAGCCAAGAGCCTCGACGTACATCTGATGAGGCTCTCGTTGGGCAGCTGGATCAAGGACTTAATCCAGAAAGCGGTACTCCTGGACACGGCGCGTATCGTTAGGAGGTTCCTCTCTCAGAAGCCCTGACCACCGGTAGCTTGGACCCTGTTCCCGATACTGGTGGGCTACTTATTTTTTTATATTTTGAAATGTTTTTTTATTTTATTTATGTGTTTTATAAAAATATTTAAATGTAATAAATAAGAAAACATTTAAATAAAGGTTAATAAGATGACGACGAGAAGATTATCTCAAGTAGCTCCTTCTTGAATTTTCTTCTTCATCGTATCGATGATTCCACAATTATATAAGTTTTGACCAGAACTCATGACAAATTAATGAATGTTGAATGTTGCATAAATAATCAGTGTTCTACGGGAAAAAAAAAATCCCGTGGTCCACCCAGGTGTGCTATGGGCAAAAATAATTGCCCGTGGTACACCCAGGTGAACTATGGGCAAAAATAATTTCCCATAGTCCACCTAGGTGGACTAAGCGGGTGGACCATGGGCAACAAACGCATTAATATACTACGCGCATCTTTTGGAACAATGTTATGTATTCTTTGGTTTAAAATCGTACACAGTTCATTGAGTGCTATATTTGGTATATTAAACTTCACGGCCCAGCATTGTATACTTTTTCTCACTTTCAACTTCAAAGTCACTTTTTACTTCGTAATCGTCTTCTTCTTTTTGATCTCCATCTTCATCTTCAATGTCTGAAGACAACATATTATGAAATGATACTACGGAACCCTCCCTTAGCATATCTTTGTTTACGCTTGATTCAGTGGGTCTACTTTCAAATTCTGGTGTACTGAGCTTTTTTAACTGTCCGAGTCTGTTAACAAGTTTTCTCTTGTACCCACCGCTCCTTTTAAAACGCTTCCATTGACTTAAATCCATTTCAGTATTTTAATAAAGTGCAATGTGTATCAAATATGTCTATGATAATTTTATACTAATAATAAGCTTGGTTAACTAGTTTTAAGCTTATTGCTCTCATAGCGCTCTAATGTAGTGCTTTTGCTTTTATGATAATTCTGATCAAGACTATATTATTACGATCTTATTAAGGTATCCCCTAAGTATGTCATTAATTCTTATATTCTCACTAAATGCTACTACAGGAGCTGAAATTTTACAAAGAACTTTAGTCTTACTACATGCCTTTATGTCTTACAATTGTCTAATAACTTAATCTTGTAGCGAAATATAAACCTTAGTTATAAGACCAAGTGATCTTGAGTAATACAAGACTTAAAACTTAATCCTGTATAGTACTATAAAGCTTAGTTATAAGAACAATTGATCTTGAGTATATCAAAGCTTTTGGATTACTATTATAAGAGTGGTAGTCTTTATCAGTGCTAGTATAAGAGTTTTATTAGTCTTGGCAGTCCTATAATTTTCATTATAGGACTTTTTTGCTAGTTGGGACGGTACCCCTTGGCTAGACTGGTGTCAGATTCCAGGCTTCTGACTACTCGTAACGACTGTCAAAGATCTTCAAATGACAGCCGGGACCAACGGCTTAACGTGCTTTCTGAGGCACGGAGGAAACTCGGTAAGTTGAAATGGTCACCCATCCACGGACCGACCTCGTCAAGCGTTGCTTAACCTTGAAGATCGACCCGTGCGGCTGTTATTATTTATCTTCACCTACCACATTGACACAAAATAGCTACTGCGGACAAAGATCTGGGGGGTAACCACAAGCTCTTAGAGTAAGGTTATTTTGAGATCGAGTAAGTGACAGATGTATACAAGTCAGATACATCTGTCCCTTACTCGATCTCAAAATAACCTTACTCTAAGAGCTTGTGGTCACCCCCCTGTTGTGACTTGTGAGCATTATACAATAAGAGAACAAAGCAGTTAATATGATATGGTTAATTAATCAGGAATGACACAGGATATCGCTCATTAATAACTGGTGACTAATTGTTATTTATTATGATTTTCCTTACAAGATAAGGACTAAGAATTAGTAACGCATGCACTCAGCTTTTGTGTTTAACCACGTGCAATAACTTATCAAGTTATAGAATTTCTTGAAACACGTTGGTATAGAGAGATAAAAAAATAATTCAAAAAATCAAAAAACCCGACTGCTTCAAAAGCGAACTAAAAAGTCGTACACAAGGAAAAAATAATGCTGTGCAGTCGGAGGATACATATTCGCGGGCTGGCTGACCAAAATCTGGTGTATCCTCCGCCTGCACAGCATGATTTTTTCCTTGTTTACGACTTTTTAGTTCGCTTTTGAAGCAGTCGGGTTTTTTGATTTTTTGATTTTTTTTTTTTTATTTATAACTTTTTAGTTAGTTTTTT
Source organism: Orthosia gothica (assembly GCA_949775005.1). NCBI lineage: Eukaryota > Metazoa > Arthropoda > Insecta > Lepidoptera > Noctuidae > Orthosia > Orthosia gothica. The sequence goes on along the minus strand of OX459048.1, from coordinate 2,088,563 downwards.
TTTGAATTAGATACATTTAAACATATATGTGTTCAAATCACCTTTTAAAACCCTTTATTTTGATACCCCACACGATGGGTTTGGGAGAAAAAAAATTTGTGCCCCCACAATATGGCACCCAAAATCCGCCATTTTTCTATTATCCAATTTTAATGTAGCCTATGACACTCGCAGGGTTAAGACGCATCGATTGACGTATGAATCATCAAAATCGGCCAACGCGTTTGGTCTCTGGAACGCCATATAGGAACAAACATACATACATACATACTTACATACATACATACATAGACTGATAAACACATTACCCTCCTTCGGCAGTCGGGTAAAAAGTTGTGAATTTGATTTTCTTCTTTGCTATCAGCGCCATCGTTAAGTGTTAAGTTAGACTGGGCTGCTTACTTATTGCATACTAGCTGTGACACGCGGTTTCGCTCCCTTCAACTGGGTACCTACCTACCCTACCCTACCTACATACATGAATGTTGCGTAACTTTAACCGCTTACGCAACGGAAGCTCTCAAAAAGGAATACGATTCCCGTTTTTGCAACATTTTTCATTTATGCTCCGCTCCTATTGCTCGTAGCGTGATGTTATATAGCCTATAACCTTCCTCAATAAATGGACTATCCAACACAAAAATAATTTTAAAATTCCAGCCAGCAGTTCCTGAGATTAGCGTGTTCAAACAAACAAGCAAACAAACTCTTCAGATTTATAATGTTATATATAAATACTAGCTGACCCGGCAAACTTTGTTTTGCCATAAAAACTCCAAACATTCATCTACCCTACCTACCCTACCCTACCGTACCTATACTACCTACCCTACCCTACCTACCTTACTATCCTATGTCCGTCTCCTGGTTCTAAGCTACCTCCCCACTAATTTTTAGCCAAATCGATTCAGCCGTACTTGAGTTATAAATAGTGTAACTAACACGACTTTCTTTTATATATAGAAGATATTAGTATAGATTTAGCATATTTCTTTACAGGTACCTATCATATTAGTTTACAGGTTTGAAATAGTTATTTATGCTACAAGTGCGGAAGGTAGGTGATTTCCGATGAGTGGCATTTTTATTCACGAGCGAGCGAAGCGAGTTAGTGGATAAATCGACACAAGTCGGAAATCATCTTACGTACGTGTATCATACAAAATTTTACTATGCATTGTGCGAGGAAATAAATAAAATAATAAAATGAAATTAATACAATGGCGGGCATAATCAAGCGCGTTCAGCATATCCACAGAGTTCCTCGGGCATATCTACTGCGCATGTGCGAATAGCTGTCACATCTCAGCGCAATAAGGCACGAGCAAAATATACGTTCTGCCAAACATAAATAATGAATATTTAAAATTAATTTATTGATCAAAATCTAAATCTAGAATAATTAGAAACGCCTAAAATAAAGTATTAGTTTTATTTTACCTTTTATATGAATGATAATCTGTACTTATCTAATTTTTTAAACTTTTCTCAAATAATAAAAACTCTATGCGTCGGGCTGACGTTGGAGTGAAAAATTAAAAAGTACAGGAAATTAAAAAGCACTAGTGAAAAAAAGTGACACTTTCCGCACAGTTTGGCTGCTTGGAAAACCGCTCTTTTCGAGGACATGCATTGTAAAGTCTCTTATGATCTAATTTAGGGGCTTGTAGCCATACCTACAACTCGTAAAGTCATAACAGCCAGACATCGCGCAAACGCCATCTTGGACCAAAATTGAAGTTCCATGTTCCTGTATTTTCTTACGTTAAGTTTTCTCATGATGGTCTTTCTCAAAATCTTCAGATGAAAATGTGGTTTATCAAGTAGGCAGGCAGAGAGCCCGGCGATGTACCTTAACAGCCGTTGCCGAAAGGAAGTTCCGTGATGGTCTTTTTAAGAGGAAATATGGGCAGAGAGCGCCGACTGAATTTCCTAAGTAAAAAGTCATAATTCGAGGTTTGGCTCTCGTCTATTTCCTCCTCCAATATTGGACCAATTTAAAAGATATTCCATAAACTGGTGAAGTAAGATATATACTATGTCCCTATGTTTTCCTTTTTCATTTATATTTGTCAAATTTGTACACTAAGCCTCTGTTGACAGCGCAATTTTGAGCATTTTTCAGGGTTCTAGTGCTTCTAAAGATGATGTATCATCAAAATGGAAAACATAGGGACATAGTATAATATATCTTTCATTTTCAATTTATGGAACATTCATCTCGTATGTGATTGGTCGATTTGATAGCGTTCAAGCCCTTCGCCTTGGCGTATTCACCTGCGCAATTCGGCTGCTGGTATTTTTACCCTAGTTAGCTAGCTAGGTTGCCTTTGAAGGTTTCAAAACGAAGACAGAGAGAGAGGAATAATTCCGTTTCCACAATATTTTATCATATTTGTGTGTGGACTTTACACTTAATAAGTAGGTACATTTTATCAGAGACTTGTCGTGTTCGAAGTCAATCAACAGATAATAATTCTCGGAAGAAAGCGCACATCTCAAAGATAACATAGTTGGCGTATCGATTGATATCTAGACCACAGATAATATAATACTTGCATTCTAGACCCATTGTAAACTGTGCCTGTCGAGAGAATTGGCTTGACAATATGACGTTATAGTTTTAGTACTTACTTGGTACTTACCTTATATTTCTCCTTAAATAACTTGCTTTTGATAAAGGAGACCACGATAAAAGTCTCTAATCCAAACATGGGCTATCTATGTGCCAAGTTTCACCTTCTTCGTGGACCAATGACGAGTGACTGATTAATTACGAGTGAATGATGATGAAGATGAAGAACAAGGTATACTTAATATTAGAGGGATCTTTATTTTTTGCTTATTCATACATCATAATTCATTTGCCGCACCTACTCCTCAATCAGTCAAATTGGACACACATGTATAGATATATACCCGCTAAAGAAAATAAAGACTTCATCATCAACATTTCAGCCGAACGAAATATGGAGGTAGGCCTTCTCTAAGCGTCGCCACATCGCCTGAACCTGTGCTTCTGGCATCCAGCAGATTCCAGCATTTCCCGCGAATATATTCCGATGACGGAGGAGAAAAACAGAATGTAAATAATATTTGCCTAATGTTCTCGTTGTCTAGAATAAAATATAGTCGGTGAGTAAAGTTTTTACCTAGAAAAGACTTATTTAAGGTTACACTAGTCGATCATTCTTCCATACACACGTAGTTTGGCGAATACTACACTGTTTGACGATGCACGTTCATAATAAAAAAACAATATATCAATTTGTCTCATCATTATCTAGCCCTGTATGGAACCAAAAAAGTAAAAACAATTTTTTTTATTGTTATGAGCGTCGAAAGTTTCATATTTCAACACAAATTTTTACGCATCTTTGAATGGAAATAAATGCCATAAGAAGAAGGAAAATTGCAAAACGGCCTCCATACAGGGATAGATTAGTAGTTCAACAATGCAAATAATTTCTGGTCTGTTTATAAAATATCGCGCGCTCGTTTTCGTTCTAAATCCTAATCCATTTCGCTACAAACTTGCAAAAGTGCTAATTCGTACGCGAACTAGCTTCTTACTGCTCATCACAGTATCTATCTCTTTCGCACGTGTTGTCGGATGAGATAGCATGCATTTCGACTAGGGTAACAATAATCTCTGTATACCGTGTACCCTTAGGTACCAAATTTTATGTTATCGGCTCAGTACTTAGAGGACAAAGAAACAGGGCTGCCTCGATTAATACAAAAGTAAACCCATTGTGGGCGATAATATCGATAAACGAACGTTAACTGTTAACACAATCCGAGTTGTGTAAATGACTTCAATATTACTTACCAACAGTACTTAGAGCATACGATAGCACAGTACCCAGAAAGAAGTATGTATTCCTCGGATACTGTTTTTTTTCTTGTCTATAGGCTAGCGCTTGTCTATAACACCTAATGGTAAGCGATAATGTGGTCGACGGTGAAACACGCTTGCTGAGAAGCTAATATCATAGACTAATATATAATAGATTGCTAATATTTATCCTGTGCTAGAAGTGACCTATTCAGTCTTGACTTAAATACTAGGAGTATTTAAGTCAAGACTGATTGCAGCTATCGGGAAATTCCACTAATTAGCTGTGCACAATGAAAGTATTATGTAAGTATAAAGTATTTATCGTATCACTCATATCAAATCATGCATCTAGATTATATTTTATTTTGCTACCCACGTCCGTGGTTCGCTTCGAGGTGCCAACTGAAAGCGCTGGGTGTTTGATGCCCAGCAAAAGCTGAATTGGTACCCCTTTCGCTATGGACACGTTCAGTGCAATAGGTATGTTTCCTGGGTAGAAAAATGATAATTCGATTTAGTCCATCAGAGATTATCAAATAATTTTGGACACGTATTTTTTGCTTTACCAAATCAATAAAAATTTACAAAGTTAAAGCGCATCAAAGTTCAGGAGTGGGGGCTTGTGACGTCACTAAGGCAGTGTAAAGTTTACTAGCGGTGTGACGTAACAAGATATTTCAACGCATTATATCGTCGTCACTTTATGTTGACGTGTCAAAAGAAAAATATTACAAATATTTTTAGTAGGACTAAAAACTAATTTTGAGTCAACTACCCTATTTGTCTTTGCACTTTTTATTCGTCTTTTAGTCCATGGTTGTTGCTGTTGTGTTGTGCCTGTCTCGAATATATATACGATATACCAGAAGACAGGAGGAACTGACCCTACGCAGCGATGGTGTATTCCTCAACCCAAGTGAATCGGCCGCCCTACTCGCAGATACGTTCTACCCCGAAGATAGAGTAGACCAGGACAACGCTGACCACAGGCGAATTAGAGAAGCAGCCAGTCGAGTAAATGAGTGGGTTCATGATGAATATCATGACCCGCCATTTACCGCGCTGGAGCTGAAGACCGCCGTGGCAGGTTTCAATCCCAAAAAGGCACCAGGAGGGGATGGACTGACGTCTGATATCTGCAGTCGAGCGATCCACCAGGACCTGGATGCGTTCCTTGCCCTCTACAATAAGTGCCTTGAATTGGCACACTTCCCGAACATCTGGAAGGAGGCCACAGTCGTGGTTCTCAGAAAGCTGGGCAAGGACGATTACCTAAACCCCAAGGCATACAGACCAATAGGTCTACTGCCGGTTCTGGGGAAGATCCTGGAGAGGATGGTAGTAGCGCGTTTAAAATGGCAGCTTGTACCGCGGTTTAGTACTCGCCAGTTTGGTTTTATGCCCCAAAGAAGCACTGAGGACGCCCTCTATAAGCTAGTCAAGCACGTACAGGACAAGTTGAGGCTGAAGAAGCTAATTGTCCTGGTGTCACTGGATATAGAGGGGGCCTTCGATAGTGCTTGGTGGCCAGCCATCAAGGTCAGACTGGCTGAGGAAAAGTGCCCGGTGAACATAAGAAGGCTGCTAGATAGCTATCTCGACAGTAGGAAAGTCAAGGTTCGTTACGCTGAGGAGGAATGCACGCGAGTGACTAGCAAGGGCTGTGTTCAAGGGTCAATAGGTGGTCCCATCCTGTGGAATCTCATTCTAGACCCACTATTGCAGGAATTGGAACAGCGCGGAATCTTCGGGCAGGCGTTCGCCGATGATATCGTCTTAGTTCTGGATGGGGACTCAGCGACCGAAGTTTCAACATCTGCCAATGCAGCCCTCGCCCATGTTCAGAGTTGGGGCGTCAGAAACAAGCTGAGGTTCGCACCGCACAAAACCTGTGCGATGGTCGTAACCAACAAGCGCAAGTATGATACCCCAAGGCTGAGCATGGCCGGGGTCGACATTGCTATGGTTAAGAAGATGAAGTTGTTGGGTCTAACCATAGACGAGAAGCTCACCTTCAACGAGCACACCGCGAACGTCTGCAAGAGGGCAGCTAACATTTATAAAAAGCTGTCCCGCGCCGCTAAAGTGAGTTGGGGATTGGACGCACAGATCATACACACAATCTACACTGCGATGATTGAGCCCATAATAACGTACGCGGCCGCAGCCTGGGCTCCCGCTACGAAGAAGCTGGGAATACGGAAGAAGCTAGGTTCGGTCCAACGAGGATTCGTCCAGAAGATCTGTAAATCTTACCGTACTGTCTCCCTGAACTCGGCACTGGTACTGTCCGGAATACTACCTCTAGATCTGCGCATACAGGAGGCAGCCGCCCTGTATGAAGCGAGGAGAGGGCCATCCCGGTTTGTGCCAGGAGATAGGGAGATCGAAAGTGCTGTAGAGTTTGCAGAGGCTCCTCATCCAGCTACACAAATGCCCCTGGAGTTCATGTGCCTGGCAGACCAACAGTTGCTAGATAGCAACAATGTGCAGGCGGTGCGTATCTTCACCGACGGCAGCAAGATTGAGGGGAAGGTCGGAGCCGCATTATCCATTTGGGATAATGATGGCGAAGTCCGGAATCTCAAACTTAGCTTAGCCGCGTACTGCACCGTCTACCAGGCAGAACTCCTGGCCATCTGCAAAGCGACGGACGTGATCCTCACGCGGCAAGAGACGAGCTATGGCTTGTACAGTGACTCAATGTCAGCATTGCAGACGCTTGCAAGCCATGGCTCTCTCCATCCTCTGGCGGTTCAAGCGCGCGCCAATTTGGCTCAAGCGCGCGCCAATTTGGCTCAAGCCCTGCGCCAGAGCAAAGTTGTGTCTTTGTTCTGGATCAAGGCCCACGCGGGCCTGCCGGGGAATGAGCGAGCAGACGAGCTGGCAAAGAAGGCAGCATTGTCGTTGCGGAGGAAGCCGGACTACGACCAATGTCCGGTGTCATTTATCAAGCGACAGATCCGTTTGGAATCGCTTGATGAATGGAACCGAAGATATGTGTCGGGCGAGACAGCCTCTGTGACGAAGATGTTTCTTCCGGATGCCATAGCGGCTTTCCGTATTATAAAACAGGTGCGGTCCACAGGCGTTCTCACGCAGATTTTGACGGGGCACGGCGGGTTCTCTGAATACTTGAATCGCTTCAAGTGTAAGGAGAGCCCATCGTGCGTCTGCGATCCAGGCGTGGCAGAGACTGTCCAGCACATACTTGTAGATTGTCCGTTATTTATCAGGGAACGCTACCAACTCGAATGTGAGCTGGACAACAGACTGACGAAGGAGAGCCTGCATGGGCTCATGACTAAGCAACACAGGGAAAAGTTCCTAGTGTACTGTGTTAATGTGGCCTCCACCGTCATCGCACGAAACCGAAGCTGAAGCGGCACTATGCTTCACTAGTATTATAAGAATATTTTGTAAGAAGCATAGAATAGCACGCACAAAACTGCAATGATGAACTGTGCACTGGGGTAGTACCTAAGAAAACAGATTGTCTGTATGGTGAAAAGCACTGTTGTGCTTCTCATCCCTATTTGTAAGGCACTATTAATAAAATTTTGATCTTTTCCCCTGTGATATATTTTCTGACTGTGATAAATAGCACTTTTGCATATTGTATTTATAAACAGCACTTCTCGCACATTTGTAATTTTCTGTAACCTTGTATATTAGCACTTTTTGTCTTTTGACCCAAATTTTAAATAAATAAAGCTGCCTTTACATAATTAAAGAAAGTGGGAGTCCCACCCACCGTATACAAGAGATGTAAGCAAGAAGAACAATTAGTATGAAGAATGAAAGTACGAGAGGCATGAAAGAGGAATGTAATGAAAGGATTTGCACAGAATAGGCGCCAACTTTGTTGAGCGGGATTGGTATTATAAAAAAAAAAAAAAAAAAAAAAAAAAAACCCTACCCTACCTACCTACCTACACTACACTACTCTACCTACCTACCCTACCTACCTACCCTACCCTACCCTACCCTACCCTACCCTACCCTAACCTACCCTACCCTACCCTACCCTACCCTAACCTACCCTACCCTACCTACACTACACTACTCTACCTACCTACCCTATCTACCTACCTACCCTACCCTACCCTACCCGACCCTACACTACCCTACCCTACCCTACACTACCCTACCCTACGCTACACTACCCTATCCTACACTACTCTACCCAACATTACCCTACACTACCCTACCCTACACTACCCTACCCTACCCTACCCTACCCTACCCTACGCTACCCTACCCTACCCTACCCTACCCTACCTACCTACCTACCTACACTACACTACTCTACCTACCTACCCTATCCAACCAAACATTTTTTTTTTTTTTTTTTTTTTTAAACCTTCCCTGTATTCTGTCGAACATAACAAAAAAAGAATTATTCAAATCGGTCCAGCCGTTCTCGAGTTTTAGCGAGACTAACGAACAGCAATTGATTTTTATATTTATAGATAAATCAATCTGTCTAACCTGCGCAACTATGTTGAGTTTGGCTTCCAGTCTAACTGGATGTCGTTCCAGTATTTTGCCGCGACTGTCTATCTGACTTCCACAACCTGGGTCAACACCATACTCCTTGGCAAGACAGGTGATAAATTTTAAGGCATCTAAGTTTCAAAGATCTACAAATGACATATTCACAGACATTCCGAGGCACGAAGATATCTCGGTATGCTCATCCACGGACTTGGGCAAGCGTGGCTTAACCTAGAAGTTGTGCAGCTGCTATTATAAAGCCACAAGCTAAAAATATTGAAGGTTACTGTATATCACCTAATCTCACCCAATCACCCAATATGGTCCAATGTCAGGACGTTTCACATCGTTCATCATCATTTCCCCCATTGCCTTCTACTAATATGGGGCTGTTATGACCTTTCTTCCGTCCTTAAAATTTTCTTGTCTTTTGCTACATCTGGCCATCTGGATAGGAGTTTAATTCGTCACGTATCTCCTTCTGGTCAGTTCTAGGCCTACCGCGTCACGAGGTCCTGTTGTTCGTCATCCAAGAATCTAATCAATTGTAGTTATCTCAATTTATTTGAAAGTCAGCAGCAAGTATCTTTTCTTCCATATTTTCTTTCAGTCGTTATCTAAGTAGTCATTATTTTCCTAGACATATCATGATTCACTCTTCTCTTAAAACCATTCACTTTCACGTCTGAATAAGAACCCTTTGATTTTATTTCCTCATATAGGCGTCAAAATCCACGTTAATTTGTATAAATAAGAACCCTTTGATTTTATTTCCTCTTGTGGGCATCAATCAACATTCACGTTCATTTGTATAAATAAGATCCCTTTGATTTTTACTTCAGTGTTGTGTGTGACGTCGGTCTTCATTATCCTCCTGCTCTTTCTTCCGAACTTCTTTATCAGTCTTCATTTCTGTAAGTCCCCTTTATAACCATTCCACCTATATTACAATTCACCCATCGTTTTGGTCTTCTCCTCCTCTTATCGCCATCCTCATTAATTTTTAATATCCATTGTGGCGAAGGTTCATTGTTCTTCTCACAAATTTTACCTTATTTAGTAATAACAATGAAAGCCACACTCGTTCCTTTTAGGTATAAATCCACGTTAACAATTGATTAGAAAAATAACCATTACAATAATAAATGACGCCATAAATTATTGATTGACGCATAACAATATATGGATTTCAGGAGGACAATATAGGTCCCAAACAGAAAATGTTTACCTGCATCGTATTCGTTTATGACTCAAGTATCTGCAAGCTTAGGTTTCTCTGACCACAAATCCTACGTGACCGCTGTCAGATCGGTTTTGCCAATATTTTTCGTTTTCATTCATGTGCGATGATACTCGTATTTAATTACCAACTAAGGACTTACATAGATTTAAATAACAGTTTTATTTTATTATAGGTGTGCTTGGGTTATTTTTATGGGCATCTACGTTTTGTGGTATTCAAGCTTGTTGGTTTTCCTTTTAGAGACATTATCTTTTCTGTGGTTCATGCATTCCCAATTATAAAGAAGAGCCGTGTACTTTAAGAACGTAATTCTCATAATATTTCAACAATTTTCATGCTATTATGAGAAGGCTCCTTAAGTCCTTTGACAGCTAATAGATGCTGCATCCGCACGTCGAAAGAAATAAAAAAAATGATTTGAAATTTTCTCGTTCAATCCATCCAATCATCATTTCAATGCCTTCCTAAGTTCCTAACTATACCTTACAAAACACCAACATCTTGAAAACCAAATAAGCAAACAAACCAAGTCTCAGACATGGCACAGTCTCTAAATAAACATGACATAGCAACAACTGACAAGACGTCTATACATCTTAGGTTATTCTTAGCGGTTAGCGTTAGCGGCGAAGCCTCCTGACTCCTAAACCCGTTTCCATATCTATCTACCTTAGCCACATTAGCATGCACGCCGGTATTCTGCTTTTTACTGACAACACAAAGAAATGTCGCCTCTCTGAATAATAAGTGCATGTTCGTAAAAAACGCTTTTTCTACGTGACTTTCAAGCTCAAGTTAGCTCTTAGCTGTAAGGTGCAAAACTGTTCTAGATTGTTTCAATACAATAGACCTTTTGTGTGCTTTGTTGACTCATATTAGTGTATTTGGGTTTCAGATTATTCATGTTTTTCGAGTGCTTAGTCAGCTCTTGCACTATCGGTTTTAGGGTTAGCTATAGATCTAACTGATTCTGTCTCATCATTCTCTTTTCTTTAAACCAAAGTTTTTAAGGATAGCGCACCAAGAATTTATTTTTCTTTACCTCCTTATCTAACTAAGCATTCACTAGTCACTCACTTTTTAGCTACGTATTTTATTTTCTGATTAAAGTCATTATATCCAAGCTTTATATTTAACTGTTAATTAAGGTCTTGTTTGATTGCTTTTCCTCAAAAGTTCTTTCTATTTTATCATCTATGCCCTACAAACCTCATATCTTCGTCAGACATTCAGAATTGACTCTCATAAATTTTGAAGCTCTTTGAAAATTTTCAGCATTTGTAGAATAATCAAAATCGTGTGTCCTTTTACGACATTCCACGTGTAATCTTTGAAGACCTTCAATAACAGTAGTTGCCTCACTCCATTCATATCAAGCATCAGTTGTTTATCACACAGACCTGCCATTTATGACTCTCGATTGGCATAAGAAGGTATTAACTTGTCTAAACTGTACTATGCTTACGACTTTATCTTAGTCCTCGTAAATTCTAGTTGGCAATATATACGGTTAATCCTCGAATATATTGCTTTTATCAACATTCACTGTTTTGAGCGGTGGATGGTTTATGTTAGGCGGTGTACTTGATCTGGTTAGAAATGGATTTTGTTGGTAAAGGTAATTTCATCATCGTCATCAACAACCGTTGATAGATGTTCAGTGCTGAACATAGGTATCTCCAAGTCAATCTCGCATCCTGCAATCTCGGCCAGGTCATCGGTCCACATAATAGACATTTACTTACGGTCAGTTCACCATCCTTCCGCCTTTGTTCTTTTGGTCTGGATGGCATGCCTTTTTCTTCTTTATACTTTAATCTTGATCAACCATCATCTTAGTATTCACCTTCATTCTATATGTTCCGATAAATAACATCAATAGTTTCTTAGATTTTACCTGCTCTAACCTACCTAGTCGACTAGGTACATTATTACTTAAAACTTTTCTCATCAAAACAACAGCATCATTCTTTCGCTTCATATATGTCTATTTACAGGCAAGTCAATATGCCAAGTACCTTACATATAAACTATGTAAACATGTTAATTTATTAGGTTAGTTGTAGATGATTTTCGAAAGAAATAAACTTTTGTTTTTGTATTTGGCATAGGTATAGTGATAGTTACTAGACCGCAAAGTAAATAATAGGTTTTAGTAGTATGTGGCTACAATAACATGAATGAATGATTTCAATAAATTCTTAACGACTTATGAATGATTTCATTATACCACTGGGACTTTCCCTCACCCAAGGCATTGGCTGTGTTTTTCCTTTTAAGTTTAATTTAAGTTTGCTTAAAAGAATAGGTAGATAACTGGGGATGAACTGAAGCATATTTTGAATAGAAAGAAAGAAAGAAGAGTCTTGAAAAAAATCTGGGAGATTTTTTTTTTTACTTGTAGTTATGTTTTAGTTAGCAATTTGTGCAAATGTTATTAAAAGTGTTATGAATATAAATGTGGATGGATGGAGACGGAGAAATAAGATGGATTGTGTGAGGAGTGATATGAAAGAAAAGGGAGTCAGTGATAGCTTGACATTTGACAGAGGAGAATGGAAAAAGAAAACGTATCGCACGGTCCCCATGTAACATAGAACAGGGGCACGAAGATGATGATGATGTGGCTAGGTATCAATTAAAATTAGAGAAGTTAGTAGATGATGAAGAAGATGTTGTTGTTCGAAATACTGTTTAAAATTAAATTGTTATTGAAAGGAAAAATTGGCTTTAATACTTAGGTAAGCAACTTTTGAATCAGGTGATAAAACTGGTACAAAATAATAATATAGATGATGGATTATTACGTAGATAACTATTGTTAAGAGTTTGTAAATACCTGTTATTATTTATTTACCTCATTTGAATTTTACAGTAATTAAATTGAAAATCCCGAATGCGTAACTGAGAGTGATGCATTTTTGTTGTTTTTCCTCAAGGTGTATGTAGGTCTTGACATCCAGGTATTACCTATACCTAATGGAGTAATGCTACAACAAACATTCGACAAAGCAAAAATGGTAAATAACAATAAGTCTGATAAGTTTTATTATGATGGTAGCTTTACTACAGCCGATATAAATTAGGAGAAACGGAAAAAATTACGTGAAGACATGGATATAAGAGTACGGAAAGACAAAAGAATAGATAGATGGACTGTGTGATAGGTGTTTTATATAGCTAGAAAATGAGAGAAAGCGAGGGGAAGGGAAAAGGAGACATGGGTAGAAAAATAAGACATGTTGCACCGACTCCAAATAAATTAGGATTAAGTAAAGAGAATGTTGTTGATGTACCTTCGTACCTTACTATCCATGCTTGCAAATTATATTTTAAAATCATGACACGAACACACGATTGGATACCTAAAAAAAGATTGCCCTTGCAAAAATGGAAATGAGGAAGAGCTTGGTATTAGGTATAATCAAACTCCAAATAATTTCCCAAGTCCGCAACATCCTTACCTACTTAGTTAAATTGTATGTTTATCCTGCCCAAGAGTCATGTGACTGATAGTTCGGAGTGGGTTATACCGGTTTATTGCTTTGTAAGTGATTTATAATAGTTCTAAGTATTCATTTACCTGTTTGTTTTACCAGCCAATGTTTTTGACCTAGTCATCAGCTTCCTGTCCTAGCCCTATGTTTTACTTGTGGTCGATGCAATACGTTTCCTTCTTCCTTTCTCCCTTTTCAACCGCCACCCTATCATTTACTCCGTTTTCTACCAAATTATTCTTTAAACAATTTTGAAAGCAATATTTTCAATTCAATTAATTTTCTAGAGTTTGGGCAATTGGTGAGTTAGGAAACGTTATACAGATTTTTGAAAGACGATATGGAGGCATGAAAGAAGAAGACATATTGCGCAGACCAATAAGAAAGCAAGACGGCCATAGGATGATAAATTGACAGAATTGATGATAATGAATATCGAATAGGATATGAACTGACGAGTTACGATAGGCTTAATATATTCTACTGTATCGTAAACAAATAAGTAGTTAATGAAATTGCTTGTGTATCATTATGTTCAGATCTTTATCACAACCGATATTGTTAGGTAGGTAATTGTGTGTCAGCAGGTGTGCCGAATTTTCATGAAGGTCACGCGCTACTTCCTTCAGAGTAAATTCGGTATATATTTCTAATATCTAATCGAATCATCAGTTAAGATTCTTGTTAAAAGTTCACCATGACTATATCATATATCATACTGCATGCGATTGCACACGCACCCATGTTTTTATCAATGTTCTACTTTGCGCCAATAACCGTTATTTTTACTGTTGATTAGTTAATCATTTTCATGATATTACATAGTTCATTATTATTTTATCCGTTTTGATAAGCTTATCACTGGATCGCCGCACCTTTCTCAATAATCGCCCGTATTTTCGATAACCTTGCTGAAAAGGTGTGGCTTTGTATTAGAGTGGAATTGTTTAATTGATATCTCCGTTTGTAGAATTAGTGATTAGTGAATGATTGTCGCTTTGTCGCTAATAGTTATTTTCCCTCGGGTTGCAGTTATATTGAAAGGCTTTTTGCAACATTCGTGTCATTGTGATAGCCTGAATGCATTTAATGTGTACGATTTTTGATAAATGTGATTACAATTTCAACGGCTTTTCATTTCCTACTTCAAATGGTAGACAGACTGATAGTCTATTTTAACAGAATACTTATTTAAAAATATCCCTATGAGTACGCTCTTAACCCCGATCTTGTCTGATGGTGAAGTAATGGATCATAAGATTATCAAGGGAACGAGCGAGCCACCTTGCTTTGAAGATTTTGCTAGACTCGAAATTCGTTTAAAAAAAATGCTGGTTATCTAAGTGCTAACATAATCAATTAACCATGTACCAACCAAAGGACTAGGCGGTAGATGACCTTAGATGGTCAGCAGTCCTATTATGTGCAAAGCAAAAAAGTTGCTCAGTTATGGAGAAAAGCCACAGAGTTGTTTATGAGCGTGCGACTATTCTTTGAATCCTGTTTGTTTTCCTTCATAAATCAATAAAACAACAGTAAACAGTGATGCAGGAGACCACTAAGAACCTATTTGAAATTACCGAAATGAATTGGTATGAAACACCACGAGATGAACTGGTGACACGACAGGTCATTAATGTTGACAGTCTTATATGTTAATGCCAATAATAATAGACCAATAAGGTACCTACTGAAAATAATTTTAATTATAGTTGAACATTCGAGTAACTATAACAATATTATAGAAGATGAGGAATGTGTAACAGGACCAGATCATTTTATATATGAGACAGTGATGATGACAAGGATATACAAGAGGTAGGACATAGCCTTGAAGATAAAGCTACAAATGACGATGCAAATATAAGGAAAGAGTCAGACCTGGATAAAACTACGAAACATAACAATAAAGTAGGCTAAGGTCCATTCAATTCATCCAATAACATAATCCTTTAACAGGATTTTTCTTATAACTTGGTCAAGCGAAATATAAGCTTGACACAATTCAACCAAAATTTAAAAGTCGGAAATCGGAGCGATATATTTAAACTCAAAGGTGAAAAATTCAAAAGAGTTAAGAATTATCGAGTTCTTATCACTCTGCTTAGCTCGTAAAAAGGCTTATTTGCAATATAGCAACTACTTAAAAAGGTTGTTGATCACCGAATTATTCTTAGTGATGACATAATAACGCTTATAGATGATGAGTTTTATGATTCTTAGCTGACAGTTTGACGATATGAGTGTGTACTTGAGTTCGATGATTTATGTGTGAATTTTTCATTGATTCTCGCTATATTATTTTTAGGCGACTGTTTATAGCAAATAAAATCTAAGGTGATGGGTTTAAACTGTGAAGAGGTTATTGTACCTTTCTTAATATTTTTCTTTTTATTTGCTGAAATAGCCCTTTTAGCGATAGCGTTAATCGCATAGTTTGTCACTTTTTTATTTTTGTGTGTGCCTGATGAAGTATTGTCAAATAAATTGTATTCTTACTTTTCTTTCAAATATATTTATGATCTCCTTATTATAGAAAGAAAGAAAGAAAGATGAATGAGTTTATTTGCATTAAAAACAAAACACATAAACACCTTAAAATTAAACAAAATATTTTATTATATTATCTCCTTTGTGTAACACTTCTGCTTTTTGTATTATCTTTATCTGCCTTTTTAGAAAAAGATTTTAATGCAATAATTTATAATTTACTAAGACTGTTTATGGCTTCGAATATTATGAAAGATTCCTTAGTATTGTCTTCAGCACTTTCATATTCATGATAATATTAATTATTCTGATAAGTATTATCCAAATATTCTGATAAGTATTAACACTAATTAAGTAAATAGTTACCGTGGCTAAAAATATCTACATGCTTACTAGTCAACAATTAATTACCAATAACATATTTTTACAATTGCTATAAATAGTGAATATGACTCAAATATTATGGTGTCGTCTCGCAGTAGCGGCATGGACATATTGGACATTGCTCTTGCGTCATCATTTGGCTAGCCTATACGTGTTGCCATGTACTTACGACAAGACTGGTGGACAGACTTTGAGGCTATATTTTTAGGGCTTTATTTTGTAAAGGAAAAAAACGAACCCTTATTATTATCACTGGGTTGTCTGTCTGTTGCTGTTTGTACGGAACCCTGTGCAAGTTAGACTATTACTTGGCCGTTTTTTTTTTGCTAGCTTCTGTCCCACGCACTTTCTTCTCTGCTTCCACCTTTCACGACCCGCGCTTCCTCCTTATAGTTTTGCCGTTTGGGCTTCTACTCACCATTAATGACTATGAAGATTTACGAATGACAGCTGGCCCGACGGACGACGTGGTTTCCAAGGCAGGAAGGGAAGATACGAATTAAAAGGATTATACAGTAAGGATCATAGCAGCTGGTGGTCTGTTATAATTTATGCCTGCCCCAATGTTTTTTTATCCAGCTTTTGAACTCAAGCATATATGATTTGGACTCGTTTTCACGTGGTTGAAAGCGATGGCTTAGGTCACTGATAGTATAATGTTTGAAAATACCTAGGTAATGCTTTTCCTCTAAAGGTAAATCAAGTTTTTCAAAACGTAAATAGATCCAGGTAGATTTATCCTGTTTACACAGACAATTTGCGACCTACATCCCAGGACTAATTAGTTGTTGTTCTAGAAACATTTACAAAGCTGAAATTTTCCAAAACAATAACTAATTCCATTGTTATGTATTCATAATTCCAATATAAGTTTAGTTATATTAGATAAGTAATTGCGCCGTTAAATCTGAATGTATGTGCGTTTGGAAATCACTACACCAGCCGTTGAGTCATCTGTAGCAGGGTTTTTTGGGGGAAAACGAAGATGTGTGTACTAACTTACCTAAAATTCGAAGACATTGGCATCCAACAACCCACTCTGGGCCTGTATGGTGGATCTTGGCACAGTCCCTCTTACAATGGAGTCTGTGTCTCAGCAGTGGGAGTGTTATACATTAATTATGCAAACAGTGAAATGAAATGCAGCTTCTATCTAGATTTTCAAGATACGTCTTCTAGATCTTCGGCCACGTTTCCATGCTGCAAGCAACTCGCACGCAAGTTCAATACAATTGCGTGGCCCGAGACCATCACCAACGTAGAGCTGTTGGAGCAATGCCACGAGAGCTTGATCGACCGCCAGATCAAGCATCGCAAATGGAGCTGGATTGGCCACACGCTGCGAAGAGATTCTGATCATATACAACAGCAAGCGCTGGTTTGTATCCCCAAGGCAAAAGAAAGCGTGGCCGTCCCCGTAAAACCGTAAAACCAGCGAGCTCATTAATATAATCAAGACCAATGTTGATATAAATTATGTCAAGCTATGTAGAAGTAGCCAGAGTATCACAAGATGTTTCATGAAGGTTTCTAAGTGAAAGTCAAATATATTTATTTCAACTAGCCGGCAATAAGCGGCACTATTACTTATTATTGCGGCTTTGTGCTAGAATAACAATTGATTCTACCGTCCATTCGGAAAAGAAGCTTGTTATTAAGAATGGACAAGAAACTCCATAATGGTTGCCTATTTTAGGGTATCGGGTAAGAAACAAGGGTTTTTCGAGCCTTTGTAAGGACCGGTTTACATCCAGTTAAAACACTTAAGTGGCAAAGCGCTATGGATGTCGTTTTTTCGCCGTGTGATAACTTAGAATTAATATTTGTTTCGGGATATTTACCATGTATACCAGGCCCCTCAGAAAGTATTGCGAAAAAAAGTTTTTATATATGGGAGACTGGCCAGTTATAATGTTTTTCGAAAATATGATTATTTATAAGTAAAAATAAGTAAGTTCCAATTTCAAAATTTCCCTCCACGGTCGACCAACTTTGGGGGATGACGAAAGAAGCGGTCGCCCTTTGACGGCTGTTACCGAAGAAAACGTGCTAGCAGTGAAAAATTTAATCCAAGACAATAGGCGAATTACATATCAGGAGATTCAACACATATTGAAGATTGGATCGGGAAGCGTTCACGAGATTCTACACAGCCATCTTCGCGTGAGGAGGATAGTATCACGCTGGGTGCCGCACAACCTCACCGATGCTCAGAAGCAGGCCCGGGTGGAATGGTGCCGTGATATGCTTAACAAATTTGAAGCAGGCTCGTCTCGGCGTGTTTACGACATCGTTACAGGTGATGAGTCCTGGATTTATCAATACGACCCAGAAACCAAGCGCCAGTCGACTGTTTGGGTGTTTCAAAATGAGCCAACGCCTACCAAAGTGAAGCGATCTAGAAGCGGGGGTAAGATTTTGATCGCTAGCTTTTTTAATTTGACTGGCCACTTGGTATCAATTCCCTTACGGGATCAAAGAAGCATTAATGCCGAATGGTATACTACCAAATGTTTGCCAGAAGTTTTCTCTGTTATAAGCAACAAGCGACCAAACACAGGGCTCCGCGGGCTACTGCTCCACCACGACAATGCACCTGCGCACACCGCACTCAAAACGAGGGACTTCCTGGACAGCACGCCAGTCAAACTCCTGGGTCACCCTCCTTACAGCCCTGATCTAGCACCGTGTGACTTCTTTTTATTCCCAAAAATAAAAAATCAGCTCAAAGGGATACAATTTTCGTCGCCGGAAGATGCGCTGGCTGCGTTCGAGCAGGCTGTAAACGAGGTGTCTGCGGCGGACTGGAAAAAGTGTTTTGAAAACTGGTTTAGGCGCATGAATCTTTGTATAGAGGCTGGTGGAAAGTACTTTGAAAAGATTTAATAAAAATATATGTACGTATAGAACAATTTTTTTTAGTTTCGCAAAACTTTCTGAGTGTCCCACGTATGTATGTTTGTAATATTCTGTATTACCTCATATCTTTCAAACCAGTTGACGGATTTTTGTAATTCAGACATCGTTAAATAGGTCCTGACCGCCCAAGTGTTATTAGATAAGTTCCGTTAGAAAAAAACATGGCGGATTTTGGGCGCCATAATTATTCTGGTGGTACAATTTTTTTTTCTTTCAGTCCCATCGTGCGGGGTATCAAAATTAATAGTTTTTAGAGGTGATTACAAAAATATATACCATATATGTTTAAAAGTTATTCGAAAAAAAAGTGTAACTAAATAGTTGTAAATAAAAAATGTTAATAAAATCAAAAAACCCGACTGCAAAGATAAACAAGAAGAAAATCATGCTGTGCAGTTGGAAGATATTTATAGTTTTGGTCAGCCAGCTCGCGAATATGTATCCTCCGACTGCACAGCATGATTTTCTTCTTATTTACCTACATCTTTGCAGTTGGGTTTTTTGATTTCATTAGTTATCAGAGTGGAGAAGGAATTAATGTGGACGGTTTTCAGTTAGGCCTCCGTGACTATGTTTGCTTGTGACTTAAATATGCCTGAATCTCCGAAACCACGATTGTGACCGCAATATTTCAAATACAACACTTTTCAGCGTAAAATTTGTTTTTATTAAATTATTTATTTGAGAACCTTGAAAACGTCCTCTAAATTAGAACAAGTCGACAAGCAGGTAGGTACTTCTAAGCTGTTATCAATATAGATAAAATATTCCTATTGGGAAACTGTTAGACGTCGCCGTCGGTAACATTGAAACTAGGCTTATCGATGTCTCTTCAAGATAAAAGAACTACTTAACCAAATACTACTATTTTTGACAAGCTGGGATGCATCAGCAAGACTGAATGACAGATGAGGAGATGGCCTGAATTCGTTACGCTGGATGTAGAAAGGTCACGCCATGGTTCAGGAGATTAGATTCCCTGTGTTGATGAAAGTTAATTGCAGGTCAATGTTACATATAATGTATTAAACTCAAACTTAAAGCATTATTAGTGTAATTCTATTAATTTTAGCAGGTATTGTAGAAAAAAACCTTCTATTGTTGATTTCATATTAAACACAATAAAAGTTTATTTACAATTTTTTGGGCGCACGGTTGGCGCTGTTGTTGAGCGATTGACTGCTGCGCGGCGTGTCGCAGGTTCGATGCCCGCACACTTTTTCCGTGGGTTCGTGTTTGACGAATATCTCTGCCTTCCCTGCTTACTACCAAGTCTAGTAAGAAGGGATGTGGTAGACGATGGACGCTTGTCTATAAGTTAATTCGCTCATTAGTTGAAGATCCCCAGATTATTGCTCTCAGGAAACAGACTACGGAAGGGAATGCCTCTCCCATGCTGTTTCTACGCACAATGAAAGCATTATAATTACATACACTCTCTTCAGCTCTCAGGATGTTTGTAACACCAAATCAAATCCTGTGTATTTAATGACTAGCCATATAAGAATGAACTACCTACCGGAAATGAATCACAAAGTGCTCATTGGCATAAGAACATGTTTCGAGATTTTGTCCGCGATAATCTTACCGCCAATAAACTCTTGAGTTATGCAACACCGTGAGAGGGGCATGAACAATATTCGTCGTAGGATGATAAAATGATTGGCTACACTTATCTAAATGTTAGATTGTTTTATCAATATTGTGGATTTCTGTTTGGCATGCCAGGCATTTGATTTTCGTAATTTTTTGTTAAGAATATATTGCAAAATAAATTATTTAGCATTTGAGGGGCAATGCCCGTTTGCATTCGCAACTGGCCCAACACAACCAATTGCCCTGTATTTGACAAGATTTTAACATTGATTGTCGTTGAGATGACGTCGGTCAAAAACGTTAAAAATTAAAGTCCCAAACTTTAATTTTTAACATTTTGACCAAAGACCTTATACTTCGTAGTAAGAAATACGTATAAGGTCTTTGGTTTTGACCGACTTTTTTACCATTAACCGTTAGATATAAGTATGTCATAAAACTGGTTCAGATAAAAAGTTTAAAAAATATAACGAAATTAAAACGAAACTTATCATTCTAAAATGAAAAGAGTTAATTCAAACTATCATAGACAATATTTTTTCTAGAAGCTGCTGTCAACGAATAGCGTGACCGACCGCGCGACGATGACAAAGGGTAGCTGCCCCAAAAACTGGCACACGGGTTGATATAATAGACACAATATTTTTTTTTTCTCAAGTCATGTCAACGAGCAATATTAACACAGTAATATTAACTAGTTTAATATTAACACATATTGTTTATAACAGGAAAGACTACAAATTTAGCTGCTGTTATTTTAAGGATTATTTCGTCAGTAAACTTGTTAAACAATGAAGAATATGAGTCAATTTCGAAATATAAAATTAATAAGAATAACATACAATATTACTTATTGTTTTTGTCCTTATATTGCTATATCTGTTTTATTTAACATATTATTTTTCTAGGGATATTTGAATATTAGCAATGCTTATTGCTTTTACTATCTATGTTGCTTAGTAGGTAGGTACTGAAATTTTGGTATTTTAGTATGTATATGCGTTCAGCACTGGCAAAAACCTAAAAGCTGCTCAGTTTTACTTCTGACCAACGAGATAACGGTAAAGATTAAATAACAAAAGCAACTAAAGTAATGTAATTAATATAAGGTTTAACCGCAAAACCCCACATTATACCACAAAATGCCAGTACGCACGGGTTTAATACACATAATTGCTTCTAGACGGGTAGCCTCGCAGCCTGCGCCCGCGCAGACGGACAGGGGGAGGGGCATACGGGGAGAGGGGGGAGATAGTGAGTAACACGGAACCCGTCAAACCTGCAGCCGAGAGATGCCGATATCCCCTCTGCTTCTCTCGCGAAATGCCTTCATAGCACACACAAGCGATTTTAAACCCTGTCTTTCAAAACAAATAACTCATTGTCTCTTGTCATAGAAGTACGGTGTTAGAGATTACCTTCTATTCCTTTTACAACCGCTTTCCAACAAAAAAAAAGATTTAAATATTCATTTCAATAATGAAACCACGCTATTGCTGTTTGACATAAGGATTGGATTGCTTTGCACATTATTTACATTTTAAGCAAAGGAAATTAAAAGTTATTGCGGAGTAGTAAGGTTGATTATTGCTAAAGCTGTAATTGCAATTTATGTCTTTTTTCGTTTTCAGGGGGATAATGCACAAGACATGTTCAAGTTTGGAGTTTCTCAGAATTGAAAAATGCTGTCGTTAGTCTGTGTTCTTTACTCCTTTTTTGTTAAGAAAATTAAGTTGTCGTGATTTGAAAGCAATAAAAACTAGTTGGTGTTTATTAACGATCGATTCTTTAATAATTTTAGAACTCGGTGTGCTTAATTACTGTTTTTATATTGTTAACTGTCGTAGAACTAGATGATGTGGAAGGCATTCAAACGTAAAAAACTTGCAGGTGAAGTTTTAGTCGCACCTGGCAATTTTTTGTTTGGTAGTTATAGGTAGTTATATTAAATGTTTGTAGAAACGACATAGGAGTAGAAAAAAATGGCTACGTAGTAAATACTGTTCATAAACTAAGTGACTGCATGTCCAATAGCTAAGTTTTCGTAAAACGGCTATTTAGTCCGTTCCTTCTCATAATTAGTGAATCGTACACCTACATGTTCTGCTACTTTGCAGCATTGTAGCAATACGGAGCTCTGTTTCACGTTCCCCAATGAAAACATTTTAAAATATTCTCCTCAAACCAAACAAGAACACAGTTATTCGAAGATTATATATTTTCGACAGTTATTTCTTTAAAATTCCAACAGCGAGAGCTTTTAGTTCAAACTTCACTAATCGACTTAGCTCGTTGTGTTCACGACTTGGTACGCGCATTGCATTTTTATGACCAAAGTCCGGTACTCCGGTCCCACGGGCCGTATTAAAAAAATGAACACAAAAAATGGTCGACGAAAAAACCAGTATGACCATCCATCCACGTCGGATTAGTAACAGGCCTATTACTGGGTTGTTTACCCTATACGTGGCGACGTTTGTTTTCTATTTTACGGATTTGACACCTTGCAATTTTGGAAATAGAACTTTATGGTTTTGTCGTTCGTGAAGTAGTTCTCGTCGCTGTTCCGATTTGCCATTGAAAAACAAAGCATATGATTTTATTTTACCAACGAAAAACACAAGAATTCCTTTTTCTTTTTAATTTATGACTTTTTCAAATTCTGATTCGCATCTTTACAAATACCTATTCTCTTAAAACCGCTTAATTTTTTTTTGTGTTTATGTTTTAAAATATTCAAACTAAAGCCATTTTTAGGCTGGAGTTTGTCAGGCTATCATTGTCATCTCACCTTGCTGCAGGATCTTCTTTTTCTTCTGAAATAGTAACACCAATATCACCTACCAACATCCTTCTGTCCTTATTCCAATTAATCTGGAGTCACAGGACTCACAGGTTCTTCTCGAAAAATCCAATCCCCATTTTCATATGGAAAAAGGCATTAACATTTGAAGACTGACTAAGGAATGCAGGAGGACAATGGAGCATAAACTTGCATTCAAAACGTAGAATGTGAAGTACGGAGCATGATTAATAAGTTGCTTACAAACTTCAAAGTATTGATGTCTGTGGTCAACGGCCAAGACCACCGGGAATGACCTAACCCTGTAGGGCTGTCTGATCTGAGTAGGTAAATTTTATTGTAGTTGATTTCAGTGGTTGTAATTTTAAGATTTAGCTGATTATCTTTTGAACCAGCAATATCTGTAAACATAGATGCCGATCAGCATTAGTAATGAAGTGACAAAAAAAACAAACTCATATTAATTCTAAGAAATGTTAAATTTAAACCGACTTTCAAAACAAAACACAACAAAGTGTATTATTGATCGAAGACTACAAAGAGAAATATAACTTTCTTTTTAAAAGTCGGTGTCTTTGGTACCAATATCTTTTCGTTTTTGACACCGACTTCTGAAAATAATAATTATTTTGTTATAAAAAAATATTTTTATTTTTTAGTATCTAAAGGTGGACGTCTTTTGTCTGATATGATGATTTTCTTGTGTTTAAAGTAACTGTAAGTCTTTCTACAGTGTATTTGAATGTCCGTCAATGTGATGGTTCGGTACCCCTAAATGGATGGACTTCGATGGGGTTTACTGACTAATCCTATAAAAGTGACGTTGAACGTTAGTCGCATTTCATAGAATTCTCTAAGAACAAAATTCATTTTGTATTACTAACGGCTAAAACCTTACTAAACAACGTTCTGACCTGTCAACGTATATCCAAACGAGTAAGGCAAGATTGACAAGCAAATAAAAACTTGCAATCAGCTTAAATCAAAGCGTGCATTTTAATGGAGGATATAATATCCAACAGAGGTTAAGCTTCAAACACGATAGTGTAATATGGGTAGAAAGAGAGAGAGAATACTGAGATGAAAGATAACAGAGAAGTTTGGAAGAAGAAATAACAGTTCTAACTTCTAGTGGCAAATAAGTCAGAAGAAGGTCAGAGAATCAGGATACTTGTTCACTATAAAATCTCCCGCTCCGATGGCTAGGTATAGTCTCCGCTAAGGTTGATCGCTGTGGCTGAAATGTGGCGGATGACTATTAAAGTCACCTCATGTCTAGCCTTACCCAATTTCACAAAATCCATCCACATTTATTTTTCTTTCTCTCACCGTCTTTACTGTGTGTGACACACACACATTGCCTTTTTTGGACTTGTAAATATCCAATGACTTCGCCCGATCTGTGAAGCGGGAGGCGTGTCAGACTTTTACTAACTGACAGCGTTGCCAGAAGGTTACATTTCTTACATTTTTCGTAACTTTTGACCCCCTCGCGTAACATGTAAGTAATTTTTATATTTCCTTACATCTCCATCTCCATGTTTTGTGATTTCAGAAAAAAAGAAAATTCACTAGTACTCAATTTAATACACAATAAAGAGAGATGACAAATCATCGTCGATAGTGAAAGTTTCTTTAGTTTTTTTTTGCATTGAGGCAATTTTGCCCTTTATTAACAGCCCTGTTAAGAACATATGGTAAAAAGTTACGATAAGAGGGTTCTATACATATCGAATATTAGTAGTTAGTTCAATGTAAATTTAACAGATGCACCACCTCTTGTGGATTTGGTTCATAGTAATAGAATAAGTTGGGTGCTAGACTAGATAGTACCAACTGTGACGATAGCGCTGCGAGCAAATGAAACTAGAGCAAAGATTACTATTATAAAGTAGAGTCTGTTTTATCATAAGATTAAATACACCATTAGACATCATAGATTCCTTTATATTCCGCCATTTTGCTAACATAAATTTGCATCCGAAAAAAAAAAGGTATTAAAAAAAATGAAACTTTTGCAGCAAAAATGTAACATTTCAGGAACTGAAACGTAACTTTGGACTTAAGGGCCCTGGCAACACTGAACTGAAACCCACCCGTGTTCCTTCAGTTGCATGTGACCACACACACACATATCCTGCCCAAACATTATAAAAGTTCAGACTCTGTCTACTACCTACTCAATTAAAACATAGTTCGTTAGTGGTAACTTGTAATAGTTATAAATAAAATGACATTATACAGCAGGTTCATTGACTCCAATCTTTTGACGGCTGATTACCGGTTTGTGCACGTTTTTGCTAAATACTTCTTTCTGTACTTGTGTGATTTGACCACGCCTAGTCCAGCCGGTCCAACAAGCACGTGCGAAAACGCGACAAGATATTGGTGTCTCGTTTTGGTTTGAGATGATGCAACGAGAAGATTTTGTCGCACTTGTTAGATGTTGATTTAAAGGTTGTTATAACGCCTCAGGCATGTATTACCTATACAAAGATAAGTGGCGATTGGTACGTCATGTACCTATATGCCAATAGGTAAACCTATCTTGTAATGAATCTATCACGATGACTTGAAGATTTTCTTTAAGGTTCTTATTCGAAAATTCCAATATCTACACAGTCTATCTAAGTAGGCGAGGCTTTGTACACTGATTCTGCAATATGCAATGATAGGTAAAAATATGATGCCGATCACCATTGGTAATCAAGTGACAAAAAAACAAACTCATATTAATTCTAGGAAAGTTAAAGGAGTACATGATGCATGTTTTAAAAAAATCAATGTTGGTAATACATACACAAAAAAAAACTTAAAAAAAAAACAATTAAAGCGAAAATTATCTTTCTTTTCGGCAGTCGGTGTCTTTGGTACCAATATTTCTTTTCGTTTTTGTCACCGATTTTTTTTTTTTTCTTTTTAATTTTGGTACCATAGATAGTAATGCTATTGGCCAAATGACTTTGCTTCATTTGGCCAATAGCATTACTTTGTCAATACAAGTAAACAAACAAAGGATGCAATAAATAAAAGAGGTGGAACTTTACTTTTCACATACGAAATAGTACATTACAGCAGAATCCAGTAAGTAAGCCTTCCTGGCCGAGTATGAGTTAACCGGACCGAACCGCAGGTGAGGTCCGGTTATATACGAGGCCAGGATGGCTTTCTTACTGGTTGAGGTTTGTATAATGCTTTTCTCAAAAATGAAAGAAAGTTTAACAACAAATTCGTTTAATTAATATTGAAGGTTACATTCATATTAGGGCAATTACTGATAGATATTGTGATCGATTTACCGGGGGCATTTATATTTGTTTGTTGTACATCTTGATTAACGGACTCTTTAATCCAACATAATTTATAAACTGAAATGACTAAATACAAACATAAAATCCCACACTATACTTCTACAACATTACTAAGTACAAAACGCAACGTGCATACTTTTTCTGCGTCGCGTTATGTGTCACAGACCCATAAAAAAAAAAAAAAAAGAAAAGTGTCACAGACAATAAAATGGATGTTTAAGGCTCCAAAATATATTATGTATCTCATAAAATGTCATACCAAAAAGAGATAGATATATATTTGGAGCCTCCCTCTAACCATGTTATAATGGCTAAACTCTAATCTGTGTCTGGTACTATGTTTTTTTTTTCTAAGCAGATCTAAAGAGGATGACCTAAACCGTGCGAAGCCATAAAAAAAAAAAGGGATGAAGGATGACCAAGTGTCCAGTAAGTAAATTACATACTTACTTACTGGACAGTAGGAGATTCCAAATTTAAAATCTCGCTTCTTACCGGACAGTTGTGAATAGTCTCCGGTAGAGTTCACTTTCTGGATACTTTTTAGAGATGTTATGTCAACATTACATACCATTTTTGAGAAAAGTCATTTTTGGGAAAGAAACATATTGTTTCCTTTGCCGAATTCACTTACACAATTAGGCTGCAGCTCTTCTAAACAGATTACGGTGACGTCACCTGTACTGTACACCTATACGTATAACTAGCTCACTGAGAGCGGCTAAAGAGTGTTATCATAATAATACGAGTACATTTTCTCTCGCGGAGAAGACAGAGAGGAGTGCTGGTTTTAAATAGGTACCTAACCTTAATACCTAACCTTAACATCAATCAAGTACTTGATTGATTGATGTTAAATATTTAATAATACGTAATACTTTTTTACTGATTGTACAAACAAGATATGGGCCGTAGAAAGAATATAATAGGACGAAGCGGGCATAAAATAATTAAAATTATATTTGGGGCGAAAGAAGCATATTGTTTGCGACGACCCAGGCTTTTATCATGTCGGACGAAACTCAGTGGGCCAAACGAAGAATAAATAAAAGTTAAAAACAGTTGGCAACCCTATATTATCTGACACCGCCCAGCAGTTATCTGGTGCCATAAAGCTGAGTAAGCATTGACTAACCATGGGACTGAGGGCTTGTTGCCAGGCGCAGGCGCATCTCTACTCCGCTACATGGACAGATAGGCTTACAGTACGCCCACTCCAAGCCAAGGTAAGTATTGTATTTATGAAGTACAGGATTGTAGAAGTAATTTACTTGAAACTTGAGAGTTGAGACCTATATTGAATTTGCATTGACCGAGTGAAGGTTGGAAGGATGTTCTACGGTCTGTGGTCTTCTTAGTATAATGAATGCATCATTTATATTTTTCGACTATACTTACATATATTTTTGTGATGTCAGCAATTTAAAAACATCATCTACGCTACGAGGGAGAACTCTTAACTAACATAAAAGGTAAATGTGAGTTTGTTTGTTACACTTTTACCCCTTAACGGCTGAACAGTTTGATTAGAACCTGGATTGAGACATAGGATACTTTTCATCCCGGTATAATATTTCCTTGGAATAATAAATCACTTTTCACGCAGGCCAATCCGCGGATAGCTAGTACAGAATAATTTGTGGAATTCATCTTCCTAAGAAACATTATATATCCACGGCGGTTTTGTAAGTGACATTTATAGATTGTAAAGTATAAAATTTGATAAATCCATGACATTTATAGACTCACTAGATTCGCCGATCCGAACACTCACTCTGTTCGAATGAACTGTACTGCAATCCGTACACCTTAGTTTACTATATGTTGAACGAAACGAATTTCATGGAGCTTACAACGTTTTGATCGCGAGTAAACTAAACACTATAAGCGATCTATCGCTGCATGTTTTAATAGTTTGATAGACAACATAAATATTTCAGCGCTACAGCGAACTTTAGTTCGATCTCACTAGCACTTAAAAAAATATTTTCAAAATTGTTCTTGTCTATCGGTAGAATTTATGTCAATGATGACATAAGGTTTATCGTAGACAATGCTGATGACATATTGACACCTTTACCGTTAATATGAGGAAGAACATTTCTCCAAAGACCTTATACGTATTTCTTGCATTTCTGACAGCTGATTCCTCTGTGCACAATGACATTCTAGTGATCCACTCTTGTGTCGTTTTCACACACTGTTTACTAAACATTATGCACAAGTCATGCACAGGCGAAGTGGCAGTGAGCCAGGTAATCGTGATAATTCTTCTTAAAATAGTCTTAATTTAAATGATAAAGGAGACTAATCCGTGAAGGTTTCATTTGTTTTGTAGTTCATAAGGAAGAAAGAAAAAGGAATAATAAAGGATGAATTAACCAACGTTGGTCCTCAGAGCCGAGAATTTGGTACTGGGGATCTTTTCATAGTTTCTTTTCCTCTATAGTAATGTAACAGGTACAGTTTGATACCTAACGAACTGGCAAGCTTGCAGCAGCAGTCTACAATTTGTCGGAGCGCTGGGTCCGTATTATATCTACCCTGTCAAATCCATGGATAGTGCTATTTCGCCTGAATAACTCCGTCTTTCTCTCACATTGGAACCATGGTAGCTAAGACTGTAGATGGTAGGCTAAGATCGCAGATGTCAGGGCTGTAACAAACAAAAAAGTGGGCCCGAAAAGTTCTGGAGTGGTGCCCGCGTACCGTACATTGTGTTGGAAGGCCTCCGATTGTGTAGACCGATGATCTGGTTAAGATTTCGGAATTTCGTTAGGTGACGATTGGGGAAGGCCTAATTTCAGCAGTGGACGTCTTTGATGAAGATAGCATACAGATGCCTCATTCCACACAAAGAAACCGTGCCGACGTAACTAGCGTTTTTCGTCTGATTAAGATGATTATTTTTATAAGTACTTCGATCGCGTTTGGTTCCGTTCCACGGCTATATGAGGTGTTAGCAGCGACTTGCAACTAATAGGTTCCTCGGTTCGCGAATATTATCTTTAAATACAGTGACGATTAGTTTTATAGCTTTTTGCACGTTTTTGCAGTTTCACTGTACCAAAATGTGTTACAAAACAAATTTGAAAATACGGGAGGCATGTCACAGAAATGTAAAACTGCGCCATCTATTGGAATCAATTTTAAATGATCCGTTGACATAATCTTTGAAATGTGAATTAAGTGCGCAATATACCAAAATTGAAAATTTTATGCTTATTTCCAGAAAATGGTACACACAATTTTTTTATTTTTTTTTTATTATCGTGGTCAAGCGCAAGCCTATAGACGATAAAAAAAAAACAAATCGATGCATATCGCGCCATCTAGTAACATTTATTTGAACCAAATGTTCTTTGTTAGCGCTCTGGGACCCCGAGACTGTACTAAGATCGCGTACCAATATACCATTACTAAATGACAAGTCAACAAGTAAAGCAAATAATAACGAAACCTGATAAAGATCTGTTTAAGTGATGATATATAAATCTGTATTTACATAACAATTAAAGCAGTTAAACATATTTGTGTTAAACAAAGCTATTGTAGTCATACTGACCCAGATCTGGCACTAACAGATGCGGTTGTTATCATGACAGATGTGCTGACCGACTGAAGATACGGCGATATGATAACACGAGGTGGCATCTCTCCACCGTGTGCACAGCTGGTATTTCAGAAATGGGTATTTTTATACAAATCTCTGGGCTGTAGATTCTAATTGAAATTCTCTGTACAAAATCTAATATCTTTAAACGAGCAATTATTGTATATATACCAATCCATTTATACATAATACATATATATGTATGTACTAGCTGACCCGGCAAACTTTGTTTTGCCATAAAAAGACCAAACATTTATCTACCCTACCCTACCCTACCCTACCCGACCCTACACTACCCTACCCTACCCTACCCTACGCTACACTACCCTACCCTACCCTACACTACCCTACACTACCCTACCCTACCCTACCCTACCCTACACTACCTGACCCTACACTACCCTACACTACCCTACCCTACACTACCATACCCTACCCTACCCTACCCTACACTACTCTACCCTACTCTACCCTACCCTACCCTACCTATAAACCTCACGGAGCCCGAGACCAACGAATCAACGAATGCAAAACCATCGAAATCGGTTCGTGCGTTCTGGAGTTATATCGTCAGGAAAAAACCCGACTTATTTTTATATATTAGATATAATCTGAATCTCGGAAACGGCTCCAACTATTTTCATGAAATTTAGTATGCAGGGCCCTTTGGGGGCGATGAATCGATCTAGCTAGGTTCCATTTTTAGAAAACGTTGTTTTTTCTATTTTCACCTGAGAAGAGCTGTATTATTCATCGAAGGGTCGCCCAGGTAGTTTTAATATAATGTGCTAAGCAGTCGCTAGACAGTGTCGAGATTTTTATAAATATAACTAAACTAGCTTCAGCCAGTGTCTTCGCCCGTGTGAATAGTGTGTTATCATCTCAAGCGCCTATGTGCAATTCCAGACTTTCATCTATTTCTATGCCTAATTTCATCTAGATCCGTTCAGCCGTTCTGGCGTGGTTGAGTAACACACACAAACACACACACTCACAAACGTTTGCCTTTATAATATTTTTTGATGGCCAAATTTTTTTGGCAACATAGAAATACATAAGCCCGAAATAATTTCAATCAACACACCCAATCACAGTCCACGGCTGGATGTGGGTCTACCCCAAGTTGCGTACTCGTTCATTGTCTATGCCCACTTATATGATTGGCACTTAAAAAACACTGTAAGATACGTTACTAAGAAGTATTATGAAATATAATTTAGTATCTAACTAATAACTACTCAGGCAGCGCTCAGATATCCTAAATTAGCACGAGCATAGCTTTAATAAAATTAAGTGGCTAATCATCACGAAGGATCGCACGCGAGGTGAAGTCAATCAAGGGTCTGGTATGCATCTGATCTTGAGGTAGGTAAGTGTCACGCGATGGGTAACCTTAACTAATGAAACTGATTGTTTGTGTCAATGATAACTAGACAACTAGTCTAAAAAAATACGTGGTATTTGCAGGGACCCTCCACGTGAAATTAGGTGAGATTCGGTACGACCTCCACCTTTCCCTAAATGACTCACGTAATTGATGGACGTCCCCACAGACAGACAGACACACGAGTGATCCCTTAAGTTCCGTTTTTTACTTTTGAGGAAGTGAACAATAAAAACTTAATTCAAAAAATCAAAAACCCGACTGCTTCAAAAGCGAACTAAAAAGTCGTAAACAAGGAAAAAATCATGCTGTGCAGTCGGAGGATACATATTCGCAGGCTGGCTGACCAAAATCTGGTGTATCATCCGCCTGCACAGCATGATTTTTTCCTTGTTTACGACTTTTTAGTTCGCTTTTGAAGCAGTCGGGTTTTTGATCTTTTGAATTAAGTTTTTTATTTATAACTTTTTAGTTAGTTTTTTTTCGAATTAGTTACATTTAAACATATAAGTGTTATATATTTTTGAAATCACCTCTTAAAACCCTTTATTTTGATACCCCACACGAACGAAGGGTTTGGAAGAAAAAAAATATTTGGGCACCCACAATAAGGCACCCAAAATCCGCCATTTTTCTATTGTCCAATTTTAATGTAGCCTATGATACTCGCAGGGTTAAGACGCATCGATTGACGTATGAATCATCAAAATCGGCCAACGCGTTTGGTCTCTGGAACGCCATATAGGAACAAACATACATTCATACATAGACTGATAAACACATTACCCTCCTTCGGCAGTCGGGTAAAAACGACTAGTAGGTTTAAATTAATCCTAATAATACTAATGCGAACGTTTGGATGGATGTAGGTTTGTTACTCAATCACGCCAAAACGGCTGAATGGATCTGGATGAAAGGCACAGAGATAGGTTATAGTCTGGAATAGCGCATAGGCTACTTTCATCCCGTTAGTATGTTCCCGTGGGGCAAAACCCGACATCCAGGCGGGCGAAGCCGCTGGTAAAAGCGAATTTTAAATAAAAGGCAGTTTTGTTTAGTTGCTTTCCAGAAACTGCATGCATAACAGTCATAACAGGCCTCCTGTCTGTGAGTGGCACTAAAGTCTACCACAGGGGCAAATGGGGTGTACCCCATTGTTGCGAAGTTCATTACCGCGATGTACGGTACAGCGAAAGTTTACTATCGCGACGTTCGTTGTTGCGAAAGTTCTTAACTGCGATGTACGTTACTGCGAAAGTTTACCATTGCGAGTTAATTCGCAGTTAAGAATTTTCGCGACAACATACGTCGCAATGGTAAACTTTCGCAGTAACGTACATCGCAGTTAAGAACTTTCGCGACAACGTACGTCGCAATGGTAAACTTACATCGCAGTTAAAAACTTTCGCGACAACGTACGTCGCAAAGGTACACTTTCGCAGTAACGTACATCGCAGTTAAGAACTTTCGCGACAACGTACGTCGCAATGGTAAACTTTCGCAGTAACGTACATCGCAGTTAAGAACTTTCGCGACAACGTACGTCGCAATGGTAAACTTACATCGCAGTTAAAAACTTTCGCGACAACGTACGTCGCAAAGGTACACTTTTGCAGTAACGTACATCGCAGTTAAGAACTTTCGCGACAACGTACGTCGCAATGGTAAACTTTCGCAGTAACGTACATCGCAGTTAAGAACTTTCGCAACAACGAACGTCGCGATAGTAAACTTTCGCTGTACCGTACATCGCGGTAATGAACTTCGCAACAATGGGGTACACCCGGGCAAATGCGGTGCTATTTTTTTTAATAGCTTCATGTAGTGAAACACATCATCTTCCTGCCCTTGTCCCATGTTACTTGTGGTCGGCGCAACACGATTTCTTCTTCCACACCGTCCTGTCCCCCGTCACGCCATCACTGACTCCCTTTTCCTTCATATCACTCCTCACACAGTCCATCCATCTTTTCTTTGGCCTTAATCCTCTACATCTCCATTCATCCACATTTATATCCATAACTCTTTTAGTATGTTACGTTTCATCCGTCCTCATTACATGAACATACCAGGACAAACGGTTTCCTTTCAACTTTTCTGTCACTTTCAAAGAAATAGTGAAATATAATGACATACTAATAAAATTGCCACCAGCATTTGTGGTATTGCAAACGAGAGCGCATTTCTCTTTTACGGTTGTGGTATCCATTTCAATTGCCGGCATGACATGAGTAAAATGTTACTGAGGGTATTATGACGGTGGCAAAATTTTATCTTCATTTATTTCCTTAGTCAGGCCTTAAGTCTGACGTGTCAAAATTATCATGTGTGTAACTTTGTGATAGATGGCATGCATGAAAAGAGATGATAAAACTTTGAGATGACGACTTTTTGAGCAGTGCGGAAGAATATGATACGGCGCGTCGTGCAGAAAACCTCAAACGGCGCAAATACAACACCCGTATTTGATACTATCTATATATTTATCCTGTTTGAGGTTGAAGCATTAGGTCCATGGGGTCCGAGTGCTCATCAAGTTTTTCGAGATGCGCTTAAGAAAACTCTTAGTCGACTCTTCACGTCACCAGAGGGCTGGGCTTTTCCTCGGCCAGAGAATCAGCATTACTATCCAACGTGACAATGCTGTCAGCGTTCTGGGCACTTTTCATGTTGACAATGATATGGACTAATTTTTTGACGCCCAATGAGCCCTGCTCTTTTTTTTATACGTGGTGGCAGTTTTTGTTAATTAAGTATTTTATACTAAGTAAATTTGTATCTATGTAAATAAATGTTATTATTTGTTGCAGAATGAAGATGATCATTTCACAATTTTTCACATGCATCACAAATAACAGGACCTGTAATCTGATAATCGCATGCATTGGCAACTCCCTGGTAAACATATGACGATCGAACTCCCCGACCTGTGCCTCTGCTGATGCCACAACATACAGCTGTGTCGCGATGATATCTGCCAGAGGACAGAGAATGATTGTCGTGGGATCTATCTCGGCTTGTCAAGCGCGTGCCGGCTAATAATGACCTTTTAAGTGTACATTATGTTTCATATTGTGCTTTATATCTGGGCCGTTGAGTGACAGTAGTGCTACTTGCATTTAAACATACGTCCATCTGCTAAAATTACTTCTAAACTTTTCAGACCCGTTTAAGGGATATGGGACGAAAGGGAGGATCATAGATATATTCTTTAGGGTTTTTTCGAAAATCCTTCCTAAGCTACCTCAAGGTAAAAGTGTAACCCCAGACTTGTGGCCTAACTACTGTACGCAACCGAAGCACACCAACGTTCGCTTTTTGGCGACAGGAATAGGCAAGCCGCTTACAAAGAGTTTCTTCTACTTACTATGTAAAATAGCCCGCCATGAATTTGTATGATAATAAAGAGAATCGAGCACTTCTGAATAAATCTTACATAGTGAATTCACACGATAATATGGAATTCCAAACATGTACTCGAGTATAACGCCCTGAGAACAGTGAGAAACTTGCCAAGTATGGCGAACGCTGACAACAAACTACCAGGGCGCCATGGATGCAAGGAGTTTTTATTGGCAAGGATTTGTTATAGCCAGAGTTGAACATAATTTTTTGGATCGGATTCATATTATCATTATCCAAGATGCCGTTTAACGCTGGGATCAAACTACCAGGGCGTCTTGGAAGCAAGGAGGTATTTTATTGGCAAGGTTTAATGTTTTGGTCAGAGACGAACATTCTTAGAAATCTAGAACTCAGGTAGTATGGCGAATGCTGAGAACAAACTACCAGGGCAACTTGAATGCAAGGAGATGTTATTGGCAGGTTTATGTTATGGCTATAGAGTTGAACATTCTAGAACTAACGATCCAGACAGATTCATATCCATGATAGAATTTCAGCCGTAAATATGTGATGAAGTTTGGTATTGTCGTATCAATATTTTTGATATTGCTGGGCAGAATGAGTCAACCACTTATCGAAGTATTGCTAGGTTTTTATATGTATCTTTATCTATATTCTTCTCTAAGTATAAGATTATGAAGCATCAGACGCGCATTGGATAGTGGCACCCGTTCACTTGAGTATCTGTAGCTATATGCAGAAGCATAATTACTGCACATATTATTACTCTGACATTTAAACTCTTAATCAACAAGGTAAATACCACACCACGACGCTATAATAGTGTCCCAATATGTCGACGATATATTGGAATTGGAATGTGAGTTGCGCAAGACTCGGGCGATCGTTCTACAGGTCAAATGAACGGGACTCATTGATACTCGGGGCTCAGAAGTGACCATTGATGAGAATTAATAAATATATCGAGGTCGAATTTAGGTGGCATATGAATTGGATGGATAATAAGCTAGCTACCTACACATATTTGTGAAGGAATTGCTGTATGTCACGTAGGTCACTCGCTAGCAAAACTAGCAAGCGTTGCCCAAAAAAGATTTGACCGTAATATATGTGCATGGCAGCTATTACAAGATCGATTGTCAGACTACTGCTGGTACGATGGCAACACCGGAGTAAATATTACTTAAAAAGCATTAAGGGACAAACTAAACGTATATCTCATCTTATAAGGCGGTACCCCGAGCAAAACGCTTAGCCGTTTTTCGTGCTGTTTTTAGGAGCTATCTACTCGTTATTTAAAAAGAAATATCAACTAATAAAAATACATACAATTTCTACATATTATTGATTCTAAAATGGTCGTATACTTTTTTTTTAAAGAGGTATAAGTTTCACTAATGTCTTTCCAACAAAACCATAAAAATGAGAAATAATTATTGATAGCATGCATCTCCTCGTAAAGTGTTAATTAATTATTTTTTGTACTAACACTAATGGATAGACAATTTAATAACGAAAATTTTTGTCGTATTTTTTTTCCAAAATTCGATTTTATAAAGATTGTATTCTAAAATCTGGGCGTATTCACTACTGTAATTCATGCGCCACCAGTGCCGCTAGACCAATAGGAATGCTCATATCGCCGCGCATTAACCGCCTTTGTATTGAAACTTGATAAGCGCCGTCTGGAGACGGTAAGGAGAAACCTCTTTTTTGTATACATTTTGACATAAGACATCCTTTACGTTATCACGAGTGATACGTAAAAAAACTCGGCTTAAGCACACTGAAGTCAAATCTCAAATCATTATTGAAATTTATAATGTAAATATTATTATTATAAATATTTATTTCTCTTCCACAAAGGTTTCTTATAAACTTACACATAAAAGTGCAGTATTATTTGAGAAATCCTTTGTGGGAGACTGGTGTCTGCACTAGGAGATACTCAGAGATGCGATTTATTTGAAATACTTCTATTTAAAATGCAAATACAAAATGCAAAATACCTATTTTGTATTTTGCATTTAAATGCCTTTTAGTAAAAACCATTTTGTATTTTATTTGAAATACCTTTCGAGATGTATTTTGCATTTTAATATTCATTTCAAAATGCAAAATACTTTGTGATTAAGTTTAGCCAACATTACCAGTCAAACAAAAGAAATGAACGATTGACGCTCGTATTGCCGAATTTGACCGATAGAGGTGCCTGCTAGCCATGCGCGCCCTTTTTTATCCGACTGCCGAAGGAGGGTAATGTTTTTATCAGTCTATTTATGTATATATGTAAGAGCGGGCGTACTCAGGATTCTCAAATGATAACGATCAGACATCTTGTTTACACTTTTTATTACTCACACCAACAATAAGTCT
The DNA here is from genome assembly GCA_949775005.1 of Orthosia gothica. Lineage (NCBI taxonomy): Eukaryota > Metazoa > Arthropoda > Insecta > Lepidoptera > Noctuidae > Orthosia > Orthosia gothica. Next base: position 2,051,243 of record OX459048.1, on the reverse strand, counting down.
CACAACTTAATTTTATGAAGATATGTGCACAGTTCAATACAATTCAATACTGAGTTCTTTCGACTAGAACCAGCCTATTTATACGTTTAAACAAATGACAAGACGTCACACAGCAACAACATCCGGTGACATTCGTTTATCAATTAATTATAGATTTAGGTTTGTAAAAATACAGTAATTGTGTACATTATTTGTTTAGTAATTAATAATACTTTTTACAAATATTTTGAACGAATATAGTTACCAATTATTTTATTGAAATAAACTAACAGTCGGTGAATCTACCTTCCATTTTTGACTTTAAAATATTACTCAAATAAAAACAAATCTTTACAATAACAATACATAATTCGTGTTTCCGTTATGTCATCTGCCTTTTTGACGTTTTGATTTCGTCTCTGCTGCTAGTTTCATTTACCAGCGCTATCATATATGTTTGTTCCTATGTGGCATTCCAGAGACCAAATGCGTTTGCCGATTTTGATGATTCGTACGTTAATCGATTCGTCTTAACCCTGCGAGTGTCACTGGCTACATTAAAATTGAAAAATAGAAAAATGGCGGCTTTTGGGCGCCATATTGTGGGGGCCCAATATTTTTTTTCTTCCAATCCCGTCGTGTGGGATATCAAAATAAAGGGTTTTAAGAGGCGATTTGAAAAAATGTTAACTAAAAAGTGTTAAATAAAAAATCAAAAACCCGACTGCTTAAAAAGCTAACTAAATAAACGTAAATAAGAAAAAAACATGCTGTGCAGTCGCAGAATACAAATTCGCGAGCTGGCTGACCAAAACCAGATGTATCCTTCGACTGCACATCATGTTTTTTTTCTTATTTACGTCTTTTTAGTTCGCTTTTTAAGCAGTCGGGTTTTTTATTTTTTATTTTTTTTATTTCTTCTTTTGTCAGAGTGCGCGCTTTATGTCTGACTAGTGTCTAACATTATCTATGGCTATGAAACGCAACGCCGCTGACGCCGACGATTCGATTTCACGGATTTATTTTTTGCTGGTGCTGGTGAAGTGGTTACTGTACTGATTCGTACGGTGGGATGATTATGAGACTTCACAGAAGAAAAATGAGTGATGATGTTTTTTAACAAATGGTATTGTTAAAAAGCGTAATAAATAAAATCTTATGTAATTTTTTTTCACTTTTTAACAATAACAGTCCACTGTCCAGTTACTAATAAAAGAAAAGTGTTATAATGATAAAAAAAGAACTAGATGCACAATCAACCGAAATAAATGGCCACACAACTCATAAAATAGAGCCATGGCTCTCTTTTCGTTATTCTAGTTTTTTACATTATTTTAAGTGAGTATTATTATTATTAATAACAGAATTTATTGATACGCGTACTGATAAATATGAACGAAATGTCATGCATAAGGTGCCATGTTATTAGACGATTTTGTTCGGCTTGGCATTGTGTCTCTATTTCTCATGATAAATACCTAAAATAATTAAAAAATCTGAGATTTGGTCAAAAGGTATTTTATTTTGAAAAAGTATTTTGAAAATACCTATTTTGCATTTAGCTTTTGAAATACAAAACGCAAAACTATTTGGTATTTTGCATTTGAAATAGTAAATCTTAAAAGTATTTTGCATTTTGTATTTAAATGCTTTTTTAAAACCATTTTGTACATCTCTGGAGATACTGCAACACCGATTACCCCACAAAACGAAGGAATACGAAAGGAAGGAATACAGAAACTAAGACAACTTAAAAAAAAAAAAAGACATAAAAGTATAACATCTCTGTCTCCTTGACAATTAAAAAGTCACTATAAAACGTTTAGGTGGAATTGAGTTCGAGCCTGATTTAATACAGGTAAAATCCGTTAGTTTGGTTTTTCCCTTAGGTACTCCACTGAGTTCTTAATAGGTATCTTCGCCAACTTTGAGGCAATTAAAGTTGTACTTTGTTTACTGTTTTTAACCCATTATAAATTACACCAGAGAGAAGAATACCACACACGAAAAGAAGAAGAAAAAGAAGCCCAGTATAATAGTCACTAATTAGGCAAAAATTACAAAGCATGAAGTATTTCTGGTTTTTTTGTTGGAGAAGTTAGGGAAGTGTGAATCCAAATTTGCAACTAGGAAAAACGTGTGCTTGCGAAATTTTGGGTCCTTTTCACTTTTAGCCCTAACTATGCGTTTTTCGACAAACAAAATTTGTTTTTTATTAAAGTTCTTTAAATTTTCCACAATTTAAGCTCAACTGCATCTCTGTAAAAACTATAGGGACCAAGTTATGGCCCTTCGAAAAAGCTCTATTTGTCCGAAAATTGAAATTTTTCGTTTTGGTCCCGTCCGGATCAAGTCATTGGCAAAAGACACGTTTTTCAAAGTTGCAAATTTAGATTCACACTACCCTGACTGTTCCATACAACATACTTAAACATCCAGAACTAGGTACTTCAAGCTTTGCAATTTTAATATCGATTTCTACTGGGATATCTCTGTAGCTGCCATTGGTAGGGGCTCTATAACAAGTGACAATCTACTATAGCGATTGACGAATTGTCAAAATGTTTGGGGTGGACCTTGTGACAGAGTAGACGGTAGAGCAAGTCAATAGCCGTAAACTATGTGTCACTCCAAAAGCCTTTCGCCACCCTAAGTAGTTGGACATGGTGATTTTGACGAGAACCGGTAATATCTTCTGGCTTCATTTAGCAGGTCTAACTGAAACGGGACTTGATTTTATACATAACTGGTTTGTCAGAGAGTGGAGGCTATTAAATTAACTTTCGGCATCCGAAACTATGTCACCTGTGTCTTTCTCAGGTCGTTTTTCACGAAGCACCGCGCGACACGATTTGCGGTCACGATTTTTAACACACGACACACTGCAGATGGTCTGTCGTTCGTTCGTTTGTTCATTAGACACGATTCTGCAACGAACTGCAGTGTCATTGCAGAATCGTGTCGGTGTGTCGTGTCGTCATCAAGCTCATACTTGTTATGTACAGCCGCTAAATCGTCACCGCAAAAAAATCGCGACGACATAGCTGAAAAACCGTTTGTAATTCGTATCCCGTGTGATGCATTGTCGTGCAATGTTCAAACGGTCGATACAAATATATGGAACTCTGAATCGTGGCAACATTTTGTCGTGTCGTGTGTCGCGTCGTGAACTAACGGACTAAAGACTGAAACTTAGATAACCATTGAAATTAACTTTGACCTTGTTAAAATGTGTGTTTCTTTGTTAAATATCTGCTGTAGAAAGCCAGGTGCCAAATAATTTGATGTCTCAAAGCCTGTGGGTAGAGCTCGAAGAGTTAACCCATAGTAGGGACCGGCCCGGTCCGGCTGTTACTGAGAAGTTCCATAAGGGAAGCCCCAAATACACTTTGGACCTCAGGCCAAGGAGGCAGGTAATACCAAAGACAAACAGGAAAAAAATTGAAAGTGGGTAATGAATAATGCAACTTCAATTTAGTGACAAATGCATGTCGATGAAATAGCAGTCTTTTTCATAGTTATTCGTTGATTCACACAGAACCACAATACAATAAGTCTTTGTTCTTTCAAGAGGGACTTTATCCTTTTCTCTGTCGTATAACTGTCCGTTTTAAAAAAAAAAAAATTGATATCTAAATGAATGACTAAATAAAACCATAATTAGCACACTCAAGGCTCAGGTCATCGATGCGGTTTTTTTACCCGACTGCCGAAGGAGGGTAATGTGTTTAACAGTCTATTTAAGTATGTAAGTATGATTGTATGTATGTTTGTTCCTATATGACGTTCCAGAGTTCAAACGCGTTGGCCGATTTTGATGATTCATACGTCAATCGATTCGTCTTAACGTGGTCTTAACCCTGCAAGTGTCATGAGCTTCATTCAAATTGGACAATAGAAAGTTGGCGGATTTTGGGTGCCAAAATTGTGGGGGCCCAAATTTTTTCTTCTTCCAAACCCATCGTGTGGGGTATCAAAATAAAGGGTTTTAAGTGGTGATTTTAAAAATATTTAACACTTATATGTTTAAATGTATCTTATTCGAAAAAAAACTAACTAAAAACTCATAAACAAAAAAACCTAATTAAAAAAATCAAAAGACCCGACTGCTTCAAAAGCGAATTAAAAAGTCGTAAAAAAATTATCCTGTGCAGTCGGGTTTTTTGATTTTTTAAATTAAGTTTTTTTTTTTTTTTTTTTTTTTTTCGATAGGCTCGCGTTTGACCACTATCTCGCCTGATGGTAGGTAAGTGATGATGTGGTCGACGGTGAAGCACGCTTGCCTAGAAGTAACCTATTCACTCTTGACTTAAAGACCCCGAGGTTGTAGCTATCAGGATACATAGACTCCGGCAGGGAATGCCACTCCTTAGCTGTGCGTACAATGAAATTATTCGCAAAACGCTTTGTACGTATGAGTGGGATGTCCACCATGTACCGGTGGCGCATTGCCGTACATCTTGTTGTCCGGTGATGGAACGGGCTGGGCGGAATCAAATTGTGCAGTTCCATCACACACTACCCGAAATGTCATCATCATCATATCAGCCGAAAGACGTCCACTGCTGGACATAGGCCTCCCCCAAGCGTCGCCACACTGACCGGTCCCGTGCGTCCCGCATCCAGCGAATCCCCGCAACCTTCACCAGGTCATCGGAATGTAACCGATACAAAACCGACAGACTGGCCACTTGGCGTTGATGTTCAAGGCTCTGGAGCTTTGAGGCGACCAGAGCCGATCGTTGCCGATAAGCCTCTTAGCCCGTTTGTCAATCGACTCAAGTGCATCAAGATGATATTTGGCAGATCCGTCCCAGAGGTAAGAGCATTACTCCATGCGTGTCCGAACTTGCGCTTTATAGAAGGGTTTTATAAGGGTTTCGTACCCATAGGGTCCAAAGGAAGCCCTATTCCACTGGTTCATCTATGCGTTTGTCTGTTTGCCTTGTATTGTTTCGTTTTGGAAGTCGGTTTGATATTTTGTTATAAAGGTTTTTATCTTTGTCTTTTAGTTTTGGTAGGGTAATCATTTATAGCTTATGTACATATCATGACAATTAAGACCATTAAGTCCAAACACTACTGGGATACATTGTTTTATTTTCGTAGTTCCAGTGCCTACCTTCCGCCTTCATCATCAGATCAGTTCGATGGTACCTTTTTCATGAGTATAATTTATTTATAAGTGTTTGCTTCATCACAGTCGGTTAACTATTCGATATATCTTATACCCGTGACACATTTAGCATAAAGATTCCAGTGGCCATCTGTGGTCTTCTTCATCAGTTCCACATCACCAAATGATACTTTCTGAGTGCAAATGATTGCAATGTTGATAAAAACAACAAAATTGCTGTTTGCCTATTATATTTGATAATATTTTAATAATATTTGAGTCCAAATCGGTCCAGACATCTTTGAGTAATCGAGAAAAATAAATAAAAAAAGATTCCGACGAATAGAGAACCTCGTCCTATTTTTAACCCCCGCCGGAAAAAGAGGGATGTTATATGTTTCACGTGTGTCTGTCTGTGGCATCATAGCGCCTAAACGGATGAACCAATTTTGATTTAATTTCTTTTGTTTGAAAGGTGATTTTGTCGAGAGTGTTCTTAGCTATGTATGAATAAAATCGGTACAGCCGTTCAAAGTTATGGGGGTTTTGCTGTTTGAATCGGGGTGTTTTCGCAAGATAAATTTGTCGGATATTTTGAAATTTTGAAATTTTACTTGTTTTAGTTCACTGATCGGTTTTTAGTCAATCATTATAGGTGTCGTGTAGAACAACAGACAAACAGTCGTAGCGACCTATTAAAGGTAGATAAGCAGATGCCCTACCCCGATACCGAGAAGAAGCTAACAAGTCTATTGTGTGTGTAAGTATACTGCACCCATATAGAGGACCAGAGACAAAAGATTTGCCTCTGTTTACCTATAAATAAATAAAATAACGACATATTTACGATATGAGGATAATATTTTATCGTGACGTACGTGCATACTTATTTATTTATATGTTGTTGTTTACGTGCACGCCTCAATGTAGTGCACAACCAAACAACTCATAATATTGTAAGTGCAAACTGCAAATATTTTCCTGAACGACAGTCATTATAATTTCCATAAACACTGAAGCAATTTGGGATCATTCCATACAACGAGGCTTAGGCTTTATTCGAACTATTTAGCAGATGGTTTAAGTTAAGAAAAAAAAAATAAAAAAAAATAAAAAAAAATTAAACTTAGGGTAGGTTAGGGTAGGGCAGGGTAATGTAGGGTAGGATAGGGTAGTGTAGGGTAGGGTAGTGTAGGGTAGGGTAGGGCAGGGTAGGGTCGGGTAGGGTAGTGTAGGGTAGGGTAGTGTAGGGTCGGGTAGGGTAGGTAGTGTAAGGTAGGGTAGATAAATGTTTGGAGTTTTTATGGCAAAACAAAGTTTGCCGGGTCAGCTAGTAGTGTCTAAAACGCACACTATGCAGGCAGCCATATAATAAATTGCAGGATTACATCGCTGATAAAAATGCTTGGCTTAATGCAAGTCATGCTCAACAACCAAGCAACAATGATAAGCAGAAAAGTTTTGAAGTATAGTTCTCGCCAAACTTCTTGTCCGCCCTGAAGTTGGCTACAATGACTGCGCAGTAGGAAATCTCATACAAAAACAGCACCGTTTCGTGCCTTGCGCATCGGCAAACCAACTTCAGGGCGACCCAGAAGTTTGTCGAGAACTATACTATTGGACCTGCTGAAGACTGTATGAATATATTTGTTTTGTTGTTGTTTTTCTTTTCTTTTAATAAAGTCAATTTCTTTTAGTGTTATATTGCTTTGGTATGTTGTTCCCGAAACAGTTTAAATGTTACTGAAACCTATTTACATAGCCAGCGCTGGAATGATACAACACTGAATACGATACCTACCCAGTAAACCAGAGATCAACTGGCAAAATTAATCCCTATTGTCTGGACAGACATCGTAGAAGATACATCGCTGCGTGTGCGCACGAGTGGGTGTGCAAGGCCGAACCAATCGACGGCCCCGCTTCCTTCGGGAGCCGAGCAATTACTGGGAAGTACTGTTACATGACTACATGTGTTGTGTTGTATGTTGGTTTGTTTATGTCGGTATCCGAGTGACGATTGCAGATCCCGAATGTATATCACACCGATGACCCAGCCATGAGCCGCTGATGCAGCAAAATTCGATACTAGCACTAAGTTACCATCTTTACCTTGTTGCCATTCCACCAATTCGCACCAAGCGCTTCCAAAAATCTTTCATAATGCGCACAGCGAATGAATGGAACTCACTACCTGAGTCTGTGTTTCCGAATCTCTTCAAAGTTAGAGTGAACTGGCTTCTTCTGGGTAAGCTCACTCCATCGTAGACTCTGTCTCTGTCACCTCTGACCTAGACTAGAGTCAAGAGCAAACCCAAAAAAAAAAAAAAAAAAATTGTTATTCCATATTCTAGCATCGAATAGGTTTCACTAATATTTAAGACGACGACTAACGCCAACGACCTTGAAGGAACAAAACGCGCACTCGTTTCACACCAAAATTAAGTAGTTTTTTGTACCTTCCTTATTATTCTATGACTAAAAAAAAAAACCTTCAGATCAAAATGTAGATAATTAAATTGTCTTTGATATGGTGTCGATTTCATTAAAATACGCCTAGCGATTTTGGTGTGATTGTCGTGTTTTTGTCCGATTTAGACATAACTAACTAACAAATTAATTACACTATGTTATACGAATAAAACTCAAATTCTGCTCAGATGAAATTATTAAGAAAATGGTCTAATATAACATATATTTTTCCAAAAAATTATGACTAGCCGTTTAGACGTGATTCTCATTTTAAAATCAGCTACTCAAGGGAATCGGCGCCTTAAGCGGCTTCGCCCGCGTGATAAGTGTTTTTAGTCCCAAGGGAACATAATACCGAGATGAAAAACTAGTCTGTGCTATTCCAGATTATAATCTATCTCTGTGCCAAATTTCATCAAGGTCCATTCTGCCGGTCTGGTGTGATTAAGTAACAAACACACATCCATCCAAACTTTACAACACTTTTTTTTTTTCGATCCGCCGTCTGCAGTTTGCGTGATGAGCATCAACGGTGACGAGATGATTTGCTACTTGCGACCCCCTGTGTCCGTGTGGCGTTGCTGTGGCATTGAGGTCTGGGTGATGCGGTTCGATCCCCCTGGATGCAGCTGTAATAGCGTCTTTCCTGGTTGAAGTACTTCCTAACTGTGGACTGCATTCGTTATTAGAGGACACAACTGAATGGGTTCCACACCACACATTTGGTTAGCCAATAAATGGTTCGTTATCATCATCACACACAGTTTTGGACTTAGGCCTCCCTTAAGCGTCACAAGTCCTGTGCGATGCATCCAGCGGAGCGAAGGTCATCATTTGGAGCAATTTCAGAAGAATAAACTTCATAGCACTCCGTTTGAAGTCGGTTAATAGAAAAATATGTAGTCTAGTTTTATGCAACCGCAGTAGGTAGCATGCCTCTGTATATTTTATGAAACTCTAGACAAGTCGACTACAACATGGCTGCTACGAGTTGCTTAACACAACAATTGATCAACCATACGGATTGTGTACACGTAAACAACAATACTACAATACTATCTGTAGGGAAGACTGTGTAATTGTCAGTAAAAGCCATTATGGCATGGCCCCTATTCTAGCTAGGAGTTTAATCAAAAGAACGCGTTTGCTTTTATGAATTGTCACAATATAACTAATCATGTTATGTATTGGAGAATAACGTAAATGACATTCTATTCTACAAAAACGATCGCTAAGTAGCACTGCATTAGTCTTGAAGTTTTACCACAATCCACAAATCCAATAACACCCATTTTTTTACCAATTTCCTTCCGCCGATTGTCACGTGTTCCCGCCTAAACCTAGTGTCAGGTGTTATGTCAAGTTGACATCTGTTAGACTTGTTCTCATATATCTCTTCTCGTACCTATGCTGGTATTATATTACCTGTGGTCCGAAGTATTATATTTTTTTATACCATTCCCCCTCTAAAAAGCTTATTTTATTCACTGAAAACAGTGAATAAAAAGCACTTTTCGCACCACTTGCTCAAAAAAGTGACATTCTATGCCACAAAAAGCGAACATAACAATAGTCATTTTTAATCTGTTAAAAACAGGGAAAGAAAATTGTACTGAATTTCATTCATCCTCTAGGGGGAGAATGTTATTTAAATTTGGAATACTTACCGAAATTTATACTGAACTAAATCTGTGTTTACACCATTGAGTTTGTATATAAAGCATTATACATCTTTTTGAAAAAGGAATACGCATTTTTATGCAGTTATGATTATTAAATAAAATTACGAAAACCGACGAGGCCGTATGAGCTTGATGGCTTTGCTTTTCCAACAAAAAAATATTAGTCTAGGAATTTGTCGCGTTTTTGTTTTCTTCAAATACATAAACGTTAAGTTTATTTTAATTTATTTTTCTAAATAAGTTTTAGTACTTTTTTCGCAAATGGTACGAAAAGTAGAGTATTTTCCTCGGTGATAAAGCTGTCTTAGTCTTAGGTGAACTTAAATCCCTCGCTACACTCAGGACTCGTCTTAAATCCCTCGCTTCGCTCGTGATTTAAGTTTTTAACACCCTCGCTACGCTCGGGAGTAAACCTCGAGTCCTTCGTTACGCTCGAGATTTAAATCGTCACCCGCGACAGAAGACACTGCTTTATCCCCTTGGTTAATAATCTACTATTTACTCACTGTTTTGGTGTTTGAATTTGGAACACACCTATGTATTCGAACTCCATCTCAATGCTACATAACCTCCTTGTACAATTTTTTTTCGATACAAACTTCTTGTGCAGAGAGTACTCTACTTTCAATCTACTTCCTTGATTTTAATTTTGTGTTTTTTATATTTAGCATTTTAATAATTATTGATATTTATTGAATACTTATTTGGATTGTAATTCTAATATTAATTGCAATGGTGTTTAATTAATTATAATTATGTTACGTAACGGAGGTGATCACTGGACTCTGAAACGCAGGTGCTGTTGTTACCTAGCTAAGGTATGGTCAGGGTTTCACATTTTTTTGCGAATTTTGAAGGTTATAAACCATTTATTTATTTATGACTCGTAATATTCGCTTATATCTTTCTTTTTCTCGTAGTCATGGTATAAAATATAGTATGCAACTCTTGAATAAAACGAATTTATATCGAGGGCCATGAATCACTCGCGTCGCTCATGATTCTAACACTTGAATCACTCGCTATGCTCGTGATTCAATCATCATGAATCACTCCCTACGGTCGTGATTCAGTCGTTAGAATCATTCACTTGCTCGTGATTCATCTATGGCCCTCGCTTTAAATCCGTCCTTTATTCACTAGTTGCATAATATACTATTATCCACTGCTACAACGGATGCACACGAGGTGGTAGAAAAAGTGACCTTTATACGCCTGACAAGCGCTAGCATTTCACGTAATCTATCTCATATATTCGGCACTTTTATCATAGTCATCGCTGATATGGCGTAACTTTGTCAATGGCTTCATGTTAAGACGGTACCCTGACCAAAAAATCGGCATGCGATATGAGCATTCCTATTGGTCCAGCGGCACTGGTGACGCATGAATTACAGTAGTGAACACGCCCAGATTTTAGAATAAAATCTTTATAAAATCGAATTTTGGTCATTTGAAAAAAAAATTACTACAAAAATGTTCGTTATTAAATTGTCTATGCATTAGTGTTAGTTTAAAAATTATTAATGAACACTTTAGGAGGAGATGCATGCTATCAATAATTATTTCTCATTTTTATGTTTTTTTTGGAAGGAGATTAGTGAAATATATACAACATAAAAAAAAAACGAAATCTACTATTTTAGAAACAATATTAAGTAGAAATTTAATGTATTTTTATTAAATAACGAGTAGATAGCTCCTAAAAACAGCACGAAAAACGGCTTGCGCGGCGTTTTGCTCGGGGTACCACCTTATTAATGGTCACACTAGTGGACGATCCTGATTCTATTTTCATTTCAAACATAGCGTAGCTAAGAACTGAGTTGGCCGTTGAAGTACCTACGGTGTTGGCAGTATGGAGGATGATAATAGATTTACTCTTCGTTTGGCCCACTGAGTTTCGTAGTACTACATAATAAAAGCCTGAATCGTCCCGAGCAATATGCTTCCTTCGTCCTAAAATATAATTATAATTATTTTATTGCCGCCTTCGTCCTATTTTTACCCGACTGCCGAAGGAGGGTAATGTGTTTATCAGTCTATGTATGTATATAAGTATGTATGTTTGTTCCTATATGGCGTTCCGCGTTGGCCGATTTTGATGATTCATACGTCAATCGATTCGTCTTAACCCTGCGAGTGTCATAGACTACATTAAAATTGGACATTAGAAAACTGGCGGCTATTGGGTGCCATATTGTGGAGGACCAAATTTTTTTTTTCTTCCAAACCCATCGTGTAGGGTATCAAAATAAAGGGTATTAAGAGTCGATTTCAAAAATATACAACACTTATATGTTTAAATGTAACTAATTCGAAAAAAAAAAATAACTTAAAAGTTATAAATGTAGAACTTAATTAAAAAAATCAAAAAACCCGACTGCTTCAAAAGCGAACTAAAAAGTCGTAATCAAAGAAAAAACCATGCTGTGCAGGCGTAGGATACACCAGATTTTGGTCAACCAGCCCGCGAATATGTATCCTCCGACTGCACAGCATGATTTATTCCTTGATTACGACATTTTAGTTCGCTTTTGAAGCAGTCGGGTTTTTTGATTTTTTGAACTAAGTTTTTATATTCCTTCTATGGCCCATATCCTTTTAGGGTTCCGTACCCAAAGTGTAAAAACCGGACCCAACAGCCCTTACATTGAGGCAAAGGCTCAGCTGGCTGCCAAAAACATGGGAATCCTTGCAAAGGTGAGAAGGTACTTCACGCCGGAACAGCCTCTCAATTTGTATCAAGCGCAAGTTCGATCATGCATGGAGTACTGTTCTCATCTCTGGGACGACGGATCTGCCAAATACCAGCTTGACGCACTAGAATCGATCGAAATGCGTACAGCTAAGGAGTGGCATTCCCTGCCGGAGTCTGTGTTTAACAACATCTACAATCTAGAAGTCTTTAAGTCAAGAGTGAATAGGTTGTTTCTAGACAAGCGTGTTTCACCTTCGACCTCATCATCGCTTAACATCAGGTAAGGTAGTGGACAAGCGCGAGAAAAAAAAAAAAACTTAATTCAAAAAATCTAAAAACCCGACTGCTTCAAAAGCGAACTAAAAAGTCGTAAACAAGGCAAAAATCATGCTGTGCAGTCGGAGGATACATATTCGCGGGCTGGCTGACCAAAATCTGGTGTATCCTCCGCCTGCACAGCATGATTTTTGCCTTGTTTACGACTTTTTAGTTCGCTTTTGAAGCAGTCGGGTTTTTAGATTTTTTGAATTAAGTTTTTTTATTTATAACTTTTTAGTTAGTTTTTTTTTCGAATTAGATACATTTGAACATATAAGTGTTATATATTTTTGAAATCACCTCTTAAAACCCTTTATTTTGATACCCCACACGATGGGTTTGGAAGAAAAAAAAATTTGGGCCCCCACAATTTGGCACCCAAAATCCGCCATTTTTCTATTGTCCAATTTAAATGTAGCCTATGACACTCACAGGGTTAAGACGAATCGATTGACGTATGAATCATCAAAATCGGCCAACGCGTTGGAACGCCATATAGGAACAAACATACATACATACATACTTACATACATATATACATACATACATACATACATAGACTGTTAAACACATTACCCTCCTTCGGCAGTCGGGTAATTAAATGTGTACGGAGTATCAATCAGTTTCTCCCTATTGTTAAGTTACAAAGTAGACTGGTCGTCTCCACAATAAAGGACACGTGCGTCGGCCATGAGCTACGTTATTTATTGAACGTAATTGTGCTCATGCATATAGGTATACTCCTTTGTTGGATGGGTATACTGTAACACTAGCTCACAGCTTCACAATAGCGCAATGACAGTCGGCACTCAAGACGGCAATAAGCCGTATCCGCCGACACCGGCTTTATTTTTAGTACTGTTTGAATTGTCTATTGTTTAGTCAAATTCTGTGTTGTTGGTATGGCAAATAAATAAATGAACGTCGCACATTAGTTCTTTTAACAGCAGTAGTGACTAGAGAGGCTTCATTCATCTGGCTTTCAGAGAAATATATAGTAATAATAATCTTAAAGGATAATCTAATATATAAAATTCTCGTGTCACAGTTTTCGTTGCCAAACTCCTCCGAAACGGCTTGACCGATTTTGATGAAATTTTATATGTATATTCAGTAGGTCTGAGAATAGGTCAACATGTATTTTTTTTTTTTTTTTTTTAATGGTTAGGGTAGGTATGTAGGGTAGGGTAGGGTAGATAAATGTTTGGTCTTTTTATGGCAAAACAAAGTTTGCCGGGTCAGCTAGTTATATATATGATAGCGCTGGTAAATGAAACTAGCAGCAGAGACGAAATCAAAACGTCAAAAAGGCAGATGACATAACGGAAACACGAATTATGTATTGTTATTGTAAAGATTTGTTTTTATTTGAGTAATATTTTAAAGTCAAAAATGGAAGGTAGATTCACCGACTGTTAGTTTATTTCAATAAAATAATTGGTAACTATATTCGTTCAAAATATTTGTAAAAAGTATTATTAATTACTAAACAAATAATGTACACAATTACTGTATTTTTACAAACCTAAATCTATAATTAATTGATAAACGAATGTCACCGGATGTTGTTGCTGTGTGACGTCTTGTCATTTGTTTAAACGTATAAATAGGCTGGTTCTAGTCGAAAGAACTCAGTATTGAATTGTATTGACTTGTGCACATATCATTATAAAATTAAGTTGTGAGACTTACTGTTGGTGTGAGTAATAAACAGTGTATACAAGATGTCTGATCGTTATCATTTGAGAATCCTGAGTACGCCCGCTCTTACATCAGAAGTGGGATCAACCCGAGCCTCAACTGGACCCATCAACACAGTCGCCTTGCCTAGCCTACCGACCACTCGACCAGGACATTCGGATGAGCTGAATTTACTTCGTTGCCAGATCAAGTTGCAGAAAAGGATGTTTTTCAAAAACAAAACACCAATACCCACAAGCTAAGTAAAATTTATTTACCTAATTATGATCTTGACCAGCATAAAATAACAATTGAGTGAACAAGTTACCTGTCTATCCACCGTGCGAGGTAGTTCAGTCTATTGCTAGGATGAAGGGATTTTCATGCTTGCTAAGACGCGCCAAGCAATTGGTAGACACTAATGCTCATTCTTTTGCACTCGTAGCACAATATTAAGTAGCTAAACTAGATATTATATTGTGTATTGGAATTGTGTGTGTATTGAATAGACTTCAAATCAAGCTAAATCTTTTTTTGAATATGGTACCAAGTCATAAAGTTTACTTTCAAGTATTTTTCCTAATGCTCCAGTGGCATAAAATCATAGTTTTACCAAGCTGAACCCCTCGGGTCAAGCATCAAGCACACAAAACAAACATGATTTGCGCGAAACTTTGACTTTGGATATCAAAATACTTCATTAGATGCCACTAAATATGATACACATACAAATAAAACTTTCGGTTATGCCCATTATTTTCATATCCCTTAATAGAGGAGCTCGTGGCTAAATAATAACTTAAGTTAAGCAACGCTTGACGATGTCGGTCCGTGGATGTGTGACCATTTCAACATACCGAGTTTCCTTCGTGCCTCGGAAAGCACGTTAAGCCGTTGGTCCCGGCTGTCATTTGAAGATCTTTGACAGTCTTTACGGGTAGTCCGAAGCTTGGGATCTGACACCAGTCTTGCCAAAGGGTACTGTGTTACCCAGTTACTGAGTTGTGGAGGTCAGATAGGCAGATTGATTGGATTAGGTTACTACACCGGTGCACAGGTTAATTTCCATCAAAGCTGTGTATGGTTAAGATAACCGTGTGAACATTATACTCTCGTAATATTTTTCATGTTTCAGATACCATATTGTGTCGCAGCCTGAAGCTTCTGCTGAAGGCTAGCGATTCAGATGCTGAGCGCGAAGGTTGACGTGTCAACATCTGAGAGGTTAAGAATAACATCATGCAAGCAGTTCGCTGGTCTTAGCCGAACGGTACGAACGTGCGCAAGTTTGGAATGGAATACTCGGTGAGTCGCTTCCATTTTATTTTGATAGTGAAGTCGAATATTCTCTAGTGATGAGATGCTATTTCGAGTTTTAAGTGTTCATGTTGAAACACTGAATTGGTTGGTAGTGGTTATACCTAGCACTATCACTAGGTTATTAAGACACACCTGGTAAAAAGCAAGTAGCTAATAAGTTACCTATTGGGTTGTTAGTACTTTCCTAGTTTCAACATTTGGTTCAGTACGAACTTTAGGATGAGATATCCCATAAGAACGAGATGAAATATCCAAAATGACTGAATAACTAGTCGTTTTCAGTGGCAAAGCGAGTTAGTAATGTCGTTGGGCTATCGTAATTGTATCGAGTTAGTAACGGTACTGGTCATTTGCGTGTATTCAGGACGGATCTTGTTGCGTAACGATGTACAACCACCGTCTTCAGATCTGAATTCACTTGCTTACTTTCAAAGTAATATCATGATAACAGTAGATCACGCGATTGTTTTTCTTACATGAAAACTGAGTTAGTGACCGACAGTAAAGGGTTACTGTTGATAATCTGATATTTATGATATTGATCAGAGTTAATTCGTGAAGCTCCTTAATAGTATCAGGGTTAGTTGTTTCCCTTTTATAAGCCATCAGTATGTTCCAAAATCATTAAGTAGAAAACACGAATCATGTTGGAAGGATACCCGATCGCCAAGTTCTTTGAGAATTAGACGTCATAGTTGATGACTGTGGTAGTGAAACCGAATCTGATTAACATGTCTACTCATAAGACCAATTCTGGACCGCACCTCATGCGTACCATGTGGCAATGGGTTTTTTAAAGTGGGTTTATGAGTTGATTATGCATTGCCTTTACTTTGTTTAGTTTAACTTGTTGATCGTCGGACCTTTTTCTAATGAATAGTGTTGTGTGGGAAACTTTAGTACGAAAACTGAAGAGGCCCGGTATTAAGTCCGCGATAGGTGATTATGACAGGATAGTGATCGTTATACACCGAAAGCTTTAAATAGATACGCTTAAACCTACAAGTATGGACACGGTAGGTTAAGGAAGATGCCAGCGGGTCATGTACCATTCGATGTTGATGTTAAAAGGATTTTAATGATGATGAGCAAGCTCAAAATGTCGAGTAATTGAGTCTATCAGCCGTATTATGTTTGACCGTACCAGTGGATTCTGGCGGAGGTCGGGGTCTTGAGAGACCGTTGTGTGAGAGCAATATAATTGCTGTTCGGCTACAGAGCCGTGGCGTTAGAGGTTTTATTCGAGGGTTTCTGTAAGCTTGGCAGTTTTCGCTGCAAAAGAAGTTTTAAAGTTTGATTTGAGCGACTGGTGGTACATGGCCCAGGGTAATGATTTAGTTAAAGATCAAAGTTCTAAAATGTCCCTATTGTCACGAACCCAATGATCTAGTTTGGTCAGGAGTAGCCGAGCGTTGTGCGTTGGCCTGTGTGGCAACTGTTGGCCTTTATGGCAACTGTTGGCCTGTGTGGCAACTAAACGCCAGTGTGCCAACTGGAGGCCTTTATGGCAACTGTAGGCCAGTGTGGCAACTGGAGGTCTTTGTAGCAACTGTGGTCCTGTAAGTTGGTTTAAAATAAACACGTTTGTGTAAGGAACCTTACAGAGGATTCCTGTAGAGTTATGAGGTTAAAATAAAGTAAACTCGCATAGTCACGCGAGAGGTGAGGTCACCATGTTAATGTTGATGACGTTCGAATCGACAAGCCTTCGTTACGAAAATTGAAATAATTTTGGTTTTCTATTTTTTATTACTATGCGTAGATTGTGTTAGTAAGATATACAAAGCTGAAGTACCAATTGAGATTGTAGATGATGAATAGACGTAACATAGGACAGACTAAATCTCTGTGTGAACAGGTTCTGAGTTCAGAGAGTTGAGTTGACTCGACATCGTAGGGATGTGCGAGTAGAGCAATTGAGAAGAGAGCTATGTGATGGCTAAAGGTCGTGAATAAGATACCTGGTGTCTTTTTCTTTTGTTTCATTTAATGTGACATTAGTGACTATCAGTGGTACTTGGATTTTGTAATCACGAAGATTAGAAGCTTTTGCGTTCCGAACTTCACCCTATTGATGATCATTGAATAAGTATAACTTTTCAATTAATCTTTTGGTACCTCATGTAGAATTATTACAAATGGGGAATCCGCTACAATGGCACAGATTATGGCCATTTTTATTTTCTTTTTCTTCGTACATCATGCTATTACTCGCGGTACATCTAGAGCTAACAGTCAAACTGAATGGGTTTGGGTTAATAAAATAGGTGAATTGTAATTGGCATTAAAATATACGAAATCTAAGGCTACTGAATGGCCCTTTTGATTAACTAGGTAAAATAGCCCCTCCCCTGCAATTGAAAATACCATATCCGTTTAGACCCTAAGCATAGAATGGCCGAAACGGAAGCAAAAAAAAAAAAAAAAAAAATAATAATAATAAAAAAGGTTTTGGTTTTAGAAAAAGACTTTGGTCACTCAATGAACTTTGAACGACTAGACCGTGATAGCAAGAATAAATAATAATGAAAAAAAAAAGGGTTAAAACTTTTTATAACATTATTCAGAATTGAAAAGCTTAACTTATGGATAAAATAATGAATGTTTTGTTTGGTTAAATAAAATTTAGTCGAAACAAGTCAAAGACTGGCCTCTGAATCTTTATGATCAAGCAACGAACTACGACCTCTGAGTTTCAGAATTAGTTGGTTAAATAAAATTCTGTCAAAACAAGTCAAAGACGGGGCCTCTGAATCTTTATGATCAAGCAACGATCTGCGACCTCTGAGTTTGATAGTTAAATAAAACTCAGTCAAAACAAGTCGTAAGACTAGCCTCTGAATCTTTATGATCAAGCTACGATCTGAGACCTCTGAATTTGATTTGAGTTAGCAAAATGGATGTGTAAAAAGGCCTTGGTCATGGCTATGGTTTAAGTTGGATGATTCAATAAAATTTAAGTCAAAACAAGTCAAAGATGGGCCTCTGAACCTTATTGGACAAGCCACGATCTGCGATCTCTGAGTTTGACAGTTTCACCAGAACAAGCAATAATGTTGCCTCTGAGTCTGGTCTAAAAGGTTTTTGCATATTTTAATTTTTTTTATGATTTTCAGAGATTCGCTGGGCCTAGCAAGGCCCGCTCGTCAGTATGGCCGTGATAGCGCTGGTAAATGAAACTAGCAGCAGAGACGAAATCAAAACGTCAAAAAGGCAGATGACATAACGGAAACACGAATTATGTATTGTTATTGTAAAGATTTGTTTTTATTTGAGTAATATTTTAAAGTCAAAAATGGAAGGTAGATTCACCGACTGTTAGTTTATTTCAATAAAATAATTGGTAACTATATTCGTTCAAAATATTTGTAAAAAGTATTATTAATTACTAAACAAATAATGTACACAATTACTGTATTTTTACAAACCTAAATCTATAATTAATTGATAAACGAATGTCACCGGATGTTGTTGCTGTGTGACGTCTTGTCATTTGTTTAAACGTATAAATAGGCTGGTTCTAGTCGAAAGAACTCAGTATTGAATTGTATTGACTTGTGCACATATCATTATAAAATTAAGTTGTGAGACTTACTGTTGGTGTGAGTAATAAACAGTGTATACAAGATGTCTGATCGTTATCATTTGAGAATCCTGAGTACGCCCGCTCTTACATATATAATTATTCTTATTCCAATATTATTCTATAAAAAAAAAAAAACATTTAATAATACAAAAATAGTAGCCCACCGGTATCGGGAACAGGGTCCAAGCTACCGGTGGTTAGGGCTGCTGAGAGAGGAACCTCCTAACGATACGCGCCGTGTCCAGGAGTACCGCTTTCTGGATCAAGCCCTTGATCCAGCTGCCCAACGAGAGCCTCCTCAGATGTTCGTCGAGGCTCTTAGCTATTATGCCATTGGCCGTCACGACTATCGGCACAATGACTGCTGTATTCACATCCCACATGTCGACAACCTCGCGAGCCAGATCAAGATACTTGCTTTTCTTATCTCTCTCAGCCTTCACGAGGTTCTCGTCAAGGGGGACCGCTATATCAACGATCTTTGCGCGACGCTCTAGTCGGTCTATCACCACTATGTCAGGCTTATTGGCAACAATAGTCCTGTCAGTGATGATAGACCGATTCCAATACAATGTGACATTGCCAGGAAGATGATGATGATATAGTAAATCTTTCCTTCGGGCCAATTAGTTAATTAACACTTGGCATTGACATGTATATTTTTCTTTCAGCTGCAATGATATCTTCATTACATTAAAAATCCGTGTTATTCATATATACTAGCAGGATTTTCAGTTTTTTTTTCTTATGATAAATGATAAATGATTTTATTTCTGTAAGTTGGTTTGTACAAACGCTTTTACATGTCTAACGTAATTTTTTTTTAAACTAGATGAGGTCGGCGTTTCCTATCTGACTACTCTGAGAAGAAAGGCCGAAACAAACTCAGAGGTCACAGTCTCTTTTAAAGTCCTGACAAAATCTTGGTTCGATCATGTGAAGACCATGTAGACTGATGTCTGAAATGGTCTTTTGAGGAAATAACCAGCCAGATTGAGCCTTATATCTATAACCTGACTGGACAACCCTCGACAGAACGTCCTGGCGATTTTTGAAATAATCAACAATCGACCAGTTTCTTGTAAAACTCTTTTAAGGACCACTTATTCTTGATATTTTTTCCATATGTTATTTAGTTTTAAAATACCACTTTGCGTGACTGTATAAAATGACAATGAATTGATAGTAAAACATATGGTATTATTCTTCGGGTCGATCCCACCTAAAGTGGGCAAAGGCTGGAAAGAAAAAGAAGCGAGATTCATATCCCACTAGCGAAATACGAGAACCACAGTCCCAGTCCAAGTGTCGAGACTTTGGCGTGGCCTATTATATATATTATATATATAAATTATCATACATATTACAGGTATGTATGCCTTTTTCTTCTATATAAGGTTTTGTAAATAAACCATAACAGAAACATGTCTTAAGAGCCCCAATGGCGTATGAATAACACAAAAGCTGCGGTTGCCTCGCCCGGACACGGACAGGCGGCTGGCGGACACACCACACAAAGCACGACGCAGGTAGCTCTGACAGATGAACTCACTGACTCACCCGGATCTATTCGTCAGGTAAGTTAACCGGAGTTCGTTACACATGTTTTGAAACTGGTCTATTCTAACCTCCAGAGCCATGAACATCGGCGCCAAGTTGCCTTTCTGTCAGTTTTTATCGGTTACATTTTGGGGAGTGTGCGATGGAATGGCTTGAACTAATTCCTCCTAGCCCGTTCCATCATCGGACTACAAGACATACGGCGTTGCGTCATCGGTACATGGTGGACAGCCCACCCATACGCACCAAACGTTTTGGAAATACTTTTATTATGCGTACAGCTAAGGAGTGTAATTCCCTGCCAGAGTCTGTATTTCCTGATAGCTACAACCTGGGAGTCTTTAAGTCAAGAGTGAATAGGTTTCTTCTAGGTAAGCATGCTACATCGTCGACCACATCATCGCTTATGATCAGGTGAGATAGTGGTCAAGCGCGTGCCTATCAATAATAATAATAAAAAAACATTTCTCCAGAAAATTGGTTTAAATGATCATTTGCAAATGAAGACTGCTTTCATCATGGGTTCGGTAAATATCGTTCGTAATAGGGCCCATAGGATTACCATAGCTGCTGTATGTGTATTATAATATTAGCTGGGCTTACTTATTGTAAGTGTTACAATTATATTTTTTTTGTACTTAAGAATGCACTTCGGTAAACACAAAAGGTCGCGATTTACGCATTAGATTTGCTGAATATGGAGGCTACTCAGTATATTCTTGGTAGCATTCTTCAAAGACTGTGTTTTCACATAAGAACCAACAGTCCAAGTCATCATAGAAACCCATTATATCCTTGGCCTAACAGTAATGTTACGGCATACGACAGTTTACTTTTGATAGTTTAACACTTCTATTCCGTATTAAAAGACATGATACGAGATTCTTGAAAAACATGTTCGAGCAAATCATACTGCATTACGGTTTAAAACATAATATACCACTGTTTAAAAATAATACCTTTTTGTGTACCTAATTAGTTTTAGACATTACATAAAAGACCGTGAGATAATACAATAAAATACCTACATAAATAAGTAATCACAATCAGTGAATCTCATCCATTAAAGCAGTACCCGTTTGTTTCCCAACATTCGTCGGCCATTACGTCTAAAATGATACATGTACCACTGCAGTCAGGCCTATATTATCTGTGGTAAGGCCTATATTATCTGTGGTACGGCACTATTGATCACATCAACACAAATCATCAACGTTTACGCGTAAAGGTAGTAGTCCAAACTACTTTCCTAACGGGTCCTCTGCCATCTCTGTCACCCTTACCCGGAAGCATCTGCTGTCTTCTTTTAGCGTAGGTGTAACCCAAATAGTTGGGTATAAAGAGGTTATGGAGGTATGTGGCAGAAGTACAGGTTTGGGCGCGATTGACCAACTAGTAGATGTTTTCCCATTGGCAGATATTTTGAAATAAACAAAGAAAGTGTTGGTTCAATATCAATTAAATAAATTAAGTCGAGCTCGAATCTATGACGTGGTTGAGTCTTAAAATCACACATACCAGGCAAGCATAGCACAAAGGAAGTGCACTCAGTAATAAGGCTGATGATGACTGACCCTAACTCCTTTTTGCCATACCTATTATTGGAATCAAATATAACAGCTCACAAAGTTAGGACCCATTAATATTAATGATAATTTTATCCGTGGTTCTAGGCAACTGGGCTTATCCCAGTTGTAAAGGACCCTTTATATTATATTGGTTTGTTCTGTCTCCTGCTTGATATGGAGGAAAGTGGAAATTTGTATTTTTCCTACTCCTCCGTTATTCTTTTCTGATTAATTTCGTCCAAGATAGTTAAATTCATTCTCCGGGACTTCGTCGAACTTCATTGTCTCGGCGCTTTTCTGGTGGTCGCCACTGCTGATTCTGGCTTTCAGGAGTTGCAGTGGTATGGGAATACTGCGATGGGATTGTCCCGATGTAAAATGAACGTAACTCCTGATTCCTTATTTCATGTTCTACTCCCTTTTGAACTCGTAATCTCTCAGATATCTTTGCAAATTGATGCATTGCTTCATTTACTTAAGCATCATAGGAAACCCAACATTGAAGGTGCAATTGTCTAATCACAATGTCAACATTACGTCTTCCTTATCCGAGGATTAGAGCTTACCATACGATTAGACAGTTATACCATCTCATGTAATTTTACAGCTGAAAAGAACTATAATCTCTCGAAGATATACCATTATCTAACAATACGTCATAATTAGGCAAAAACTGACGAATGTTTACGCTTTTTAATCGTAGTTTTAACCAACAAATTGAGGAAACATGAACTCAGGAGATAACAGAATGGAAACATTCTGATTTCGTGCTGTTTCTCTCAGTATTGTTAAATAATATGAGATCTTTATGAATTGAATCATGTGTGTTTGTTATATTGCAAGTGATATGTGATACATTCATTCTTGGTCACACATTTTATGCTGATGATAGCGCATAGGTTTCATGCGATAACTTCGCGACGTGGCGTTAGCGAATAATTGGCTTAGACAAAACAACAACGTCAATTATAATGAATCTACTTACTTAATAAAAATCTAACAGACAGGACCTGCCTGGTTTTAGAGCATGAAATTTTGCCCAAGTATTTCTATTCATCGAAGGCCTAAGTCATCATCATCATCAAGTAAGGCCGGCTTTTTGAAATTCATCACCCAAATATACTTAGAGTTTAAACAGAGGATGAAGTGAGATGTATTGACAAGGGGTTATGGTACAAAGAAAACTTAAGCTTCGCCCAATAATTATAATAATTTATTTATTTTCAGACAGCAAAAGGTCCACATTGACAAAAAAATATGGCGCTTGTATTCGGAATGACACGCTGACAGATGACAATCTTACGCAGTTCCTGTTGAACTCGGATGCTGTCATACAATGTTGCTAATCCTAACAATTACTAAAATGAAAACACACTACACATATTACAGAAAGTTTATATGGAAGTGTGTAATTTTGCTCGATGGGAAATACCATCGCCTTTCTTCCCAATTAACACGTTAACCTTCTGTCCTACCTGGCTACTGTTAAAGATTAAGCAAAAAAAGGTGGGAAGGTATTTTGATAAGGGCCCTTAATTGTGTATTCTTGAATGATGATGAAGAGTTTCTGATTCTATACGTTGTTAGTCGCCTTCGACGCTTCGACATCGAGGAATGCTTTCTTTGTGTGCGCTGGTAAATGCGTGTCGTGTTCACATACTAATTTATGGGCGTATGTATTATGTATGTAGGGTTTTCTATGTTAATTTGTAGTTTAACGGCAATGTACGACGAATACTTATGAAATTACAGGGTCAGTGTCACGGATTTTGTAACATAAGTCTGTAGAGGTTGTCTGATGCAAGGTTCCTTCAGGCTGCTAGAAATATCGTTCTGGCTGGTTAAAAATCCTCATTCGAATTTGGAATCAATTTGAAAACAAAATGCAGCTGATTGTTAAGTTTGCGTTAGATTTGTTCAAGCTATGAAATGCTTCGGATACAATACAGACAATAGGCAGGGCATTGTTATATCATTGGAACTTCTTCGACCCATCCCACAGTAGCTAAGTTTATCTAGTATCTACGTACCTATCTCTAATTCAAGATACCACGAACTTTAAAACGACCTTAAACAACTTTTTCTTTTTTATATTTCAGAGTTGGTTTCATAGTAGGAAAAAGTAGTTCATAATCATAGTACTACAACCCCCTGAAAGGTGGTTAGTGCTTAACTATAAAAACCGGCCAAGTGCGAGTCGGACTCGCGCACGAAGGGTTCCGTACTTGGTAAATTGCAGTTTACGATTTATGACGTATTAAAAAAAAACTACTGGCTAGATCTCGTTCAAACCAATTTTCGCTGGCAGTTTACATAGTAATGTACATCATACATTTTTGTCAGTTTTATCATTGTATTATTTTAGAAGTTACAGGGGGGAGGACACACATTTTACCACTTTCGAAGAGTCTCTCGCGCAAACTATTCAGTTTAGACAAAAATGATATTAGAAACCTCTATATCATTTTTGAAGACCTATCCATAAATATCCCACACGTATGGGTTTGATGAAAAAAAAATATTTTTAGTTTTAGTTTCAAGTATGGGAACCCCCAAAATTTATTGTTTTATTTTTATTTTTGTGTGAAAATCTTAATGCGGTTCACAGAATACATCTACTTACCAAGTTTCAACAGCATAGTTCTTATAGTTTCGGAAAAAAAGTGGCTGTGACATACGGACATGTCCGTTTTTTGCCACTTGGCTACGGAACCCTAAAAACAGTTTACTAAAGAAAGGGCTAAAGAATTCCATCTCCCGTTTCCATTTAACTATTTTCAGTTTCGGGGTACAATATTAGTACAATATTACATAATGTACCGACTCAGTCCTCGAGGAGGTGCGGTCGCGGTGTATCCGACTCACTCATTGAGGTAACAATACGCCATCTTGGTAATTATCTCATATTCACCGAAGGGCTATGGACATGTAGGTAGTGGACTCGTGTCGAGTTACACAGTGATACAGACAGACACACAAGTCGTTTAGTGTAGAACACTGACCAAGAATAAAATAATACCGCTTCAGCGAATTATGAGGACAAAGGTCTGGTTATCGTTTCTGGAGAATCGTCTTACTGATAGACTTATGTGTCGTCCTTCTGGGCACGACGCACAGATTTTTTAATATACTAGGCAACGATGCAAATCCTAAGAAATAGTGTTAGTCTAGAAAATAAAACCGGCCAAGTGCGAGTCGGACTCGCGCACGAAGGGTTCCGTGATTTACTTTGTAAATTGCGGTTTACGATTTATGTCGTATTAAAAAAAACTACTTACTAGATCTCGTTCAAACTAATTTTCGATGGAAGAAAGAAAGAAGACATGGTAATGTACATCATATATATATTTTAGTTTTATCATTCTCTAATTTTAGAAGTTAAAGGGGGGGGAGGACACATTTTACCACTTTGGAAGTGTCTCTCGCGCAAACTATTCAGTTTAGAAAACAATGATATTAGAAACCTCAATAGATATCATTTTTGAAGACCTATCGATAGATAGATAGGTTACCCACACATATGGGTTTGAAGAAAAAAAAATGAGTTGCAGTTCAAAGTATAGGGAGCCCCAAAAATTATTGTTTTTTTTCTATTTTTGTGTGAAAATCTTAATGCGGTTCACAGAATACATCTACTAACCAAGTTTCAACAGCATAGTTCTTATAGTTTCGGAAAAAGTGACTGTGACATACGGCCGGACAGACAGACAGACATGATGAATCCATAAGGGTTCCGTTTTTTGCCATTTGGCTACGGAACCCTAAAAACCTAATAAAACGTAGATTAAAATTGGATGATATTTAACATGTAATAGACAATCTATCTATTTGGCAGTTAGCACATGGCTGACATAAAAGCTGCACAGCATTTCTAGAGAAAATATTGATATATTGCAAAAAATCCACGAGACAATAAAACTTAAACGTTTTGGAAATACTTTCATTGTGCACATCTAAGGAGTGAAATTCCCTGCCGGAATCTTTGTTTCCTGATAGTAACACCTAGGGGTCTTTAAGTCAAGAGTGAAGAGGTTATTTCTTGGCAAGCGTGCCCCATCGTCAACCACATCATCGCTTACCATCAGGTGAGATAGTGGGTCAAGCGCGAAACAAATATTAAAAATAAAGAAAAAAAACCGGCCCAGTGCGAGTCAGACTCGCGCACGATTGGTTTCGTACCACTATCGCAAAAAACGGCAAAAGAAATCACGTTTGTTATATGGGAGCACCACTTAAATATTTATTTTATTCTGTTTTTAGTATTTGTTGTTATAGCGGCAACAGAAATACATCATCTGTGAAAATTTCAACTGTCTAGCTATCACGGTTTATGGGATACAGACAGACAGACGGACCGCGGCGTCTTAGTAATTGGGGCCCGTTTTTACCCTTTGGGTATGGAACCCTAAAAAGTATAATTAAGACGGTACCCTGACCTAAAAATCGGCATGAGATATGAGCATTCCTATTGGTCTAGCGGCACTGGTGGCGCATGAATTACAGTAGTGAATACGCCCAGATTTTAGAATAAAATCTTTATAAAATCGAATTTTGGTCTTTTGAAAAAAATAAATCTACAAAAATGTTCGTTATTAAATTGTCTATCCATTAGTGTTAGTACAAAAAATAATTATCGATAATATATCGATAATTATTTCGCATTTTTATGTTTTTTTGGAAGGAGATTAGTGAAATATATACAACATTTAAAAAAAAACTAAATCTACCATTTTAGAATCAATGTTATGTAGAAATTGAATGTATTTTTATTCATTGATATTTCTTTTTAAATAAAGAGTAGATAGCTCCTAAAAACAGCACAAAAAACGGCTTGCGCGGCGTTTTGCTCGGGGTACCGCCTTAAATGTAGATTTGCAAGCACAAGTTGCGAGTTTGTTTCCAAGTTGCGGGGAATTTCAGTCCCAGTCTCATCAATATATTAAAACTAACACCAATTAACAAACTAACTTCATCAATATTTACTTCTACACATCAATTATTTAGGCTCGATGAAGGGCGAGCCGTCTCCATGGTCGCTTGGCAACAGCGCCAGCGCCAACAGTCTGACTGCCGACTGCCGGGTAGGTCGGGGGGGTGACGGAACAGGTTCCAGTCTGGCTGAGATCTGACGCGACGCCTGCCTGCATTCCGCTGCGGATTTCTGCGCGGATTTTTAGTTTTTTATCGCACGCTTTATGGGGATTTGGTTTTGGGTGGAATTGTGAATATAAAAAGTTAAATCAAAAAACCCGATTGCTTCAAAAGCGAACTAAAAAGTCGTAAACAAGGAAAAATTCATGCTGTGCAGTCGGAGGATACATATTCGCGGGCTGGTTGACCAAAATCTGGTGTATCCTCCGCCTGCACAGCATGAATTTTTCCTTGTTTACGACTTTTTAGTTCGCTTTTGAAGCAGTCGGGTTTTTTGATTTTTTGATTTAACTTTTTTTATTTATGACTTTTTAGTTAAGTTTTTTTTCTAATTAGATACATTTAAACATATAAGTGTTACATATTTTTGAAATCTCGTCGTTAAACCCTTTATTTTGATAGCCCACACGATGGGTTTGGAAGCAAAAAAAAATTTGGGCCTCCACAATATGGCGCCCAAAATCCGCAATTTTTCTATTGACCAATTTTAATGTAGCCTATGACACAGGGTTAAGACGAATCGATTGACGTATGAATCATCAAAATCGGCCTACGCGTTTGGTCTCTGGAACGCCATATAGGAACAAACATACATACATACTTACATACTTACATACATACATACATAGACTGATAAACACATTACCCTCCTTCGGCAGTCGGGTAAATAGATACACATGGACATAGTGTTTTATTTTTGGGTAACTGCTCAAAAACATAATTTTATACATATCCTATTTTAGATTTTAATAGACACCAGTCTTGCCAAGAGGTAGGTGTTATCCAGTAACTGGGTAGAGGAGGTCAGATAGGCAGTCACTGCAGGTAAAACACTGGTACTCATATGAATCCGGTAAGTCAGGAAGCCGACCCCAACAACAATTGCGAAAAGGCTAGGCAGATGATGATTTTAGATTTTAATAGGCTGGCTTTCTGAGACCTTTGGAGTGTTACTTAATAGGTTTATGTAGGGTTATAGGTTGGTGTAGGGTTACTACTGCCTTAGTGCCTTATCAACAGAGAAAGCATTGAATCCTGAAGAACCTGAATGCCGTTGTACCTACCGAAGTCTGTCCGTGGTTATGCCAGTAGCATAGGTAACCCAAAGCTGCAATTTCTGTAGTCAGTTAAAAGCTTAAAATGGCCTATAATGAAAACTATTCAAGGTATTGAAAATTCGCATACACATATCGATAGATATTTTTTTTCTCATTACTAAAGCATCCAAAGTTAAAAATCGACCCGATGTCGTATAACGGCATTTTAGTTATACCACGGCAGCATAAAACACCAGTATATACTTAATCTATTTTCGGCGTTCATCATCATCATCATATCAGCCGAAAGACGTCCACTGCTGGACATAGGCCTCCCCCGAGCGTCGCCACATTGACCGCATTGTCCCGTGCGTCTCGCAACCAGCGGATCCCCGCAACCTTCACCAGGTCATCGGTCCACTTCGGCTTTTCGGCGTTCTGCTCAATTAATCAGATTTTTGCATAAAGAGAGACCATTGGGGCGAGTAGCACAACACTATTCGCTGTAACAACGCTCGGCACGTGTCCAGGATTCGACCACTTTCGGCAAAAATGTTGATGAAGAGAACATGGTATTAGTATTATTATTAGTTAGGAAGACCATGAACAGTTCTGCTGATATACTCATTTACTGCGATAAGAACTGACACATTTAAGGCGCAGATACCCCTGAGTATCTGATTTTATTCTAATTATTTGTAAAAAAAAACAATATATGTCACATAAGACCATTTTCTTAGTACATTTGTTCTAAAAAAAAAAAATTTTATTCATATAACATAGTGTAAGTAACTAACTCGGCTGGGCAGCGTTCGGGAAGTTACGCAGTGTCTTCTCGTCCAACTTACCACAGTGTCGTAAGACAAAAGTCTATGACCAGTGTGTGTTGTCAGTGATGACATATGGCTCTGAGACATGGTTGCTTACAATGGGCCTCGCCAGAAAACAGAAAACTCACTCAAAGGGCAATGGAGAGGGCTATGCTCGGAGTTTCCTTGCGTGATCGAATCAGAAATGAAGACATCCGCAAGAGAACCAAGGTTACCGATATAGCCCGTAGAATTGCCAAACTTAAGTGACAGTGGGCAGGGCACATTGCTCGCAGAACGGATGGCCTTTGGGGCTGTAAATTTCTGGAGTGGCGACCGCGTACCGGAACCACCTCTCGATGGTCAAGGCTGCGGGCGTCCGGTGGATGCGAAACGCACAGGACCGATCAGTGTGGCGACGCTTGGGGGAGGCCTATGTCCAGCAGTGGACGTCTTTCGGTTGAAATGATGATGATGATGAAGGAAAGTACAAAAAACTACTCAATTTTGGATCGCGCGGGTGAGAAACGAGTGCGCGTTTGGTTTATTCAAGTTTTTGGCGACTGCCGTCGTCTTAAGTGAAGAACATGGCGTCTAACAGTAACGAGACACCATTTAATATAGTAATTAGTCTTGTTCAAATACATTAATTGATGTTAGTTTATCATGGCGGGTGCCGCATTCGTCATTGTCCTACTTCATAAATAAAGATAACGGCAAAGGTTTCTTTAATATCTTTATATTTTATATTTATGAGATCAAGATACAAAGAGGTGTGGTAGTTAAAAGATATAAAAAAACACCGACTTGAAAGTGGTTCTTTAAAATACGATATAATACACAAAATTGATAAAATAAATCTTCCTTTGCTTTATGCTGTGACGTTTCAGTCAAATAAACTCCAATATTTGATTTATTATCATTGGCCTGTCCCAAGTGTCGGTCACATCACCTCGACCGGTCCTGGACTTCACGTCCTGGGGAGTGAAGCACAGGACCGTTAGATCGTTTGACCGTTTGATCCGTGATTCTTCTCTTTGTTATGATAGTCAGAGATAATTTATGTATTAGGATTTCAGTTTCTGTGAAAATAAATACGTTTCCTTTCTTTTCTTTCATTCTTTAATTGAATAAATCTTTATATTTTTTGTCGCACCTGGTTCTTCTCTGTTATCCACAATAACTTTCTTTTCTGTTACCTACCACAGTAAACCACCAAATCCAATTTTTCTGTCAGTTAAATCCCATACAATATCAAATCTTAAAAATGTTCACTAGCTCCTTTCTGCGAATCCTCTGGAGCCGGTCTTGATGTCTATGCGCGTGAGTCGATCTACCACATGCACATACGTCTCATATAGACGTTTGTGCTTGTTTGTCTGTGTGTGTGTATGTAAGTCACAGGTCAAATGGTGGTCAGGTTGAAAATTAGTACCATATGAGACTTCGGGCCGATTTCACCAATGAACGTATCGCGATTAGTCCAACTAAACTAAGTTTATGCAAATACAGCGTTATGATTGGTAGATACCGCTGATAAACTACCAATGAACGTTGCATTTGCATAAACTGAGTTTAATTGAACTAATTGCGATTAGTTTCATTGTTGAAATCGGCCTTTAGTATTAAGTTACGTCGCCAATTACGCCCAAACATCAGCAGTTTTGAATTATGCAATTATCATTTTTATTATGTCCAACATGTTTAGTTATTAGTGAGAAATTAAATGGTGGATGTCTGTCTGTAGTATGAGAACAAAAAGTTGATTGCTATATTGAACGAATCATAACATTGAAGATTGAGGCACGTGGTATTTTGACCCATCTTCAAAGAACGGATGGATGGATGGAGGGATGTGGCAACACTTGGGGGAGGTCTATGTCGAACTGATGATGATTAAATGAGGGATAACACGAAATGTCTATGGTATGGCTAAATGCCCAAAACGAGTAATGTCCACATAACTTTTATGTAAATAATTACAAATAACTTTAGCTAGTATCCGAGACACTCATAAGCTAATCACTAACTTGTCTTTGTGTGCGATGATGTAAGTCTTTACCTCGTTAGATAATAGTGTTTGAGTAGATCTGCAACAGAATGTGAAATTCCGATGTAAATTAACATTTTTTTTTGTTATAACCATTAGTAGTACGAATGAAATGATATGATTTAGTCAAGTTAGTGTAGTGTGAGAAAAATATCCAAAAAAAAACTTTTTACAAAAAATACAACCGACTTCCAAATAATAACACTACAAAGTGAAAAACTTGTATTTTTTGTAAAAAGTTTTTTTATTTTTCACTTTTTAGTTGTGGTACATAATGGACCAGTTCTATAGGATAGGTACCAATAATGCCCAAAGTGAAGCCAGGATAGATTAACCCAATAACATGAAACTTAAACAAAACCGGTGGAATAAGAGTACCAAGGTGAACCTTTTACACCTGCGTACCCCTTTAGAGCGTACCAGTGTGATGTTATGTTATGAAATGGTGAAAACTATAAACAGAAATGCGATTGCAGCCATCCCGATAGATTTGCCGTCATTTATTGAAGAGTTCAAGTAAGAATCATCAAAATCGGTTCACCCAGTAACAAGTTCTGAGATAACAAACATAAAAAAAAATACAGTCGTATTGATAGCCTCCTCCTTTTTGCGAAGTCGGTTAAAAATAAATGATAATCTTTGGTTGGAAATTAATTGCAATACCTACTATGCAAAATCGAAGTTGTGAATTGTCTGTGTGTCATGGTCCATGACTCCATGACATTAATCACTTGGTCCATGACTCTATGACATTAATCACTTGGTCCACGACTCATGGACCAAGTGATTAATCAGTGCATTATGTATAATGCCTGAACCTTATGATTCTAGGCAAGTCAAATCAGGCAATGCAATGAATACTGATTTAAACTTCTATATTTATCACATTGTCTGGTCATTATAAATATTGGTTAGATAATTCGATAATAATCGACAATTAATTAGTACAAGAGCGAGCGAAGTGAGCTCGGGCTCAGTTAGGACACCCCGACAGAGATGACAGGAGCAGAAGTGAGCGAGCAAAGCAAGCGGAGTTCGCTTGCTTTGCTCGCTCACTTCTGCTCCCGTCATTTTTGGAAATATTTTCGATGTGCAAAAAGACTTTTTTACAGATTTATTATATGTATTGATGATGATTGAAATTGATTGATAGATGATGATAAGTTGAACCTTTTTCAACACCCCTGTAGTCTGTCTCAAAGACTGTACTAAAAATTGTTAGGTTTTGATCCTGTTTAACTAATAATGGCTTGTTTTAAATAAAAACGAATGAACTTATTACGCAATTTGGTTATTTGTTAGGGTTTTTATTTTATATAAATACCTATATGTCTTAATAATTCCCAAGGGTTGCCATGGAGGCGATAATTTTTATGGTAAACACTCAGGAGTTTGTTGAGTGTTTCTAACTAGTACGAGTAATGTGGCTTGAGGACACATTCGGTCGATGGTCGTCGCCTGAGACGCTTGGTTAAAATAGAGTGCTTGAAGTCATAGACATTGTTGTAAATTTGTATTTCTTGTTTAGAACAGTTTTCTTACATTATAAAAGTAATTAACAGTTTAAGTTTGATTTAACATATCACATCCAAGTACCTACTCTTAGTAAACCCGCTGACTGCTATACAATGAACAATATTTATTGCAACTGTTGTAGTAGCAATGTTTCAAACACATTGAGCCTATTGTTATTTGTACATACTTAACTTTATAACAGAGATGCCAATTCTGGGTTAAGCTAGCTTTTGTACATAAGTTGTCCTATTGTATTTGCTTATGTGCACAAAATAATAAGAAATAAATTTAATGAGCAGTAATAATTGTTAACACGACAGTCATGCATTAGCGAGCGAAACAATGACCTTTGTATACAAGAGACTAATTTAACTAAGTATTATCCTTATGCCGAAAATAAAAAGTAATGTAGGTACTAAAAACCTCTTTGCCAGCCTAAACATCTTTAAAATGACAAATCCTTGGTCAGGATCAACTTAGAGCAAAAATCTTAAAAATGATAAATCTCAATAGCTCCCTTGTCCGCCGCGGCCGCGGACAGGGTCAGGAATGCAGTCTTGCTGGCTACGGACTAGACACACACACAAACAGACATACAGTGCATACAGACAGGCAGGACAGGAGTTGTGTGTGTGTTGGTAGAGGACTACTACGGGTCGCGAAGTCACGCGGTTATCGAATTATGAGTTTGGTCAGTGAGTTTTGGTATGAGAGTAATGATGATCTTCTAGAACATCTTGCAAGAAGTTATGGTTTATTATAATAGAGAGACATTATATCTGAAAGAAAAAACTATTTAAACGTTATTATCTAATAAGTTATGTTAGCATTGCACTGTAACAAACATATTCCTGAATTTTGTTAAATACATCGGGGCATGTTGATCGTGATTCATTAAGTTGATAACCATTATCTTTCTATTTACCATTTACTTAATAGTATTACAATTAATGGTTCTTTTAAAAAGGGTTATTCTAATAATAGCATGGCTATAAAACTGTAGTCCAGCCTTAAAATTACCTAACTAAACAAAACGATAGGAGTAGCTTTCTCTGAGGTGCACGGCCAGTCCCGCATCCTATAGACACATATAGATTTGATCAGATTGGTTAAGTAATCGATGTATGTCTTTAGGGTAATCTTGTAAAAGTCATTTAATTAGGAAATTTAATTGTAATTGCATGGCAATAATGCTGTTTAGTCAAATTAGTCTATTTAGATAAAAAAACCAAGAGTGCGAAAAAACTTTACAGAAGCATAACCAAACGAGTGATAACTAAGTGATAACCACATGAGAATCTCACTTGTAGTATCTAACCACACAACTGTGCCTGTGTTGTGTTCGTACCACACCAGAGTCCATATTACACACACACAACACATTTGCAATTTTTTACACGCGAGACACGACCAAACAGGTTATGGAATACAGCACATAGTCTTATATAATAATAATACATAATAATGGTTGTAAACGATCGATGCGTATCGTAACGAGGTAAATGCGGAGTTATTTATAAGATTAATTTATTAATTGTTAAGGGAAAATGGGCTAATAATAGCATGCATTAAACTGATACATAGAGGAAAATATTCATGCTGTTTCGCGTGTTGGTATAGGCAGAAATATTAGATGAATTGGTTCGGTGAAGACCGGTTTGTACCTACTTAATTCTGATACGGGTTTAGAAGGTGGTGGGACGACGAGCTGGCTCAAATTAAGAATCAATGGTTCACACTAGGCCTGGACCGAAACAGCTAACTACAGGTATGCGGACCAGGATGGAAAGCTCTGCAAGCTCCATTGAAAAGGATGGATGAGGATGACCCTCCTACCAGATGGCTGTTTTTGTCTGGTGGGCAATCGCTCGATGGTTCTTCTTTTTCTATGTGTTGAAGAAGAAAAATAAGAATTGTTCTTGTCGGGCTATGTTCAAATCACGCGGAAAACTTTGATTACTAACAAACTTGAATGAAATTGAATGATATTGAATGTAACTTTGATTAAGCGATGGAGGTTGTGGTGTGACGTCAGGTCTTTTTTGCAGTTCACATGAGGCGGCAGAAATGACGCTACAGCTGCAAGTCATCTTTGGAAATCTTTGATCAGCTGTGGGATGATAGCAATAACAACCACCTTTTTAGGGTCCCGTCGAAGTGTTTAATAATGCGAATTATTTATCGATAAGGTCATGTGATGAGGAGGGACGAAACGCATGTTAATAAAAGAGTTATGAATATAAATGTGGATGGATGGAGAGGAAGGCCACGGCCGAAGAAAAGATAGATGGACTGTTTGAGGAGTGATATGAAAGAAAAGGGAGTCAGTGATGGAGTGACGGGGGACAGGATGGTATGGAAGAAGAAAACGTGTTGCGCCGACCACAAGTAACATGGGATATGGTCAGGAAGATGATGATTTATCGCCTTAGTTATACATTTAATTCACATTTACCTGTCTACCGTTTTTATAAGTCCAAATAAGTTGAAGCTTGTAATAAACCAGCGAAAAGCAGAAGTGTTTAACCAGCGTAAACTTTATTCAATTTAAATTTAATAAAAAAAAAACATCATCAGCATTAAAATGTGCCCACTGCTGCTTAGCACTGCTGGGACTCAGGCCTCCTCTCTGTGAGAGGGAAACGTTCGTAACCCATAACGCGACTTAACGCGAGCCCACGTTGGTGGATGTCACATGTCTTCGAATATTTGGTTCTATGACATGTCAGCCATGTTTACACCGAACAGAAAATGTTTTCACCATTTTCTATTAGGTAACGACATGAAAACTTGAAACTTATCTGTCCAATGATTTCCCATTATCGCTGAGCAAACAGAAAATATTGATACAATATCTGAGCCAAGTCAGTCACGACTCGCTATTAATAACTGTGATGTGACAATTATTTCACAAATAATACCTCACCGTGAAATATCACATTCAGTCGACATGTTTTGTTTGTACTTCCGTAGTTCTTTGCGAATTTGTGTGGTCGTAATTAATTTGCAGCTTCCGTAATTCTATTGTACGTTTGGAAACTTCTTTGCAATGTCGTTTCTGATAACTATAATCGTATTGTCACACAATTAGCTACCTACATTAGATTTAGTAATAAACCAATTAATTTATCTACATATTTTAATAACTGACTGAAATTGTTTCCTTCATTGACCACAATTAGATATAATTATTTCATTATTAACTTGATAATGATGTTACGTTTTACACCAATGGCAACCCCATTTCATGTCCAGGCTATCACTGTCCATTCCAGGTTGCCTGGAAGAGATCGCGGTATGCGATAACGGCCGCCCTTTGTATGTATTTTGGTTCTAAGTTTCCTTTTCTATGTTTTAAATTGGTGTACCTACAATAAAGCATATATTAATAAATAAAAAATGATAACTAAATTAAATATGTAACTCAATTTGTGTTATTTTATTATTCAGCTTAATTTCCGCTCAGGAAAAATCTTAGATTACAAAAAACTTGTGCTGGAATGGCTTTTATAAAGGCGATTCCAGCACACCCAGCTGAATACAGCCTTCAATCAATCAACTTATCCTATCACAGGCCACAGCTGGACTTAGGCCTCTCCTAAACAACTCCTGATCTGATCCTCCTCCATATTCCACATCAAGTCTATCCCAGCCACCTTTTAAGGTCGTATTGTTGAAGACCCCTGCCCCCATACCATGAAGTGATGACGTGTGAAAAATATTATGGTGCGACTGGGAAAAGGGACAGATGTATATAAGTAATTATCTGTTCCTTTAGCACACCCGAAATAACCTTGCTCTAAGAGCTCGTGGTTATCCCCTTTAGGCTAATCAAAAAGATCACGCCGATGCGAGAATGATGAACAATACTTTTTCGCTGTATCATTATTCATCAATGATTGATATTGTTTGTCTATAATGACGTGTATATTTAATTTATGTTTAATATGAATTCGTAGGTATTCTGTTCAGCAAGATTTCTTGTAAATATCGTGATTGTGTTACAAGTTCCCGATAACACATATTGTATGACGGAGTGACATCATGGCGAGTACAGTCAGTATCGGATTACTGTTTTGAAGATGCAATTCATGTGGACTAGAGTGTTTTGGACTGGTGTGCGCAGGCGACTTCCTTTGGTCGTTTGGTAATTATTGAATAACACTTTAACATACACAATACAAAGAAGGATAAACACGGATCTAATTATTGGTGATGTTCTTCAGAAAGGCCTTTATATAAATCAACCAAAATCTGAATCTCGAAAACGGCTCCAACGATTTTTATGAAAATTAATATCCAGAGGGTTTCGGGGGTGGTAAATTGATCTGGTTAGGTTTCATTTTTAGAAAACGTCGTTTTCTCTATTTTTACCCGAGCAGAGCTCGGTTGCCCAGGTACTGATCAAGATTTACCAAGTCTTACCGGTAAAAGTCCGAAATGATGAATAATAATCGCATAATTCGGATTTTACCAACACACGGAAAATCTTAGGATTTCTCTTAGAGACACGTCGGATTAACTGTTTAGCTTCACCAAAGTAGATATTGTGTTTGTTAGACAAATTCCTTTTCGGATCTCAATCTTTTGTTTTCCTTTTTTTTCATTAATTGGTTTCATCATTTCGTATCATAGTGTATCATAAAAATACATGATAACAAATTATCAACATTTACAAGTATCTGAGGAAAATCCTACATCTTTACCTAAGTTCGGGTTTTACAATAAGGCCGATGTTTCAATAGTCAGTTAATTTTTAACTGAGGAATAAAAATGGCGGTTTGACAGCTTTTGTATAGAAAATATGTCAAACTGCCATTTTTATTCCTCTATTAAAAGTTAACAGAATTTTGAAATATCGGCCCTAAATATATATTTGCCGGCAACTACCTACTTTGATAATGATGAACTGGTGAAGTAGGTAGTAACGCTTCCTCTATTGATAACTGCTTACTTAGCTGCTATCAAAGTGTGCCTTGTTGACCAGGATAATGAAACTTCCAGCACGATTTGTTAAGTATTTCCTTTGATCCGTGAGCAGTGGCTAGAGGTGGCCCAGAGGTAACTGCACTGACTTACGTGTCGTAGGTCGTGGGTTCGAACCCAGGCAGGCGCTTTACTTTGTGTAAATTATTTTATCACCACTGCTCTAAAAACGGTGAAGGATGACGTCGTGAGGAAACCGACATGTCTTAGAACCAAAAAATTCGAAGACATGACATCCACCAACCCGCACTGGTGGATTAAGGCCCATTTCCACTCTCACAGAGAGGAGCCCTGTATACCAGCAGTGGGAAAATTAAAAGGCTGATGATGATGTTGACTGAGTTATTTATTAGTGACCGAATGGTATTTCGCATTAGAAACACAACGTAATAAATCTATCAACAGAACTTCTAGAGAATTCACTTGCATGTGGTTTGTATATGGTCTGAAATCTATCATTCACAGCTTTCATGCAGATCACTTATGAAAATTGAAACTTGCAGATCACTTATGAAAATTGAAACATGCAGATCACTTATGAAAATTGAAACATGCAGATCACTTATGAAAATTGAAACATGCAGATCACTTATGAAAATTGAAACTTGCAGATCACTTATGAAAATTGAAACATGCAGATCACTTATGAAAATTGAAACATGCAGATCACATAATTATGCATAACTATGGTCCAGCGCCGTTTGTGCATATTTGCGCTGTGCGCTGGACTCATGATAGCTACAAAACTTTTGATTGGGGTTTTGGGTGTACTTTTACTGATAGGGGAGAAAGGTAACGGTGCGGTGGATAGGCCGAAGGCAAGGGACGTCATCGGGAAGAGTTTGTTTCCATAGACAAACGCAAGAAATCGGTGGCACATTAAAGTAGGCTTGACTTATATCTAGCTTCCCAAAAGTCGCCGGGCTGGAGACAGCCGGGGACCTGAGCCTTGTTTATCAGGAGAAACTTTCGGGGGCTTGGATAACAATTCAGGCGACAAAGGTCAAAAAGGAGAATGCAAGTAATGTGAAAATATCTTAGTAGTAGTATTCTCATAGTATCGTACCTAGTAGTTTCCTTGCGTGATCGAATCAGAAATGTAGAGATCCGCAAGAGAACCAGAGTTACCGACATAGCCCGAAGAATTGCCAATCTTAAGTGGCAGTGGGCAGGGCACATTGCTCGCAGAACGGATGGCCGATGGGGCAGAAAGGTTCTGGAGTGGCGACCGCGAACCGGAAGACTTTGCGTTGGAAGGCCTCCCACCAGGTGGACCGATGACCTGGTGAAAGTTGCGGGGATCCGCTGGTTGCGGGACGCACGGGACCGGTCAAAGTGGCGACGCTTGGGTAGGCCTATGTCCAGCAGTGGACGTCTTCGTCTGATATGATGATGATGATGACGTAGTTACCCTGTATCTAGGTACATTTGCGAACCGGCCCTGACACTTCGCAGCGACGGGCCGCCAGGGACGGCCTTCATAAAGTAATCTGGGTCCTGTAGCTACAAAAATATTGCCATGAAATACAGGATAGGAGCGGTGAAACGGTCTTGTTGGTCTAATCAGTCTACTGGTGATTTTTTTTTTTTTTTTTTTTTTTTTTAAAACGTTGCCCCACACTAGGAATTTCTTCCTGTATC
Organism: Orthosia gothica; assembly: GCA_949775005.1. NCBI lineage: Eukaryota > Metazoa > Arthropoda > Insecta > Lepidoptera > Noctuidae > Orthosia > Orthosia gothica. Next base: position 2,012,072 of record OX459048.1, on the reverse strand, counting down.
GTGGGTGCGTTTACAAACATATAAACTCACATACACAAACACCCAGAGCCGGAACAACTATCTGTAGGTCATACAAATATTTGTTCCGTGCGGGAATCGAACCCGCGACACGCAGCGCAGCAGTCAATCGCTCAACCACTGCGCCAACCGTGCGCCCGAATTATTCAGTTATAGAAAAGATCTAACTTTTGAGTTTTATTCTTTGCAGCTCACATTTGCACCTGGGTAATAAAACATGGATCAACTGGTGACAAGCTGATGCAGGGGCTGAGTGACTGGTTTCGGCGCTATATGTGGCAGCATCTGGTACCTAGGTAGTTTGGTTAGTAAAAGTCGAACTATTAAATTACTTAGTTATTATCATAAAATAATTTACTATGTAGGTTACGAACAACCTAAGGCGCTGGATCTAAAGCATGAAATTTTGGAAAATAAATTGTTATTGAATCCCTAAAGGGGATGCAATTTCTTATGGAAGTTTGTCATTATTGCAGATGAGACATCCAATTAACACAGCTTATAATATTGCCTTACTTCAATGATGTTTGCCCTAAAATATCAGGTCTTTTAAAAAAAAAATTGCAGACATTTTAATTTAATTTATATTGTTTTTATTGACATTTTGATTTTTTGACATTTTACATAATTTTATTTTTATTTGGTTGTAATTTTAATTTTACATTTATTGTTTTTTTTAAGCAATGTTTATTTTTAATTGTTTGTTTATTTATATTGTTACTAACATTGTTCTAAGGTGTTTCAACTAACAAATATGTAGGGATTAACCCGAACCTAGCTTATTGGCTTACCAGGTTCTCAACCTCGTAGACCGATCGATCAACCTAGTAGCAAAGCTTAGACCTGCTGATAACAGATATCAGTTAAATCAAATGTTAGCTATGTTTATCATAGGTTTAGTTGGAGTAGCAGATATAATTATAACGGATTAATTGGATTAACTAACGCCTATTCTATTGTACGATAATGTTTCTTGTGTTTAGTGTTATTTATAACACTTGCGAATTAGTGAGATTTGGATGCTATTTGCGTGTTTTTACCCGACTGCCGAAGGAAGGTAATGTGAGTGATGTGTGTGTGTGTGGATATGCTGAGATAGGAGCCTTTTTGGTCTCTCGTGTCTCCTGTGCGGGTCACAAATATTTTTTTTTTCATTCTTTTTTTTATCAGTCTAAGACCTATGTATGTATGTTTGTTCCTATGTGGCGTTCTAAAGACCTAACGCGTTGGCAGATTTTAATGATTCTTACGTCTATCGATTTCTGTTAACTTTGCGAGTGTCACTGGCTACATTAAAATGGGAATATAGAAAAATGGCGGCTTTTGGGCGCCATGTTGTGGGCCCAATTATTGTTTTTCTTCCAAACCCATCGTGTGGGGTATCAAAATAAAGGGTTTTAAGAGGTGATTTCTTAAATATATAAAACATATGTTTAAATGTTGGAAAAAAAATTAACTAAAAAGATGTCAATAAAAAAAGTTAATGCCAAAATAATAACAAAACGACTGCTAGTAGTAGTCACGAGCTCGTCATTGGTCACATGCTCGGACACTCGGCTCAGAGCTTACGGCCGTCAGACTCGACCAACGACGAGCTCGCGGCGACCGACAGCATGGACGGTCACCGTCGGTCAGCGTAACTCTACAACCAGCCTTATATACCTAATCAACATCTAACATAAATACTAGGAACAAACACAAATTTGTAGTACCTACAACAAGGCTCAAGAAGATAGGTGGCTCGTTTAGATGTCAATGTGTACGCTTTTATAATAAGCTTCCAAGCCACGTACAAGATCTAAGTCTTAATAAATTCAAATCATTCATTAAACGTAAGTTGTGTCAGAAAGCGTTTTATACTATTAAAGATTACGTTGAGGACAAAAAGGCTTGGGATTGAGCTGCTCCAATTAATTTTGTTTTTTTTTATATTTTGCACCGTGAATTTTGTTTTTAATTTTGATATTTTTTTTTGTTTTCTTGCAATGACAAGAATATTTACTTTTTAAAGTATTATATTTTTTTATTTTTTTATTATTGTGAATGTGAAGACTATGTGGATTTTTGTTTTTTATTATAACTTAGTTAGTTTTTACTCATGGTCTGGCAGTTTGAGTAGTTTATGCGGCCTACCCGAATGTCCTTTCTTTGGTATTGTTCGTCGAATCGTTGAGCTCCGTAAATTCTGAGTTGAGCTGCTCGGTTATTGACAAATGCGTGCACTGACTGGACAGGTCCACTCAATCTGGCTGGTTCTTTCCTCAAAAGACCATTTCAGACATATGTCTACATGGTCTTCACATGATATAACCAAGTTTTTGTCAAGACTTTAAAAGAGACTGTGACCTCTGAGTTTGTTTCGGCCTTTCTTCTCAGAGTAGTCAGATAGGAAACGCCGACCTCATCTAGTTTAAAAAAATATGATCGACATGTAAAAGTGTTTGTACAAACCAACTTACAGAAATAAAATCATTTATCATTTATCATTTATCAATCAAACTCAAAGCATTTCACCATCATTACAGCCGAAAGTCGTCCACTGGTGAACATAAGTCTCCCGCATGTGCAACCACGTCTACTGGTCTTGTTGGCATCTCGAATCCATAACTATACTCGGAATTTTAATTCGATGCCAGATTTGACAATTTCAGTGTTGCAACGTTATGACAAGTACTAAATAGTGACGTTGCGAAATTATTCGATATGGAAATGGAATATTTCTGGATCGATTCTTCTCGTTTATAATTTTACTCTCGTAAACTAAGTATATCAGGAAATTAAATATTTCTGAACCGATAATTTAGTTTTGACGATTAATTAACGATCTGAGACTTTTCTTTTATAATTGTTGTGAAATAAATAAAAAAATGTGATCATGAAGGAACATGACAAATAAAACAGATAGGTGTGTTATGGTAATAATTTATTTTATAAATTGTCGCCGTCATCGCTATCGCTATCGCTGTCACTTTCTGTAACATTTGTTATAAATGTGTCTGTGATATTAACATATCTAGAGAATAAAGAATAAAATAAAGAATAAAATAATACCGCTTCAGCGAATTATGAGGACAAAGGTCTGGTTATCGTTTCTGGAGAATCGTCTTACTGATAGACTTATGTGTCGTCCTTCTGGGCACGACGCACAGATTTTTTAATATACTAGGCAACGATGCAAATCCTAAGAAATAGTGTTAGTCTAGAAAATAAAACCGGCCAAGTGCGAGTCGGACTCGCGCACGAAGGGTTCCGTGATTTACTTTGTAAATTGCGGTTTACGATTTATGTCGTATTAAAAAAAACTACTTACTAGATCTCGTTCAAACTAATTTTCGATGGAAGAAAGAAAGAAGACATGGTAATGTACATCATATATATATTTTAGTTTTATCATTCTCTAATTTTAGAAGTTAAAGGGGGGGGAGGACACATTTTACCACTTTGGAAGTGTCTCTCGCGCAAACTATTCAGTTTAGAAAACAATGATATTAGAAACCTCAATAGATATCATTTTTGAAGACCTATCGATAGATAGATAGGTTACCCACACATATGGGTTTGAAGAAAAAAAAATGAGTTGCAGTTCAAAGTATAGGGAGCCCCAAAAATTATTGTTTTTTTTCTATTTTTGTGTGAAAATCTTAATGCGGTTCACAGAATACATCTACTAACCAAGTTTCAACAGCATAGTTCTTATAGTTTCGGAAAAAGTGACTGTGACATACGGCCGGACAGACAGACAGACATGATGAATCCATAAGGGTTCCGTTTTTTGCCATTTGGCTACGGAACCCTAAAAACCTAATAAAACGTAGATTAAAATTGGATGATATTTAACATGTAATAGACAATCTATCTATTTGGCAGTTAGCACATGGCTGACATAAAAGCTGCACAGCATTTCTAGAGAAAATATTGATATATTGCAAAAAATCCACGAGACAATAAAACTTAAACGTTTTGGAAATACTTTCATTGTGCACATCTAAGGAGTGAAATTCCCTGCCGGAATCTTTGTTTCCTGATAGTAACACCTAGGGGTCTTTAAGTCAAGAGTGAAGAGGTTATTTCTTGGCAAGCGTGCCCCATCGTCAACCACATCATCGCTTACCATCAGGTGAGATAGTGGGTCAAGCGCGAAACAAATATTAAAAATAAAGAAAAAAAACCGGCCCAGTGCGAGTCAGACTCGCGCACGATTGGTTTCGTACCACTATCGCAAAAAACGGCAAAAGAAATCACGTTTGTTATATGGGAGCACCACTTAAATATTTATTTTATTCTGTTTTTAGTATTTGTTGTTATAGCGGCAACAGAAATACATCATCTGTGAAAATTTCAACTGTCTAGCTATCACGGTTTATGGGATACAGACAGACAGACGGACCGCGGCGTCTTAGTAATTGGGGCCCGTTTTTACCCTTTGGGTATGGAACCCTAAAAAGTATAATTAAGACGGTACCCTGACCTAAAAATCGGCATGAGATATGAGCATTCCTATTGGTCTAGCGGCACTGGTGGCGCATGAATTACAGTAGTGAATACGCCCAGATTTTAGAATAAAATCTTTATAAAATCGAATTTTGGTCTTTTGAAAAAAATAAATCTACAAAAATGTTCGTTATTAAATTGTCTATCCATTAGTGTTAGTACAAAAAATAATTATCGATAATATATCGATAATTATTTCGCATTTTTATGTTTTTTTGGAAGGAGATTAGTGAAATATATACAACATTTAAAAAAAAACTAAATCTACCATTTTAGAATCAATGTTATGTAGAAATTGAATGTATTTTTATTCATTGATATTTCTTTTTAAATAAAGAGTAGATAGCTCCTAAAAACAGCACAAAAAACGGCTTGCGCGGCGTTTTGCTCGGGGTACCGCCTTAAATGTAGATTTGCAAGCACAAGTTGCGAGTTTGTTTCCAAGTTGCGGGGAATTTCAGTCCCAGTCTCATCAATATATTAAAACTAACACCAATTAACAAACTAACTTCATCAATATTTACTTCTACACATCAATTATTTAGGCTCGATGAAGGGCGAGCCGTCTCCATGGTCGCTTGGCAACAGCGCCAGCGCCAACAGTCTGACTGCCGACTGCCGGGTAGGTCGGGGGGGTGACGGAACAGGTTCCAGTCTGGCTGAGATCTGACGCGACGCCTGCCTGCATTCCGCTGCGGATTTCTGCGCGGATTTTTAGTTTTTTATCGCACGCTTTATGGGGATTTGGTTTTGGGTGGAATTGTGAATATAAAAAGTTAAATCAAAAAACCCGATTGCTTCAAAAGCGAACTAAAAAGTCGTAAACAAGGAAAAATTCATGCTGTGCAGTCGGAGGATACATATTCGCGGGCTGGTTGACCAAAATCTGGTGTATCCTCCGCCTGCACAGCATGAATTTTTCCTTGTTTACGACTTTTTAGTTCGCTTTTGAAGCAGTCGGGTTTTTTGATTTTTTGATTTAACTTTTTTTATTTATGACTTTTTAGTTAAGTTTTTTTTCTAATTAGATACATTTAAACATATAAGTGTTACATATTTTTGAAATCTCGTCGTTAAACCCTTTATTTTGATAGCCCACACGATGGGTTTGGAAGCAAAAAAAAATTTGGGCCTCCACAATATGGCGCCCAAAATCCGCAATTTTTCTATTGACCAATTTTAATGTAGCCTATGACACAGGGTTAAGACGAATCGATTGACGTATGAATCATCAAAATCGGCCTACGCGTTTGGTCTCTGGAACGCCATATAGGAACAAACATACATACATACTTACATACTTACATACATACATACATAGACTGATAAACACATTACCCTCCTTCGGCAGTCGGGTAAATAGATACACATGGACATAGTGTTTTATTTTTGGGTAACTGCTCAAAAACATAATTTTATACATATCCTATTTTAGATTTTAATAGACACCAGTCTTGCCAAGAGGTAGGTGTTATCCAGTAACTGGGTAGAGGAGGTCAGATAGGCAGTCACTGCAGGTAAAACACTGGTACTCATATGAATCCGGTAAGTCAGGAAGCCGACCCCAACAACAATTGCGAAAAGGCTAGGCAGATGATGATTTTAGATTTTAATAGGCTGGCTTTCTGAGACCTTTGGAGTGTTACTTAATAGGTTTATGTAGGGTTATAGGTTGGTGTAGGGTTACTACTGCCTTAGTGCCTTATCAACAGAGAAAGCATTGAATCCTGAAGAACCTGAATGCCGTTGTACCTACCGAAGTCTGTCCGTGGTTATGCCAGTAGCATAGGTAACCCAAAGCTGCAATTTCTGTAGTCAGTTAAAAGCTTAAAATGGCCTATAATGAAAACTATTCAAGGTATTGAAAATTCGCATACACATATCGATAGATATTTTTTTTCTCATTACTAAAGCATCCAAAGTTAAAAATCGACCCGATGTCGTATAACGGCATTTTAGTTATACCACGGCAGCATAAAACACCAGTATATACTTAATCTATTTTCGGCGTTCATCATCATCATCATATCAGCCGAAAGACGTCCACTGCTGGACATAGGCCTCCCCCGAGCGTCGCCACATTGACCGCATTGTCCCGTGCGTCTCGCAACCAGCGGATCCCCGCAACCTTCACCAGGTCATCGGTCCACTTCGGCTTTTCGGCGTTCTGCTCAATTAATCAGATTTTTGCATAAAGAGAGACCATTGGGGCGAGTAGCACAGCACTATTCGCTGTAACAACGCTCGGCACGTGTCCAGGATTCGACCACTTTCGGCAAAAATGTTGATGAAGAGAACATGGTATTAGTATTATTATTAGTTAGGAAGACCATGAACAGTTCTGCTGATATACTCATTTACTGCGATAAGAACTGACACATTTAAGGCGCAGATACCCCTGAGTATCTGATTTTATTCTAATTATTTGTAAAAAAAAACAATATATGTCACATAAGACCATTTTCTTAGTACATTTGTTCTAAAAAAAAAAAATTTTATTCATATAACATAGTGTAAGTAACTAACTCGGCTGGGCAGCGTTCGGGAAGTTACGCAGTGTCTTCTCGTCCAACTTACCACAGTGTCGTAAGACAAAAGTCTATGACCAGTGTGTGTTGTCAGTGATGACATATGGCTCTGAGACATGGTTGCTTACAATGGGCCTCGCCAGAAAACAGAAAACTCACTCAAAGGGCAATGGAGAGGGCTATGCTCGGAGTTTCCTTGCGTGATCGAATCAGAAATGAAGACATCCGCAAGAGAACCAAGGTTACCGATATAGCCCGTAGAATTGCCAAACTTAAGTGACAGTGGGCAGGGCACATTGCTCGCAGAACGGATGGCCTTTGGGGCTGTAAATTTCTGGAGTGGCGACCGCGTACCGGAACCACCTCTCGATGGTCAAGGCTGCGGGCGTCCGGTGGATGCGAAACGCACAGGACCGATCAGTGTGGCGACGCTTGGGGGAGGCCTATGTCCAGCAGTGGACGTCTTTCGGTTGAAATGATGATGATGATGAAGGAAAGTACAAAAAACTACTCAATTTTGGATCGCGCGGGTGAGAAACGAGTGCGCGTTTGGTTTATTCAAGTTTTTGGCGACTGCCGTCGTCTTAAGTGAAGAACATGGCGTCTAACAGTAACGAGACACCATTTAATATAGTAATTAGTCTTGTTCAAATACATTAATTGATGTTAGTTTATCATGGCGGGTGCCGCATTCGTCATTGTCCTACTTCATAAATAAAGATAACGGCAAAGGTTTCTTTAATATCTTTATATTTTATATTTATGAGATCAAGATACAAAGAGGTGTGGTAGTTAAAAGATATAAAAAAACACCGACTTGAAAGTGGTTCTTTAAAATACGATATAATACACAAAATTGATAAAATAAATCTTCCTTTGCTTTATGCTGTGACGTTTCAGTCAAATAAACTCCAATATTTGATTTATTATCATTGGCCTGTCCCAAGTGTCGGTCACATCACCTCGACCGGTCCTGGACTTCACGTCCTGGGGAGTGAAGCACAGGACCGTTAGATCGTTTGACCGTTTGATCCGTGATTCTTCTCTTTGTTATGATAGTCAGAGATAATTTATGTATTAGGATTTCAGTTTCTGTGAAAATAAATACGTTTCCTTTCTTTTCTTTCATTCTTTAATTGAATAAATCTTTATATTTTTTGTCGCACCTGGTTCTTCTCTGTTATCCACAATAACTTTCTTTTCTGTTACCTACCACAGTAAACCACCAAATCCAATTTTTCTGTCAGTTAAATCCCATACAATATCAAATCTTAAAAATGTTCACTAGCTCCTTTCTGCGAATCCTCTGGAGCCGGTCTTGATGTCTATGCGCGTGAGTCGATCTACCACATGCACATACGTCTCATATAGACGTTTGTGCTTGTTTGTCTGTGTGTGTGTATGTAAGTCACAGGTCAAATGGTGGTCAGGTTGAAAATTAGTACCATATGAGACTTCGGGCCGATTTCACCAATGAACGTATCGCGATTAGTCCAACTAAACTAAGTTTATGCAAATACAGCGTTATGATTGGTAGATACCGCTGATAAACTACCAATGAACGTTGCATTTGCATAAACTGAGTTTAATTGAACTAATTGCGATTAGTTTCATTGTTGAAATCGGCCTTTAGTATTAAGTTACGTCGCCAATTACGCCCAAACATCAGCAGTTTTGAATTATGCAATTATCATTTTTATTATGTCCAACATGTTTAGTTATTAGTGAGAAATTAAATGGTGGATGTCTGTCTGTAGTATGAGAACAAAAAGTTGATTGCTATATTGAACGAATCATAACATTGAAGATTGAGGCACGTGGTATTTTGACCCATCTTCAAAGAACGGATGGATGGATGGAGGGATGTGGCAACACTTGGGGGAGGTCTATGTCGAACTGATGATGATTAAATGAGGGATAACACGAAATGTCTATGGTATGGCTAAATGCCCAAAACGAGTAATGTCCACATAACTTTTATGTAAATAATTACAAATAACTTTAGCTAGTATCCGAGACACTCATAAGCTAATCACTAACTTGTCTTTGTGTGCGATGATGTAAGTCTTTACCTCGTTAGATAATAGTGTTTGAGTAGATCTGCAACAGAATGTGAAATTCCGATGTAAATTAACATTTTTTTTTGTTATAACCATTAGTAGTACGAATGAAATGATATGATTTAGTCAAGTTAGTGTAGTGTGAGAAAAATATCCAAAAAAAAAACTTTTTACAAAAAATACAACCGACTTCCAAATAATAACACTACAAAGTGAAAAACTTGTATTTTTTGTAAAAAGTTTTTTTATTTTTCACTTTTTAGTTGTGGTACATAATGGACCAGTTCTATAGGATAGGTACCAATAATGCCCAAAGTGAAGCCAGGATAGATTAACCCAATAACATGAAACTTAAACAAAACCGGTGGAATAAGAGTACCAAGGTGAACCTTTTACACCTGCGTACCCCTTTAGAGCGTACCAGTGTGATGTTATGTTATGAAATGGTGAAAACTATAAACAGAAATGCGATTGCAGCCATCCCGATAGATTTGCCGTCATTTATTGAAGAGTTCAAGTAAGAATCATCAAAATCGGTTCACCCAGTAACAAGTTCTGAGATAACAAACATAAAAAAAAATACAGTCGTATTGATAGCCTCCTCCTTTTTGCGAAGTCGGTTAAAAATAAATGATAATCTTTGGTTGGAAATTAATTGCAATACCTACTATGCAAAATCGAAGTTGTGAATTGTCTGTGTGTCATGGTCCATGACTCCATGACATTAATCACTTGGTCCATGACTCTATGACATTAATCACTTGGTCCACGACTCATGGACCAAGTGATTAATCAGTGCATTATGTATAATGCCTGAACCTTATGATTCTAGGCAAGTCAAATCAGGCAATGCAATGAATACTGATTTAAACTTCTATATTTATCACATTGTCTGGTCATTATAAATATTGGTTAGATAATTCGATAATAATCGACAATTAATTAGTCCAAGAGCGAGCGAAGTGAGCTCGGGCTCAGTTAGGACACCCCGACAGAGATGACAGGAGCAGAAGTGAGCGAGCAAAGCAAGCGGAGTTCGCTTGCTTTGCTCGCTCACTTCTGCTCCCGTCATTTTTGGAAATATTTTCGATGTGCAAAAAGACTTTTTTACAGATTTATTATATGTATTGATGATGATTGAAATTGATTGATAGATGATGATAAGTTGAACCTTTTTCAACACCCCTGTAGTCTGTCTCAAAGACTGTACTAAAAATTGTTAGGTTTTGATCCTGTTTAACTAATAATGGCTTGTTTTAAATAAAAACGAATGAACTTATTACGCAATTTGGTTATTTGTTAGGGTTTTTATTTTATATAAATACCTATATGTCTTAATAATTCCCAAGGGTTGCCATGGAGGCGATAATTTTTATGGTAAACACTCAGGAGTTTGTTGAGTGTTTCTAACTAGTACGAGTAATGTGGCTTGAGGACACATTCGGTCGATGGTCGTCGCCTGAGACGCTTGGTTAAAATAGAGTGCTTGAAGTCATAGACATTGTTGTAAATTTGTATTTCTTGTTTAGAACAGTTTTCTTACATTATAAAAGTAATTAACAGTTTAAGTTTGATTTAACATATCACATCCAAGTACCTACTCTTAGTAAACCCGCTGACTGCTATACAATGAACAATATTTATTGCAACTGTTGTAGTAGCAATGTTTCAAACACATTGAGCCTATTGTTATTTGTACATACTTAACTTTATAACAGAGATGCCAATTCTGGGTTAAGCTAGCTTTTGTACATAAGTTGTCCTATTGTATTTGCTTATGTGCACAAAATAATAAGAAATAAATTTAATGAGCAGTAATAATTGTTAACACGACAGTCATGCATTAGCGAGCGAAACAATGACCTTTGTATACAAGAGACTAATTTAACTAAGTATTATCCTTATGCCGAAAATAAAAAGTAATGTAGGTACTAAAAACCTCTTTGCCAGCCTAAACATCTTTAAAATGACAAATCCTTGGTCAGGATCAACTTAGAGCAAAAATCTTAAAAATGATAAATCTCAATAGCTCCCTTGTCCGCCGCGGCCGCGGACAGGGTCAGGAATGCAGTCTTGCTGGCTACGGACTAGACACACACACAAACAGACATACAGTGCATACAGACAGGCAGGACAGGAGTTGTGTGTGTGTTGGTAGAGGACTACTACGGGTCGCGAAGTCACGCGGTTATCGAATTATGAGTTTGGTCAGTGAGTTTTGGTATGAGAGTAATGATGATCTTCTAGAACATCTTGCAAGAAGTTATGGTTTATTATAATAGAGAGACATTATATCTGAAAGAAAAAACTATTTAAACGTTATTATCTAATAAGTTATGTTAGCATTGCACTGTAACAAACATATTCCTGAATTTTGTTAAATACATCGGGGCATGTTGATCGTGATTTATTAAGTTGATAACCATTATCTTTCTATTTACCATTTACTTAATAGTATTACAATTAATGGTTCTTTTAAAAAGGGTTATTCTAATAATAGCATGGCTATAAAACTGTAGTCCAGCCTTAAAATTACCTAACTAAACAAAACGATAGGAGTAGCTTTCTCTGAGGTGCACGGCCAGTCCCGCATCCTATAGACACATATAGATTTGATCAGATTGGTTAAGTAATCGATGTATGTCTTTAGGGTAATCTTGTAAAAGTCATTTAATTAGGAAATTTAATTGTAATTGCATGGCAATAATGCTGTTTAGTCAAATTAGTCTATTTAGATAAAAAAACCAAGAGTGCGAAAAAACTTTACAGAAGCATAACCAAACGAGTGATAACTAAGTGATAACCACATGAGAATCTCACTTGTAGTATCTAACCACACAACTGTGCCTGTGTTGTGTTCGTACCACACCAGAGTCCATATTACACACACACAACACATTTGCAATTTTTTACACGCGAGACACGACCAAACAGGTTATGGAATACAGCACATAGTCTTATATAATAATAATACATAATAATGGTTGTAAACGATCGATGCGTATCGTAACGAGGTAAATGCGGAGTTATTTATAAGATTAATTTATTAATTGTTAAGGGAAAATGGGCTAATAATAGCATGCATTAAACTGATACATAGAGGAAAATATTCATGCTGTTTCGCGTGTTGGTATAGGCAGAAATATTAGATGAATTGGTTCGGTGAAGACCGGTTTGTACCTACTTAATTCTGATACGGGTTTAGAAGGTGGTGGGACGACGAGCTGGCTCAAATTAAGAATCAATGGTTCACACTAGGCCTGGACCGAAACAGCTAACTACAGGTATGCGGACCAGGATGGAAAGCTCTGCAAGCTCCATTGAAAAGGATGGATGAGGATGACCCTCCTACCAGATGGCTGTTTTTGTCTGGTGGGCAATCGCTCGATGGTTCTTCTTTTTCTATGTGTTGAAGAAGAAAAATAAGAATTGTTCTTGTCGGGCTATGTTCAAATCACGCGGAAAACTTTGATTACTAACAAACTTGAATGAAATTGAATGATATTGAATGTAACTTTGATTAAGCGATGGAGGTTGTGGTGTGACGTCAGGTCTTTTTTGCAGTTCACATGAGGCGGCAGAAATGACGCTACAGCTGCAAGTCATCTTTGGAAATCTTTGATCAGCTGTGGGATGATAGCAATAACAACCACCTTTTTAGGGTCCCGTCGAAGTGTTTAATAATGCGAATTATTTATCGATAAGGTCATGTGATGAGGAGGGACGAAACGCATGTTAATAAAAGAGTTATGAATATAAATGTGGATGGATGGAGAGGAAGGCCACGGCCGAAGAAAAGATAGATGGACTGTTTGAGGAGTGATATGAAAGAAAAGGGAGTCAGTGATGGAGTGACGGGGGACAGGATGGTATGGAAGAAGAAAACGTGTTGCGCCGACCACAAGTAACATGGGATATGGTCAGGAAGATGATGATTTTTCGCCTTAGTTATACATTTAATTCACATTTACCTGTCTACCGTTTTTATAAGTCCAAATAAGTTGAAGCTTGTAATAAACCAGCGAAAAGCAGAAGTGTTTAACCAGCGTAAACTTTATTCAATTTAAATTTAATAAAAAAAAAACATCATCAGCATTAAAATGTGCCCACTGCTGCTTAGCACTGCTGGGACTCAGGCCTCCTCTCTGTGAGAGGGAAACGTTCGTAACCCATAACGCGACTTAACGCGAGCCCACGTTGGTGGATGTCACATGTCTTCGAATATTTGGTTCTATGACATGTCAGCCATGTTTACACCGAACAGAAAATGTTTTCACCATTTTCTATTAGGTAACGACATGAAAACTTGAAACTTATCTGTCCAATGATTTCCCATTATCGCTGAGCAAACAGAAAATATTGATACAATATCTGAGCCAAGTCAGTCACGACTCGCTATTAATAACTGTGATGTGACAATTATTTCACAAATAATACCTCACCGTGAAATATCACATTCAGTCGACATGTTTTGTTTGTACTTCCGTAGTTCTTTGCGAATTTGTGTGGTCGTAATTAATTTGCAGCTTCCGTAATTCTATTGTACGTTTGGAAACTTCTTTGCAATGTCGTTTCTGATAACTATAATCGTATTGTCACACAATTAGCTACCTACATTAGATTTAGTAATAAACCAATTAATTTATCTACATATTTTAATAACTGACTGAAATTGTTTCCTTCATTGACCACAATTAGATATAATTATTTCATTATTAACTTGATAATGATGTTACGTTTTACACCAATGGCAACCCCATTTCATGTCCAGGCTATCACTGTCCATTCCAGGTTGCCTGGAAGAGATCGCGGTATGCGATAACGGCCGCCCTTTGTATGTATTTTGGTTCTAAGTTTCCTTTTCTATGTTTTAAATTGGTGTACCTACAATAAAGCATATATTAATAAATAAAAAATGATAACTAAATTAAATATGTAACTCAATTTGTGTTATTTTATTATTCAGCTTAATTTCCGCTCAGGAAAAATCTTAGATTACAAAAAACTTGTGCTGGAATGGCTTTTATAAAGGCGATTCCAGCACACCCAGCTGAATACAGCCTTCAATCAATCAACTTATCCTATCACAGGCCACAGCTGGACTTAGGCCTCTCCTAAACAACTCCTGATCTGATCCTCCTCCATATTCCACATCAAGTCTATCCCAGCCACCTTTTAAGGTCGTATTGTTGAAGACCCCTGCCCCCATACCATGAAGTGATGACGTGTGAAAAATATTATGGTGCGACTGGGAAAAGGGACAGATGTATATAAGTAATTATCTGTTCCTTTAGCACACCCGAAATAACCTTGCTCTAAGAGCTCGTGGTTATCCCCTTTAGGCTAATCAAAAAGATCACGCCGATGCGAGAATGATGAACAATACTTTTTCGCTGTATCATTATTCATCAATGATTGATATTGTTTGTCTATAATGACGTGTATATTTAATTTATGTTTAATATGAATTCGTAGGTATTCTGTTCAGCAAGATTTCTTGTAAATATCGTGATTGTGTTACAAGTTCCCGATAACACATATTGTATGACGGAGTGACATCATGGCGAGTACAGTCAGTATCGGATTACTGTTTTGAAGATGCAATTCATGTGGACTAGAGTGTTTTGGACTGGTGTGCGCAGGCGACTTCCTTTGGTCGTTTGGTAATTATTGAATAACACTTTAACATACACAATACAAAGAAGGATAAACACGGATCTAATTATTGGTGATGTTCTTCAGAAAGGCCTTTATATAAATCAACCAAAATCTGAATCTCGAAAACGGCTCCAACGATTTTTATGAAAATTAATATCCAGAGGGTTTCGGGGGTGGTAAATTGATCTGGTTAGGTTTCATTTTTAGAAAACGTCGTTTTCTCTATTTTTACCCGAGCAGAGCTCGGTTGCCCAGGTACTGATCAAGATTTACCAAGTCTTACCGGTAAAAGTCCGAAATGATGAATAATAATCGCATAATTCGGATTTTACCAACACACGGAAAATCTTAGGATTTCTCTTAGAGACACGTCGGATTAACTGTTTAGCTTCACCAAAGTAGATATTGTGTTTGTTAGACAAATTCCTTTTCGGATCTCAATCTTTTGTTTTCCTTTTTTTTCATTAATTGGTTTCATCATTTCGTATCATAGTGTATCATAAAAATACATGATAACAAATTATCAACATTTACAAGTATCTGAGGAAAATCCTACATCTTTACCTAAGTTCGGGTTTTACAATAAGGCCGATGTTTCAATAGTCAGTTAATTTTTAACTGAGGAATAAAAATGGCGGTTTGACAGCTTTTGTATAGAAAATATGTCAAACTGCCATTTTTATTCCTCTATTAAAAGTTAACAGAATTTTGAAATATCGGCCCTAAATATATATTTGCCGGCAACTACCTACTTTGATAATGATGAACTGGTGAAGTAGGTAGTAACGCTTCCTCTATTGATAACTGCTTACTTAGCTGCTATCAAAGTGTGCCTTGTTGACCAGGATAATGAAACTTCCAGCACGATTTGTTAAGTATTTCCTTTGATCCGTGAGCAGTGGCTAGAGGTGGCCCAGAGGTAACTGCACTGACTTACGTGTCGTAGGTCGTGGGTTCGAACCCAGGCAGGCGCTTTACTTTGTGTAAATTATTTTATCACCACTGCTCTAAAAACGGTGAAGGATGACGTCGTGAGGAAACCGACATGTCTTAGAACCAAAAAATTCGAAGACATGACATCCACCAACCCGCACTGGTGGATTAAGGCCCATTTCCACTCTCACAGAGAGGAGCCCTGTATACCAGCAGTGGGAAAATTAAAAGGCTGATGATGATGTTGACTGAGTTATTTATTAGTGACCGAATGGTATTTCGCATTAGAAACACAACGTAATAAATCTATCAACAGAACTTCTAGAGAATTCACTTGCATGTGGTTTGTATATGGTCTGAAATCTATCATTCACAGCTTTCATGCAGATCACTTATGAAAATTGAAACTTGCAGATCACTTATGAAAATTGAAACATGCAGATCACTTATGAAAATTGAAACATGCAGATCACTTATGAAAATTGAAACATGCAGATCACTTATGAAAATTGAAACTTGCAGATCACTTATGAAAATTGAAACATGCAGATCACTTATGAAAATTGAAACATGCAGATCACATAATTATGCATAACTATGGTCCAGCGCCGTTTGTGCATATTTGCGCTGTGCGCTGGACTCATGATAGCTACAAAACTTTTGATTGGGGTTTTGGGTGTACTTTTACTGATAGGGGAGAAAGGTAACGGTGCGGTGGATAGGCCGAAGGCAAGGGACGTCATCGGGAAGAGTTTGTTTCCATAGACAAACGCAAGAAATCGGTGGCACATTAAAGTAGGCTTGACTTATATCTAGCTTCCCAAAAGTCGCCGGGCTGGAGACAGCCGGGGACCTGAGCCTTGTTTATCAGGAGAAACTTTCGGGGGCTTGGATAACAATTCAGGCGACAAAGGTCAAAAAGGAGAATGCAAGTAATGTGAAAATATCTTAGTAGTAGTATTCTCATAGTATCGTACCTAGTAGTTTCCTTGCGTGATCGAATCAGAAATGTAGAGATCCGCAAGAGAACCAGAGTTACCGACATAGCCCGAAGAATTGCCAATCTTAAGTGGCAGTGGGCAGGGCACATTGCTCGCAGAACGGATGGCCGATGGGGCAGAAAGGTTCTGGAGTGGCGACCGCGAACCGGAAGACTTTGCGTTGGAAGGCCTCCCACCAGGTGGACCGATGACCTGGTGAAAGTTGCGGGGATCCGCTGGTTGCGGGACGCACGGGACCGGTCAAAGTGGCGACGCTTGGGTAGGCCTATGTCCAGCAGTGGACGTCTTCGTCTGATATGATGATGATGATGACGTAGTTACCCTGTATCTAGGTACATTTGCGAACCGGCCCTGACACTTCGCAGCGACGGGCCGCCAGGGACGGCCTTCATAAAGTAATCTGGGTCCTGTAGCTACAAAAATATTGCCATGAAATACAGGATAGGAGCGGTGAAACGGTCTTGTTGGTCTAATCAGTCTACTGGTGATTTTTTTTTTTTTTTTTTTTTTTTTTAAAACGTTGCCCCACACTAGGAATTTCTTCCTGTATCGTGGGTGCGTTTACAAACATATAAACTCACATACACAAACACCCAGAGCCGGAACAACTATCTGTAGGTCATACAAATATTTGTTCCGTGCGGGAATCGAACCCGCGACACGCAGCGCAGCAGTCAATCGCTCAACCACTGCGCCAACCGTGCGCCCGAATTATTCAGTTATAGAAAAGATCTAACTTTTGAGTTTTATTCTTTGCAGCTCACATTTGCACCTGGGTAATAAAACATGGATCAACTGGTGACAAGCTGATGCAGGGGCTGAGTGACTGGTTTCGGCGCTATATGTGGCAGCATCTGGTACCTAGGTAGTTTGGTTAGTAAAAGTCGAACTATTAAATTACTTAGTTATTATCATAAAATAATTTACTATGTAGGTTACGAACAACCTAAGGCGCTGGATCTAAAGCATGAAATTTTGGAAAATAAATTGTTATTGAATCCCTAAAGGGGATGCAATTTCTTATGGAAGTTTGTCATTATTGCAGATGAGACATCCAATTAACACAGCTTATAATATTGCCTTACTTCAATGATGTTTGCCCTAAAATATCAGGTCTTTTAAAAAAAAAATTGCAGACATTTTAATTTAATTTATATTGTTTTTATTGACATTTTGATTTTTTGACATTTTACATAATTTTATTTTTATTTGGTTGTAATTTTAATTTTACATTTATTGTTTTTTTTAAGCAATGTTTATTTTTTATTGTTTGTTTATTTATATTGTTACTAACATTGTTCTAAGGTGTTTCAACTAACAAATATGTAGGGATTAACCCGAACCTAGCTTATTGGCTTACCAGGTTCTCAACCTCGTAGACCGATCGATCAACCTAGTAGCAAAGCTTAGACCTGCTGATAACAGATGTAGCCAATCGGAGACTCGAAAAGGGTAGAAGGATTAAAAATGCAAGACTTCAGTAGACAATGGAAGGCAGGAGAAAGCATAGCATCTGGTGGTTGCCCGTAGGAGCCAAAACAAACGTGACCGGTCTCAATGACGGTCGGGAACAACTGAAAAACTGCGCAAAGAAAGACGCGCGGCGCGAGCGGCCGTACCCCTCCCGCGCCCCGCCAACCCTTCAATGACTGCGGACAGCACCGAATGCTAACCCTCTTCCGTCTTCATATTTATTTACAAGAAATAAACACAAAAATTACAAAATATGTCATTCACATATTAAACAAATGGACAACTAAGGTTTTATTTACCAATATTCAAAACAAACAGTACAATTTATATTTCCTTTAAACAAAGTAAGTTCGCGTCGCTAACACTCCCCACCCCAGTGCTGACACAGCACTCAATCCACCAATGGGACAGGAGCAACGCGTGTCACGGACCGCGTCAGGACGCCTGACTTGGTCTTAAGTTCCACTACCCTTACCCGTCCGTCTTTTCCCGGAAAAATTCGCTGAACCACAGCCTTAGGCCAGACGTTGCGCGGCGATTCAGGATCGACCAAGAGTACCAGATCACCTACCTTGAGTGCCGTCTGATCCTGGTGCCACTTCTTTCTTGGCAACATTTCAGGCAAGATTTCTCGCACCCAACGTCGCCAAAACATGTCCGCTAACCTTTGTGCAGTGCGCCACTGCTTTCGTAGGTACAGGTCTGAGTCATCAAAAGAACCTAGAACAGGTAAGTTAGAGGAAGATCCTAAAAGGAAATGATTAGGTGTCAAAGATGAAGAACTACCTGGCTCCACAGAGACATGTGACAAAGGGCGGCTGTTAACGATATTCTCGACCTCTGCTAGGAGAGTCATTAACACTTCCTCCTTCGGTGCACGCTCCTTTAAAATTACTTTAAGTGAAGTTTTAACACTTCTTATGAGTCTCTCCCACGCCCCACCCCAATGGGGACTTAAGGGTGGAATAAAATTCCAGTTAGTTCCGTTGTTGATGGCTTCATCTCTCAAGCTGTCGTAGTTGACCTCCTTCACGGACTTTTTTAGTTCAGAGTCCGCACCCCGAAGATTAGTACCATTATCGGAGTACAACTGCTGTGGCCAGCCACGACGTGCAGCCATCCGCCTGAGCGCCATGATCAATGAATCAGTAGTTAAAGAGTGTACGACCTCTAGGTGGATCGCCCTCACCGTCAAGCATGTGAAAAGTACGCCATAGCGTTTCATCCGTCGCCTGCCTTCAGTGACCTCCATGGGTCCAAACAAATCCAAACCGCAGTGTGTAAATGGCCGGTGGTGATGCTCCATGCGAGCCGCAGGTAAGTCACCCATTACAGGTACCTTAGGCGTAGCTTTTCTGATTCTACACAGCATGCATCTACTAGCTGCGTACTTTACCGTAGGACGTAACTTTATAATCCAATATTTTTCTTTCAGGTTGTTGACGACGGTTTCTTGGTTGCCGTGCGCGCACTTGACATGATTGCGCTTTACCAACAACCGAGTCACTTGGTGCCGCCCATCCAGGATAATAGGCCTTTTTGTTTCAGATGACACGTCCGGCGCAGCATCAATACGACCACTGACGCGGAGAAGCCCATTCTGGTCCAGGATAGGAGACAAGGTAAGTAGCTTGCTACTCTTATCAATAGTTTTATGCTTACCTAAAGCAGCAATCTCATTAGCGAAGGAGTCCCGTTGCGCCTGCTTAAACAGTAACAACTCTGCTCGCTCCATCATGTCGCCGTTGACGTCACCCGTCTGCTTCCTACACCTAGCAATAAACCGCAACACCGCACAAGCAGCACGCTTCAACCTCAACCAGGAAGAAAAACGCTCAGGATCAGGAATAGGTAAGTGACATTTATTATTATCATCTGTTGCGACATTAACATATTCTGACTGTATGTTCACGGGTTCCAAGATGTGCGGCGGCCAAGAAAACTCAGCACCACGAAGAAAGGTAGGCCCTAATAGCCAATCGGTCTCAAACACTTGAGTATCGTAGGCCTCCCTGGTTGCGACATCCGCAATATTTAATTTAGTTGGTACATACCTCCACTCGTCACTGCACGTCAACTCGTCTATTTCACCCAACCGGTTTGCTATAAACGTTTTATAAGAACGCGTACTATCGCCAATCCAATGTAAAACGGTTGTTGAGTCGCACCAAAAGTACTTACGAGTCGGACGCAACTTAGATTCGCGAACTATGGTATCCGCTAACCTTGCAGCGAGTACCGCGGCTTGCAGCTCCAAACGGGGCACTGTAGTCAGTTTCACAGGAGCCACTCTGCACTTACTAGCTATAAATGCAACGAAAGCAGTTCCATCACATTCCCAACGCCAGTAAGCAACAGCACACATTGCCTTCACAGAAGCATCACTAAAAACATGCAGCTGTAAATTATTATAATCAAACGTACTCATCGTAGGCGTCGTAGCGCTTGTAACAGCCGTCGTAGTGAGCGAGGCGGGCGTAGGCCCCTCGTAGCACACAGCCGATCGGGCATTGTCCGATGATGCGTATACAGACATACACGACAAATAGCACCTAGGAATTTTAACATTAGATATCACCCTAAATAAGTCAATCCAGGATAACCACTTGCGGAATATTTCATCCGGTATTTTCTCGTCCCAGCCGAGATTAACACGCCATGTATCCTGAAGTAATATTTTACCTTGAATGGTAAACGGAGCTAAAAAGCCAAAAACATCGAAAATAGACATAACTACTTGCAGTAAAATTCTTTTAGTAGGTATTTCCGTACCTTTCAATATGTCGCCCCGAATGCGTTTCAAGGTTAGATCAAAACAAAGTACATCATCTTGTGGGAACCACAATAATCCGAGCGTGCGTTCGTACTGCTGTACACCTGTCTTAACGCGGTGATCGAACCTGTATCCTTCTGCAGCGGCTGAACCCAACAATTCCTTAGGAACGCTGTCCAATACAGCGGTACTGTTGCTCGCCCAGTTGCATATGTGAAAATTTCCCTGCTTGTGAATATTAATAATATTTTTCACCATTTGTATTGCAGTCTCGTTGTCCGGCAGACTATCTAAATAATCATCCATATAGTGCTGCTCACACACTGCAGCGACAGCCTCCGGCATAGTGGACGCAAACCTTAATGCATTTTTGTTTTTGACAAACTGTGCGATAAATGGAGAACAATTTGCACCAAATATGAGTGAGGTCATCGCAAACGTACCTACCTCTTGATTGGGATGATTCCGCCATAAAAACCTCAGAGCATCTTGATCCTCAGGTTGAATTTTAACTCTAAGGAACATGTCTTTAATGTCCCCAGCCACAGCAATCCTGTTCTCTCTGAAACGTACCATAATGCCAAACAGTGATACGAGTAGGTCAGGCCCTTTATGAAAATAATCATTTAAGCACATACCATTCACTTTAGCCGCTGCGTCAAACACTAATCGCAACTTTTTCTTATTAGGGTTATCTACCCCAAAATGGGGCAAATACCAAGTTCTCGAACTTGTGGACTTGCAGTCCTCCATAGGCTTAGCATATCCGTTAGAAAATAAATGATCAACTCGTTCTATGTACCTTTGAGAATATTCACAATTAGCGGACATCTTCTTCTCGACACCTTTCAATCTTCTTAAAGCTGCAGGATAACTGTCAGGCATTTTACAGTTCTTATCTTTCCAAGGTAGCCCGACTTGCCACTTACCATCAACCAGAACTGCAGATTGCTCCAGCTGAGCAAGCGCTTCAACATCGTTGAGGTTCTGGCGAGGCTTGGCTGACACACCTAGCGAGTCAATAGCAAAATAATGACGAACCTGCTCCTGGATGTCCCTGAGGTGGCGTTCGGCCTCGTCCGCAGCAGCGTCTGCGTTGCAGTCGCAAAACATGCAGAGCGTAGTGCAGGCAGCTGAGGGCGTAGGCAGCGCGCGGCTACGCGGCACGCGTACTACCCCATGTACGCACCAGCCCAGAGGTGTGAGTGCAGCGGACGGCTCATTACGTTTGCCTAAACTGACATTAGAACAGAACAACAGCTGATAGTTATCTTGGCCTATCAATAAATCTGGTTTACAATTTATGTTACAACATCTAAGTTTATCTTTTATCTTTAACAAATGTGGATATTTATTACAATCAACAATAGTTAAATTTTGTCTAGGCAAATTCAATTCTTTTACACTGCGTACAGAAATATCATGAACATTGCTATTGTTTACATCACTTATGCGTAAATTTACAACTACTGCTTCACATAGAAGTTCATCGCCTTTCCAGGCGCCGCACACGCGCAAAGTTTCCGAATGGCCACGGAGGCCGGCCCGCGCCGCAAGATCACTGCTTATCAACGATACGGTCGACCCGTCGTCTAGTAACGCGGTTGCACTTATTATACCGCCACTGGGTGTATGAACATTTACGGGCACGACTTTTAATAATGCTTTATTGGCACTCGCGACGTTCATCACTGTTTCACTACTATTCGTCGCTGTAGTCGTAGAACTCGGCTCACCCGGCGCGTCGCCGCCGACATCGCGCTCGCAGCCCGTCGCGTCAGCGGGTTGGCCACTCTGGGGCTTATTCTTGGTCACATAATGCAGCAACCGATGATGCGCGCCGCCACAGCCATCCACATCGCAAGCGGGTGCGGGGCAGGTTTCACTGCGATGTTTATCTGTCAAGCACTTAAAGCAAACACCGTGACGTTTTACAATCCGCCAGCGCTCCTTCCGCAATGCCTTTTTGAACTTTTTGCATTCAGTGAGTTTATGGGGCCCACTTTCACAACACCAGCACTTGTTGTCTGCAGTAATTAACACTGCGTGAGTTGCGTGGATTTGTTTAGTATCACCTTGTTTACGGTAATCATTGGGGTTGAAAACAAACACGGATGCCTTCGAAATTTTCACCGCTTCTTCCTCCAAGAATTCCGATAACAATAGGAGTTTGGGTTTGCTATCTATGTTCGTGTGCAAGTGACTGTAGTCCGCCCATTTTGATATGAGAATGGTGGGTAATTTAGACAAAATAACAGAGATAACACTGGATCCTTTAAGATACTCGTCTTGTCCGATGGCTAATACTGCGGCAACGAAGTTCTTGATTTTCACAGAGAATTTCACTATCTCTTTATGATACTCCAGACTCATAGGTTGCATTTTCCTTATGTCATGCATAATTTTCCCAATAATTATATCTGGGTTCCCGAATTGCAGCTCCAGGGATTGCATCACGTCAGCTGGCGATGCAGCACCGATGAATAGGGCGGATACTGCTTCCTTTGCCGCGCCGTGCAGACACTTGCGCAGCCTCCACAGATTTTCTTGCTCGCTGAACTTACATACCTTCGTCGAGTCGTAGTACGCTTGCCGAAACTGTAGCCACTCCAACGGGTCGCCCGAGAAAGATGGTAGGTCTCGCGGTGTACTCATGCGGCTCAGCATGTTGGCGTGCGCGCCGCCAGAGGTGGCGACCGCAGCCAGGTCCTTAAGTGCAGCAGCTAACATATGAACTGTGGTACCGTCGGCGCTCGCGCCCGCGGACTGCGTGGGTCGCGGCGGCAGCGGCTGGTCCAGGCCTCCCAGGGGTGTAGCAGCTCGTTGGAGAGCCGGGGCCTCCAACTCCTGGTGACTGCGCTCCAGCCACCTCTCAACTCGTGCGTCTTCTTCAGCCTGTGAGACGCTCATCAAATCGTCCTTCGATTGGTGTGAACCGTCATCTAGGTTAGCCAAGTCGGCAGCTAATCTTTTCTCGATTAGTGCCTTCTCCTGTGCAGCTCTGCGTTCCAAAATTTTTCTAGCTTTCGCTAACACACCAGACTTCACAGATGAACCTGATTTTGCCGATTTTGCGGATTTTGCAGAAAAATTCGCCGCAGTCATTTTGTTGACAGCGCTCGGCGTCATGTCGTCACGTGGTGCGTGCGATTGCAATTCAACTTTTTCATCTTCAACTTTTTTTACAATATTGGAAGACTCACCCAAAGGTTCCTTCATATTTTTCCGGCTCGCGCTGCGTGTGTTCATGCTTCTCTCCTGGGTTTTCGGCGGAGTCCGAAACATGAGTAGAAGAGAAGTTAGATCCGGGTCGAGGGACCAACTTTGTAGCCAATCGGAGACTCGAAAAGGGTAGAAGGATTAAAAATGCAAGACTTCAGTAGACAATGGAAGGCAGGAGAAAGCATAGCATCTGGTGGTTGCCCGTAGGAGCCAAAACAAACGTGACCGGTCTCAATGACGGTCGGGAACAACTGAAAAACTGCGCAAAGAAAGACGCGCGGCGCGAGCGGCCGTACCCCTCCCGCGCCCCGCCAACCCTTCAATGACTGCGGACAGCACCGAATGCTAACCCTCTTCCGTCTTCATATTTATTTACAAGAAATAAACACAAAAATTACAAAATATGTCATTCACATATTAAACAAATGGACAACTAAGGTTTTATTTACCAATATTCAAAACAAACAGTACAATTTATATTTCCTTTAAACAAAGTAAGTTCGCGTCGCTAACAACAGATATCAGTTAAATCAAATGTTAGCTATGTTTATCATAGGTTTAGTTGGAGTAGCAGATATAATTATAACGGATTAATTGGATTAACTAACGCCTATTCTATTGTACGATAATGTTTCTTGTGTTTAGTGTTATTTATAACACTTGCGAATTAGTGAGATTTGGATGCTATTTGCGTGTTTTTACCCGACTGCCGAAGGAAGGTAATGTGAGTGATGTGTGTGTGTGTGGATATGCTGAGATAGGAGCCTTTTTGGTCTCTCGTGTCTCCTGTGCGGGTCACAAATATTTTTTTTTTCATTCTTTTTTTTATCAGTCTAAGACCTATGTATGTATGTTTGTTCCTATGTGGCGTTCTAAAGACCTAACGCGTTGGCAGATTTTAATGATTCTTACGTCTATCGATTTCTGTTAACTTTGCGAGTGTCACTGGCTACATTAAAATGGGAATATAGAAAAATGGCGGCTTTTGGGCGCCATGTTGTGGGCCCAATTATTGTTTTTCTTCCAAACCCATCGTGTGGGGTATCAAAATAAAGGGTTTTAAGAGGTGATTTCTTAAATATATAAAACATATGTTTAAATGTTGGAAAAAAAATTAACTAAAAAGATGTCAATAAAAAAAGTTAATGCCAAAATAATAACAAAACGACTGCTAGTAGTAGTCACGAGCTCGTCATTGGTCACATGCTCGGACACTCGGCTCAGAGCTTACGGCCGTCAGACTCGACCAACGACGAGCTCGCGGCGACCGACAGCATGGACGGTCACCGTCGGTCAGCGTAACTCTACAACCAGCCTTATATACCTAATCAACATCTAACATAAATACTAGGAACAAACACAAATTTGTAGTACCTACAACAAGGCTCAAGAAGATAGGTGGCTCGTTTAGATGTCAATGTGTACGCTTTTATAATAAGCTTCCAAGCCACGTACAAGATCTAAGTCTTAATAAATTCAAATCATTCATTAAACGTAAGTTGTGTCAGAAAGCGTTTTATACTATTAAAGATTACGTTGAGGACAAAAAGGCTTGGGATTGAGCTGCTCCAATTAATTTTGTTTTTTTTTATATTTTGCACCGTGAATTTTGTTTTTAATTTTGATATTTTTTTTTGTTTTCTTGCAATGACAAGAATATTTACTTTTTAAAGTATTATATTTTTTTATTTTTTTATTATTGTGAATGTGAAGACTATGTGGATTTTTGTTTTTTATTATAACTTAGTTAGTTTTTACTCATGGTCTGGCAGTTTGAGTAGTTTATGCGGCCTACCCGAATGTCCTTTCTTTGGTATTGTTCGTCGAATCGTTGAGCTCCGTAAATTCTGAGTTGAGCTGCTCGGTTATTGACAAATGCGTGCACTGACTGGACAGGTCCACTCAATCTGGCTGGTTCTTTCCTCAAAAGACCATTTCAGACATATGTCTACATGGTCTTCACATGATATAACCAAGTTTTTGTCAAGACTTTAAAAGAGACTGTGACCTCTGAGTTTGTTTCGGCCTTTCTTCTCAGAGTAGTCAGATAGGAAACGCCGACCTCATCTAGTTTAAAAAAATATGATCGACATGTAAAAGTGTTTGTACAAACCAACTTACAGAAATAAAATCATTTATCATTTATCATTTATCATTTATCAATCAAACTCAAAGCATTTCACCATCATTACAGCCGAAAGTCGTCCACTGGTGAACATAAGTCTCCCGCATGTGCAACCACGTCTACTGGTCTTGTTGGCATCTCGAATCCATAACTATACTCGGAATTTTAATTCGATGCCAGATTTGACAATTTCAGTGTTGCAACGTTATGACAAGTACTAAATAGTGACGTTGCGAAATTATTCGATATGGAAATGGAATATTTCTGGATCGATTCTTCTCGTTTATAATTTTACTCTCGTAAACTAAGTATATCAGGAAATTAAATATTTCTGAACCGATAATTTAGTTTTGACGATTAATTAACGATCTGAGACTTTTCTTTTATAATTGTTGTGAAATAAATAAAAAAATGTGATCATGAAGGAACATGACAAATAAAACAGATAGGTGTGTTATGGTAATAATTTATTTTATAAATTGTCGCCGTCATCGCTATCGCTATCGCTGTCACTTTCTGTAACATTTGTTATAAATGTGTCTGTGATATTAACATATCTAGAGAATAAAGAATAAAATAAAGAATAAAATAATACCGCTTCAGCGAATTATGAGGACAAAGGTCTGGTTATCGTTTCTGGAGAATCGTCTTACTGATAGACTTATGTGTCGTCCTTCTGGGCACGACGCACAGATTTTTTAATATACTAGGCAACGATGCAAATCCTAAGAAATAGTGTTAGTCTAGAAAATAAAACCGGCCAAGTGCGAGTCGGACTCGCGCACGAAGGGTTCCGTGATTTACTTTGTAAATTGCGGTTTACGATTTATGTCGTATTAAAAAAAACTACTTACTAGATCTCGTTCAAACTAATTTTCGATGGAAGAAAGAAAGAAGACATGGTAATGTACATCATATATATATTTTAGTTTTATCATTCTCTAATTTTAGAAGTTAAAGGGGGGGGAGGACACATTTTACCACTTTGGAAGTGTCTCTCGCGCAAACTATTCAGTTTAGAAAACAATGATATTAGAAACCTCAATAGATATCATTTTTGAAGACCTATCGATAGATAGATAGGTTACCCACACATATGGGTTTGAAGAAAAAAAAATGAGTTGCAGTTCAAAGTATAGGGAGCCCCAAAAATTATTGTTTTTTTTCTATTTTTGTGTGAAAATCTTAATGCGGTTCACAGAATACATCTACTAACCAAGTTTCAACAGCATAGTTCTTATAGTTTCGGAAAAAGTGACTGTGACATACGGCCGGACAGACAGACAGACATGATGAATCCATAAGGGTTCCGTTTTTTGCCATTTGGCTACGGAACCCTAAAAACCTAATAAAACGTAGATTAAAATTGGATGATATTTAACATGTAATAGACAATCTATCTATTTGGCAGTTAGCACATGGCTGACATAAAAGCTGCACAGCATTTCTAGAGAAAATATTGATATATTGCAAAAAATCCACGAGACAATAAAACTTAAACGTTTTGGAAATACTTTCATTGTGCACATCTAAGGAGTGAAATTCCCTGCCGGAATCTTTGTTTCCTGATAGTAACACCTAGGGGTCTTTAAGTCAAGAGTGAAGAGGTTATTTCTTGGCAAGCGTGCCCCATCGTCAACCACATCATCGCTTACCATCAGGTGAGATAGTGGGTCAAGCGCGAAACAAATATTAAAAATAAAGAAAAAAAACCGGCCCAGTGCGAGTCAGACTCGCGCACGATTGGTTTCGTACCACTATCGCAAAAAACGGCAAAAGAAATCACGTTTGTTATATGGGAGCACCACTTAAATATTTATTTTATTCTGTTTTTAGTATTTGTTGTTATAGCGGCAACAGAAATACATCATCTGTGAAAATTTCAACTGTCTAGCTATCACGGTTTATGGGATACAGACAGACAGACGGACCGCGGCGTCTTAGTAATTGGGGCCCGTTTTTACCCTTTGGGTATGGAACCCTAAAAAGTATAATTAAGACGGTACCCTGACCTAAAAATCGGCATGAGATATGAGCATTCCTATTGGTCTAGCGGCACTGGTGGCGCATGAATTACAGTAGTGAATACGCCCAGATTTTAGAATAAAATCTTTATAAAATCGAATTTTGGTCTTTTGAAAAAAATAAATCTACAAAAATGTTCGTTATTAAATTGTCTATCCATTAGTGTTAGTACAAAAAATAATTATCGATAATATATCGATAATTATTTCGCATTTTTATGTTTTTTTGGAAGGAGATTAGTGAAATATATACAACATTTAAAAAAAAACTAAATCTACCATTTTAGAATCAATGTTATGTAGAAATTGAATGTATTTTTATTCATTGATATTTCTTTTTAAATAAAGAGTAGATAGCTCCTAAAAACAGCACAAAAAACGGCTTGCGCGGCGTTTTGCTCGGGGTACCGCCTTAAATGTAGATTTGCAAGCACAAGTTGCGAGTTTGTTTCCAAGTTGCGGGGAATTTCAGTCCCAGTCTCATCAATATATTAAAACTAACACCAATTAACAAACTAACTTCATCAATATTTACTTCTACACATCAATTATTTAGGCTCGATGAAGGGCGAGCCGTCTCCATGGTCGCTTGGCAACAGCGCCAGCGCCAACAGTCTGACTGCCGACTGCCGGGTAGGTCGGGGGGGTGACGGAACAGGTTCCAGTCTGGCTGAGATCTGACGCGACGCCTGCCTGCATTCCGCTGCGGATTTCTGCGCGGATTTTTAGTTTTTTATCGCACGCTTTATGGGGATTTGGTTTTGGGTGGAATTGTGAATATAAAAAGTTAAATCAAAAAACCCGATTGCTTCAAAAGCGAACTAAAAAGTCGTAAACAAGGAAAAATTCATGCTGTGCAGTCGGAGGATACATATTCGCGGGCTGGTTGACCAAAATCTGGTGTATCCTCCGCCTGCACAGCATGAATTTTTCCTTGTTTACGACTTTTTAGTTCGCTTTTGAAGCAGTCGGGTTTTTTGATTTTTTGATTTAACTTTTTTTATTTATGACTTTTTAGTTAAGTTTTTTTTCTAATTAGATACATTTAAACATATAAGTGTTACATATTTTTGAAATCTCGTCGTTAAACCCTTTATTTTGATAGCCCACACGATGGGTTTGGAAGCAAAAAAAAATTTGGGCCTCCACAATATGGCGCCCAAAATCCGCAATTTTTCTATTGACCAATTTTAATGTAGCCTATGACACAGGGTTAAGACGAATCGATTGACGTATGAATCATCAAAATCGGCCTACGCGTTTGGTCTCTGGAACG
Source organism: Orthosia gothica (assembly GCA_949775005.1). Taxonomy (NCBI): domain Eukaryota; kingdom Metazoa; phylum Arthropoda; class Insecta; order Lepidoptera; family Noctuidae; genus Orthosia; species Orthosia gothica. The sequence continues at coordinate 1,982,490 of OX459048.1, read as the reverse complement.
CCATATAGGAACAAACATACATACATACTTACATACTTACATACATACATACATAGACTGATAAACACATTACCCTCCTTCGGCAGTCGGGTAAATAGATACACATGGACATAGTGTTTTATTTTTGGGTAACTGCTCAAAAACATAATTTTATACATATCCTATTTTAGATTTTAATAGACACCAGTCTTGCCAAGAGGTAGGTGTTATCCAGTAACTGGGTAGAGGAGGTCAGATAGGCAGTCACTGCAGGTAAAACACTGGTACTCATATGAATCCGGTAAGTCAGGAAGCCGACCCCAACAACAATTGCGAAAAGGCTAGGCAGATGATGATTTTAGATTTTAATAGGCTGGCTTTCTGAGACCTTTGGAGTGTTACTTAATAGGTTTATGTAGGGTTATAGGTTGGTGTAGGGTTACTACTGCCTTAGTGCCTTATCAACAGAGAAAGCATTGAATCCTGAAGAACCTGAATGCCGTTGTACCTACCGAAGTCTGTCCGTGGTTATGCCAGTAGCATAGGTAACCCAAAGCTGCAATTTCTGTAGTCAGTTAAAAGCTTAAAATGGCCTATAATGAAAACTATTCAAGGTATTGAAAATTCGCATACACATATCGATAGATATTTTTTTTCTCATTACTAAAGCATCCAAAGTTAAAAATCGACCCGATGTCGTATAACGGCATTTTAGTTATACCACGGCAGCATAAAACACCAGTATATACTTAATCTATTTTCGGCGTTCATCATCATCATCATATCAGCCGAAAGACGTCCACTGCTGGACATAGGCCTCCCCCGAGCGTCGCCACATTGACCGCATTGTCCCGTGCGTCTCGCAACCAGCGGATCCCCGCAACCTTCACCAGGTCATCGGTCCACTTCGGCTTTTCGGCGTTCTGCTCAATTAATCAGATTTTTGCATAAAGAGAGACCATTGGGGCGAGTAGCACAGCACTATTCGCTGTAACAACGCTCGGCACGTGTCCAGGATTCGACCACTTTCGGCAAAAATGTTGATGAAGAGAACATGGTATTAGTATTATTATTAGTTAGGAAGACCATGAACAGTTCTGCTGATATACTCATTTACTGCGATAAGAACTGACACATTTAAGGCGCAGATACCCCTGAGTATCTGATTTTATTCTAATTATTTGTAAAAAAAAACAATATATGTCACATAAGACCATTTTCTTAGTACATTTGTTCTAAAAAAAAAAAATTTTATTCATATAACATAGTGTAAGTAACTAACTCGGCTGGGCAGCGTTCGGGAAGTTACGCAGTGTCTTCTCGTCCAACTTACCACAGTGTCGTAAGACAAAAGTCTATGACCAGTGTGTGTTGTCAGTGATGACATATGGCTCTGAGACATGGTTGCTTACAATGGGCCTCGCCAGAAAACAGAAAACTCACTCAAAGGGCAATGGAGAGGGCTATGCTCGGAGTTTCCTTGCGTGATCGAATCAGAAATGAAGACATCCGCAAGAGAACCAAGGTTACCGATATAGCCCGTAGAATTGCCAAACTTAAGTGACAGTGGGCAGGGCACATTGCTCGCAGAACGGATGGCCTTTGGGGCTGTAAATTTCTGGAGTGGCGACCGCGTACCGGAACCACCTCTCGATGGTCAAGGCTGCGGGCGTCCGGTGGATGCGAAACGCACAGGACCGATCAGTGTGGCGACGCTTGGGGGAGGCCTATGTCCAGCAGTGGACGTCTTTCGGTTGAAATGATGATGATGATGAAGGAAAGTACAAAAAACTACTCAATTTTGGATCGCGCGGGTGAGAAACGAGTGCGCGTTTGGTTTATTCAAGTTTTTGGCGACTGCCGTCGTCTTAAGTGAAGAACATGGCGTCTAACAGTAACGAGACACCATTTAATATAGTAATTAGTCTTGTTCAAATACATTAATTGATGTTAGTTTATCATGGCGGGTGCCGCATTCGTCATTGTCCTACTTCATAAATAAAGATAACGGCAAAGGTTTCTTTAATATCTTTATATTTTATATTTATGAGATCAAGATACAAAGAGGTGTGGTAGTTAAAAGATATAAAAAAACACCGACTTGAAAGTGGTTCTTTAAAATACGATATAATACACAAAATTGATAAAATAAATCTTCCTTTGCTTTATGCTGTGACGTTTCAGTCAAATAAACTCCAATATTTGATTTATTATCATTGGCCTGTCCCAAGTGTCGGTCACATCACCTCGACCGGTCCTGGACTTCACGTCCTGGGGAGTGAAGCACAGGACCGTTAGATCGTTTGACCGTTTGATCCGTGATTCTTCTCTTTGTTATGATAGTCAGAGATAATTTATGTATTAGGATTTCAGTTTCTGTGAAAATAAATACGTTTCCTTTCTTTTCTTTCATTCTTTAATTGAATAAATCTTTATATTTTTTGTCGCACCTGGTTCTTCTCTGTTATCCACAATAACTTTCTTTTCTGTTACCTACCACAGTAAACCACCAAATCCAATTTTTCTGTCAGTTAAATCCCATACAATATCAAATCTTAAAAATGTTCACTAGCTCCTTTCTGCGAATCCTCTGGAGCCGGTCTTGATGTCTATGCGCGTGAGTCGATCTACCACATGCACATACGTCTCATATAGACGTTTGTGCTTGTTTGTCTGTGTGTGTGTATGTAAGTCACAGGTCAAATGGTGGTCAGGTTGAAAATTAGTACCATATGAGACTTCGGGCCGATTTCACCAATGAACGTATCGCGATTAGTCCAACTAAACTAAGTTTATGCAAATACAGCGTTATGATTGGTAGATACCGCTGATAAACTACCAATGAACGTTGCATTTGCATAAACTGAGTTTAATTGAACTAATTGCGATTAGTTTCATTGTTGAAATCGGCCTTTAGTATTAAGTTACGTCGCCAATTACGCCCAAACATCAGCAGTTTTGAATTATGCAATTATCATTTTTATTATGTCCAACATGTTTAGTTATTAGTGAGAAATTAAATGGTGGATGTCTGTCTGTAGTATGAGAACAAAAAGTTGATTGCTATATTGAACGAATCATAACATTGAAGATTGAGGCACGTGGTATTTTGACCCATCTTCAAAGAACGGATGGATGGATGGAGGGATGTGGCAACACTTGGGGGAGGTCTATGTCGAACTGATGATGATTAAATGAGGGATAACACGAAATGTCTATGGTATGGCTAAATGCCCAAAACGAGTAATGTCCACATAACTTTTATGTAAATAATTACAAATAACTTTAGCTAGTATCCGAGACACTCATAAGCTAATCACTAACTTGTCTTTGTGTGCGATGATGTAAGTCTTTACCTCGTTAGATAATAGTGTTTGAGTAGATCTGCAACAGAATGTGAAATTCCGATGTAAATTAACATTTTTTTTTGTTATAACCATTAGTAGTACGAATGAAATGATATGATTTAGTCAAGTTAGTGTAGTGTGAGAAAAATATCCAAAAAAAAAACTTTTTACAAAAAATACAACCGACTTCCAAATAATAACACTACAAAGTGAAAAACTTGTATTTTTTGTAAAAAGTTTTTTTATTTTTCACTTTTTAGTTGTGGTACATAATGGACCAGTTCTATAGGATAGGTACCAATAATGCCCAAAGTGAAGCCAGGATAGATTAACCCAATAACATGAAACTTAAACAAAACCGGTGGAATAAGAGTACCAAGGTGAACCTTTTACACCTGCGTACCCCTTTAGAGCGTACCAGTGTGATGTTATGTTATGAAATGGTGAAAACTATAAACAGAAATGCGATTGCAGCCATCCCGATAGATTTGCCGTCATTTATTGAAGAGTTCAAGTAAGAATCATCAAAATCGGTTCACCCAGTAACAAGTTCTGAGATAACAAACATAAAAAAAAATACAGTCGTATTGATAGCCTCCTCCTTTTTGCGAAGTCGGTTAAAAATAAATGATAATCTTTGGTTGGAAATTAATTGCAATACCTACTATGCAAAATCGAAGTTGTGAATTGTCTGTGTGTCATGGTCCATGACTCCATGACATTAATCACTTGGTCCATGACTCTATGACATTAATCACTTGGTCCACGACTCATGGACCAAGTGATTAATCAGTGCATTATGTATAATGCCTGAACCTTATGATTCTAGGCAAGTCAAATCAGGCAATGCAATGAATACTGATTTAAACTTCTATATTTATCACATTGTCTGGTCATTATAAATATTGGTTAGATAATTCGATAATAATCGACAATTAATTAGTCCAAGAGCGAGCGAAGTGAGCTCGGGCTCAGTTAGGACACCCCGACAGAGATGACAGGAGCAGAAGTGAGCGAGCAAAGCAAGCGGAGTTCGCTTGCTTTGCTCGCTCACTTCTGCTCCCGTCATTTTTGGAAATATTTTCGATGTGCAAAAAGACTTTTTTACAGATTTATTATATGTATTGATGATGATTGAAATTGATTGATAGATGATGATAAGTTGAACCTTTTTCAACACCCCTGTAGTCTGTCTCAAAGACTGTACTAAAAATTGTTAGGTTTTGATCCTGTTTAACTAATAATGGCTTGTTTTAAATAAAAACGAATGAACTTATTACGCAATTTGGTTATTTGTTAGGGTTTTTATTTTATATAAATACCTATATGTCTTAATAATTCCCAAGGGTTGCCATGGAGGCGATAATTTTTATGGTAAACACTCAGGAGTTTGTTGAGTGTTTCTAACTAGTACGAGTAATGTGGCTTGAGGACACATTCGGTCGATGGTCGTCGCCTGAGACGCTTGGTTAAAATAGAGTGCTTGAAGTCATAGACATTGTTGTAAATTTGTATTTCTTGTTTAGAACAGTTTTCTTACATTATAAAAGTAATTAACAGTTTAAGTTTGATTTAACATATCACATCCAAGTACCTACTCTTAGTAAACCCGCTGACTGCTATACAATGAACAATATTTATTGCAACTGTTGTAGTAGCAATGTTTCAAACACATTGAGCCTATTGTTATTTGTACATACTTAACTTTATAACAGAGATGCCAATTCTGGGTTAAGCTAGCTTTTGTACATAAGTTGTCCTATTGTATTTGCTTATGTGCACAAAATAATAAGAAATAAATTTAATGAGCAGTAATAATTGTTAACACGACAGTCATGCATTAGCGAGCGAAACAATGACCTTTGTATACAAGAGACTAATTTAACTAAGTATTATCCTTATGCCGAAAATAAAAAGTAATGTAGGTACTAAAAACCTCTTTGCCAGCCTAAACATCTTTAAAATGACAAATCCTTGGTCAGGATCAACTTAGAGCAAAAATCTTAAAAATGATAAATCTCAATAGCTCCCTTGTCCGCCGCGGCCGCGGACAGGGTCAGGAATGCAGTCTTGCTGGCTACGGACTAGACACACACACAAACAGACATACAGTGCATACAGACAGGCAGGACAGGAGTTGTGTGTGTGTTGGTAGAGGACTACTACGGGTCGCGAAGTCACGCGGTTATCGAATTATGAGTTTGGTCAGTGAGTTTTGGTATGAGAGTAATGATGATCTTCTAGAACATCTTGCAAGAAGTTATGGTTTATTATAATAGAGAGACATTATATCTGAAAGAAAAAACTATTTAAACGTTATTATCTAATAAGTTATGTTAGCATTGCACTGTAACAAACATATTCCTGAATTTTGTTAAATACATCGGGGCATGTTGATCGTGATTCATTAAGTTGATAACCATTATCTTTCTATTTACCATTTACTTAATAGTATTACAATTAATGGTTCTTTTAAAAAGGGTTATTCTAATAATAGCATGGCTATAAAACTGTAGTCCAGCCTTAAAATTACCTAACTAAACAAAACGATAGGAGTAGCTTTCTCTGAGGTGCACGGCCAGTCCCGCATCCTATAGACACATATAGATTTGATCAGATTGGTTAAGTAATCGATGTATGTCTTTAGGGTAATCTTGTAAAAGTCATTTAATTAGGAAATTTAATTGTAATTGCATGGCAATAATGCTGTTTAGTCAAATTAGTCTATTTAGATAAAAAAACCAAGAGTGCGAAAAAACTTTACAGAAGCATAACCAAACGAGTGATAACTAAGTGATAACCACATGAGAATCTCACTTGTAGTATCTAACCACACAACTGTGCCTGTGTTGTGTTCGTACCACACCAGAGTCCATATTACACACACACAACACATTTGCAATTTTTTACACGCGAGACACGACCAAACAGGTTATGGAATACAGCACATAGTCTTATATAATAATAATACATAATAATGGTTGTAAACGATCGATGCGTATCGTAACGAGGTAAATGCGGAGTTATTTATAAGATTAATTTATTAATTGTTAAGGGAAAATGGGCTAATAATAGCATGCATTAAACTGATACATAGAGGAAAATATTCATGCTGTTTCGCGTGTTGGTATAGGCAGAAATATTAGATGAATTGGTTCGGTGAAGACCGGTTTGTACCTACTTAATTCTGATACGGGTTTAGAAGGTGGTGGGACGACGAGCTGGCTCAAATTAAGAATCAATGGTTCACACTAGGCCTGGACCGAAACAGCTAACTACAGGTATGCGGACCAGGATGGAAAGCTCTGCAAGCTCCATTGAAAAGGATGGATGAGGATGACCCTCCTACCAGATGGCTGTTTTTGTCTGGTGGGCAATCGCTCGATGGTTCTTCTTTTTCTATGTGTTGAAGAAGAAAAATAAGAATTGTTCTTGTCGGGCTATGTTCAAATCACGCGGAAAACTTTGATTACTAACAAACTTGAATGAAATTGAATGATATTGAATGTAACTTTGATTAAGCGATGGAGGTTGTGGTGTGACGTCAGGTCTTTTTTGCAGTTCACATGAGGCGGCAGAAATGACGCTACAGCTGCAAGTCATCTTTGGAAATCTTTGATCAGCTGTGGGATGATAGCAATAACAACCACCTTTTTAGGGTCCCGTCGAAGTGTTTAATAATGCGAATTATTTATCGATAAGGTCATGTGATGAGGAGGGACGAAACGCATGTTAATAAAAGAGTTATGAATATAAATGTGGATGGATGGAGAGGAAGGCCACGGCCGAAGAAAAGATAGATGGACTGTTTGAGGAGTGATATGAAAGAAAAGGGAGTCAGTGATGGAGTGACGGGGGACAGGATGGTATGGAAGAAGAAAACGTGTTGCGCCGACCACAAGTAACATGGGATATGGTCAGGAAGATGATGATTTTTCGCCTTAGTTATACATTTAATTCACATTTACCTGTCTACCGTTTTTATAAGTCCAAATAAGTTGAAGCTTGTAATAAACCAGCGAAAAGCAGAAGTGTTTAACCAGCGTAAACTTTATTCAATTTAAATTTAATAAAAAAAAAACATCATCAGCATTAAAATGTGCCCACTGCTGCTTAGCACTGCTGGGACTCAGGCCTCCTCTCTGTGAGAGGGAAACGTTCGTAACCCATAACGCGACTTAACGCGAGCCCACGTTGGTGGATGTCACATGTCTTCGAATATTTGGTTCTATGACATGTCAGCCATGTTTACACCGAACAGAAAATGTTTTCACCATTTTCTATTAGGTAACGACATGAAAACTTGAAACTTATCTGTCCAATGATTTCCCATTATCGCTGAGCAAACAGAAAATATTGATACAATATCTGAGCCAAGTCAGTCACGACTCGCTATTAATAACTGTGATGTGACAATTATTTCACAAATAATACCTCACCGTGAAATATCACATTCAGTCGACATGTTTTGTTTGTACTTCCGTAGTTCTTTGCGAATTTGTGTGGTCGTAATTAATTTGCAGCTTCCGTAATTCTATTGTACGTTTGGAAACTTCTTTGCAATGTCGTTTCTGATAACTATAATCGTATTGTCACACAATTAGCTACCTACATTAGATTTAGTAATAAACCAATTAATTTATCTACATATTTTAATAACTGACTGAAATTGTTTCCTTCATTGACCACAATTAGATATAATTATTTCATTATTAACTTGATAATGATGTTACGTTTTACACCAATGGCAACCCCATTTCATGTCCAGGCTATCACTGTCCATTCCAGGTTGCCTGGAAGAGATCGCGGTATGCGATAACGGCCGCCCTTTGTATGTATTTTGGTTCTAAGTTTCCTTTTCTATGTTTTAAATTGGTGTACCTACAATAAAGCATATATTAATAAATAAAAAATGATAACTAAATTAAATATGTAACTCAATTTGTGTTATTTTATTATTCAGCTTAATTTCCGCTCAGGAAAAATCTTAGATTACAAAAAACTTGTGCTGGAATGGCTTTTATAAAGGCGATTCCAGCACACCCAGCTGAATACAGCCTTCAATCAATCAACTTATCCTATCACAGGCCACAGCTGGACTTAGGCCTCTCCTAAACAACTCCTGATCTGATCCTCCTCCATATTCCACATCAAGTCTATCCCAGCCACCTTTTAAGGTCGTATTGTTGAAGACCCCTGCCCCCATACCATGAAGTGATGACGTGTGAAAAATATTATGGTGCGACTGGGAAAAGGGACAGATGTATATAAGTAATTATCTGTTCCTTTAGCACACCCGAAATAACCTTGCTCTAAGAGCTCGTGGTTATCCCCTTTAGGCTAATCAAAAAGATCACGCCGATGCGAGAATGATGAACAATACTTTTTCGCTGTATCATTATTCATCAATGATTGATATTGTTTGTCTATAATGACGTGTATATTTAATTTATGTTTAATATGAATTCGTAGGTATTCTGTTCAGCAAGATTTCTTGTAAATATCGTGATTGTGTTACAAGTTCCCGATAACACATATTGTATGACGGAGTGACATCATGGCGAGTACAGTCAGTATCGGATTACTGTTTTGAAGATGCAATTCATGTGGACTAGAGTGTTTTGGACTGGTGTGCGCAGGCGACTTCCTTTGGTCGTTTGGTAATTATTGAATAACACTTTAACATACACAATACAAAGAAGGATAAACACGGATCTAATTATTGGTGATGTTCTTCAGAAAGGCCTTTATATAAATCAACCAAAATCTGAATCTCGAAAACGGCTCCAACGATTTTTATGAAAATTAATATCCAGAGGGTTTCGGGGGTGGTAAATTGATCTGGTTAGGTTTGGGTTTAAAGATTCTTTATTTATTCTAAAAGAACATACATTGTTCACTTATCGAATAAATACATGACTAAGGTTAGTGTAGTCCAGTAGCTAACAGTTTTGTTTCCTTAATGTAGGTAGGTGCGATGTCGACATTGTTATAGTACGACTTATATCGTTAGCTTAGAAGTTTCGTGTTGTTGGTGACGTACTGTTTGAGTTTAGCCCTGAATACATTAAAAGAAGATGTGTTCCGTATATCTGCTGGTAGATTATTATAAAGCTGGACGCCTTCGTACTTTATATTTTTCTTGCCATATTGCGTTCGCGGGGGACGCGTCTGTATTTGGTTAGGGTTCCTTTGGCTGTATTTGGATGTTTTGATGTTGAAGGATAGCTGTGTATGTATGGTTTTGTTAAGAATTTTTCTAATGAGTACGCAGGAATTGAAAGTGTAAAGTTGATGAATGCTCATTAGTTTGGTGTTTTGGTATAGTTCAGATGTAGATGTATGATAATCGTAGTTAAATATAAGTTTCATTTTTAGAAAACGTCGTTTTCTCTATTTTTACCCGAGCAGAGCTCGGTTGCCCAGGTACTGATCAAGATTTACCAAGTCTTACCGGTAAAAGTCCGAAATGATGAATAATAATCGCATAATTCGGATTTTACCAACACACGGAAAATCTTAGGATTTCTCTTAGAGACACGTCGGATTAACTGTTTAGCTTCACCAAAGTAGATATTGTGTTTGTTAGACAAATTCCTTTTCGGATCTCAATCTTTTGTTTTCCTTTTTTTTCATTAATTGGTTTCATCATTTCGTATCATAGTGTATCATAAAAATACATGATAACAAATTATCAACATTTACAAGTATCTGAGGAAAATCCTACATCTTTACCTAAGTTCGGGTTTTACAATAAGGCCGATGTTTCAATAGTCAGTTAATTTTTAACTGAGGAATAAAAATGGCGGTTTGACAGCTTTTGTATAGAAAATATGTCAAACTGCCATTTTTATTCCTCTATTAAAAGTTAACAGAATTTTGAAATATCGGCCCTAAATATATATTTGCCGGCAACTACCTACTTTGATAATGATGAACTGGTGAAGTAGGTAGTAACGCTTCCTCTATTGATAACTGCTTACTTAGCTGCTATCAAAGTGTGCCTTGTTGACCAGGATAATGAAACTTCCAGCACGATTTGTTAAGTATTTCCTTTGATCCGTGAGCAGTGGCTAGAGGTGGCCCAGAGGTAACTGCACTGACTTACGTGTCGTAGGTCGTGGGTTCGAACCCAGGCAGGCGCTTTACTTTGTGTAAATTATTTTATCACCACTGCTCTAAAAACGGTGAAGGATGACGTCGTGAGGAAACCGACATGTCTTAGAACCAAAAAATTCGAAGACATGACATCCACCAACCCGCACTGGTGGATTAAGGCCCATTTCCACTCTCACAGAGAGGAGCCCTGTATACCAGCAGTGGGAAAATTAAAAGGCTGATGATGATGTTGACTGAGTTATTTATTAGTGACCGAATGGTATTTCGCATTAGAAACACAACGTAATAAATCTATCAACAGAACTTCTAGAGAATTCACTTGCATGTGGTTTGTATATGGTCTGAAATCTATCATTCACAGCTTTCATTAAAGAACACGCATGGTGGAAGATGCAGCTTTAAACGACCTTCCACATGCTGGGCGACCGGTGATAAGATGAGGAGCACTGAATCAGATGGTGTGATGACCCTTGGGGGAGGTCTATGTCCTTGTCCAGCAATGGACGAAATGATAATTATCATTATGCTTCAAGAACATCTAGCTTCTTATGTGTCTTTAACAATCTCGGGGCTCTGAGGTACCGGTCCTTTGAAAGGTGTGTCAGGGGCCGAAGCCGACTTGCAGAGACCTTTTTGAACATGTATCATGATTTATTTTAATTATTATCGATAAGCTCGCGCTTGACCACTATCTCGCCTGATGGTAAGCGATGATGTGGTCGACGGTGAAGCACGCTTGCCTACAAGTAACCTATTCACTCTTGACTTAAAGACCCCGAGGTTGTTGCTATCGGGCAACACAGACTCCGGAAAAATCAGAAAAATAAGTAAATTAATGGCAATCTGCCCGTTAATAAAATAAAACCTATAAGTAAACCTAATCTATAAATGAAAAGAATAAAATAAAGGTGCTCCAGCCCGCAGCCGTACAATATACCTTAACAGCGATATCAAGCACATTCGCGATAACGCTGATAACCCAAATAACCGAGTGTAATGATTGTGTTATGAACACGATCACTCAATTAATTGCATTGAGTTCTCGGTTATAAATGTAATCTTAATTTACTTTTATATATAAGATAATGTGTTGTTAAACTTATTGAAACATGCAGATCACTTATGAAAATTGAAACATGCAGATCACTTAGGAAAATTGAAACATGCAGATCACTTATGAAAATAGAAACGTGCAGATCACTTATCAAAATTGAAACATGCAGATCACTTATGAAAATTGAAACATGCAGATCACTTATGAAAATTGAAACATGCAGATCACTTATGAAAATAGAAACGTGCAGATCACTTATCAAAATTGAAACATGCAGATCACTTATGAAAATTGAAACATGCAGATCACTTATGAAAATTGAAACATGCAGATCACTTATGAAAATTGAAACTTGCAGATCACTTATGAAAATTGAAACATGCAGATCACTTATGAAAATTGAAACATGCAGATCACTTATGAAAATTGAAACTTGCAGATCACTTATGAAAATTGAAACATGCAGATCACTTATGAAAATTGAAACATGCAGATCACTTATGAAAATTGAAACTTGCAGATCACTTATGAAAATTGAAACATGCAGATCACTTATGAAAATTGAAACATGCAGATCACATAATTATGCATAACTATGGTCCAGCGCCGTTTGTGCATATTTGCGCTGTGCGCTGGACTCATGATAGCTACAAAACTTTTGATTGGGGTTTTGGGTGTACTTTTACTGATAGGGGAGAAAGGTAACGGTGCGGTGGATAGGCCGAAGGCAAGGGACGTCATCGGGAAGAGTTTGTTTCCATAGACAAACGCAAGAAATCGGTGGCACATTAAAGTAGGCTTGACTTATATCTAGCTTCCCAAAAGTCGCCGGGCTGGAGACAGCCGGGGACCTGAGCCTTGTTTATCAGGAGAAACTTTCGGGGGCTTGGATAACAATTCAGGCGACAAAGGTCAAAAAGGAGAATGCAAGTAATGTGAAAATATCTTAGTAGTAGTATTCTCATAGTATCGTACCTAGTAGTTTCCTTGCGTGATCGAATCAGAAATGTAGAGATCCGCAAGAGAACCAGAGTTACCGACATAGCCCGAAGAATTGCCAATCTTAAGTGGCAGTGGGCAGGGCACATTGCTCGCAGAACGGATGGCCGATGGGGCAGAAAGGTTCTGGAGTGGCGACCGCGAACCGGAAGACTTTGCGTTGGAAGGCCTCCCACCAGGTGGACCGATGACCTGGTGAAAGTTGCGGGGATCCGCTGGTTGCGGGACGCACGGGACCGGTCAAAGTGGCGACGCTTGGGTAGGCCTATGTCCAGCAGTGGACGTCTTCGTCTGATATGATGATGATGATGACGTAGTTACCCTGTATCTAGGTACATTTGCGAACCGGCCCTGACACTTCGCAGCGACGGGCCGCCAGGGACGGCCTTCATAAAGTAATCTGGGTCCTGTAGCTACAAAAATATTGCCATGAAATACAGGATAGGAGCGGTGAAACGGTCTTGTTGGTCTAATCAGTCTACTGGTGATTTTTTTTTTTTTTTTTTTTTTAAAACGTTGCCCCACACTAGGAATTTCTTCCTGTATCGCGGGTGCGTTTACAAACATATAAACTCACATACACAAACACCCAGAGCCGGAACAACTATCTGTAGGTCATACAAATATTTGTTCCGTGCGGGAATCGAACCCGCGACACGCAGCGCAGCAGTCAATCGCTCAACCACTGCGCCAACCGTGCGCCCGAATTATTCAGTTATAGAAAAGATCTAACTTTTGAGTTTTATTCTTTGCAGCTCACATTTGCACCTGGGTAATAAAACATGGATCAACTGGTGACAAGCTGATGCAGGGGCTGAGTGACTGGTTTCGGCGCTATATGTGGCAGCATCTGGTACCTAGGTAGTTTGGTTAGTAAAAGTCGAACTATTAAATTACTTAGTTATTATCATAAAATAATTTACTATGTAGGTTACGAACAACCTAAGGCGCTGGATCTAAAGCATGAAATTTTGGAAAATAAATTGTTATTGAATCCCTAAAGGGGATGCAATTTCTTATGGAAGTTTGTCATTATTGCAGATGAGACATCCAATTAACACAGCTTATAATATTGCCTTACTTCAATGATGTTTGCCCTAAAATATCAGATCTTTTAAAAAAAAAATTGCAGACATTTTAATTTAATGTATATTGTTTTTATTGACATTTGAATTTTTTGACATTTTTACATAATTTTATTTTTATTTGGTTGTAATTTTAATTTTACATTTATTGTTTTTTTTATGCAATATTTATTTTTAATTGTTTGTTTATTTATATTGTTACTAACATTGTTCTAAGGTGTTTCAACTAACAAATATGTAGGGATTAACCCGAACCTAGCTTATTGGCTTACCAGGTTCTCAACCTCGTAGACCGATCGATCAACCTAGTAGCAAAGCTTAGACCTGCTGATAACAGATATCAGTTAAATCAAATGTTAGCTATGTTTATCATAGGTTTAGTTGGAGTAGCAGATATAATTATAACGGATTAATTGGATTAACTAACGCCTATTCTATTGTACGATAATGTTTCTTGTGTTTAGTGTTATTTATAACACTTGCGAATCAGTGAGATTTTGATGCTATTTGCGTGTTTTTACCCGACTGCCGAAGGATGAGTGATGTGTGTGTGTGTGGATATGCTGAGATAGGAGCCTTTTTAACCGACTTACCAAAAAGGAGGAGGTTCTATGTTCGACTTCTTGTATGTTTTTTTTTTTTTTTTTTTATGTATGTTCACCGATATCTCCGTCAATTGTGGACCGATTTAGAAAATTCTTTTTTTGTTTGAAAGAGGATGTTTCGAAATTGGTCCCATTTTAATTTGGTGAAGGTCTGATGAAGAACTTCGGAGATACACAACAGAACTCTTAAATAAATAAGGCAAAACTCTCGGGATTGCTGCAATCGCATGTCTGTTTGTTGTTTATACCATTTCATAACATAACATCACGCCAGTACGCTCTAAAGGGGTACGCAGATCTCTCATTTCACCGGTTATGTTCAAGTTTCATGTGATTCGGTTAATATATTCTGGAGTTATAGGGACCTTAATAAACAACTTGCTATTAGGTAGGTAAAACTAAAAAGGGAAAAATAAAAAACTTTTTTGCAAAAAAATACTACCGACTTCCAAATGAAAAACTACAAAGTGAAAAATAACTTAACTTTTGGAAGTCGGTGTCCATATTGCAAAAAAATGGTTCCTACGAAAGACACCGACTTCCAAAAGTTAAGTTATTTTTCACTTTGTAGTTTTTCATTTGGAAGTCGGTAGTATTTTTTTGCAAAAAAGTTTTTTATTGGTCTCTCGTGTCTCCTGTGCGGGTCACAAATAAAAATTTTTTCTTTCTTTTTTTATCAGTCTAAGACCTATGTATGTATGTTTGTTCCTATGTGGCGTTCTAAAGACCAAACGCGTTGGCAGATTTAGTAATCTGTGGTCATTGGTCGAGTAGCTCGGCTCAGCGTTAACGCGGCGGCCGTCAGATTCGACCAACGACGAGCTCGCGGCGACCGTCAGCATGGACGGTCAGCGTCGGTCAGAGTAACTCTACAACCAGCCTTATATACCTAATCAAACTCAAAGCATTTCACCATCATTACAGCCGAAAGTCGTCCACTGGTGAACATAAGTCTCCCGCATGTGCAACCACGTCTACTGGTCTTGTTGGCATCTCGAATCCGTAACTAGGTCATTGTTTTACCTATTGGTAGGTCTTGCAACGCGGCGTCTTCAAAATGTTTCGCCCTCATCGACCAGCCGTTCTGCGACCCAAAGCATTTTTTCAACCGTAGATGTTTTTACATAATTGTAGAAGAATCCTTGGTCGGAAACGAGAAATAAATAAACAATACTTAGAGGAGCTTGCGGCTAAATAATAACAGCCGCACGGGTCTATCTTCAGGGTTAAGCAACGCTTGACGAGGTCGATCCGTGGATGGGTGACCATTTCAACATACCGAGTTTCCTCCGTGCCTCGGAAAGCACGTCCCGGCTGTCATTTGAAGATCTTTGACAGTCGTTACGGGTAGTCAGAAGCTTGAGATCTGGCACCAGTCTTGCCAAACGTGTTACCCAGTTACTGGGTTGTGGAGGTCAGATAGGCAGTCGCTCCATGTAAAACACTGGTACTCAGCTGAATCCGGTAAGACTGGAAGCTGACCCCAAGATAGTTGGGAAAAGGCTAGGCAGATTGATTGACTTAGCTACCTACTTAAACAGTGTGTAGTTAACACAAACGCTAAAATGAATTCATATAAGGATTTATGAGTAATTTTGTTTTGAATTCCAACTTATCGAACGTAGTGAGGGTGCTACGAGCGTGCTACGTGCGTCGTAGCACGCTCGTAGCACGCTTCTAAACTGTATGAATATGTATAAGTTAATTCATAAGTAAGCTAATTTAAGACGACGACTAACGCCAACGACCTTCAGGGAACAAAACGCGCCCTCGTTTCACACCCGCGCGACCCAAAATTTGGTAGTTTTTTGTACTTTTCTTATTATTCTAAGACTTTAAAAAAAAAGATTCAGATGAAAATATAGATAATTAAATTGTCTTAGAGATGGTGTCAAAATCATTAAAATACGCCCAGCGGTTTTGGTGCGATTGTCGTGTTTTTGTCCGTTTTAGACATAACTTTACAAATTAATTACACTATGTTATACGAATAAAACTCAAAATTTGCTTAGATCAAATTATTAATAAAATGGTCTATATAACATATATTTTTCCAAAAAATTACAACTAGCCTTTTACACGTGATTCTCAGTTTAAAATCAGCTACTCAAGGGAATCGGCGCCTTAAGTAACCCTATTAATCTAATACCTAATCTATTACCTTTTAACGAACAATTCTTATACGTATCAAAAATCAAAATCATGTTTATTTTTCTTCACAAATAACACTTTTCAACTAGTAACCCAAAAACGGAAATAGTTATTTATGCTACAAGTGCGGAAGGTGATTTCCGATGAGTGGCATTTTTATTCACGAGCGAGCGAAGCGAGTGAGTGGATAAATCGACACGAGTCGGAAATCATCTCGTACGTGTATCATACAACATTTTACTATGCATTGTGCGCGGAAATAAATAAATTAATAAAATGAAATTAATAAAATGGCGGGCTTATTCAAGCGCGTTCAGCATATCCACAGATCAACTAATAGTTCCTCGGGCATATCTACTGCGCATGTGCAAATAGCTGTCACATCGTAACGCAATCAGGCACGAGCAAAATATACGTACTGCCAAACATATTTAATTAACATTTAAAATTAATTTATTGATCAAAATCTAAATCTAGAGTAATTCAAAACGCCTCTAATGAAGTATTACTTTTATAAGAATGATAATCTGGGGGGTAACCACAAGCTCTTAGAGTAAGGTTATTTTGAGATCGAGTAAGGGACAGATGTATCTGACTTGTATACATCTGTCACTTACTCGATCTCAAAATAACCTTTCTCTAAGAGCTTGTGGTTACCCCCCTGTACACAACTAATTTTTAAAACTTTTCTCAAATAATAAAAACTCTATGCGGCGGGCTGACGTTGGAGTTAAAAAATTAAAAAAATACAGGAAAGTAAAAGCACTAGTGAAAAAAGTGACACTTTCCGCACAGTTTGGCTGCTTGGAAAACCGCTCTTTTCGAGGACATGCATTGTAAAATAATAATATCGATATGCCACATAGTTATTTGCGGGAGACTGGTGCCTGAGCCAAGCAAAGACCCTACAGGAAAGAAATATAATTATACATATCATCAAAAACTACTACTATAGATAGATAACTCTTAGCAAAAGTTACATTTTTATGTTACAAGTGCAAACTCTTAATGGTAAGGTTTTATTTATTTTTATTATGTGAAGTCAAAGTTTCAGTGTGTGTATATGTGAGTTTGTGTTTATGTGCGTGTGTATGTGTGTATGTGTGTGTGTATATTATATGTATATATAATTTGAAACTCTGAAAGGGCTCCAACGAATGAAATTTAGTATGCAGATGGTTTCAGGGACAATAAATCGATCTAGCTAGGTTTTATTTTTACCCGACTGCCGAAGGAGGGTAATGTGTTTATTAGTAAATGTCGTTTTCTCTTTCACCCGAGCAGAGCTTGGTCGCCCAGGTCCTGTTAGATAATGTTAATAAGTTTATTGATATAATATTTATAAAATGCTATGTAGATTTATTAAGACTTTATTTTAAAATTATATTACGGTGAGGAATTGAACAACTATAAATAAATCTCTAATCTTTTTAGAGACTTTTTCCTTGATTCAGATTTTACTACAATTACCATTTACTGGATTAAATAAGTGATTGAATAATAATCTACACAAACTTATCACAATATAGTGAGTGACCTTGTTATACACAATTTTAGAGCTGACGTAAAAAAAGCCAAGATTGAATTGCCAGTCTTCATTTTGTTTATTGAGTTGAGAAAATTTTGTTCGATAATGAATCTTAGGGATAATGTTTTCCTGAGTAGAAGGTCCACGTATCGAGAAGCATAAGGAAGGACCTTCAACCCAGGTGAAGCGAAGATCTTTATGGGAAAGCAACTGGATGAAAGTGGGTGAGGATAGAATTTACTCTTACTTTTTGATTGAAGAATCATCCCCGGTTGATGATGGCGGAGATGGATAGATAGATGGATCCCCTTTGTGAAGAGGGAACGGGCCGTAACCCACCACGCGGGCCCAGTGCGGGTTGGTGGATGTCACAGTTTTCCGCGGTTTCCTCACGAAGTTTTCCGTCAACATTTTGAGAGCAGTGGTGATGAAATAATTTACACAAAGTAAAGTACCTGTCTACAACTTGTAAGTCATGGTCTTTACCATTGGACCACCACTGCTCGTCTGATGATGACAGAGAATTCTAGGCTAAGATCCTCGTGCTTGCTTTCTCTGCCTTTTGGGAATACTCTCTCTCCTCCAACCCGTACAACCTCAATCCTGCTTGTAGAACTGTAAACATTTTTGGTAACTATCTTTTTTGTCAATGTTGGTTTCTAGTTGACCGCCGCTTTATTTGGGATGGGTGATGCTCTTGACTCTAGTCTAGGTCAGAGGTGACAGAATCAATTACCCCCGGTTTCCCAGCTCGGAATTGTCGGGGGGTTGGTGTGGCGGGTTGTCGGGCGCGCGTTGTCTGCTGTGATTGGTTGAATGAATTTTCAACAGCCAATCGCAGCAGATAGCGCTTGCTTGGCAGTTTGTCGCATTGGTTCGCCGATGGTTTTGGGCTGGGAAACTGGAGGTTAGT
Source organism: Orthosia gothica (assembly GCA_949775005.1). Taxonomy (NCBI): domain Eukaryota; kingdom Metazoa; phylum Arthropoda; class Insecta; order Lepidoptera; family Noctuidae; genus Orthosia; species Orthosia gothica. The sequence continues at coordinate 1,963,710 of OX459048.1, read as the reverse complement.
ATTAGATTCATTTTTTTTTTTTTGACTTTCGAAAGTGCCGCTTAATGGTCTAATTGAATAAATACATTTTGATTTTGATTTTGACAGAGACAAAGTCGACGATGGAGTGAGCTTACCCTGAAGAAGCCTGTTCACTCTAACTTTGAAGAGACTCGGGTTGAATGCGTTCGGAAACACAGCTAGCTGTAGATCTCTGGTAACATGTCCTCGTCGTGCTTAACTGTCGATCCTGGACCTTGCATGTCGATCTTTCTTCTTCCTAGCGTGTCGGTATTGGTATGCAGACCTCAGATCTATGAGTTGCATGTTACTCTGGTCAGTAATTCCTGTCACGTCCAGGTATCAGAACAGGACGCTCTTTCCTTGTCAATTATAAACTTATTATTTGAGTCCTACTCAATATTTTCCAATAATTTCAAGCGATACACATTAAAACACTTGATCACGGTTATCTTATCGTTATCAGGTGTTATCTGGCAGTGACACACGGACGCTGAAGTTGGGCCCGTCAGTATGCGACCAGCCTTACGTGTACGTCGGTGGATTGTGGTACTAAAGAATTGTGCAGTGAGTGAGTGACGTACGGAGATTAGTGGGAGTGTAAGTGATTCTCTTTGTTTTTTTGGATAATGAGGAACTAATTGATTCTGACTTCTGTTTTGTGGTTTATGGTGAAGGTTTTACAATACTGACGATCATTGATTGAGGGTCGAGAGAGACTGTTTATAGGCAAACTGTGGGTTGGTTTTTGAGTTAGAAGTAAACACATGATTACTGTAGTGCTTGCTGTTTCATTAACTTTGTCAAAGCTTTTCCTTGCGACAGAGATCCAATTCATCATCATATCAGCCGAAAGACGTCCACTGCTGGACATAGGTCTTTCCCAAGCGTCGCCACATTTACCAGTCCCGTGCGTCCCGAATCCAACGGATCCCCGCAACCTTCATCGGTCCAACTGGTGGGAGGCCTTCCAAAGCAAAGTCTTCCGGCTCACAGTCGCCACTCCAGAACTTTTCTGCCCCATCGGCCAATCCAATTGTTCCAACAGTAAAGGAGGCGTTAAAAAATTAAGACTTTTGAAGTAAGCATTGAAGTTATAGTGTGGTTTAAGTAAGTAAAATTGCTAAAAACCTTTTAGAGATGGTAAAATCAGTATTTCTTTATCTTCCACACTTCCATTCTCTATGCTACGTCAAGATTTTCCACTTTCACTCCCTCGTCCTTCCTACTGCTTGCCTGTTTGATGCTGTTTCGTAACCGTAATGGTTATTCCGTTAGGGATCTTACTGGTTGTTGTTAAGCTCAATCATTTACTTTGTAGGTATTGTTTGGTAGTACTTATTCTAAGTTAGTTATTTCGAAGAGCGGCTCACTTTTTAAGTTTTTAAGATAAACCAACATTTTTGTACTTCTCGTAAGCGTTATGCTTAAGCACTATTATTATCATGTTCCTGCCCTTGTCCTTCTTCTGGGAGCGATGTTTCTTCTTCAATTTTAATTTGACAGATTAGAGAAATACATGTCACTCACTCTCTCTTTCATTCTTCAGCGTTATGATCAACGATATCAGTTTTCTTGACAGCGATTATCAATTTTGTTTTATCACAGATAAGCGGCACACAGTTACAAAAGACACTTACTTTTGTTTACTGCAATGGCCTAGATATCTAAAAGTGCAACGTCTACAATAGATAAACTACAAATGAATCGTTTTTTTTAAAACAGTCTATTATACTTCATAAACTATAGCTTGATCTCTGCCACAGCTGTCAGTACCAATACAGTAACAATAGCGCTTGACAGGCTAACATTATCATAACAATAACGTATACGTCAGTTTGACATATGTCCAAGAGATCAAACTATCTTTTATGAAGTATATAGTGAATGTTTATATATTGTAAGTACAAGATTGCTGGATACGGCATGATCACGGATATGTAGTTTGAACTCTATGACACAAAGGAATAAAGGAATACAGCATAGCTTAATCAGCTCACCATAACGTACCAATTACAACTGTGACATGGGTAATTTTTTCTGTCTTCGATATTTTGGTCTAGGCTCATGCTGGTTTTCTTACGATGTTTTCTAGAACAATAATTGTGATGACATCAATGATATTCAAATAAACAGATATGTTATAAGCTCGCGCATTGTGAAGACTCGAATAGGAGGCAATTGTAGCCTTTAGTCTTTAGTTTATGTCACGCATGCCGAAGAGCGATACGCTTTGTTGAAACAAAAACAAAATTAAGAAAATGCCATCGTGTGTATTTAGAATGTGTACCAATTATAATACCAAATTACATAAAACAGAAGGGATCTCATACCATATGTAAGTACGCAATACACCTCAATTTACTAATTTATTTCAATTTGTTTTCCTAATATTCTGATATTTGGAGGTTAGAAAAAGAAAAATACATTGGTGGTCAGAATAATGTTTGCTTACATTCACACGCAAGTGACAAACACTAGCTGTCTCTTTTTTTCTTGTTGGTTTTATCAAGCCATCCCTTTCGACTTGTAGTGAAATGTCAGATGAATGATAAGTGTGTATGTGTGCTGCCGCTGCTGTGCGGAACACTTTTTTCAATTGTTTTGTGAGCAATGATATTCAAATAAACAGATATGTTATAAGCGCGCGCATTGTGAAGACTCGAATAGTAGACAATTGTATGATTTAGTCTTTAGTTTATGTCACGCATGGCGAAGAGCGATACGCTTTGTTGAAAAAAAAAAACAAAATTAAAAAAATGCCATCGTGTGTATTTAGAAAGTGTACCAATTATAATACCAAATTACATTAAACAGAAGGGATCTCATACCATATGTAAATACGCAATACACCTCAATTTACTAATTTATTTCAATTTTTTTTCCTAATTTTCTGATATTTGGAGGTTACAAAAAGAAAAAACATTGGTTGTCAGAATAATGTTTGTTTACATTCACACGCAAGTGACAAACACTAGCTGTCTCTTTTTTTCTTGTTTGTTTTATCAAGCCATCCCTTTCGACATTGTAGTGAAATGTCAGATGAATGAAAAGTGTGTATGTGTGCTGCCGCTGCTGCGCGGAACACTTTTTTCAATTGTTTTGTGAGTGTATAACGTATCTGTTTATTTGAATATCATTGTTTGTGAGTGTATAACGTATCTGTATTTGAATATCATTGGATGACATAAATAAAACAAACTAAAGTATCTGTCTGGGTTCGACCGAACCAATGAACTCTATGTCTTATAAGTCGGGGATGTATGTCATAACTTGGTTCCCTTTACTAGAAAGTACAGACGTACGTACCTATTCCTCGCGTTGTAAGAGTTGAGCACTGATCAGAGACAGAATTGTTCGTTTTCATTCGTATTTGAGTACGCCACCATGACATGATCACATTGATTATTTCATTGTAGTTCCAGCGAATGTGTTTGATTGCATGCATTGTACGAAACCAACCCAAAAGTTGTCGAAACCGTTATCTAATCAAGACAACAATTGAAAAATTTGTCTAATCTTAAAAAAAAAACCTTCTAAATTCGTTGCTAGATTATTTAACTTACCATACCTTAAACTAAGAACGCTTTAAAATTACGTAATGAATAACCATATACATACGGTTCGTTACAACATTTTTATGTTCCTGCCATAAAACATACAGAAAAGAATACCGCCATATAACAATTGTTATCAAAATAAATGTGTGTTAGTTGTAAGATTTATTTCCATAGATATGTAACTACATGTAGGTCATGGTTACAGTTTAAATGATACATAGTAAACATCATACACAAAGATACTGACGCCTTTTTCACCATAGGCGAAGGATGATGTCTTCATGTAATCTAGTTATGGTATTGACTCAGAAACTGTGCCAGAATGATCAGAAATTTCTGAAATGCCAAAAAAATATAAGTATCATTTCAGCCTTCTTCCGCCACTGCTGGATATAGGATTCTCGCAAGCATTGCCACATTTACCGGGCCTGTTTTTATCGCATCTAGCGGACCTGCGACCTTCACCAGGTCATCTCTCCACCTTTTAGGAGAATGCTGTGCTTTCGGCCACTGCAGAAATATTAACGTTATTTGCTTTTATATTTCAGGTAATTTTACCAATGCGCGTATAAAAATAGAAATCTGCCAAGATGATGCTAGCAGCGACTGTCTCGAACTTGCTGGGGCCGCGGATGCGGATAGCCCTGCGCAAGCCTATCATAGAGAACTTTGCGTTCAAGCTACACTACCAGTTTACGGTGACCCTCCTGTTAGGTGCTATGATCCTGGTATGCGCGAGAGACTACATCGGTGAGAGCATCAGGTGTATGGCTGATGCTGGGATTCCGACTCCGCTGATAGAGAAATATTGCTTCTTTATGGCTACTTTTACTATCGTGAGTATTTCAAATTATTTCCCTTTTATTATTTGGTTAACTTGGTAATACTCGACTCAAACTCAAAATTGGCCACACATAACAATCAAATGCCAACCAATCACAATCACAACTGTCACCCACTCAATCACACTCTTCAGCTTGACATTCCGTGGCTTGACTTTATTCCAAACGTCCCAAACGTTACTGATTCTAACAACACAAAGTATTGAATGGAAATGAAAGTCTAAGTTAGCAAATACGAGTACGTTCCAAGTACATGCTGATACTTCTCAATAGCACTGATTTTAAGTTAAAAAAATTCGGTAACGTTTGAGGCGTCTAAGATCTTGGACTTGAAGTACGTTTATGTCGAAAAAAAACAAGCCAACCAATCACTACTGTCCATTGCCATTTTGAGTTGAGATGAGCATCTGGAATACCGGCCTTACTTTTGATTCTGGCAAGTAAATTACATACCTAATTAGAACCTACTACTGCAAATATATAGCTTCAATCTTTTCACTAAATGATTGATACCAGAGCTCTAGGCAAAATTTCATTGTATGCTTTTCAACAATCGCCATGACTGTCTAAATGCCAAAATGTAGGGTTGATCACGAGACATTTCCATGGTGCTTGGCAACCCTATACATTTTTGAGGCAATATAGTCCGCCTGTCTGTCCGTCGTCTGTCATACAGGTTTACAGCCAAACGGTTGGAGCTACAGTCTCCAAATTTTCACAAGTATATGCATCTTGTTTCCCCAAGCTATACAAATTGTCAGAAAATATTACTTATTCCCATACAGATAAAGGGGGTCGTGAAAAAAAATGTTGTTCTACCCCATCGAGTCGGGTTATCGGGTATCGTTCTTTAGAGCTCACTAAGTTAATAATAACAGGACTTTTTATTTAAAAAAAATATTGAAAGTCAAGGGGATGAGAAGCTACCAAAGCCAGCTTTTTTATACAAAATTTTGTATTGAAGAATATTTTGACTTCCCATTGACCTATACGTATAATATATCTACCAAAAAAACCAATATTTTGATAAATCGGATGTTTTCTTTGAAATTTCGTATTTTTTTTCTATTACAACCATCTTGATTTTGGGGTTCTGTACTAAGAAGTAGGAATACGAAGTCCAACACGCATTTGGCCGGCTTTTTAGTTTTTTGTATATTAGTTTTAAGTATTATTTTTTTCTCTCGTGTCTCTTGTCCTAGTTACAAATAAACCATTTTTCTTCCTTTCTCTCTTTTATTACCAGCTCTTCATGTTTGCAGGTTCGACATTACAATGAGAGCCTCCTACAAGGAGGGTTCCTACCGCATCCCGGCGTGGGTCCCATGTCAGATTCGGACGAATACCTCAATCACACCTACTACCAGTGGGTTCCCTTCGTGCTGTTCCTGCAGTCTTTGGCCTTCTACATGCCCCATTACATCTGGAAGAATAAAGAAGGTTAGTTTCCCATACTGATAAATATGGACCGGATTATATGCAACATAAAAAGCTTGAAATATAGATGCAAATAAGCATAAAAATGCGTTAAATATGCATGCAAATTTGTAAAATATACAACATTAAAGTTTTAGAAAACGAAAAAAAAAAACCGGCCAAGTGCGAGTCGGACTCGCACTCGAAGGGTTCCGTACCATTATCGCAAAAACGGCAAACAAATCACGATTGTTGTATGATAGCCCCACTTAAATATTAATTTTATTCTATTTTTAGTATTTGTTGTTATAGCGGCAACATAAATACATCAACTGTGAAAATTTCAACTGTCTAGCTATCACGGTTCCTGAGATACAGCCTGGTGACAGACAGACAGACAGACAGACAGACAGACAGACAGACAGACAGACAGACAGACAGACAGACAGACAGACAGACAGACAGACAGACGGACCGCGGAGTCTTAGTAATAGGGTCCCGTTTTTACCCTTTGGGTACGGAACCCTAAAAAGAAAAAGTGGTAGTTTTTTTTTCTTTATCTGCATACAAATAGTGAATTATTCAATCTTAATTTTCAATACCAAAATGTCACAACTTTGTAGACGATAATAATGCATTAAAACGAAAAAGTATTTAACTTTTTTGTAAGCGTAAACAACCAGGTAATATTTATTTATTTATTTATTATATACTTTATTGTACACCACTTAAATAATTACAGGACAAAAAAATTATAAAGATGATGATTTTTTTATGTGAAAATTGTTAGTGTATATGGGTGAAATTTTGGTTATGTATGAGTTTATTATTACACTTATCAATAAGGTAACCTACCAAAAAATATAATAAATATACTGAAAATATCATATATTAGATATAATATGCATTTCTGCTGAAAATAGGGTAAATATGCAATTTCATATGCAAATAATCCGGTATCTACTGATAAACATAAAAACCTGATATATTATTGTCTAGTCTTCTGCCAACTGTGTTGGGATTGGAGAAAGTCGACCGACGCTCGATGTCCATCCTGATGGTGTTGAATAACAGTGTCTGGTTCACAACTCAGTTACTGGGTTCTAGGAAGGTAGCTTTGCTTCTTCTTCTTTTCGAGACGTTTAAATATCTGGGCACCAGTGGCCACACCAATCACAACTTCAGAGGCGAACATTAGATCCTATAAGGTGCAGGTACCTCTCTCTAATATTGGGCAATTAGGACAGGAGCACCGTAGGTACTCGCATTGTGTTTCAGTTTGCTGATTGTCAATGACAAATCAAGCGACTTCATTATAAAGTAAATATTTTCACAGCTGTAGTAATGTTTTTATTAAAGTTGCAGTTTGTGTATTTTTATGATTTCACACTGTCTTTATCTTATCGAGAGAATCCGGGTTAGATGTTTCGTGGAAATGTGTGTCACATCAATATTGCGGTGATGAGTTCCGTGCCATATATGACAAAGAGTTCTTCTAACTACGGAAACAACGTTTACTCATTTTTCTAAGAAATGAAACTAATTTAATAGTGAAAATATGAATATATATATATATTTTTAAAACGTTGCCCCACTTTAGGAATTTCTGCCTGTATCGTGGGTGCGTTTACAAACATATAAACTCACATACACAACACCCAGAGCCGGCACAACTATCTGTAGGTCATACAAATATTTGTTCCGTGCGGGAATCGAACCTGCGACACGCAGCGCAGCAATCAATCTCTCAACCACTGCGCCAACCGTGCGCCCAAACGCCCATTTTACGAATAACTTAGTCACTATCACTAGATATGATGATGGATGGAGAGGAAGGGGACTTCCAAAGAACAGATGGATGGACTGTGTGAGGAGTGATATGAAAGAAAAGGGAGTCAGTGATAGCGTGACAGGGGACAGGACGGTATGGAAGAAGAAAACGTGTTGCGCCGACCACAAGTGACATGGGACAAGGGCAGGAAGAAAAATAAGTTATTATAATAACATAAAGTTGGTTAAAAATAAAGTCCCCCGCCGCGTCCGTTCGCGATAAACTTAAAAACTACTGAACGGATTTTCATCCGGATTTTCAACTAAGAGTAAGAAACGAGGAAGGGTTTGTGTACAATTTGTCACGGGCGAAGCCGGAGTGGGTCGCTAGTTGCTTATATGAATAGAAATAGGTAAAGCGTTGATAAATCAATAAACGGACCGATGACTTTAAAATACCGTTGGGGCATACAGACCGTCGGAAAACCGGATGTTTAGACACAACTTTGGAGAGTCCGATGTCTAGCAGAAGAATATGATAGATACAATTCTCTTCATTGTACCCAATAACAATACCACATAGTAGGGTGTACCTGTGGGCTAAAGGCAGAGACTCGAAAATAACAAGAACGTTAACCAATCAGAGTTGCTTGATCTTTTCGAGTCAATGGAAAAAATCTTTGAATATTTTGTAGGTAGCACAGTAGGTTGCGTTCATCAGGTCCTCTTTACACGTATATATAGATAGTTAAACTCATCTTTGCGCGCGGCTCCATGTGTGCATGCGCTTGTAATTATACAGCTTTAATGTGTGTGTCAGTGACGCGGCACTCCGCGGCAGTCGTCGTCCGAGCAACACGTGCGTACAACGCACACATGGCACCGCGCGCACAGTTGAGTTGAACTATCATGTATGTTCACTTGGTGCACTTTAGCATGTGAGTCATATTCTGCAAAGGGGCCACAAATATAAATCTAAATATATAACGCAAGTCCCTCCATCTGTATGAAAACCAAGCGTGCCACTTTTTCACAAGCAATTCAATAACAAATTTACTTACCAATGAAAGAAAACATTTCCAATTCCTCAGCCACCTTTTTCTATACATTCTTTACAGTTCAATATGTCATAAAAAGGATTTTTTTCTAGATTTCGGTAGATTTCCGTTGCCGGTAATGCTAAATGAAAAGCTCAGATTAGGATCATTTGTCGTAACTTTAGTCCGTTTTTTGTCACGCGAAGTACATACAATCGCATTCCCAGTTAGATTTATGTCTGTGGGCACCACACTCACTTTGGGACACTTATCAAACAGCATGAGTTTGGCCCTGTATGATTAAGTATAGAATATGAAAAAACTACATGAAGACGTCAGAAAATAATGCAAGAACTGCCAGATCGCACACCTTTATAAAATACAGTGGCCATCTCCACTCCTGAAGTATCACACATCATACAATCACAAAACTTTATAAAAATATCCCAAGACGGCTGGTCCCCGCGGGATGATAAGACCAAAACCCTCCAACCAAACAAAGCCACGAAAATACAACAACATACATACAAACATTATCTTTTTACAAAGTTGGAGGAGGCCTATGCCCAAAATGGGTGCCTCACCTTATATTTTTTATTTTTTATTAATAAATATAAAATAAAATTGAAATAAACTTAATTAATATTAAATAAAATTTGATTGAATTTAATTAGAAAATAATATAATTAAATACATTTCAATTTTTTATTTAATTATATAGAATAAAATAATTTGGATATTAAGTTTTACCATTTCATGAAATAGTCAACTGAATTTAAGTGATTAATGTAATTTATAATTATGTAAAAAATAAGCAAGTTATGAATGTTTTCTTATTACTTAAGGTTTAAATATTTTATAAATGTATGCATGCACAATTGCATAAAGGCTTTATTATTATTATGATTTATATGAAAACTTCATCTTTAAATGTCTCATTTAGGTGGAAGAATAAAAGCGTTGGTAGACGGCTTGCAGTACGCAAGTCTGGCACTACAACAGGAGGACATGACCGTTGCTGGCATGGACCTGCCTTCCAAGGACACGTTGGACAAACGAATTGACATCATCAGGAGAGATATTAAATTGAGGTAAGACTCGAATTATCCTTTGCAAGCGAAAACAACGATTGCTCTCCTTATTTCTTCCGTATATTAAAATAGCAGGTCAGAAGAACACTGCAGCATGTAGTCTATATCTACGATCAGTATCTGTATATACAGGGGCCCACCCTGTAAAAATCATACAGGGTGATATTTGGAGCTATTTGTAGCAAGTCAACAAGTAAAATTTCAATATTTAAAAACCTCCGACACATTTTTATTTCATGCTACATAATTTATTTAGTACATAGTAGATACGCTTCGATCGGCAATCTATTGAACACGTAATTATGACACGATATCTTGCGAAAACACCCTGATTCAAACGGAAAAACGCCCATAACTTTTGAACAGATAAACCGATTTTATTCAAACATAGCTAAGAACACTCTCGATAAAAACAAATTCGGTTCACCCGTTTGGACGCTATGATGCCATAGACAGATACACAGCAACTTATAACACCCCTCTTTTTCCGGCTGGGGTTAAAAAGTGCTTTTTCATATATTTTTTTCTTCTACTAACCCAAACTATCGCCCTGCTTTGTATCCACGATTTTTGCTCAACCTGTATATGATCTGACTATATCTTCTATATGCTGAGTTATAGCCTAAGTTTCTAAGTACTTTATTTAATACATAAGTACAGTATTAGTAAGTTTCTTAGCGCACTTCTTTCTTAGCTAAATGCTCCTCGTGTGTTATTTGTTATCTTCTTAAGTTCGGTGTCTTACATACACATACAGGTACATGATAAATAACTATTTTTCTTTATTAGATTGCGTATTAGCCGCACCTGGTCAGTCTGGCTGGTATCGATGGAGGTGGTGAACCTACTCCACGTCATGTTGCAGATCTGGATCATCGACAGATTCCTCAACGGACAATTCATAGGTCTGGGCCCCAGTGTGCTCAATTTCCAAGACTGGGACAAAATCGCTGACCCCTTGGAGACGGTCTTTCCTAAGGTATGCATGTCAACCGTCTAAGTATTAACTCTTTAGACCCTAGTTGCCTAACGTTTTACAGCTCAAAGAACGAGCGAGTTCTTTGTTTGCATTAATTGCTTCATATGTTTAAAAATCTGTCTACTCGACAGCGGAAAACACGCATTGAACACTGTTGAATTGACAAAATTACAGCATGCACGCGTGCTTTGATCTTTTAATAAAGTTACGCAATTAAGGTGCAGGTCTATTTATTTCACTTGACTAAAGGATCTACAATTTCTATCTTGGAACAAGTCCTATTAAAACTTCTGTTCCGAAGATTATATATTTACTGTCGGCAGTGGATGCAATATATGGCTTGAGTATAAGCAGGTGTATTTTTGGAGAAAATTTTACAAGACTCAATATACTCCTCATATGTAACCTGCACAAAAGGTTTCAAAAGGATTATATCTAATACTTTCTCCAACAAAGAGCTCATCATCTTTTTTATTACCTTTTTTACTTGTTGGGCCCAAGGCCAAATCCATAACTAATGATTTCTACTTTATTTCTTTCTCCATTGTGTAAATTATTTCCTTGAAATAACTTGTAATGTGTCAAATTATTATTTTTATTTTTGTCTTTCTTCTATCCCTCGTTGTGTCCAGGTGACGAAGTGCGTCTTCCACAAATACGGTCCGAGCGGCTCCATCCAGCAGCACGACGCCCTTTGCGTCATGGCTCTCAACATCATCCACGAGAAGATCTACACCGTGCTCTGGTTCTGGTTCCTCATCCTCTTCATCATCTCTGTTCTCGGTGAGAAAAAGGTTTCATTCTTTCGTTGCAGAAAACCTGTAAAATGTTGCCTGGATCTTCCTTGAATCAACTACCTTAAATATATTTGATTAGCTTTTCATCGCGGTTTCGCTCACGTGGCGCAATCCTCAGGACCCGTTACGGGATAAAAAAGGATATTTGTAAGAAGCGTTCCATATCATTGTCGACGAAACGATTATCATCAGTGCTATTCAAATGATTGGCTCTTTTGTGAGGTTTTTGGGGTGCAGCTTTGCCCTGTTCTAAATAATTGTAGTGGTTTTCGATTTTTTATCCGCCTACGCTTTTAGCAGTCTATGTATGTTTGTATTTACGTATGTTCCTCCGTAGCGCCTAAAATATTCATACGATTTTGATGAATACTGTGTCAATCGATTCGTTACTATGGCCCGGGTAAAATAGGCTAAAAAAACCGTAGTTGGGTTACAGTTTCTGAAATTTTTTATAGTTTTCCTGAATGTGTTGATAACATGATTTTAATCTTTGTCATTCATTTCAGCTGTGATCTGGCGTTTCGCCTCCTTCTTCTTGTACCGTCGCTCTCCGCGGTTCAACATGATGATGTTCCAGCGAGCGGTCAAGAATGACGCTAAGTTCGATCCCTACAACGTCATCGAGGTCGTCAACGGCTGTCAGTTCGCTGACTGGCTCTTCCTCTACTATCTCGCTAAGAACATGCAAGGCGTTGTCTTCAAGTGAGTATTAGTCTTAGACATTCTTTATTTAGGCCTGCAATAAGGTGGACTGATAATCTGGTCGGGATGCCGCTGGGTATGAGAATACTGAATGATCGATGATTGTTTATGTTTTGTATTAAGTTTTGTATTCTAGTGATATAGTCTCATTCATGTTATTAACAAACTCAGCCAGTATTGTTTGGTGTTATTATGTCTACAATGATAATATTTTGGCTATACATACTTTTGTTAGTTCAACAATAATAAATTCGTATGTCCACTGCTACAAAACATTACAAACTGCATTTTGCGGTATTATTTCATCACCACTGCTACCAAAACGGTGAAGCAAAACATCGTGAAGAAACCGGCATGTCCTAGAACCAAAAATTCGAAGACATGTGATGTACCAACCAGCACTGGGCCCGCGTGGTGTATTATGGCCCATTACCTCTCTCACAGAATGGAGGCCTGTGTCCCAGCAGAGAAAACATTAAAAGGCTGATGATGAGGACGATAATGTCCACTGCTACATAGAATGTCCATGGAGAGTTATGCCACGATTGCAGCAGGATTAATTTGATAACCAGGCATGCTTCCGTGTTTCGCATGGCAGTCGTAGTGGATATAAAGGGGACTCCTCCCGCCAAAATTTTCATATGACGAAGCTTTCGTAGCTTTACCGTGGTCTGCTATGGAACGGCGTCTTAATGAAAATACTGATGCATTGGGATCTGAGTTCTTCTCTGATTGAACTTTTTTTATTTCCAGGGAGCTATTCAGCCGTCTAGCAGAAGAATTAGGACGAAGAGACATGCCTGATAACATCGTAGATGACAGCGAGAAGAAGGGAGCTGAACCCATTCTCATAGGCCACCTATCTTACGACGATGAAACACTACCGCTGAAGCCCGAGAAGAAAGACACATAGCAGTAGTACTCGATATAGTTTACCAGTAACTTTAGGATTCAGATGAGAAAGAAAGAGAAGTGAAGTATTCTTGTGAAGGAAGGACTTGTTAGTTGTAAGGATACTCTTATGTTATGGAGTTTGTCGTATTGATGAGTTCTCTTAAGAAGCTGTAGAGTAAGATCCCTGTCATCTTAGGCTATGTTCAGAATGATATCAGATTAACAATTGGTTGTATGACTGCCGCAACTTTTAAGGTCTCCAAAATTGTTACTATAATACTTAACCGAACTTAGTATTAGGTCAATATATATTTACAGGGTAATTATTTTAGTCGTGCGAATAAATTGATTGTTAAAATATTGCATTAAAAGTTTGTAATTGTTTAATTTATTCAATTATGCTCACAAATGTTGGAACCAGTTAGTTATTGTAAGTTGTAGTGGACGCTATGGCTTTTGCTCAAATAAACTTTAGAAGTGTTATAATCAAAATATTATTTTTCACAGTATTGTAAATAGCCGTCCCAGCGATTTTAATTGCTAAGTTCTTTTGCAAAGCTTTTGTAAATACTTATTTGTTTTTCTGTAATTTCAGTATTGTGTAAATTGTCTAGTCCTATTATGTACTTATTGTTGTTTTTTTAATGTTTATGTGAATAAATTGATGTTATTTTTACTTTTTTGTTTTTTATTTTAGAACTGTGAGTCTTGCCGTATATACCACGTTTTCCCGCTCCTGCGTTATATTTGCTAAAAGACACATTTTGTGAAGGCGTTATATCCTGGAGTATATATTTCAATCTAAATCAAATTTACAAATTAATTCTGGTATAAATATTGGAAGTGAAATAGATAACTAGTCAAGCTCAATATAAAACTTTTGAACAAAAGAAAAACGAATATAAATCCGACTGCTCGGTAACTTTTGTTTATCGGTTTACGACACCGACTTCGGAAAATAAAGTAGTTTTTCGATTTCTAGTGTTTTGTTTTGGAAGTCGGTTATATATTTTTGTTAGAAAGATATTTGTTTATCTTTTTAGTTTTGATAAGTACCTCAAATTAACATGAAAATCATTTAAAAATATAAAAAGTATATGTATCCCATGACGATACCAATAAGCCCAAACAAGACAAGGATTTACATTGCCTACCTACCGGCTTCATCATCAGATCAGTTCGATGGTACCAAATTCATTAATACCAATTATTTATAAGCATTTTCTTCATCACAGTCGGTACACTATTCGAGCTATATCTTACACCCGTGAGTCCCGTGATATACTTATCATTAAGAAGTTCCAGTCGCTATATGTAGGTATGCCTATAATATTTGAGAAGTTCCCTCGATTTCCATGGGACCCCATCATCAGATATGGGATCATCATAGATAATGGGAACACCAGGGCAGTATACCCTTTCAAACCAAAGAAATAATTTTCCAAATTGGTCCAAAACGCCCGACGTATTTGTGTAATTTGTGAACATACATAACAAAAAAGGATTAGCGACAAATTGAGAAGCTCCTCTTCTTTTTGAAGTTGGTTTAAAATTTAGGATAATATTTGTTAAGGTAGTAGATATCTTCGATGTATCTTCAGATGGATGGAGAGTGAGAGAAAGGTCAGAGAAAAAAGGATGGACTGTGTGGGGAGTTATATTAAGGACATGGAAGTCATCAGTATAGCGGCAGAGAGGAATGGAAGATAAAATCTTGTTGCGCCGACTCTGAGTAACACTAGACAAGGGCAGGAATATGATGTTAAGTAGATAGATATCTTCTTAGGTTACCTTGGTTTCTGTAGATCCTTGAATCCATAAAATAAGTAAGCGTAGGCATATTTCTTATCTTTGCATTTATCATTTGCCAAGCCTTGAAGATTTAGATCTAATCACGTCCTATGTTTTGACAAACATACATCATCACTAAAACTAAACGGATGATAAACTAAAGAGTTAATAATACAAAGAAAACGTTTAGTGAAGGCTCCCGCAGACAGGTGCGATCTTGATTTAAGTAATTAGCTTCATGCGAAAATATTAGATATCTTACAATAGACGTTAGGTTGGTATATATTACTTACGAGTTAAGGTTGTATGTAGTGACAAACCAACGCCGATGCTTCGGTTTTTAAAATCTAGTTTCAGCTTTAGTTTCGGTTTCGGCTAAAACTTTCCGCCGCACCGAAACTCAGTGTTCGTTCGTTAATTGTCGTGCGTCGTTTGGCTAACTTTATGGCTAAATCGTGATAGCTCCAAACTCTCAGTAACCGTCAATTCCAAATTAGCCTCCTGAATAGTAAGAGTAGGTGGCGAGTTCAAAAGAACGGGCTTCCTCAAGGTAGTGTACTGGCTCCATTACTGTTCAACATTTATACCAATGACAAACCGGCGAACCCTAACAAGGCCCGCTTCCTGTATGCTGATAACCCAGGCAACCCAGCATTAACCTGCTAAGCCACTGATTTTGTGGAGATTAAAGTCAAGCTTACCACCGCCCTTTCCGATCTCAGTCTTTATTATGCTGAGAACGCTCGCAAACCTAATCCATCAAAAACGCAGTCGTGCGCCTCGATTCTCTTCATGCTCTGTAAGCTGTACATGTGACAACCTTACTTACGGTTGACTCGTTCGGCGAGGTGTGTTGCCGTGGCTGAATACTGAGCCAAAGATAACATTTGAAAATTGTATTTGAATTCAACACGCCAAGAAGAAGAAGACTAGATTTCAGTACACAATAGAAATATGTTTCGGTTTCGACCGAATGGCCGAAAGTTCGATTTTCGTTGGGACACTAGTTGTCTGTGGGTTGTTCTAAATCAACTATACTATAGATAATAATATATTAGGAGACTTGCCTTACAGTAGGCGTATAAAAGTAGATATACCAGGCCCCTCAGAAAGTATTGCGAAAAAAAGTTTTTATATATGGGAGACTGGCCAGTTATAATGTTTTTCGAAAATATGATTATTTATAAGTAAAAATAAGTAAGTTCCAATTTCAAAATTTCCCTCCACATTTTTTGCGAGTTAATTCAAAGTATTGTGTCTCACTGAAATATGGATCTGCGCCGGGAACATTTTAGAGCTATGATTTTATACGATTTCAAGTGTCGCCTGAAACCGGATGAATCGTACGATAGACTTCAAATGGCATTCATGGATGAAGGCCCTTCCAAGGCAACCGAGTATCGTTGGTATAACGAATTCAAGCGCGGTCGACCAACTTTGGGGGATGACGAAAGAAGCGGTCGCCCTTTGACGGCTGTTACCGAAGAAAACGTGCTAGCAGTGAAAAATTTAATCCAAGACAATAGGCGAATTACATATCAGGAGATTCAACACATATTGAAGATTGGATCGGGAAGCGTTCACGAGATTCTACACAGCCATCTTCGCGTGAGGAGGATAGTATCACGCTGGGTGCCGCACAACCTCACCGATGCTCAGAAGCAGGCCCGGGTGGAATGGTGCCGTGATATGCTTAACAAATTTGAAGCAGGCTCGTCTCGGCGTGTTTACGACATCGTTACAGGTGATGAGTCCTGGATTTATCAATACGACCCAGAAACCAAGCGCCAGTCGACTGTTTGGGTGTTTCAAAATGAGCCAACGCCTACCAAAGTGAAGCGATCTAGAAGCGGGGGTAAGATTTTGATCGCTAGCTTTTTTAATTTGACTGGCCACTTGGTATCAATTCCCTTACGGGATCAAAGAAGCATTAATGCCGAATGGTATACTACCAAATGTTTGCCAGAAGTTTTCTCTGTTATAAGCAACAAGCGACCAAACACAGGGCTCCGCGGGCTACTGCTCCACCAAGACAATGCACCTGCGCACACCGCACTCAAAACGAGGGACTTCCTGGACAGCACGCCAGTCAAACTCCTGGGTCACCCTCCTTACAGCCCTGATCTAGCACCGTGTGACTTCTTTTTATTCCCAAAAATAAAAAATCAGCTCAAAGGGATACAATTTTCGTCGCCGGAAGATGCGCTGGCTGCGTTCGAGCAGGCTGTAAACGAGGTGTCTGCGGCGGACTGGAAAAAGTGTTTTGAAAACTGGTTTAGGCGCATGAATCTTTGTATAGAGGCTGGTGGAAAGTACTTTGAAAAGATTTAATAAAAATATATGTACGTATAGAACAATTTTTTTTAGTTTCGCAAAACTTTCTGAGTGTCCCACGTATTTACACGACCTTAGATCAAAATGTGTTTGTCATGTATTTTGACAATAAATATTTACTTTCAAACCAATTTATTTAAGTAAACTATGTAATTGAATGTACTCGTAATATCCGTATGTCTATAATCAACGATTTGTATTTTAAATATTAACGCCTTCCTAATTGGGTTTACGCTAAGGTCACCGAAATATTCATCGATCTATACTAATATTATAAATGCGGAAGTAGCTTTGTCTGTCTGTTACCTTTTCACTGAAAATTGGTATGGAGATCGTTTGAGACCCTGGGAAGGATAGTTTTTATCCCGGAAATCATCCTTAACGGGGTGGAAAAGGGAGTTGGAAGTTTCTATGGTCACAGATAATATAATACTAGCATACAGATGCCTCATCCCATACAAAGAAACCGTGCCGACGTAACTAGCGTTTTTCATCTGATTAATCTTGTTATTTTTGTAAGTATATCAATCGCGTTCGAGCCCGTTTCACGGCAATAGATGGTGTTAGCAGGGAATTGCAAGTAAAAGGGTTTACTTACCTAACGTGAATATTTTTTCTTTAAATACAGTGAAGGTACGTTTTATAGTATTTTTTTGCACGTTTTTTCAGTTTTTTTTTTGCATCTAAATGTGTTACAATGCAAATTTTAACAATCGAGTGGAATGCCTCAGAAATTAAAAAATGCGCCATCTATTGGCATCACTTTTAACTCATCCGTTCAAATAATCTTTGAAATGTGAATTAAGAGCCCAATATTCCATATTTTTGTACTTAGGAGAGTTGATTAAACAAGAATATACAATTTTTATGTTCAATTCCAGAAAAAGTTAATTTTATACACAATTCTATTGAATGAGGTTTTTCGTTTCGTTTCGCGAAAGGAATCTCACAAGAGGTGCCAGAAAAGTTACCACAGGGATAACTGGCTTGTGGCAGCCAAGCGTTCATAGCGACGTTGCTTTTTGATCCTTCGATGTCGGCTCTTCCTATCATTGCGAAGCAAAATTCGCCAAGCGTTGGATTGTTCACCCATCAAAAGGGAACGTGAGCTGGGTTTAGACCGTCGTGAGACAGGTTAGTTTTACCCTACTGATGGCTTGTCGTTGCGATAGTAATACTGCTCAGTACGAGAGGAACCGCAGTTTCGGACATTTGGTTCATGCACTCGGCCGAGCGGCCGGTGGTGCGAAGCTACCATCCGCGGGATTATGCCTGAACGCCTCTAAGGCCGAAGCCAGCCTAGCCGAATCCGGCAAGGATATGCTCACTGTGGAGCCCCGAGAGTCGGGAGGCTCTAAACAATGTGACTTTACTAGTCGCGCTTCATCACGTGAGGCGCGATGTCGAAGCCAATTAGGATCGCGGAGATCGATGCTGTCCGCATAACGCGTGCATCACGGCTCCGAAGGTCCGAATTTACCTCAGTTCGATGTCGGGGCTCGGAATAGTCTGTAGACGACTTCCGTTCCTGGCGGGGTGTTGTGCTCGGTAGAGCAGCGTCGTGCTGCGATCTGTTGAGACTCAGCCCTACGCCAGGTGATTCGTCCGAGGACGATGATATCAATATGTCGACGCTGTTATATGCGTGCGCACCGTAACGTGACGACGTTACGCTGTGTCTGTATAATAATAGTGTTTGTTGTACATATTGATATGTTTCTTTTCGATTTTTTTCGAATTTCATTCGCGCCATCTAGTGAGATTTATTTAAACCAAATTTTCTTTCTTAGCAATGTTATGGTGAACTAATAATATCTCAAGTAAGGCCCACATATCTATAATATAATTGTGCGATATAATAAAGTCGGTGTTCCTAGCTGTTTTCGTTTCTACGTTTTTTTACACAGACTTCCGAAATTGAAGTTATTTTTCACTTTGTAGAGTTTTCGAGAATCGGATTTTTTTTTTTTTGTTAAAATGTTTTTATTTTTCACTCTTTAGTTGTGGTACCTACATAATGAGCAAGTTATATAGTAAAGTCCTGTAACGCCCCAAGTGATGCCAGATTAGATTAACCGAATAACTTGAAATTTCAACATAACCGGTGGAATGAGAGGGTGAACCCCTTTAGAGCGTACTAGCGTGATGTTATGTTATGAAATGGTTTAAACAATAAACATGCATGCGATTGCAGTAAACCCGTGAGATTTGCCGTCATTTATTAAATATTTAAATTTAAATGGCCAAATTAAAAATATATTTTTAAATCGGTCCACAATTGATGGAGAAATCGGAGAAAATTCACAAAAAAGAAACAAACAGTAAAGTTCTGTCCAAACTTTTTGGCCGCCCTGAAGTTGGTTTTCCGATGCGCATTAGTAAATCTCATACAAAAACTGTACCGTTTCGTGCCTCGCGCATCCTTTAAACCAACTTCAGGGCGGCCCAGAAGTTTGGCGCGGACTATACGACCGGTGAGTCATGACCTGTCTGAAGTTAGCGCCAATAGTTGCGCAGAACATTCTTAACAAACTAAATGGCTGTTTTCTTCGCGAGCATGCGCTCAAGTTCGCAAAGCGAATGTTCAGACAGGCTACGACTCATCGGTCGTACTGTACAACCGAACATGAAACCTCCTACTTTTTGGAAAATCGGTTAAAAAGTAGGCTATTCGAAGTACTAATACTACGCAGCGCAGACGAAGTCGCAGGCAACAGCTTGTAGGTACCTACTAAGATAATTCTGAAATATCTGACAAGGCAATGTAGTTGCCCATACGCTTTATATTATCTGTGCTCATACCTCCCATAGATAATGTGCCAATGCGCCATAGGTTCTGTTTTTTTTCGAGTTGGTAAGCTTTCTCCTGTAATATGTCTACGAAAGATTGTTGACCCGATCGAATGCTACGGGATGCTGACTAACCGACATACTGAGAAAAGAGGTCATGAGGTTGAACAGTTATTTTCTACCAAAACAGAAAAAGCAAGTATTGTTGTAATTACGCGAAAACGGCTGTTCTAATGTACCTAAACGCATACTGTGTTAATGTAGTTTTAATTGAAAGAATCATTAAATGGCATGACCTTATTGCAGGTTTAGTTCCTTGGTTAAGCACCTAATAAGTTGTAATTTTTTATTTTCTACTTATTGTTCAGCTGCTGAGATATAAATGGCAGCTGTTTAAAGTTTGAGACGGTGAAATACTCACAAGAATGTAAGCTTTATCTTTTAATGCAGGAAATATTATAGAAAACGCTGTCAACATTTTTTTGAAGCAATAATTGTGTTTTCTTGCTACATTGTAAATAAAACAGATCAAATCTTTAGATATTGTATAGGTTTGCATGGGGTTTGCCAACTATTTCAGCTTTAGGTTTGTCAAAAAAGACAAAAGACAAAAGATATTTATTTCAACTGGGCCACCAAGCGGCACTTTTGAATGTCACAATTTAAATTTAAATGGAATACAAGTTGATTCTACCGTGCATTCGGAAAGTAGCTAGTTATGGAGAAGAATGCACAAGAAACTCCATACTTTTTAAATTTACATGGAATAAAAGTTGATTCTACCGTGCATTCAGAAAGTAGCTTGTTATGGAGAAGAATGCACAAGAAACTCCATACTTACTCTTTTAAAAAAAAAAAAAAAAAAGATTCTACCGTGCATTCGGAAAGTAGCTTGTTATGGAGAAGAATGCACAAGAAACTCCATACTTACTCTTTTAAAAAAAAAAAAAATGATTTTTACAATATTTAGGTACATGAGTACATACATTAATAAATTCACATATGGGAGGACAATGCACCCAGAATAGCACTACACACTATACTATGTAAAGGTATAAAGTATTAAAAGTACTCACACATGTACTGTGCAGTTATACAATAGGTACTAGAAAAACATCAACATCCGAAGCAGTTGAGTTATGACCAATCCCAACTGACGGCGCCCGTTCACGAACATGACGCATGAATCGGCACCACCCAGCTCAACCATCATGAAGGGAACCGAATGATCCAACACACGCGCCACCATCAGAGAGACATTTGAGAGAGCATGACACACTCAACTGCCAGGGCACACACAAGTCAACGAACGACACATAGGTATAGCAAATGGTAGATTTACAGTTGGGTACATAGTACCCACACACGTGCTGTGCAGCTATACAATACTAAAAGAAATCGAGTCTATACAACACAAGCATAAACATATCATTTGTTTTTGCGCCCTAGTGGTTGTGGAGCAGGACTAGCATTGAGCCAAGCATTTTTATCAGTGATATAATCCCCCAACTTATAATATGCCTGCCTGCATAGTGTGCGTTTTATACAATTTTTAAATTTCGTCTCATTCAGTTCTAGAATATGGGGAGGAATTTTATTGTAACATTTCGTACAGTACCCCATGAAAGATGAGGCCACTTTTGCCAGTCTGAAACCTGGTTGAACTAATTGGTCCCTATTTCTAGTAATGTAATTATGTCTGTCTCCGTTTTTACCAAAAAGATGTAAATTTTTTCTCACGTACATGATGTTTTCATAAATATATTGACAAGGAACCGTCATGATGTTAATGTCCTTAAACAGTTCCCTTAGAGAATCACGGCGGCGAAGATTGTAAATCGCTCTGATGGCTCGTTTTTGCAGAATAAAAATAGACTCAATGTCTGCAGCCCTTCCCCATAGTAAGATACCGTAAGACATTATACTATGAAAGTAACTAAAATAGACTAGCCTAGCGGTATCCACATCAGTAAATTGACGAATCTTTCTGACAGCATAAGCTGCCGAACTCAGCCGCCCCGCAAGTGATACTAAATGAGGACCCCATTGTAACCTTGAGTCTAGCGTGATCCCCAGGAAAACCGTTTTATCGACGAATTCGAGCTTCTCCTTGTTTAATATAATGTCACAATCAGTACTTTTGACATTTGGCAACGAAAATTTTACGCATTTGGTTTTTTTACCATTTAATACTAAATTATTGGCAGTGAACCAATCCTGAACCTGCCGTAGCGCGTTATTTACGTCGTCAACCTGACAAGTACGTCTATTTACTTTAAAAACTAAAGATGTGTCATCAGCAAATAACACCATATTTAGTTTGCCTTCGAATAAATGGGGTAAATCGTTTATGTATATTAAAAATAAGAAAGGACCTAAAATTGAGCCCTGGGGTACCCCCATTTTCACATTTAACCCCGACGAATTCACACCGTTTATTTGAACTAATTGTTGTCTATCACTCAAATAAGATTTAATCAAACTCAACGCTGATTGACCTAGCCCGTAATGCTCAAGTTTCAGAAGTAATGTTTCATGATTAACGCAATCAAACGCCTTCGACAGGTCGCAGAAGATACCTATGGCATCCTGCGACTCTTCCCACGCATTAAATATGTGTTTTAATAGGGTGACACCAGCGTCAGTTGTACAACGTCCTTTGGTGAAACCATACTGTTTATCATGTAAGATGTTATTCGTATTAAAATGAATGAGCATTTGATTTAGCATTATCTTCTCAAATACCTTGCTGAAAACCGGCAACACGGATACTGGTCTATAATTATTTGTGTCTTTACTGTCCCCGGATTTAAAAAGTGGTATAACCTTACTATATTTCATTAGATCCGGAAAGACTCCTTGATCTACACACAAATTAAAAATCAAAGCTAAGTACGGCGCTATAGTCTGAATAATGGAGGTACAAACTTTGATGGACATGCCCCATAGATCTTCGGTCAGTTTTACCTTTATTTGCTTAAAAGCCTTTATTACTGTTATTGGGTTTATATGTGAAAAGTGAAATTCATTGGGGCAGGCTGAAACGTTAGCGTGTAATAAACCAGAAGCGAGCGACGGCGAAGAATTTAAGGGTTCAGTAGTTTTAATTGGGATGCTGGTAAAGAAATTTACAAATTCTTGAGCAACTTCTTTGTTATCTCTAATAAGTCCACGTGTAGTCTCAAGCGTGTAATCAGTATTATTTCTTTTGTTCCTGTTTGTTTCATCGTTTATAATTTTCCAAACCGTCTTAATTTTATTTTCTGCGAATTTAACCTTATTGCTAATGTATATAGCCTTAGCTAGTTTACACGTATTTTTAAAAATTCTTGAGTAAGTAGCAACATATTTACTAAAAGTTTCAGTGTTAATATAAGGCTTAAGGCCATACAGCTCGTAAAGTCTTTCCCTACTTTTCCTGATTCCTTTTGTCGCCCAGTCACTGAATAAAAACTTAGGGCATATAGTTTTAGTTTTTTTCTTAAAAGTAAAGATAAGGAAACACAGTTTGTATGACAACATAATAAACTAGCGGACGCCTCGCGGTTTCACCCGTGTAGTCCTGTTCCCGAGGGAATACAGGGATAAAAAGTAGCCTATGTCACCCGGGGATAGTGTCGCTTCCCAAGGGTAAAAGAAATTTTGAAATCGGTCTAGTCTTTGATTATATAATCAAAGCGGTCTCGTAGTTTTTAAGTTTATTCGTTACATACAAGAATACAAATCCTTCCTCTTTATAATATTAATATATTATTAGTATTAGTATAGAGTATAGATAACATTGTGCAATTCATTTGTTGTTTGTCTTTCCATTATCTAAGAGCAAGGGTCAGATTTAGATATCTGAGTCTGACCCTATATAAATCTCTGGAAACAATAATAAAATATTCTCTCATAATAATAAAATAAGAAACAAATGAGCCCAACAGCTTGAGTTTCATTTAATTTTAATCACTGATTACCCCAGGGGTAATCGGGTGTATCACACTTCACACTATAATAATATTATAAAGGCGAAAGTTTTTGAGTGTGTGTGTGTGTGTTTGTATTTTGTTACTTCTTCACGCTCAAGCGGCTGGACGGATCTGGATAAAATTGGGCACAGAGATAGATAATAGTCTGGAATAGCACATAGGATACTTTGGATCCCGGGAATATGTTCCCTCGGGATAATTTTCGATTTTCACGCAGGCGAAGCCGCTGGCAGAAGCTAGTTTGTAAATATGTCCGCTAGTTAATTTAAAAATGTCTTTGACAATGCGAATAAGTTTATCTCCTACCATTGAATTCTGCCTATCGCACCCCACTGCTGAGTATCACACATTTCATGGCGTTAAAAAGAAGTTGTATCTACAGTGCGTGTCAGTTATGATACAGTACGCGGACAAAAATCCGCGCGAATAAAATTTGCGCGGCTAAAATCCGCGCGGATAAAATCGCAATGCGTGCTATGGCCTGACTTTAGTCTTTTGCAAACTTGAAAGGAAAGAATGAAAACTAGTTTATTTGGCACACACAGATACACACAATGTAGGTACAAATAAAAAGTTGGCTTGCTCTTTGCTATCAATATAAATACCTGGAAATTTGGTTAATTTGATTTCTTCTATGCTGGTTTGAGAGTAGCATATATTTAAATTGGAAAGTCTAAAACACCTTTTTCTATGTCTATTTTGTAATTTTCATCAAGCTATTTTATAACTGTTGTTAAAATGTCTGTCTTTACCGGTAAATAATATAGTACTATCGTCACCGATTATGGTCATATTATGGTGAATTGAGTGAGATTTAAAGTACCTTGTAGACTTATTCAGAGAGTTTTTTGGGGGCCGAGTCACCTACGTCCGTAGGTGTGTACCCCTTTTTTCTGATTCCCTACACGTGGTCCCCGGGTGGTGCAAATCAGGTGACACTCACTGGTGGTAGGCTTCGGCCGAAGGCTTGTGACCACCCACCGGGCAAAGACGTACCGCCAAGCGGCCTAGCCGTGTTCCGGTACGATGCTCGGTGTAGCCAACTAGAGGAGTTGGGTCGAGATAGCTGTTCCACTGCAGGCTGACCAGTCTGACGCGCGCTGTTAAGGATGTATCGGGAGACTAGTCGCGGAGGGTAGCGGGATCCGAGGCACGGTGCACCGCTGGCCGACCGCAGGTAGTTGGGGGCCCAAGTAGTGTGCCAGCCACACACGAAAGGCTGCCCCGCCAACTGTCGAAAAATCCCGGAATGCACCATCGTGCTGGTTGGCGACCAGACGGGAGGGCCCGATGGACATTCCGGGGGGGCTCGGGCGTCCCCGCAGTCTCCAGACTAGTGCCCCAATGATGCTGTCCTTTCAGTGCGTGTCTGTAGGTTAGCAGCGTGGAACCTCGTCTCACTTCCTTCTCCTCTATTCCATTCACTCTTTTAAAATGAAAAGGAAAAAGAATAATGGTGTTAAACAGCGGCTGCACCCCCTCCCCCACAAAGTGCACCTCACTAATATTCGAGGTCTGCACTCAAATATCACTGCAGTCCACTACCATCTGGAGGCTGAGAAACCAGCGCTCTTTTTCCTTACGGAGACGCAGATAGCGAATCCGTCAGACGTGTCGTACTTGTCTTACCCAGGGTTCACCCTGGAGCACAATTTTAAACCGCGGGCGGGCGTATGTATGTATGCCCGTGACGACGTTTGCTATCGGCGTCTGCGTAACCTTGAGGACTCCAGATTCTCAACGCTCTGGGCTCTGGTGGACACAGGTTTGGATAAAGTCATCTACGCCTGTGTCTACCGTTCGCACAGTGGAGATCAGGAGACATCCAGGCTCACAGAGTACCTCAGTGAGGCGGCTGATGCGGCACAGCAGCGGTACCCTTCCGCCCAATTAGTGTTACTGGGGGACTTTAATGCCCACCACCAGGAGTGGCTCTTCCCATACCAGTGCACTGACCATGCTGGACGGGAGATGCGTAAGCTTGCGCTTGCGCTAAACCTCACCCAGCTGGTCCAGGGGGCAAGGAGGGTACCGGATGTTGATTCGCACACAGCGAATTGCTTGGACCTTCTGCTGACAACAGATCCGGACAGATACTCTGTGTCGATAGCTTCACCCTTGGGTAGTTCCGACCACTGTCTGGTGAAGTCTGTGTCCGTCTATTCCCCGCCCGATCCCAGCCCAAGAGGCACCCGGCGGGTTTGGCGGTACAGGTCGGCAGATTGGGATGGTATGCGATCATTCTTCGCATGCTATCCTTGGCAGCCTACTTGCTTTTTTTCGACTGATCCATCGTCGTGCGCAGACGCCGTGACCGATGTTTTGCGTCAGGGAATGGAGTACTACATTCCGTTCTCTGACGTAACAATGTCCAACGTTGACCGGCCATGGTTTGGCGCCGAATGTGGGCGCGCTGACGCGCTTAAACATGAGGCGTACCTGGCTTGGGTCGACGCTCGATCGCGCAAGGCAAGTGACGTGGGTCAGAAGAAGAAGGCCTTCAACAGGGCTGCCAAGTCCTGCAAGCTGGTGTTGCGAAGGGCTCGGTTCGATCACATTGGCCGAATAGGGGCCAAACTTGCTTCTTACCCAGCAGGAAGTAAAGCGTTTTGGTCCCTGGCTAAGTCGGTCGAGTCGAACTTTTGCCGTCCCTCACTACCACCACTGCTGAAACCCGATGGGTCGCTGGCACACTCCGCTGAGGAGAAGGCAAATTTATTTGCCTCTCTTTTTGCGGAATCTTCACGTCTGAATCCTGGTGACGCGCAGCCCCCTCCTTCTCCTGATGGATGCGAGACGAGTATGTCGGAGATTCGTATCCACCAAAAGGACGTCCGTGGGGTGCTGAGCCACCTCGACGTGAACAAGGCTAGCGGCCCTGATGGCATTCCAGCAATTGTTCTTAGAACCTGTGCGCCTGAACTGTCTCCAATCTTGACACGTCTATTCCGCCTTTCGTATGAGGCTGGAAAAGTGCCGAATGCTTGGAAGCAAGCTAACGTACAGCCCGTGCCCATGAAGGGCAGTCGAGCTGACCCGGCCAACTACAGACCCATATCTGTAACCTCCATACTCTGTAAGAGTATGGAACGTGTACTTAATATAAAGCTCCTGGCATACCTAGAAGCTAACGATATTGTTAGTGACCGCCAATACGGCTTCCGCCGAAATCGGTCTACTGGGGATCTTCTAGCGTATGCCATTCACATCTGGAGTGAGGCCATCGAGAAGCACGGGGAAGCGCTTGCCGTCTCCCTCGACATCTCGAAGGCTTTTGATAGGGTCTGGCACGAAAGCCTTATTGGTAAGCTTCCTTCATTCGGTTTGCCCGGTGGTCTGTGTGATTGGATTGCAGACTTCCTGAGAGATCGGTCCATTCGAGTGGTTATCGATGGCTGCTCGTCGGACCAATTGGCTATCAATGCCGGGGTCCCTCAGGGGTCGGTACTCT
Organism: Orthosia gothica; assembly: GCA_949775005.1. NCBI lineage: Eukaryota > Metazoa > Arthropoda > Insecta > Lepidoptera > Noctuidae > Orthosia > Orthosia gothica. The sequence goes on along the minus strand of OX459048.1, from coordinate 1,936,282 downwards.
CAGCAACTTTATTCTTGCTGCATATTAACGATCTGCTAAAACCCGGCACCTTTGGGTATGCAGACGACAGCACTGTTGCTGAGAGATACATGTCCAACGCTCGAGCTACCGGACCTCAGATCCAGTCTCTGCGGGAGGCCATGGTGGAGCGCCTGAACCTGTCCTTGCAGGCAGTCTCCGAATGGGGCGATGCCAATCTGGTCAGGTTTAATGCTGCTAAAACCCAGGCGTGTCTTTTTTCCGCTAAAAAGAGCCAATTCCAACCGGCTCCAACTTTCCAAGATGTGACCGTGCCAATAACTGACCATCTTGAGCTTCTTGGCGTTACGTTGACATCGACTCTCAATTTTGGCCCATACATTGAGGCAAAGGCTCAGCTGGCTGCCAAAAAGCTGGGGATCCTTGCAAAGGTTAGAAGGTACTTCACGCCAGAACAGCTGCTCAGCTTGTATCAAGCGCAAGTTCGATCATTCATGGAGTACTGTTCTCATCTCTGGGACGCATCCGCCAAATACCAGCTTGATGCACTAGAGTCGATCGAAAAGCGGGCCAAAAGGCTCATCGGCGATGAGGCACTGGTTAAGTCAAAGCTCCAGAGCCTTGAACATCGTCGCCGAGTTGCCAGCTTGTCGGTCTTTTATCGGTTGCATTTCGGGGAGTTTGCGATGGAATTGCATGATCTAATTCCACCAAGCCCGTTTCATCATCGGACTACAAGACGTACGGCGATGCGCCATCGCTACATGGTAGACATACCACCCATACGCACTAAACGTTTTGGAAATACTTTCATTATGCGTACAGCTAATGAGTGGCATTCCCTGCCGGAGTCTGTGTTTCCCGATAGCTACAATCTAGGAGTCTTTAAGTCAAGAGTGAATAGGTTACTTTGTAACAGAAGTTTGTGAAATAAAGAAGGAGGCTTGGCATTCATGAGCAAGTGAAGGAAACTCGAAAATTTTTGCACCTCGCCTCGTACTTACTTTAAATATTTTGCACCCCCTTGCAACGCCCTCCCGGCGCCTATGATTCTCTGTTATCTTTCTGTGTCATGCATTGCGTCTAGTCAGAATAGATTTACGTGGAACGCCGCCAGTGGCGCCAAAGAAACCACCCAAATTGTTCACGATAAAGCTAATGAGTAATTAAGTGTCTGTCCGTTGTTTCTTATTGTTATTATTTTTCTCGTCCATGCTTCGATCATAAATACACCATTCATGTGTATTCATGATTGAAGCGTCCACGTGTAAACATTACCTACTCCTTTTACTAACTTGTTTATTTTTATGGAGTGTATTTTAATATTATAATCACACGGATGTTATGTTTATATTTGAGGTCTATGTTATTATCATTTTACTGCGACAAAGGTACCGTCTATTGTAGCTACGGACTGTGTTTAGAATAAATTACATGGGGACTATGTGCAGCTATTTAAAAATTTACGTACCTAATAAAATAATGATTGTTTAAAGATGTTTCGAGAAAAATACTTTGTCTTTTTTAGTTAACCCGAAAATAATGTCGTGTTTGCCCGCTCTATTATATAATAAACACGTAAAAAGTCAATAATTGTAATAACTTCATACAATTTTAAAATACTAAAGTAAAAAAGAAAAGTATTTAAAGTCACAAAACGAAATAGGCACCTACATATTCATAAATTTTGTTTAAACTAAACCCTTAACGATAGCATTAGTAGTGCAGAAATGACTAAAGTTGCATGGTAAAATATTGTGTCCTTATCTAACATAAATAGCACGTCCCGAAGCATTTAACTCCGGTTCCCGGAATTTCGGTGGCAGGTAGTGGCCAGGCTGCGGGGGATCTACGCACACACAGCCATTTCATTCGCCATTGGCTAGAAGTCACGTGTTTCTCACACCAACCACAGAATAAATAATAGTACGACCGGAATCTTGCGTAATTTTACATTTTTTTTACGCCTGTGTTTCATTGTAGCCTACGACGTGCGGTACCTTATGTTAGTGTTGTAATTGTAACAAGCCTTTAAGTTATTCTAAAATAAATGTCACAAACAAAATTACATAATTAGTCATGTCATTACATAATTAGTCATTTAGTTTACAATCTGGGAACGAGGACTGCCCGAGAAATTATGGAAAGAGAAATTTCGGCTTTCTAGGACAGGGTAAAGGGAAGCTCGGCTATACCAGAACGGAACTCGTCTTTCGTTCAAATAAAAATATTTGATTTTAATTTCTTGGAGGGACACTGACTTTCAAGATACAGGCAACTGCCTAATTTAGAAGTCAGGGCTATTCGCCCTATCTTTTACATCTTATCTGTGAACTGTTTTATTATGACTTGATGAATAAATGAATTATTATTTCCTTTATTTAATTAATGAACATACTTTTTACATTTTTAAATGTTAGCTTTAAAAACAAATAAAAAAAAAATTGCCCACCGGTGTCACCGGGAACAGGGTCCAAGCTACCGGTGGTCAGGGCTCCGGAGAGAGAAACCTCCTAACGATACGCGTAGTGTCCAGGAGTACCGCTTATTATACTAAAAAACAAAGCTCGTTGGGGCCTGCCATATATACCTGATTCACACTTAAAACAAAAAATAATGAAGTTGGTTAGGTACGTCTAAATATTTTTATAGGAACAATAGTCAAGCACATGGAGCCAACATAATAATAAACAAACTTCAACCAACTCGAAAGCTAGTTCCTACCTCATCGCTCTTAGGCACACACGATATGAAGTGTATTTCGCACTCGTGCAGTTATGGCGTGGCAAGCCCCCATCAGTATATTGTATTTATATTACATTATCAAGTTAGACGCCGGGACGCCCTCTGAAAACCGAGCGAGCGCAGCTAACGAAAAAAATCTTCGATATATTTTTCACAGTAATGTGTTCCTAAATATTCTATCTACGTTTTTTTTTTCAAACAATCGTGTTGAAAAACGTCGTTTGTTAACGTTGCATTATTCCGTTAAATTAACAAACACTTTAAGATAAACTAAAATAAAGAATATTCCTATTAAGTATACGTCGTTTATTAAAATAAAGAATATTTTGCATCACATTTTACGTGTCAAAATAAATTCATATTTTAATAATTTTAATTGGAGTTCGTAAGTTATGCGTAGATCGGATCGCACTTTTTGTACTCTGGCAAGAATCAAAATGGCGTCAGCGCGCGCTCCGAGGCGCGCTCTCATTTTGTAGGGTTGTCCTTTTCTAGCTAACGAAGAAATATACCGCTATCTCTGTTATCGCAACAGATAATAATTTTCTTTCAATGCGTGTGATGTAAAACAAAATAAATTGTGAGAGCCGGGTTAGCCGTGAAACGGAGTACTTTTCTTTGACGTTGCATGGTTCCGTTTCGTGGTGCAAGTATTAAACGTTTTCTTACGTGAATTATAAAAGAAAATATTGGTATTTATTGGAACAATTATCATACGAACAAGGTGGTCTTTGAAATGTTTAATGAGTGTGTTTAATGCGAGATTTTATATTGACAATTCCATGAAATTGTATTTGTAAACGACTATTTCGAAAACGATCTAATTTTCCGCGAAAAATATTTACATAAAACAAAGGATTGAGTTAAAAGAGTCTAAGGAGGAAAAGAACAATCAAAATTGGTAAGTAGAATATATTTTATGTCTAAGTCGGCCGTCTAACATTTTTTACGCACCACAATTTTTTAAGTAGCTACGCAAACACAGCTGAGTCTTCTGAGTTAGTATTGTTTGATGAAAATAGCTTTTGAACTCAATTTTAAGACAAAGGAGTTTCAATAGCACCCTATTTCATTCTATTTTGCTTCCTAGTCAGCCAGTAGGTGATGCAGTTTTATTGGAATAAATTAAAAAAACAAAACTCTAAGTAGGCCACTATGTTCGATTTTCAATTTAAGTGTGATCGTTAATAGTTTGGTGTTTAGTTAATCAAATTCTAATTTAATTTGTATTATGTAGATAAATTTGCAAGAAAGTACCCTCAACTGTGTGTGTAGTTAGTACTATGCTCTATTTATTTTAGGTGCTAAACACATCTTTTTGAAATAAACATCAACTTATAAATACAAATAATAATACTCTTACAGTTCAAGATCTCTGAAATATTTTGCAACTGTACTGGTGCCTTGCTCTTGCCACATATTTCAGAGAACTTTGATAGTTTCAACAACCTGCAAAATTACCAACAACATACAGCCGGTGGGGCCTTTAAGTAAATCTGTAATTGTAACTTAGTTACTTAGATATAATTAAAGTACCAATCATATTAGAAACCAGGAGAACAGGTACCTACTTCCTGATAACGTTTTATTGATATGGCTGTTTAAAACAATCAAACAGAAAATGTGTTTTGCTATCAACTTAGGGCTGGCGATAAAGATTATTCCAAATGTGCTCTGCTCAAGAGAGACAACAAAATGTCATTTCATTCACTAAAAGTAGCAAGTTGCTGTTGACTTACTACAATATACCTAAATGCTTTTAGAATCATAGTATTGACTTTGAGTTATCAGCTCCACAGTTGCCTAAGACATGATCGGTCCCTGATCAGTAAACCAGCTATCAAGTAGTATGTTTATCTTTTTATAATTATTTAATTGCTATTGTATCAGTTGCTCCAATTAACAACAACAAATTAGGAGACTTTATACAATATTATTATAGTTTTATTTCTATAAATTTGAAAAGTAAAGCTAAAGAGAAGATGGATTGACTGCGGAGTCAGTGATAGCATGATGTGGGACAGGACGGTATGGTAGAAGATGGGACGCATTAAAAATAATTTAGAAAGAAAACTTCTATGTAGACGATTAAAATTAAATTTACTAGATTTAGCTGTGCCCGCAAGTATTAAATCTAAGTTTATTTATAAGTTTATCCTAAATAGTGTTAAGAAATGTGTGTAACTAGGTTAGTGATTAGATGGGGCTGACATAACCTGTTTTTGGTTACAAGTCCCTAATAAATAAAGAGAAAAAAAAAAAAAAGGGCAGGCAGATGATGGTTCTAGAAAGTTGGATTAATTAATGTACCTAGATGTGACACACAAAATGAGTAACCAGTTATTCATACTATGGTCCCTAAGTTATTTTAATTATTAAACCAATTTTTTCCTAATAAATGACAAGTTTAAAGAATCATACCTAATAAAAACAAAATAAATGCTTAACCAACAGGATAATTGGATCATATCCTTATTGTGTTCATATGCTAATAGGTACCTAGTGTTCTTATTTGCATTTCTGTAATGTAAGTAAGAGTTGTAGTAAACATCAAAATTATGTAGTCATATAGCTATTATAGTAACGGGAAACAAATAAATAAGTTAACAATGAAAATTATATGGCAATAGGCTGGCCCCCTAATTTGATGGGACTTAAAACAAACTGGTCAAATTAGGTTTTACTGTAGGTGCATCACAGTTTACGGTCTTGATGGTGTGTTCAGAAATATATTTCAATATTCAATTAAATAATTTTTTGTTACCACCAACAGGAAAATGTAATTCAATCATAATAAATTCATCAATTATTATGAGTTTATATCAGGCAATTATAAATTGATTAGATTTCAATAGTTAAAACTCGGGAAAATTAGTTTGTAAAACTAATTAATTGATATATCAGAGTACATAATATATTAAATTAATAATTTTACTTTGTGCCACAATTAATTTTAATATAATGCCCTACGAGAAAGCCTTTGATTCGATTGAGAGTTGGACTGTACTGCAGTCTCCACCAGTGCCAAATCGACTGCCGGTATATCAAGGCATAGAAGTGTTTGTATAAAAACGCCACCATGACAGTCCGAATTCACGATCCGACCTCGGCATCTATCCTTCTGCAGCGAGGTGGGCGACAGGGAGACGTCATATCTCCGAAACTGTTCACCAATACACTGGAGGATGTCTTCAAGATTCTGGTCTGGAGAGGGCTTGCCATCAACGTCAATGGCGAGTATTCCCTCACCTTCGGTTGGCCGACGATATAGTGCCTCAGTACAATGCTCGATGACTCACACTCAGTAGACCTGCCGAAAGAGTGGCCCTTAAATGAAAATGGAAAAACAGAGGTCATGTTGAATGCCCATGTAACACTTACTCCTATCAAGATCTGAGTGTGAACTGTTCAGTTAGAGGAGGTCAACCGTCGAATGCGACTCGGCTGCAGCTTTCGGTAAGTTGAACGGTATCTTCTCGTCCAACTTACATCAGTGTCTCAGTGTCTAGAAAATTGCAAAAATATTTGATGAAAACTGGTTGCAGTGCCATACAGTGTGCTAGAAACTTTCTATACCAGTTTTTGCCTGAGGATAAAAGAGCACTGTTCACTGTGAAAGCTAGCTCAGTCAGTTATACATAGAATTGTTAGTCCAGTTCAATCATGTTTATGCAAATGTCATTTAGAAATGACCAATGTGCTATTTTGTCGAGTATCTACACGCCCTACACTCAACCGCACGCAATAGTGGCACTCGAACAACGATAGCCGACCTAATTGCTACGAAATAAGGCGCTGTCTGTGACAAATTGTTGCCATGGATATGCGATTGATTGTACGTGGTAACTCATCATCATTTCAGCCGAAAGACGTCCACTACTGGACATAGGCCGCCCCCAGGCGTCGCCACATTGCATTGCATATATCCCACAAAGCAGTTCAAAAATCGAACACCAAACAAAACACGATCAAGTTGTGTACACAAAATTCTATGCGATCAAGTAAACGTCCAAAGAATCAAATCCCAGTAGTCTTTCAAACAAAGCCATGTCATTTGGACGAAGGCATGTATTGTGCCCATTCCAACATGTGGTTCGACGCACGTGCTCCCAAGCCACGCTCCATCCGGGATAATGACCGCACCACATTTTTGTGGCCAACTGAGGCCAAACCGTATAATTTGGACCATCCTGCTCTCGCGCACACTTTAATCACCTTTAATGGTAGATCGCTTGGGGCGGGGTTGGGTGATTTATAGCCAAACTTGTCTAGTCTAACCGACCAGTGAGCCAAGACCGAATAACTTGGATCATTACCTATTTACCACCTCTCGGAGTAAGGAATAAGAAAGGTCTTTCTAGTTTGGTGGTCGTGATCTCCGATGTAATTTCGTACTGTCAAAAATGCCAGGTGTGGTATTCGATCTAGAATAAATTGCCTTGGAGCTAAGCTTGTTCTTCAAAGAGCCGCAGGTTCTTCAAAGAGCAATTTCTGAGTAAAAGTATCTATGTTCTTCCAAAAATCTATCTTTATCTGGTTACTTCTTTTAATTGGTGCTGATGTTTTTTAGTTCTATACCAAGAACACCGAGAACACAAAAACAACATGCATGTGTGGCCCCTCGTATTCGCAAATAAGTTGACTAAAGGAAACGGCCAATTTATCGTGCTTTAGACGCCACATGGAACCCGTACCACTTCTTTTTCTAAACTGGTAATTCCCCAAAACATCAAAAATGTATTTTGTGGCAGTATTTTTTGGAACACACCACAATTCTTTATTGTGGGCAAGACTATGTGACAGACTTTCAGGGTTCTCGTTACCCATAAAGGTGATGACTGCACCCACAAGAAATGCCGATATTTAATAAATTTGCGTCGATATCTGTTGGGCTTCCCTTCGATACTTTGAATAAATGAACATTTACCTTGTCTTATCTTCTTCTTTAATTTTTTCGCACCGATGCGCATTTGCTTCAATAATTCATCTATAAATTCTTCACCTTCGATCCAGATGCCTATTAATTCTATTGTTATGATAGAGCTGTTAACGTTTAAACGTCAACGATTCTGTGCAAATTCTTGTCACGATCTATCTTTACCATATATGGTAAAGTTTTTGTAAACCCTAGTATTTTCCATGATTCATGATTTTGTAATCGCCAAGATATTTGTCTTGAACTGACTGCTGAAAATACAATAAGCTAGGATTTTTTTTGTATTATTGATGATAGACCAGTCGCTCAATGTAAAATACTGGTACTCAGATGCATCCAGTATTACTCACCAATATGATTGGAAAATGCCTAGGCAGAGTCGCGTTTGACCACTATCTCACCTGATCATAAGCGAGGATATGGTCGACAGTGGAGCACGGTTGCCTAGACGTAACCTATTCAGCCCAGGTTTTCTATTTTCTATAGTATTTTGGAAAGACAGACTTCTGCGTGGAATTTGCTGGAATTTCTAAGATGTAGCTGTGCTCACAATTAAACTATGTATTTCCAAAACGTCAGAGAGGAATGGTGTTATTTTAAAAGAAAAGCATTTTAGTAAATTTTTGGTTTTCCTGCATTCTTTCTTCGATGTTCTCTGGCCACATCACTCACAAGCAAGAAATGCAAATGAATATTAGCATTCGCTAAATCTTGCCAAAGCTTGCTTAATTACAACCACAACGAATTCTAAGCAAGGACAGTCTGCATCTCAGAGAGTAAAAGTCCTCATTCTTTGTAATGACAGGTTCCTAGTACCTATGCCAAGTGGATGCAACGCGATACTATGCACCTTGCGCAGGCGCAGGTTCGCCTTGACCGCGAAACAGACCTGTTTATTGCGAGTAATATAAGCTGTTTCCACGCCAGATTATATCAGTATGAGGGCTGTGATGTCAACGTGGCCGTGGTAATGAAAATACTGGGGCAGGATACGGCCTTCACTAACACGTCGGTTTTTGTCGATATTGGAAACTCGTGGTATATGCTTTTAGTTGTTTTTAACTTCAAATATGGCATTTTTTTTCAATAGGCTCGTTCTTGACCACTATCTCACCTGATGGTAAGCGATGATGTGGTCGACGGTGAAGCACGCTTGTCTAGAAAAAACCCATTCACTCTTGATTTAAAGACCCCTAGATTGTAGCTATCGGGAAACACAGACTCCGGCAGGGAATTCCACTCCTTAGCTGTACGCATAAAAAAAGTGTCCCCAAAACGTTTTGTGCGTATAGGAGGGATGTCTACCATATACCGATGACTCATCGCCGTGCGTCTGGTTGGTTGTCCGATGATGGAACGGGCTGGGCGGAATTAAATCATGCAATTCCATCGCACACTCCCCGAAATGCAACCGATAAAAAACCGACAAGCTGGCAATTCGACGACGATGTTCAAGGCTCTGGAGATTTGATTTGACCAGTGCCTCATTGCCGATGAATCTCATGGCCCGCTTTTCGATCGACCCTAGTGCATCAAGCTGGTATTTGGCAGATCCGTCCCAGAGATGAGAACAGTACTCCATGCACGATCGAACTTGCGCTTGAATAAAGTTGAGCAGCTGTTCCGGCGTGAAGTACTTTCTCACCTTCGCATTTATTAAATTAATCCTTCGGGTCAAAGAAAAGATGGATAGGTTGTGTGAAAAATTATATGGCATGAAAAATGTTATAGAGACACCGGAAAGTACAGAAGTTGGAATCAAGAAAACATGCTGCGCAGACCCAACATAGATTGGGATAAGGGCAAGAGAATGATGACATGTTCTTATGTGAGAAAAAAACGACAATGCTTACCTAATGTACCTTTTTTCTCTTTATTTATTACGGAATTGCAACCAATAACAGATTATGTCAGCCCCAAACCTAATCTACAGTCAAAGGTCAAAATTTATTTATAGAAGAAGGTCAACGGTTAGACACAGAATCTAAAGTATTGATTAAACTAATCTGGGATGACCTAAGTTTAACCTTCTTCTACAAAAAAGCTTTGACTGTTAGATTGATTGTACCTATTCATAAAACCTGCATATTTGATATTTGCCAAGCAGCTACATCTTCCTGCATAAACACAACATTTTATAATTCTATAATTCTTTATTGTACACCAAAAACAATATTTAATACAATGTGATAATAAAGTACATGTACAAAGGCGAGCTTAACTCAATGTTCTCTTACAGAAAACCCTAAAGAGTGACAGAAAATGCTACAAAAGAGGGCAGGATCCAGTGTACAATTTATTATATCAATCTTGAGTAAACTTATTCATAGGTTTCATTCACACAAGTTATTCTATTTACACTTGTTTGTAAAACATAACTCTACTAGAGTTACAGATGGGACTTATCCCACGGCTGGGCCGGTGTGTAACCGCAACGTCCTTCATCTCGTCCGGGTTTAACAATTATCATTTAGCACACGTTTTAATAACACGGCTCCAAATAAAATGTTTTAAATTATAGGCTTAGGCCGTTTTTGCCCGCCGGCTCTGAAGCCATTTTTCTTTTTCTTTTAGAGGAAAAAAATGTTGCGATGAACGTTGGCGTGTTCCTGGATAAAAATTAAACACAGATATATTCTGTACAAATGTATGAATGTGACTGGATAGGGGAACACCAAAGCTATTGATATGATTACTGATGATAATTGAAGAAGATGATATGCTAAACCCAAATAGATTGAGATGAATGGAAGAGCAGATGATGATGATTCTGCGTTAAACCAACCGTTCCATTACCATCATCACCTATTTACCGCGTCACACTATGCCAAAATATCAGATTAATCAAAATAATACAATTCCACGAAAATAATGGTAATTTAACAAAAACTCACGTATCAGGGAGGTCGTCTACTATCTGTGACCTTACTGACATACCCTCAATCACGACTAGCGGCCATGTGGCAATTGCTTCAATTATATTTTTGGGTCATACATACTGCTGTCATCACATCATCCATGAATGTTTAAGTGATGTTTGCTCTACCGGTCTACCTATTAGAGGCAATAGTCATGTCCCAAAAAATACAATAGGAATGTTTTTTTGAAACGATGTCTGATGTATAGGAATTAAAACGAATCTTCTATTACTAGATTCATAGGGAAATGACATTAGTAAATTGCAAGTGAAGCAATTGTAAAAAGTTTTGTAATAATAATAATTGTGCATGTAAAAAAGGTAAAAAGAAAGGGAAAAACTAGTACATTATTATCTCAATGGGAAAAACCGAACCCTTATAGGATCACTTTACTGTCCGTCCGTCTGTCTGTCAGTCAAGACCCTTTTTCTCAGGAACGCGTGGAGGTATCAAGATGAAATTTATATAAAATACTCGAGGTCTACTGTCCCTTAAAGCTGTGAAAAAATCAAACTTCTAAGCCAACGCAATCAAAAGATACAGCCGTTTATGCCGCAAATTTGCGACACTCGCAAGGAAATCAAAACCTACAGGGTACTTTCCGTGATCTCAGAATCTTGAAATTTAGTACGAAGCAACGTCTTATAGCACAGATAAAGGAATATTTGCGAAAACCGTAAATATTTAGTTATATCATATAATAAAAATATTTTTAATAATTTTAAACTTACTACCCTTTTCCTCATGAACGCGTAGAGGTATTAAATTGAAATTCATATCAAATGCTCAGGTCTTATAATACCTTTAAGCTGAGGTTTGTACGAAACCCTCGGTGCGCGAGTCTGACTCGCACTTGGCTGGTTTTTTCGATGGGAAAACCCATCTTGCACATTGCTTATTAATATATCAAGCCCAAGCAGCTACACACCAAATGTGTAACATTTAGAATTCAATTTCCATCAATTAGGTCTGTCTGTTCACACCATTACAAATTGAGTCATAAATAGACCTACTAGCTTGTCTTCCAATCCTTCGTCGCACGTGGGCCGGTCTGAGGTCACTATTACCGTTAGTAAAGTCTTGCCAGTACAATGACGGAGTTCATTGTAACACTGCGCTGATGTAAACTATTCGGAACTCGCGATTGTCCTGCTTCCATTCGGTAAGGCGTGTGAGTTCTGTAAATTCTTCCTATTGTGATACTTTTGTTTCATGTGAGCCTGGTAGTTTGGCTGAGATATTAAATTAATGTTTGGCTGATTATGTTATTGTTTTACGTTGCATAGTTGTTCAAAGTATTAAGGTCGTTTACCTTCGATCTTTAAGAAGATCTTGGTTCAGCATCATCGAGGATAAAACTTCCTTAGTAGGCTGCATAAGTGCGTATTCTTAAATTGTGTATTCCCTTCCAGATATGTCATCATCCGTTCAATCATAGTCTACGCGATTTTTTTTATTTCTTGTCACTCATCTGTAGTCTTTATTGATTTTCTTCGTAGAGTTCTAGATCACCTTATTCGTAGTGTCGGTTGCTTTAAATATCTCGCTGCAGATGGTTGTAGGTCTTCAGTCAATCAATAAATAATCAATGTTAAATGCCTACCAATGACACCATTGAAGATATTTAACATTGATTGCCAATCGAACAATTTTGTTCTAGTATTTATTTCAATCAAGCAATTGTTTTTGTTTACAGTTTTTGCTGTTATGTAATCTAGACCAAGAATAAAATATAACAGTTTTGATCTGGCCTGTCGATGGTTCTTCTAACATCTAAGAAGTTGAGTTTCCAATCACCTGGAGAAATTGGCTGCTCTGCTGAAAATTCCTTATTTCTTACCAAATGTGCTATAGTGGTCAAATGGTAAACATCCAAGGCGAACTCAAATGTTAAAAAAAAACCTTTTGGAAAGGAATTACCTACTTAGACTCAATAACATCGTCTGTATTTTTCACGTTCCAATCTCTTATTATAAAAGAAACGTTATCTGATTTAAGTGGTTCCTTGACACCGAGGTTATCACTATTGATACGACTTTTATATGCTTTTATTTTGCATATCTATAACGGGATATGTTTTGATATCTCCCTCTTTATAGACTTAAGCTTCTATTTGAATTGATTTGTCTTGTTTTGAGTTGTTGGAACTTTAAGTTTTCTAGTCTTCTTCTTTTAGGTCTCTCAGACCTATCAGTAGTATTTGTTGTCGATACTTATCGTGGTTCATAATCATAACACTGTCTTCGTTAACTATAACGTATACAAATATACTATCGAAACATTTGTAAATATCTCTTTGTTTGTTGTTGTGACTAACAAGCGTTATTTGTATCGTCCATTATTGTTTGAACAACAAAATTTCCTCTCTTCATCATACACTGGGGTATTCATTGGCATTCTATTCTTATCAAAGGCTTTTGTCAGTATCAGACTGATTAATTTGCACTGCCTCGTTGGTTTTGTGGTCGCAAGCGCTATTGTTGGTCCTGGGTCGAGCAAAATGTTATTGGGTTTTTCTCCGTAGCAGCCCGGAGTCTGAACTTGCGTCCTGTTGAGGGCAATAGGCTCTGCGAACTGGCGAAATGTGGGTGTACTAAGGTGCACATCCTTCCAAAGTTCCAACCCTTCGGGAAATACAGACGTGAGTTTATGTATCAAACGCTTTAATCAGTACTAAACTAATTGATTTGCTCTGTTCAACAAGTTATTGTTCAATTATGTTATTTTGCCAGGTTTCCTGTTTGGGACATTATGCATTTTATGACAAATGTTTTACAATCTCTTCATCAATTGAAACATGACTTCACCCAGCCAATAAACTGCAGGTTTCTAGGAAACCTATTAGTGTCACTGCTTTCAAGACTATGATCTAATGTTAATCTGACTTTAAGTTGTGCTTCCTTATTCTAAGATATGTGGTGGTTTACGAGATTTTAGACTTTATGAAGATTGACAATCGCATAGAGAAATCGCGAACGACGTTGTTAAATGTTAACGGGTTTTCTCAAAGCTGATACTTGATGTAGGTTTCTCTGGAAACTTTATTGTCTTGTATTTGTTGGGACACTGATCCGAGCTTGTCTTAATCATTTTGAGGAGATAGAACATGTTCTTGCAGTATTTTCTATCTTTAATGGTATCTTAGGGTCGCCTACGCAAAACTTTCTCAAACCTTCGACTATCCTGAGTTCCTGACCTAGTTACAGCAAACATTTTGTACGGCTATTACGCCCGATTCATCCCATATTGGATGATCAAACTCCTGGTACTTGTTGCATTGTGTCACAAGCTGCTGCATTCATTGCCCGATCATGTCAATTGGGGGCGACACCGACAATTGGCCAATTTGTACCGGCCTCGGTGATCGGGCCATGGACCTACAATAGGCTGGAGAATCATAAATGCATACGGTTTTGTACCGTTTGTTGGTATTGAGAAGATTGTTGAAGAAGCGCATTGCGGGGTCTCGTAGTGCCACTCACATGATTTCACTTTGCGTTCATTATTCTGCAATCTAGCTTGAGATTGGATCTGACTCGAATCGGCATTGTTGATACCTCCTTTGATAACAGGATATATTTTGCAACTATTCCTGATGTTTATATAATAATACATCTTAGCTACAATAGCTACTACATGGTAATTTCTAGACCGGTTTACATATTAGTAACTGTAAGTTGATTTGGGTTTTGTATTTGTGTATTTTTGAGTACATTCACTTTTGCTATGTGAAAACTTTCAGAATATTATTGTTCTGAACTTGTAACATGGTTATTAGTGTGAACTAATTATCATGTTCATTATATTTCTGAAAATAATGAGGTAAGAATGAATTACAGTAATCTCTATTGATAAGTGGAGTATGAAATTTTAATTTATTTTGAAAAGTGGTAATTTCGCTTTAAAATAAAGCTAGTTCTATGTTAATTTTATTCCATAGCCGAATGAAATTTGATAAAAATAGTTATTTACCTCCATAGTTAATGAATATGAATAAAAAACTAGATGGACCTTCCTTAGCTCCTTTTAAAACTTCTCATTTCCTCTGATATTGACACCCTGTTTTGATGATAGCAATATCTATGGTCACCATTGTATTGTATATCGAACTGGTGATGGTGTTCGCAACTCCTCGTTCAGGTACATATTTAGAGTATGGCAAATTGGAACTTTGTACGTGGTGTGGTATGACTAGTAATACTGGTATCGATACCACCAGGGCCACAATTGGCAGTTGAACCTTGCCCTCGGTAATACCCGTGAATTTAATCACAATCACGACTGCAACTGCTCTGATTAATGCTATTACAATTTCATTGTTTAGGTATAGCAATTTCTTTTTTACTTTCATTAGTGTTTGCCACTTCTACACGATTTAGTTTTTTACTATAACAACAACTTCAGTGGGTAGTATTAAGTTGCTTATAGGCGCGTTTTCATCTATAAATGTATAAGTTTGGATGGACGTAAGTTTGTTACTCAATCACGTTAGAACGGATCTACGGATCTGGATGAAATTTGGCACAGAGACAGATTATAGTCAGGATTAGCACATAGGCATATACCGAAAAAAATTACAGTTCCCGCGGGTCAACTTCCCTTCACGCGGGCGAAGCCGCTAGTAGAAATTATTTTACAGTTAGAACAATTTGCGCTACGCGTTGTCGCATTGTCGCTTCGCGCCTGCCTGATGCCTTTACCAAGGGCTCTAGACAAGTGACATTCCCAACAACGAAAGCGTCGCGAGCGATTAGTAAAATGTGTTAATAATTAATAAGTGAAAAATAAAAAAGCTTTTTTGCAAAAAAATACTTAAAAGTTTTTTTATTTTTCTCGTTTTGCATGTTCACATATGCGAACCCCTATAGACCGTACTGGCGTGATGTTATATTATGAAATGGTATAACCAATAAAACGACATGCGATTGCAGCAATCTCGAGAGATTTACAGTCATTTATTGATGTGTCCTATTGTATATCTCCGAAGGTCTTAATCAGATTTCCACCAAATTAAAATGGGACCAATCTGGAAATCTTTCAAACAAAACAAGAATTTCAAAATTGGTCCATAATTGACTGAGAGATCGGTGAAAATACAAAAAAAAAAAACAAACGAAGTCGAACATAGAACCTCCTCCTTTTTGGAAAGTCGATTAAAAATTATAAATATGTATAAAGCGCTATTGAAATTTCAAGTGATTAATCAAACATTACATTTTTGCATTTCGACAAACGCAATCACTGACGGCATGACACTTTGCTAGACCCTCTGGTAGCGCTCAAATTCGATAAAAAAAAAACGCTGTTGTAGTTCTCGCCAAACGTCTTGGCCGCCCTGAAGTTGGCTACAATGTCTGCGCAGTAGTAAATCTCATACAAAACCAGCACGGTTTCGTGCCTTGGGCATCTGAAAGCCAACTTCAGGACGGCCCAGAAGTTTGGCGTTGTTTTAATTACAAAATCTTCTACGAAGAAAGGGTTCAAGTGGTAGGGAAAACCTGCTGTTCTGTTACGTACATTGACGATATATAGAATTGTTCATTACTAACCCAAATAACCTAAATTAAAATAAATCATAGACGGGAATCCTAACCTCACAGCAGGACCACAATAACACCTTATCGTTCACCACAAAGTGCAGAGGACCAATTTCTTCTAGGTACCTAAATATTTATTTTTAATACATATTTACCTTACTACATATTTTCCTTAAATCAGTATGTACCG
Organism: Orthosia gothica; assembly: GCA_949775005.1. Classification (NCBI taxonomy): domain Eukaryota; kingdom Metazoa; phylum Arthropoda; class Insecta; order Lepidoptera; family Noctuidae; genus Orthosia; species Orthosia gothica. The sequence goes on along the minus strand of OX459048.1, from coordinate 1,919,977 downwards.
TTTTGTGCGTGACTAATTCAGCACAGGAGACCTTTGTTACTGAATTTAGTAACATCAATGAATTATTGAGGGTTTCTTAGGTCTTTTTGCGGATGATTGGGCATGGGTTTTCAGATGATGACGAAAGTTTTGGACAGTTTAGTTTGCATAAATCTACAAGTAAATTTCAAAATTTAAAAAACCCCCGACGCATTTATCTTGAGAAAACACCCCGATTCAAACAGTAAAACGCCCATAACTTTTGAACGGCTGAACCGATTTTATTCAAACATAGCTAAGAACACTCTCGACAAAATCACCTTTCAAACAAAAAAAAAACTAAATTATAATCGGTTCATCCGTTTAGGCGCTATGATGCCACAGACAGATACACAGATACACAGCAACACACGTGAAACTTATAACACCCCTCTTTTTCCGGCGGGGTTAAAAATATGTTTTCATGTATATACAAGGTACCGTCATGATGTTGTCAATTCCCTTAGAGAATCGCGCCGGAGAAGATTGTATATCGCTTTGATGGCTCGTTTTTGCAGAATAAAATGTGCTTTAATGCCATGTTACTAACAATAACCTACCATATTTGGGTTATATGTCACTAGCTTATCCTGCGGCTTGGTTCCTATGCTCGAATCCCACAGAACCTGTTACGTCACAGGACAATCAGCACATAGAAAACACTACACTACTGCTTTCTAAAAATTAAAGAATTTATTGATAGCAGATGACAACTTTTAGAGATTTACCTATTACAAATAAATTTGCAATTTTGCTTCTTTTTAGATATTGTTAGTTAAGATGATTTAGTCATTATCTCCATCATCTGCCTTTTTACGTCCATTGTAGGTATGTTAGAGGATGCCCCTATAGATTTTTTCAAAATCATAATCATTATTTACCCGAATTTTCCCCAGATCTTTTCATACGGGATTTTTATCAGCTTCCGATGTTTCACCGGTCAAACCGTTTTCTTTATTATACACATCCTTATTACGTAATGTTACTATAAAAATGTTACAGTTATAAAACCTAAAATAGATGTAAAGGAAATCCGCTGCTTCACTGAGAAAGTACTTACCTTGCATACGATACGACTCTATTTTATTGGCCAAGGAAAACCTCTTTCTCTCTCAAAAATTACTTACCTCTTGAGACTAATATAGGCCCCTTACAGACATGTGCGACTATGGTGCAAAGATTCTTTTTAATAAAAATTGTTCTAACTGTGCAGAAAGAAAAATATACCGTCAGAAAAGACGAAATGTTTTTTGGCAGTTGCAAGTTAGACTTGAAGCCAATCACTTATAATTGGGCTTGGCAGATTGATCTCTTGTGCTGCAATTTTTTTAACAACTTCGTATGTAAATTTGTTTTTGCATCGTTGTCACATCGCTCCTGTCTGTTGGAGCCTTAAACCAGAGTTTACCAGTAACTTAACAATATTAAATTCCTCAAACTTGTTATTAAATACGCCGCTAAGGAAATTATATTTCGTATAATATTATTTGCCGAAGATAATTATTTCCTGCTACCTTTGAATTGAATTTACATTCTATTAAAGTCGCATTATGATCGAGTCTATTGTATTAAATTTGGGTGAAGCAATCAGAACAGATAAGAGAATGTATTTAATATGGTTCTATTTATTTGTTATGTAAGTGATCAATAAAAGAGCTGCCATTTAATTAGGAAAGTAGACCACTTGCATACGTCTAATAAAAGTTAAAAACTAATGGAGTGAATGTAATTTGGTTACCAGTTAACAATTCCAATTTATTTGTTATTTTCTATTGACTTCATAGCAGCATTGTCCGTACAGCCAGTCAATATAATTAGGCTACGGTGGCAGATTTTTTATATAGTCAGCATTTGTGTGTCTACTAAATATGAACTTTCTTTTAATCTACCTTCAAAGCAAGCGTGTGTTCGTTCCATTTTAAACCTTTTCCATAGCTCGCCATCAGGTGAGATCGAGTTCAAGAATCTGCTTAGCAAAAAATTACAACTTAGTGTAAAGACCATCAACTACCTCATCATCAATAATATTAGCATCCTTGTACCGAAATACTAATCATCATCTGCCTGCCTTTGTGGCCATGTTATTTGAGGTCAGCGCAAAACGTTTTCTTTCTCCATTTCGTACTGTGAACTGACCACTCTATGACTGACTCCTTTTTAATTTCGTATCATTCTATACAACTTTTATTATATCTTCCTCTCCAACCACATGTATATTCAGAAAATATTGCTTATAATGAAAGTTTTTATTTAAAAAAAATATGTCCGTCCTAACATGAACACAAATTTACGATAGCATGCACGAAGTATGAAACCCAGCCGGTCGATTCTGTAAAAAGTCACCGTGTAATTGTAGGTGTTTTGGGCTTGAAGTAAAGTGTCTTCCACATTTTGTTGTCACTTCACCAAAGTCTTCACGGTGAGATGTTTACAGAATAGCATTGCAGAATATCGTTCATTCTTTTATTATTTCTCGTTCTTTTAATACTTCTAAAAGCGGATGTTTGCCCATTTGTAGTATTGTTCCATAACTAAAGTTCAATCTAAATACCCAATATTCTAAGAAGTACAACCAGTACTATATCCCCTTTATTAGCCGGTACCAAAATAGCTCCCTCCGTGCATGGGCATGACTTTACAGCGCTCGTAAAGCCACCAGCTCGCTTGGCCATTATCCTAACCGAACCCATGCATTACCCCGTAATAACGCTTAAAATCTATTATTCATAGCGTTGCATTTGTTTCCGTAATCCGTATTAAGAACTTTGTTTTCTGGAGATGAGTTCCTTGGATGATGTCCAAGAAGTTTATCAAAAGTTGGTTTTCTTCTATATTCAAGTGTTATGGTATCCAGGGCTACACTTGGTTAGATAACATCAAAGGTATGTTCATTATTCGTTTGTTTATATTCGCCATTACTTTGCTGTTTTGATGAGATTTCTCGAGGTTTTTCGGGAAATGCCTTGCTTTCGTTATGGGGTTCTAAAAATTCTAACTAAAAATGTATGGTTTGAATAGGGTTTGAAATTAATAAATATTACAGAAATCCCGACCACTAATTATTCCTTTTGCAACCAATTCACTCCGTGAATTCTCTTAGAATATCGTGTGATTTTTATCCTGCTAATCCCACAGTGGGTTCCGGCATCACGTTTCGTGCTGGGGTGAATGTTTTAATTGAAATCTGATTCCTTTTCGTTCACATAAATCTGGTATTTGGACTTTGGACAATCTCAGTAATTTAAAATATTCCCATTGGAAGAAAAATACTAGCCTCGTTTCGTTATCGTGGCCCATCTCACCACACAGGAACTTGTCGGGCAAAAAATTAGCCAACCTATGACATTGTATCTTTCTATCAGTGAATGAATTTTCGAAATCGGATCTGTACCTCATTTTTATATAAAATTTAAAAAGTGTACTATCTAAGCTTAACAAGAATTAAAGAATTCCTAGTGTTTATTTACTGTTTCAACAATTTTCATGGCATTCAAGCGTTAATTTTCTCAACGGTTGTGCGGTCGTCGACGCCATTTTCAGATATTTAGGTGCAATTGTGCGGTGGTTTAGCGCCATTGCTGTTAATTGGCCTAATGGCTTTATTTAATCCTTTTGGTACGTTTCAAATGTAATGGTATCATTATGGTCACTATTCGCGGCAACTCATGAATTCATGACACAGTTTATTTTATTACCTACATAAATATGTATTGTTTTGTTTATTTATAATCCTTTGTTGTATACCATCGCTTTTTGATTTGACGAAGGCCTTTGATTTGTTGAATCACAGTTGGCATTGTTCGAAATTGTGTTCAGTTCATAATATAATTGAAAAATTAACGATTACTAATATTGTCATCATCCGCTGTAACATATTTAAAATAAGGCTACAAGGCTTGTGTGTTCTGCTATGAATATTAGTGAAATCACCATCGCTTAGGTAAGTCATCACAGGTTTATAAACAGTAACGGCCGTGGACAGTTCAAAACTCTAGAACATTTCAATATGTGTCACAGCTAGAACAAATTAATTCAGAATCATTTGTGTGTTAACTCCAATTTAAACATCTGTTACGATAACGGTATCCTAATAACGTGTAATTTAAAAAATATTTAATTAATTTTACTTGACAATCATGTAAATCTATCTGTCAATTTAAATATTATGTTAATTTGCTTCAAGTGTAGGTCACTAGTATTAATTCAGGTTGTGTTATTTTATGGACATTATTAATTTCAATTACAAAAAGTATTTCCAAATTTAAACTTCTTATTTAAAACATTGTCTTCTAGAAACGTTTGTTCTGTTCTTCTGGCTTTACTTTAAAGCATTCATTTGCAACTTTTGATTTCTCTTATTGTCTAGGTTTTCATATTTCAAATTTTATGTATTTCACTAACATTTTCCTTGTCATGTTTATTTATTTTTCTTGTATCTATAGAAAGTATTGCTAAATATTCTCTCACGACGCCATTTGGCGACATATTAACATCTGCGACAGATTTTCGTCGCTAAACAGCACTAAACGAAATTATTTGGTCTAGGTTGACATTTTCAACGCCTTTATGGTCTTGCTAATTGTAAAAGTAGTGTGGTCTTCTTATTATCATGACCATTTTTAACACTGCATTTCTATATTTGGTATAAAAGTGACAGATAAGTGCTGTAATTTACGTTTTTGACTTTCTCTGCTCTGTTAACTAGCTTGACATTTCGGTATGAGTAACAGTATATGGCTCATCTAACTGGACTTTGTGTGACAAGTTGTGGATTATTACTGTAAATTATTAATGGATTTAACTGTAGGTAAGTACTCATGTTTGTTCGGTAATTATAAACCCAGTAATATTTTTATCATCGATGATTTTCTCTCGATTGACGACTATCTCACATGATGGAGAGCGATGATGCAGTGAAGCATGCTTGCCGAGATATTACTTAATCACTCTTGACTTAAGGCCCTCTAGGTCATATGGCAAAAAGCAGCTAGCTGGTCTAGGTTTCCAAGTTTAGTCATACGGACATATATCGGTTATTGCTCACAAACTTAACTAAAGAAGCACGTTCCAAATGCATCAAATTCCAAGCTGTCAATAGCAGTGCTGCGTTCACACGTATTACAAAGAGGTTACAACCAAAACAAGGTGGGTACCACGCTAAACAATCGCCAGTTGAGCAATACTTGTTATTTGCACAGCTGTGACCTGCGTGTCTGCGCGTTACCCGTGTAACGTCAGTATAACCCAGAGTTACCTCATAATCATTGGAAAAATTAAAGACTATGTTTTACCAGAAACAACAGAAAATAAATCCAATAATCAAAAGCCGGTACAAACGGTGCATACGGGGGGTTGAAGATAAAACCAAAAACAAATTGTTCTAATAAGTGAGAAGCTTGTGGCTACATAATACCAGCCACATGAGTCAATCTTCAAAGATAAGCACAGCCGAGTAGGATCTTTTTTACCTAACGAAATTATTCCGTGTCTCGGCAAGCACATTCAACTACTGGTCCTGACTGTTATTTGACTGTCGTCACGGATAGTCAGAAGCTAGGCTGCCAAGAAGCCAATCTGTCACCTGTTTTGCCACGAGGTATTGTGTTACCCAGTTACTGGGTCGTGGAGGTCAGATAGGCAGTAGCTCCATGTTACTGGTACTCAGCAACCGGTTAGACAGGCAACCGATTCAAATATAGTAGTAGGCTAGGGAGATTGGTTTAGTGTTGGAAAAATGAAAGACGGTGCTTTACCAGAAACAACAGAACCACAACCTACCAGACCGGGTGAAGCTGGTAAATAGTGCATGTTGGCTCTTTGATAAATCAAATCCAATACATACATATAATAAAACTGTAGAAAAATCGTTTTTGTACATCGAAAATATTCCCAAAAAGTATATAGCCAGGGTGTTATAGGATAACTAACAGAACCCATTTCCAGTACTTTTGGAATTTTTGTCGGTTTGTCTGTTTATTTGTGCACGCTTCACGTAAAATGTACGAAACCAATGTAGATAACTTCTAAACATAAAAATTGTGCGTAACCTGAAGTATTACTTAGTTTTTGTTTCATCGCAATCGGTTCTGATTCAGATTTTGGACGAACAAAGAATTATCTTGACATAACTATTTACATAAGAGAGACGTTACTGAATGTTCAACATACTAATGTTATAATTTGCCTACCAACTTACAAAAATGACCCTTCGACTATAATGTATAACACACGAATTGAAACTTTTAATAACTTGTTATATCTTGATATTTATACTCATAAATATGCTACACTGTTTGATACTAACCTAGATTTGACATTTGATCGCACTATGTTTAAGAATAATGGAACAATTAATTATTATGGCATGATGAACATATTTGACAATCTAAAATATTATGTTATAAATGCCGTCAATCAGGAACATAATGACAATTTTTCCCCAAATTTTTTTCGTGGATGAACAACCCACACTGTATACAGACATCAACATTTTCCATCAGAATCTCTGTGGGATTAATAATAAAAAAGATGACCTTGAAATTTATGTAGCAGATTCACCAAAAAATCTCGACTTCCTTTGCATATCCGAACATTTTCTAAATGATACTGTAGCAAAACAATTCAATTTTATGCATTACAAGATGGGGTCTTACAACACTAGATTAAAAAAAATTAGGGGAGGTTCGATGATCTTAACACTTGACAATAGAAACGTGGATGAACTTCAAGTGTGTAAGCAATTATATAAAACCGATTGTTTCGAAGTATGTGGCGTCAAAGATATTGAGACTAATTTGTGTGTTGTTTGTTGCTATAGGACTCCTACAAACGGTAATTTTGGTAACTTTATGGATAGGCTTGAAAGCCTGTTACAGCACTTTCTCAATAAAATGTGTATAATTTGTGGTGACTTCAATATTAATGTGTTAAAAAATGACTTAAGGCATAATTCTTTTTTATCGTTATTAACTTGCTACAACTTCAGATATCTAATTAAATCGCCGACCTTCAAAAGAAACAAATCAGAATCTTGTATAGATAATATTTTAACTAACCTTCCTGAAAGTCTCATAGACAGCACAAATGTTGATCACAATGGGCTATCAGACGGACACGCGGGTCTATTATGTACACTACGGCTAGAAAAAGTTGAATATAAGAAGCAGGCAAACTATGTTAGTCTTTATAGAAGGAAATATAATGACGAGAACAAACGTAATTTTAGGAAAAAGATATTAGAAACTAGCTGGAGCACAGGTATCAACACATTTATTAGTAAATTTAAAGAAATTCACTCTTCTAGCTTTAAAAAGAAAAAAGTGAGGGTTAAAGTTAAAAGAACTATAGGTTCCAAATGGATTACAAAAGGAATAAGGATAGCTAGCAAAGTTAAACGGTTCCTTAACACAGTTGATAAGACAAAATGCGACAATTCGGTTATTGAATATCGAAATAGGTACCTTAGAACGTATAGAAAAGTGCTAAGTTGTGCAAAAAGGAATTGTGTAAGAAAGCAAATAGAGATGGCATCAGATTCTAGTAGGATGATCTGGAAAATAGTCAATCGGCGGCGCAATACTTCCAAAAACATTGAAAATAATCAAATTATACTTAAAATTGAAAATACAATTATTAATAATACTTTGGATGTTGCTAACATTTTTTCAAAACGGTTCGATAATAATGTCCGTCTAAAAGCGTGTGACCATAAACTGGCAATAAAATATCAAACAGAAAGTGTCAGTAGAGTAGACTCTAATATGAGGTTTGATGCAGTCACACCCTTGGAAATTTACAACATGGTCAATAAAATGGTCAATAAATCGTCTACTGGCTTTGACGATATTCCTCTGACTAATATTAAAGATAACATTGACTTACTAGCGACTCCACTAGCATCGTTTTATAATGAGTGTATTGAGGAAGGCCTGTTTCCTGATCAGCTTAAGATAGCTCGAGTACTTCCAATTTTTAAGAAGGGTTCAAAAACGGATCCTGGCAACTACAGGCCGATTTCTCTATTGCCTATATTGTCAAAGATCTTTGAAAAAATAATGAAGGATAGGCTCATGAAACACGTTAATATGCACAAAATTTTAAACACTTGCCAATTTGGGTACCAAAAATCTTTGAGTACCAGCGACGCTATTGAAGCGTTAATTGATAAGGTTGTCTCCAACTTGAATGACAAGCGTAAGGTGGCAGGTGTTTTTCTTGATCTTAGCTCTGCCTTCGATACAGTAGATCATAACATTTTGCTGGCCAAGCTAGAACACTATGGCATACGGGACAACATATTAAAGCTCTTCACATCTTACTTGCATAATAGGCGACAGTATGTAGAGATTAAATCGGTAGTGGATGGAGAGGAAAATGTATTCAACTCTAATCTAATGTCTGTTTCTCGTGGTGTCCCTCAGGGATCGGTTCTGGGCCCAGTTTTCTTCATCTTATTCTTGAATGACTTAATTGAGTACATGAAAAAACGTATTTCTGATACAACTCTAATTATCTTTGCAGACGACACCAATGCAATAGTGTCTGCAGATAATCTAAAAGATCTAGAAGCTAAACTTAATACTATGTTAAAAGTTTTTGAACACTGGTTTGGCACAAATAATTTAAAACTTAATGTAAATAAAACAAAATGTGTATTATTCAAATCGAACGTCCGAAAGAATGCTAGTGTTGAGGTTGTATCTTGTGGTAACAAAGTCGAAGTGGTTGACCATGTTAAATTCTTAGGTGTTCACATTGACGCATTGTTGAACTGGAAGGTTGAAACATCGTCTGTTGCAAAGTCTGTTAGCTCGGCATGCTATGCAATTAGAAGCCTGAGGGAAGAACTAACTTTGGCCCAACTTAGGATGGTGTACTTTGCTTTGGTTGAATCTAGGCTCAGATATAGCATTCAGTTTTGGGGCAACAGTTACAGATACAACGTCCGCTCGGCATTTGTCATTCAAAAGAGAGCCATAAGGACAATGCTCCGCTTAAAACAGACGGAATCGTGCAGGGACCACTTTACTAGACTTCAAATTTTGACAGTGCCATGCCTCTATATCCTGGTGTTGCTATCCAATTTTGTCAAGAATCTGCACAAATTTGAAACCAATGAGCAAAGATTAGCTAGAGACAACACCCGACGTAAAGAGTTACCTACCATGATCCAACCGAAATTAAACGTGGTTCATCACAGTCCCAGATACCAATCAGTCTTCCTATATAATAAGTTACCCTTAGAATTTAAAAGTATACATAGCACTAACTTGTTTAAAAACAAGCTCAAAACATATTTATTGAGAAAGGGTTATTACAGTGTCGATGAGTTCCTGGATGACAAATGACAACTATAGTGACAATCAATTGAATATGGATTATTATTATTGTCTTAATTAAATTTTAATTTGCTATTGTGTGACATAAATATACTTTTTATAATATTACATTTGACATTGTAATTTTTCTTTTTTTGATTGACTGAATTGATTTAGCATGGATTATTATTTCGTATTTGTTACACAAACATTGATTTTATTATTTTTATTGTTTTATTATTCTTTTTGATTTTATTATTTTTACAGTTTCTTTATCCCTGACATTAAATTATTTTTTATTCTTTCGTTGACTGAATTGTAAACGTAATTTGGAGTATTATTGGTTTTTGTATATGTGACCTATTTATTGATATTTTATAATTAGCAATGTTATTTTTTTATTTTTTGTTGACTGTATTTGACATTTTATTTTTAATTAACTATATTTAATTTAATATGAAATGTGGATAATCATTATTTTCAAATTTGTTTTTGTATGTGTGAAATATTATTGGTCTATTTATAATTATTATTGAATTACTATCCTTGAAATTCTATTAAATTATTCATAAATTATATAAATTCTTATTTTTATTGAAAATTATTGTTATTTAAAGTTTTTTTTTTTTTTAATTTAATTGTAATAAACTGTAATGTGTTAGTGGTCTTTACTTACCACTAATTTCGACACAATGTATTTTGTTACGAAATAAATGACTTATGACTTATGACTTATGTTCACTCTATCAAAAGTAAGATGAATTTAAAGTGTTCAAGAAGTAAAATTATCACACAACACGCACCTCAGATACTCGGACAGTTGACCTCCATATTTGATAGATGGCGTTGAAGTCATTTTCTGAGTGACGGTGTTAAGATTCTCCGCGGAAGAATGACCCTAGCAAATATTGGTTGGTAGGGGTAGCATAGGCAGGAAGATAAGTAGGGTAGGTAGTAAGTCAGTCAGTTCAGACGGGAGCGAAGCCATAAAGCACAGCTTGTGAATAATAATTTGTTCTAACAAGTGAGTAATCTAAACCAGGAAATGTAAGTCATGTTGATTTATGCATTGCTCATGCACTTATCTTAGGTAAGCAGATTTTCCTACGACACATTGTGATAGATTTATTGTTATAATATGTGCAGAATATAGATGTGGAGAATCTACATAGCAAGTAGACACGTAGAGAAATGTACATTGTATTCTGAGCGGTAGTCAGCAATTTCAAGATAACACTGTAATGATTTGTGTAACAAAGCTAGCTGAGCTGTTGCTGATTGTAAACGACAACGGCTTTCACGTGGTGATTTTAGAAATGGACACTTCCCACGCTAAATTCCTTAATAGCCGTTTTTATAACTACACATTTTTGGGTTCTATGAATAGCGGCAATATAGATATTCTGTCGGCCTTTTTCAATGTTATAAAATGTTATTTAAAATCAATGCTTAATGTTCCGGGCCCGACTAATATTCCTCGACCGTAATTAAAATTTGTATGAAAGTATGGCCATATGCCGCGAAGCGGCGTGAGAAAATAAGACGAACTCCGTCCCTTGTAATGTCCCATTGTGTGGCCTGGTTGGGCCGGACACAATGTACCGTAAGCATTGTCTCTTAGCTTTCTTGTAACTTAGAAATTAACATGTGAATATTTAAAGTAGGATTGACGTAGGTGCCATGTGAGTAAAGCTATCTACACTTGTAATGTGTATAAGAACTAGAGAAAAGGTAGATAGTTAGTTGGGATTGTCTCGCAGTTTTCTTCTTTGTTACAAAAATAAATGAACACGTCCACGTGTTTGACCACGTGTGTAAAATGACACATGTATGGGCCATGTGAATTTTAGAGTAGTAGTAGTAGTATAATAAAACTTGAAATATACATAAGATTTAGAGAAAAGGTAGCTAATTAGATAAGATTATGTATATTGTCATAGTTTAATACTTGGAGTAAGGAGGAATCTAGATTAAGATTTTTGTGTTGACCTTTGTACACCTTTTATATTTTTCCTATGTAGAATTAAGTATGTAGATTAAGGAAATGTATAACTTGTGTATATTTAAGTAAGATAAGTTTTATAAAATCGGCATTTCTGTGGTGCCATGCTTGAATACAGTTGCAAAGTAGGGGCGCCATTGTTCTCGCCGAGCGGTTTTTGTATAAAAGCCGGCCCGCTTGTAGGCAGAGACACAGTCGGTCTTCCACTCTACAAGGAGTAACAAGTAAGGAATAAATTGAAGATACGAATCACGATAGTATTTTCATTTCCTCAACGAGTCTCCAACCGAACCAACAATACAGTCCACTTCAGTCTGGTCCTTCGATAGCCGGATACAAGATCGAAGAATCCGCGGCAACCAGTCCACTTCAGTCTGGTTCTACGAGCAACGGATACAAGAAGAATCCGCGGCAACCAATCCACTTCAGCCTGGTCCAGCGAGCTACGGTTTCAAGAACGAAGAACCCGTGGCAACCAGGCCCAATACAGTCTGGTCCATCAAGCAGCGGATACAAGAACGAAGAACCCGCTGCAACCAGAACCACCGAGCTGCAGACCAAGTACGAAGATCTGCGGCAAGAGCGGAGAAAGGAACCCGGCTGTCACCGAGCTGCAGACAAAGTAAGAAGATCTGCGGTAAGAACAAAGCTGTACGGAACAGGACCGGTTTCGAACCTAACCGGTCTTGAACCTGACCAGCTTAATCCCAACCGAACCCGACCGGCTCACCGAACCGAGCCGACCGGTTTCACCCATAGTACCTACCGACCCGAAGAGGTACCAACCCGTCGTGCTAAACCGAACGTGCTGAACGACTCAAGATGGTGTTCACAAGGAGCCAGGGAGACGCAACCGAGATGGAAGAACAGCTACGCATCCAAGAACAGGAAGCGCGACGCGTCCAAGAACAGGAGGCGCGCCGCCAGGAAGCGGAGCTGATCGAACGGGAGCGAAGAAGAAGACTCTCACCGGACCCACCAGCATCACCAGTCTCGAGAACAGCACACAACAGCGCAGCGGGGCCTTCCAGTGCACAGACGAGAAACACTGCGATCCGACAGCGAATGACGTCACCGACCAGGACAATGAGGTCACAACGGTCAACGACAAGCGTCACAACAAGGCTACGGATGGCGGAGCTGGAGGCTGCAGAGAAGCTAGCAGCCATCCGGACCCAGCAACTGGCACTGGAAGAAGAGCTAGTCAAGAAGAGACTAGCAGTGGAGGTGTCAGCGATCAACGATGAGGAAAGCGTACAAGAAGAACAAGAGCCCTCTCGTCCACGCGAAGAGCCTCATCGAATGGTGGATGAATGGCTAAGGATGAATCCCCTCAACTCACGGGGGGAGGAGGGACCAAGAGAATCCAAACGGCTACGCTTCGCATCTAGAACGAGATCGCCGACCCCCACAAGAGCGAAGGACAGCATCGAGCACTTGGCAGCAACGCTAGAAAAGATGGCCCGACCTAGGCCTAGGCACACGGAGCTACCTACATTCTCCGGAGCGGCCAACGAGTGGCTGCCATTCAAGGCGGCTGTACGAGATTCGACAGACATGTACCAGGTTACAGCAGCTGAGAACGTACAAAGGCTAAGAAGCTGCCTCAAAGGAGAAGCAAGAGACGCCGTGGCCGCCCTTCTACATACGGCCACTGATCCAGGCGTCATTATGAAGACCCTTGAGCAGTGCTTCGGACGACCGGAAGTCATCATCGACCGGGCACTGGATGACCTGAAGAAGCTTCCGAAACCTGGTACATCGGCCACAGAACTCAACAGTTTCGCTGTCAAGCTACAGAACATCATTTGCGTGCTGCAAACAATCGATCGAAGAGGTTACTTGTTCAACCCTTTTATGACCCGGGAAGTACTGGACAAGCTCAGCCCGCATCTCCGATCCCGCTGGTGTGACTACGCCTACGATCAAGAAGGGACAGCGGATCCGGAAATCGTCGTGATGTCACGGTTTCTGATGCGAGAGGCGGACCGAGCGTTACGATATACGTACGCTCCGTCTACAAGCGCCGCCGCACCGAGAAAGGAAACTCGACCCATCGTGACACTCAAGAAGAAGGCGAGCGTGTTCACTACAACCCAGGAAAGGAAAGAAGAAGAAAAGGACAAGTGCCCCAAGTGCGAGCAAGCCCACGTGTTGACGCGGTGTCCGCGGTACAAGGCGCTTACGGTAGAGCAGCGATGGAGCTTCCTGAAATCCAATAGGATTTGCTTCAAATGCGCCCAGAAGCAACACAGGCGCATAAGCTGCAAGGCGCAGCTGTGCGGCGTGGATCAATGTCGCCGCCCGCATCATGCGACACTCCATCAAGCGGTACGCGAAGCGCACACCGAAGACACGGGGAAGGCTGAACCACCGAAGGAGGAAGCGGTCCTGTCCGTAGCTACCCGACCTGCTACTGGGCCACGGGCAGTCTTGCTCAAGATGTGCCCTGTCATCGTGTCCGGACCACGGGGGGAGATCAAGACCTACGCGCTCCTAGACGAAGGGGCCACGATCACGCTAGTGGACGAAGAACTGGCGGCGAGCGTCGGGGCAGAAGGGCCATCACGGCCGCTCCACCTGAGCGGGGTCAACATGTCGCTGCGAGATATGGGCAGCCAAACCGTAAACATCAACGTGAAGGGACTGAAGAGTGACGAGAGCTACAAGGTCAGAGCGAGGACCATGAAGGATCTCCGGCTGCACCAGCAGTCTATTCCCGACACGCTGCTGGACTACGAGCACCTAAGGGACCTGACACCAGAAGAGGTGTGCTACGAACTGGCGCGCCCCGGGCTTCTAGTGGGTACAGACCACTGGGAGTGCATAGTGTCCCGCGAGCTCCGAATCGGCGGCCCTAACCAACCGGCAGCATCAAGAACGCAACTAGGATCGGTGGTGCACGGAACCGCACCACGCAAGACCATCGTTAAAGAAGGGAACGTGCTGCATGTGTACGAGCCCGACCGAACAAAGGGTACATGCAGCCAGGAACTCCACGACCTAGTCGAAGGCCACTTCAGGATCGACGCGCTCGGCATACAAGGCAAGCCGAGAGTCAAGGCGAGCGATCAACGGGCTGTCGACATAGTCGGGAGGACAATCAGGAAGATTGGCACGGGGTACGAGGTTGGGCTGCCATGGCGACGAGACGAGGTCACTATGCCGCCTAGCTACAATCAAGCGTTCCGCCGGCTGAAGAAAATCGAGCAGAAGATGGACGCCGACCCACAGTTCGCGGCCGAGTACTCCAAGCAGGTTAACAACCTATTGGACAAGGGGTACGCGACGCCATGCGACGGGTCGGAGCGAGCGAGTGCCATCTGTTGGTATCTGCCACATTTCGCCGTGCAGAATCCGAACAAGCCTGGCAAACATAGGCTAGTGTTCGACGCAGCAGCAAAGAGCAACGGCGTCTGCCTAAACGACGAACTGTTGGAGGGACCCGACCTACTGCTGCCGCTACCAGGAATTCTGTTTAGGTTCCGAGAAAAGGCGGTAGCGATTACAGCAGACGTGCAGGAGATGTTCCTGAGGATCAGGATAAGGCCGGAGGACCAACCAGCGCAACAGTTCCTGTGGAGAGGTGACGACCGACAAGAGCCTCCGAGGAAATACAAGATGACCAGTATGATATTCGGCGCCGCGAGCTCCCCGTACATGGCCCATTACGTACGCAACTACAACGCAGACGTACATGGGCAGAAGTACCCGCGGGCGCTGGAGGCCATCAAAGGAAGTCACTATATGGACGATTTGGTGGCCAGCTATGAAGACGCCGAAGAAGCACGGAGAGCAGTCGAGGAAACGAGGGCAGTGCACGCGCATGCAGGGTTCACGCTGCGAGGTTGGAGCTCCAGCGACGAGACGGTGCTATGCGACGTGCCCACCGAGCTACACGCCACCTCTCCTACACAATTAGGAGGTGAGCAGCCTGAGAGCAAGATCCTGGGGCTGCATTGGGACGCGGAGCGCGATGAGCTGGGGTTCAACACATCCATGAACCGAGTCCCGGCTGAAGTAAGAACGAGAACGCGGGCCCCGACTAAGCGTGAAGCCCTCAGCGCCGTGATGTCCATATACGACCCGCTTGGGTTGCTGAGCCACTACACAATACGATCGAAGATCATACTGCAGAGCTTGTGGCGCCTTCAGACGACGTGGGACGAGCAAATTCCCGAGGAAGAGAACGAGCTCTTCGCCTCCTGGCTCGCTCGCCTGACAGAACTCGCTCAGCTGCGACTACCGCGCTGTTACGTGACGCAAAAGTATGAACGCGTCGACTTACACGTACTTTGCGACGCCAGCGAGCAAGCCTACGCAGCCGTGGCCTATTGGCGAATAAGAAACGTCGATGGGAGCCTGAACGTCGTGTTGGTGGCCGCCAAAGCTAAGGTGGCGCCTCGTCGGGCGCAAACTATACCACGCCTGGAGCTACAAGACGCAGTGATCGGGGCAAGACTCGCCGAGACGATAAGGAGGGAGCACCGCGTCGATATCGGCCAGACGACCTACTGGACCGATTCATCTACCGTGGTGCACTGGATCCATAACGACGTACGACGCTACACGCCATTCGTCGCGCATCGGCTGGGAGAGATCGCAGAGTTGACCCAGAAAGAAGAGTGGCGTTGGCTGCCTACTGCGTGCAACGTAGCGGATGACGCCACTCGACTCGTCGACACGCCCATCCGCGCCTCGGATAGATGGTTTCGGGGGCCGGACTTCTTGCTCCTGCCAGAAGAGCAGTGGCCCACGCCGTCGACGGAGGAACCAGAGAACGAGGAGGTCCTTCACACAAGGAAAGAAACGGAGCGAGACAGCTGGCTACCGAACCCAGCCCGCTTCTCGAAGTATGAGGACGTGCGAGCCATGCAAGCTGGCGACGGTGGCTACGCAATTATCTGCCCACACGGGTACCTTGCGGCGAGCCACGGAACACATGGCCAATGGGAATCGTCGAGCGCACGCATCGTCGACCGGATGGCGGCATCAGAGTCGTCGAGGTGCGCACCAGGACCGGCACCTTTCGACGCCCCGTGAGCAAGCTCGTCGTCGTGTCAACGAAGGAGGCTACGCGAGCTGCGCCGGGGGGAGAACTGTAAACGACAACGGCTTTCACGTGGTGATTTTAGAAATGGACACTTCCCACGCTAAATTCCTTAATAGCCGTTTTTATAACTACACATTTTTGGGTTCTATGAATAGCGGCAATATAGATATTCTGTCGGCCTTTTTCAATGTTATAAAATGTTATTTAAAATCAATGCTTAATGTTCCGGGCCCGACTAATATTCCTCGACCGTAATTAAAATTTGTATGAAAGTATGGCCATATGCCGCGAAGCGGCGTGAGAAAATAAGACGAACTCCGTCCCTTGTAATGTCCCATTGTGTGGCCTGGTTGGGCCGGACACAATGTACCGTAAGCATTGTCTCTTAGCTTTCTTGTAACTTAGAAATTAACATGTGAATATTTAAAGTAGGATTGACGTAGGTGCCATGTGAGTAAAGCTATCTACACTTGTAATGTGTATAAGAACTAGAGAAAAGGTAGATAGTTAGTTGGGATTGTCTCGCAGTTTTCTTCTTTGTTACAAAAATAAATGAACACGTCCACGTGTTTGACCACGTGTGTAAAATGACACATGTATGGGCCATGTGAATTTTAGAGTAGTAGTAGTAGTATAATAAAACTTGAAATATACATAAGATTTAGAGAAAAGGTAGCTAATTAGATAAGATTATGTATATTGTCATAGTTTAATACTTGGAGTAAGGAGGAATCTAGATTAAGATTTTTGTGTTGACCTTTGTACACCTTTTATATTTTTCCTATGTAGAATTAAGTATGTAGATTAAGGAAATGTATAACTTGTGTATATTTAAGTAAGATAAGTTTTATAAAATCGGCATTTCTGTGGTGCCATGCTTGAATACAGTTGCAAAGTAGGGGCGCCATTGTTCTCGCCGAGCGGTTTTTGTATAAAAGCCGGCCCGCTTGTAGGCAGAGACACAGTCGGTCTTCCACTCTACAAGGAGTAACAAGTAAGGAATAAATTGAAGATACGAATCACGATAGTATTTTCATTTCCTCAACGAGTCTCCAACCGAACCAACAATACAGTCCACTTCACTGATGAAGTGGCGACAAATGTAATGAATTTGATACACCTGATGTTAGACGGCGTGTTTAAATGAATTCGACAAGAATACAATTAGACCATAAAAACGAAAAGCGTTCGAAACCTATTATATTGACGAAAACCAAATCAAAACCGTGTATTGATTTTATAACAAGCATTGTAGTTACTAGCTATAATTTGTATTGGTATTGAAACCATTAATTTTGTTTATAAAACAATGTATTGTCCTACTAGTACTAGATTGCTCATGTTTATAATTGTAGCAATCAGTCCCACTATAGAGAATACTCGTCAGGTATTTAGTATTATTTTTGGAATATTAACTGAAGAAAATAATTTCTCGTATTATATCCTTGTATTTTTAGCTGTTTGTTACCACCGCTGGCTCAACGGTTTTGGGTTTAATGTGCCACAAGACCGTGTGACCGACGACGTGGGTAGATTAAGAAATATACTCCTTTTACCCGAATGCCGAAGGAGGATAATGTGTTTATCAGTCTATGTCTATGTATGTATGTATGTCATGTATGTTTGTTTCTATGTGGCGTTCTAGAGAACAAACGCGTTGGCCGATTTTGATGTTTCTTACGTCAATCGATTCGTCTTAACCCTGCGAGTGTCACTGGCTATATTAAAATTAGAAAATTGAAAAATGGCGGATTTTGGGCGCCATATTGTGAGGGCATTGGCTCCCACAATATGGCGCCATATTTTTTTTCTTCCTCACCCGTCGTGTGGGGTATGCAAATTAAGGGGTTTAAGAGGTGATAACAAAAATATATAGCACTAAAATTTTTAGATGTACCTAATTCTAAAAAAATATAAAAAGTTGTAAATGAAAAGAACGTTCCCTTGGGATAATAGCAGACTTTCACACGGGCGAAGCGGCTGGTAAAAGCTAGTCTATTACTACATAATAATACAGTCATGGCATCGTTTATGTGTCTAAATATGAAGTGGTGTTGGAACAAGCAAGGGGACGCGAACTAGGGGTTCCAAATGTCAAGTGAGCCATCTTTCTTTTTGATACAGTATGCCTTTATATCATGTTGTAGGGTGTCTGTGTGTGTTCATGCATTCTGCGACTGACTTGGTTTGGTTGATTGATTGATTTATTGTAAATCAACTCATATTTTCTGTTAGTCGAGAAGGGGAGCTTGGATTCTGCAGGCAAGTTATATATTTGATTAATAAAAACTAATGTTCTTAATAACAAATTACAATCTAGCCTTAATAGACTAATAAGCAATTTAACTCTAACTTATTATTATATTGTAAAATGTTATGACTAAGAATAGTGTCAATTTGCACTTTTATACAGTTCGGTAGCACTTTCTTAGAGTCTGATACGTTAAAAACACTTAGTTCACGTGTTACATGTATAGCACAGTATTCTTTGTTATTATTTTTTCACTTATTATACACTACACTAACTCAAATGGTTTAGTTCTCTTTAGCCTACGCACTATGTCCGTGTTATCGAGCAGCTGGATTGCTTCGACATTCACATGTCGATGAAGTCTGTGTTCGTGGGTTTCAGCAAAGTTTTGAATAACGGTGGTGACGAGTTTCATTTTAAGGTCGCGGTGAAGGTCGTCATTTCTGATGTACCATGGTGCATTAACAGCATCTCTGAGTACTTTATTTTGAAATTGTTGTATATTTTTTACATTACTTTGTTTAGTACAGCCCCATAGTTGGATACCATACGTCCAAATTGGCATAAGAATATGCTTGTATATTATAATTTTATTGTGTATTGATAGACGGATTTCCTTCCGAGTAACCAATACATATTTTTGTACCGTATATCGAGCTCCTGTCTTTTCTTTTTGACGTGAGATTTCCAACGCAACTTTGCGTCAAGAGTTATGCCAAGGTATTTGGCTGTATTCGCATAAGGCACTTGCATGCCATTTATATAGACTGGGTGATAATCGCAGTGTTTATTAGTGAAGTCAATGTGAATCGATTTTGACTCATTCAGTTTGATCTTCCACTTTTGTGTCCAGTCTGCTCGTTGAGAACATTCGCGACTATTGTCAATTATTTCGTTCGGAGTAAATGACTTAACTTCTTCCTTCCCTTGTCCCATTATTTGGGTCAGGTATCCTCACTTTCCTGCGCCAACTTGGCGTTCTGTCTTGAGTTGACTGTTTGGGCAATTGGGCTTGCTTGTGGTCTCTTTCCATAGTGGACTACCAGGTCAATGGCGGCGTCTTCCTCTTTTTTGTTCCGGTAGGCATTTGCACCACATGGTCCAGTGAGGACTTTTCTTGACGTGCCGATATATTCACCCTTATTAATTTTGAGTAGTCATCAGTTTCTAGAAGCCATTCAATTTCGTTTTACATCTTAATTTTGCTTCCATTAACTGCACCTGGTGCATATCAAACTAATTGTAATCTTAACGAGCTGCATATAGTTGTTCTAGAGCGATAACAGAGGTCGTTGAACCTTCTTTCTAGTTAGTGTAAACAGCCTCTGTTGTTACCGGCCAGACCAAATGCTTAGCACGTATGCGCTTACGCTATGGTTGTCAACTTTTTAGAATAAGAGTTAGTAAACAAACATTTCTTAGTTTTAAAATTAATTGTACTAAACTATACTAGATAATTTTAATGAAGGTCTGATTTTCATTGCCCAAACATTTACGATTATAACCGAAAATACAAAACTCCATGGTAAAATGGCAAAATATCATTTAGTTTAATTCAAACTTATACTGTAAAATAAATACAGTACCTATTTTACCTACGTACTCCATTGCTTCTGTAGACTAATCAGTACGGCTAGATAAAATAGAGTACAATACACAGACATAAATCTAAATAGATAACGCAAGTCCTTCCATCTGTATGAAAACCACTTTTTCACAAACAATTTAAAAACAAATTAACTTACCAATGAAAAAAAACATTTCCCATACCTCTGCCAACTTTTTCTTTACGTTCTTCACAGCTCAATATGGCATTAGAAGGCATTTTTCTAGATTTCGGTGGATTTCCGGTGCCGATAGTGTTAAATGAAAAGCTCAGATTACGATCATTGATCGCAACTTTATTCCGTTTTTTGGCACGCAAGGTACATCCAAACGCGTCATCTAGTTAGATTTATGTCTGTGGTACAATACCTATATTTACAGATAATATATACAATTGAATATTTCTAAACTTATGATTAATAACAAAACAAACAAAGGAGAGAGGGAAAAGGGCTCATTGTGCAACAAAAAATTCGTCGACATCGATGTGAATGGGAAAAGTGCCCATAACCCTGGCAGCATTGCCACGTTGAATGGCAATGCTGATTCTCTGGCTGAAGAAAAGGCCAGCCCTCTTCAATACAATACCTTATAACAGAGCACGGTTAGCAACCCTATCTCAAATATGTACTTAGCACAAGCGCATAAGCAGGCACAGTGTACGATTGTCCGACTTTTACGTACAGGTTACAAGTGCATCCTTTGAAGAGATCACCTGTTTGTATATAGAGAACAAGTTAATGATGAAAGATTATTGCCCATTTAAATTGCTATCTGATGAATTACCCCTCGTTTAAGCTGAGCCACGTCCACGCTCGAATGCCGTAGTTGGTGATATAGATAACGTACGATAAAACGTCATGGCAATAAAATTTAATTACTTGTAACTTTAACAAGAAACGGTTCATCTTCTATCGGTAGCTCTGCTTTTAGAATACTAGCAGCGACTCCACCCGCGTGACTCTTGGAAATTATTCCATATATGAACTTTCTACGCGGATCGAAAAGTATCTTAGATTATCTATCCAGGACAAGGTCTACCCGTGAGAAAAATTTCATTCAAATCCATCCAGCGGTTGAGTACTGGTACAGACAGAATTCAATGATAAAGGAACAGATTTATGAAATACTGAGATAGTCAGATTTCTTTATATCGCTACGTAATCCTAAAGAGTTCCTTAAACTTGTTAGTACCAGTTTCAATATTAGCAGAGATATCGCCAAACCTAACCGGCGTGTTTACTTATGTTTGTGCTCTAATCTACAAAACTGCAGTCCCTTCTTTAGTAAAATTCGGAACTCTCCTCCTGTTTTGTTCTTTATAACTCAAATTCGCTAACTAAACTTGGGATCCTCTGCAGCTGAATTCAGTAAAAACTTGTATTTCATCATTAGAATTGTGTTTCTACATAACCATACGTTCTAAAACAATGACCGGGATGCGATTGTGGCCTTTGGCATACGTGAAGACAATTATGTTAATTATGAAGGCTCTATTCGCTAACTCGCTAGTGTATATCCACCTGGGCCTGCAGTCTCGACATAGCTAACGATCGTTACGTTAACTAACATTCGTTAACTCTTACCACAAAATAGTAAGTATACAGAAGGGCCACTCCCGCCGTTTGGAAAATTGACAGCTAAACTTGACAGATTCACTAGGGTTGCTACTATATTGATTCCGAATTAAAAAAAAAGGGTAGGTTGCCCAAGTTACAAACATAAATACATATATTCGTCTAAACATACATCATATCATGCTTACATGCCTTAGAGGGTAGACAGGGCATCAAATATCCATTTAATATCACGAACACTACAACCCTAGTGAATCTGTCAAGTTTAGCTGTCAATTTTCCAAACGGCGGGCGTGGCCCTTCTGTATACTTACTATTTTGTGGTAAGAGTTAACGAATGTTAGTTAACGTAACGATCGTTAGCTATGTCGAGACTGCAGGCCCTGTATCCAATGACAATCGCCATAGCTTCCCGTAGCAAGTTACCAGCATATCATCAGTATATCATGTTTACGTGCATATATCCTGTGTTATTAGTACTAAGCAGTCACGCGATGTCATAGTTAGCGACAAATGTGCATCAGTCGCGTGTTGAGTGCCAGCCACCTCATCGGTGGCCGGTTCTTGTTATAACCTGGCAGGTGTAAGCTATAAGAAGAAGAGAAGAAGCTTGTGGCCAATTGCAATTAAGAATACTGCTACAACAGTTACGCCGACTCTAGTTAAATCCTATTCTTAACTTTTTTTCTTCTACAGTAGGGGCAACTTCAATAAATTATTCGTTCTTCTTGTATCTTTCTTTCTCCTTTGAATCTCATCGATTGCTAAGCCATGAATTGGTTACACACACGAGAGTATTTACGTGAAATTAGTACTCCTATAGTTTTACAAGAGGCTATGACCTGTTAATATACATTAAAGAACATATTTCTACGCTCAGAAAGTTGGCCTTTCGATCGAAAGGTGCCGGCTACTGACAATATCGATGCAATCATTATAATAGGTACTTGCATTTTATTTTGATACCGAACTGTTGGGCTTATTTTCTCAGGTGTACACCTATAAATTATACAGAATTGTAGCTGGAAAATGTTGTGGTTTCAGATGTCATGCATTATGTAAATGGTTATAGAAAACTTAGGTACTTTCTGCACCTCGGTATATATTTGGTGTTTGCCCTCCAGATAGTTAGTTGTGGTTAAGTATTCTTATATTTTAAACGTATTGCGTATTTATAAGTTACATATTATTGCGTACCGTGACATTTAAATTATAAATAATAATAATCTTTATTATTAATTTGAACTACGACGTCAAAAATATTAGCATGGCTTTAAATAATTTGCATTTATACATAAGTGATTATGAGCTATTGCTCTTATAATTTGTTGTATATAAATAGCTGTTTATTCTGATAATGTGGAATGATTTGTTCGTCTAGCCGTATATTGATAGAATCATTAAAACTGTATTAACTATATTTAAAAATCATCGTTCAAAGAAATCTATTTTCCCGACTACGGCGAAGCCAAAAGGGTTATGATTTTAGCAGTCTATGTATGTATGTTTGTATTTACGTAAGTTCCTCTGTAGCGCCTAAACTATTTATCCGATTTTGATGAGGTGTCAATCGATTCGTTATTTTGGCCCGGATAACATCATCATCTGCCTAGCCTTTTCCCAATTGTTGTTGGGGTCGGCTTCCAGTCTTACCGGATTCAGCTGAGTACCAGTGTTTTACATGGAGCGACTGCCCGGATAACATAGACTAAAAAAAATCCGTAGTCGGGTTACAGTTTTTATTAAACTTTTTGCTTTGCCATCTAATCTATTTATCTTTTGTTTCAGATGCCAACGTAACCCCGACAATAATTCACGCGTTCCACTGGCGTCTCAATTACTGCAAGACTGATTTTGAGTAGTACCTCACATTCCTACCCATGTATAGATAACACGACGCCGAAATAAGGCAACATGTTTAAGTTATTAGGAGGCTTAAGTGTTTACTTCAAGTACCAGCCAATAAGAACAGACAATGCGGTGTTTCGGCTGCACAATGTGTTCACGACCGTGTTGCTGCTGACCTGTTCCATGATCATCACGGCGACACAATATGTGGGGCAGCCGATACAGTGCATCGTGAGCGGGTTGCCCGTCAATGTGGTGAACACGTTCTGTTGGATCACGTCGACGTTTACCATGCCTGATGCTTTCGCTAGAGAGGTGAGTTCTTATTATTTATCTTTTGCTAGAAAGGTGAGTTCTTATTATTTATCTTTTGCTAGAGAGATGAGTTCTTATTATTTATCTTTGAACTGTTTTGTCCACCCAGTTATTTGCAGACTGCTAAATAAATATATTACAATATATTAGGGTCGATAATGCCATAACTAACAAGCAAGACTAATTAGTTTGGTATAACCAAAATAAAGTATAAAGCAGAATGTATCATAGAAACATTTCCTGAATTCGATCTGAAAGTATTGTACTTTGTGAATCACTAAATATGAAGAAAGCTAGTTTAGGCATCATTATCATCTCATTCTGAATTATACACAGCATCCTCCTCTTAAAATGATTTATGACTGACTCTTTCCCATGTATTTTTTATTTAATTAGTTGTACAGTAGCTCTATGCCACTTGGCAGCGTGCGGCATTAGTCCTCGAACAGCTCAGACCCAGTCTTCCACTTCAAGTCAAGGACCCTTACACTAATTGGTACCCTTTCCTTCCGTTTTAAGTGCCTTAACCACGCACTGTATCGTGACATTTATGAGAGACAGTGGCTCCCCTCACAAATGCGCATGTTTCAACAGGCTACTAAAGGTTGATATGTTTGCTGTCCTCATTGGTAATATCTAGTTTAGTGATGATTAAAATTCACAAGCCTTTCGTTTTGGGTTGTGTGTCTAAACATCGGCGGTTCTTTACGAAATAAACCTAGCAAGCGCAAAAGACATTTGAGCGATAGTTGACCATTAATAATTGATTGTAAAAGATTCATATCTACTGCAAATATAAAAGTCCGATCGCCACGCTTGGCTGATGAGTCACAAATTGCAGTTTGTTGATATAAGCAGACAGGAGGACGCCATCCCACACATTCTCTGTTAGTATAATCTCTTAGTCACATTTTACTACTCTATATAAAAATCCAACTATAGCCAATTATGGGTGTGACACACTTGTATAATTTTCCGGGCATTTCGTATTTTAGCCTCAAATCATCCAGGGTATAGGATAGGCCTCGTTTTTTTTCGGCATTTTACTACAGTTCCATGCATCCTTGTCAGGATTTTGCCGTAGGTATTTTATTTATTTATTTATTTATGTACACACAAAACACTTAACAGAGAAAAAAAAGAATACAGATAGAAGAGCACAAAGGTACTGCTTATTTCAATAGAAATTTCTTCCAGCAGACCTGCGACAGGAAAGTTGGATGATAGACGAAGACACAGTGTGTAGAAAATAAAATAAAATAAGAAAACTTAAAATAGACTATTATAACTTAACTAATCATATATAAATTACACATATCCTAACTATACATTATATAGAAGATAAAAATACATACATATAATAAATAAAATTATAAGATGGTGGACAGGTAATGTTCTTTGACCTGTTTCTTGAATAACGATACATTTTTAGAGTCACGGATTTTAGGTGGAAGTGAGTTCCACAGTCGTACTGCATGAACAGAGAAGGAGTGGGAATAGAAATTAGTATTGTGGGAGGGGAAGTTTAGATGATGCTTTAGGTGGCTTATTTAAGAGCTCCTCCGTGGCATCCAGATAGCAGGCATCAGCGTAATCGATGATCGGCTGAATTAGAGCTTGAGCTAGATAGATTTTGGTTTTAAAGGGCAAAAGGTTTTGAAGGGATTTCAACGAGTGAAAAGAAAAGTGCACCTTGCGACTTACCTCATTTACTTGAGCTCGCCAAGAGAGATTACTGTCAATTAGGATACCAAGGTTCTTAGCTGATTCTGTGTAAGCGATGGTCGAGCCATCAAGGGATAAAGGTGTCAAAGTGGACAACAGTGGTATCTACTTTGGCTTTAAATGCTTTTTATACATGGCTACATAAATTGACGCCTTTTTCTACGGGGGTAGGCAGAAACTACAAAACGCCACCTGCTACCGTCTTTACATAGTCCTATTACGTATTTGTTTTGGTAAATTTACGTTTATATATCAAGTCATACACTCACACCGGTTATGAGTACTGCATGATGATTATACCATGTGTTTTTTATATTTACCTGGGATAACCCACTGCGGGGTTAAGGTACTACTCTCTTTCCACCTCTGCCCTGTCGTGCCTCTCTGTCTGGGCTTTCCGTGATGTCACTTACCATAAATCCTTACCCCTCTTTATTCTTCTCTATCGTCTTTAAGGTATCGTGTCACATAAGCCTCGAATTAATTACAATGGTAACATTTGTAACACAATATTGGCGCCGAGCCAGGACCGCCGCGAATTAGGCAGAGCTTCCGATTTCTTTGTCGCTTCCACTCGTGTTCGGCTGTCTTTATCACTGTTTTTACCCGACGGCCGAAGGAGGGTAATGTGTTTATCAGTCTATGTATGTATGTATGTATGTTTGTTCCTATGTGGCGTTCCAGAGACCAAACGCGTTGGCCGATTTTGATGATTCATACGTCAATCGATGCGTCTTAACCCTGCGAGTGTCATAGGCTACATTAAAATTGGATAATAGAAAAATGGCGGATTTTGGGTGCCATATTGTGGGGGCCTAAATTTTTTTTTCTTCCAAATCCATCGTGTGGGGTATCCAAGTAAAGGGCTTTAAGAGGTGATTTCAAAAATGTATAACACTTATATGTTTAAATTATCAAATTCGAAAAAAAAACGAACTAAAAAGTTATAAATAAAAAAACTTAATTCAAAAAATCAAAAAACCCGACTGCTTCAAAAGCGAACTAAAAAGTCGTAAACAAGGAAAAAATCATGCTGTGCAGTCGGAGGATACATACGCGCGAGCTGGCTGACCAAAACCAGATGTATCCTCCTCCTGCACAGCATGATTTTTTCCTTGTTTACGACTTTTTAGTTCGCTTTTGTTATTATTTTAATTGTAACACCTGATGCCTGATGTATTGGCTTTTTCATCTTTGTGTGGACGTTTGGCGACCGCGAACCGCAAGACGATGCGTTGGAAGATCTCCCACTAGGTGGACCGATGACCTGGGTAAGGTTGCTGTCTAGATGCGAGACGCACTGGATAGGTCAATGTGGCGACCTCTTTCGGCTGAAACGATGACGACATTCGATATCAATTATTGGTATAAAAAGATATTTTGTATTATCATTCTATTGCCCTTATGCCAATGTATTTAGGATCAGCGCTACATTTATATATACTTCTCTATAAATTATCATCTCAGAAGTTTTACCCTCCTTCCAGGCACGTGAGCTTACATATAGTTCATCTATGGTTTCATCGATTTTTCAGGCTGCTGGCTGGGTACTATTGTAGTTACGTCATAATCAGAGTTATTACCTAGTTAACGTAGTAACTAGTCGTAAAGCATGATAACATGAGTAGGCCAATGTACCTGTTGCGTAAACAAGCTATAAATAACGCATAACAATCAGCTGTATATTATGTAGTAATTACTACACACAATGTACAGCAAATCACTTTATTTTTGAGTAAAAATGCCACATTATATGACATCTCGTTATTAAACATTTAATGCGTCTTCCCATTTATTAAATAGCTTCTTTTGTTTCGCCCAATTTTGTTAAGTTTATCGACCTTTTGAATTTTCTATAATAAATCGTACAGATTTTCACGTCGCGTTATCGACTTTCACGACAAAAACTTTCATCTACCCTCAATGTTTTCTACAGAAACATGTATTTATCTAATGGCACCGTTTTAGAAACATTCTTATAATGATTATGTTATCGTTCTTCACATTTTATTATCGATATAGTATAGTCAGTAAAACTATTAACATCTGCTACTACGTCTTCATTTCAGCACAAATCACCGTCTATTAGCCGGGTAGGTGCTGTCAATTGCGCGTGCGCCGATCCCCGTAACTGCGCGCATCCTCTCTTGCGGAGTTGATTGGCACGAGTAGGTTAGGGTTGGTGAGTGGCAGAATTTCGACGTCTATATCGTGTACCTTGACCAAGCGAAATATCTACAAGTTTTTATTGATTGGTCCTTTAATACAATTTCTATTGCGTTTTATATGCCTACCTAAAATGTCTAGATGAGGACTTGTTCCTATTTGGTAATTGTCCCTCTTTCCTAAGTGTTCCTCTTTTTAACCGACTTACAAAACAAGGAGGAGGTTCTATGTTCGACTTTATGTTTGTTTTTTTTTTGTGTATGTTCATCGATATCTCTGTCAATTGTGGACCGATTTTGAAAATTCTTTTTTTGTTTGAAAGAGTATGTTTCAAAATTGGTCCCATTTTAATTTGGTGAAGGTCTGATGAAGGACTTCGGAGATACACAACAGAACTCTTCAATAAATAACGGCAAAACTCTCGGGATTGCTGCAATCGCATGTCTGTTTGTTGTTCTTTCGTAGATACTTTTTCGTGGACTTTGTAAATCAAACAGTTTTCCTGGGAATCACTCTAGACGACAAATTGCAATGGGGTCCTCATATAACATCTCTTGCGGGTCGGCTAAGCTCAGCCGCTTATGCTGTTAGAAAGATAAGACAGTTAACGGATGTAGAAACCGCGCGTTTGGTCTATTTTAGTTACTTTCACAGCATAATGTCATACGGTATTGTATATTGTCATATATAAATAAGTTAAGTCACCGTGAATCTCTTAGGGAACTGTTTAAAAATATTAATATTATGACAGTTTCTTGCCAATTTATTTATGAAAATATTATGTATGTAAGGAAAAATATACATCTCTTTAGTAAAGTCAGTGATAGACACAATTGTAATACCAGAAATAAAGATAAGTTAGATCAGCCTTCTTACAGACTAGCTAAAGTACAATCATCTTTCATGGGGTACTGAGTTAAATTCTATTTCAAAATACCTTGTGATATATTAAAACTAAATGAAAGTAAATTTAAAACTTTAGTTAAAAGCACCCTTTGTAAACAAGCATATTACAAATTAGATGATTATATTCAAGATAAGAATGCTTGGAAACATGCTGGTTTCAAGATTAAGTATGGAGTTTCTTGTGCGTACTTCTCCATAGGGCAATCTTTGGTGTAGACAAAATCAAATTTGTTAATTTATATTCCCATTCATAGTTATTGTATTCATTGTTTTGTTTTTTTTTTTTTTTTTTAGGAAATTGACTCACACACTGTTCCGTTGTTGTTGAATTAGGTATTTTACCTATGTTTGTAATATTTGTAAGTATGTGAGAACCATGTTCCTAGTTATCAAATTAATTAGTTTTCCTGTTAATGCTTTTTAATACTTTATACCTGCGTGTAGAGCTATACTGGGTGCATCGTCCTCACATATATTAATGTATGTACGTATGTTAATATTGTAAAACACCAATTTTTTTTTTTTAAA
Source organism: Orthosia gothica (assembly GCA_949775005.1). Taxonomy (NCBI): domain Eukaryota; kingdom Metazoa; phylum Arthropoda; class Insecta; order Lepidoptera; family Noctuidae; genus Orthosia; species Orthosia gothica. The sequence continues at coordinate 1,890,666 of OX459048.1, read as the reverse complement.
AGATTAAGTATGGAGTTTCTTGTGCGTACTTCTCCATAACAATCTACTTTCCGAATGCACGGTAGAAACATTTTTTTTTTTTTTTTTATCTATTTTTTTTTTTTTATTACTTTTAAATTTATTTTTTATTACTTTTAATTTTTAATTTTAATTTATGTGACGTTCAAAAGTGCCGTTTATTGGCCTAATTGAATAAATATATTTGACTTTGACTTTGACTTTGATACCAATTATTTGCGATATGGACACCGACTTCCAAAAATAAAGTTATTTTTCACTTTGTAGTTTTTCATTTAGAAGTCGGTAGTATTTTTTGCAAAAAAGTTTTTTATGACTTTGTAGTTTTTATTTGGGAGTCGGTAGTATTTTTTTTGCAACAAAGTTTTTTTATTTAAATGCTTTCTTAAGTGAGTTCACATGAGTGTCAGGAGTTACCCTGGTGCCAATATATATTTCCGATTCTTCGATTGCCATGTTTTATTCTCAGTTTTACTCTATTTATGTCTCTGTTTTCATTTGTTTATAAAGTTCTATGTTTGTAGGCCATAGGTAATATAATAAAATTAGCCAACTTATTCCCGGTTCGCAACAGGTCGTCGCCCACACAATGTCCTATTCAAGTACGCGAGGTTGGTGATGTGTTCTCCTAATTGTTGGGTCAAATTCCTGGCCAAATATAACCATGACGTGACCGGCTTCGTTGCAGTTATTCAAAGGATTGACTTGGGGTCAAATGATACCCAATTAGGTAGGTAATTTTGAACGTTGGCGTCCCTGTACTTATAATGATTGATTGATTGAATTCAAGCCCAATGAGATAAGGCTCTTCTTCTTCTTCTTTTGTAAAATCACCTTCATACTCCATTTTACCGAGACTTTTTTTTTCCGATTAAGATTTTTTGAAATTAGAGGTGCAGTTTCGGAAACTATAGCTGCAACAACTAAACTTTCCCTCTTTAATATATTAGTGTAAATTTTATTGTTTTAGTGACGTTATAGCCAGATATTTTGGACATTTTGTAACCACCACGGCCTTTTTACCCGACTGCCGAAGGAGGATAATGTGTTTATCAGTCTATGTATGTATGTATGTTTGTTCCTATGTGGCGTTCTAAAAACCAAACGCGTTGGCCGATTTTGAAGGTTCTTACGTCAATCGATTCGTCTTAACCCTGCGAGTTTCACTGGCTACATTAAAATGGAAAATAGAAAAATGGCGTATTTTGGGCGCCATATTGTGAAAAAAACTTAAACTTATTGTTTCTTCCAAACCCATCGTGTGGGGTGTCAAAATAAAGGGTTTTAAGAGGTGATTACATAGATATAAAACACTTGTATGTTTAAATGTAACTAACTCTAAAAAAAATAACTAAAAGGTTGTAAATAAAAAATGTATTTAAAATAACAAAAAACCCGACTGTTTAAAAAGCGAACTAAAAAGACGCAAACAAGAAGAAAATTATGCTGTGCAGTCGGAGGATACATCTGGTTTTGGTCAGCCAGCTCGCGAATATTATGTATCTTTCGAGTACACAGCATGATTTTCTTCTTGTTTACTTACGTATTTTTAATTCGCTTCTTAAGCAGTCGGGTTTTTTGTTATTTTAAATATATTTTTTATCGCATTATACAATCTTATTCCTATTTAAGCATCAACAGTAACACTAGAGGCCCTTTCAAGTATTTTTTGATCCCCACATGCTAACGACGTTCATCATTATCTTTTAATTGTTATTTGATGTGGTTTTTTGCCTGCACCTATCGAAATATTTTTTACAACTATTTGGGCTAAGAAGGTGCGTAGGACATTGAACTTTTCGACCATCTTTATCGCTGATATAATGTCATTGTGTACAAGTGTATCAGCGTTGCCAGATTTTTTTTGTCCACTCGGGACTTTGGGACTTTTTGAGCCAAAAAGCGGGATTCTTTCGTCGAAAGCGGGACATAGTAAAAAACGTATATAAAGTAAAAAAACGTATTACATAGATAATATAGTTATTACATTTTTATCATTGTATTTGAGTTTTAAATTACGTTTACATAGATGACAATAGATATAAAAAAATGTATTTTAATAAAAATATGATATTATAAATCAGATTTGCACTAACGTTAGGTAGTTCGTTTTCTGAATAAAAAAATTTAAAAAACAAAAACTAAAGTCAAAAAAGTTTTATTCGGCAGAAAAAAGTGGTGTTTCAAACAATAATCTGGCGAGTGGAGAGTGAGTGTTACAATAATAGAATAATTATTTACAAAAATTAAATATTTATGATATTTTAGTTACGATTTTTTTTAAAGAAGTTATTCTTTTTAACCGACTTACCAAAAAGGAGGAGGTTCTATGTTCGACTACGCTCTGAAGGGGTACGCAGATCTCTCATTTCACCGGTTAAGTTCAAGTTTCAGGTTATTCGGGTAATCTAATCTGGCGTTATAGGGACCTTACTAAACAACTTGCCTATTAGGTAGGTAAAACTAAAAAGAGAAAAATAAAAAAACTTATTTGCAAATAAATAGCACCGACTTCCAAATGAAAAACTACAAAGTGAAAAATAATTTAATTTTTGGAAGTCGGTGTCCATATCGCAAAAAAATGGTACCTACGAAAGACACCGACTTCCAAAAATTAAATTATTTTTCACTTTGTAGTTTTTCATTTGGAAGTCGGTGCTATTGTTTTGCAAAAAAAGTTTTTTTTTTAAGTTTCCTTTTTCTCTTTAACACGTTGAACGCCATGGCAGACACCAGTTGACCGACAAACAATACATTTTCAATTGTGTCTCATTTCCGGGCAGTTAAGGTGTTAATAAAAATTAAGAACTCTGCACAGGATAGCTCTAGATTAAGCTGGATCAGTAATTCTGCTTTCATTAAAATTGTCTGTGCCTCCGGGAGCGCTTCGTCAGCACGCTGCACGCACGGTCGATTTATCCCGAAAAAGCGGGACTGAGCCTGTCCCGCGCAAGACATCCCACCCGACACATAAAATCGGGACTGCCCGCCAAAATCGGGACGTCTGGCAACGCTATTGTGTATATAGTTGTAGAGCACAGAGCAGCTCTATTACAATTTTTGCAAAGATACGCAAATCGCCCACGATTTCGCGTAATCTTCCAGTTAGGTATGTTGCTTAAGGACCTACAACTGAAGGAATATTTTACGACTGTTTGGTCTAAGTCCATACATAGCAGCCCTAGCCGCAGAGATTCGCAAATCGCCCACAATCGTTCGTAATGCCCCAGATGGGTGTGTTGTTAAGGTCACCGTCCACTTGTCGCGGTCTTATTGTTATTTGACAGATGGATTGTTATTGTGTACATCAGGCTGGCATCGACTTTGTTATTTTGGTCACATAAATCTTGCGTTGTGTGTGATGGCCTACTTGATAGATGCGAGATCCGCACACTAGGCACACTTTTTTTTTTGGGTGTGTATTCGTCCAATGACTCCTCCCGCTCTGTGGCGCTCTCCGGTGAAGCGGGAGGACGTGTCAGACTTTTACTGACTTAAACCCACCCGTGTTCTTTCAGTTGCTTGAGCCAGGGCCGCGGTAACTCTTTTTCAAATTTATCCGCGACCCAGAGAGGCATCGGCCCTAGCGGACCCCTTTATTTTGCTGACATCTCTTTGAGGCGCGCGTGGAACACTACACGCCGTCGACTCGGGCCTGGTCCTTATCGGACGGCCAGCTACCCTTTACTCGCCGTCCGACACTACGCCCCCTGAGTTCAAATTATGATCTCGCATCTTTTCCATTTCCTGATAATAATTAAGATCATTATTTAGATTATAATAATAGAAAATTCTAAGCCTATGTCCAGCAGTGGACGTCTTTCGGCTGAAATGATTATGATGATGATCAATACAAAATTCAAGTCAATACCTGATAACAACGCTGAGAACATCATTCACACGAGAAACATGAGTTTCCAAATAAACGTACATATAAACATATTATTCGAATATACATTTTCTCACGTGGCTTCCTGATATAGTGGCAAAACATCACATTATAATTTAACTACCACATTTCATCTCTAAAACATGAACTGAAAATGAGTATTAAATAATGTATGAAACGTGAAGAGTATTACGTTCTAAATCTTTAAGTGTGACTTAAATCGAGAACTTGTGGTGCCAGTCAGATTTTGATTTAAATAAATCAGCTTTTTCAGTTCATATATATGAATATGACCTCAACAGAGTCTATGGAAAATAGATTTTTTCATGGTATGCTATTTCAGAAGCTTCATATACTCTTACTTGCAAATAAAATGAATTATGGATACTAAACGTTCAAAGTTATCTATTTGGCTTTCAAAACAACTATTTTCAATTTTCCATCAAACTCAGATTTCATGATTTCCAAATAGCCTAATTTGAATTTCATATTTTCATCTGGTTTCTAGATTTCGTATTCATTGTGTATTTATTGACCATCTCAATTTATGTTATGTTTACTTATTTAGCGAATATATGAAAATTTTAGGGGCTAGTAAATAAGTCTGTTTATATATCGATTTTATATTTGAATAAGGAAGTGTGGTGTGAGTGCTGTTGGAGGGAATATTTGAATTATTATGCGTATTTTTAATCCTATAGAACTTGCTCACTTTTTAGTGATGGTGTACCAAAATTAAAAAGAGACAAATAAAAAGTGCAAACATAAATTTCGTTTCGGAATTCTATACTATATTTGGTACCTCCTACTGTTTTTATCGTTTTGTGACACCGACTACCGAAACTTAAGTTATTTTTGCACTTTTTAAATTTTTTGCTATTGAAGTTGGTTTATTTTTTTGTGAAAAAGATTTTTTTATTATGTCTAACTGTAAACAAATGACCGAGAGAAATAATTTTTAACTTCCCGTTGATCTATGAACTTCAGATTTGGTGATAATGTTTATTATTACACGGTATATTTTAATAACAAATACCAATATTTAAATAATTCAGATTTTTCTATGAAATTTCCAAATTTTTCGTATTAAAACCAACTTGTTTTTGCGGTTTAGTACGGAACCCTAAATGTGTCAAGTCCGAAACGCACTTGACCGGTTTTTGATAGTCGTTATCGCTACTATAGCGCTTAGTGATAATTATAATGAATAACACTTAGCGCTATGGAAAATGGTAGAAAGAAATCACTGTAGCAAATCCATCCTATCTTTTGCCCTTTAGAACTATGTCATAGATTCAGATTTGTTATTGTGTCACATGTTTGCGAAACTGACGGCGTATTGTTGATTGCAGGTTGGCAAAGAGGTGGCGCATCCAGGCATAGCGAACGAGTATGACAGCACGCAGGAGAAGAAGTACTATACGTACTACCAGTGGGTGTGCTTCGTGCTGTTCTTCCAAGTAAGTTGCTATCATGAAAATGAGAAATCAGGCATAAGCATGTTTAACGACACAAAAGTTGTGTGGCCATTGTGAAGGTCACCGAAAAGTTGTGTGAGCATTGTGGAAACCACCAAAAACTTGTGTGGGCATTGTGGAGTTCACCAAAAACTTGTGTGGGCATTGTGGAGGTCACCAAAAACTTGTGTGGGCATTGTGGAGGTCACCAAAAAGTTATGTGGGCATTGTGGAGCTCACCAAAAAGCTTTGTAGGTATTTTGGAGCTCACCAAAAAGTTTTGTAGCCATTTTGGAGGTCACCAAAAAGAACTATACACCCCGTATAGTCCTTGTTGAGTCGCTTTAAAATTAAGTCTAGCAAACGGTTCGTCATCATCATCAGCAATTTTTTAACTGTTCCTACTGCTGGGACACAGGCCTCCTCTTTTCGAGAGGGCATTGGCCGCAATCCACTATGCGAAGATATCATTCGGTTTCGTTAAATGGGTTAGCTTTGCCATTTTATAATATTCACCTGTCAAAACAATATCAAAGGCCGAAGTTTTCAAAACCCAACTTGTTAATGAGTTTTTGAACATGTTTTGAACGCGATTTATTTACACTTTCAAATAGAATTGGGTTGATAGGGTAACCGCTTCATAACGGTATAGCCAATCGGAGTGTTAAGCGTAAGATGGTTCAAAAACACCTTTTGTAGAAACTCTTTCGGGGACCTGAACATTTCCTGGTCTACAAACAATATTTTGAAAATTTTATTAATTTGCTAAATCGCATAAAACGTAACATCTATTATTTGTTTCGCTATGATTAATCTTCATGTGTCATGATTTAGTTTAATATGAAAATTGTGGTTCAGAGTTCAGACAATGTAAACCACAGTTTTAATGACATTAAAGTTATTGTCTAATGAGTGGAGGTCGTCAGGTCAATGAGTAATTAATACAAATAGGCGTCATTAAGGTGCATTGTTGTGTTTAATGATATTATCTCATTAGTTAATGTAGACACTTGTCAGCACTTATTAGTTAGCATTTACATTTGGGAACTAATTAGTTTTATTTAAGGGTCTTCCATCGTTTTAGTGGCGTAAAGAGGTTACATTCTAAAGTATACTTCTTAGTAACAGCTAGGTTAAAATAGTTGAAAGAAAGTATTATTGCTTCATTTGCACTATTTGTGTAACATGGTTTTTTCGTGCAACCAATAGTTTTGCTATAAGAATATAATCATAACACGATATTTTTTTCGCTTTTTTTGGATACTTCTCCAAAACGACTTGGATGTTTTAAAATATTTTTACACAGAAATTTGATGGCTAGAATTTCTTTATAACTGAAATAGCATATTTAGATCAAAGAATATTTCGCAAACAAAACTGTCCAAAAAGAGGTTCAATATTGATATTCTGGCTCTCAGCGGGGGCGCACGGCCAGTACGGGAATATATACGCCTTAAAGGAGATGTTCGATTTTGGGCCATCTATATGTACACTACATAGATAAATAGGAAGAAAATAGAGGAATACCATAAAAATACTAATAAATTAATTTGAAAAAGGGTACAGGCGTAAAAAAATATCATTTGATAATTTTTTTACTAAGATAACCCTATTTTTAGGGCAGCCATGACGGTTGTGTTTGACATGACGTTCGACGACTTCGACAGTTTTAAGAAGTGACGTCTTTGAGTCATTCTTTGCTTTGGCTTTGAATTGGATATGTTTCGGCGATTTTAGTGGTAGTTTTAGTTTTACAACCCAGTTTGCTACTACGGATATTGATTTATTGATTCTTTGTTGCAATTGAACTCGTGTTATTTTTTAAAACGCACATTTTACAATGACACGTCAATCAAATGTCATTGTCAAAATGACATTATTCGCATACTACTGATCTGATCCACCATGTTTAATTATATGGTGTGTTGCTCTACTTGACAAAGTTAATTTGAATTTACTTTGAAACGAAGTGAAATTAAAGAAAATTAACATTATAAAACGGTTACTATAATATATAACGATTTTTACATAAACTGTACATAGAGCTGGCCCAGGCTCCATACATTTCTGGGACATCTCCTTTGGGTCTTATATTCGCCTCAATATAGCTGTTGCTATTCCCTCTCACACGCACGGTTGGCGCAGTGGTTGAGCGATTGACTGCTGCGCTGCGTGTTGCGGGTGCGATTCCCGCACGGAACAAATATTTGTATGACCTACAGATAGTTGTTCCGGCTCTGGGTGTTGTGTATGTGAGTTTATATGTTTCTAAAACGCACCCACGATACAGGAAGAAATTCCTAGTGTGGAGCAACGTTTTTTTTTTTTTTAAAGAATAAAAAGACAGAAAAGAAGAGAGGAGGCCTGTGTCCCAGCAGTGGGAACATTAATAGGCTGATGATGATGATCATAGCTGTTGTATTTTTTTTTGTGTTATGACACACATAAAGATCTTAGGCCCACTTGGCTTTACAACTCTAGCCTGGTCATCTGTACCTAACAAAAGTATTATTTAAAACAGTAGGCCTTGTTTCGACAAACACGACTTATTTTAAAAGCAAAGTATTGCATCATGATTTCACAGTAACAGTTGGGACCAATCTTTTACCGAAGATATATAAAAGTCCGCTGCCCAAATGGATAATTCTGGGGTTTGCCAACAACTGTACATTTTAAAATCTGTTATGTAAATCCCCCCCCCCCCCCCCTCCCCCTCCTCACATCGTGTTCCTCATTACTGAGGATTGTGATTCCCGCCCTGTCGTCGTGGAAGCAACTTTTCCTTCACTAATCTATGCAGTTCTATGTTATGTAGATATTAAACACACATTTGTGTATAATTGGCCGGCGTTCTTTTTGTGGTCACTCCAGTTTCTGCTCGTTTTCAGGAGTTCCAGTGGTTGGAAATAGCGTTGCGGGCTCGTCTGATAAAAAAAAAATCATTAAACTATTTTTTTAAACAAGTTTTTTCGTATTTTTTTCAGCAAACCCTTCCATTTGATACCCATATCATGGCAGTGCACAAAAAATAACATGTCCGCCATATTTGTTTTAGAATGACGTCACTTAGATAACGATGCATTCTCACCCAAACTAAACGTTTATTTGAAAGTTTATTTTATTTATTTATTAAAACTTCATGCAACATATTAACATACATAGGCGGACTTAATGCCTGAGGCATTCCTTACCAGTCAACCAAGGGTGGTGGAGAGATAACATGGCAGGAGCATAAAAAAAAAAATGAAGAATAGTTAAAATAAACATACACATATTTTAGTTTAGTTTTATCTTTTGAAACAAACCATAACTTTATTAACATAAAGTTACGCTGTATTCCCCTGAAGAGTTCGGCAGAGCCCACCCACAATTCACCAGTAACGTTTAATTCCCATGTAATTGCGAGCGAGCCTATAGTTAGACTCCAGGATGCTGTTGAGAAATAAATAATAATAAATCCTTTATTTTACTATTCACAAAGGTTCACATCAGTATATACTTACATACAAAAAAAAAAAAATGCCAGATGGATGGATCTCCTCTTGCTTTGTCCTTCTCATACTACTGATTTAGTTCACTCTTCCTTCAATATTCAGTCCATTCTGCTCTGGAACGCGCTTCCTCTCGAGATCAGGACGGCTAAAGTCGGTTTGCATTCAAGCGGAAATTGCGGATTTATTTTCAACACAATTAAGGAGAGTCATCTCACTTTCTTCTTTTCTGTTACTTCATGCATATATTTATTTATATAAGTATATATCGGAGGAAGGTTAATGATTAATGTTTGGGAGCGAAGAAATATCGCTTGTAAACTTATTAATTCTGTTTTGTTTAATTGGCAACATCTTGATATTGATTCGGATTTCAATTCGATTTTATTCGATTGGCAACACTTAGTTTTCTCCAATGTCTAATGCTAGTGAAGGATTTAAATCCTAGAGGAAGGTGACACGTGACACACAATTTGGAGGGAGACGCGGGTTCGCGGGTTTGACTTGAGTAGAGAGAACTAGAGACCGTATCGCGATTAAGTGTGATGAGTGGCATTATTGCTGCCGGTGGAGTTGCGTCTAAAAGTATCAGGCTAGTGAAACTGATTACAAATTGGTGCGTCAACTTGCTACTAGAATTGGACAATGGAATATCTCTAAAACGGCATAAGTTACCCGCCTTGCCTACGCATTACCCACGATAAGCCCACAAGACCGAGGGTATATGGAAGGAAACCCTCCTGTTTCCGACATATATATCATATACAATATATAAGTACGTGTATTTTACCTATCTTAGTATGTTACTAACAACTTTTTTTAAATTGTTTGAACAATGCACCTGCCATGTTATCTGTTCCCCACTTGGTGGACTGGTAGAGAATGTCTAAGGCATTAAGTCCGCCTTCGTACCTCTTGTCCATAAAGTCTAAATAAAAACCCAAGTTACACGTTACGCCCAACCCGTTCATCAAATGCAGGACCTCGTGCTCAGCTGGCGCTTTATTGTTCGGTAAAAACTGGATTTTTCTGTCCAGAAACTATAACAGCTGCTAACCTTACGTCACGGTGGCGTCAAATGGAAGATTACAATAAAATAATTAAAACAGTTTGTCGAGTAATTGCCCGGAACCGTGTTGTCGATGTAAACATTACTTATTGTACTGTGAGGTCATTGTTTACTATTATAAGTATGTACTTTTATCAGCATTTTGCAAAATACGTTGCAAAAGTTATCTCAGAGAAGAATATTTTCTTCTGGGGCAGTCAGGTAAAAATTGGTGGTATTTCAGCATTTTTTTACAAATACTTAATCTTATGTTCTTTAAACAAATTCGCAGTCCCCTGGCTTGTTCCCACACTATTGACTTTAAGAAATATACTCCCTTTTACCAGCACTGGCTCAAATTATCCCACGGGAGGGAGCTACTGGAATAAAAACTATCCTAGGTCGAGGTCGTATCTGCTTGTGGCCTTCACTGGCCACTTTAAACCAACGACTTGCTCATGAAGATGGGGTCTAATCGCGACACCCATATGCAGGTTGTGCGGGGAACATACGGAGCGCATGGAAAACCTTCTGTGCACTTGCAATACAATGGCTAGTACGCGAATGAGTCTCCTAGGGGTAGGATATCCAAGACCATAAGACTATAGACTCATATCGCCTAATTTGGAGAGATTTGGGAGGAGTAAGTTATCTAGGGGACCACTAAAGATCCCAATAGGACGAAGTGTCCGAGTAAATTCTCGGCCCCTCCACAAGATAAGATAAGGTCCTAGGTCGTTATCCAGGCCTTGGTCTACCCACAAGCCCGACCCTTTCAGTCGTTGAGACGTGATTGATTAATAAAGAACCAAATGTGAAGACTTTCATTAGTAGTATTAGTAGTAGAGGTATGATAATTGATAACATATCATCATCATCATCAGCCTATTAATGTTCACACTGCTGGGACACAGGCTTACTCTCTGTGAGAGAGGATGGGCCGTAATCCACCACGCGGGCCCAGTGCGGGTTGTTGGATGTCACATGTCTTCGAAGTTTCGGTTCTAGGATATGCCGGTTTCCTCACGATGTTTTCTCGGCACCGTTTTTGAGAGCAGTGGTGATTGAAATAATTTACACAAAGTAAAGCGACTGCCTGGGCTCGAACCCGAGTCCTACAACTTGTAAGACTCACTGCTCTTATAATAATCTGCTCTGGTAACATAAGTAAAATAAAAAGAATAGGGTAGGTAGTTTACTGTAACATCGCCACCAAAACAGTCCCATGAAGCCATGGAAGTCACCATCATCGATCTAGCTACGTCACAGTTCAATTAATGACTGAACTTTGTAATCCACGTGAGTTAATTACCTTGTCTTGTATTTATTCAATGGATGCATAGATTACTCACTTTAATCCTTGCTCTATTACTCACGCAATTAAAATAGTATCCATTTGTTTTATATTTATTTTATGACTAACTTTCTCTGAGGAGCTGGCGTATGTTTATATTTTTTTCTTGCTGATTGATCGGAGTGGCAATTTAAATGTTCTTGGTATAAAATTAGTGATGAGACGATTCTGTTGTAAGTTATCAGTTAGAATCAGTCAATTTTATTTAGTGTTACCCAATAGCTACATTCTCGGGGTCTTAAGTCAAGGTTACTTCTAGGCAAGCGAATTTTGCCAATTCCATGAGGTCTTAGTTTTTCATGCCAACTTCATAGTAATATCTTATTTTGTTTTTCCGTCTGGATTTTCTTAGCAGCGTTCACATTTCTGCCGGATTCATGGTCATATTCTCCACCCTTATTGCGTGAAACTTAAAACACCCGACGAGACCATCTTTTCCTAACTATTTGGGCAATATATTTGAGTTTTTATGTTATTCTGCGATAGTTTCCTAAATATGTTCTGCAATGACGTCATGCCTCTAAGAATTCTAATTAGCATCATAACCGGAGCAAGGCCCTTGACCGGCTGTGGCCTACTGGCTGAGTTTATGGAAACCCACAACACACGCCCAAATACGGCCACAGACTGTCCAAACGTATACTAATAGCTCAATCACGTCGTGTCAACGGAACGTCCTCATACGAGCCGCAGTAACGGTACTCGTACCACTATTATCAGCTCGAATTTATTGTCATTATTTTTCTTTGGAGTTAGCTGACAGGTGTTAATGTGTGTCAATATAATAAAGTTGTACCTTAGTGTTTAGTTTCAAATAGATTGATTTCCGATTGAAATACTAAGGCACCACTAATTACTAAATTCACTTAATGCTAAACCTTGGCCTCGCAAAAGTATAAAAATTGTTAGGTTCAATATAAACCCAGTGATATCTAGTATCTGTCGGTTTGAAGTTTGGGGAGGAGTAGGGTATCCAAGGGACCACAATAGAACCCAATGGGCTGAAGCGTCCGAGTTATTTCTCGGCACCTCCACAAGATAAGACCGTTTATTTTTATGTCGGTTTTCTTCAATGAATGAATAACTCGAGTATATTTCAAGATTGCCTTTTCAATCTTGACATTACTCTATAATCAAGGAAAATGGTATATTGTATAATTTATGAGATGATTTAATTGAAGAAACAAGGTAATTAATAGTCTGTGAAGGTGGTAATTAATTGGTCTATTAACGATTGTTACTTTTGTAGGAAATATCTTGATTTTCTCATAAACCGATCAAGAAACTTACAAGCGAATGAAATGCGAATACAATAATATTTCCTCTAGCTTTTCTCTCAACTTTTGCAAATTTATCTTTGTTCTAGAGTTTGTTTTCAAACGAAGAAAATGCGGCATACAATAATATTTCTAGCTTTGCCCGAGTTCTGCAAACTATTCTTTGTTCTACAATTTGTTTTATAAACATCCTTGTTCTTAATTGGACTAGCAGTAACACCGGCTTGGTCTTTGTACCCTACGTTGTTTTGTTCTAAGATCGAGTGAATAAGATGAAATGTACCAGTGTACCGGACAGGTGTGACAAGACAATACGAATGCTGGTAACAGATGCGCTTGAATGTTATTCACTGTGCACAGTGGAATGATAATAAAGTTCCTCTCTGTACTATTCATACGTTTATATATGATAATTAAACTTAAATAATAATATTTGTAACTCGATTCTCGACCGAGTTACATCATCTTAATGTCAAAAACATTATCTGCGTGGCTCTCGTCTATTTCCTCCTCCAATATTGGATCAATTTAAAAGATATCCCATAAACTGGAAAAGTAAGATATATACTGTGCCCATATGCTTTTCTTTTTGATGATACATTATCTTTAGAAGCACTAGAACCCTCTAGAAAAGTTTTCTTGAAGGACTTAAAAGGCAATCTGTCTAGCCATAATAGATGGCAATTATGGCTATGATAGTCTAACCAAATGATGCTCATCATTCATATTTTGAATGGAGCCCCTGCCTGTTTGATGTACCTACCTTAAAATTAGAAGATACTATTTAGCAAATAAATATCTTCCTACAGGCTGCTATCAGTTTATGTCGTCATCAGTCTCTGTACCAACTGCATACAGGGTGGTCCTGATATGGCATCATGATAATTTTCTTACAAAACACTGAGCAATTCTTCTCACATGTAAACCGTGACACATTACAATCATCATTGTTGAGATCAATGCACTAACGGTCGTCGGACCCGCAATTGTTTCCCGTCTTTATATAAAAAATACATTGTGACGTCTAGTGTCAATTGATTTGTCAAATATTATATTTGCGTGCATACAGACATGTGTCACAGAATCGTGATCGGTTAATATAGGGGCTGTTGCTCTTTTAGCCTAGATATGACGTAAATAGTGTCAATGAATGACTGGCCGTTGTTTTCTGTAGCCTTAACACCTTAACCTTACAAAATATTGAAAATGTTGATCATCAATCTGCCTAGCCTTTTCCCAACTATATTGGGATCGGCTTCCAGTCTTACCGGATTTAGCTAAGTACAAGTGTTTTACATGGAGTGACTGCCATCTGACCTCCACCACCAGTAACTGGGTAACACGATACCCCTTGGCAAGACTGGTGTCAGATCTCGGGCTTCTGACTACTCGTAACGACTGTTAAAGATCTTCAAATGACAGCCGGGACTAACTTAACGTGGGAAAATTCGGTATGTTGAAATGGTCACCCATCCACGGACCAACCTCGTCAAGCGTTGCTTAACCTTGATGATCGACCAGTGCGGCTGTTATTATTTAGCCACGAGCTCCTATAATCAACGATCAGAAATTATTATAAAGTGTATCTGTAGTCTGCTTGCAAGGCCCTTTCGTCATTGGGACCCTCCTGTACTGTATGGTTGTATACTTGTATACCAAGCTCGCCTTAGGTCCTTAATTTGAGAAGAAATGAATATGTATATTTTCATTTACCATGCAGGGTCTACCGTTATTTCTTTCCAATTTTGAGATTCACTCTCCAATCTTCATCTAACGACATATTTAACTTATTTTAAACGCATTTTAATTCCGTACTTTCTTCCAGGCAATAATGTGCTACACACCCAAGTTCCTATGGGACGCCTTCGAGGGTGGTCTGCTAAGGACCATCGTGATGGGTCTCAACATTGGCATCTGTCACCCTGACGAGAAGGAGAAGAAGAAGGACTGCCTCATCGAGTACCTCATCAGGCACGAGAGGGTATGTAGTGGAATGTAGATAACATCTAACAATGCGTAAGGGTTTTCAGGAAATTAACCTTATGTTACTTTTGCCTGGACCTGATGTCTCAGTGCTGCCACTTAATGTATGCCATTTCAAAACCTCATTCAATGAATCCAATTGCAAGATGGAAACTGCACCAGATCTCTCTTAATTTGCAATGGGTACCGATAAAGATGTCATTATTTTTACGAGAAAATAGATTGGGTTCAACCTGGTTAAGGTTCATTAAAGTTAAATATAATAACGGGAAAAGACTATAGCTTTAAATAAGCAATGAAAAACTTCGTATCTTAAAGCAGAAAAGCGCTTAAAGGTTTGCAGTTTTGTCTGTTACCTAAGACTTGACCAAGTTGCGTCACTTCAGCAGATTCATAGGATTTATAAGCATAATTAAGGCCTTTAATCCTTTGGGGCCTAACTAAAGGATACTTTCTCTCAAAGGTTCCATATTTCTGCCCAATCTACTGGAAATTTTTAATTTCTCTTTTCGCCAACAGTTTTAACAAACCCAAACTTCTATCTCTCCGTGACCTCTATAAGACCGTCTACTGGTTCAACTACACAATCGTGATCGCTATATTTAAACTATACTATGTATAACTATTGCGCAATACCCAAGTACACAAGAGGATCAAAGTACAGGACGACCACGTTCAAGGGTGTTAACTATATATTGGTATATCTGCATGACTGTGCATTAATTGTTACTTACGCAATGTTGTTTCTTCCTAGTACGATTAACTTTGTGGTTTTGGGCAATGAGTTAATAAATAAGGTAAATTAATCATTCGCTTAAGGATAAGTGTACCTATCCTGTTAATTTTTGCCAGCAACAAGTCGATGGTTAAAAGACGAAAGTGATCTTTGACCTAATTTAAATAACTTTGGTATGTCTGTCCTATGCACGAGCGAGTGCCGAAAACACTCGATTTGGGCAAGAGTCGTTGCATAAGTTCTTCGCCAATTTGTTTCGTTCGAAGCAATAACGTGACTTGTCGCGTAGTATTGCTTTTCTGTATAAACAAGAAGTGTCTGCACTTAGCGATAGATACAAATATCAACGTCAAAAACTGGCAGCACACTTCCTTAGCATTTGAAATAGGTACTTATTTAATTCCAAGGACTCTCAAAAAAAAAAACACGAATCAAAAACTTGCAGTTCCAAATCCGATTAATATTCAAAGCAACGGCTTCTGCCACTGGGAACCGAACCTTGTTCCTGCCGCTCCGTGGTCTGGGTACACAATTCATTCCCGTACCACTGGTAATTGGCATGCAGTACGCGAGCGATGCGCGTGTGTAGTGTTGGACTTTCATGTTGTGGCCATGGACTTGAGGTGTAGGGATTGCACGATCAAAAATGCATTAGAACTCCAAAAGGGAGTAAAAGGCCTTAGGAAGCTGCCGTAGCTACAAGACTGAACCGTCCACAAGACTTGTTCCAGTTCCAATATCTTTTAATCCGATTCCGTCCAATGTAAAGTAAAGATACATTTTTATATTCGGTATATGTGGTTCTTATTTTATCTTCACTGCTTTTTGCACCGTGTGGGCTACGTTTATAGCTACAATAGACATTGCTCTCGATGACAATCAGATCTTGAAAGTTGCTCCTTAAAATTCATTCTGTAGAGCAACTCCAGCTTTGACAGTAAGACAGTCAATACGAAATGTGAAGTCTTCTACTAGTATTCTTGTCACAAAAATAGCACTTCAATTTGTATAGTTAAGCAGGCATCAGTATGTTAGTTACACACACGAAGTAAATGCACACACGATTCTCATGGCCACCCTGCTTCTAACGGCAGAGATTAGTCATTCATAAAGCGTCAGCCATCGCTCAGTAAGATTTTTTACCGCACATTATTATGAATCGCAATTTTTTTGTGAAAACATAATCTCATCGTAGAATATGCAAAAACGAAATACCTTGTGGCATACACAATAAGGTTCGTCGTTCTACTTGTAAAGCTAGTTTGTGTTTTCTACTAGCTTTTTGAAGGATATAGAAATGGGGAAGACCCAACTTATCATTCCCATCATCCTCAACCTCCTGTCTTATACTAATTTATTTGGAGTTGGCGCAACTGTCTTCTTCCTTTCATATATCTTAATTTGTTTTCATCTTTAACTTTCTACCCATATTACCTTCCGTATGAGGGCTTTACATAATATTCTTCAAATTATTATATTCCAATTGTTATTGTTATTCTGAGATCCCTACAACTCGTCTAGACGAATCATTACGTTAGTGACCACGGCCTTTGTTATTTCGTACCTATCTGCACCTACTTTTTTGGATATCATGTTTAATTTATTCAAAGACGATATGCTAATGATTTTGACCTAGATCGTAAAACTTTACTGTTTACATGTCTGTTAACGGTGACCATTTTTATTTCCTTGTACCCTTTAAATCTGATCAGTTATGTTAAGTTTTCAATTAGCATCATTCCTTACAGTGCATGATGAGCAACTGTTACTTCTTCCTCATCAGTTCTGATTCACTGGACCTCAGTTTTTTTGAAAAAAAAACCAACGTCTTGGGTTTTTTTGATTGGTTTATCAATAATTTGGGGTAATCCCCAAAATGTCTGCTCAAACCGTCGTCGTAAATGTCGTCATCGACTTCTAGGTTTTAAGCAAAGAGATTTTAATCCAAGCGGATAATAATAATCAATATAAACAGCTTGAAGTTAGGCTGATAAATTTGATGATCGTTTCCCACTTGCCTTACCACTTATTATCTAAGGGATTTCAATATTCAACTCAGTTTTTTCTCTAGTGAACCCTTTATACCTTTACAATTTAATTTCCCCGCCTGTTACAAGCCCTTTTGTGTATTTCTTGTCGCTTTCTTGTCCGCAATGGACCGTGTCGTGGCTTCAGATCGTGACAGTCGATCAGGCTAGCGACAAACCGATTCAACCAATTTTTTATACGCGGTCATTGGCCATACCTCGTTCATTGCTCGTTCTTACGCAATCTCTACCTTCACTGTCTTCCATACTTCCTTACATTGATGACTGCGTTCGTAGTATTAGATTATGATTTAGTGTGAGCCCAGTAATGGTTCTCGAACAGATTTTTTGCGTTTGATACCATCTCCGAAGTTACTTTTCCGGTTTTGAGTCGTGTACTTAGTTATTAAAGCGTTTAGTTTGTTGCAGTCTAGGCGTATTCTTTTTCTAAAGCTCAGAAGCTTATCTAATAAAATTATATAAGTAACTATCTATTGTCAAAAATTTATGAGTTAAATACTGGCGTTTTCCTTGCATGCATTATATTTTGCTAAGTGTCTCTCGGATAAACAAAACCTTGCTTTGTAGTGTGTAATAATATCAGTAATGCAACAATTGAATTACAATACTTAATGATGTAAGACTACCAGACCTAGAATCAATTGATCATTACTTTTAGTGTCTGTCTGTGGTTTCAAATGACTATACAACCGCGTTATACGTATAGATAACATTTCCTGTAATTAACAATTGAAAGTAATAAAGCTTGGCTAATAAAGTTTTCATCGAATTATTTAACTTGAAAGGCTTCGAGGCCATTTTCGGAGAAATAATTGACACAGAATCACATTCTCTCGAGTACCTCGACCTATACTGCCGAACTGGTATCGGTAACATTTTCGGAAGAGTTGAAATGGAAGTAGGAAAAGTTTGTAGCATAACTCGATCCGGATTCTAAGTTACTCGGCATATGTGCTTTAGGCCATTGTAGATTTATAGATCAAACCTTAGACAAAGCTATCAGCGATAATGAGTGCAGAAAAGTCAAAATATAAGGGTTCGATGACGCAACCTTTCGAGAGCGCTTGACGCTCTCGAATATATATTTCTGTTTCTTTTACTTGATTGGTCATTTAAACTTATTTATATTGCTACATTTTCCCCCAAACGTCCTTATTTAAATAAAACCATACAAGAGCAGTGCTTGAACTCGGTGTCGGTGTCAAGTGCGACCGCTTCCTGTCATCTGGCGGATGTTCTCGCCTTGCACAGGTCACAGGTGTACATTGTGGGCTTATTGTTGGCTCAGTGCTGCCAATAATGACGTTTGCTTACACCTTCAATTTTGGGTAGCCTGTTTTGACTGTCAACACGGTTACTTAGCGGTTACTACTTGTTACCGCCTTATACTGCTACTATTGATTCCTGGCTTTCAGAATTTGTAGTAGTGGGCTTGGTGTTGTATGTTTGCGGCAGGCAGTAGTTGTATCTAAGCTTGCTTATCTTTATTCATCAACATCTTATTCTTGTTTTTTTATGATGGGTTTCTGTGTTTTCTAGTATGAGATCCTTTACTCCGACCGATACGTTTAGTCTAGCAAGATTTAATTCTGCGGTCTCTTTATGTGTAGAACATTCTATTACTTGGTGATTGTTGTCTAGGTTATAAAACGGAAGCCTACCTTGATAAGTCTTGAAATAAATTACACTACCTACTTTAAATTGAAACACATTATTAATTTTATTTCCCGGAACTCTTTTATAGGTGCAAATTAAAAATACCTGCTTAGAAGTTTGAGGACCTGTTTTTTGCAGCCAGTCACTAACTGCTTTTTATTGTTCCGGCGAATCAAACTCAAGGGGGAAAATCCAGGTTTAAAACTATTTGCACATAAGGCTGTACCTAAAGTTACATCAGTTTCCACTTATTCTGAGTCACTTAACTGCTATTATAATAAATTCACAGAAGTAAACGGTGCTTGCTTAATATTTTTATCATACAATCGTTTCTGACTGAGAGCACGTACGCACTTCTTATATTTTGGCCTGTTTTTAATAAGTAAGGTTGTGTATCTTAGAATATGCTCGAGTGAAAATAACAGATATGAGTTCAAATAAAAGAAATGATCATAGCCCCAAAGTTGATAACTGACTGGACTGATACAGATAGTACGTTTTGCAAATACAAGCAGCGCCTGCTATGTTCCCTCGTTATAATAACCTATAGATAAATCTACCTATAAAGGATATAGTCTAAAATGGATAAAGATTTAGATCCATAGATACATAAACTCACGCCTTTTTCCCATGGGGGTAGGCAGAAACTACAGAACGCCACCTGCTACGATCCTTACATACTTCTTTTGCATCACACACATTCATACATCTAGTCATACACACACGCCGGTTATGGGTACTGCGCACTTGGCCTTTCTGAAGAACATCACCTATAAGGTCTATGTATGTCTTTCTAGGGCGTCCCCTCCCGGCGTTTCCATTCACGTCTGCCTTGTAAATATATATAGATATAAATATGTAAATACCTTTCGTAAGTCGACTTTCATTCATCCTCTCAACATGGCCAAACCATCTTAACATACCCTTTTCAATTTTAGTCACTACATCTTCTTTTAAACCACAACGTTGTCTTATTACCTCATTCCTCAATCTATCAGTTAAAGTTACACCACACATACTCCGCAAGGAGCGCATTTCTACTGCATTAATCCTACTTTCATGTCTTTTTTGCCATACCCAGCCTTCACTTCCATACATAAGTGTAGGCACCAGCACGCTGTTGTGAACGGCGAGTCGAGCTTCCGGAGACATCGACTTGCTGGTCACAACTGCATGCATAGCACCATTCACTTTATTCCCTGCATTCACTCTCCTTTCCACATCCTCTTCAATCTTTCCATTCCTTGTGAACATACTTCCCAGATATACAAACTCGTTCACTTGCTCCACACTCTTATCATTTATTTATCTCTTAGATTTAGATCCATATACATTTATATTCAATTTACGTAGCTTGTTTCTGTGTGCGGAAAACCGTAATTACTAAAGCAGATGTTTGAATTAGCATACTACACCAACTGAGACTAATTCCTTCGCACAATATTCAACACCTACATTTGCATATATTCTCGCAATTCGATGACGAATGCTTAAACAAATCTTGTACATACATCTAAGTAATCTTTACTGTTTCCTTAAAGTTTTTATTCTGTGATTTCGTCATAATGTTAAAATTAATTTGGACTTGTGCAACCTTGCTCAATGTTTTTGGGTATATTTTTTGTTGAAGCTTACTTTATGGATGGGTTACCTTTGCCTTTGGATTATGTTTAAATCTCAGTTCATTTGAAGTACCTTTAGGATCCTGTATATTTTTGTTTAGTTTAGTTGCTGAATGCAAGTCCTTGTCAATATCTTTATCTTTACCTTGTCCCAAATAATTTTGTATCGGCGCAACATGACTTCTACTCCCATACTCTTTTAGTCGTCGTTCCTCTAAGAGCCTGTATATTTTTACATTTAGATTTTATGACAATTCAGTTACTGAATGCAAGTCCTCGTCAATATCATCATCTTTATGTTTACTTAGTCCCAATTAATTTTGTACAATGTCTACTTCTCCTATACTCACCCATACTAGTATAGCCATATCAGTATAGTCAACCCCTTTCTAGACATTTATCTTTTACACAGCCCGGCTATCGTTCTTTGGTCTTCTACTCTCGTAGCCATCCACAATTCCACATTGATATTCATATATATATACGTATATATATTTTATTTGTTATGGGTTTGCTCTTGACTTAAGTCTAGGTCAGAGGTGACAGAGACAGAGTCGACGATGGAGTGACCTTACCCAGAAGAAGCCTGTTCACTCTAACTTTGAATAGATTCGGGTTGAATGCGTTCGGAAACATCGCAGCTAGTGAGTTCCATTCATTCGCTGTGCGCATTATGAATATATAGAAATTTGCAACAAATTCATAACAGTAGTGCTTAGCGCTGGGCCTACGACGAAACTAGTACAAAACAGCGCAGCGCTGCTCTCAAGGTTGTTGTATCATTTAAGAATAGTCCTACTGTACCTATTGAATTCGTCAAAAACTACGAAGAATTCATAATCTGATAATGAATTTTAATATATACAAATCGAAAAGTATAATAATAATGTACGACATTTGAATTTTAACCACGCATTCTTCTCACGTGTATAAGTCATTTAGCATACAGGTACTGCATTAATTACGTATTATTATGTATTTAAGACTGTAGCAAACGTGTGCAGTGGAGTATGAAGATTTCATTCATGAGTTACATAAACGTGGAGCTATTATGTACGTACTGCTGAATGAATGCTTCGCACAATGAGTGCCATGTGATTGTCATAAAATTGCTTTTACGGTTTGTCTATTTCACATACTTTGGGTAGTACTATTTTACTCGGATATGTGGGAATATATTGTTTTATGTGGTCAACAATATATCCATCAGCTGCTTTCCAGTTCAATACTCGGAGTATCATGTCATTGGCATATACGAACAATTTTTTATTAGACATAGACTACTAGCTTGCTTTTTCTTGCGATTTTCGCTCTCGTCTTCTATCCTGGTTGCCAGGATTAGGGCTTATGGCAATAAACTAAAAAAATCAATCAGTACTGCCAATAAATTACTCGTTTGATTACGAGTTCTCCTCTTCAAAATAACAATTAAGACAAGTGCCAAGTTTTGGGCTAACCAGCACAACCATTATTCAATGATAACTTGACCAATTCAGTAGCTATGTCCACAAAACTAAAGAACTTTCCAATAGCAACTTGTTTATTTGGTTGCCGTCAACCGCGACTGGTCTGACGACACTTTTTGTACTAACGGTACTTCAAAACGGCTACCGTGCGACGCGACGATAATTTATAATGCGCAGGAGTGGATGGGAGTTCATAGTAGTCGTTTTTGTTCTAAGATAAGGGAAAGTAAACCACATGTCTGGTCCTGATGTGTTTTTGAAGAGCTTAGTCAGGGACCTGCCATGAGAGGTTCTTTTTTAGGGTTCCGTACCTCGAAAGGAAAATACCGAACCCTTATACGAGTAGGATCACTTTGTATTCCGTCCGTCCGTCTGTCTGTCAAGACCCTTTTTCTCAGGAACGCGTGGAGGTATCAAGCTGAAATTTATATCAAATACTCAGGTCTATAATACCTTTAAACTGAGGTTTGTACGGAACCCTCGGTGCGCGAGTCCGACTCGCACTTCGCCGGTTTTTTTTTGTTTATAGTGTCTTGCAGCTTCTGTATTTAATTTGGAGGGTCTTGCTCTGCTGATAGTATTCTCTTGTGGGTAGTCTGTCTCTCGTCAATACAAGCGAAGAGATTTTAGAAAAAACACAGAAAATTTTAAGTTCTTTTTGTAACCCTGTTATTTATTAGAGTTTATTACTTACGTCAGATACATGCACCGCTAGGTAACCTACTTACAAAAACAGTACAAAAAATCTCCGATTCACTCTTTCTGAGTAAAATAAATGAATAATGCGTATGATTAAATGACGGTAAAATCAATTAATTAAAACCATAAAGGACTTATTTACGTCATTAAACATCCTTCTCAAACCACAATTAAATTAAAACAATATGCAACACAATACCACAGAGTGATAGGGAATAATATGACATAATTACAATTTATAAATAATAATTTTAATGGCAAGGGTAAGTCATGCCCTAAAGGGGACTGGTTGCAGTTGTCAGATCGCATTGCAACTGGCCATGTTCGCCTTGACACGGTGAACAGATGGCCCTAAAAAATGGTCGACTTTATGACTTGCCTAGTTAGGTTAGTAGGACAATCTAACCTTTAAGATGTATGTATTACGTTGTGATCATAATTGGAAGGTTAGAAGGATTTAGGCAGAGTAACAATCTATCAGCATTAATGTAAAACAATATGGCACCGAACTGTGACGACAATCTCATATGATTTGGACTTTTAACAATCGCCATCGCTGAATGATGGCAGAATGTCACGTTTTCAAGAGCTTGATAGACTTCGGGGTACACCTAGTACTTTTTGCTTCAATGCATCGTAAGGGTTAAGGCATATTGTACATTGCTTGGTGGGGATAATGACATGTGCATTTTTAGAAATTCGCTTCTGTTCTGAGTCAATTTACCCTGACTCTTCAGTTCGTTACATCAAGCATCATGACAAGGCAGCATACTGGTCACCAGCCCATTAATATTACCTCCTAAGTACTTCTTAAAGTAGGAGAAATAGTGAATGAACTTGAACTTTTTGCGAACAATAGCTTCTCATTCATTATCCACATAACGCAGAAACTTTTGTTTGATTGGATATTTGTTTCTTTATATGTATACACATTCTCTTCCCCTAATTTGGGGTCTCTTCCCCACTTCCTGTTCAAGTTCAAGGAGAGTAAACTACAGCAATCACCGACCCTTGTTATTGGGGATATGAAACATAAGACGTAGATTCTGTACATCCAATTCGAAATGCACTTTATCCCTTTTACACTAAGTGCAGTTTCCCTACTTGTGGGCTTTGTGGGGACTGCTGACAAATATTTGATTGCCTGAATAGTAATAAATCGAATCATTTTTGTAAAACCATATCTTTCTGTTATAATGTTTAAAACTGCTGGTGTTTTACTTTGAAAATTTCTCTACTCTGCTTTTAAAATTGATTTTATAGGGCTCACCGAATTGTATCTTTCTTTGTTGGCCAATTATAAACATGTATGCAAAATTAAATCGTATTCTGGAGATGTTAAAGATCAATTTGTTTTGAGATAATGTAAATTAGCACGCAAAAACTTAGCTGGGGCCACAACATATGGCAAGCAGATTTTACGTGTCCAGTCCAGTCTATCGGCATCCGGAGTTATCTGAGAATTTAGGGTTCCTTGCGACAAACAAAATAAATTGCCATGATAATCAGGAAACAATAGAAATAAAATTATTAAATCGATAATACTGCGTAATAATACCTATTAAAGGTAATTGTTAGATTATGGTTTTTATTGTAATTTAATATAGATTTGTATATCGTAGTTTTGTTGAAGTTTATCCATTAAGAACCTTGTATTGGCAAGGGTTTTCCATCCGAAAAAAAATGTTTACATAAGACGCACTATCAAAAGTTACGAAATACTGTATGTTCTTGAAGAAAAGGGGGTTTCCTAGTTTGAAATACTGGTTCTTACTCTTGTTATAGCCATCTTTTGTGGAAACAACATGATGAATGATTACTTTGCTAGTGTGGCAGACATATAACTGTCCTATCCCAGTCAAAAATACCTATGTGTAAATTCAATTCTCGAAAGGATAAATCTTTCTTTCTAAGTAGTTGTGCGGGTCAACATGTAACACTTTTTGCTGCATATTCAGACTAGTTCATAATGGGCAGTTTTTTGTCAAGATCAATATCCAAATCAACGGTCAGAAAGATAGTTTGTTACTATGTATTAATGGTAGATGAGGGAGCAATGACCGCTTTATGTAACTCTATGTAGTAAGCTCTAGTATTATCCTTATTATAGATATTGTTTTTTTTTTGCAAAGTCATGGACCTCTCTTTTAAGGTTGTTTATTTTCCTGTATACCTCATTATACAACTACAGAACCAGTGTTTCTATTTTTTTGGTATTATTTTCTGAATATACCTAAACGGGCCATTGACTCGATATTTCACTGGAGATCTGGTCAAATGATCTTCAATTTATGGTCTCTGTATAAGACTGAAGATTCCAATGCTTTTCTCAACTTGCAGTACTGTTTCATCATCATCTACCTCACGTTTCCTACGTAAATTTACCCCGTTTTTTATTATTGATAGGCTCGCTCTTGACCACTATCTCACCTGATAGTAAGCGATGATGTGGTCGACGGTGTAACACGCTTGCCTAGAAGAAACCTATTCATTCTTGACTTAAAAACCCCGAGGTTGTAGATATCGGGAAAACAGACTCCGGCAGGGAATTCCACTCCTTAGCTGTACGCATAATGAAAGTATATTCAAAACGTTTAGTGCGTATGGGTGGGATGTCCACCATGTACCGATGGCGCATTGCCGTACGTCTTGTAGTCCGATGATGAAACGGGCTGGGCGGAATTAGATCATGCAATTCCATCGCACACTTCCCGAAATGCAACCGATAAAAAACCGACAAGCTGGCAATTTGGCGACGATGTTCAAGGCCCTGGAGCTTTGAATCAACCAGTGCCACATTGCCAATAAGCCTCTTGGCCCGTTTTTCGATCGACTCTAGTGCATCAAGCCATTTTTCTTGCAATATCTACTGTTTCAACCATCGAAGGCGTTTGGGTGAGTGGACTGTGGTATCTACCGAACGTTTACGTTCAGTACTAAGCACCGCATTGCTTCACCATGGAAGTTATGAAAGTGTAATGATACTCCTCGCGTGATTGTCGGTCTCATGTATGTCAACTACCACTCACCAGCAACAATGGGCCAGTGATGTGAAACCTTAGTGCGGTGCTGAATAATTACTAAGACGAGTCCCTTTACTCGATTGTTTGTTTTTAAATGCCATGAGGGCTCAAATGATTATGGCTATGTCGGTTGTCTGAGGAAGAATCGTCTATTTTTTATTGGCAGGAGTTAGGAACTTAGTATTAAACTGATGGACGTGAGCATATGTGGGAACGTGTATCAAAAAAAAGTCGTAAACAAGGAAAAAATCATGCTGTGCAGGCGGAGGATACATATTCGCGGGCTGGCTGACAAAAAACTGGTGTATCCTCCGCCTGCACAGCATAACTTTTTAGTTCGCTTTTGAAGCAGTCGGGTTTTTTTATTTTTTGATTTAACTTTTTTTATTTATAACTTTTTAGTTATTTTTTTTTCGAATTAGATACATTTGAACACATAAGTGTTATATATTTTTGAAATCACCTCTTAAAACCCTTGATTTTGATACCCCACACGACGGGTAAGGAAGAATAAAAAATTTAGGCCCCCACAATATGGCGCCCAAAATCCGCCATTTTTATATTGTCTAATTTTAATGATATTCGCAGGGTTAAGACGAATCGATTGACGTATGAATCATCAAAATCGGCCAACGCTTTTGGTCTCTGGAACGCCATATAGGAACAAACATACATACATACATAGACTGATAAACACATTACCCTCCTTCGGCAGTCGGGTAAAAACCCCGATGGGGTCCGGTTGGAGAAAAAGACGGCAGTCGGATCGACATACAACTTAATATTTCATAATAAGCTACAAAAGGCTGTGCTGTAGTCTGTAGTAAATCTCTTTCTTAAACAACAGCCAAGCCTTGCCTTTGGGAGGTTTTCCAACTTACCTACGTGACGCGAACTGTATGTTTGTTTGTGATGTTCCCTGAATTCTATAATTTCAGTCACGTTGCGATGGTAGGTACAATAAAACATCTTAAAGTTGCCTCCTGTATAGTCGTTTAAATAAATAAATTTGAATTATTTCACGCCACTGGAGCATCGTGGTAAGCACGTGGATGGTCCAAAGGCCATGCTTTAGTTCATGAATACATACTAGTCCGTGACTCCGTGTAGATATCGTGCCCATTTTCTTATCTACCTCCCTCAAAGGTAAACTCTGTTTAATACAATATTAACGATTTATTAGTTGTTATTACAAATTACAAATAGTTTATTTTCTTTAACAATTTTTGTAGTACATAGCTAGTGTCAGAAGTGTCCTTTTAAGCAAATAAATGCCTGTGTTAGGACACTCCACTCTTCCGCAACATAGATTTAAACACAATAATATTCAAAAAAAAAACATGCTACTATTTATACATTTTGTGAGAATAAATTAAATAAATACAAAAGAGAATTAAAGAAGACTGTTATCATAATAAAATTAATACAACGGCTATGCCATTAAGATCTATCATCACCTCGTTATTAATAAAAAGACAAATCGATGATTAGGAGGACCTAGGAGTATTACAGATCAGATTTTGAAAATTATTTAATTAATAGCTGACCTACATAATCTTGTTTTGAGAAAAAATACCAGATTTTACGATAAAGAAGCCAAAACAAGAACATATTTTAACTATGATATGATTTTAATGATCTATCTATCTTGGTCAACATTCGTTTCGGCGCAAAAATAGAGCTGACTACACACACAGCACGCGAGTTCATTCATTATTACACAAAAACATGAATAAGCTACCATTTAATAGAGCATACATTGCCTTGACTAGCATCACATTTATTTCCTGTGCAACTATACAAAAAAAAACAGCCAGGTGCTGGCTATTCTCTCTCGTGCATCTGCCCCGCGTAAAGCCCCTCTCGCGACCCTACCGGTGTGTGGTGTCACCCTACAAGGGCGAAGCTGTTCAATGAACATTGTGCTTGTTAAGTAGGGGAATTCGCACGAGCAGAATTGAAAGGGTATCGATATGTGTTTATTGTGTTAATATCTTAAAATGTTGAGTATCCCCTAAATTGCAGTCCATCGAAATTCGAAATCGACCAACAGAAATAAACTGCCTGAGAACGATGGGGACCAAGCTACGATAGTTTTTGCAATTAAAGTTTTTAGGACCTACCCAGAATATTTTTTTTTGTGGATCGATGTACCCAACTTTCTGTAGCAGTAGATGGTATCTTTGAAAAATGTTAAATCAAAAAATCAAAAAACCCGACTGCTTCAAAAGCGAACTAAAAAGTCGTAAACAAGGAAAAAATCATGCTGTGCAGTCGGAGGATACATATTCGCGGGCTGGCTGACCAAAATCTGGTGTATCCTTCGCCTGCACAGCATGATTTTTTCCTTGTTTACGACTTTTTAGTTCGCTTTTGAAGCAGTCGAGTTTTTTGATTTAACATTTTTTATTTATAACTTTTAGTTAGTTTTTTTTTTCGAATTACACGATGGGTTTAGAAAGAAAAAATAATTTGGGCCTCCACATTATGGCGCCCAATATCCGCCATTTTTCTATTGTCCAATTTTAATGTAGCCTATGACACTCGCAGGGTTAAGACACATCGATTGACATATGAATCATCAAAATCGGCCAACGCGTTTGGTCTCTGGAACGCCATATAGGAACAAACATACATACATACATACTTACATACATACATACATACATACATAGACTGATAAACACATTACCCTCCTTCGGCAGTCGGGTAAAAAGAATTAATTATGAAATATGATTTTATCATAGGAATGTCGTACAACCAAATTAATAGTAAAACAATTGGCTTGTCCGTAAATCATTGACCTCACTGCACAGCATTGTCTGAGTAATGACAGCTTGATAGTTGATAGGCAACTGTCGCAAACGCCATTGACTCGACAATGATGCAAGCGTGACGCAACTTGATGCAAGACCTACCGGGGCTAGCGGCTACTCTCATGGTGTCATGGTGGTACTTTGTATTTTGTACCCATAGTTATGGCACGTTATCTATTACAGAACAGAACAGAAGAATCAGAACTATCCATTGAAGTAATTCGTGATGAAATATTTAACAGAGGCATAGATAGATAACACTAGTTGTCCTACCCTACTTATATTAATGTTGCGTAACTTAAACCGCTTACGCAGCGCAAATAACAGAAGCTCTCTAAAACGTTTTTTTTTCCAGTTTTTGCAATATTTCATTTCAATAATGCTCCGCTCCTATTGGTCGTAGCGTGATGTTATATAGCCTATAACCTTCCTCGATAAATTGACTATCCAACACAAAATCAATTATTAATTCCAACCAGTAGTTCCTGAGATTAGCGCGTTCAAACAAGCAAACAAACTCTTCAGCTTTATAATATTTTTTAGTTAGATTATAAAGAGGAAATATTTTTTTGTTTGTTTGTTTGTACCGAATAGGCTCCGAAACTACTGGACCGATATTAAAAATTCTTTCACCTATTGAAAGCTACATTATTCCCGAGTAACATAGGATATAATTTTGACGGGAGCGAAGCCGCGGGGGTCAGCTAGTATTAGTAAAGATTAACAACAGTCGTGAAAAAAAGATATGGGTTTGACATGCACTAGGTCGGTACCAAATCGTCAATTAGTCAATCCATTTTTTTTGACATATCGACAATCGCTGTCGCCGATAAAATGTTACTTGTCTGGAGCCCTAGGCTGTGTTCATTCAAGTTAAACAAGTTCGTGATGTTGTTTGTCTGTAGTTTTAAATCGTGCTCAACTTAAAATTGGGGTTGACGCCATGTGCCTAGTGTGCTCACACAAATTTTTACGAGAACTCGCATGCATGACCTTTATGAAGGCCATCTTATAATGTGACCACTAGAGATGTACTATTTGATTGTTTACATCATATAGTTATTCGAGGAGCTCGTGGCTAAATAATAACAGCCGCACGGGTCGACCTTCAAGGTTAAGCAACGCTTGACGAGGTCGGTCCGTGGATGGGTGACCATTGGTCCCGGCTGTCATTTGAAGATCTTTGACACTCGTTACGAGTAGTCAGAAGCTTGAGATCTGACACCAGTCTTGCCAAGGGGTACCGTGTTACCCAGTTACTGGGTTGTGGAGGTCAGATAGTCAGTCGCTCCATGTAAAACACTGGTACTTAGCTGAATCCGGTTAGACTGGAAGCCGACCCCAATATAGTTGGAGAAAGGCTAGGCAGGTTAATTGAAATCATATTGTTATTAATCTATGCCAGTTTCCTAATGATGACCAAATTATGCCTACAGAATATATCAACAATGCTAAAAAAGACTTTTGAACTCTAGGATATTTGAAACCAGGCAGTAGTATCGTTGGTATTTGGATGTCCGTCTGTCCATATTTACATTAACAGTTAGATCTGATGAGCAAGCTATTTTAATAGCTACCTTGACACATCACAAATGGTACGGCAGAATATTCATAACTTCCGACTTGTATATGCATATCGCACCTTTGTCCGAGTATAAATAAATACAGACATCTCTATGACGAGGCATCATAAATAATAAAGTTGACAATGGTTTGTAAGTGACATCAAAGTTAGTAAACATTTCTAAATTAGTCGGGTTTTCGCCTTCAAGTCAAGCTCAATGTCATAGACATAAATATTGTTGTCAGTAATGATGTTGCCCATTCAATTTGAATCAATTACCATGGATTATACTTGATGATACTTTCGTTTTTGCCGCGAATGTAGTCTCTCAATTCTCATAGTCTCTCTCACAAGAACCACGACCGCAGGCTTATTACGTATCTTTTGCAAGAGCAAAACGATAGCGATTTTTGCGCAATAATTGCTCTTTTTACCCGACTGCCGAAGGAGGGTAATGTGTTTATCAGTCTATGTATGTATGTATGTAAGAATGTATGTATGAATGTAAGTATGTATGTATGTTTGTTCCTATATGGCGTTCCAGTGACCAAACGCGTTGGCCGATTTTAATGATTCATACGTCAATCGATGCGTCTTAACCCTGCGAGTGTCATAGGCTACATTAAAATTGGACAATAGAAAAATGGCGGATTTTGGGTGCCATATTGTGGGGGCCCAAATTTTTTTTTCTTCCATACCCTTCGTGTGGGGTATCAAAATAAAGGGTTTAAAGAGGTGATTTCAAAAATATATAACACTTATATGTTTAAATGTATCTAATTAGAAAAAAAAACTAACTAAAAAGTTATAAATAAAAAAAACTTAATTAAAAAAATCAAAAAACCCGACTGCTTCAAAAGCGTACTAAAAAGTCGTAAACAAGGAAAAAATCATGCTGTGCAGGCGGAGGATACACCAGATTTTGGTCAGCTAGTTATACAAACGTTTTAGAGTAGTTGGCGGTTTTTTTTTTAAACAAGTGCATTTGACAAATAGCGATCGATTTGCAAACGATTGTGTAGGACTTACCATACCTACACTGCAGCTTGACCGCTATCATTTTGCTCTTGCAAAAGATACGTATTAAGCCTGCCGATTTTATGGCATAAAGCGTTTGATCGCGCGATGATTGCTGATTGCTGGTTCTTAAGTAATAAGCCTCCCAGTTCAAAAAATAACCTATAGCACTCTATATCGGTATATGTTCGTAATCAACTTATAACTTCTAGAGACTTCTTAACAAACAAACGGTCAGTAAGTTTGGATTTTAAACAAATTAGCACGATCAACTCACATAAAGCAACCATCACCCACATTCCGTTTCTCATTCAACCCTATCACAAGTATCGCATATCAACAATGAGCTATTTCATAAGCGTTATCTGGTCTATATCTCCAATAACTGTCCAGTGTTCGTCTCAAGAGTCAAGCGGGCCAGAACATAATCATAACGATCCGGTGACAAGGTCCGTTTGTAAATATGAAACTGTTGATATGCGTGTGATTGATAACCCAAACATTCAAAGCCACCCGCGTGGTACACTATGAATACGCCTTTGATTACACCAGAACAGTTCTTGGTAACCGGGCTTTTGGTGCAGAACGGAGTTTCTGCAAAGGAACACGCGATTAGACTTAGTTTGTAACTGTGACAATGCTTTTTATGTGTTTGAAGGCAGGAAGGAAAGAGGAAGTAAGATATGCATAATAATGCATTCAGGAGTTTTGTAGTAAATTAAAACAGTGTCCATTAAAGCTCTTGTACGTTCTTCGTATGTTTGAGAACGTCCAAATAGCTTTAACTTTCTGGCGGATTGGCCGTCTACGCTATTCCAGTGGCGCTGGCATGCGCGAGCTTGAATGAAAAAGTAGTCCGTCGATCCAGTCACTGGACTGGATTTTACTGAAATTCATCAATTCCAGTACCAGTTAACATTGTTGCTGTGGCATTCCAGCGCTAGTTTCGATCTCTGGACTGGAATGCTACTTGAATATTGTGAAAATAACTGCACCTTGACTGTTCAAAAGTGTCTTTAAGTGGTATACCTATGTGACATGTAATATTTTTGCTGGTAACTTGCATAAAAGCTTAATGACAAAGCTTCTTACAACAATAATAATAACATATTACCAAAAATCACGCAATTTTCCTGAAAGGTTAGGCAGGGATGTATCTATAATATAGTACACCCACATATCGCCTGTTATTTTAAAACACCAGTTGTATAAACACTAAACGAATACCTTACCTTAACCTATCTTTCTGGGTTAAATACCTCCACCAGTCAATAGTACGCTAATATCTACTTGAGATAAAATGACATAATAATGTACAAACACTCCCGTTCAAGAGCCTGTTATATCCAAAGCGGTTGAGTGTTTTAGGAGATTATGTCACCCAAAAATGGTAATAAAACATTTAGAGAAATACGAGAATGTGGTGCCGTTATGTGGAGTGAGTGATTACTAAGAAGTTTACTCGCTTATACTATACGAGTCTGGAGTCGATGTTGGATTGAATACTGAGTGCTTTCTATTGCACCAAGTCACGTTACAATTCATCAGCTGCTTCCTGTGTGCTACACAGATAAACTAGAGTCGCCAATTACACTGTTGAGTATAATATCCCTGCTCTCTTTTGGACCATGCTTACCTTGTTTTGTGCTATTTTCTTTCAGACTTCACCCTTGGTCCTTCGTGTTGAGCTCATAAATCAATTGCCGTGAGTCTAACAGAAGTTTGACTGTTTACTAAAGCTTAACTGAAGACTATCAGAAATATCAATTATCAACCCCTTTAATACATAAACTCTTCTACTTATGGCCTCATCAAGTCGAACTCAGTTTAAATTGCCGCCCGGAGACAGTGCTATCTTCATTATACGGTTGTTCACTCCTCGGGAATTTTAATACCGACCACCGACGCCTTTATGTCTTCATACACTTAGATATATTATGTAGAGTGGCGGGCATTTTTAATTTAACGCGGTCGCCTTTATTGAAAATGTCTTGAGGAATGCTTATTATGTTAGGGAATGTATGCTTGGGAAGCTGTAAACTAGAGAGCCTATATTGAACCCAAGACTTTGCCCTAGATAAATATTATGTTATCAGCGATAACGTATGTCAATGCCCACGCGCAACGTACTGAACGGGAGTCTGCATGTGGAAAAGGGAGCCCATATCCAATCCAATTCAACGATTGTCAAACAGTTCAAAATGTAGTAATGTACTACAAAAATTTGTCTGTGGTCACATCTAAAGATGATTTTGGCAATAATAATAGTTGATAGAGTGGCTATTGGTCCACTAGAGCCCAAGGAATTCTGTGAATTCAATGGGGCTCTAATCCTAGTTTGCAAAACGGAAAAATATCTAGCAATGTTTAAAACCGTTCTGTTCTCAACTTAGATGTAGACTGTCATGGATATTTCCGTATTTTGAATCTTACTTCTGCTAATTGCCACGGCCATGTATCAAGTTTTACACTGTTGTTAAGTACAACACTAAATAAGTAAATACCAACACAACAATGCGCCATTTCAGTGGAAATGGAGCATGCTGAGGTTTTGATTCCAATGGCTAAGTGAACATTGTCATCATCACTTCCGGAGTAACGTGAACCAATTCAGGGTTATCGCGAATAATGTCGGCTACGGATTGTTTGAATTTATCCAATTATATAATCGTCATATCGTTGAAAAGTTAGATAAAACCTTAGACCACTCGATAGTTTGGGGAAAGCAGAGTGCCGGCTATTTCCTAAAAGCAACGTCCCTAGGTCCTTAGCATTAATTTAGCCAAAATATTGCTGGATATTATTTATAGTCGTCATCGAAACATTCAACTACTTACTATGCTTATCTGTCATAATTTAATCAAGTTCTTCTAACTTAACAGACAGTTGCTGGAAAGTCTGTTACACTTCTGTGTGGGAATTGGTTACAGATGAACTGTCTTTTCAAATTTCAACGTGAATTATTAATTTGGATATTTGAGTTTTGTTTTGAAATACGTTCACACTAGAATATTCTGCAATCTAGCAAAATCTACAACCTTTTTATTTCATTTTGTAGACGCACAAACTGTACGCGCTGCGGTACTGGGGCTGTGAGCTGCTGTGCCTGGTCAACATCGTGCTGCAGCTGTGGATGATGGACAGTTTCTTCAACGGGGAGTTCTTCTCGTACGGCACCAGGGTGCTGGGGTATAGTGAAGTGCCGCAGGAAGATAGGTACGTGAGAAAAGCTGGTTTGAAATGTATTCTTTTGACCAGGGAAGGCCCAGTGTTTTTATGGTTTTGTCAAAAGCGACTAGAAGTATACCGAAGACATACATTTGTATGTCTTTGCCTCAGCTTAAAGGAAGGAGGATTGGTCCACTGTTTCACAGCAACGCTCGAAACAAAACCAAAATTCTTCAGCTTTTAATATTCTATTAATTCCATCCTTTCTCATTCCAGATATGACCCAATGATTTACATCTTCCCTCGAATTACAAAGTGTACGTTCCACAAGTTCGGTGCGTCAGGCAGCATACAGACGCACGACAGTCTGTGTATACTGCCGCTGAACATCGTTAACGAGAAGACGTACATCTTCTTGTGGTTCTGGTACATCATTCTGGCGGTCATCCTCACCCTGCTTGTTATTTACCGGTGAGTTTAAGTTTTTCTTTGAGCGGGATCAGCCTTCTCACGATCCCGCTCGGCGGAGGTAGAGGATATCTAGCAAGCTGCGTCTTGCATGCTAATGACTGGGCAACTGCGAAAAGTCGATTGGATCACGAAGTATTCAAATGACGAAACCATGTCAAAAGAGTGAAATTTGTAGTTGAGCCTAGGCAGGCCCTTCAGAAAGTAATTCGTAAAAGCGGTGAATCGGTGATCAGGTTATGAAGGTTGCAGAAATTTATTGGATGCAACGCAGGACTGTACGTTATGGAGTACTGGTCTTCAAGATGATGACTAGTGGACGTAATTACGGTGGCTTGTAGGTCTTTGTAGAACTGCCAGCACCCTTGTCCTGTTGTTGTTGAAAACGTTAACTTTTGCGATTCAGGGGAGTTGGTTACGCCACTTCTTCCCAGCTATAACACAAGAAGGTGGTGACAGGCGGGCGTTTTGGGGAATGTCTTTATGTAGAACTTTGACATTCATAAATTGGTGGCGTTCAGCCTAAAATTTGATTGAGTGTATTTTGATTAGGATTTCCTATAAATCGGGGCGACTAAACCGAAGTTAAACAAACACTCGATAGATCATAATGCGACAGTTCGTGGCTTATCAGTGTGCACACGGTACCTGTGTTTTGGTACACGAGGCGCCGATAGCGGTGTATAGCCTAATTATGATAATGCGCTGTGGTTAAGTGCCCTGTCGTACTTGCTTTATGTCATCTAGCTATTTTTAGGAGCGGGACTTTAAGATAAAAATGTTGTGGTCAACTATGTTTGAAATAAACTATGCTTTGCTTATTACTTTTATAATTTACTCTTTTGACTAATGAACTACCTACGTTATTAGCGCAGGAATTACGCAAATATTAGGTCCTTACCTATGAAATTGGCGTTTTGTCGTACTGGCCAGTTTGATCTCAAATATCTCCTCTTTGGTTTGGAATTCCAATTTTAAATTTATATAGCTATTTACTCATGCTTTTGAATTTGGAAAACCGTAATTCATTGGTTTTCCCTCTTTTGGTTTTTTCTTTGCGCCAGTCAGTTTACAAAATGGGAAACTTGAAATATCGCGTTATTTACGAGTATGAGTTCCATCGTGGCACCAGTGCTGCAGAAACGGCTCGAAGGA
The DNA here is from genome assembly GCA_949775005.1 of Orthosia gothica. Lineage (NCBI taxonomy): Eukaryota > Metazoa > Arthropoda > Insecta > Lepidoptera > Noctuidae > Orthosia > Orthosia gothica. Next base: position 1,854,711 of record OX459048.1, on the reverse strand, counting down.
TTAATGATGTGTATGGCGACGGTGTCGCAAAAGAAAACACAGTGCGGTTTTGGTGCTTTGGTTCTTAAAAATCTTGAAAGGTGGGACCTCATGAATTCAGTGCAGCAAACCGATAAACGCGCGTCGACTGCTTCGTTACATTACTCAACCGGCACAATAATGAAGCGATTATAAATCGAATGATTCAACCTGTGATGAAAAGTGGATCCTGTACAATAATCGGAAACGCTCATCGCAATGGCTGAACCCTGGTGAACCAGCCAAATCCTGCCCCAAGCGAAAATTAACTCAAAAAAAAAAATACTTGTGAGCGTTTGGTTTGGGGACTAGTGCCGGTGTCGTTCACTACAGCTTTCTTAAATCTGGCCAGACGATTACGGCGGATGTCTATTGTCAACAACTGCTAACCGTGATGGAAAAGCTAGCTGCTAAACAGCCGAGGCTGGTCAATCGCTCTAGGCCACTGCTGCTTCAGAACAACGCTAGACCACACACTGCACAACAGACGGCTTCCAAATTAGAGGAGCTTCAATTGGAATAACAGATTACCATTTTTTTCGAAATTTGGATAACTTCTTGCAAGGGAAAAAATTCAACTCCGATGGGGCAGTCAAAGCGCCTTCAAAGATTTTATTGATTCCCGTCCGAATGTTTTTTTTTAGTAAAGGGATCAATGAACTACCTATGAGACGGCAAAAGTGCAAAGATAGCAATAGTACATACTTTGATTAAATAAATATACTATATAAAAAAAAAAAAACACTTTTTGTTCCTCCCTTACAAAACGCCAATTTCATATGTAATGCCCTAATAGTTAATTTACCAAATGGTTCATTTAGACTGGGTTCATAGATGAGCGGTCCAACAACCCAATGTAGCCTAGACCTAGACGTCTGATGAGTCGTATAAAGTCGGCCAAGTTCGGCATTGAGTGGCTCGGACCGAGTTGCCTTCGACGAAGTGTAAATGAGCCAGTAAGAATAACTGAGAATGACGATTATTAATTATTTATCATCAATCGTTACAATAAAAATGGATGAGAGGAGCTCGTGGCTAAATATTAACAGCCGCACTGGTCGATATTCAAGGTTAAGCAACGCTTGACGAGGTCGGTCTGTGGATGGGTGCCCATTTCAACATATCGAGATTCCTCCGTGCCTCGGAAAGCACGTTAAGCCGTTGGTCCCGGCTGTCATTTGAAGATTTTTGACAGTCGTTACGGGTAGTCAGAAGCTTGAGATCTGACACCAGTCTTGCCAAGGGGTATAGTGTTACCCAGTTTCTGGGTTGTGGAGGTCAGATAGACAGTTGCTCCATGTAAAACACTGGTACTCAGCTTAATCCGGTTAGACTGGAAGCCGACCCCAACATAGTTGGGCAAAGGCTAGGCAGATTTAGTTGCAGTAAAATTTTATATGGATGGAGAGGTAGGGGATGGCCAAAGACATGATGGATGGATTGTGTGAGGAGTGATGTGAAAGAAAAGGGAGTCAGTGATAGCGTGGCAGGGGACAGGACGGTATGGAAGAAGAAAACGTGTTGCTCCGACCCCAAGTAACATGCGAGCAGGGCACAGCTACAGTATCGTTAATAACGTGTTATTTCCCCTGCTAGGCTGGTGATCATCTTCGTGCCGTCCGTGCGGCCGCGCCTGCTGCACGCGCGCGCGCGCACGCTGGCCATGGAGAGCGCCGCGCTCGTGTCGCGCCGCACCGACATCGGCGACTGGTGGCTGCTGTACATGCTCGCCAGGAACATGGACCCGCTCATATACAGGTAACGCACGCTGGCCATGGAGAGCGCCGCGCTCGTGTCGCGCCGCACCGACATCGGCGACTGGTGGCTGCTGTACATGCTCGCCAGGAACATGGACCCGCTCATATACAGGTAACGCACGCTGGCCATGGAGAGCGCCGCGCTCGTGTCGCGCCGCACCGACATCGGCGACTGGTGGCTGCTGTACATGCTCGCCAGGAACATGGACCCGCTCATATACAGGTAACGCACGCTGGCCATGGAGAGCGCCGCGCTCGTGTCGCGCCGCACCGACATCGGCGACTGGTGGCTGCTGTACATGCTCGCCAGGAACATGGACCCGCTCATATACAGGTAACGCACGCTGGCCATGGAGAGCGCCGCGCTCGTGTCGCGCCGCACCGACATCGGCGACTGGTGGCTGCTGTACATGCTCGCCAGGAACATGGACCCGCTCATATACAGGTAACGCACGCTGGCCATGGAGAGCGCCGCGCTCGTGTCGCGCCGCACCGACATCGGCGACTGGTGGCTGCTGTACATGCTCGCCAGGAACATGGACCCGCTCATATACAGGTAACGCACGCTGGCCATGGAGAGCGCCGCGCTCGTGTCGCGCCGCACCGACATCGGCGACTGGTGGCTGCTGTACATGCTCGCCAGGAACATGGACCCGCTCATATACAGGTAACGCACGCTGGCCATGGAGAGCGCCGCGCTCGTGTCGCGCCGCACCGACATCGGCGACTGGTGGCTGCTGTACATGCTCGCCAGGAACATGGACCCGCTCATATACAGGTAACGCACGCTGGCCATGGAGAGCGCCGCGCTCGTGTCGCGCCGCACCGACATCGGCGACTGGTGGCTGCTGTACATGCTCGCCAGGAACATGGACCCGCTCATATACAGGTAACGCACGCTGGCCATGGAGAGCGCCGCGCTCGTGTCGCGCCGCACCGACATCGGCGACTGGTGGCTGCTGTACATGCTCGCCAGGAACATGGACCCGCTCATATACAGGTAACGCACGCTGGCCATGGAGAGCGCCGCGCTCGTGTCGCGCCGCACCGACATCGGCGACTGGTGGCTGCTGTACATGCTCGCCAGGAACATGGACCCGCTCATATACAGGTAACGCACGCTGGCCATGGAGAGCGCCGCGCTCGTGTCGCGCCGCACCGACATCGGCGACTGGTGGCTGCTGTACATGCTCGCCAGGAACATGGACCCGCTCATATACAGGTAACGCACGCTGGCCATGGAGAGCGCCGCGCTCGTGTCGCGCCGCACCGACATCGGCGACTGGTGGCTGCTGTACATGCTCGCCAGGAACATATACAGGTAACATATCTGACCAGAACTGATGGTAGGAGTTTACCGACTTGCCGTGATGCCTGGGATATAACATAATTTCTGCCGGTCTGTCAAATTGGTGCATGAATTCCCCGAAGAGTTTGACAGAGGTTTACTATCACCATCATCATCATATCAGTCGATAGACCTCCACTGCTGGACATAGGCCTCCCCCAAGAGTCGCCACATTGACCGGTCCCGTGCGTCCCGCATCCAGCGAATCTCCGCAACCTTCACCAGGTCATCGGTCCACCTGGTGGGAGGCCTTCTAACGCAAAGTCTTCCGGTTCGCGGTCGCTACTCCAGAACCTTTCTGCCCCATCGGCCATCCGTTCTGCGAGCAATGTGCCCTGCCCACTACCACTTAAGTTTAGCAATTCTTCGGGCTATGTCGGTAACCCTGGTTCTCTTGCGGATCTCTACGTTTCTGATTCGATTAGGTTTACTATAGTTCCATGTATTAGGGGTAGAGTCAACATCATCACCAACAGCGCACACATCCAGATCCTCGTTTAGGCGGATTTCAACCTCAGTATTCTTCTATTATTACCTTCTTCGCAAGTGGTTCTTTTTTAACCAACTTCAAAAAGGAGACGGTTTTCAATTCTACTGTATTTCTGTTTTTTTATGTTTGTTCCCTCAGAACTTTTTACTAGATGAACCGATGTTGATAATTCTTTTTTATATTTGAAAGCTGATGCTTGTCATGTGGTCCCATTTAAATTGCATCAAATTCTGATGAAGAACTTCGGAGATATACAACAGAACTCTTCAATAATTAACGGCAAATCACTTGGGATTGCTGCAATCACCAGTTCATAACATCACACTAGTACGCTCTAAAGGGGTACGCAGGTATACAGTTCACCCTGGTGTACTCTCATTCCACCGGTTTTGTTCAAGTTTTATGTTATTGGGTTCATCTATTCTGGCATCGCTTTAGGCATTATAGGTACCTAACTATAGAACTGGTCCATTATGTATCACAACTAAAAAGTAAGAATCTTTTTACAATAAAATACATCCGGCATCAAAAAACGGAGAAACGGAAACAGCAACACCGACTGCCGAAATTGAAGCTATTTTTTCACTTTGTAGTGTATTTATTTGGGAGTCATTTGTATTTTTTTTTATTTGGGAGTCGGTTGTATTTTTTTTGTCTTGGAATGTGTATAAACTTTCTTCTTCCTCCGCAGGGAGCTGATCGCCGAGCTAGCCAAGCGCATGGGAGAGAAGCCAGGCGCGCGCGCGTGACGCCCGCCGCCCAGCGTCGCCGTCCTCGGCGTCTGACACACACACACATACACCACCCCCCAGCCTCCCTTTACTGGATACCAACCACTTTAAAGGACCCCCAGTACACCTCATCACCTCTCTACTGGACATCAACCTCTATAAAAAGAAAAAAAAAACTTGTTTTTGAATTTAGAATCTCAGATGAATTTTTTACTGCCCTGAAGAACCCGTGAAGCAACGCCAGCTAAAAAAACAATCTTATCTGTAATTGAATTTAGAATCTCAGATAATGATCATGTTTTTAGAATAAAATCTTTTTGTCTCAGTGATAAAGTTCTGATTCAATTGCAATAAAAAGTGAGATTTTTTAATACAAATTGGGTATTCAAAAGACAGCTTTGATTTCCGTGGAAATTTCTATGGAAATTAATCTATGATTCTAAATTCTAGTATTATATTGGAAGAGATTATTTGTCAGGTATAATGCAACTACATGATTTTATACTGAACATGTATTCCTTAGAACTCTTAACATCGTTTCAGTTTGTAAAAAGCGCAATTTTGAAGCCTTCAGCATGTTTTGTTTTGCTTCCAGTAAGCAATATCTTTTGCTGCAAGTTGCAATAACCTGGAAACCTTATAAAATTACCGATTAAATATTATTGAAATGACACCTCGATAAGTTTAAAAATATAAACATTTTAAGGAGGTGCAATTTTTCAACATTGTATGTGATCACTGATCAGACAGCAATATCAATATATAATTATATTATAATTATTTAGTATTTTTCAGCTGTAGTCGACGATAGTCAATTACTTGCCCAATAAATTTCTCTGTTAAAAGAGTGGTTGCATTGCCCGACGACGCATCATAAGCCTTATGACAATGATATAAGGTTCAAATTGATATGCTGCTTGTCGTCGTGCAATGAGTAGCGTAAAATACTCTACTTAAGAGAAGCTAAACATGATAAAATATAATAAGAGATTCATTAAAAAGGTTAACCCTCGGTTACTGGAAATTAAGTATCGACAAATTACATAGTAAACGCAATTCAGGTCACAGTAATTCACAGTAATTTTTGTTCCAGAAACCGGGCTTTACATGGCCATAATTTTAAATAGCACTAATAGTTTATACTTTAAATCTTTTTGATCAGGTTTATTGCGGATTAAGCCTGGATATTGCTACCAATAGCGTCCGTAAAAAATCAACATATAAAATCTCTACTAGAAATCTGAATTATTTGTATATTTTTAAGCTAACAAATCTATTTCATATTTTTCGTTACTTTAATATGACATTAGATAAAACTGTCCGTTTGAACAACGAAATCTGTACCTAAAGTTTTAAATCTCGACGTTTTTCAACATTTAGTTGTCTTTATAAGTATTTTATTGTGTAGTCATTATTATAAACACTGCCATTTCTATTCTTAACTAAATGACATGTTTCTATATTTTTAACCGACTTCAAGAAACGGAGAAGTTTCTCAATTCGGCAGAGTTTTTATCTTAAAAAAGGTTGGCCCAAATAATTTAACTGTTGTATGCGCATTTTAATAAGTAAAAAATTGTAACATCTCGTAACAGAAATAAGAAAAACATATATTCGAAATAAAATATTGTGTTAGTGACATCCATATTGCTAGTAAATTATCAAGAAAATAATAAATAAATTATAGGGCTTTGAAACAAGTGTCTGCAGTACACTTACAAGCCCTAAAACCGAAGGTCGCAAATGATTCGACTTGTATTCTACATCAAAGTTAAACTATATTTATCACCAAACGCACTTAACTTGTACCAAACTCAGTCACATATGCATCATCATATCAGCCGAAAGACGTCCACTGCTGGACATAGGCCTCCCCCAAGCGTCGCCACATTGACCGGTCCCGTGCGTCTCGTAACCAGCGGATCCCCGCAACCTTCACCAGGTCATCGGTCTCCATGGTGGGAGGCCTTCCGACGCAACGACATAATTATATGCATCATAAAACGCACAGAATTTGTGCCAAAATAAATCTTTTTTACAAGTTTTATCTGAAAATCTCTATCTGAACCTCATATTTACTTCGAATTAGCTATGTATCTTTAGTTACTAGATCTGAAATCGGGAACATTTTTTCTTTATTAATTCTCATTTTAATGTTTGTAAGCTAACACACGGTTTCTTAATTAAGAACAAGTTTTCAACTTCAAATCCCATTTAGAAACCGATGTACGCAAAAATTAGCTTTTTCTAAAGCTATCTGAGTAACTGTTTTAATGCATATCATGTATAATACTCACAACGGATCTTTGTGTCTCTGAATTGGCTGCGCAGTAGCTATTTTTGTGTCAATATTGAAAGTGAAAATAGCATTGTATAACTGTCTCTTTCACTCGCATACGTTTGTCGCATCATCCTATCTCGTTTACTCTATGCAGTTAATCTGTTTCGTGCGCAATAGTTGACAGAGCCAACTTCAGAGACAACAAGATCCGCTGTGAATATTCAAGTTAGTTCTTTAGTAAGTTTCTTTACAATAATTTTTTAATATTATATATTCCGAAAGTTGTTTTTAAGGTTAGTTTAATGACATCTTTATATTGATGGTTTGAAATCAATTTTATCCATGTCTCAAAATAATCTCAATCATATCTTAGCACAAATGTTTTTACAATTTTAGTATGGCAACATTTATTTTATGTATTACGTTTTTTTTGCAATGGCAATTCGCTCTATATCTCATAGTTCTGATTATTATAAGACTTGTTTTGGGCCAATTTATGCTCGAATTTTGGTGTATTTTGTATACAGTCTTTATGTATTAGCAGTGGAAAGCTCTGACTGGAAAGTATGGCCTTAACTGTAGTGTTGTATGAAATGTATGGACTTGCATGGATATTGTGGTTTTTGATAGTTACACTCGCAAGAATAATACTACGTTTTTACGTGCAAGCAACTCGCATTACATTCCGGAGTACGATCCAGCGAGTAACGCAACTTGCATGCGAGCTGGTTGCAAGTGGCCTAACTGCTATATCTCGAATAAGTAAGTGTTGTGTGACAGTAAAGTGTATGGCCTTTCTATTTGGATATTTCCAAGTTTATATTTGAGGGTAGTCAGTGATATATTGTATTATTTGTGTATTGTATATTAATATAACTAGTTATATATTAAGTGAAGCGAAATAAAGCATTTTAGTTGTTTCTAAAGGGACGGTGTCGCCCTCTCGCGGCTTGAATCCGTCGTAACGAGTGTTGTGATGTCTGACTGTCGGTGTTCATTTTTGTAATAAAATTATAAACTCCGTTATATTGGAGTGTTTTTTAGCATTTTCGCTCTTTTGCGCGTTGAAAGTTGACTTTTTAGATGAATTGTTAAGTTTTAATATTTGATATCATTTTTTACTTGTTGTGGTGAAGACTTATTTCTCAAACATTAGGTGTCTTAGATCGCATAGCTGCATGATGTCTCATGGAGCAATATAAATATCCGATTGCTTAACTTTTTTATTTCATAGTAGGTTTTAGAAGTTTGCCTTCGCTGCAATTAAGTGTTCATCAACATAACGTAGAGTTAGTAAATCAAGTCATCTTCAAAGAGATTATATAACAGTGCTTCAAAATCACGACGATGATACAATTATGTTTTCATCATTATATTGTTACAAAATATAAATAAACAACGCCTAATCACAAAAAGCGCTCAAGAAAAATGCCATAAAATATTACAAATATGTATAAAATCACAAAATCTATATTATTTGTATATTTAGTATAAGTACGTAAGAGTTATTATTTCGTCACACGACTTGCGTTTGCGCAGTTTCGTGTACATTTTCCAATTTAGTGACTTTTATATTTGTAAGTTAGATTTTTTACATGTTCATACACCGATTTGACGCAAAGATTCTCCCTGTTCGAAAGTGTAACTTATTCAAATAATGTTAAAACCTATTTTCGTTTGACAGATTGAAATCGGAAGGAGAAAATATAGTAACTCAATACTATTGATATTCGGTGTATGACAAGGAATTATTGCAATTAAAGACAGGATGTAAATAGTGAATTTAATAGTTTACGTATGTTCCTAACAGACGATTATTTTAGCTTAATTTTAGTAAGTGTTGAAAGGGGAAAGCTATAATTTCTCGCGCCTGAATTCCATTGTTACTTTTATAAGACATGTCAGCTCCAAATTCGAAATTTCATTTGAAATGTATTTGTTAAAAGACAAATTGGCGCCATCTAATGGTGAACGTAAGGAAAGGGGTGTTAGTAGCGCCATCTTTTATCGAAAAAAAGTATTACTTTTGGTCAAATATCGATCCAACCATGAAAAAAGCATTCAAACTTGTGGCGCGATTTCAACTATAAAAAATAAGGTTCTTGCAAAGAGATGTGATATAAAACAACATCACACTAGTTTCATTTTAATGTTAAATGTAATATTATCTGTAACGATCCAGCATTTATTACACTTAGTTTAAACTTGTGTTAATATTTATATACTCTGTATGATACATTCTCGAATTAAGACATTACTTTTAAGTTTAGTTTTAAATATATTTTTATTTGACAGAAGTATCTTGAAGAAATATATTACATTTTTTATCGAAAAATTCTTTTTCTTATTTGTATTTTAAAAGTTTTATGGACGGCAGACATTTTTTCCTTATTTCTTCCTTTTTCACTCTCTAAAATATTCTTTGCCGTTCATAAAGACTAAATATTTGATTTAAAATGCCTACTTTGCTTATTCGCGTCCAACATTCAATTTTATTAAACTATACTTCCATACCTGCTCATCCTATAAAACAAAGCTGCATGAAATATATCGTGATTATTTTTATTTAAACCCTGTAAACTGTAATTGTATAAAAATAGCTGTTAGAAGACGCGATGTTTCATTTTCAGATGAATTAAACAAATATTATTCTTTTATATGTCTGGTTTTATTTACTGACCCTAAATGATTTGACTCTACCAATAGCAATAAAGACACACATATACATTAATTTACCTAATAGTTTTATTGTACACCAAAAAGTTACACATCTCGTTGCAACAACTTAATACTATGGGTACAAAGGTGGCCTTATCCCTATACCTTTATTCAGTGTCGTAGCGTGCCGTGGCGGGCCCCAAATAATAATTTGTTTGGGGGCCCTTATAAAGGGTAAAGATTTCTCACAAAAGAAAAAAATGTTTGCATAACTTTAAACAGAATATTTATTCATCATAATTATCTATCAGTCACTTTTTCTTAAAATTTTACAAACAATTCAAATTAAATATACAACCGCCTTGTCTTTTTTCGTCAAACTGATTTAATAAATCATTTATAGCTGATGATGACTGTGGGCGATACATTGAAAGATCGACCCTGCTGGTTCAGAAGTTTATTCTTAAACGGTTTTGTACAGAAATAAAAATATAGGTAAAGTGTCGCGACAAAAATATGGCGGTTTGTTCCGGAAAATATATTGAGTGAAGTGAAGTCCGCCGTGAAGTTGCCGCGAGTCTCGCCGACGTAGGATGCGTTCACGAGTAATGTCAAAGGGCTATGTTCCGGCACTTCCGGTATAGACAATGACTTTGACTTTAGTCTTTCTTAAGTTCTGCCTCTATGGACAATAGTGACGAAGTTCTTAGGTATTTTTTTAACAGTTTTAATTTTTTCTTACGCACGTCGGGGATCCCCGTGGCCCGGGGGGCCCTTATAATTGATACGGCAGATATATAATTGAGCGGTAGCTATGCCCCTGCCTTTATTTGAAGCAAGTAATGTATTACTAGGTACCTATTGGGTACTTGCTTAGTCTGCACCAGTTTGCGGAGAAACTCGCTTTCTTTCAGTGCTGCCAACTTAGCGCTTTCAGCGCTAGATCTAGCGCTTTTTTGTTCAATAACGCGTTCTAGCGCCTAGCGCAAAATCTAGCGCTTTTTGAAACTCTGTACTTTCTTTAAAAAAAAGTAACAGCCCAAACTTTCAACTTCCCATCAAAGTGTTGAGGAAAATTTCATCCACAGATAAATATAAATTCAAGTCCAAAACTAATCAAGACCAACCTTATTTCAGCCTCAGAAGCAATTGTAGTAGACGATGATGAATTAATTTAATCCCTTTATTTTATAAAATAATTACATTAAAACGTCACTACTTTATTTTATTATTACTAATCAAGTACTATAATGTATGTAACTTCTTTTTTATGACATAATTTGATTAAATAAAAAATGAAAGTCTCAAATTATTGGGCGTTTTGTTTGAATTTTGCGCCGTATTTGACCGATTTTTGGAGATTTTTTTTAACAGCGAGCATTTAGCGCGTTCTAGCGCTTTTTTAATGAGCTAACAGCGCGTTTTTGCTTAAACGAGTTGGCAGCACTGCTTTCTTTTGGGTCACAACTCACAAGGTGGTTACGCACTACATCCGATCCGTCCGTGTATCCATGAAATTGCGGTTCCGAAGTAGCCGTAGTACTTCTTGTAGGGAAGCTTACGCACTACATCCGAAATCTATCCGTCTGTCATACATAATTCAGAACATTTAGAACTCGGTACTCAATGTTCGTGACGCCAATCGCTTCCATATTTGGTAGGTAAATAATTACTACTCAATTGGTATCAATTAGTACTCGAACAACAAAATTGGTATAGTTCTCGCCAAACTTCTTGGCCGCCCTGAAGTTGGCTAGAATGGCTGCGCAGTAGTAAATCTCATACAAAAACAGCACCGTTTCGTGCCTCGCGCATCCGGTAAACCAACTTTAGGGCGGCCAAGAAGTTTGGCGAGGGTTATAGATTTAAGAGAGAAGTTACCTTAGTAGTTTTCGAGAAAATCGACTTGAAGATCAATTATCACGCAAAAATCACTATCGTTTTGCTCTTGCAAGATACGTAATATGCCTGCCGGTTGTAAATTTCTCAAGCTGTCACGGTCTATCCATCTACATAGCAACAATCATTTATCACATGAAATACTTAATGAAGATACTGCCAGTAGGTACCACCACCAATCCGTTGTTTTCCCCTGAATAGGTTCCTAGCCATCCCTTTTGCGGCAGTACTTCAGTAGACAGACTACTTTCGCAGGCAAATACTGAAGCTGGTGGAGTGCTACCCAACCCAGATCATACCAAAACACGCCTTCTACAGGAAATTCATCCAAAAATAACCTGTTACGCACCATTATGTTCACCTGACCTCTTTCTAGTTGACCAAGACAAGGTGGTCCTGCGGTAGTCACGCTCCATTCAGCAGGACCACCATGAGCACCGAAAAAGGTGGCATGCTACAGCTATTCGGAGTATACAAATAATAAATATAAATAAAAGTGATCCATTTCGTAAAAAAAACAAACTGAAAAAGAAAGAAATAAAGAATGAAAAATATTTATTTGTGACCCGCACAGGAGGCACGAGAAAACAAAAAAAAAACAAACATTAACAAACAACAAACATTTTTATTTACCGAGAAATCAACGATGATAACTTTCGCTCGCTCGTTCAGCAGGACCACGACTCTGTATGTTGATTCCAAGTTTGAGGAGCCTTTCGCTTTCCTCAAACCTACATAGAAAATTACTACCCTGCAAGACAAAATTAGTTCCCAAAATTCACAACTAATTCGCCAGTAGTTTACGAGATATACCATGTCATTGGTGGGGTGGCGGTAGTCACGGTGCTAAAGTACACATTGTTTTGGCTATCGGTCTGGCGTGTCATGATAAAGTCAGGGGAAAGAACTTAGGATTGTGGTTCAATTAGTTGCTTCAACGGTTTCCTTTTCTGAATAGTTTCCACAACAGCACAAATCAGAAGGAATGAACGTTAGTGGATGGGGCCCTATTGTCATTTGTCTAGGCCCTGACCTACCATAAGGCCTGACCATGAGGTCCTGAGGCCCTACTCTAGAGCCTCAGGACCTCATGATCAGCAACAAATGATAGTGTTTATGTCTACTGGACCAACGAGGCAGTCCACAATACAATTTAGTTCACATACAACTAAAAGCGTCCTGTAAAGCCCTGTTACTCAACCAATGGTTAAAATTAAATAAGATAATAAATATTACATGTTTCTTATCAATTATTGGCATCACAAATGGTTATTCAGCGTAAGAGTTAATTATTTTACCATTTGTTAGAGTAAAGAAAACAAAATAATAAATTAAGAAATAAATAAAATAAACAAATAAATAAATAACTGAAGAAAATTGTTTTTTTACCGAAATTTGCAACCATTGCGAAATTTGCAGCATATATAACCATTGGTTGAGTTTTAATTTCATTTCTGTTTAAACTAAGTATCTGTGATGTTAGACGGCTGTAAGGTGTTTACACTGGGTCGTTGGAACTGTCGTCCTGGTGAACTCGTACGTACGTGTCTTTTACGCAGTAGGCTCAACAACCTGACAAATCTGATTAGCCTTCGAGCAACAGATTTTCTCTCATTATTTTTGATGGTTTCGAGAAGTAAAAAAAAAATACAAAAGCAATTTTCAAATGATTTATTCGATATCTCCCTCGGTAACTTTCGTCTGTCGTAACACCTCGCTATAAATAATATCTTTTGGCACAATATTTGGCATGGTTCTCTTAGTGTTGCAGTTTCGAGTTGCTGTTGCGCCCGTATTCGGAGCAGTTTCGACGAACTTGCTGTGCAGCAAGTTACAAGTGCAACGTGTTGCAAGGTTCAACAATACTGACGCAAATGATCTTTATTTTTTAATCGTATCTGTGCTTCGGTAAGTATTAGAAGAATTTAATCGCTATAGCCAGTTAATAATACATATAGCACATTTATCTTCAGAATTTGTAATCGGGAAATAGTCAACTCGGCATTACATTAAAAACCTATCTTTACAATCGATTGAAGGTTTAAATGCCATAATACTGCCAAAATCTTGTTTTCATTCATTCAACCGAATACGAGCATTAGGAAGGAACTAAAGTCAGTAGGTATTCTGATTGATGCCTTCGAATGCCGTGTCCAAATCCAAACGCGTCAGCAAACATATATCGTTACACTTTACATCTTTACAACCAGACAACCTTTACATTTACAATATTAACGTGTCTACCGTAACGTGGGATGTGATCTCCAAGAATAGGTGAACTCTACTAAAAAGCCAGTAAACTTTTGAAGTACCTACCTCGAAAGAAATGATTTATAACGAAATTCATGTCAATCCCATTACATTTGTGTAAAGCCCATGAAATGGCCCCTTGGTGATCTTCTGCAATTTATATTCTTGGAGGTCTAACACCCCAGTCCGGTGATTTCGACACAACTTTCTAATATCCTCACGAACACAACAATTGTTTGTAACAATAATATTTTTAGCCTACTTCTAGGCAAATAAATTTCTCTAAATAGCTTCATATGTTTACAGATTCAAAGCATTCCGAACCTCAGTTCACATTCGCAGGCAGTATCATTGCCATTTAAACATTTGAGTAGGCATCCATATACATTATTTCCAAGAATTTTTCGTAAGAATTGGAAATGTTTTGAATCTGCAAACTTACGTCTAAATAATCGATTGAAGAAATCTAATCTACATTTCGAAATCTATCTACAACGAATGTAAATAATTCCTGGTCTATTATGATAAAAGTTTCAGGAATTTCTAAAATATAGATCAGAGTTCTCCAACTTTCAATAAATTTTCTAATAATCGAAGAAATTATAAGAATTCAGTCGCTCCGTTACAAATCATCAGGTTTTCACCTTTACACAACAAATCTTTCTTTTGAAACACATCTTAGTGAACATTAAGCTCGTGTGTGAGATGTGTGTTGGCAGTGTGGTTCTTGTCATAACAATGTTTCATCAAAATATTTGAGCGCTAGATACATGTGGAATTTTTTCCTTTACAGAGTCATTTTTGGGAATTTATTTAAACAGTGAACTGAAAATATATTGGAAGTCTTATCATCCTCAAATGAAATGACAGTCTACGTTGTAGCGTTTATTTCTGCTAAGAATACGTAGGTAATAGAAACTTAAGTTCAAGTTTCTTATTGCGTTACAGGTTCAGAGTTTCGTTCGTCTGCAATTAACGTAAAATGTCTTTTGACACGCAAAAGCTACGTCTGTCAAGTCGCGGTGATCCTCTAAAGAACTGTTCGTTCCACTAGTAATATCCTCAATTACAACTACACTATAATACTTAATTGCTTGATTAATTATTGCTTTAATATTTTTGGTTTGTCATATCCTTGGCGAGTGAAATGGGTAAAAATGTATATCGAGTATCTGTGCTCACCATGTGCTTACCTTCAGTACGTTACAACAGCTAAAGTAGAAAACAAACGAAGCGTCGATTAACAGATTACTACGAGCAGCGAAACTATGAGTAAAATAGTTCTAAAAAGTATACTAGTACTAACGGGGTAGCCGTCGATGTTAACTATTAGAAGGCCTTCGATAGGATTCGTCCTGAGATCACGTTCTTAAAGATTAAGTACACACTATTATTGCATGTTTAGAATTGCACTGTTACGATTTCGATTAAAAGTATCGATAAAAGTAGTCTTTACACTCGTTAGTATTGTCCTGAAGTCGAGAACATGCGTGGGGGTACTGCAGGGCGGCCGCCTGGGCCCGCTGGTGTGCGGGTCCCTCACACGGGCGGCAAGTCGCGCTGCAGCGACGTGAGTCACGTGGTGAACACCCACCCCGGCACCGGAGGTCACGCGTCCGGCGCGCCGTGGATGTGGTGCTGGTAGGTGTGGTTCAACTTGTTCGCGAACTCGTGCATGATGTCCCGAAATATCACCGAGTCGAGGTTCTCCCCGAGGATGTAGAGGAGGTACCAGTCTCCCATCTTGCTGCGCCGCACGATGGTGTCGACGTTGTCGCGGCGGACGAGTCGGAACCTCATGCGCATCATGTAGACGCGCATGCGCGGCGAGAAGATGATGACGAAGCGGTACACGAGGGTGATGAACGTGAGGATGCCCAGGATGACGAACCAGAACCACAGGAAGACGTAGATCTTCTCGTTGACGACGTTGAGAGGCAGGATGCACAGCGCGTCGTGCCGCTCAACCTCGCCCGACGAGCCGAACTTGTTGAACAGTGTGCACTTCACCATTCTGGAATGAAAATGTCTTACGTTATTGATATTCTATAATAATACTACCTTTATCACTTAGG
The DNA here is from genome assembly GCA_949775005.1 of Orthosia gothica. Classification (NCBI taxonomy): domain Eukaryota; kingdom Metazoa; phylum Arthropoda; class Insecta; order Lepidoptera; family Noctuidae; genus Orthosia; species Orthosia gothica. The sequence goes on along the minus strand of OX459048.1, from coordinate 1,839,204 downwards.
CATCAAATGCTGAATGAAGAGGGAAATTTGCTTTGACAACCAAAACAATTAAACCAACCAAAAGTTTAAACAATGCACCTTCCATGCTATCTTTTGTTGGTTGACTGCTAGAGAATGCCTAAGGCACTAAGTCTGCCTTTGTATCCGTCTTTTTTCCACAATTGAACGTAATGAGCATCTTATTAAAACCAACACACAGTCCTCCCCTATCGATATACATATCGAAATACTTAAATATACGGGCAGAAGTAGTTTGCTTTGAAAAAAGTACAAAACATGCATTTACAGACAAATTTTATGTGTGCCTCGAAGCACTACTCTACCACAAACTAAACGCAACAACAAACATTTATACCCCTAATTTAGTGCAACTGTAAGAAAATTCTCAATTTTTATTTATTTATTTCAAAAAACAACAACAAATAAGCTCTTCAAAGTATGTCCTACGAAGATACAGAGAAGTTATTTCTTGTACCTACGCTTAATAAAAGATATATTGTACGTAATATATGTATTTTGATATTTTAGAATCTAAGATGTTAGGAAATAGGATATTTATTAAATTATTTATGCCCTTAACAAATTATCTAAGATGACTACCTTATATTTGATTAACAGTGATTATTTAAAAGACTTTTTTTTTTTTTTTAACCTATAGGCTCGCGCTTGACCACAATCTCACCTGATGGTAAGCGATGATGAGGTCGACGGTGAAACACGCTTGCCTAGAAATAACCTATTCACTCTTGACTTAAAGACCCCTAGATTGTAGCTATAGGGAAATACAGACTCCGGCAGGGAATTCCACTCCTTAGCTGTACGCATAATAAAAGTGTTCCCAAAACGTTTTGTGCGTATGGGTGGGATGTCTACCATGTATCGATGGCGCATCGCCGTACGTCTGGTAGTCCGATGATGAAACGGGCTAGGTGGAATTATATCGTGCAATTCCATCGCACACTCCCCGAAATGTAACTGATAAAAAACCGACAGGTTTGCAACTCGGCGACGATGTTCAAGACTCTGGAGCTTTGACTTGACCAGCGCCTCATCGCCGATGAGCCTTTTGTCTCGCTTTTCGATTGACTCTTGTGCGTCAAGCTGGTATTTGGCTGATCCGTCCTAGAGATGAGAACAGTACTCCATGCATGATCGAACTTGCGCTTGATACAAGTTGAGGAGCTGTTCTGGCGTGAAGTACCTTCTCACCTTTGCAAGGCTAACCGCTTTTCGTTTTTAATATGCAACCGCTTGTTGTCGTACGAACTTAACCGCCAACCGCAGCGGTTCATGGACGGTTCAGTTAGCGGAGAGCCGCCGTTGATGTAAGTATGTACGCATAGCGGGACCCTCGCACGCCCCCTAATTATTTAGTCCTCATTTTGTGGTTCCCAAATAATTTGGATTTTGATTTTGTACCCCAAACATGTAGGACTAGAGCTCACTTGAAGCATACCTACTTCCTAGAGAACAAGGATGAGTAAAATAACTATTCGTATACTTATAGAATAAAAATTAGTTATCTGAAAAGCCGTAAGTAAGTACTAACAACACTATTAAACTATTAATAAACTAACTTGTAACTGTTTCTTTAAACAGCACAATTATAGTTTAATATCATAAGCCCTAGAGTCGAGGGTCCTGCTCTGCGTACGTAAGTATATGAGCGGTCCAACCGCTTGAAGCGGTTTCATCGCGGTTGGCCGCCATGGCGGTTTGCCGCTATTCCATTCGCGTCAGGCAGCCGGGTGCTCAAATGAACCGCCTAGGTGGCTAACCGCTAGTGCGTAAGGGGGCTTAGGTAGCACCTTTACCAAATTGGTAAGATAGCCTTACCTCTGCAGACCGCGATAGAAAATTCTTCCTTGAAACTAGTCTTACCTTGGAAATATGTAGATCATGGGGTCGATGCGATCCTCCTGATCGGACTCCATGTACGCGATGACGTCCAGCCCGAAGGTCAAGAACTCTCCGTCGAAGAAACGGTTCATCAGGAACATTTGCCCTGGAAACCATAAACATAGACAATTGAGACTTCATCCATGTCAATAGTTATCGTCACCATCTACATGCCGACTTCGCCCACTGTCAGGATCCCTGTTCTTGTTGTACTTATCCCCACTGCTCCTGTACCAACCTTATCAAAAAATTGGCAACACTCCAAAACTATATTGTAATCCATCATTATCCTAGTGTATTTGGGGACGGAACAGCTTGTCTTATTTTATTGATACTTCTCTATTTACCTCTCATATAAATTTTCCAATACGATTTTGATCAGGTATGTACCTACCTACCCATATATTTAAATCGTTGTTGAGGTTTCCAAGAATGTAGGTTAATTAATACGCATGATTGGAAGACCTTTCTTGTTTACCCTTATTACGTTTTCCGCTACCTACCTACCGTATTAAAATTACTTTGAATCGTCTCAGGAAAAACATCTGGAAAATAGGTTCCCTTTATCATGTCAAGAATCGGGGATATTTTAGTGTAATCTCTAGGAGTATCCAGTTGAATGCAATAGGCTCGAGCTAATTACATATTTCTTCTATTATTTGGTGAAATGTACTCTCACTGCAATTATAGCTCTGCCGGACCCCTCGATAAAGACAGGCGTGATATTGTGTTATATAAAATGCCAAATCCAATACAAAATGAAATGTAAGGAGATTGTTTACAACGACCTGTGTCTACCTAAGTTACATCACATCTAAATTCTAAGCGAAGCCTAAAAACAGCCGACGCATGGTGTTTTTTTATTGCATAGTTGGGGCACAGGTCAACATTCGGGCATAAAACCCGCAGCGTGCTGTAAAACTTGTTTTATGCCCGTTTTAATTCAATATGTTATGATTTACAATCGGCGTGGTAGGACCCTACGCCGTAATGCAGGAAATTGACAGAAGATCAAGTGAGTTATAAAATGGATCTTGGTCCAGTAAAAATGAAATAGTTCTTTTTTAACTTCAATAAGTTAAACACCGAATCACCGGAGTAATTGCGTAACACATAAATTCATCACACTCTCTTTCATTTCGACAGTACAATTCAGCATTCAATTTAGATTTACGCTATTAAGAAGATGGATTTTGAAACACGTGAAGCGATGGCTGATGAATTCCTTTCGGTTGTGATGGGAAATTTTATAGGGTGCATGAAACTTAAGCCATAACTAGTTATGCGAGAAGCAATATCATATCAATATCATAATATTCACCATAGAGAGTTAAAAGTACTATGCTCCGGCAGATATTTTGTCGGTTACCGAATCATCAAACTAAATGGGGTTGGCAGTGTGTATGGGGTTTTCCATAAGATTTTCTGTGGCAGCGCAGTCGGATCATTATTTCACCCGCTAAATGGCTCAAGCAAGTGGGTCTACTGCTGTATATCTGTCCTGTCACCGGTTGGTTCACAATTCAGATCGTGCGCGCGACAGATGTGCGTCTGATATATCAGTTAGGACATGTTTAGGTCCCACGCGGGCCACCAACACCGCGGTGCGAGCCAAAATGCTAACACACAACAATATTGGGTGGCATAAATCTTTACAATGTATTTGCGAGTCACAAAATCGGTCCGTAAACGTCCATTGCTTGATATTGCCGTATACATCGCGTACATAGAGTATATATTCAAGGTTGTCTTGAAAAGATCGCTTTTAGCGATAAGGCCGCCCATTGTGTCACCCAGTGTAATGTTTTCTTCGTCTATATTTTCTGTAACTTATATGGTGTACATAATAAAGAGTATTCTATTCTATTCTATTCTATTCTATATTGCACTGGAATTATTGTCTTGTACCTCTCAATGAGTTAAGTTCGGTGTTATAGTGAATTCTTTACATCATTCCATCTGCCGAAATTTGAATGAATGTGAATGTGTGTTCCGTCCGTGTGTCGCTGAGGGGTGCCAATTGAAAATCAGCGCTGGGTGAATGATGCCCAGCAAATGCTGAGTTGGTAACCTTTTCGGTATGGGCACGTTCAGTGCAATTTGTCTTTCCACTTCTTTTTGGCTTTTACCCATGTTTCAATGTTTGTTGCTGTTGTGTTGTGCCTGTGTCGAATTAATATATTTCTATTCTATTCTATGTAGCTATAGTTACTCAGTTTTAGTATTTTTGTCTTTGCCAAGTAATCTTAATAGGTTCACTGTCCAAATAGCAGACACAATAGTTAAATAATTACAACAGCCCATATGTGGGTCATGGGACTGTAAACGGTAAAAATTGTTCTTGTCCTTGTAAAAGGGATCATTTGTTTCTGCTGGTACAGGCCCTGTAACTATTTTATATACGGTAAGCCCCACTGTAATTGTATGTACGATGTCATCTAGGCGCTTCACCGCTATTTTCATGGCCCACCTAGGGCGAGATCGCGCACACAGCATTATTTCCCTCGCGGCCTACTTAGTTTTTGTTATTGGAAACGCGACAGGAAGCGAAAGTAAATAGCGGTTATAGGTTTAGAGTAACATCCAAAAGGATGATAGTATTTCCTGACAGATTTTAATGAGCTTTTTGATGTCACCTTCAAAAAGCAACACATTAGGAGCTTCGTTGAAAATCGTTTAGATTTTGATTGACACCATCTAAAATAACTTTCATTTTAGGCAAAGAAAAATACATTGTTTCGTTCCCTTCTTGAAGTTTCCATTATAATATCTCAAATCTCGCATCTCTTTCAAAAATGATGTCAGAATATGTTGTCAAAACAATTATAGACAGTTTAGGACACTAAAATATCCTGTATATATAAAAAAATAACAAAGCTGAAGTGACTCAAAGTGGTTAGATTCGATCACTACGCATCATATCTATTGGCGATAACGGAGAGCCCGCTTGACAGGTTTTCAAAAGGCTTTCAAGATTCAAATTAGGTTAATATCTATAAATCCGTATTGAAAGACAAGTGGCTGGTATCAATCTACTTCCGATAAGTCTTGACTTCTTGAGAGTATGCTAAAAAGATACTTTCAGAAACTAAAAGCTTAGGATGCTATGCGGAAAAATTATAGGAATAGTCAATCTACAAAATGAGAGTCGTTATTAGCTTTGGAGATAGTTATATCAGTAATTTTTAGAAGTAGATATTGATTACAACACTGTCGACAAAATACTTGAAAGCATTTCTAGATCTGGTGAAAACTATTTTCCCAATACGAGTTACTGGAGCTCGTGGCTAAATAATAATAGCCGGACTGGTCGATCATCAAGGTTAAGCAAAGCTGGACGAGGTCGGTCCGTGGATGGGTAAACATTTCAACATACCGAGTTTCCTCCGTGAAAACACGTTAAGCCGTTGGTCCCGGCTGTTATTTGAAGATCTTTGACAGTCGTTACGAGTAGTCAGAAGCTTGAGATCTGACACCAGTCTAGCCAAGGGGTATGGTGTTATTCAGTTACTGGGTCGTGGAGGTAAGATAGGCAGTCGCTCCAAGTAAAACACTAGTACTCAGCTGAATCCGGTAAGACTTAAAGCCGACCCCAACAACAATTGGGAAAAGGCTAAGCAGATGATGGCGAGTTACTGGAACTGTATGAGCAGAACTAAGCAGAGTTTTAGTTATCTGCTATTAACACGATCAAGATAGGGATAACTCATACTCCAGTAGCATAATACGTTTGTCCTTATTAGTTCCATTCATTACTTCGATCATGTCGGACTAGTGAGATTGACAAGGCTTTATTATTTTTTTATCTCGGCATCAAAATATAGTGACTATCATAATACGTAACCTTGTATGGAGAAGGGTGTCTGAGATAGGTAAGACCTTATGTTACAGTTAACCATGAAATAATTTGTATGTAGTCTTTACAAAATCGAAATTTAAGATAAAAGAAGAATACAAATCAAAGCAAAATGAAATACAAAAATTCAGCGAAAAATATACAAAAGAAGTATCTTATTCACTGAAAAGTATGTACCTACAAACAATAAGTACCTATGTAACTATAAAAAAATGAATAAACCAAAAAATGAGAATGGAGAAATGAGAAGGATGTGTGTATGAGTGATTGCACACAACCTTCTCATTTCTCCATTCTCATTTTATGTTTTATTAAATTTTTTTACCACACATATTTATATTTGTAACTTAACAACATGGCACGGGGTTGGCTTCTGATACAGTAAACTGGAGTTAAGAACGTGTCTTAAAATACCTGATATTATTAAATTTATGCCTCTAAGCAAATTTAAAAAGGCCCTACAGGGGATAGTACTCGAGAAGTGCTAAAACAGTGTAGATGAATTTTTAAACGATGTTTCGCTTTTATAGAATTCTGTGTGTGTTTTTTTTTTCTGTTTGTCTTAACTACTCAAACTAAAAACCACTCAAATAAATTAAAATTTTGACATAATGATTTTTAATTGAATTTAAATTGTGACATAGTGATTTTTAATTGAATTAAAATTTCAGTTTATATTAAATTTTGACATAGTGATTTTTTATTAAATTTAAATATTTGACATTGTAATTTCAATCTAATTTTTTTGATAGTGTTGTTGTGTTTTTTTTTGCGCTGTTTGTAACTAATTTTGTACGCCATAAATGGCAAAACTCCAACTCCAACGCCAACTCAAATTAATATAAGACCTTTATACTGAACTCATGTTTTACAAAATAAAAATATCTTATCTTATTTTATCTTAAACCCTACTGTAATGCAAAAGTTAGATAGGTTTAAGGGCTAAAGTATATAGAGCTTGAACGATATTAATACAGAAATCAGGGGCTTTTTAATAAAGTGGTATCATTTGAATGCCTAATCCCTAAACTCACACCTTCTCCCATGGGGGTAGGCAGAAATTACAAAACGATACCATCCATACATATAATTTTGTTACATTTACGTTCATATATCTAGTCGTACACACATCAGTTATGAGTAGGTTCGTTGTGGCAACAGTGGATTAGTATTTTTTCAAAGCAACGTAGATACATCACTTTATTACTCTCGACTTTCATTATTGTATAGCTAGATAAGTAACTTATTGGTCTATCTTTTTGTAAGACCATAACCATTTTGATGATACAGCATTTAATTTTTTTAATGGGAAATGATCCACTGTGTACTTAAAAGAGTACCATACCATACCATTTATTTATTCATTTACACATACAATTATTGTTACAGGCAGAAAAACGGGTAGTTAAAGAAAACAATTAGAACTCACCTATAACATTGATAAGAGCAAGCCCCTCGCACAGGTAGTACCGATACGCCCACCAGTTGTGATACCGCAGGTTCTCCCACAGGTAGTCGAGGATCAGCTTCTTCTTCGTCTTCTTCTCGATCTCGGTGCACACGCCCACGTCCAGGTCCATCATCAGAGCGCGGATCTTGCCGCCCTCCCATGACTTCCACAACCAACGGGGCGCGTAGAATAACATTGCCTGGAACAAGACGCGTGAGATTGAAAAAGAGTTAACTGCTGCGAAATGCCGCTGGATATGCAAGAACGGTTGATGTGGAGACTGTTTTGGGGAGGCCTATGTTCACCATTCGATGTCTTTCAGTTGAAATGGCGATGATATGACGATCTAGATAGTAGTTGTTTTGTAGTTATTTGCCATAAGGATGCATTTTTATGTTCATAGGCGGCAACTAACCGTCCGATCTGAGCCAAAGATCACAGGCCCGTAATTTGTAATTTTCAAAGGTTAATTTGGCCTCTGGTAATATAAAGATGATGATGAACTGCAAGTGAAGATTTTGGTGATACAGAACTCTTTGTACCAAAGCAAGTCTGACTCGAAATTATTCGGTTTTACACAGTTGATTTCCAGGCCGATTTACAAACATTTGACGACGTTTGGATTTAAACATGTATGTTATTGTGATCGTTAAACTTTTGTCCCGGAAATATAAAAGGAAATATGACGGAAATTAAACTTTGGGATTGACCTTTTCGTGACGATGTCACCACTAGGTATTTATTCAGACATCATGTCCTAAAATGTCTTGTACCTACACAACGTAAGTATATATATCGAAACATACCTATCTTAGTTTTAGCTTCCTTATCTTAATTTAGACCTAGACAACTTTTAGTCCTCATAAGTAATTTGCAGTATGGTCACTAAAACCTAACAAACTGCACTTAACACTAACATATACCAATTTCACTAATATTAGAACTACCCAATTTATTTTAAACGACCAAGTTTACAGCGGATTCAAATGTTTTACAACTAGCTTAATTAACTTGGCCACAACTTATTTTAGACTTTATTTTTAGGGTTTTAGAGTCTAGAGTTTAAAAAGTTAGGAAATGATAAGGCATGATTCACAATGGGAGCAATCTTTAAATCTGTAGCAATAAAGTTGTGTATGAAAAATAAAAGTGGCAGACGTTTGAATGGCCGTATTGCAACCTGTATTACGATGTAGCAACGTTTATGGCTGTTGCCGGTATATAAATGCAATTGCTGAAAATACATATCGGAAGCTAGAAACAGGGCTGTCAAAGAATAGATTTGATTTAAGTAAGAAAAGTTGCCGTAACAAAAATAAAAGAAGAACCTAAAAAAACTGAAAGCATCATCATCATCATATCAGCTGAAAGACGTCCACTGCTGGACATAGGCCTCTCCCAAGCGTCGGACTTTGACCGGTCCCGTGCGTCTCGCATCCAGCGGATCCCCGCAACCTTCACCAGGTCATCGGTCATGGTGGGAGGACTTCCAACGCAACGACTTCCGGTTCGGGGTTGTCACTCCAGTACTTTTCTGCCCCATCGGCCATCCGTTCTGCAAGCAATGTGCCCTGCCCACTGCCACTTAAGTTTGGCAATTCTTCGGGCTATGTCGGTAACCCTGGTTCTCTTACGGATCTCTTCATTTCTGTTTCGATCACGCAAGGAAACGCCGAGCATAGCCCTCTCCATTGCCCTATGGATAATTGTAAGCTTTAACTGAAAGCATAGGCCAGATATACTTAACTTTTTGAAAACGTTCAGTGTGACCCAAATAAGAAGCCTTTAGCTTTAGTACCTAGCGGATGATGTATCTGCAATAGTGCTTGAAAACGGAAAAGTTACCTTTACCAGTGCAGTGAGATTTAGAAAAAGTATTCCATAACAATAGAACATCTAAAACTCTCACTATAACTTAAATCAATAACTTTCAACCGGCAGCCCTGTCCATACGTCATAAATTCATCTGGCTAGACACTATCGTAAATGGTTTATAGCTATCAGATATTATGGCTTTCAGCAGGCCGCGGATATATGCGCACATACTGACAGACAACATAATACTGATAGGTCTATATAAATAACAGATTGCCGTTTGTGGGGCACGGCACAGCGACACGGTTCGATCTTCGAAGTTAAGCAACGCTTGCTGAGGATGAGCGTCTACTACATACCAAGACCCTTCTGTGCGTGCTCGGCAAGGACGTTAATCCTTTGGTCACGGTTGTCGTTTGTATCTCGAAATATCTCTTTGACAACACCAGTTTTGCCAAGGAGTAGGTACCGTGCTACCCAGTTTCTGTGTTGTGGAGGGTAGAAAGGCAGTTGCTCAATTTATAAAATACTGGAAGCCGACCTCAACATAGAAAAAAGGAAAATGCTAGGCAGAATGTTTGATGTTTGTGAGGTTCGCCACTAGATGGCGTTAGTGACGCGCAACTACTATTTTATTATTAGGATATTGCAGTTTCAGCTGCATTTTGTGGTGTCACGTAAGCTGTAAATTGAGAGTGTTTCAATACAAGCTGGAGGAATGCCTGTGCCTTATTATGAATTCAAGGAGCTCGGGCTTTCGGGTTTTTCTTGGAAATACGAAATGCTAAGATGTTTTTAAAGAAATGAAATGACATGGAAATGCTCTGAGGATTTAAGCGTTGATTGAGTATACAGTAAAAAAATCTTTGTATCCGGATTAAAATTACAATAAGTAGGTTAGTACCTACGCCTATAGCTATTTTTTGCGTTTTTTTAATTATCCTTTTTCTCTGGTAAATATAATTACCTACTTTTGTTAATAATAGGTCCCTAAGCCAATTAGGAGCACAAAACAGGATCATTCTACAGCTAATTCATAATAAGAATCCATTGCAATAATGCCAACCTGCAAACAAGTTGTGTGCATAATGCAGAGCCCACGCCTGCTACTGCAGAGTGCAGAGTACAGGCCGCCAGTGTGCACGTAGCTCATAAATTGGACGAGTTCGATGCGGCTCAGCCTGCGTATTATCTATTCAATGCAAGCCCCGAAATAGTGTGAGCTGGTGTTTGTAGTTATTTACACGAGTTTTTGTAGTTTGTATTGTTTGTTAGTTTCGTAAAAGGCTCTACCTGCATTCACTAATGTAATACTGAGTGTCATTAAGTACTACTTAGCCTGGAAAAAGGAGGGAAGCAGTGTGAAAAAATAAATGAAAACGAAGAGTTACTATAAATTTCTACTAATAAAAACTGTGAAGCTTATTTCGTTTTCAAACATTCTTGTTTTACATTTCGATTCCTTTAATATGAACTGTTTGATACTTACTTTAGTTGTTTTTGAAGGAGTAAAATAAATAGTAACAAATTAAATTTAAAACAATGGTAAATGTGGCGATACTTGCGGAGGTATGTATCCAGCAGTGGAAGTCTTCCAAAAAGATCTCAAAATTTTATCACCGGACATTCAAAGCCGAAAAAAAATCATTACAAACAATAAATCGCCGACAATCCGCAACTGAAATACTTCACTTGTCCGCATCAACTCGTCCGGTTTATTTACGTTCTGCATCGCCGCGATATCGCGCGTGTGTTCACGGGCTAACGATTAACCGGCCGGCGAATCGGCCAGTGTGTCCCCGACTTTACGGCCGTTATTAATAGGACTGCCGATACATGTGGTTTAATTGAAAATGTAGTGTTGTGATGGTTTTCAGTTTGCAGATGGATTTTCTATTTGGTACGGGATTGTTGCCACCGAGGAGCTCGTGGCTAAATAATAACAGCCGCACTGGTTGATTATCAAGGTTAAGCAACGCTTGACGAGGTCGGCCCGTGGATGAGTGACCATTTCTACATACCGAGTTTCCTCCGTGCCTCGGAAAGCACGTTAAGCTTTTGGTCCCGGCTGTCATTTGTTCTGTTCCCGGCTGTTCAAGATCTTTGACAGTTGTTACGGGTAGTCAGAAGCTTGAGATCTGACTCCAGTCTTGCCATGGGGTACCGTGTTACCCAGTTACTGGGTTGTGGATGTCAGGGGGGTAACCACAAGCTCTTAGAGTAAGGTTATTTTGAGATCGAGTAAGTGACAGATGTATACAAGTCAGATACATCTGTCCCTTACTCGATCTCAAAATAACCTTACTCTAAGAGCTTGTGGTTACCCCCCCGATAGGCAGTCACTCCATGTAAAACACTGGTACTCAGCTGAATCCGGTTAGACTGGACCGACTGCCGACCCCAATATAGTTGGGCAAAGGCTAGGCAGATTGATTTGTTGCCACCGCTGTTTGTTTTAAGTAGGCTCTAGGTAAAAGTGATATTCGCTACCGGAATGTCACGAGATTTATTACATACTAGCTGTTCCCCGCGGCTTCACTCCCTTGGGCCACCCCACAGGACCCGTTTTCGGGATTAAAAATAGCCTATCTCACTCAGGAATAATGTAGCTTCCTATTGGTGAAAGAATTTTTAAAATCGGTCGAGTAGTTTCGGAGCCTATTCGGTACAAACAAACAAACAAAAAAATCTTTCCTCTTTATAATATTGGTATAGAAAGGAGACAATTTAGTAGAAAATAAACCTACTTAGCTCTGAGTAAAAACTTTGTATCTCAAAAGTAAAAGAGAAATGTATTTTGGCAATTATAATCGTTGATCGAATGTCACTTTGTTTAGGAGTATAGAGGCCTTAAATACAATGTGTTCGGACTAGTAGTTGTAAAACTTTAAGGCCGTAAAATATACTAAATTTTATCGATAAAACGAGGGGTGCAATCACCACACCCACGAAGATAGAGAAATTTTATTACCTGACTTACTTATTACGTTATCTACATAATCTTACAACCATAACTATGGACCTAGGTCTAGCATAGGCGTAAATTCAATATTATTTTTACAACCATAGCATAGAGAATCTAAAAAAGATATTCAAATAACACTCGAAAGATATGATATTTTTGTACTGAGCCATAAAAGACAATTTTAAACACTCACAAGTTTTATGGCATTTGTTAGTCTTTGAGTTGGTCTACACACTGACTAAAGTATCACAGTTCTAAGCTAATTAGTTTTAAGTGTATTATTGCCTAAAAAGAACCCCTGCGCTATTTGGCCTTATATTTTTTGCAGAATTTTAGGCAATGCGATAAAAATGTGTGGGGATTAAACCCCTTATGTGGGGCGTTTTATCGATAAAACTAAGTGTATTTTATGTGTATTACTAAAAGTCCGGACACATCATATATTCTCTGGTCCTTATGAATTCCTCTCACAAGGAGACAAAGTGACAAAATAATGCGTACGTTTTCTTCCGTATTATGAATCATTTTAGACTCATGTGCGTATCTGCTATACTCGTTATGTCTGAAGGTACTTTGTAACTACAACACTGACCTGTTTCATTTAATTTTGTTCAAACTATCAATAATAGAGAATAACCTAAAAATTTTACAGAAAGAATTAGAAGATTTATTGTCAATTTACACTAGTTCTTGCGGAAGTCGTTATCCAGTAGGCATGTAGATTATACTAAAATGAAAAGGTATGCTACGTCCCAATCCTGGCGATTTTCTCTCAGAGTAACTTCCATCAAATCAAATTATTGACAAACATACAGACTGTCACATTTATTATTTTAGTAGGATAGGATATCGGTTAATCTTCTACTCAAAAGTAAATCAATTACCCGTAAGCAAGCAGAAACATTGAAGTCAAACGCTAAGCATTTTTTACAAACGATAAAAAAACCATGATAAGGGAAAAATAGGAAGTACAAAAAGCGTTTTTGCGCTCGTAAGTTTTGGCAAGTGTTGCCAGTTTTTCTCGCGCAACGGTCAACCACAACAGCTGCTCATCTTGTCCATAACGACTAGCTTAATAGCCCGACTGCACGCTTATGAGCATTCCGAGGTTTGGCTAGTTACGTTCGTAAATGCGAATAAAATGCCGGGTGTCTTGGTTTCTGAATAATGAGTTTCTAAATGGTATTTACTGAGAGTGAGTTTCTTTCAAATTGACTGAGAGATTTATAAGAAGAAACTCTTAATGAATTGCGCCTGTAAAGTGTGTACGTAGGAATATCTTGAACTACAGAATCAACTTATGAAGTAGCAGTCCTTAGCAAATACATCGTCGGTCGCATCGATATTATGAATGGGCAGTAGTATTCTGCCTGCTAATTAAAAGAAAATATTATAATAATTAGTAAAATGATAATTACCTGCGTAAGGAGTCGTGATAAAGGCTCTGAAAAACATAGACCAATGTAATCAACAGCTTAGATCAGGTGTGCTGAAGAAAGATATGTCTCTTCAGAGACCTATATCTATGGAAAACTAAGTCACCTATCTCGAAATCTCTAAAACTATAAGCTATTTAAACAATCAGGCTTATGACATCTATGCCAACCAAGCGAAGTCACTTAAAGACCTATTACTACCCACATTTACCTTACAAGAGTTTATTTTTAATGCGGCCTTCTTCGGCAACACAAATAGCGCACTAGTGCAAGCAAGGAGGCCGGTATCGCACTAGTATACAGCCGACTGAGCTCTGCGATCAGCTGTGAACTGATTGTCACATACTTGTTGCATGTCTGTAGACGAGTGGTAGCGAAGATATTGTGTCAAAGTAGCGCAGTGCTTATTGTAAGTGTTGTTTAGACCTTTTTGGCTTTTTCTCAATTTTGAGCTCCTGCAGTATTAAGCTGCATCTTCTTATAGCACCATATTTCGGAAATACTCTATGCGTTTCCGCTTTTAGAGTCCACGTCTCTATTTCGTATAAGAATATGGAAAACGCAAGAGAGTTGACGCAGTGCCAGTTTTGTCTTGTTTGAGATATTGCGGTCTTTCCATATTCTCTCGAGCTGCGACATGGCACTCTTGGCCATTCCAATGCGCCTGCGAATCGACTGTTTCGACGTTGAGTGTCCCACTTAGCTTTAGTTTGGACATACTGTCCATCAGCATAATCTTTGATTTGGACCAGTTTAAGGACACTGTGCCTTTATTCACATCTCGGATTCGTTCGCTGCAAAAAGGATGGTATTGTGAGCATAGCGCAAATTGGTGATTTTGTTGCCGTTTCTGTTTATTCCTCTGCCGTTCCAATCGTCGCAGGTTTAACGGAATGTGCTCCCCATAGATATTGAACAGGCTGGGACCACTTGGCGGGCAAATTGAGAAAAAGTCAAAATTATCGAATGTTTGCTTCCGCAAGGTATTCTACTTCAATGGCCATCCGCAAACCTGGTGATAACATTCTGAAGGTTATTGTCATTGACAAAGTCAAGGGCAAACCATCTAGAAGAAGAAGTCCTATACGCTGGCCAGACTAAATCCACACCTCCTTGAACATGAAAGCCTCAGAAGCCGTATAAGTCGTTGAAAGTAGGAGCAAGTGGAGAAACATAATCAAGGAGACGAAACCACGATGTGGGCACGAACCCCAGCATTGGGGAATCTCAAGGAGGATGAGTTTATAACTATTCGCTTTTGTAGACCGAGGGGTCTCGGATCTTCATAACCATTAAGTAGATATTGATTATAGGTAGCCATTTACACTTTTAAGTCTCTGTTTAGTCGACATGAAAGTTTTCTTGCGGCTGCCATGCGGTAACCGGAATTCTTCTCATATAAACGCGCTCTAGGTACAGTCCCTCGATCGCATCGAGAGGTACTTTGTGAACTGTGGCCCAGAAATCATAAGGACTGCTTATGCTAAATTGCTAAATGGATTTTTAGCCGGAAGCAGCTGAGTAGCAGTATTTTACACGTAGCGGCTGCCGATGTACTCATAGAAAGACTGGGGTCAGGGTTTTTTGGAACTTTCTGTTGAAATACTATTCCGATTACAAAAACTATGTCAATTTCAATTAAATTTACTCTATCAGTGAGTGCCTTAGGATACTTGTTATTTTATTATGCCACGGAAGAGAAGTCACAAGAAAAGTAAGTAACAAAACAAAAAGGTGCAAAAACCACGGTTACTGAAAAACTGCAGCATACCAAAAATCCTTAATTTTTTTTCACGTGACGGCTACCTTTGACCTTCGATTCTACCTACTAAAAAGCTTATTAAGGTATATCGGATATCGATATTACGGGGTCAAACAATACATAGGTATCTCTGGGTCAATCTTGTTGTTGTTTATCAAATAAGGACTTTGCCATAAAAAGGTTGCATGTGAATGAATATCGTTGACTAAGCAAAGGTATGACCAGCAAAATTGATACGATCGCAGCTCGTCTTTGATGTGACCTTATGGAAGATTCTGCTAGCCAAGGGGAAGGCATAAGAGAGCCTTAACGAAGTGAAGTCAACGATAACAATCAATCTGCCCTGGGTAACACGGTACCCCTTGGCTAGACGGGTGTCAGATCTCAAGATTCTGACTGCTCGTAACGACTGCCAAAGATCTTCAAATGACAGCCGGGACCAACGGCTTAACGTGCTTGCCGAAGCACGGAGGAAACTCGGTATGTTGAATATGGTCTCCCATCCACGGACCGACCTCGTTAAGCGTTGCTTAACCTTGATGATCGACCCGAGCGGTTGTTATTATTTAGCCACGAGCTCCTCCCAAGTCAACGATAACGCTTGCCGAAAAATGGCTAACGATTAGGATTGACATGCGTTACTGTAATTTCATTTGGTCAATCCGACACATTGTAGACTTTTAAACTTGACGTTATTTAAAAAAAAACTTCGAAATTTTTTAGTAGACAAAGCGTATTATAGTGTAACGGAATTTTTAATGGAGAAAGGCATTTCCTGATTGCTTTTTATAATGATTATTAATTTGAAAAATATGACATTTAATTTTTATTTAATTTAATTTTTATTTAACTCCAATACGAATTATGTGACTGCAGAAGAATTGTGTAAATAAATAACTATTGAAATACTTCATAATGAAATTGTAATTATAGTTGATTAATTTTTATATTGACATTGTTTTTATTATGTACTTAGCATCTCTACTGTATTTAAAACTTTTGTATGCCTTCTGGTTAAATATGGCGTTCCTAATTATATTGTTTATGTCACCATGTTTTTTGTACCCATATTTGCAAAATAAATATCTTATCTTATCTTATCTTAAGAATCGTTATCACTAAAAGAATAAACACAAGGTAATGTATATTTGTATCTTGTTTACCGTAAGGTTAAAAGTTGCCGATGATAAACATTGTCTAGAAAGACAGTTATAATAAGGATTATTATGTGCGTAGGTGACAAGACAACTAATTATAATGTAGCAACATTAATCTTGATGCAACTGCTGTTATTAGAGACGCTTAAACTACACCCACAGAAGATTTACGGTTATTTCCAAACGGCTATTATTAGGTACAGATTTGTAACAAAAGATTATCTACCTACAAAACGATCTTGATAATTGATGTTGGAGAGATTAACTTCAGTTACATCGCTTCTTAAAACCAGTTTTTCATCTACGAAGCGTTTGGCATCACTATAGGCGAAGCCAAGTTCTATATCTTGGAATTGGACGGTATTTAAAATAACATTAGAGGTGTTTGTGACAAATTGAGAGTGAGAATGCGAATGTTCTTTAAAAACACGGGCATAGTTCGTTGGATTTGATAAGCAACAAACAAACAAGTATAGAGTAATGATTTAAACCCACGAAGCGTAGGTGTTCCCACAAAAAGAGAAACAATACAGTTACGTGTTATAACACGTTCATAATTAGCTAGTGTTACAATAGATTACTGTCAGTGCCGACAGATAGGTCCAAGATCACAGCTGAGTCACTTGGCACTCTCCAACGGTCAACGTCGTGGTGTTTGTGGGGTCCGAGTTACAAGCGGAAGCGACTTTAGTGTTAGCTTAGTAAAACCGTTTTTATGTTCATCGATGTTATGAACGCTAGTGGACATAATATAAATTTTAATTTATCGTTGTCTGCTTGTATGTTAGGCATAAGTCGTTCAAGGAATATTTGCAACATGTACCTATAAGAAACTATTAAGTGCAGCACTACTTAATTTTTTATATATATAGTCTTGCGTTTGACCATAATTCATGTGATGGTAACTGGTAATGTTGTTGACGATGGCGCACGTTTACCTAGAAGTAACCTATTCGAGTATGTTAAATATTCTCTGATGATGAAATTATCGAAATGTATTAGGAATCGATTGCAATAATGTAGTTACATTCTTTGGCAAAGAGTTCGAACTGCAGTTAATTACAAAAGAGGTAACCACGCCAATAGCGGAAACATAACTAATTAAGAATTTAAAACAAATACTTAGTTATAAGTTATTGTGCAAAACAAAACAGCAATTTGAGCAGCATGCCAAATGGTTCCCGCCATATTTTATAACTTGCGTCCTTTTCCCACGGGCGGGAAAACGTTAGCGAGTCGTGACTTTTTCACGGCCACACGCGAACTGACTTATGAAATATGGAAACCATTAATGAGTACAACGCTATAGTTTCATTTCAAACTTAAACGTGTTGTTTTTGAGTTTCAACAGCCAAAAGTGCATGAGTTAATTACTCCACTGCTCGTTCTAACGAATTGTTTATGGTTAACCTTGACAGTTCATGTAGGTTTGAATTTCGAACGCCAAATAATTTACTGTCGCGCGGCCATTTTTATTAGCTATGGTTCTTACATGTTTTCGGGATTAGGTCAAAGATTTATCGCTCAATTTTTTCTAAATATATTAAAAGAAGCTTTGATTGTTAACTAGGATATTTAGGATTATTAACACAGTTCATAAATTATCTTTAATATGTTTGAAGCGTGTTGCACGATTGTTTATAGACAAACAAAAAATTTAAAGGCTCATTTATTTTAGATAATAGCCCACGTATTTTTCGTAGACACAATAAACTCTAGTTTTTATATTCTGGAGATTAAAATTGACATTGGTGAAGGGAGTTATTTGAGGAGCATAGAGTGAGTAAGAGTGGAAATGTCTTCTCGGGTTAGCGAAAGTCAAGGTTGGAATAATTTCAAGATTTATAAAAACAAACGGTTTCTATAAAGGTTATTTTTGCGAATTCCAGTGTAATTTTGCTGATCCTTGGATAAAGTAGCTAGTGCCTACTCAACCTACATAAAACACAATTAATATAATTTATCCTGTTCACATATTAGTTTCCTATCCAATTAGTGAATTGCCAGTCGAATCCCGACTTGATTTACAATTTAGAGAACGAAAATTTAAGCCACTAATTATGCATTAGGCAAATATTAAACAAACGTGAAATTCGTTGAATTCTAAATACATTTCGGATGCATCGATCATCGTTCGGATACATGCTGCTCTCGGGGCCAACGCGCGTGATTTATGCGTTGGCTGTATGTCCAGTTGTCTTTGCCTTCCGCAATGACAGCTAGGGAAAAATAACAAAAATGGCGCCATTTTGATTGATAATACTAGTTTTAAGTTTTAATTGTTTTTTTATCTAAATATAGCTCACGGTTAATGCGTAAACTTCATAAAATAAAATAGCTAAACTGGCTGCAATTTTCAGACATTATAAGGCTACCACAGCAGGTAGACGTAATTCGGTAGTATACGTATATGTCCCAACACTTTTCCTAAAAAGTCCCTACTCTTTGCCTACAAAGTAGGTAATGCTTATTTACAGCTGATAACATGCTCTTGAATAAGTAAAATTCTATTAGCTATCAATTATAATAAGAAATTTCTTAAATTCAAATCTTTCAAGTAATAACAAAAACAAACCTATACACAAATACAAAAGGGAGACGTAAAAGACCTCATTGTGCATCAAAAAATTCGTCCACATCGATGCCAATGGGAAACGTGCCCAGAACGCTGGCAGCATTGCCACGTTGGATGGCAATGCTGATTCTCTGGCCGAAGAAAAGGCCAGCCCTCTGGTCACGTCTGCTATCAATTTGATTTGATATAGAATAATTCAAGTGCGTTTCGGTCGAATTCATGATGATTTCAGACGAGACATCTGACAGTTTTATCATCGAAAATTATCGTAAACCTTTTATTTCACACCAAGAATGCCCAGACTGTTTAAGCTTACCGTAACAACAAAGTACAATGCACCGCTATGTACTATACCTATGTGCTACATATGTGGTTCCCACGAACTCTGCTAATAAATAATAATTGTTTACTGCTTCATTAGAATCCGGCTTCGTTTGTAACTACGCTACTATGTTTTCTCACAACGATTGCTGTAATTGCTATCGACGAATTCGTGTGGAAATAGTAATTAGATATTAATTAACTTTGTGTACTGAGATCCCACTGCAAATATCTGGTGGTAGATAATTTGTTTTTTGATGATACCTACTTGATTTTTATGAATGATTCTTGGAATAGAATAGATTACTACAGGATTGCCTGGGCGCATCTCGTATTTCGTTTTTATTTACTCTTTTCATCACTAGGAACTTCTTCTGTGTCGTGGATACGTATGCCACATCAACTAGCTTTCAGTTAGGCGCCATTTCGGGTTGCGAAGTTTTGCAGGTGCAACAACTGCAAAACTTCTGAGAGCTGGCAACCATATTTTCTACACTAGTTTCTTTCAAATGACGTTAGCATCACTTGTTTTTTATTTTATTTGGATTAATTATCAAACACAATTTACTCAGATCTAATAAAAAGTCAAGAACGGAACCGCAAACAACACAGTGACGCCGGTTCAAACTACGCCTTGCCGTACAAATACACAATGCACTGACGTACAATGAAATTACGCCTTAGCTTGTCAGTCGAGCTTTATTAATTGATCTGTGAGCTCCAAAATGTAGCAAGTTTAAGTTAATATTATATGTAGTTTAAAAAGTATAAGTAAGTTAGTTGAAATAAAATAGTAGTTTATGCAACGGTCATAAACACTCGTGTGATACTATTTATATGCCGTTGCATACATTATTTTATCTTCACTTATACAGTTCAAATAATACACAAGTGGAAACTGAAAAATATGTGTTATGGCGGGCAATTTAGATTCTCATTGCGCATAACTGCGCAGCGCGCGTATCCGTAGACAATGACACTATTTTTCTACATTAAATATTATTGATTATACAATGAGCCCATACGCGCCCGCGTTGTTTGAATATCGAAGGAAACTCTTGCACCGTAATGGCTTCTTTTTTTAATGTTACCAATCCACGAAAAAAGTACGTGTTTATACAATATTTTATAAATTAATATTTGGAACTAATGTTCGTTGTGAGTGTAGATAAAATTAATTATAACCGGCGTATTTTTTTTTTTTTTTTTCATTCCGTCCTATCAAACGTCACACTATCACTGATTCCCTTCTCTTTTAGTGAGCCAAGGAAAATATGAATGGATTGTGTGATCAATTTCTTTGGCTCCCTACTTTGGCTTCCCTGTTCCACCCCATCCACCTTTATTTGTATAAAACTGCCAGTAAAAATAGATACGTAAACGCAATGATGTTTTATATAATATACTGAGGTAGAAACGTTTTACCGACGTCTGCGCGGCAATACAAACACAAGCTGACTAGCTTGACTGAACTCAGTCCGTTCTGCGTCTGGCCGCGACACGAACGTACGTTTGAATAGGGGGGTGACCACAAGCTCTTAGAGTAAGGTTATTTTGAGATCGAGTAAGGGACAGATGTATCTGACTTGTATACATCTGTCACTTACTCGATCTCAAAATAACCTTACTCTAAGAGCTTGTGGTTACCCCCCTGTATGTATATCTCTTTCTGACAACGGGGTCCTATTTATATCTGTGATCCTTCTCAATGATAGAAATAAAGTTCTTCAAAATCAATTTTTTTATTTCATATAGGCCTACATGGGCACTTATAAAACGTCGACAATGTGCACGGTTCGGGTTGGTCGTTTCCTATGGAGAAGAACCGGCAAGAAACTCCATGGTTACTCTTTTAAAAAAATGGTCTTAGTTCCATAGGTCCCATAAAGGTAGCTAAAGTAAAATATCGCCATGTTTTTATTTCTTTATAATGAGTATGACGTCTCTATTGGTAAAATTTCATTGCGTAAACGTGACAAGATTTCACATCAAGAACTTACTGAAAGGTATATATAACCCTTATATAACCTTACATATCTATCCGGCAGTATAATCTGAAACTATGATGAAAACTCTTATGAAGTGTGTAACGCTAATACTAGAATTAGTTTCGCAGCTTCGATGTGTCATACGTAAAGAAAAAGCAGTATGACCAACACGCTTGCACAACGTTAAGCAGTAGCACGTGCAAAACTCCGAACCAATCACATAAAATACTCTACAATATGTGCGGAAAGAAAACACACAGACCACAGGAAAAATAACAAACTCTGAAAACGTCCGGAGTGTGTTATCATCAAAATATCACACAAAAAAAGCAGATACATACATTTTTAATTCAGAAAACATATATTTTAAATCTCAACGGCCCACATAACTTTTTAATCATCAATAAGTAAAACAATGTTTGAAAAGTTCGCACAAACAGACATACGTATAATTTGATCGTAATTGCAAACAGTCTGACAATAATATAATCAGTACAATAAAACGGACGTGTGGCGTAAACATCGCGAACAGCAATGCACCATGCGCGTAACATGGCGTCATAAAATAAGTATAATTTCAGCGCGAGTAACTCATAATGCTGCTGGTTTACGGTTACCTACTCTTCCAGATCTTCATTATCAGATTAGTCTAGAACAGCACTTTTTAAGAGGAAACGGGGGCAGAGAGCGCCGACTGAGTTTCCTAAGTAAAAAGTCATAATTCGAGGTTTGGCTCTCGTCTATTTTCTCCTCCGATATTGAACCCATTTAAAATCTCTGAATGCCCATCTGGGCATTCAGAGATTGACTCAGGACTTTCTTCACTAACTACATGAATCTATAGCTAAATTATAGCAATAGTAGACTTTTAAAAAGCATTCAGGGCGTAAAGATTGGTCAGCGTTTAACACGTAATTCCGCACGATTGGCGATTAACTTCTACGGCTTCAATTCCTGCACGAAACTAATATTTGTATTGCCTACGGGTCACTATCCTAGTTCTAAACACGGCTGAAGGAAGACATTAGAAAAATATACTAAGTATACTCAATGATTACAGAACTTTTTACTATTCAAAATCAAAATCAAATAGTTTATTTCAAATAAAACATAAAGGTACTTTAGAATTGTGAAACAAAGAAAAACAGATTACTCTAGCTGCAACTTCGCAAGAGTCGGAAACTTTTTTCCGTCAGTTTTAATTACATGTTTTTGGGTTACATCATTGTTTTTGAAAAAATATATATATGTGAGAACGATGTAAAAAGACGAGCGCGTTAAAGCGTCTAGAGTAACAAACAATAAAAAGAAAATACAATAACAGGCGGAGGCAGCTAAGTTATGACCAATCCCAACTGATGGCGCCCGTTCACGAACATGACGCATGGATCGGCACCACTCAGCTCAACCATTATTCGACTATGTTCCCTTGGGATAAATTTGACGCGGGCATAGCCACTGGCAGAAGCTAGTTGCACTGTGGGCCTGGACGTATAGTCAGATAGACATCTAAATATATATGAACTTGCGAACGGGAATGATGCCGCGCCATTTGTGACGGTCACCAAAGAGAAGATTTATCGCCGGTCCCAACAAGCGTCATAATTTATGAGCTGCAGCTAACCACACGCATGATTTCACTGTACTGTGTAACTGATTACCGCTTTTATATAACTGGGGTCAGCACAAATGAAGAAGATATATTGAGTTGGGCAAATTCATCATCATCATTTTAGCGGATGGACATCCATTGCTGGACATAGGTCTCCTCCAAGTGTCGCCACATTGACCGGTACTTGTGTCTCGCACCCAGCTAATTCCCGCAGCCTTAACCAGGTCATCGGTCCACCTGTGTTAGGCTTTCCAATGCAGCGTCTGCTTTTCAGTCCCATCAACCTTCGTACTGCGAGCAAATTGCGTGCAAACCTTGTTGCAAAATACAATTGACTGATATGAAATAACTAAAATAAATACTATCTCTAATGAAAATAAAGCTCTAATTTCTGCCCCTCCCCGAACCCCTTAAACTCTCTAAAACAGATGAGACTTGCGCTATTCGAAGCTTAAAATTACATATACGTTTTATTCTGTGGCAGAAAAGTTTGTATCAAACGTGAACACGCGGTTTATAAACACAATTTTTGATTTAAAGATGAAGCCTTTTTTAAACAAAAATGACTCCAAATACTCTAATGTAACCTAGCCTAATTTAAAGCCTAACAAACTTTACAGCCAGCTATTAGAAAAGCGTCATAAATAACGCTGCGCTAACCGCTACACATAGACTAGAATCCAATTATTTTCCAACATTATCGTGATTCTCGCCAAACCTCTGAATTGGCAGCTACAACATAGTCCATATTTTAGCCAGCCATGATCCCGGTGTGATAGTATGGAGCCCGGGTACCCGAGGGACGTGGGTTCTAATCTGGGTAGTGCTTCATGCATTATGCTATGGCCGAGTATCACACAAGGTTGTGCACATTAAAAGCGCGTTATCTGCTATAATAAACAGATGTTTCGATTGGTTTCCGAGTGAGTCGTAATGGACTGGTTTTTGGAGTAGTTTTGGTCTGTAATTTGATAAATGTGAGTTTATTATGTGCTAGGTTTAGAGAATAATCTCTTAAAATATATATGTGTGAGTGGCTTCCAAAATAGCACATACCATTAAGTCACTTGCCGTGCGTGTCAATTTATTTGTGGATTCAAAAGACAAAAGACAAAAGATATTTATTTCAACTGGGCCACCAAGCGGCACTTTTGAATGTCACAATTTAAATTTAAATGGAATACAAGTTGATTCTACCGTGCATTCGGAAAGTAGCTAGTTATGGAGAAGAATGCACAAGAAACTCCATACTTTTTAAATTTACATGGAATAAAAGTTGATTCTACCGTGCATTCGGCAAGTAGCTTGTTATGGAGAAGAATGCACAAGAAACTCCATACTTACTCTTTTAAAAAAAAAAAAAAAAAAGATTCTACCGTGCATTCGTAAAGTAGCTTGTTATGGAGAAGAATGCACTAGAAACTCCATACTTACTCTTTTAAAAAAAAAATGATTTTTACAATATTTAGGTACATGAGTACATACATTAATAAATTCACATATGTGAGGACAATGCACCCAGAATAGCACTACACACTATACTATGTAAAGGTATAAAGTATTAAAAGTACTCACACATGTACTGTGCAGTTATACAATAATTTTTATTTTAGATTATTTCTAATCCAATTGACTATCGCTAATAACACCAGACAACAACCAATCACCAGTACGTTTGCTAAATGTGGTGATTATCTATATACCTACAAAGAAATAAATCGACTTCTGGCTTCGAGATAATCAAGATTTCGTATTCATCGATATAATTGAACTCTATGTTTTAATAGAGAGGAAAAACCTTTTGAATGTACGAGTAATATTCAGTAAAAGGAAAACTGTCAATCAAGATGAACGTTCTGAAGTCCCTACTTGTTACATTGTTATTAGCTCTACTAGCGTTAAAAACACGTGTGTTTTAATTAAAATGGCAAAATGTACACCGCTGTGATACACGCGCCGTGCTGAGACGTGACCACACATAATGTGACCCTACAGTCCGGTGATAAGCCTGAAGAACCCCTTAAATACTTAGAGGTACTACACTAGCATGAACTAGAAAAATATTCCAGTAGGTGTCATTGAAAAAAAACAGCTTTTTAATTAAAATCAAACCGACTTCCAAAACAAAACACTACAAAGCGAAAAATAACTTTCTTTTCCGTAGTAGGTGTCTTTGGATCCTAAAAAAAAGAAATAAAGTTATTTTTCGCTTTGTAAAAGCATTTTGTGTTAAAAGTTTTTTATTTTCTTCTTTTTAGTTTTGGTTGGTACCTCTAATTAACATGAAAATCGTTTATAGCCAAATTACATCTCATGACCCAATAAGCCCAAACATGATTAGGATACATTGTTTTATTTCGGACTTCCAGTGGCCATTTGTGGTCTTCTCCATCAGCTCCACTTCATAAATTGATATTTTCTGAGATGCATTGCATTGTAGATGAAAATACCAAAACCGCTATGTGTGCCTATAATAAATATGAAGAGTTCCCCCGATTTATCCAAGCCCGATCATCAGAACCTAAACTGATGACCATGTGACTACCTGGGATTTGGGAAGTATAGCTTTTCAAACAAAATAAGAATATTCCAAATCAGTCCAAGCGTCTTTATCTATTTTTTTAATCGGGGAACATTTAAATTAAAAAAAAACGTTCGAATAGAGTACCTCCTTCTTTTTTTGAAATCGGTAAAAAATATGCCAGTAGTTGACAAGTACCCATTGAAATAAAATAATCCATACTGCCGATATACGCACGCCACGCGTATCTTATTTTGTAAAGAAGAATCTACATATTTATATCACTTGCATGATAAAAAGTAGGTCAAAGCAGGATCAAATTATCACTCTAAGATAAGATATCTTAAACAGAAGCTGAAGAAGACAGGCGCTTAATCTCTCTGTAAAAGTGATTGTTGATAAATAAAGTGACGAGCTACTAATAAAATAAGATCATACACGAATTATCGCATTAGGTATAGATAGTATAGAAAACGTTTTCAAAGTCTAAACATTTTACGAAGTAACTTAAAACAACCACCAAATTAAATAGAGAAACCTGAAGTCCATAGAAACTTGGGTCTGGCGTTACAGGGCAGGTATTTGGCCATAAATTAATACACGAACCCAATTTTCATGTCTCCCAACAATGGCCAAAATGGAAAATTCAGACAATGTTTACATTTTAAATTATTTTAATAAAAAAATATATTTTTGAACGCACCTGCGCTGTGCTGCAGCCTGAGAACTACGTAAAGACACGTTCACTGCCGCAAAAATACGAACAGCGAATGACATTACAATTACAACTGTGTCAGTTGACATTGACATTTGCCGTTTAGTAGTGCCATGGTATAATAACTTACTGCGTATACTTCGCCTGGTATGTTCTTCCCAGGATGGCCTAAGACTACGTCACGATAAGTGTTACCATTGATTGTCCTTTTTAGAAAATTTAGGTACTTTCTCATGTAGTTAATGAAAATAAAATAAATTACTAACTAGAATAACTATTTAGTAACTCATGTGATTCATCTATTTATTGTTAAATTTATTTGTATATTGAATTATTAGTTCATAATTGCTTTGTTAAGATAAAAATGCATTTTGCTTGGGTAATTCAATCACACACAGTGTCGAATTGACAAGTGTCATACTGACAACTAGCCATTTAATCGCTATTGTCGTGTCGCTCACACCTATAGCGTTGTTTCGCTCTGTGAGAAAAATGCTGTGGAACCCGTGAACTTAGAAAGATACACAAGAAAAATTGTTAATTGTTCCGTAAACTATAAAAACAGAAGTATAAAAGGCGGTGTAATAAGGTTTTTTTTTATTTCCTCAATGAAGAGACGCTATCATATGCGTGGCTTCAAAATTGTAACTAAATTCAACTAAAATAACTAGTATGTGCCTTTCTACATAATATTTAATTTATCTACACGTTGTAAATTCCATAATTTAAGTCATACTTGTGTCAATACGTCTTTACGCCCGAACTTATTAACATAACATAATTAGATTAATTAGTTTTTGACTAATTTTAGTCAAATCATGTTATGTGGGTTTTCGTCCCGAACTAAATGAAAATACTCATATGCAAACAATTCAAAAAATAGCAAAGTAAATAAATACAAAAAATATAAATTAAGACGATTTATTAAAAATTATAAATATTTTGTACCTATTGTAATATTTTTATCTTTTTCCCCACTAAAAAAGTTTGAGAACCGCAACGCAATCGATGACGTAATCTTAGGCCAATCACGTGACCCAGCTGTAACGGGAGGAGACTACCTTGTCTTATTTTTAACCCCCGCCGGAAAAAGAGGGGTGTTATAAGTTTAATTAAATCATAGCGCCTAAACGGATGAACCGATTTCGATTTAGTTTTTTTTTGTTTGAAAGGTATTTTTGTCGAGAATATTCTTAGCTATGTTTGAATAAAATCGGTTCAGCCGTTCAAAAGTTATGGGGATTTTACTGTTTGAATCGGGGTGTTTTCGCAAGATAAATGTGTCGGGGGTTTTCAAATTGTGAAATTTTACTTGTACCATGAGTAATGCAATCCCTGATCTAATCGATTTTATCGATTATTTCTTTTAATTATTTTCAATAGTGATGTTAAAATCAGTTAGATTTAATACCTTTAAAACAATTATAATTAAACAATGGATTATTATTTTATTATAATTATTATTTTTATTTGCCACTACATTGATATTCTTAGGGACAGGACGCTATATACCAGCATTTGTGAAGTTAGTGACGTATAATGAAAAATGTGCTGCAAAGGTTGTTAAAAAAAAAATAGAATGCCACTTATTTTCTACACTTGGCCTTTGAAACTAAGACTAAGATAAGAGATAAGATTTATATGGTATAATAAAGCAAAATAGAAGATTTTTTTGGTAGGTACATACATATCTAATTCGTGTAACTGTTAGGCCCAGAAAAGGGTTTCTCCAAAAAAAACTAAACGAAATAGATAATTATTAGGTCAAGTCCGAAAATACTTGAAAACCTAAAGAAAGTCCTTTGCCCGCCACTAAGACATGAAATCAGTTAAATCATAAGACAACAAAACTAAAATAAACCAAATCTTTACTACACTCTCTTTTCTCAAAACTCAAAACATTTGTAAAATAAATCCCTAAATAGTGCACAACTGTCTTCCATTCGGGTAAACATGCCATTATTTAGCTTAATAAAGTGAAAATTAGGTCGCTTTTGGTGTGGGGTGGTGGGAGGCGAAGGACAGGGTTTAGGGGGGAGGGTAATGTCTGTGTCGGGATGATAATCAACCGATATTAACGGCTACTTGAGTGAGCTCTTACATTTTTATTCTGATGATCTGTTTAAGGTTGGGTCTTGATGATGCGACTTTTTTGTGCGATTTGTCGCTGTTTTTTTTTGAGCAAATTATAGTTTATCGAATTTCTAAATTGCAAATACCAGCTAAGGGGTAGAATTTTCTTTCGAAGTCTAAATGTTTAATTCAAGAGTGAATAGGTTACTTCTAGAAAAGCGGGCTCCATCGTTGCTTACATCAACGTTAACTATCAAGTGAGATTGTGTGAACGAGAACGCGCGAATAGGCAGAAAAATAAGGAGGCAGATACAATGAATAAATAAATAATAAATAAATAAATTTGAGAATTTCACTAAACATTGATAAATAATTATCTCTGCTTTAATGTTAGCTAAAAACCTGGCTTAATATATTAATTTGATACTGCTAAGTATTCAGCACGGCCCGACTTACGTGTCGTAGGTCGTGGGTTCGAACGCAGGCAGGCGCTTTACTTTTTGTAAATTATTTTATCACCACTGCTCTAAAAACGGTGAAGAAAAAAATTGTGTGGAAACCGGCATATCCTACAACCAAAAATTCGAAGACACGTGACATCTACCAATTCGCACTGGGCTCGCGTGATGGATAAATGTCTATGCCCTCTCTCACAGAGAGGAGGCCTGTATTCCAGCAGTGGGAACATTAACAGGCTGATGATGATGATGAAATATTAAGCATTGCAAATCAGAGGATAAAGATCAGTTGCATGCTGCTAACGTAGACTGCTCGCACATTTACGATTACAAATTACAACTATAACTCAAAAAGTCGCATCAGTGAAACGGCAGGGTTGTCGCGAGTCGTCCCCAACATTACCATGTTGTTGATATTTGCATACATTAGCCGGCCACTGGAGCCAGCCCTAATAAAAACATAGCTCTTTGCCAACGTTATACAACTGCTTTCCTTGTCTCACGATATTTAATGAGAAAGTACAAGGTTTCTAAATATTTAGCTGCTTAAAATAAGAATTTTGATGCTATTTTTATCTTTCAATATAATTTAATAGTTACTTTTAGTTGACTTATAGACCGATTATAAAAAAAACATATCAGTATGAATAAAGACGATCAAATCTAAATGAAAGGTTTGGGTCTATCAAGCGCTACGGCGTAGCAAAGTCGTAGGCCTCGTAGCCATTCGTAGCAAAGATTAATACTAAACTTAGGTTTCGAAAGATTGTCTCTTTAGGCATTCAGAAGGCCAATTCTCGTAATTAAAAACATTATTCTGGTCGCAATATCAGCTTAACGAAAATCACTGCTTAAGACATGTCAAAAACGTAAGAAAAAGTAGAGACTGATATAAGAAACCAGAAGTTTTTATAAGCGCGAGTACTAGATCTCAGATAGTTTGATTTAATGACAGGAACCAATCGAAAGCTGACAGCAGTTTTTGTGTTAATTAGTTTTGAGCATTTCTATGTATCTGAAACCTTTGCCCTGCTTTGGGAGTTGGAACAGTGACAGGGTGGATTATTATTATTAACTAGCTATGCCCGTGGCTTCGCGCCCGACAACTGCCTAGCCTACCCTACCTACCTACCTACCCTATTTACCTTGCTACCGACCCTGCCTACAAAACAATTTTTTTCTAGGGTCTAGAGTCATTCTTCCGAGGAGCTCGTGGCTCAATAAAAATAGCCGCATTGGTTGAACATCAAAGTTAAGCAACGCTTGACGAGGTCGGTTAGTGGATGGGTCACCATTTCAACATACCGAGTTTCCTCCGTTCCTCGGAAAGCACGTTAAGCCTTTGGTCCCGGCTGACATTTGAAGATCTTTGACAGTCGTTACGGTTAGTCAGAAGCTTGAGATCTGACACCAGTCTTGCCAAGGGGTACCGTGTTACCCAGTTACTGGGTTGTGGAGGTCAGACAGGCAGCATGTACAACACTGGTACTCAGCAAAACTCGTTAAAACTGGAAGCCGACCCCAATGAAGTTTGGATAAGGCATTCAGATTGATTGTCTAGAGTCATTCTTGCGCGGAGAATGATAACACCGCCATTCAGAAAACGACGTCAAATGCACAACGCCATCTATCGGAATATGGAGTTCAAGCGTGTGTTGTGATATCTTACTTCTTGAACACTTTAACTTCATCTTACTTTTGATAGAGTGAACCGATTGCGATGAAACAAAAAAATTAGTAATATTGTTTGACTTATTATAATTATTGTTATATCTCCTACCAAGTATCCTTATTGACATACTTAGTTTTTTGTTTTGACATCATTGTGATAATTTTTATTGGCTTAGGCAGTCCGACATTTATACATGACATTTATTTAACTAAATTCAACATTTTTAATTGTTATGATTTGGTATTTATCTTTATTCGTATTGGTTTTTTTTTTTTTTTTTTAATTAACAGATATTATTTGCATGCCCATGTGACGGTAGAATATGGAGGACATTATTATGTAAAAAGAACATCTATGTATCAATTACTCATATTTGCAAAGAAACACATGCTTTGATTTGAAATATTACGCACAATTTTATGTATAAAAGTTATCTAAATAATACGTGCGCAACTAAACAGACACATGGACAAAAATTCCTAGAATGTTGGAAATGGGTTCTGTTGGTAATCATCCAAATTGCTTTTTTTGTACTAAAACGATTTTTCTACAGATTGATTATTCAAAATAAAACTTAACCCAAACCCTAAATAGTGTTGCCTATACAGCTTCTATTAGTAGCAATAATTCATAAGGACTTACAGTTACCGTCTGTGTAGTTAACCCGGTAATGTTTAACATGAAGTTAAGCTGCTAATCCTTCCGCCTCTAATTATGTCGGCACTCGGGCCCAGCAGTAGGAAGATACCGAGTAGGCAGATGTTGTATATTAATTATGAAGAAGATGTGCCTCGGGTGTTGTGGTTCTGTATTAGATGTAAAAGCTGTGAGGTATTCGATTCGATGCCCAGGTAGAGAAAGTTCAGCCTGGTTTTCATTGGGTGCTGGAACTAGATGCCTTTGTTAAGGCTGCCCTAGTCGACGGCACGAAGTTTTTTGTGCGCGGGGTTATAATGCATGCTATCTCATCCGACAACACGTGCGAAAGAGGTAGATGCTGTGATGAGCAGTAAGAAGCTAGTTTGGGTACAAATTTGCACCTTCTGTAGCGAAATGGATGTATTTTATTTTTTTTTTATTCATGGCTCGCGCTTGGCCACTATCTCACCTGATGGTAAGCGATGATGTGGTCGACGGTGAAGCACGCTTGCCTAGAAGTAACCTATTCACTCATGACTTAAAGACCCCTAGATTGTAGGTATCGGGAAACACAGACTCCGGCAGGGAATTCCACTCCTTAGCTGTTCGCATAATAAAAGTATTCTCAAAACGTTTAGTACGTATGGGTGGGATGTCTATATGTACCATGTCGTGGTAGACACCATGACATGGTGATGATTTAGGATGAAAACGTGTGCACGAAATTTTATAAACACACCTTTGGGAGTGTGGATATCATGAAAAAACGACTGAATGTATATTTTCAAAATAAAATTATTTACATTGTTGAACTACTAATCTATCCCTTTATGGCATTTTTTTTTGCGTTTTTCTTCTTCTTACGGTATTTATTGCCGCCCAAAGATGCGTTAAAATTAGTGTTGAAATATGGAACTTTCGACTGTTTCGACACTCATAACTAACATTTTTTTTAACTTTTTAGTTTCCATACAGGGCTAGATAATGATGAAACAAATTGATATAATTTTTTATTTACTATACTATACTACATTTGTATGGAACAATGATGACAAGGGCAACCTTAATAAATGGAATGTAGTGCAGAACAGAATCGTGACCGATGAAAGAAATGGAGTATTATTGAGAAAGACCTCGCACCTTTGCCCAGTAGTGGGACAGATCGGGTTAAGTAAAATGGTGAACTATTACATACTCTTTTTGGGTAAATTAGTAGGTACTATGATCACAGATCCACAGATGCAAAGATTGACCGAAAGTGAAAAATAAAGATTTTACTTTTCAAAACGTTGCATTTGACAGTATGTCTGCTGGCATTTGAAATTGTCTTATTCTCCGACCACGCACGACATGCACTCTATAAATTACACAAAATATTTTGATTACCGAATTTTCCGGATTCCTTGATTTACGTACCAGTTTTATCGATCGTAAACCGGTAGAAAATAATAAAAAATAAATATTTATTGTGGACCGGGTCGCGCTGGCAACATTAAACAATGTTCTGTACTAATTTTAGTTTGCTTGTTTTACTTGAGATTTGTTTATGCACCTGCGCATCTAGGTTGCGACACTGGTTCGGTATATTTTAATGGTGACTTGCTGCACCAATTTTATTTAAAAAAAAAATAGAATAAGGCAAGTCGTTATCCACATATTTTTTTAATAATTATATCCCACGGTTGAGAAAAGGCCTATATATTGCCAGACACCAGTCCAAAGTATTAAACATTAATAATATAATGGCAATTTTCATAATTCCGACCTTAGAACGAAAACCGATCGTTTTTGTCCGTCACACGTTTATGTTTTTCAAGACATTTAGGCAACAGTGTAGAAGAATTTTACCAATAAGCTCACACAGATTGCTAGAATTTTTTGTTTTAATGCAAACTGGCCACTAGCAATGTTTCCATTATCACAGACGTCATTTAGTAAAAGAAACAAATGAAATGAAACAGTCGCTCTGCGCGTGATTCTAAATTCAAAGCAGACTAAAATGTCTATGCGCGAGTAACATCGACCGGAAAAAAGTGAGCTGTCAACGAGTTGTCAAAACTGATGTAAAAGTGAGTGTTAATTTCAGTAGCGACACCTCAGTGGATGTTTCAACAAATCTGTTTGTTAGTCAAGGGAATAACTAACTAAAACTAAAACTCACCTGAAAAAATAGGCAAAAACACACCCATTGGTAGTACTTGTAGATCTTTCTGTCGTTCATATCTTCCTTGCCCTTCTCGCGGCTGTTCCCGATGCCGGGGTACGGCACCTCCACGCCCACCTTCTTGTTGAAGAAGCTCTTCAGCGTGTACGTGGAGTGGATCCAGCAGTACGTGTTCAGCACATCCTCCGGGATGTCCTTCGTGTGGATGCAGTCTATGGGGTTGCCCACGTACTGGCGCGTCGTCACGATCAGGCTGAACGAGATCAGCAGGATCACCGTGATGGAGTAGTGCAAGCGGAATACGGGAGAGTCGATGTGTACATAGTTCACTTTTATCAGATTCTTCAATCCACGAAAAACGTCTAACATCTTAAACGTTTGAGCTTATCGTCCGTGTGTCTGTGTCCACTAACATTATTTATTGTTTCGAAGCACCAAGATTACACTATTTATAACGTAAGGCACTATTGAGTTTGGCAGTGAGAATGTTCCGGGGGCTCATGTCCTCTCACGTGGGGATAACTTTTTTGGTATTTTGATGAACTTGAGCAGGGACAGCGCTTGGCTCATGTTTTCTTCGTTTCATGGTCCGGCAGGTCAGAGCGCGCGCGCCGCCATGCCGCGGCCGGCAGTCATCCAGTGTGGCGGTGACGCGCGCTGCGTAACGCACGGGGAATTAATCTTCGAGGAATTAACGTAAACTAGATTATCAGGTCAGATGTTCTAGTACAAATTTATGAGTTCACACATCGTCGATCCGCCGGAGCACCGCACCCGCCTACGATAAACTAATCGGTGTAGGAAACTGATGAAAAATATTTAAATTATGATCCTAAATAGAGCCAGTGTATTCCCTACGGCTTAATTTATGCGTCGCTATGACTCAACCAGCTCTCCTGCACTCTACAGGGGAGCTGTGAGTGGAGTGACTAACCGTAATATTATGATTACAGTAGCATAAACTAGCTCGACACCTGATGTGAGTTATAAGAGCATTAAGATATTTATTAGCGTTGGCAATACTCGAAGCAAACTCGCGTCGCATGCAATCGCTGCGGACTTTCAGTGAGATGGTCTCGACACGATAATTTTATGTGCTCTACAAATACCCTCATTGTGTGATATTTTAAAACAACAATGACAATCTTTAGAAGAGCATCGCGTTTCTACGAAGTCTATTTCTCGAGCTGACGATTTATGGGCCAGTGCCGGTTCAAGGCCCGCGTTGTCACAAAGTGTGCCACGCGCCGCTGTTTCTGTTAAATTGTGCTAATATTTACACGTTAGATTTTAAGAGCTCCTTTGAAATATATTTAGTAGCATTGTATGAGATGATTCAGATCTTGTCTCACGGCCGCTTGGCTTTTAACCGACCGGACATTGACGATGACACGTATTTCCTAATATTATTCAGCTAAGAAGCAAAATGATGATTAGTTTTCTATTTGAAGACCAATTTGCCAAGACCCGTTCGAGTGTTCGTTAGTATTTTACTGCAGCACGATTTTGTATTCGTACTTTTCTTTTGACAACCTTCAAACAACCATGTTTTAAATTTTTCACAGTAAACGTCACTTTGACAGGAAAATGCGCGCGAATTTCCTTGCAACATATTATTTTCAATGACTTTAAATCTTTTAAGCCTCTTAAAAGCCGCGTGTTTTACGATGACTTTGTTTCAGATTACAATATTCGTTACACTGAAAAGAATATTGGTTATAAGAACAAAGTGTAGGTCAGTACTAATATTATATTGAATGCACTTTAAAGCTTTGAGAGCACATCAAAGGATTACAGAGCTCTGCTCTAGAGTAGGTAATTTATCAATTTGTTGCAAATGGTAGTATTCTATAGCTTATCTATTTTGGTTCGGTAATAACAGAAACATTGTGGTTGAGTATAATGATTATGGCTTTGAAAGTGAAACCATTTTCACAAAACTTTTAGAATTCTGAAGGTAAGGAGGGTACTGAATTATAGATATATATACTCTATTGCAGTGTTTTTCACTGACAGTACCAAAGGAAAATTAAACAAATTCGAACTTATTGAAATGTGAGAAATAATAATAGGAAAATAACTGAAATTGGTGGCCAATCTGCGACAAAACTTTCTAGTTGAGTTTCGATAACAGTTTTCGTAATTATGCTTATGACAATGCTGTGTCAAAAGTCCATAAACATATCATGTGCGACAAAGAGTACATTTCGTGTCGAGCATAAAAAGCCGAGATTTTAACACGAGCGATGTAACCAACGTCGAAAGCTAAAATAAAGCTTTTGCGAGACACGAACGATTCTTTTTCCACTACCTGATGAGCTTACTTAATTAAAAGCAAATAATTTCCAACAACAATTTATTAGATACGTTCAGACTAAAAACCACTAACACAAGACTATATACACACAATCAACGCGCGCTTTTTCGAGAGGTTACAGGTTCAGTATCATTCTGCCATCCATACAAAAGTCATTTCGTAAGTGTTACTATGTAATTTTTTTTATTTTTTTATCATTTAGATACAAGATCTAAATGTTCATATTTTGAAACGAATTTCTTAAGCAATGTATTAATGTGGAAATTAATGTGGAAAAAAACTATATTTTATGTCAAAGAACACAAAAATGAATTATGATCTAGTATTATTGCTCACATTTTCGTATGTTCGAAGCTGTTACATTCGTTTGGTACTGTCAGTGAAGACCACTGCTATGGGGTATATTTCAGTACCGTTAACTTTCTATTTGTACGTATTTTAAGTACCAAAATAATAATAAAAAATAAAATTGCAGTCAAAACATGAAAAGATACCCGAAAACGTTAATTTGAATGTGAAACGGTTCTCTCTTCTGCGTAAAAACATAATTTAACAAGCCTAAATTACCATACGCACAGATTTAGTACAATAATAAACACAAAAAATATGTATTTAGGCTCATATCTCGAAAACGCATGAACGTTAGTGAAACTTATAGTAGGACTGTTTTGTGCACAATTGAAGAATGTATATTTTGCCCTCAACACAAATTGGAGTAAAATCATAACTTTGTGATTTTTGGACCCGTTGACCTTGAAATACTTAAGGCGCAGACACGAGATGTTATGAGACTTTTGAGACAACTTTTAGAATGCTGAAATGAAGGAGTATACGAGTTTTTAGCTTATTATCTCTCATTCCGAGGTTGCTCGCTAATTTGACTGAACTATTTTTACGGTGAGTGCACTGAAAAAAATGTTAGGTTGGATTTAACAGATTTTGCGTAAATGTAACCAAAGTTTACGGTTGATTTCGGTCCTATCACGAATTTTGGTTGATTTTACCAAACACATTAAG
This sequence comes from Orthosia gothica, assembly GCA_949775005.1. Taxonomy (NCBI): domain Eukaryota; kingdom Metazoa; phylum Arthropoda; class Insecta; order Lepidoptera; family Noctuidae; genus Orthosia; species Orthosia gothica. The sequence goes on along the minus strand of OX459048.1, from coordinate 1,802,792 downwards.
TTGACGTTGTACCAAATTTATTTGGTAGATTACACATATATTTTGTACATTTATTACCAAAGTAATTTAGTAACATTTCTCACCAAAGTACTTTAGTATAATGTTTTACCAAAATACTTTAGTAACACTTTTCACCAAAGTACTTTAGTAACATTTTTTACCAAAGAAATTTAGTAACATTTCTCACCAAAGTACTTTAGTATAATTTTTACCAAAATACTTTAGTAACATTTTTCACCAAAGTACTTTAGTAACATTTTTTACCAGAGTACTTTAGTAGCGTTTCTCACTAAAGAACTTTAGTAGATTTTCAACCAAAGTACTTTTGTAACGTTTTCATCAAAGTACTTTAGTAAAAAAGTACAATGTAGTTTGCTGCAATCTACCAAAGAGATATTGTATATTTTACCCAACATACTTGTTTTTTTTACCAAATACATTTTGTATCTTCTACTGTTACTTTTTTTGGTAAAAATTACCGAAGGTAGTTTAATAGACAATGCAAAGGTATTTGGTAAAATCTACAACAAAAATTTGGTAAATAGCACTTATTATATGGTAAAATGTATTAAATCAGTTTGATAGAGAAAACTAAATTTAACTCGTAAGTATAATCTACTTTATTTGGTAAACTCTAACAAACAAAATTTAGCAGCATTTACTAATCACATTTGGTGTATTTTATCAGCGTTAGTTTGGTAATAAGTACCAGATTTAATTTCAGTTACTACCAAAGGTTGTTTGGTAATTTCTACCAGATGTGTAATGCAGTTCTCATCAAAGTTAGTTTAGTATAATCTATCAGATGTGTATCGTGCTTTTTATCAGAGATAATATTGTATTATCTACCAGAAGTGTATCGTAGATTTTATCAAATACAATTAAGTATTATCTATCATGTTCGTTTCGTATTTTTTCCTAACATTTGTTTGGTAATATCTAAAAGATTTATGCTGTAGTTATTACCAAACTTTAACTGGTAATATCTACCAATATTTTATCAGTGCTTGACTGATTGTACGTACCGGTCTTAGTTTAGTAAAACATACCAAATAATTAGTGTAAATTTTACTAGTGTTAGTTTTTGGTTAATGTATCAAACTAACACTAGTAAAATGTACACGACTTTTTGGTTTATATTACTAAACATTGATTTCCAGAATATTAATAGGGTGTGGTTTCATTGAAAATTAGAAACTTAGTAGCTATTCTGCAATATTGCTGACATGGTATGAGAGTGAAATCATATTGCAGTTAAGATTTTCAAACAATGTACTACTTTCGTGGCCAGCAGTGGCCACGAAAGTACGTGTGTACCATGTCAGCAATATTGCAGATTAGCTAGTAAGTTTCTAATTTTCAATTATACCACACCCTAAAAATATAGTAGAAGAAAAAACCTTACAAGAAATGCAGGGTCTGAAAAAAAAGGTTTTAAGACCGTTTGACAAACACTTCAAAAATATACAGGATTATTGGTAATTCAACATATTCCTTTTCAGCAAGTAAATCAGCAGTTTCTAGAATACGTCGAATTACCAACCATATTTAATACGGGCTTAATAAAAACGGTGGTTTAAAGAAAAATAAACAAAATTTTTGTAGGTACATATCATAAAATTTATTTTACCAATCATAAATACAATTAAATATCACTAGATCACTAATCTTAAAATTATATACGTAGTTTAAGATACAAAACCTTTCTTATTATAATCAATTACCAATAATTTCCGCCTGTAGGGTAAACCTATAACCTATATACTGTATACAATTTGTCGTTCTGTAGTTGAAAACAATATAATTATCACGGGCAATTTAACGCGATGATTTCGCCCTACGTTTCGGCCGTGTTGCAACGACCGTGGTCCCGGCGAAATAGGTAAACAAACAATCGAAATCATCGCGTTAAATTTCCCGTAATAATTATATCGTTCTGTAGTTGTCCCAAAAAACTTAAACGGCCGCTTTTTTTTGTGCATGTTTTTTTGGGACAACTACAGAAAGACAAATTGTTTTGAAAATTTAGGAGATATAAGAACATTTCCGAAGTGGCGCTGATTTCACGGCTATACTTGCCTTAATAGTCTAGTCAACAAGTGTTTTTTTCGTACAACAAGTAATAAGTTATGGTCTTTTAAATGTTCACAAAAATCTTTGTAATCTTCAACTGTAGCGAGACATTTGAAACAAACAAACATTTTGATTAAATTTAGCAAATAAATCACTTATTCCAAGTCGGAGATAAAAGATGAGACTCCCGAAAGCTTTTTGTCTGATATTGTGTCAATGTTATAAAAATATTTTTGCAGAAATAGCCAAATGTGAACAGCTTCTGTGGGATATTCTGCATCCAGGCAGTGAAAAGTTTTGAAGCATTCATCCAGCGCTTTCAAGAACGAGTCTATTTTATAAAGGATGTTATCATACGCAACATAAAAGTCCTTTAGGGCATCGATGGTTGGTCCGACAGCAATAATGATGGGTTGGCACCGTAGACCCTTAGCAGTTTGGGCTTTTCGCCGATAGTCCAGCTGGGTGGGGACTTCACCTTGGTTCTGGAAATTAGAATGAATTGTTGACACTGACAATTTTTTTTGCTTAGGTATTGCATTTATATTTATTTAAAGGGGTTCGGAACGTAATTCACCCTTATGATTAGTCTGTGCGAAGAGACAGTTTTACTGAAAGAAGACTCATGAAATTCGTTGTTCCGCTTTTTTTCAATATCATAAATCGATTTAATTATATTCCTGTTTTAGTGTTTTATTGATATTTAATAAACTAGATAATGTACAAACTTAGATTATGGTCTGACTGATGGTATATCAAAAATGTGTCAAAATCGGTTAACACTTAAGGGGTGGAAAATAGTCGTTAGTATCGAAAGTCGTCATCTCACAATAGTCTTATGAAATTATACATACCTTTGCATGAAGAATGAAACTATTCATAGCTTCTTGAATGCTTGGCTTTATGGTTTTTTTTTGCCAGCTGTAATTTGACACTGTATTCTCACAGTTGGAACTATTTTATATCCAATTGCCGCGCAATAACAGAAGTCTCTAACACCTGAAAAATAAAAATGGAATAAGTTATGATGCATATTCGTTGACTTAATTAGTTTAAGTTTTACTAAGAAGATAACTGGTTATCAGAGATTTTTTGCTAAACCTCCGAAACTATTTTTGCTATTATTAATATATATATATATATATTATAAATGTATATAACAAAACTTTCAATTATTTCACACAAAAACCGAAACTTCGAGTTCGGTTTTAGTGTGAAATTCGTGAAAGTTTTGATCTATATAAGTGTATAATAACCAACCTTCACTTGGGTTTTCTTCAATCAATTTAATGTAGACAGAAGCAGCTTTAATTGTTTTCAAAAGACTAAGAGCTTTCTCTATAAAAAAGAGTTTTTTGAACATTCGGAGCTCTGATCCTTTAAACTTGGATTCGAAATCCAGTTCAATCTGAAAAAAAAAACAATTATAAATATGTCACAGTCAAAACTGTTAACCAGTCAAAACTACTTTTGACCGGTCAAAACTGCAAAACTTACAGAAGATTTCTCTCTCGTGGTCGGCAATTCTTCACTGCTTGTGCTGGCCGTGAAACTGGGCGCAGAAAAATCGCTAGCAATGCTTAAGGGTTTCATCAGATTCTGTCGCCTGTAACAAGCAATTATCAACGATATTAACTACTAAGAGCCATAGGTAAAGTAAAAATAAGTTTTGAATTTACTGGTACGAGTTGTTCCGAAAACGGTACGCGCGGGCCAGAAGGGAGCCGTGACACCAAAAAGTTTTGAAAATAATAATATGAACACTTACTTGAATAATATTTTGGAGTTTGTTCAGTCCTCGCTTGAATAATATTCTTTCCTTTAAACTCGGAATTAATTCTTTCAGTTCTGTTTCTTGTATATCGTCATGCAACTTGAACGAAATCTGATTTACTAAAAAACAAGAGATAAACCTATGTAAATAATCTGTAAAATTTACTAAAGTTCGTTTTGTAAATCTATCAAAGTAAAATATTAATTAGATAGGCACATAACCACTATTACCTCCTATATATAGGGCCTATTATATAGGCCAAATAATTCCTATACACAGACCCATTAGCGGCAAAACCGGAACACAAATAAATGTAGAATTAATTAAAGTCACATTATAGTACTCGATAACTTTCTTGCTTTTTGTAGTGATTAGCTATTTACAAAAAAACACGAGGATTATCCGGCCTTGACAAAAGAGGGGCTATATCCATTTCAATTTGAATTCTGCATTAGCCATCCACTAGTTAGTTCACTGCACAATAAGCTATCAATATTACACATTTAACAACCAAAATTACTTTAATGAACAATACGACTTAGAGGCATGGCGCCATCTTGAAACACGACTAAACAAACCATTATTAACAATATAGGTATATAATATCGATCAAAATAGGCACTCACCTTCAAAGTTTGTTATAGTGTCTTCATATTTATAGTCCCCATTCTGTTAAATATTCGGCGACCCCCAAGTTTAAAGTCATCTTTTTCACTTTCCATTGCGAGCGAAGCGACTACTGTACTAACTAGCCGGCCGGCGTCAAATGAAATGAACGATGGGATGACCGCAGACGCACGCCCTGAAGTGCTCTGCGCAGGGCGACGCGAGTGCTAGGGTTGCCAACCGTACTTTATTATAAAGTGAAAATAATTTTAAAATAGATGACGTTATTGACGATAATGCTAGCACTAGCAGTAGTAGCAGTGGTAATAGGAAAAGAAAACGAATGCAAAACTATAAGCCGCTGTGGGAAGTGGAATACCCCTGGATCAAAAGTGCTGGATAGCTTAAACAATGAAATAATCTTTATAAATGAAATAAGGGAAAAATCTATAGTATGTACGTATGTTTCTAACATTAAAGATTCTTGTGCAGCGAAGGAATGGCAATCCATTTTTAGGGTTCCGTACCTCAATCGGAAAAAACGGAACCCTTTATCTCGAGAACGCGTAGTATCGAGTTCAAATTTAAACCATATACTCAAGTCTACGGTCCCTTGAAGCTGTGAAAAAAATCATACTTTTACGTTAATCTAAAAAAAGATACGGCCGCTTATGTCGCAAAACACATACATTTTGACATTCTCGAGGGAATCAAAATGATAGGGTACTTCCCGTTGACCTAGAACTATAAAATTTGCCAAGTAATTTCGTCACATACTACAAGTACTTAAAAAAAATCTGAAAACTATACATTTGTAATTACATCATAATAAATTTAGTCCTTTTTAAACATTATATTTGAAGAACTCAGTCGCGTTTTCTGTAATTAATGCGAAGTGGCGTGACGACAGAAATAAAGCTTCTATTAAGCTTATACGCAATTATTTAAATTTGTGCGTTCCGCGTACCATGTTTAGTAGCCAAAATATATTTAAAGCAGATACGAAATTGTTATTAGCTGAAAAATAAAACATAAATTTGTATAAAACAAATATAGTACACTGTTTAACGAATTTTTCATCACATTTGCGAGGAAATAAATAACTACAAAAACTACAACCGCACCAATCAAAAATTTACGAAATTAACAACTTCACTTCCAGATCAGAATATTTTATCCGTCAAAGAAAAAGGTAAAACCCTAGCTCCGCGGGGCAGTGCGGAAGGGGGAAATATTCGCATAAATTGAGTAGGTACGAAGGAAATGGAACTACCTACCTATATTGCTTAAGGTTTTGTAAGTTCTACGATACTGTTTATTAATTTTAACATTTTTTAACCACAGCGACATGTACCTATATAGGTTACTTTTAAATACTGTTTAATGATTCGTATAAATATGGTTGTTGGCGAAAATAATATGACTTTGTGCGGCCTCAGATGATCAAAAAAATTTTTTTTACTTCATCTGAGTGTGCGGCGTGAAAGGTGAAAGGTTGTAATAAACAAAGCAAGATATAATGTTATTAGGTACAATCATTTCATTAATTTAATTTGCAATGTACCTATCTATGTACCTATGTATGTTTCTTCGGGTGAAATCTTCCAACTCAATTTTGAAGAAGGTAGATATCCTCAACCGATTGAGCTGAAATTTGGCAATACAATAATTTGGTACCATGAGGCTGGTCTGATGATGGAGCCTGGAGGTGGCCTTAGGAACTCTGTAATAAATTAAACAATCGTACCGAATTTGGGCTCTTCAGAATCATCTTGGTGAGCAATTGCTGGATATTTAAAGAAAAGTACCTGCAGTTGGCTATAAAAGCTTGTCACAAAAATATTTTTATGACTGAAACTTAATCACCGACAAGTAAAGACAAAACGATTCATTACTCACTAGGTACATAGTTTATTAAAACAAAATCGCTGCCCGCTGTCTGTGTCCCTATGTAGGTAATTAGGTACCTGCTTAGATCTCTAAAACTACGCAACGGATTTTGATGTGGTTTTTTATCGTAGATAAGTGATTCAAGAGTACGGTTTATATTTATCATAAATAGGTAGGTAGGTATGTACCTAGTCTCAATTTGGACTCACAAATTACACTTCGAAAGTGTAAAAAACCAGATGATAGAAAGCGATCTCTTCCAGACAGCCTTTACCACAGAATAGATAATTTATAGCGCCTTTACTATACTACTTCTAATACCTACTACTAACTTTATTATTGTTAGGTATAGGTAGTTGAAATTCTTCGCTCGGTCGCATGTTTATAAAACTTCTAATGGATTTTGAATCTTATAACGTTAACAATAAACGTGCTATTCGAACGGTCTGTTTTGGTACAACTCACTCAACTTAAGTACCTACCTACATAACTACTTCATATGGGCATCAATGTCTTTAGACCGTTGCTATACAATCTGAGATAAAATCACTGTCAGTCAGTGTAAAAATAGTAGTCGGATTTCAAAATCTCGTGAACGGTAAGAGGGTTTTTATTGAAATTCAGGATTCGGTAAGGACGGTCTTACAGACTTGCAAAATTGCAAGGATGTAGGTCAAATAGATCTTAAGTTATTGGGGGGTCAAAAGTGGACCAAAATGATTCACAAAACACAGTAACAATGATTAAATCAACCAAACTACCTATATTGATGTGATTTGTTTTAGATAAATGTACAATACTAGTCAGTCATTTAAACCATAAGTCTGATAGCGATTGCAGCGCCACTTTGCATCAGCAGTAGATTTTTAGGGTTTCGTCCTTGAAGGGTGTCAAACGGAAACCTAATCATAATCAATTAATTATTTTCAAGTATACGATTTTACAGTGAGATCATTCTTAGCTAGTTGAAATTTTCACATACTAAGAACCGTTATGGCGGACAAATCGTTAAATAATAAAAAACTGGACAAGTGCGATTTAAACTCGCGTAGAAAGGGTTCTGTCCGTATGACCCTATTTCCCTATGTTTACATTTCATTCATTTACGTAACACGTCCGTCTTTGGGTCACCGACTTACATAATTATGTGTACTTACCAAATTTCATCCCAATCGGTTCAGTGGTTTCGGAGGAAATTGGCTGTGACAGATGGATGGACAGACAGACACACGAGTGATCCTATAAGGGTTGCGTTCTTTCTTTTTGAGGTACGGAACTCTAAAATTATAAATAATTAAAAAATTAAGGGGGGCGGGGGGCTTCCTCTACAGTGGATTATAGGGCATAATTCAACAAATAATAAAAACTAGTCAAGCGTAATACTTACTTATTTTTAAATAAACATGTAAAAATTATAAAATGTTGGTACGGAACCCTCTGTGCACGAGTTTGACTCGCACTTAACCGAATCATTTTTTATCAAAGAGTCTGCTACTCATTACCAACTGTCCCGGTAAATGTAGGTAACTATAAATTTCTTTGAAACTAACATAGTAACAATGATACAATCAACCGAATGGTTGTGACTTGTTCTACATAATGTACAATATTCTTTGTTAATTTACACCATGAACTCTTGTAGGGACTATATTTTGACCTACCCTTTTTTTTTTTGTTGTAGATTCAACTGCGAGGTCTTGTTACATTTATCATATAATGTTTATGATAAAATCAGCCAAACCAAATTGTTGAGATTTGTTTGGTAAAATATACAATATTCTTGGTAATTTACACCATGAACTCTGGTAGGGACAATATTTTCACCTCAACCTTTTTAGTTTTGTAGGTTCAACTGCGAGTTCTTGTTACATTTATCATATTATGTTTATGATAAAATCAGCCAAACCAAATTGTAGAGATTTGTTTGGTAAAATGTACAATATTCTATGTTAATTTACACCATGAACTCTGGTAGGGACTATATTTTGACCTCAACCTTTTTTGTTTTGTAAGTTCAACCGCGAGTTCTTGTTATATTTATCATATTTTTATGATATAATCAACCAAACCAAATTTTTAACGGACCGATTACCATGTTTGCCCTGATATATCACTATCACTACATATTATAAAACAAAGTCGCTTCCCTATGTCTGTCCCTATGTATGCTTATATCTTTAAAACTCCGCAACGGATTATGATGCGGTTTTTCATTGATAGGGTGTTTCAAGAGGAAGGTTTATACGTATAATAAAGGAGGGCGGGCGAAGCCGCTGGCAGAAGCTAGTAGTAATAATATATGTCAGGGCAAAAATTAACGATTACAGTAAATTAAAAAAGTAAGCTTCCTTAATTATTTCCATTTTGATTTTTGGGATACATGTAAAACCAATTAAAGCTGGGGTTTATTATTCACTGATAAAACATAATTAAAGGTTTCCGGTTTTCAATTCATACTGAAAATTATTGAAACATATTTTTGGGGGACTTATAAGTTAGGTAAATCTCTTTACATGAAAATATGAAAGAACTAGGTTTGTATTTTGTTGACTATGTAAAAGTCTATTCTGTGAAAAAAAACGGCTAACCGCAGTCTACCTACAACATTAAAGTGGCTCTCAACCCTTTGTCTAGAAATAATTCGCAAATTGTTTGAGCACATTATCGATCCAACCAGTACTGCCTCTAAAGAGAAATCTACTACTGCTATGTCTGAGGCAATCTTCCTTCTACTATTTGCATTTCACTGCTTAGAGGCATCAAATAGCCTTTCATTTATCGAAAATGTTTTCTAAGAAAACTATTCTAATGGAACCAATTATTCATAAAGACGCCTACAAAAAAATTAGCGGCAAAAACACTGACGTATGAGATCTTATTAATGTAAAAGGGGTCTTTTTTAAATCAAACAGATTAGGCACTATAAAGACATACAGCTTTCAATGAAATAAAATAAAATAAAATTAAGCTCAATCTATAAATTAACTTTGTAATCGGCAATTTTTGACAGGGCACGCGTACTTCATACTTATTTGGGCATCGTCCTTTGTTTAATAAAACGTACAATATTCTTTGTTATTTTGCACCATGGACTCTGGTAGAAAATATATTTAGACCTGAAGCTTTTTAGTTCTGTAGGTTCCACCGCGAGGTCTTGTTATATTTATCATATTTTATGATAAAATCAACCATACTAAATTGTTGAGTTTTGTTTGGTAAAATGTACAATACTCTTTGTTAATTTACACCGTAAACTCTGGTAGGGACTATTATTTTGATGGTATCCTTTGTAGTTTTGTAAGTTCAACCGCGAGGTCTTGTTATATTTATCATATTTTTATGATAAAATCAACCAGACTAAATTGTTGACATTTGTTTGGTAAAATGTACAATATTCTTTGTTAATATACACCGTAAACTCTGGTAGGGACTATATTTTGATCGCAACGTATGCAGTTTTGTAAGTTCAACAGCGAGGTCTTGTTATGTTTATCATATTTTTATGATAAAATTAACCAGACTAAATTGTTGACATTTGTTTGGTAAAATGTACAATACTCTTTGATAATTTACACCGTAAACTCTGGTAGGGACTATATTCTGATCGCAACCTATGTAGTTTTGTAAGTTCAACCGCGAGGTCTTGTTATATTTATCATATTTTTATGATAAAATCAACCAGACTAAATTGTTGACATTTGTTTGGTAAAATGTACAATATTCTTTGTTAATATACACAGTTAACTCTGGTAGGGACTATATTTTGATCGCAACCTATATAGTTTTGTAAGTTCAACCGCGAGGTCTTGTTATATTTATCATATTTTTATAATAAAATCAACTAGAAGAAATTGTTGACATGTGTTTGTTAAAATGTACAATATTCTTTGTTAATATACACCGTAAACTCTGGTAGGGACTATATTTTGATCGCAACCTATATAGTTTTGTAAGTTCAACTGCGAGGACTTGTTATGTTTATCATATTTTTATAATAAAATCGACCAGACTAAATTGTTGACGTTTGTTTGGTAAAGTGTACAATATTCTTTGTTAATTTACACCGTAAACTCTGGTAGGGACTATATTTTGATCGCAACCTATGTAGTTTTGTAAGTTCAACCGCGAGGTCTTGTTATATTTATCATATTTTTATGATCAAATCAACCAGACTAAATTGTTGACATTTGTTTGGTAAAATGTACAATACTCTTTGTTGATTTACATTAAAACTCTGGTACCAACTTCAACCTTTTTAGTTTTGTAAATTCAATAGCGAGGTTTTGTTATATTTATCGTAGTTTCCTTGTAATTCAGCCAACCTTTGCTAATTTGGTAAATCCAACAAACCTTTTTTTTCAGTGTGCAGTGTTGGCTTAGTGGTATCGGCCGCGACTTATAAATTGTAGGTCGTGGGTTCAAACCCAGGCAGACTCTTTACTTTGTGTTATTATTTCATTACCACTGCTCTCAAAACGGTGAAGGAAACCGACATGTCCTAGAAACAAAAATTCCATTACATGTGACATCCACCAACCCGCATAGGGTACGCGTGGTGGATTACGGCCCATCCCCTCTCACAGAGAGGAGGCCTGTGTCCCAGCCCACTGCTAGGACACATTAAAAAGGCTGATGATAAGCTGAAATATGTAGCAACTTATTTTTAATTATGTACGAAAAGCGCCGATATATTAAAGATTTGTAGAGTAAAACTCAAGAAACCGTATTAAAGTTATTTGCACCATTTGCAGCCTGAAACCACACACGTAGTCGCGACGTGGTTGGCTTACGAAACAGTGTTGCTACTGAACCCAACAAGGCTCTGTGGACCTAACCTACCTACCTTGTCTGTCCGTCGTAATTAGAATATCTTCAATGTAGCCTGTTGGAGACTATCGGTGAAATAGAACTCCGAAAGAGAGGAATCATATTTATAGGTAACATTTTGACTAGCACATGGTACGCAGTACAGTTAAGTACTTTTTGTGGGTTCAATTAAATGCTTTTTTGGCCTAAAAATCCATACTAATATTATAAATGTGAAAGTAACTATGTCTGTCTGTCTGTCTGTCTGTTACCTTTTCACGCTTAAACCGCTGCACCGATTTAGATGAAAGTTGGTATGAAGATAGTTTGAGACCTGGGAAAGGACATAGGCTATATAGGTAGGGTAGGGTAGGGAAAGGGTTGGGTATGGTAGTGTAGGGTAGAGTATTGTAGGGTAGTGTAGGGTCGGGTAGGTTAGGGTAGGGTAGGGTAGGGTAGGGTAGGGTAGGGTAGGGTAGGGTAGGGTAGTGTAGGGTAGGGTAGGGTAGGGTAGGGTAGGGTAGGGTAGGGTAGGGTAGTGTAGGGTAGTGTAGGGTCGGGTAGGGTAGGGTAGGGTAGGGTAGTGTAAGGTAGGGTAGAGTAGGGTAGTGTAGGGTAGGGTAGGGTAGGGTAGGTTAGGGTAGGGTAGGGTAGGGTAGTGTAGGGTAGGGTAGGGTAGATAAATGTTTGGTCTTTTTATGGCAAAACAAAGTTTGCCGGGTCAGCTAGTAAATGTATATTTCTGGATGAAAAACGTAGACGCTTCATAAATTTCGATTCGCCATCATAAAATCATGATATCATTAAATTTAATATTCAGACAGTATTCATTATTTTTGCGAATCAGACATCACGTCATCATATGGCAGCCAATCATTCAAAAACAAATTCATTTGTATCATTAAAATCATTTAACAGTTAAATTATCATGATTTATCGATTACTAATCTGTGCGATAAAATAATATTACCATAATAAATAATAGGAGCGACAAACTATCTGTCGAAATTAAGCGGTCGAAATCTGGCAATCTTGCAGGGTTGCCAGCTTCTTTCGGAGATCGTAAATTATGTATCTCACGCCGCATGCTTAGCTGTCTGGCAAAGAAAAAGCTGCCAAGTGTTACCGAATGTGCTTAAATATCTCCCATGCCGCGTATTCCTGAGTTTGGGTAGCATTTTTAGCATTAGTTGGTAGAGTAAAGATCATTGTTCTGCAAAATAAAGCTACATTTTTCTATGCATAAAATCACAGTTATAAAGTCGACAGGAAGTCTACCGTATTGAAAAAAATATTTTATCTGATATTATAACGAGGATACTTTGTTTTTTGTTTACAAAAAGGAAATCGGTCGTAATTTAATGAAATAAAATTATGATATATGTAGACCATTTGCTTAACAATTTAAGATCTAATCATTTTAATTTTATTTTGTATAACATTGTGTAATTAATTTACAAAGTTATGTCGAATTCGAAAAACATGTGCGACCCAATATTTATTAGTTTTTTGTAATAAGTATTCTTATTATTCTTTTTCTTTAAACAAAAAAACCCGATAATCAAAATGTAGGTCGTTTAATTTTCTGTGAGTTGGTGTTAATTTCATAAAAACACGCTTTGTTTCTTTGGTGCGATTGTCGTTTTTTGCAAACTTTGCAAATTAAATACAGCAATAAAATTATTAAGAAAATGATCTAGTATAAAATATATTTTTTTAGTTGCGTCTAAACAGACGTGATGTGCATTTTAAAATCAGTTACAGAGGGGTATTGCCCCCTTAAAAGATAGTCCCTGGAAGCATTGATCTGATATTCAGTCACATAACACAATGTGAACATGACATAGACTTAAGCCAAAATTGTATTGATTATTTTGCCTTATGATTTTAAAATAAATATATTATTATTATCTCCTTTATTCATATTCTTTCTTATTATCTACATTTTTAAATATTTTTAGAAAACTAAAAACATTTAAAAATTTAAAAAATAGAGGCCCACCGGTATCGGGAGCAGGGTCCAAGCTACCAGCGATCAGGGCTCCAGAGAGAGGAACCTCCTAACAATACGAGCCGTGTCCAGCAATACTGCTTTCTGGATCAGGCCCTTGACCCAGCTGCCTAACGAGAGCCTCCTAAGATGTTGGTCGAGGCTCGTGGCTATTAAGCCATTGGCTGACACGACTATCGGTACAATGATCGCTGTGTCCACATCCCACATGTCGGCAACCTCGCGAGCCAAGTCAAGAAACTTGATTTGCTTATCTTTCTCGGCTTTCACGAGGTTCCCGTCATGCGGGACGGTAATGTCAACAATCATTGCACGCCTCTCGATTCGGGCCATCACCACAATATCAGGCTTATTAGCGATTTATTATTATTATTTGGGTTAGTTAAGTTTCTAGTAAATTAACAGAATTTAATGGTCACTAACCATCAACCCTGTATATATTGATAAAAATGGGTGAGTCACAAATCGTGGATCTAACGAACCTGGCGATATTTGGGGCTATTTGCAGTAGGTCATAAATAACCAAAAAACCTTTTTTTCTCGTAATAACCCCAACTATCACCCTGTTTCGTTTGATCCACGATTCTTTGCCCACCCTACTAGTTAAATGATCATTGTTTATGACTATTACCAACAACTATTTCCACGTTGTACCTACGCATTGAAGCGTGACACTGCACCCAATAATATTATGGCTTTGTGTGGCAACATTCCTTTGGTTCATGTGCAATGGCTGAAACTTGGAATCTATTGTATTGGTATTGTATAGGCAAATTAAGTGTATGTTCTGGTTCATTGTTGTTTTAAAGTTATAACAACTTTGGTATCGTTAAATCGCTCTCATTCTAAGTGTTCAATTTGAAAGCTTGTTCTACATCGGCCAAAGTGAGAGGCCATCAGATGAATTTTATTGAATACAAGCTCTTTCAACGACTTCGCTCCAGTGGCCCGAACAAAAAATACGTCCTGATAATGTTAGTAGTTGATTTTCAGAGATAATAAGAGGCTGTGTAAATCAAACTACACCCAGAAAGACAAGGTTGAAATCTTATGCAATATTAATGCTCAGCTTAAAATTATAGATATTTCATTAAATAACCTCCAGTAAAGAAATGAAGATTTAACTACGATTAAGTAAGTTGATACGCGCCTAATAAAATTCATACTAAAATATTTTACTGTGTGGCAACCCTAACTACTCATTTAACGAGTTCCTTAATTTACGGCACTCTTCAAAAGGGACGCCCTTCCGCTGGACTATCAAATATTTTTTTAATTTTCCTCTGTCATACTTTACTTCTCGGTTACCTAGTGATGGGCTGAGGAGGATTAAGCAAAGGACCTATTTGAGTATTTATAGAAAGCGAAAGTGCCACTGTTGTTATTTTAAGATTTTGATACGTTATAAGTGATTAAAGAAAGGATTAAAGACTTTTATCTTATTATTTTCACTAGTTTTGTTTGTAAAATGACACGTTACAAATCGTTTCTATTAGAAATCATTTCGAATAAAGTTTTTATCCATTCTTCCATCCAAATAAGTACTCGATTAAAAAAGAGTATTTCTCCATTTTGAGTATTTATCCGGGTAAAATCCCAACACTATTCTGGGTATATTTTCGTGTAAAATATTAGGTCAAGGACGTACGCGCAGGAAATAAAGACGCGGGCGCATAGCATTAGTAATTATGCGTTCGGGAAGTTTCGTAAGTGTTCGGCTGTCATCTGTCATGTCCGCTATTATGTCATTTGTTACGTGATTTTGTTTTTAATGTATAACGGTAATGTGGTTTATTTGCCGGATGTGAGAAATAAATATTAATTTAACACAAACCGCTTGTTGAAGTTTACGGAAACAGTTTTTTATAGAGTTTTCCTGGACTGTAATTCAACCGTGTTTAAGACACCTTGTCTAATATTAACTTCGACATTTTTCATAGACTACCTGGATTTTATAAATCTTTTAGTTTAAAAAATAATATAAATTTTGAAAGATTTTCATTTCATAGAAGTTGTGTGCCTTCAATATGTTTTATGATTATATAAAAAGTAAGCTAAGTCATAATTTTATCGAGTAACGCACAGCATATCCAGGAATTAAAACTTATAATATTAAATTAAAAGAAGAAAAGCTGCAAGTACAGTTTCGTACATTAGTCCCCGCCATCCACAGACTACACCGGAAGAGGAAGCCGGGGTAAAAACGGCTGAAAAAGATCAGCTAATTAGTGAGACTTCACATTTTCATCAGAAAAGTACAAAACGTTGACTTTTCTACTTCACAATGGCAGGTTGAACACATTATGTGGGTACTAATGCACGAAAAAGATTACAGGAGGACAAGTCTGCGAGCCTTTCTATCAAGTCAATATTAAGCGTATTGGTTTTCCTAATTTGGGTTGTCGAGATGTCTATTTCTTTCGACAGTTTGTTGGTACAGTCAAGGTTAAAAGTGCTGTCTTACTCACTCAAAACTCAAATGGCTAGTTTTTGTAGAAGAAGTAAAATTATCCACAACTGATTTAATATTTTGTATAGAAATTAAAGTAAAGATTATACCTGCTAACCGTGAAAAGTTGAAATTCTTCTGAATAAAAAAAATGCTATTGCTGTTTTTGTAGAGTGTGACTGCACTTTGACACTTACCTGTACGGAAGTACCTACAAACTGAAGAAAAGCGAACTCTTCTTCGTCTCTAAACTTATAATCGTGACAATCTAAGAAGTCCGAAGACGTTTCTCATTTTACATGCCGCGATAACTTTGTATGAACGTCTACGAAAAATCATATTCATAATCGTAATTAATAACTTTTTACCCATAAGCTATAACAACGAGTATCATTCGTAAGCATCAAGTTTAACTTATATAACGTATTTATATAAAGAGTGGAACTCACTACCTGCGTCTGTGTTTCCGAACGCATTCAGCCCGAATCTCTTCAAAGTTAGAGTGAATAGGCTTCTTCTGGGTAAGCTCACTCCATCGTAGACTCTGTCTCTGTCACCTCTGACCTAGACTAGAGTCAAGAGGAAACCCATCATAAAAAATATATAAAAATATTGCTGTCAAATCCGACTTCTTAGATTGTCGACTTTAGAAGTCTTTATAAAATTGTTTGTGTGTTTGTAGGTAATCACAAAAAATTCTGATTAGGTAAGAAGACGACTGTCACAAACGACCTTGAGGGAACAAAACGCGCACTCGTTTCACCCCCGCGCGACCCAAAATTCAGTAGTTTCTTGTACTTTCCTTTTTATTCTATGACTTCAAAATAAGGAATAGGTCAAAATTTATACAATTCAATTGTGTTTGAGATGGCAAATATTTCATTAAAATACGTCCGTCGATTTTGGTGCAATTGTCGTTTCTTTGACCGTGTTGGACATTTACAAATTAATTACACTATCTTATATGAATAAAACTCAAAGTTATCTTACATCAAATAGATGTGCTAACATAAAACAACTATTTTATTTACATAGATACAAGTATATTCAATGTAATAAAATACTTAATTAACTAAGACTACAAACATAAACACTTAAACCAAAAACTTCTCACTAACTATACCTAAAAATATACTTAACTAAAATATGGCGTCGAAAAACTCCTCCCCATCGTTGACCACTGGTAATGTGCCCAAAAGACTGACAGCATTGCCACGTTGTATGGCAATGATAATTCTCTGACCAAGGTAAAAGCCAGCCTTTGGGTCACGCGAAGTGTCAACTAGGCGTTTGTCAAGATCCTTAAACAAAGCGTGAGCACTCGGACCCCACGGACCAAGAGTTTCAACCCCAAACGGCTCGAAAATATAGATCAAATTATTAAGAAAACGGACATTTATTATTTCAAAAAAATTACAACGAGCCGTTTAGACGTGATTCTCATTTTAAAATCAGCTACTGAGGGGTATCTGCGCCTTAAGATGAGCAACTTTTTGTACGGCAATAAATGCGTTGTTTCAACGGGATAGACCACGAGAACCGATAGTAAAATCTAGTTTTTAACAAAACAATTCCTAGTTTTAAATAAGATAGGAAATTAATTATTCTATTTATTTAGCTTGTCATCTTAATGTGTTTTATTGTGGTATGTTACAGTGTCCAAATAAATACATAATTCATTCAACGTTTACGTTATCAAAAGAAAATAAATTCAACGTTTTTGTCTAAAAAAAACCTTTCTTTCTCGTCTCGCTTCGCCCGTAGGCGGCAATAATTTAAACTCCTGCATAATTGTTGTACATTAACGAAATTTATTTTATTATGATTTATATTAGAAATGAAAATAAACGATAAACGCGATACGTTCACGTTAAGTTTTATTTCAATCAACTGAAACGTTTATATCGTGTTAGTTCTGGTTTAAGATTTAGGAGTTACGTTATTTATTGCCTGGGAACCCATTATATAGCACTTCGACTTAGGAATCGTTTCACGTAGCTTGGGAACTACGAAATAATTCTATCAGCTGTGATGAAGGGATCCATGGCAAGTTTTTAGACGGGCTAACGTATCAAAAAGATCGCCATTCACTCCAGCCAGACTTGATTCAGACTGTTGAATAAACTTTTAATAGATAATCAACTCTGAAAAATGAATGAAACAGCTGTTCAGTAAATTCGAAAAAAAATTGAGTGCAGCTGATTGAGGTTTTGTCGCAATTTCAGCGTCGATGTCATAGTAAGTCTCTCTCTCTCTTCTCTTTTTCTTCTCTCTCAGCATTAGGTTTACATCTGGAGTGGATGATCTGCCTCCACCGGTTTCTGTACAGCGTGTCCCTTACGACCGCGTAGAAATTTGAGGACGACGAGTCTTTCATTTGATCGGTCCATCAATTGTTCACAATCAGTCTTTCTAAATACTTGTCGCCTCTGCGCATTGTGTGGCCGAAATATGTGAGAATGTTGCTGGCATATGGTGGACAAGCGAGTTTTTACTCGGAGTTGGGTTTGGATCGATGCATTGGTGCGTTTCGCAGTCCAGGGTAGTTCATAGTAAGAACTCCATCTTTATTTTAATGTAACCTACATTCATTGCAAATAAATGATTTGATTGATTAACATGATTTACATGTCTTCGAAAATTTAGTTCTTGGACATGCCGGTTTCCTCGCGATGTTTTCCTTCACCGTTTTGAGAGCAGTGGTGATGAAATAATTTACACAAAGTAAAGCACCTGCCTCTGTTCGAACCCACGACCACCGCGACTTGTACAAGTCGCGGCCGATATTACTGGGTCACCACTGCTCCATTAATTGATTAAGTATTATAATTATTCATGAATAGGTACCTACTTTCAAACCTAGAAAGATTGTCAATGAGTTTTGACTTATTGATAATAATTCTCACTCTGTACCTATTAGACTGAAAAGACGTGAATCTCTGCGACAACCAGAATCGTATGTAAGGAAATTTGGCGTGTTTTATCAGATTAAAATGTACACGTTTCTTAAAAATACGGCAATTTATTGTCTAGCCACGCGACAGATTTAATACAGTAAAAGCCGACCTCCTCCAACGTATTTAGTGTTTGCTCGTGTGACAACGTTGGCAGCGCGTGCGCAGCCATTTATACGCGTGTTATTCATTCACAAGCTACGTATATTTAGTGCTAGGTGGGTATGTACCGCACTACTTCATACCCGCGCAGTGGCACGTGGGTAGTCGTGAGTTTTTTAAATGAACGTGAGTATGCGACGATTTAGAGAAAAAATAAATGGGTTGTGCGATATGTGGGATGCACGAGAGAATTATTTATTTGAATAATACTTTTGATTTAGTTTTTGCTTGATTCGTAAAGCTGGGAACAAAAGAACAGACGCGGCTGACGGACGCAACTGACAGCCGCAACTGATATGTGTGCACACACAAAAACATCCAGCGGTCCAGATGCCTATCGGATGTATAGAGTACGTCCGCGTCTTACGTCCGATAGTTTGCACAATTTACTGTCCATTCACTACCCCTCCAATTTAATGTCCATTTATACTAATATAATAAAGAGGAAAGATTTGTATTTTTGTATGTAACGAATTAACATAAATAACATAAAAACTACAGGACCGATTTCAAAAATTCTTTCACCTTTGGGAAGCTACACTATCCCCGGGTGACATAGGCTATTTTTTATCTCTGTATACCTACGGGAACGGGAACTACGCGGGTGAAACCGCGAGGCGTCCGCTAGTATTCTGTAAGTCGCGGCTGTCGGTCGCGTCCGTCAGCCGCGTCCGATAGTTTGTGTCGACGTTTAAAGCATTGAATATGATAAAGCTGGACACTTCAATCTTTCTACCCAGCTAGTTAAATGTCTTTGTTTCATTGAATGAACTACAATAATGTAAAACATTGACTATAACTAAAAGGTCTTAAGAAGCCTCGCAACTTAATTCTTTTACATTTACTTCGCACCTAAGCTTTACCAAGTTGAGCTTACCTACTAGCTTAGCTTGCCACGGTCTTACCTAACTTTTTATTAGCCACTAGCTTCTGTCAGCGGCTTCACCTGCGTAAATATCTATAATTATCCCACGAGAAAATACTACCGGGATAAATATAATATAGGTTCCAAACTACAATCTATCTCTGTGCCAGCCGTCAAACATTCATTCGTTCATCTAAACATTCCCGTTTATAATTTTAGTAAGATTTGTAGTATACTTTTAATACCGTAAATAAAAAATATGAAATAAACTCAGTTATTCCTCCATTCATCTCTATAAAAACAAAGACAACCGAAAACATATTTCGAATTGCACAAAATATAACTCTATAAAAGAAGACTGAATCGCTAACACGATATCTTAAACAAATTCTCTCAAACTTCATAGACGGTAGTCCATCACGAAACAAAGGATATGAACTGCAATCCAAAGAGCCACAATAATTCACGAAACAACCATACATGGAGGTAATAATTCAACATTTGTATCGTAAAAACGAACGCTTCATACGTTACATACGTCCGGTGTCGACGACATCACTAGTGAAACGAGAATGGACATGAATGAAATAAATACGGTTTCAATTTGGTAGAGTTCGGTTTTTGAATATGTCTTGTTTTTCCACTTGTCTTTGATTTTCCCAAGGATCAGAATACATACTAATTCCATGGTTTTTCATAAATGAATGAATAAACATCTAAGTTATTTTTTCAATTCAACTTGTAACTAAGCAAGTATTTTTCAAAGAGAAATTAAATAATGTTTATTAATGTTAGAATGCTAAACAAATTACTCCTAAGTAAATCAATACTCCCCTTCATTATTGACTTACAACAAAAACAATAATAACAACTTCGTAAAACAAACAGCTCAGTAACCAGCCGTCAGTTTTCAATTGCTCGCAAATAGCTCGCAGCATCCAACATTGCTCCCGGTCGAGTCTTTGCACTTTCGGTTTATTTACGTCCGTATTCCGAATGCAGCTCAAACGGCAGATAAAAGTGCTCCGAGCTATTATTTTGATGTTTATGGTGCGTTCCCATTGTTTGTAACGATAACGGACGGGTTTTTAATATTTATTGTCGGTTTTTTTGGGCTTGCAACTTTTATTTTTTGGTTTATGGTAGTATTCAATTTTAGCTTTTTATTCGTTCTGACTGACGTACTTGGGATAAAATTTTGTTTGAAATAAGTTTGTTGAGTTTACGTACATGCAACTCTCGTGAAGCCTCTTCACTTTTATGTAAAGAGTTATTTGAATCGTTTCAAATAATTTCTAAAGTATGTATGTTTGGTTGTTTGTTAGTCAATCATTGTCCAACGGCTTCACGGATTTATATAAAATGTGGTAAAGGTATAGAGTAAACCATGGCCAGGATTAAGATGCTCTTTTGGGATAATTTTCGACTTTTACGCAAGTGAAGTCGCTTACATAGCTTAGTCACATACTCACACTAAAATTATAAAGACGAAAGTTTGTGAGTGTGTTTGTTAGTTATTCACCCTCAAACGGCTGGAAGGATCTGGATGGAATTTGGCAAAGAGATAGATTACAGTCAGGAATACCACATAGAATACTTTTTATCCCGGGAATATGTTCCTATGGGATAATTTCTGACTTGCACGGGTGTGAAGCCGCTAGCAGAAGCTATAGTAATTGTATAAAACAGTAATGTCTCTAATTTTTTTAGCCGAGACAATTCTTCAGCTGAAAATTGAAAGCAAAATAATGTACAATATCAACATTCGAGTGACTGCACATTTGTCACGCTCTCTGTCAGCCAGTCACAATGTGAGTGACATGAAAATTGCAATACGTTTTGAATGTCAGTAACTCGAACATTTTTTTAACAAATGTACATAGTACATATACGTATGTGTGCTACAGATACAGTTTCAGTTTGTGTTTTAATTATTTTGGCAGGCGGAGGGCATGGAGATAAAACATTAGTGCTATTCTGTAAAGTTCTGGTATAAAGTGGAAGGACTGAAGCCTCACTTCACTGAAGTTTGCCCGGTGAGATGTTTACAGAATAGACCAGAATCAGATAATTACTTGGAGATTGTGTAGTATAATTAGCTAGCTAGGTTTACTTGTAAATTTAGGTCTCGAATTATTTTGAAAATATTTGAGAATATCGTTCTAATTTCCTGACGGCTGTTTTTAAAACTAACACATTTCAATCCACATGTCATTTAATTTATAAAATTTGGCAACCATTACAAATGATTTAAAGTTGTATTTGTAAGCAATATCTAAATAAACAGCAATCAAAGATCTACCCAACCAGTAAGTGATTCTCGAAACGCATCTGCACCAACGGATGTAACTCTTCTCATTTAAATTTCGAATCAGGCTGCGCGCTTTCGAAATTAAAAAAATAAACATAATCATAGACTAAACGGCTTATTTCGTTGGCGCCATTATATTCAATAAAACACTTTTATTTGATGTTACATCCGGAAATCTTAGTAATACTCATTGAAATGCTGGACTTTACATTTTATGATATTTTACAACTTCCTCTTTGTGAGCGATTAAAGTTTTATTAACTGATTTCGTGTAAGTGTTATAAAAGTAATGTTTTGATGTGTGTACTGTTGATGCGAGATCAAAACATTAGATAGTCAATTCATCGAATCACTTTCTTTGATAGTTGAATGTAGGCACCAATTTGTAAAGTAGATTGCCGCATTTTTTTGCTAAAAGTCACTGCAAATCATCAAGTTTGTGTGGGTCGGTTTCCTGTGCGAAAACATTTGATTCAAACTTCAAAGCTGTGTTAAAATTGATGCATTATTCATAGATATCATTAGTCATATCAGCACTTCCACTGCATTCTGGGCATATTCCCTAAAGACGGCTAAGCAGGGCTTTGAAACACGTCCGCCGGAAAATACAGATCCATACTAATATGTAAACCAAACAAGTATTAATGAATATATGCAAATTCCCAATAGGAATCATTTACGTAGCTTTTATTATAACTCCGCATGTTTGGCTTGCTCATAATTTGTTAATGGGGTCATAATCGGCGAAACACGTTAAAACTTTTGCGTTACATTAATATAAGGATATTTTATTATTATGACTATATTTGTTAACTATATTTTCTGTGGCCTGTCCCGCAGGCGATAGTGTAGTTTTTAGCAGTGAAAGTTTTTTCATATTATCAATATCTCCAGGCAAACAAACATGCAGTCAATTTTAGCTCTTATGATATAAGTATGATGTTATAAGTTTGTAGTTACAAAGATGCCTCAACGGATTTGTAAGCAATTTGGTGCACGGTAGACCTTGACCTGAAAATTAGGACTTAGGATACATTTCAGTGGGTCACTTACCAACTTTCATGCTTGATTGAAGCAATTATTAGATAACGTCCAACTTACCGCAGTGTCTCAAGACGAAAGTCTATGACCAGTGTGTATTGCCAGTGATGACCTATGGCTCTGAGACGTGGTCGCTCACAATGGGCCTCATCAGACAGCTTATTATACAGTCACTCAAAGGACAATGGAGAGGGCTATGCTCGGAGTTTCCTTGCGTGATCAAATCAGAAATGTAGAGATCCGCAAGAGAACCAGGGTTACCGACATAGCCCGAAGAATTGCCAAAGTTAAGTGGCAGTGGGCAGGGCACTCGATGACCTGGTGAAGGTTGCGGGGATCTGCTGGATGCAAGACGCAGAGGACCCGATGTGGCGACGATTGGGAAAGACCTATGTCCTGCAGTGGGCGACTTTCGGGTGATATGATGATAATGATGATGATTTAAACCGCTAAAGGAAATCATCGCGCGTTATCTTGGATTCATAGTTAGGTTTTATGAAACTACCAATCTGCCTTGATCAAGCGTGGTAATTATTAATCGTCCCTTCTCTATAGGAGAAGAAAATGCCGAGCAGTGGAACAGTCAGGCTGGTATTATTGTTCTTAAACCGCCTAACTTGAATATTAACTACAGATCAATATGACCGCCGATCAATGGGCACGCGCATCGCAGGTCGAGGATAAATATTTATTACATTGCTCGCATATCGCAGTACACTACATCTGCCTTCGTATTGGAAACTAGGTGTTTCTGCTTCGGCAACAGTCTAATAATGTTGTTGTCCATAAATAAAGTTCGATCTGACTTTATGAGAGCAATGTGAAATTCTCTCATCGATAAAGATTTCTCTTTTCAGTTAATATTTTTTTTGCAGTGGTGTTTTTCAATCCGTTAGAGTGTCTGTCGCTTGAATGAGCCCAATACTCGAACTAAACATTACAGAAAATACACAAATTAAGATAACTGCATTATGTTGCTAAGCAGAATGTCATCCTTAAAGAATTAGATCAAGGACAAGCTTAATAAATCAATCCTCTCTCTTTTGTTGCGAGCTTTATAGTCTGTAGTGTTTTACGAGGCGGCGAGCGGGGGCCGTCATATAAGTGATGGCGGGATAATTAGATAAACAAAATGGTGGCTTGTCAACAAAGTTATGCTTATGTCAATCTGCGGAGAGAGCGACAAAAAAACCCGTTTATTAAAAAAAAAAACCTTAATACGGGACACCATAAAGACTTACTTTTTTCAGGCTTCCTCAGGAAAAGAAGTATTTGATTTGGAAACGGAAATCTAAGGCATGCCAGTGCCACCATGACATCGAAAAATTCTGTAATACGTGGGACACTCAGAAAGTTTTGCGAAACTAAAAAAAATTGTTCTATACGTACATATATTTTTATTAAATCTTTTCAAAGTACTTTCCACCAGCCTCTATACAAAGATTCATGCGCCTAAACCAGTTTTCAAAACACTTTTTCCAGTCCGCCGCAGACACCTCGTTTACAGCCTGCTCGAACGCAGCCAGCGCATCTTCCGGCGACGAAAATTGTATCCCTTTGAGCTGATTTTTTATTTTTGGGAATAAAAAGAAGTCACACGGTGCTAGATCAGGGCTGTAAGGAGGGTGACCCAGGAGTTTGACTGGCGTGCTGTCCAGGAAGTCCCTCGTTTTGAGTGCGGTGTGCGCAGGTGCATTGTCGTGGTGGAGCAGTAGCCCGCGGAGCCCTGTGTTTGGTCGCTTGTTGCTTATAACAGAGAAAACTTCTGGCAAACATTTGGTAGTATACCATTCGGCATTAATGCTTCTTTGATCCCGTAAGGGAATTGATACCAAGTGGCCAGTCAAATTAAAAAAGCTAGCGATCAAAATCTTACCCCCGCTTCTAGATCGCTTCACTTTGGTAGGCGTTGGCTCATTTTGAAACACCCAAACAGTCGACTGGCGCTTGGTTTCTGGGTCGTATTGATAAATCCAGGACTCATCACCTGTAACGATGTCGTAAACACGCCGAGACGAGCCTGCTTCAAATTTGTTAAGCATATCACGGCACCATTCCACCCGGGCCTGCTTCTGAGCATCGGTGAGGTTGTGCGGCACCCAGCGTGATACTATCCTCCTCACGCGAAGATGGCTGTGTAGAATCTCGTGAACGCTTCCCGATCCAATCTTCAATATGTGTTGAATCTCCTGATATGTAATTCGCCTATTGTCTTGGATTAAATTTTTCACTGCTAGCACGTTTTCTTCGGTAACAGCCGTCAAAGGGCGACCGCTTCTTTCGTCATCCCCCAAAGTTGGTCGACCGCGCTTGAATTCGTTATACCAACGATACACGGTTGCCTTGGAAGGGCCTTCATCCATGAATGCCATTTGAAGTCTATCGTACGATTCATCCGGTTTCAGGCGACACTTGAAATCGTATAAAATCATAGCTCTAAAATGTTCCCGGCGCAGATCCATATTTCAGTGAGACACAATACTTTGAATTAACTCGCAAAAAATGTGGAGGGAAATTTTGAAATTGGAACTTACTTATTTTTACTTATAAATAATCATATTTTCGAAAAACATTATAACTGGCCAGTCTCCCATATATAAAAACTTTTTTTCGCAATACTTTCTGAGGGGCCTGGTATATCGTTACCTTGACCATTGCGTTAAGAGTAAGACCTACCTAAATCGGGTACAAAAGAAGTTCACGATAACTTAATCGTTACAGATCAGTTTCACAGAATTTAAAAAAATCTACTAAAACCCATACCAATGTCAACCAATTTCTGAGCAAGACTTTTGAAAGTTAAGCCCGTTTTGGTCTCACCGCCTGTCCATTAGACATCAGTAATAAAGACGAGAGCCAATACCAAGCTGTTCAGCAATAAGTGACAGTTGACAGCAGTGACAGGAGCACTCGCAGCCGCTGTCTATCAATCAACGATCAGTCATCGGCCGGTGAATGGGTACAGCTGAATATCGGCCTTTCGGTCTAGCAAGACTGACACCGATTGTGTGCAGAGATGCTAGTTTCAAATCCCATAGACACAAAGTTGAGCAACATTGTTTTGGGATATATCGTTTTATTCTTTATTGTACACAAAACATACAAATACAATATGTACAAAGGCGAGCTGAACACATATATAACACATATTCTTATTAAATCGGCGCTTTAGAGTGTTTTGCAGGGCTGCAATGGGTTTGCCAGTGACATCAAGGAAAAATCCTGCGTCAATATAAATATTGTCCCCGTCTGATGATTTTGGCACATCTAGCATTTATTTTAATTAACATTTACAGGTACGTCGGTCAGTTTTACAGGAACAGATGAAGCTAATTCAAAACGTAGGCTAATTCGTAACGTCTATGAAGCTTAAAGAACGTGCAAAAATGGATGGCTTCAATCACAGTTCAACGACTGAACGATGATTTGAATGAACTTAGAAGCATGAGTAGTCTATATTTCCTGGGCTTTGACATATGATACCTACGTTTTATCCAAGTAGTACCTTCCTATGGCATTAATTTCGACGTTCACGAAAGCGAAGCAAAAACTATAATCGTGACAATCTAAGAGGTTTTTCATTTTGCATGCCGCGATAACTTTGTATGACGGTCTACGAAAAATAATTCTAAAAATTCATCTATACATATAACAACGAGTATCATTCGTAAGCATCAAGTTTAACTTCAATAGGGTATTTTGTAGCTGTCAATGATTGTCATGACTATAGTAAAGAACAGTTCTTAAGGTTGCCCTAGTCGACGGCACGAACTATTTTGTGCGCGGGGTTAAAATGCATGCTATCTCATCCGACAACACGTGCGAAAGAGATAGATGCTGTGATGAGCAGTAAGAAGCTAGTTCGCGTACGAAATAGCACTTTTGCAAATTTGTAGCGAAATGGATAATGATTTAGGACGAAAACGAGCGCGCAAAATTGAATAAACAGGCCTTTGGGAATATGGATATCATAAAAAAATACTAAATGTATCTGTTCAAAATAAAATAAATAGTTCAAAAAGCATTGTTTTGCAATTTTCCTTTTTCTTATAGTATTTATTTGCGCCCAAAGATGCGTTAAAATTAGTGTTGAAATATGTAATTTTCGACGCTCATAACTTTCAAATATATGTTTTTTTTTACTTTTTTGTTTCCATACAGGGCTAGATAATGATGAGACAAATTGATGTCATTTTATTTTAAAGGTACATCGTCAAACAGTGGAGTATTCGCCAGACTACGTTTGTATGGAAGAATGATCGACTAGGCCAACCTTAAAGAAGCTATACGGTCTGTCTAAAACGCATAAGCACTAAACTTTTCTATGCTTGTCTAAATTATACAGTAGTCTCAACTTTTATTGATTGCTTGATAAACTCACAAATGATTGAAACGTCGATTTGACTCACTAAAATAAATACGCCGTTTTCATGTTCGCCGAATGACACACATACCTACATTCACGACTGTTAATTTTACTATAAAAATCTCATATTTATTTACAAACAAAAAAAGATTAAAGCAGTTTACAATTTACAAATAAACAAGGTTAACGTTCTCGTGAGCTTAAAAGCTAGACTCCTTGACTCACAGACTGAAATAATTTAAAAATGATAGTGTAACACAGAATAAAAAAAAATATACAGACGGCCAGCTTTATAACAACGAGTGAAAATAGATGTGCACACACGTACGGCGATCGCCGATAAATGACAGTTGGATTTGTACTTGCACTCTCTGAACGTGAAGCCTGTATAGTCACCATAACATCGCGCATGTAGTCCCTAATGGATTAGACAAAGGTGTGCTTTATCATCATCATCATTTCAGCCGAAAGACGTCCACTGCAGGACATAGACATAGAGGTTTACTTATTAGTCCAAATTTCGTTGGTTATATTTGAGTCTTGTGTAACAAGGGGCTGAGCATTTTGCCATCAACCAGTCACATATAGACTCTGGGCTGTCACTAACGAAATCCCAGAAAACTAGCCAGATTCGGCAATCGAACCTACTAAACTAAAAAGAGTCAGGGGCTTCTGGACACAGTGGCTTTCTCTAGTGAGATTGTAGAAAGCCAACAATGTATCATCATCATCATCAGCCTATTAATGTTCCCACTGCTGGGACACGGGCCTCCTCTCTGTGTGAGGGATGGGCCGTAATCCCCCACGCAGGCGTAGTGCGGGTTGGTGGATGTCACATGTCTTCGAATTTTTGGTTTTAGGACATGCCGGTTTCCTCACGATGTTTTCCTTCACCGTTTTGAGAGCAGTGAGATATGTGAGAGTCCCTTCTGTCTCCTACATAGTCTATGGTGTATCATGGTCGGGCGTCAGGCGCGGCTAACGGCAGCTAAAATAAAATTTAATGCGTATCAGTATCGAGGCGATCCTGGATCGGTTCCAGACGATCATCCGCAGCCATCTAATATGATCGACAGGTTTTCAACTGCCTCGGCCAGTTAAGGGGATGGTACGGTTTTGGACAAATTTTGGTATGAAATACCACAACTGACGTTGCAGACAGGCAACCCTTGCTATAAATGTAGCAACTAACTTTAAAAAAACACAATACAAATGTTCTGTTTGTAAATATTTTTTTTAAAGTTTATGTCTCTGAATGTCCTGAGTGCCTTATCTGGAATTACTGCAGGATTCCTGTGAGTTAGCTCACAAGAGAAAATCCATGAGATAAAACTATTTACGCAAACAAATAATTTATAGTAAGTATTATGATTTGTTTGTGGCTGCTATATTGCATGCAGATAGACAATAATAATCAAAGAAGTTTTTAAAGAAACCTAAGCTGCTTCTTAGTCATACAAAGGCACAAGGATAGAGATGATACACCTACCCAAAAAACCTAACGTAAACCGTGCAACACACATCACCCATACTGCAGTTAAAGCATCCAGAAGACTCATTAAGACAACAATGCCAGGCATCTGCAGTCCGCGTGAATCACAGCAGTATTTCCACTTCAGCACCACACTTCTGCTTCCGTTCCCGGTGCGTAACGGACTCCTGTTCCACGAGCCACATGCCATCCCGGACTTACGAGTATTTTTGGAGAATTAATCAGACGACCAAGAGCCAATAAATTCAAGCTAAATATAGAAAAACACATGCCCTCGAACTGGTTCAATGAGATTGTTTTAACTTTACACGGCGATGCCGAAAAATTGACACGAGATTTCAAAAGTTCACATTAATTACCTACAGGCAAAAATAGAGCTCGAATAATGGGTCTTGTTAAGAAAATAATATATAGTTTTGTTGAAATTGTCATTATTTATTTCACAACTACTACTATTAGTACCTGGACCGTCACTTATTGTGTTTGAATGTCAATAAAGTTGGTAACTGATGGCAAAAGATTTCAAAACAATTAATTACAAACAAACTGCTGTAATAAATGGTTTATATTTATAGCCAAATTGTGTCAAAATATACGCCATTTATTAAAAAAAAAAACCATCATTATAGTGAATGACTACAAATCCTATGGGAATATGCAAAGCATCCGCATGAGAGCACGGTGATGACGAAAATAAATGGCCAAAGTTACAACTAATTACAAATAAATAGCTATAAAATATAGCTTGTATCTACGGTCAATAAATAACCGACAATTCAACAATATTAATGTGACAATATCACCACGATTACTGACAGTATCAACACACAAATTGTCAGAATCTGACAACTCCACCACAATTTACGAGCTGAGCCAGAAAAACTGACTCACCTATAATTGACTACAATAAATTGTTTTACACCGATATAATGATCTTCATAATATCTCGAGGAAGTGTTTCTCTTATAAACAATATGAAGGAAGGTAATGATGATTCATGGCCTGATGATGGATGGCTTCTTAGTCATGCTGCATTTGAAAATAGGTCAAGATTTCGCCGAAGTACGTGAAAAATTAAACATTACAGTTGAGTGTTCATGATGCATAAGAACTGACGTGTCTTAGTTCTAGAGTTACCGGTGCATAAGATGCAAAACATTTATTATAGATGGTCTTTGAGTGTTCTTGTATCTTTTGTGAGGATGATGAATGATGCTGATGCATTCTGGGCTGACCTTTGCAAAGTGGAAAATTATATATAGAGAATAGTTATAGACTCATGCAACATCAAGTGATTGCCAGATGTGTTAAATCTTAAAGATGAAATTGAATAAGTTTATTCATTAAAATCTTTTTTTAAACAAGCTTTTTTTTCGTATTCTTCTCAGCAAACCCTTTGATACCTATACCACGGCATTGGACAAAAAATAACTAGTCCGCCATCTTGGGCCGTCCGCCATATTGGATTTGAAATGACGTCACTTAGCTAAACATGCATTGTCATCCAAACTAAAAGTGTATGCAAAGTTTCATCATAATCGGTGGAGGATAACTGCTTTAAAATTCAGTTGCAAGATTTGACCCGAACACACTTACATACATACATTGCAAGTTAAATAAAAGCTGGTGAAAAAGTCTCACATCGTGTCTGTTATTTTGCAAGCAAACATAATGTTCAAATCCGACAGTTGAAAAATGTTGCACGCCCCAAAATTCTCAAATATCAAGATCTAGTAGTTTAATTTTCAGTGAAGGTTCAAAATTTCCAAATTGCTTTAAAAGGGCCTCAAAATTGTTTTGTATAATCAAATGATATCGTGTAACCCAGTTATACAGGGTGGTGGAGACACACACCATAGTTAGGCAGTAAATCCATGTAAAATAATGATATTTAGCTGCATCTTGATTGAAAACCGAACCCAACATAGAAAAGAAAAATGGCGAAGTGCGAGTCGCACATAGGGTTCCTTACCATTATCGCAAAAAACGGTAAAAAAACACGTTTGTTTTATGGAAATGTTTATTTTATTATGTTTTTAGTATTTGTTGTTAAAGCGGCAACAAAAATACATCATCTGTAAAAATTTCAACTGTCTAGCTATCTATCATGGTTCATGAGATACAGCATGGTGACAGACGGAAAGACAGACAGACAGACGGCTCGTGGAGTCTTAGTAATAGGGTTCCGTTTTACCCTTGACAATCTAAGAACTCGGATTTGACAGTTATAGAAAAACGTTATTTAAGGTAAAATTTATGCTTACGAATGCTACTCGTTGTTATAGACATAGTAATTAATTAGGATTACGACTTTGATTTTTCGTAGACGTTCATACAAAGTTATCGCGGCATGTAAAATAAGAAACGTCATCGGACTTCTTAGATTGTCACGATTATAAAAACAATTCGCCGAAGGCTTACGTCAGGTTAATTCCTGGTCTTCATACCTTCATACTAGATCTTTCAATCATAAGCTTGCTGGTTACTAATAACTAATAAATACAGTTATAACTGGCAACATTTTTACGATTTCCCATTGTTTATCTAGACAATGACAGTGAGGTGTGCAATCGATAAGGCGTTAGTCGTAAGACGCACTAGTACGGCCTCCCGGCATTACACGGAAGACGTCCGGTACACATATAAGTACCTTGTAATGCCATATCCGCTCGACAACCAACTGGAAACTACTCACGTAACTGGGAATTTGTATGAGAAGACAGGTTTGGAGAATAACCATACATCCTTTTATGGCTATTCTCTATGTTCGAACATTTCTTCGAAATTTAAACGGTGTCGTTCCGAAATTAAAAACAAATGAATTTGTACTCGATTTTGAAATGTGCGTACACGTGAGACGCTATAGACAAGACTTAGTCATTCGATGGTGGCGACCATGATGAAATGACCATGAAACGAAAAAAAAAAAATGACCATGTCACGTGGTCATTTAAGTATCCGTCTAATTCTACTTTAACCTTGAACTGTTAAACTTTGGAATCAAATAAGGGGTTCCTCACATTTTTAACTCCATTCAGAAACAACCTAAAGTCTGGTTCCTCAGAATTACATTCGCCGATCATTAAATTTGATTCAATATTAGAATTACGATCAAAATCAATACGATACGGGCTTTCCGTTAGCAACAATACTACTTGTAACAAACTTTTCAGACACAAACCTTCACATCCAAGAACACGGAAACCTAATTATCCTACTATTCTTGTTAATATAGTGAAGACAGTAATAATGGGTACCAAGTACAACACTATCAAATAAACACTTGAAGTGCGTAAAGAAAAATGGTGTCGGTTAAAACGGTTGTTTATTTAAATTCCGACGACTGACATTGTAAAGTAATTCGGTTGGCTGGAGTATGTCGAAGAGTTCAATGATGAAGGTCAGCATCAGGTTTATGTCTTGGGGTAACCATAGAGTACTTGTGGATGAGGTTTCACACCGATTGAAGTTCGTTTAGAGCATAGAGCACAGAATCGAAAGCAGCCGGCATTTACTCGAGACAAACTTAATACTTAGAAATACGTATAAGGTCTTTGTTTAAAAGTAACTCTGACTGTCTGTCTGTTTCTTATGTTTATTTATTTATTAAAACTTCATGCAACATACAGGTACATAGGCGGACTTAATGCCTGAGACATTCTCTAACAGTCACCCAGTCTACGTTATCATGAATAAACTGCTAAGCCAACTTTATTGAATGTTTGTATATGGTTGATTCTGGAAAGAACATAGCTCTTTTTATTTCAGGAGGTATAATTGCCGATTTTAAGACGCATGAAGCCGCTGGGACGAAGACGCTACAGTTACTAATAATATTTGCACTCGTGTAATGTACTCGTCAGTTTCTATGAGCAAACGGTGACAATTATTGACACGCTTGGATTGTATCTTAAGTTTTATAAATGCTGTCTCTAGCAGTGCCCGTTGAGGCGTTTTGGTGCTCTGTGGTGTAGTATGTAGCAATCCAAGGCATAAGTTATTCGTAGGTATAAATATCAGCTAAACATTAGTTAGAGTATTGATATTGATTGAGATATTAAACAGGCGATGTATATTCCTAATGGATCATACCTAATTTCTGAACTAAATTATATACTTGAAAATTAACATTCACAAGGCATTAAAGAGAACTTCTTAATTATTTTTCACTCGCGTTAGTCGCATTTTACTAAATGTATATGGATGGATAAGGAGGGGAAGGCAACGAAAAGATGGATGGACTGTGTGAGGAGTGATATGAAAGAAAAGGGAGTCAGTGATGGCGTAACGGGGGACAGGACGGTGTGGAAGAAGAAATCGTGTTGCGCTGAGCACAAGTAACATGGGATAAGGGCAGGAAGATGATGCATTTGACCACTATTTCTTCTGTTAGTAAGCGATGATGTGATCTATGAGATAGTACACTTAACTTTAGGTATCCTATTCACTCTTAACATAAAGCCCAGGTTAGTTAAAGCTAACAGGACACATAGACTTCTAGAGGGAATCTTATCTATTCTTTTATAACTAGAATTAATCCGCAATAACAACAATTGCATTAAACTAAGAAATTACATCAACAAGCTAGCACAATCCAGCTATTTCAACAACTAGGGTAACACCAGAGTTCAACGAACTACAATCCCGGGGATTTTAACTCGCTTATCTGTCAGAAATCCGTTAATATCTGGCAATACTGGCATCACTGGCAACACTGGCACAGATGCGGCGTGTGATCGGATGCCAACTGGCGGCAATCGATCAGCTATCGATGATACAATACAACGCACGCTCCACGAGTTGATACGAATCGCGAAATTCTGTGACGTCAGTTTTTGATAAGTGTTCCCGAATAATGTGCTGTGACGTCAAACGGTTTGCGGACTCTAGGTTTAGGTTTATGTGATAACATCTGTTATATTGGTGTGTAGGCCGGGTTATCGTAAACACGTATTACTGGCCAGTTTTAGAGCTTTTGGACCATCAGCAACTCTTGGCGGAGCCGTGAGGCATACTATCCTGCTAACCTCTTACGTCAGACTTTACACACTTTTATTTATTTATTATTTATTTAGTATTTCATCTGATTTATTTAGTCTGTGTTTGTTCATGTCTTTGTTTGTTTGTATTTAGTCTGTGCTAAATAAATGTATTTTCTTTATTTTCTTTATTTTCTTTCTTTTCTTTCTTTTCTTTCTTTTCTTTCTTTTCTTTCATATCTTTCTTTCCTTTCTTATCTTTCTTTTCTTTCTATTCTTTCTCTTCTTTCTTTTCTTTCTTTATGTGTTTTTGGAAGGGAAAACTGGAGCAATGCAATAGTTTAATAGAAATTAAAGTTTGGTGTGTAGTCTATCTAAACTGTTTCTTTGTTTGTATATCTATCTAATACCTTTGAACGAGCAATTCTTGGAAATATATAATCTGAATATCGGAAACGGCTCCAACGATTTTCATGAAATTTAGTATGCAGGGGGTGTCGGGGGCAATAAATCTATCTAACTAGGTTTCATTTTTAGATAACGTCGTTTTGTCTATTTTCACCCGAGTAGAGCTCGTTTGCCCAGGTACCGTTTTTAAAGATTATTATAGAGTATCATTTATTTCACCGATAGAAAAGTGCACTACGAGAAATAGACGGTTTCCGTAGCACAAACCAAATAAAAGCTATTAGTCAATATAGACCGTAATAACTTTACTAACACTCCTACCAATACGGAATGTTGTTATATTGTACCTAATACACAAATAACTACACCAGCTAATATTTACGTTGCCAGCGAATAAGGAACACATTCGCCAGGTTACTGCAAATAGAACGGAATAGTTTGGCGGGACAGACGAACTAGAGGAACAGTAGTATGTACTAGGTACAGGTAGGTTATAACCAAGTTGACTATTGATGGCTTCAGTCGATCAGCAGCCAATTAATCGAGTAATGGTAGACTAATTGCTAAGTACTAGTCTACTGATTAAATAGGTATCTAGGTATGAACACTGTAAATCATACAAAAGATTGCAAACTTCTACCTCAGATCAAATAAAAAGTCAAGATGGAACGTTGCAAACAACAAAGTAAAGCCGGTTCAAACTATGCCTTGCTATACACAATTACACGCGCACACGTACAACCAAACTACCCCTTAGCTTGTCAGTTGAGCTTTATTATTTGATCTGTGAGCTCGAATGACAAGCAAAGGCGTAATTTCGTTGTACGTGAGTGCATGTAATTGTGTATTTGTACGGCAAGGCATAGTTTGAACCGGCTTCACTTTGTTGTTTGCAACGTTCCATCTTGACTTTTTATTTGATCTGAATCTTCTACCAATTCATTGTTTACCATGGTACTTGACTTTGCCCACTATCTCACCTAGTAAATGGAACATGTTCCATTTACTAGGTGAGATAGTGGGCAAAATCGAGCCTTCCAATAAAAAATTATCACAGTCCTCTTTAGGACCAATTCATAGGTATTCAACCTTATAATTTACTGAAGAGTGTTTGAGTTACTGAATAAAAGTTTCTGTCTCTGTTGATATTGCTACAAATCCAAATATAAAACATAGCGTAGACCATAAGGAGGTGGTTATTAAAGAGACGAAAGGATCACTAAGCTCATACTGATCTCAAGGTCGAAACCAAACCTCACTCATAGTGACCCATGACGCCGGCGCCACAAAAACAGGCCAGTACCAACAGCTGCAGAAAACAGAAACATATCTTCAACGAACCTCAAAGATCCAACCCAAAGAGAATAAACATCATATCAGCTACAGTAACCAAAAAGCCATGGTTGTCAAATATCATCAATCATCAGTATTGACGCAGCCGGGATCGCCTGCCCGCGTACGCGTCGCTCGAATTA
Source organism: Orthosia gothica (assembly GCA_949775005.1). Classification (NCBI taxonomy): domain Eukaryota; kingdom Metazoa; phylum Arthropoda; class Insecta; order Lepidoptera; family Noctuidae; genus Orthosia; species Orthosia gothica. Next base: position 1,767,130 of record OX459048.1, on the reverse strand, counting down.
GATCACAACTGGGTTAATACCCGCGGTTTTTAACCCACGAACCAGACATACTGTAATCTTATGTACATTGTTGCAGACAAACCAGGTGGGATCGCTTAAATACCTTTCAATGTTGATGGTATAAGAAGTGGAGGGGAAACAAAAGGTAGAAGATTAGTGGGACGAGATACATTTTGAGTCAAAGCAAAGACAAAAGGAGAAACAAACAAACGATCATTCGTAAAGCTTTTTGGAGCAGTTTACCTTTTCGTGTGCCAATTAATGTTTTGATTGTGCTACCTTTCTGCTTTAGAAAAAGCGTTAGGTGATTCTACTTTTGAATAAGCTTCAAACGGCTACTAATGGCCTAACACCATTCTAAACTCAGAATTTTAAATTAAGAACTCTACTTCAAAGTGAGAACATGTAAAAATTTACCATTAAAACAGAGACCGAAGAGCACTCAACTACAAATTCTCAATTCAAAAATCAGGCGTCAGCCTTCTCAAAAAACCAAAACACGTACATAGAGTAAACAAAACATTGGTCAACACATAGTTTTTAATACCACAAAGCCCACCATTATCCATTCACAAATAGACATCCGCGGGAAGAGCCTCATAACCTGCCCCAACGCTTCTAATCTAATGTCATTATAAAACTACAATATTCTTAGTAACGAGGTATAAATCTACTCAAACCTCTGTGGTAGACACTGCCGGATACATGAATGTCCAGGCCTGGGCTTCAACAGTTTGTGTCGATCGTTACGAATGTGAAATACGCTCTTTGCTCGTAATTACGTATCTTTTCATCTGCCCACGCCAGAGACAAATGTTCGACGGATGAAGCAGTGGTGTAGTGAGCAAAGAGTAGGTATGGAGGAAAATGTTATACAATTTTCTACCTATGAGTGTGGTGGGATTAATAGAATAATCCTCTCTAAAGAACACGTTGGATACCGACAATATAGTGCCAATGTGCAGTGCAGATTTCGAGCTCACGATAGTCTCAAATTCAAGCAGGAATAAGTCCGGTCGTGATAGGCCAAAACCATATAAAACCCTTAGATATTGGCTTATTACCACTTACGACAGTGTGTTTGCTATTCCAACAGGCAGCATGCGTGCCCATCTCTTGCTTAAGAGAATCATTCACTCGTCTTTAGCATGAAATATACCTCCCATCATGCAATAAAAAATGTTCAAGTCACGTATATTTATGTAGATTGCACAGAACTTTTTCACCTACTGACCAAAGTCTTTGACCGTGTTTAAAAAATGTTGTAATTTGAACATTTACATAAGAATTAGTAATTGTATTGACTATAATGAGTGTGGTCGCGACTGTTTTCACTAAACTGGGTTAAGAGTTATTAGTGTATTGATGAGTTTCATTGTTTTGGCTCCGGTGCTACTCTACATACTGATGTTGGCCAAATTTCAACATTCATTAATAGATAAGGTAGTATGAATGAAATGTTAATTGAATAGAATCCTACTAATATTATAAAGGCGAAAGTTTGTGAGTGTTTGTGTATGTTTGTTACTTCTGCACGCTCAAACGAATTGATAGATTAGTCTGGAAGAGCACATAGGCTACTTTTCATCCCGGTGTGATGTTCCCTTGGGATTAAAATAACACTTTTCACGCGGGCGAAGCCGCTTGCAGAAGCTAGTATGACATGCAAGCGTCGCCAAATGGATTATTGTTAAAGCAAAACAGAAAAAGTTTGATTTTAATTTGCTTTTGTGATGTTTTTCTAAAAATTCTTTAAGTTTTCTTGCATTTAAATTGTCACATACATAAACAAAATAAGGTTTTTTTTTCCAGGGAGGCAGAGACACTTGCTAAGGTTCTTACGCATACTCGTTTTTGCATTGTTTGAGTTTCAAGCTGTAGAAGAAATGACACTTAGCCATAACTATTGTCAAAAGTTCTAAATCTTTGAGATTTACCATGAGACATTTTTGTTTTCATAAAGGAGGGGTTCTCAATTCGACTGTATGTTCTTGTATGTTTGCTACGCGACTACTCCGCCAAGTGTGAACCGGTTTTGATGATTCTTTTTTTATATGAAAGCTGGTGCTTCTCATGTAGTTCCATTAACATTTCAATAAGATATCACGAGAAGTTTTTAAGTTATCCTTAATAATCCATATATCAATGGTAATAATAAGGTACACTAAAAAGAGAAAAAAAAATCCAATGAATAAAATCTTCATAAAACAATATTTTTAGCTTACCGTGCATTGCCATCCAAACCAAACGTGTATGCAATATTTCATCTTAATCGGTGGAGAATAACTGATTTAAAATAGTAACTACATACTTACATATAGTACATACATACTTCCATTGCAAGTTAAATAAAAGCAAGTAGAAAAAAAAATACAAAAAAAATAAACCGTCTTGTTAAACAAAACAATAAAAAAACAATAAAGCGAAAAATATCTTTCTATTGGAAAGCCGGTGTCAAAAATGAAAAACATGGGTTACCAAAGACACCGACTTTTGAAAAGAAATTTGTAGTGTAGTGTTTTGTTTTCGAAGTCGATTAAATTTTTTACTACCGAAATCACTTTATAATAAACACCACAAAATTTAGCTTAGCCGATTAGCCCAAAACTTTAAACCTTGAGAACATTCGCTAAAAGCCAAAAGAATCTTGTCGATCAGATGGAAAGACGTGGAAGGCTTATAATTTTTTAACCTCCCATTATAGTGCGCGCGATAGTCGGCAGACCCATCTGAATAATGTAATCCTATCATCTCAGCTGTACCGAAAACGTTCGCTTTCGCTTTTCAATGTTTTATAGCATATTTTTTATTATCTGAGTAGTATCTGCATTGGAGTTTTAGTGCAAATCGAATGTTGGCACTATTGCGCGATTGTTCTTTTTAATGCTATTTTGAATATGGAACAATAACCTAACGAATATTCTCATAAAAGATGATGCTGGTACGTATAGCTAGTTGTTGAATTGTTTTTTTAATGGATATTTTGAAAATGGAAACAATACTTTTGTGGTTTTCGTGATTGCTCCTTGGTTTTATAAAAAGCTACTTTGCTATTTTTCTGTCCTTTTTAACCGACTTACCAAAAAGGAGGAGGTTCTATGTTCGACTTCTTGTATGTTTTTTTTTTTTTTTATGTATGTTCACCGATATCTCCGTCAATTGTGGACCGATTTTGAAAATTCTTTTTTTGTTTGATAGAGTATGTTTCGAAATTGGTCCCATTTTAATTTAGTGAAGATCTGATGACGAACTTCGGAGATATACAACAGAACTCTTAAATAAATAACAGCAAATCATTCGGGATTGCTGCAATCGCATGTCTATTTATTGTTTATACCATTTCATAACATAACATCACGCCAGTACACTATAAAGGGGTACGCAGATCTCTCATTTCACCGGTTATGTTCAAGTTTCATGTTATTCGGGTAATCTATTCTGGCGTTATAGGTACCTTACTAAACAACTTGCCTATTTTAGGAAAGTACAACTAAAAAGGGAAAAATAAAAAAACTTTTTTGCAAAAAAATACTACCGACTTCCAAATAAAAAACTACAAAGTGAAAAATAACTTTATTTTTGGAAGTCGGTGTCCATATCGCAAAAAAAAATGAGAAAAAAAAGACACCGATTTCCAAAAATAAAGTTATTTTTCACTTTGTAGTTTTTTATTTGGAAGTCGGTAGTATTTTTTTGCAAAAAAGTTTTTTTTTGAATATGGAGTCAAAGGTAACGCGACTTAGATTCTCTTACAAGATGTTGACGGTATGGCAGGTATGTTATTGTATAGTTGTTAAATTATCAATTGTTTGAATACGGAAAGATATCGTGACTTATAAAATCTCATTAAGAGTATTGATGGTATATATATGTATGAAGTACAGGTATCGGGACTTATTTTTCTTGCAAGGTATTCATAGTACGGTGATAGAAGGATCTTTTGACGCTTGAATGTCCTTGTGGATATTGTATCGCGTAAATAAGGTGGCGACATTAGTTCCGATTTCAACCAAAATTCTTGTCATATACTTATACTAGTTACGTTAAGGAGTTTTTTTTTGTCGTTTTTAAATATAGAACTAGAGGTATCGTGTAAATGTTATTTATTTCCTAGTACGTAGGTAAAGTTAATGTAACGTGAAGATGATACGACCTTAGCAACTCTCAAATTATTTATGTTGAAGTGAGTAAAGAAACCTGGGCGAAAAAATTCAAGACTTCCAGAAATAATATGATAAAGAAACACATTATGCTATCTTTGGAGCAAATGAATTCTCAACATGGTTTTGAAACCAGTAATATTACATTATTATATTTCAGAAGAAGTATCACTAGAATGTATTTGCGGAAGTCAGATAAGGGGAGACAGTACATGTAAAATACCTATACAGCTGCCTCAGACTAGACTGCAGGAAGCTGACATCAACATATTAACGAAAACGCTGGTCAAATAATAAGGAAGCAAGAAGAGGAGAAAAGGATGGAAGGATATTTCTAAAAAAGCCATTTTTCATAAATTGTATGTTTGCTGTTTATTAATCATTAGAAATCAGTAAGCTATCACAACAGTAGTAAATAGTTGGTCAGAGAGTAATGCATTAAATGTTGGAATGCTTCAGTTTACATTACGAACGTTCGATGCAGGGAAATTAATGCAGCTGGGATTTGTTCACCGAGTCATACGGCTCATAGATTCTCTGAAATGCTATTAAAAGTTGTATTGTCATATAGAAAAGTAAGAAAATGTATAAGGCATCTCTATAGCCGTAGGTCCGTACATCCCCTTTGGGAAAACTGGGCGATTAAAAGCCTAAAAATGAAGTGAATAAGACATAAGGTATTGTTAATTCACAATTTTTTTATACTTCCAAACATATTCCCAACTAATATTTACCTGAGGATACGTTTTCGTGGCGCACGGGAAACGTGCATATTTCGGGACAAATAGTCTATAAGCAATCTGTATATTCGTAATCGGTAATCGTAAATCGTAATCTTCCAGAGATTCTCTTCAACATGTTCACATCTTGTTCATCATGTTTAACATCTTTATATGTATTACTTTAGATATTGTCCAATAAAAATCAAGTATGTAACGTTTCTATTTTTAGAAATGCCATCTAAAGATAGATAGCCTAAAAAGTAACAAAGATATTCTAAAAGCCGTAATTATTGTAGGACCGCCCAAATACCGTCTCCAAAACATATCAGCCGATGCCAAATATCGGCAGTCCTAATGACATCATTTTCCACACCCGAATGATTCTGAGATCATTGACTCGGACCGATATGGCAACACCAACAACACCGCCTGTGTTTTTTCACATTATTTATCACAAACAAATAATATTATCGAAGACAAGATGTTATACGACTCACCTCAATATTGTTCGTCGCTTTGAATACTCGTAAACTTTGTACAGACAGCATGGAAAGTAAGTCATCATTGCACTTTAAATCCTTAAATGAAAAAAGCTGTCCTTTTTTACAAGCTTTTAATTAACTAGCAATGTATGTTTGCATGTATGTATGTAAGTGTGTTCGGGTCAAATCTGCTGGTCAAAGCTGTTATCCTCCACCGATTTAGATGAAATTTTGCATACACGTTTAGTTTCGATGACAATGCATGGTTAGGTAAGTGGCGTCATTCTAAATCCAGTTTGGCGGACGGCCCAAGATGGCGGACCAGTTATTTTTTGTGCACTGCCATGACATGGGTATACAATTAAAGGGTTTGCTGGGAAGAATACGAAAAAAGATTGTTTAAAAAAAATAATTACGTATGCAATTAAATATACTAGAACTGCAATCCTACTAATTCAGCTACTAATACCTATGCATGTGGAAGTCTGTTAACCACGCCTTAGCGAAAGAACGGATTTGAATGAAATTTGGAACAGTTATAACAATTATTTTTTGGATCGGATGTCATCCAATGTCTTCTCCTGCTCTGGGTGAAGCGGGAGGACAGACTTTTATTGACTAAAACCCACCCGTGTTCCTTCAGTTGCTTGTGCCAGGGCCGCGGTAACTCTCTTTCAAATGTATCCGCGACCCAGACAGGCATCGGCCCTAGCGGACCCCGTCAGTTTAGCTGACATCCTCTTTGAGGCGCGCGCGGAAAACTACGCGCCGTCGACTCGGGCCTCGTCCTTATCGGACGGCGAGTTACTCATTACTCGCCGTCCGCATGCCCGTGCCTATGGTGGCTGGGAATCGGCTATCATATTCAACACCCACGCGAATAATGCCGCTGGCTAGGAGAAGAATATATGGTTTTAGAAATTAATAAAAATCTAACAATTTTTTTTTTCCTTTTGCTGACTATACAATAAATTGTAAAACTAATAGAAGTATCCCTCGTTCATCGTGCAGGTACACGCATGTTTACACGTTTAAATAAATTATCCCGACTCGTAAAGCATAGCGTCTATTCTGAAAGAATTCATCATTTCTAACGTAAACTGACCCATATAGAGCGCACCACGGAGCCGGTGCCGGTGGCGGGATAGCAGGCAACGAATAACGATACTATCCAATATTTAGAAACATTATTATGTTGTAAAAGGGAAAATAAATATTATTGTCAGAGCTATGCAAGTTTGTAACAAATTTTATGAAAAGGTAAAATTATTTGTTTTCAGGGTTCCGTACCCAAAGGGTAAAAACGGGTACCTATTACTAAGACGCCGCGGTCCGTATGTCTGACTGTTACCAGGCTGTATCTCATAAACCGTGATAGCTATACAGCTGAAATTTTCTCAGATGATGTATGTCTGTTGCCGCTAACAAAAAATACTAAAAACAGAATAAACTGCATATTTAAGTGGGGCTCCCACACCACAAACGTGATTTTTTTGCCGTTGTTTGCGATAATGGTACGGAACCCTTCGTGCGCGAGTCCGACTCGCACTTGGCCGGTTTTTTTAAACATTGAAGATAAATAGATAATTATGCTACTTCAAAAATTAACGGTTCCTATTAGATAGACTAGAGCAAAGCCGCGGGTTAATCCTGTTGTAAACAAAATTAAACAAAATAAATAAATAAAAAACCGGCCAAGTGCGAGTCGGACTTGCGCACGAAGTGTTCCCTACCATTATCGCAAAACGGCAAAAAAAATCACGTTTGTTGTATGGCAGCCCCAATTAAATATTTATTTTATTCTGTTTTCAGTATTTTTTGTTATAGCGGCAACAGACATACATCATCTGAGATAATATCAGCTGTATAGCTATCACGGTTTATGAGATACAGCCTGGTAACAGTCAGACAGACGGACCGCGGAGTCTTAGTAATAGGTCCCCGTTTTTACCCTTTGGGTACGGAACCCTAAAATGACATTTTCAAAAACTCAGCCATCGACAGCGAATCAGTCAAATTTTCTTTCCAATCATGAGTTCTCTGATGACTAAATAAAAAAAATATACTATACAAAAACTACTTGTAAAATTGTAGATTATTATCATAACAGATTCGATCGTTAATTTCAATCAAACAAATGTTTGAAAAAGATGAACACTATAAAATTGTTACATCAAACTTATTCACACGAGTTCTAAATTCAAAGTAAAACCATAAAGTAGCCAGTAAAGTCTAAATTGGTATGATCTATCACAACATTTATTTATTTGAATAAACGCGAAGAAATACACAAGATCTTTATTTAAAAACTCATACTTTTGTATAGAACAGAGGTGTAGTCTGAAAATTGAAGTAGGTAAGTAATAATTTTCTGAGTATTATTACCGCTCAGTAGCAATATTTAGGAAGTGCGCACGGTTTCTGAACAGCAGCGTTAGTGTTTATCCAAAAAGTCTTTAACCTCTGATCTGTCAGAACTCAGAACTCGATGGTTGTCTGCGAAACTTTTTTTTACTTCTAAACAGATTCGGATAGTCTTCGGGTGCCTGGCATCTGGCGTTGGCTCAACGTAAGCTTTCGACGAACGTAAACAAAGCGTAGACACTGTTCAAACGCGTCAAAATCACGTCTAGTGACATTAGCACAGCGTATGCATTCACGCAGCGACTACGCGGCGAAAACGTGCTGTTAACGCTTACTCCAAAAACTTCTAAGTGGGAAGAAAACCTATGCTTAGGCATAGGTTTTCTTCCCACTTAGAAGTTGTGTGTTCCCACTATGCAGATACGTAGAAGTTTTGATACCTGAATTTAGATTCAGGTATCAAAACTTCTACGTATCTGCATAGTAGACTTTTTTTTTTTTAGCGTGGAGAAATGCTCTTGCATACTGCGCTTTCACGGGGAGATAGCGCAGTTATGTGGGACTCTAACCCACTAAAACTCCACGGTGTCCTCCTGTGCCGCTTATGGCGGGAACACGGGTACGCGTTAGCACTCACCGCGAACCCGCCGCGAACTGCATAGTAGTCTGGATTTGCAATTTAAACAATCGCGTTCAAAGCCTGCCTATTTTCTTTTTCCCATACCTTCTAAAGTATTTACTAATGCCAAACTTTGCCAGGCAAGTAGTATCGATTGCAAAACTTAATGCGGTGCAGTACGGAGAGGCACATGAAAAATAAACAACTAGCGGTGGAACTTGCGACAACGCGCCAAAACGATGTGCCGGTACAAGCCGCGAGGAATTCAATAATGGACGGTTTATGCTTCTTGCTTTATGCGTTATTGAGAGGTTTTGGTTGCGCATAAAAATCGCGTGTTAGGTTAGAGTTTCAAGAACTGGTAAGCCATGAGTAACCTTATGCTAAATGTATACCTAAGCTATAAGAGTTGGAGCATTTTAGAATATTAGACTCGTTTTTAGTGCTACTTCTTGCTTGCTTTCTGAACTACTCTTTCTGATTCTTAAAATACTAGCTGTTTATTATAATATAGTTTATGAATGAGAAAATTTCCAACTCTGGGTAAGGACAGCGGTATAAATGTGGGAATTTTCCGGCTTTTCTTTATCTCAGCTAAGACATAGCTTTTCTAGTCGTTTGGGTTTTTTATACAAGTTGACTTTCACTTTGCCGAGAAGAAGAGACTCAAAAAGAATGCGTCTTTTGCAAATTAATTAAAACTGACCCTATACTTCTTATAAGATAGCTTGATCTCAGCGACACCTGTCAGTATCAATACACTAACAATAGCGCTTGACAGGCTAACACTAACGTATACGTCAGTTTGACATATGTCGCAGAGATCAAGCTATCTTAAATGAAGTACAAGTCAACTTAATCCATAGAAAATCTATCTTCGCCGACTTCACCTGCCACACCTAACCTAAATTCGTTTAATTCCACATTTAATTCTCATCGCACAACGAATGCCAAGTTCGTAACCGAAATAATTCTTTTAGACAAATAAACATTCTGCTAGTACCAACGTTAACCTGGCTAGGTAATTACGAAGCCGAGTTACCTATATTTACATTTATTTATTCCACGGGGCTATTCTCCGCGCGTTAGCGAGTTTGGCGTGTAAAAATGGGTGTTGCTAGTTTTAAAAATAGTATTTAGTGATGGATATACTTGCGGTGAGATAGCACGGGGAATAAATGTGTTTGTGGTTGCCACACTCATTTGTTGGTTTTAGGTGTAATTTGTAAATATTTGAGCGTACGTGTGATTTTGAAAATAATTAAGGTTGTTGATTGGTTTATTTTTTAGTAAGAAGGCCGAACAGTCAAGGTTTTCCTTTAAAATGAGGTTGGAACAATATCTAACATAGGATAGAGTTTGTACGACGTAATGTGTAACGAATACCTAATACGTACTGAAGAACTACCTAGTTTAAAAGCACTTTTAAACAATGGTGCTCCGGGTAAGTTTAATAATTCAAGTTAAATAACTTGCAAGCGTCCTAGATATTCATCGCGATAGCATAATTTATCCGAACGCCCAGACAAACGCAAATTATCTACTCTATTTTTTTATTTAGTCTCGGCTTTTTCATTTAAATATGACAGAGAAAAACTGCTCTTCTGCCCACGAAATTAACAGAATTAATAACCGAAAAGTAGTTCAAAATTGATTGATAAATGTCTGCTATATTTCTCGACAAATAAAACAGTTCACTTCCAACTACTAAACACTTAACAAATGGCCACCATTTAAAAAACATGAATGCCAAACTTGTGTGTGACAAGATTAATAAAACTTAATGCGTCGCGAGAATACAGTTAAATCCATCTCCATTCAGCCCACTATTTTAAAGACGTATAAATACTTTGACACATAAAAGGTTTATTTTATTTTGGATGGCAACACAGCCGCTTCAAAAATGGAAGAAGAAACATATTTATGGCCAGTTCGCGGTGAGAAAAAAATACGTTTGACAGTTTTGTGATGATACAAAAGACGTCATGTTGAACGAGTGAATGAGTGAGCGATAAACATCGTTCAAAAGAGGCCAATGGATGGTGTGTTTTGAAAAGGGATTCTGTAGATGATTTTCGAATGGAAACTATTCGAGGAATGAGTGGAGCTACTGGATGATGATACTGTGGAATGAATCAGAATGTTCTAGTTCTAGCTAGTTCCTTATGTATTGTGTTAATTATGGAATCAATTGAACGTTTCGGGAATAAAAGCTTGATTTTATGTCTTGATTTTAATCAACCAGTTTGAATTTAATCAATCGGGTTTTATAAAAAAAAAGTAATTTTGAAAATATAAAGCCCCCACGCTTTTTAACAATATTTTTCTTTTTTGTTAATCAGTCTATTCTTAATTTAAATGTATTGAGAATTATTTTCAAATTTTTTGTTTGGTTTTCTGTTCAAGCGTGTTTTTTAGTTTTATTATCTATTACTTATTTTTTACTTTTTAGTTTAATCGCTAATGCTGAAGATCCTGGTAAGGATAATGGGTCAAACTATTTGAATTATTGCATTGTCATCGGTCCTTGATAAGTGTGCAAAGTTTAAAAAAAAAGCGAACTAAAAAGTCGTAAACAAGGAAAAAAATCATGGTGTGCAGTCGGAGGATACATATTCGCGGGCTGGCTGACCAAAATCTGGTGTATCCTCCGCCTGCACAGCATGATTTTTTCCTTGTTTACGACTTTTTAGTTCGCTTTTGAAGCAGTCGGGTTTTTTGATTTTTTGAATTAAGTTTTTTTATTTATAACTTTTTAGTTAGTTTTTTTCGAATTAGATACATTTAAACATATAAGTGTTGTATATTTTTGAAATAACCTCTTAAAACCCTTTATTTTGATACCCCATACGATGGGTTTGGAAGAAAAAAAAAATTTGGGCCCCCACAATATGGCACCCAAAAGCCGCCATTTTTCTATTATCCAATTTTAATGTAGCCTATGACACTCGCAGGGTTAAGACGCATCGATTGACGTATGAATCATCAAAATCGGCCAACGCGTTTGGTCTCTGGAACACCATATAGGAACAAACATACATACATACATACTTACATACATACATAGACTGATAAACACATTACCCTCCTTCGGCAGTCAGGTAATAAGCCGACGTTTTGAAAGGGGTGAAAATCCCGTTCAAAGATTCCGTTTTAAGCTAATAAAATCGTGTTAAAAAGGACCCAATCAAGCAAAGAGAGGGTGAAGTCGGGCTGTGGAAGATGATGAAGATAATAAGCACTATTCATTTCTTCAGGAAAGGATTGGGTAGCCTATGTTTCTATATTCACCAAATCAGAAGAAAAATAAAGCCTTCAAAGCTTCAAGCAAACTAGCTCAAGTATTACAAACATCAAAAATATCAAACAAATAGCTGCTCATATTCCTAATAAATTCTATTATTCTAAAAATAAATTCAAAAGAGCTATATCATCTGCAAATATAGAGAACAGTTTTCTGATGGCGGATATAAATACTTGAGGCAAACCTAACTGAGAAACCGAAGTGAATCGAGAGTCAATTTTCTAAAACCGTCGGTCTAAAGCCACTGTAATATCTCTGAACGTCAAAATGAAACTTTAAGAATATATACCAGCGTCAAAGTTGAAGCTTTGGCATTTATTTGATCTTGAATGCATTTATTATTCTTATGTCTACTTTGAATACCATCAATCTTGGAATCTGCTGCCTAGAAGATATAAGTCTAAATGTAGGTGATGCAGCGAAAAATGTTACAGGTGAGGATATGACTGCTGAGATGGTCACTTCTCCTCCTCACATTGTGTTCCTCATTACTGAATGTCGTGATGCCCCGGTCTTCGTGGAATCGACGTCTCGACCAATTTGCGCAATCTGCTTATGTCTTTGGCGTCGTGAAGAGCATCGTACAGTGTGCGGACTTGGTCGAACTATCTGATTAGATTTCGATCTCTCAGACGTTTCTCTTCGATCTTGCCAGTAACCATCAGCTGTTCGAGATTGTGTCCATCCTTCCTGGCAATGTGACCAATAAACTCTAGCATCGTACGAAAGCAGACCATGGACACTCTGATCTTTATGTTCAGGTCCCGAAATCCTAGAATCATTGGTGCAAAAGGCCAGAGGATTTGCACCATCTTCCTCCAGCACCACATCTCAATAGCACCGATTTGGTCACAGTTGACTTTCTTCAGAGTCGACTTCTCGGACCGGTTACTGGAGATGGAAAACACCAGGGAGCTGACCATTTTCAACTTCATCTTAAGTGAAATGTTTCGGTCTATTGCATTTTTAACCCCCGCCGGAAAAAGAGGTGTGTAATAAGTTTGAAGTGTGGTGCTGTGCATCTGTGTGTCGGTCTGTGGCATCATAGCTCCTAAACGGATGAACCGATTTTGATTTAGTTTTTTTTGTTTGAAAGGTGACTCTTAATACTTGAAAGCTATAAATTGGCATTGATATATCCCATGGTGTGGGGTATCGTTGGATAGGTCATTCAAAAATATTACTGGGTCGGTGAAAATATAATATAAAATTAAACTTTAAATGGCTAAGTTTTGTTAGAGTCAAGTGTGTGTCCCTGCCAAATGGTTGCTGTTGGTTATGTGGAAAAATTCACAGCTGTAGTTTATATACCGGTATTAAAAGGAAAACTATCACAGCTAAGTAGGCTTTCATGTTTACGAGTAATAGTCGACCAACTTATAAAATGTTCTTGGAAAAGTAAAAAAAAGAATATTGATGTATGGGAACAACAGTTGTCGAACATTCTCCCTTCGTTAGAACAATGTTCGGTGCTTATGAACGTTAGTAATTTTACCTATTTATTTTGCTGAAAGTAGCTGTTTATACGGAACCCTCTGTGCGCGGGTCAGACTTGCACTTGGCCGGTATTTTATGACAAGTTCGGTGCCTCTCTGTTACTTAGAAAAAAATTGATGAAGCGTAAGAGCTAAGGCTGTTGAAAAGTCATTCAACCAATCACAGCAGATAACGCGTGTTTCACAATTTGTCACATTAATTCTCCGATAATTTTAAGCTGGGAAACTGAGGTTAACCCTCTTACTAACAAAGGTATAACCATACATTTTCATAGGTTTATACTTGGTATAACTTTATTCTGGGTTTATTAGTAAGAGGGTAAGAGGGTTTGTGACTTTAATTATGTGTGGCTGGTTTATAGTTTTTAGGGTTCCGTACCCAAAGGGTAAAAACGGGACCCTATTACTAAGACTCCGCGGTCCGTCTGTCTGTTTGTCACCAGGCTGTATCTCATGAACCGTGACAGCTAGACAGTTGAAATTTTCACAGATGATGTATTTCTATTGCCGCTATAAATAACAAGAAATACTAAAAAAAGGTATAAAATTAATATTCATGGAACCCATACAACAAACGTGATTTTTGTACCGTTTTTTTGCGATAATAGTACGGAGCCCTTCGTGCGCGAGTCCGACTCGCACTTCGCCGGTTTTTTTTTTTGGTATAAAAACAGCTTCTTCTGTCATTGTCATGTTAGTGACAATGGGCATTATTCAAATATCAATTTCTACTGGATACAACACTAACTTTCCATGTATGCAGTTAGCTCCCTGTTTGACAAGTCCCATTATTTACTGCCATATTGTTGGCGTAATTGTAAACTAGATTAGAATAGAACTATGTCAATCAGGTGTTGCTGTGTGGTCCCGCTAACTATACAACTGTTAGGGACTGTGTTCAATACACTAGGTTTAATGGTTTAGTTGAGACGCGCGTTTTAATTTTTTCTGTAGACATTGAAGTGCTAAACCAGTAGGTGAAACTGACAAGTAAATAAACAAAACAAGAAGAAAATCATGATGTGCAGTCGGATGATACATATTCGCGGGCTGACTGACCAAAGCCAGATGTATCCTCCGACTGCACTGTTAGAGGTTGCAAACCTATAAGATTATTATAAACTATATCTTGTCTACTGCTTAACGTGTCCTAGCAACCGTGGTAATAAAAGTCGGAAAATTAATATATTTTTCTGTTGCACTTTAAATAAGTATTTTCTTTCTGCAACCGTGTCCCATTCTCTAATATGGTAGCAGAGCGTGGTTAAGATGCATGATTTTCTTCTTGTTTACGTGTTTTAGTTCGCTTCTTAGGCAGTCGGGGTTTTGATTTTTTGATTTAACTTTTTTATTTATACCTTTTAAGTAACAATTCTTTTTTTTCGAATTATTTTCTTTTAAACATATAAGTATTATATATTTTTGAAATCACTTCTTAAGTCCCTTTTTTTTTGATATCCCATACGATGGGGCAGGCAGGAAAAAAAATAGGGCCCCCACAAAATGTCGCCATAAAACCGCCATTTTTCTATTTTCAAATTTTAATGTAGCTAGTGGCACTCGCAAGATTAAGTCGAATCGATTGGCGTTAAGTAGCATCAATATCGGCCAACGCGTTTGGTCTCTAGAAAGCCCTTAAAAAACACGTTACCCTCCTTCGACAGTCAGGTAAAAAACCATTGGTTCCAAATAAAGAGTCACTACGTTAATCTTGAGTCTGATTTTTATATATTTTTTTCCCCTCTGTACAGAACTTGTATCATTTCCATCTGCATTAATCTCTGTAGAAAGAAAAACAAAGAAAAGCAAAGAAAAATTCAGTAAAGTATCGTGTTTACAGTCTTCTTAGAATACATGTTTACGTGCCTAATAAATAATAATCACCCCGAGCTCAAACCAATCTATCTACTTTCCACGAAACTAAGACGAATGGAAATCCAGACTATTACAAACTCTTTACATCCGATGAAGAAAATACTAATTGAACGTTTATAAAATTCAGCACCACGTTACCACCCACAGCTTGGCGCCAAAAACAACATACTTCGTTTGTTTATCTGCATGTGTCACGCGCATATCTCGGAAACGGCTGAAGTGATTTTAATGTTACTTTCTCTGCTACATTTCTTGGAAAACCGGAAACGTGGTCGTCAATGAGATTCCTTGCGCTGGGATTTGACGGCTGATGGTTGGAAAACAGTAGATCATTAATAATTTTAGTATGAAAGTCTTGTGGTTAAGAAATTGCTTAAAACTTCTTGTTTTTGAATGTAATATGATATGATAATATGACTACGACTAAAACTATATCTAATAGTCATATTATCCAATCTATCTCCTTCTTAACGATTTTATTCGGTGACAAATACCTAGTTAAACAAGTTTAATTTTATTTAAAACTAGCGGACATCTCGCGGTTTCACCCGCGTAGTTCCCGTTCCCGTGAGAATACAGGGATAAAAAGTAGCCTATGTCACCCGGGGATAGTGTAGCTTCCAAACGGTGAAAGAATTTTTGAAATCGGTCCAGTAGTTTTTAAGTTGTTTCGTTATATACAAAAGTACAAATCTTTCCTCTTTTATAATATAGTATAGATAGAAGTATAGATGATTGTTTTGTAAATATATTTGCTTAGTGGAAGTACCACTAATACTAAAATAGTGGAACAATATCTTCGATTTCAAGATATTGTTCCAAAGTTGTAGATCAAGTCTAAATTTCGAATGTTCAAGCATCAAGATTCAGAATACGCGGGTGCATCTATCTTATCCTGAGTGTGGGGATATCCAGGGCAGACAGTTCCGATATGAGGTTTGCTCAGGAACGAGTCGAACTGTAGACACGTCAGGACTCTAATACCTTCGCGACTAATCGCCATGCCGCCGTGCTAGGAGACTGGGATGTTCTGGACATATTTTATATAATTGAACTTTTGTGATAGTTAAGTATTTTAGAAAATGGTTAATCTTTCCTTGATTATGCAATAGTTAGCCTCTCGTGAAAAATATTTTCTAATAATCTAGCTGACAAACTAAATATTAGTTTGTCAGCTAGATTATTAGAAAATATTTTTCTTTTTGTCAAAAAACAAATAATGACGATGATTCAGAGCGTTGAAATTTCGCGTGACGTCATGCCTTGGAACTCCTTTTACCTAGAAGTGACGTCACATAAGCCTCCCTCTGAATTTTGATGTCTTTTTTATCTTTGTTTTTTTTTATTTTGTTGTTTATTGATTTGTCCAATATTTGTGATTATCTAAATGACCAAACAATTTTCTTTTTTACCCTATAATCATCACTTTATATACATTAGCGATAGGAAGCAATTCCAACTGTAACGACGAATATTTCAATTTCAACAAATTAAATGCGATGTTATTTCAAAGCTTTTTCGCACGTCTGCGTGTTTCGCAGAAACCAATCGTAACTTCTTATGTGTTTGTATTTACGTCTGGCGTGCAATAATTAAGACTTAAATCGACGAGCCGGGATGACGTGCAGTGTTCGCGCCACGACTGCACCATCGACAAACCATCCGTCTATATCAATCCACCTCACCGACCTCCTTGCAACAGACCTCGATTCAAAAACATCGAAAAAAAAAAACAAACTCGACCACATTTATTTTAAACAATTATTTGCGTAATAATTTCAAATATCGAAGCCCGTGTACACGCTCCACAACACCGACTTCATTTATAAATACATAATAAACTTCCTAGATGCCAAAATAGACTGGTGTACCGATACAATCTGAGTTACCGATACGCCAGTACTCCGATACGCCGTGTACGCAAACCGACTCTATCATTGACTAGAATTGAAAAAATAAACGGAATCATTCGCTAATACGATTTACGATTGTAAATAATTATAATACGCGTAAGTATCTGGCTCGAAGGTCGGATCTGGACTTCTTTTTGTTAATCATTTATTTTGTGAGGTTACGTGCGTGTAGTACCTGGAACCGGGAACAAATTGACAACCGCTATGGATACAGAGCAAACATCTTATACGTCAGCGTTCGGTTGTAAGTTATCGATAGTTTCGCGTTCCATTGCTCGTTTGGTTCGGCCTTCCGCTGAGGTAGTGGAAGAAACTCCGCAATGAGGTGTGAGATTAGTTTCCACGGCTGTTGCCCAGCGTCTTCCAGCAGTCAGTTAATAGCCTAGTGTTGGTAGCTACCGTCAGTATGTCAGTGTGCGTCATTGCGTAGGTTTTGTTTGCATTTAATTAATAAAGAAAAGTTGCTGGCGTTTTATTATTCACTGTTGCTATGTTTGATGTTTTTGAAGTCTTTTAGATTGTAGGCAAATAAAGAGTAGAATTAAGTGACTACCATGAGTTTTTAGGAGGCATAGCATAGCAGATGACAGGTAGCCTTTACGGTAACAAAGTTTATGATAACTAATTTTACAGTTAGATACTATTTTATGTAACATTGTGTTTATTTTTCCACATATAACATCACTTACTTAGTTTTCAGGAATGGTGTAATCGCAAATGGCTACATTTTTACAGTTTTGGTGGCCCTGTGAGTTCTAAAAATAAAGATAAGTATCTTTCTTAAAAAAGTAGAAGTCCTTGTCCCATCTGACAAAGACTCCACAAACCCGATGGCCGATATCCTCCGAGATAAAACTGAAGTGTTTCCCAAATCTGATAACAACTGATTAGCATGAACGAGGTTACTTTGTCAACTGAAAAATAATTAGGTGACCTTCAAATGTGAATAGCTACATCTATAGCATGCTAAGGTAAAACACGATGTGTATAATTAAAGCTGCAGTTGTCACTAAATCATAAATTTTACCGCGAATTTTCTTGCGAGAGGTTAGGATAGAAAAACACTTTTTCTCAAAAATGGTATGTAATGTTGACATAACATCTCTAAAAAGTATCCAGAAAGTGAACTCTACCGGAGACTATTCACAACTGTCCGGTAAGAAGCGAGATTTTAAATTTGGAATCTCCTACTGTCCAGTAAGTAAGTATGTAATTTACTTACTGGACACTTGGTCATCCTTCATCCCTTTTTTTTTTTATGGCTTCGCACGGTTTAGGTCATCCTCTTTAGATCTGCTTAGAAAAAAAAAACATAGTACCAGACACAGATTAGAGTTTAGCCATTATAACATGGTTAGAGGGAGGCTCCAAATATATATCTATCTCTTTTTGGTATGACATTTTATGAGATACATAATATATTTTGGAGCCTTAAACATCCATTTTATTGTCTGTGACACTTTTTTTTTTTTTTTTTTTATGGGTCTGTGACACATAACGCGACGCAGAAAAAGTATGCACGTTGCGTTTTGTACTTAGTAATGTTGTAGAAGTATAGTGTGGGATTTTATGTTTGTATTTAGTCATTTCAGTTTATAAATCATGTTGGATTAAAGAGTCCGTTAATCAAGATGTACAACAAACAAATATAAATGCCCCCGGTAAATCGATCACAATATCTATCAGTAATTGCCCTAATATGAATGTAACCTTCAATATTAATTAAACGAATTTGTTGTTAAACTTTCTTTCATTTTTGAGAAAAGCATTATACAAACCTCAACCAGTAAGAAAGCCATCCTGGCCTCGTATATAACCGGACCTCACCTGCGGTTCGGTCCGGTTAACTCATACTCGGCCAGGAAGGCTTACTTACTGGATTCTGCTGTAATGTACTATATCTACACTTACAACGTAATGTTCTAAATATGAATTCAAAAAATATTATATAAACACGTACCTACTTTATATTCGTGGATAGGTAAAATTTAAAAAAAATACCATTACAATGCAACATTTTCCTTCGATTTTCAAACAACTGCATCATAAAATAACTTTTTAATTTTTATAGCACACTTTTATTTTTTTAATTTATTGGCGCTTAAGGGCTCATTGACATTGACAGTCATGGTGCAATGAGAATCTAAATTGCCCGCCATACTGCATTTTTTTTTTCCGTTTCCACTTTTATTTTATTTCAACTGTATGAGTGAAGATAAAATAGTGTAAGCAACGGCTTATAATTAGGTATTACACATAATACATGACCATTGCATAAACTACTATTTTCGCCCTACAATAATTCTACAAATAAACAAATGAGATACACAACAGTGTACTCATAGGAACATCAGTGCATCTTTCAGGGATTTAATTTTGCCTTTAGATTTTTACTATTCCATGTTTGAACAATGATATAAAAGGTTACATCCACAGTTGGAAATACTACTAGTATTTCAGCATTTCGTGTCGAAACTTCAGATGCATTTCTAAGCAATTTTACAACAAGGGGTTTTTTTATTATGTACCAGCCTGTTCCCGCGGCTTTATCTTTATTACCCTACTGCCGAAGGCGGGTAATGTGTTTATCAGTCTATGTATGTATGTGGCGTTCTAGAGACCAAACGCGTTGGCCGATTTTGATAATTGTTACGTCTATCGATTCGTCTTAAACTTGTGAGTGTCACTGGCTACATTAAAATAGGAATATAGAAAAATTGTGTATTTTGGGCGCCATATTGTGGTTACCCAATTATTTTTATTCTTCCCGTCGTGTGATCGCGTGATTTCAAAAATATATAACACTTATATGTTTAAAAGTGACTAATTCTAAAAAAGTGTTAGCCAAACAGAAAAAAAAAACAAAAAAAAAACAATAAAAAAATCTAAAATCCTGACTGCTTAAGAAGTGAACTAAAAAGAGGTATCTAAACAAGAAAAATATCTTCCCATCATACCATCTGGTTTTGGTAGACAGCTCGCGAATATGTATCCTCCAACTGCACAGCATGATTTTCTTATTGCTTACGTCTTTTTAGTTCGCTTCTTAAGCAGTCGGGATTTTTTTTTTCTTTTACTTAACTATTTTTTCTAACTCTATCTTTATCTTGTGATCTTTCCCAAAGAAATCGATAATTTGTCCGGTATGAAAAAAGCCTCATGATGACAGTGAAAGTGTAGCTATCAATGGTAGATAGATTCGTTTGCGACCGTTGAAATAATCTTTGTATTAAGATTAAGAAACACAAACTGCCAGAGACAAACCAAAAATTTTACTTCTATACAATATTACTTTAGACTATTATGTATTGTATGTCTCGATAATGTGTTAGCAACAGTTTCCAATGGGTTTACACAAAGTTTCCCAGTCTGGCATCCTATAAATACAAACAAAAGAGTCGTGAATGGCGGCACAGTCGTATTTCGAGACGCCTCCGATCAATTAAGAGGTTCTGTCATTGACCTCACAAGTGAAGATTTGAAAGCTAAGGTGAACTGGATGAAAAAATACAGTTTTATGACGGCTAGGAGATGTTGACAAGAAATTGAATGACAAAATACAGTTCTATGCCGATAAAGATATGTTGACAAGATCTTGACTGACAAAATACAGTTTTATGACGATAAAGATATGTTGACAAGATCTTGACTGACAAAATACAGATTTATAATGGCAAGAAGATATTAACAAGATCTTGACTGACAAAATACAAATTTATAATGGCAAGAAGATATTAACAAGATCTTGACTGACAAAATACAAATTTATAATGGCAAGAAGATATTGACAAGATCTTGACTGACAAAATACAAATTTATAATGGCAAGAAGATATTGACAAGATCTTGACTGACAAAATACAAATTTATAATGGCAAGAAGATATTGACAAGATCTTGACTAACAAAATACAAATTTATAATGGCAAGAGGATATTGACAAGATCTTGACTAACAAAGTCATGTGAAATGCTACTGATTCTTAAACGTAAAATACTTACTTCTGTAGAGTAAGTTTAGTCCAAAGAATCAGCATTGAAACTCCATGTGACAATAGCATATACATGATAATATATTTGTTATTAAAAGATAATGTTTATGCATAATTTATATATTTTGGTTGACATTATTAATAATTAAACAAAGTCATATTAGATTATGTAGATATGATACTAATGATTGACGAGAAGATAATTCTAGAAGACAAATGATCGCAAACTTAATGTGACAAACAGGGTTTATGTTTCCTGGGTAGAAAAATTATAATTCTATTTTATTTAGTCAGTCAGTGAGATTTTAAAATAATCTTGGACCCGTATTTTTTGTATATCAAATAAATAAAAACTGACAAAGATAAAGCGCGTCAAAGTTCAGGAGTGGGGGCTTGTGACGTCACTTTGTCAGTAACTCAGTATAAAGTGTAGCACACCGTGGTCAAGCACGCGTTTTCTGCTGTGATTGGTTGAATGTATATTCAATAGCCAATCACAGCAGAATTTGTCACATTAATTCTGCTGCTACAAACTCGGCATAAGGCTACTTTAATTCACTAAATAATTCGATGTACTTTCTTCTGTATGAAATAATCCTGTTTGTTGTGTTTATCATGAAATGTCTTGAAAATGTGTTTAACATTAATAATTTAGAATATTTTATTAAACAAGTTATTTTTATTACCTCGCGGTTTGCCTACTCAATTTTCCAATCGAAACGACGTTATCACTGGGGATCAAATCTATTTAAGGTAGCCAGGAAACAGGTAAACAGGAAGTCGCTTGAACGGGGCTTTAAAAAATATAGAAAAACTCTCTCTTGCATTTTAAATAAAACGTTGCATTTAGTTGAGCTATCTTTGAGTACCTTCTACAGTAAATCTAGATGGGTTTTATTCTTTTAATTTCATCTGACCCGTTGCCGCTGGTCTTGATATCTTCATAAATACCTAACGAGGTCATGTTCATAACTTAAGTCAGATATACAGAATTAGCAAAGAAAGCAAAAGTTTATCGAATAAATATAAAACCGTAGATACCTACGTCTAATCTAAATGTTTTAAAGAGGTCACATATTGTTAGGTTCTTTGAAGGAAGTAATCTCTGGCAGGTATTTATCTGATTACGTAAATTTGATTGATGATAAAAAGCAAAA
This sequence comes from Orthosia gothica, assembly GCA_949775005.1. Classification (NCBI taxonomy): domain Eukaryota; kingdom Metazoa; phylum Arthropoda; class Insecta; order Lepidoptera; family Noctuidae; genus Orthosia; species Orthosia gothica. The sequence goes on along the minus strand of OX459048.1, from coordinate 1,745,049 downwards.
ACTATTGCTGAGGGCCATAAGCTACATGGAAATACTCACAGTTCCTGGGGCCTCGGCAGTGAAACCGGTGCAAAAAAAAGTATCAAAAAACTTTTTAACAAAAAATTTTAACCGACTTCCAAAAGCAAATAATAACTTTCTTTTCTAAAGTCCGTGTCTTTGGTATCTTTTTTTTCGTTTATGACACCGACTTCCGAAAATAAAGTTATTTTTCGCTTTGTAGTGTTTTGTTTTCGAAGTCGGTTTTTTGTTTGTTAAGACTTTTTTTATATATTTCTCTTTTTAGTTTTGGTACCTTAGTTTACCATGAAAATATGCTAATAATTATGATTAAGGATAACCTAAAAACGAGTCATCAGGGGGGTGACCACAAGCTCTTAGAGTAAGGTTATTTTGAGTGTGTGTAAGGGACAGATGTATATGACGTGTATACATCCGTCACTTACTCGATCTCAAAATAACCTTACTCTAAGAGCTTGTGGTCACCCCCCAGATCTTGATGCAATTTGAATGGGACCACACGAAAAGCTCCAGCTTGCAAATAAAAACAAAATCGGTTCATAATTGGCGAAGCAATCACGTAAAAAACATACAGATACATACAGTTGAATTGAGAACTACCTTCTTTTTTAAGTCGTTTGAAAACAGGACCTTTTAACTTTGTAGGTATAAAATAGTAAAATGCTAGTCTTGTTATACAATGCTACCAACTTAACAACTCGGTAAGTCGGTAGGGATGAGAAAACACTGTGACAATAATATCTCGGCTATGGGATGGTTCTGTCTCATTAGTAACCATCTTTGATCAGTTTTCCTCCTTGTTTTATGTCGTTCGATATTTTTTGCCCTTGATGCTCTGTATTGCTAAAAATAGAAATGTATTAAGTAACTTTTCATGTTACCAGCAAACATTGACAAGGCCGAAAAGTGATTTTTTAGAGATGTGAAGTTCCTGAGAATATTGATAAGCTAACTAAAACATCTTTATTGAAGCAATACATTTTTCCAATCAAAGTGTTGACCCGGACTTATTATAAGATAGATTACATATTTATCTAACACTAGCTTTTTTATTTTTATTTATACTTTATTGTAAACCAGCAGCATAATTGCGAAAGTGAATTTGACAAGGCAAAGGGTTTAAGCCCATGAAAGAGTATGAAAAATACACTTTAATTAGGGATTGCCAAAAAAATATTGGACGCTTTCATTGGTAAATATACTCTATTCGAAAGAGTCCAATAATTTTTGAAAGTACACGTAAATTTTTTGTTTACTCTTTCATGACCTCAAATCCTTTGCCTTGCCGAATTCATTTACGCAGTTAGGCTGCAGAAAATACGGAAACAAAAGAAACTTAGAACTAAAAATATATAACAAGCGGCCTTATCGCATTCCGCGATCTCTTCCAGGCAACCTGGATCCTTATAGGACGTATGACGTATACCGCTAGAATACCTACAGTGAAAAAGTATGACTTTTTTACTTAAGGCGGTACCCCGAGCAAAACGCCGCGCAAGCCGTTTTTCGTGCTGTTTTTAGGAGCTATGTACTCGTTATTTAAAAAGAAATATCAATTAATAAAAATACATTAAATTTCTACTTATTATTGATTCTAAAAATGTAGTTTTTTTTTTTATGTTGTATATAATTCACTAATCTCCTTCCAAAAAAAACATAAAAATGAGAAATAATTATTGATAGCATGCATCTCCTCGTAAAGTGTTCATTAACTATTTTTTGTACTAACACTAATGGATAGACAATTTAATAACGAACATTTTTGTAGTAAAATATTTTTCAAAAGACCAAAATTCGATTTTTTTAAGATTTTATTCTAAAATCTGGGCGTATTCGCTACTGAAATTCATGCGCCACCAGTGCCGCTAGACCAATAGGAATGCTCATATCTCATGCCGATTTTTTGGTCAGGGTACCGTCCGCGTCTTAAGTGACTCAGCGATATATACGCTTTCAAGCAAGCATAGAATTGATTGGATGAGTCCTTCCATATTTCCTGACACGACATTTTACTCTGAAACAGATATCTGCTTGTCTCACCGAGACAGGCCCGCCTGCAGCGTTGCCCACCCATCGCAGGAATGTGAGCCGACGCTAAACAAATGTCCAAGTTTACTTTCTTCACAGTTTGTATTTTTTTCAAACGAACGCGCCAATAAAACTCAGTTTACAACGGTTGCGAGCGCGCATGTTTAACTAGCTGGTTTATTGGTGTTGAATAAAAATATAGACATGCTACTGTGTCGTTTTTTAAAGGAGAATATGTTATAGCTTTGGAGAACTGACCTCGTGTATGTCCAGCGTTGGGATATGGTAATGCGGGTTATAGTGGTATCTAAGTGTAGGAAAAAGATGAAATGCCTCCTCCAGTCAAATGGCGAAACCTGAAGTTGCAAATGCTTATTGTTTCCTTTCAGTTGTGATCAAAGACAAAAGAAAATTCAAGGTAGATAAATAGCACAGGATATTTTCCATATCGTCGATCGATTCTTTTCCTAGCACAAATCTTAAGACAATACAAACTGATTTAACGTAAATCAAATGTAAAAAGAATGCACTCAATTAATTAATTACATATTTAAAAGTCTTTAAAACATTGTATCAAAAAGAAAAATAATTAAAATACTTTAATGGCATCTTCAAGTTTTGACAAGAAATGGCCAGTTTTTGTTATGGTTATTGAAAAGAGGTTGCATTTTTTTATTATGAAAGTGTACAGTTATAATAGCTCTTATCGTTATGTATTGTGACATGATACTTATACGACTAAACAGAAAGGGATCAGCATATGCTCGACTTTAGTTTCTAAGTAAAACCTATTGAAGTGTGTCAGCCGTGGCATAGCTTCTTCAAACACAATAGTAAAGTCCTAGGAACCGTTTAAATAGATCTACACAAAGTTCGTAGCAACGAACTGTTCATAGTTGACACTAATTCATTCTGAAAATACGATTCTGAGAAACAGTGATTTACAGTGCCTAGGTATTGCCGTCTGTGACACGTGTCTTGTTGAAACAAATAGGCACTTAGGTACAGCCAAACGCATGTTCAGGCCACAGATAATATACTAACAACGGTTTTATAACCTAACGCGTTTTGTTTATTAACTTTTTAAATTTATCATATTTTAATTTTATGGTCAATTTTTATTAAATCATTCACAATTTTTGTTTAATTTATTGTCAATTTTGAGTTCCTATGATAATTTTAGTAAATTTTATTGTAAAGCAAAATTTTATTAATTTTAATTCGATATTTTTCTAGCTAGAAACAGCAATGAGTACTGTGCTGAATGGAATGGGTTATACATATAATCATATTTATTTATGAACTAATATACTATGAAGTGTTACAATCACTTATTTTAGACCACAAAGTTGTTTTGTAATAAAAAATATTAATATTAATTATAATTATCTCAGAAGAAAGGCGTTTTCGTAGTACAAATGTAAATACTAACGTGCAGTTGACTGTATCAAGAGTGTGTCGGTTCAAATGCAGTATGATTTATGAGTTATGCAACGAACCTTTTTATTGCTACCTTTTGGCCAGTGTCGTATTGGTAAAGAATGAGGTGTGAGGCAGTCTTATGGCAGGAGAATAACCAGTTGGTACACCTATACTCCTAGTACAAGTAGTACCTAATTAGTGTAGCAGTAGTTGTAAGAGGGGTTCTGCAAAAACTATTAATGGTTTCCGAAATGATAAAAAGTAAACCCTAATTAATTTCCATTTGACCGGTTTTCAGGGTACAGTGTGACAACTAACTTCCAATTCTTAATTCAGAAACTGTCCAATAATTTATCAGACTTCTACGTAATGTATAATGTGAGTTAATATAATCATCGCGCCCGTATTCTACAAAAGGAAAGGTAGAAGTTTATTGTAACAAACATCCAAATTCAAGCATGTTTTGTTCCCATTTAAGTATAGGGAGCGAGTCCGAGTTGATTAAGGACTTCCTAATTTCATTTTATACTTGAGATTTCATCACAAGTACATTGAAACTGTAAGGAGGTTGTTTTCAGCATGTTATGAAGGTGACAAAAAGGTGGAAATGGAAATTTTCTCGCGAGATACCTACAAAATGAGTTAAGCATTAAGGTTGAACAAGGAATTGTAAATGCAAAAGCTATCCCGTTGAAAAATTGCGAGCATATTACACGAACATAACGAGTAAATAACATCTTATTTTATGTGCATCTACGACCAGGATTATGTGCAAGAAATGTGTAAAATTTTACTGTTGGTCTATTTGCCAACAGATAATTATTGTGCATCCATTATAGGTGAAAAGCGTTACTAGGTGTTAAAAGACTATAAACAATAGAATACAGAGAATACCAAAATAGTATTTTATTATGGCAGAAACATAATAATTTACAGAAATATCTGACAAATGCAGCATTTACAAATAAATCAATTGTTACGACACCCATAACCTTTTCAACAGACCTATGACCATTTTGTCAGTTGTCGAATGCGTCAAACCATCAAACCATCGAGCCATCAAGCGACCGCCATTAATCGCTAATGAGTGACAGAGAAAAGCGCGGGAAAGCAGTGGACGCAAAGATAACGCGCATTCTGCCTAGTATCGATACGCAATAAATGTTTATTTCAGTTCGTTAAATAACTTGGGGATGATTCAGTGGTTCGTTTTTTTGTGCCTTGTAGGTTGATGTTATATTATTGAATATTTGACCTTGGGTACAATGTTGCAGCGATATTCATTCGGTAATTACTTTGTTAGCATCACGTATATCTGATCTTTTTTGTTCTCTACGTTAATTAAGATGGTTCCTGTTGTGAAATAAGGTTTTAATAAACAGTATTATCGTTACAGTAACAATGGTACCTACGTATTGGGATAATTACATCATCCTCATATCATATCAATCTAAATAAATAAACTTCATTGAGCACAAAACTTAGCCTACACAAAACACAACATCTTCACTAGAAGCCATACAACATCTCAAACACGAATATATCATAAAAATATCATCCCGCACCTTAAAATTATCCGCTGAAACGCAGGCCGCGTGTTCTGCGGTAGGTATAATTAATTTAAAAAGCACGGTCTCGATAAGCCACTGTTTAATGTAGGAGGAGTACATTGTAATTCGGTGAGCAGACCGCTCCCGGCGATATTGGGTCAACATTGTCCAAACGCCTCGTACGATGAACTATGAGCATTATCGAGCAACGTTTCGAAACTTGTCGTAAATCACCGCACGGCAGAGGTTTGATCGAAAACGGAACAGATCGACTGAATTGGATTCTAAAAAAAGTGCAGAATTGACTTGTGAGAATAAAATTTGCGGAATTAGGTTGGAGAGTTGCGAAAAAGAACGCGAGCATTTTCCTTTTTTGAATTTTAATGGAATTGTTTCAGATTGTCATGCTGTTTTGTTTAAAACCTAACAGATTTTCTATTAAGATAATATTTGTGTGAATTAATTAAATATCAAACAAAATAAATTTGTTTACGTTATTAAAAGTAAAGTTTATTAAATTGTCAGTTCATTTGTGAAAATGAATATATAAATGAAACAAGAAAATTGGAAGAAAAGTTCAGGTACAAACAGAAAAATGTTTTCCATGGCAGTTATAATTGTTTATCAAAACTCTTTTTGCAGAAAACTTTCATGAATTCAAAAGCTGGTTTCTATAGTGTCCACTAAACTGTTTAATAGTTACTTTTTAGAATCTGAACCGAAATTTGGAGCACTTGAATTTCTCACCGCGCTGTTATTACGAAACTAGAATGTAAACAAATACTAACGAACACCTTGATTAGTTGCAACACACCAGCAGAGCGGCGGAGCATTGTGAGAGTTAATTACGACTGCTACTCTAATTACCGGCTCATTTGTACCAATCACTTGCACAAACAACTGTTACACGCCATGGGAAATGTTTCACAGGTAACAGTGTACGTAAAATTAAATAAATTCGTCTCCTACAAGATAACCAGAGTATTCTCATAGCAAAATAGCGCGCGACTCACATGTCGATATAGCACATAGGCCACGGATCCAGGTTGCGATCGCCCACAGTCTTCAGACACACAATTTTAATGCATGCTTTTTATTTTGTCATTAACCTTCGGGGTGCTCCGGTTTCGAATCGGCAACGTTTTATTTTTGAAACACGGTTACGTTGCGGTGATTAGCACGTCGCCACGCGTGCTGGGCTCGCACTCGCGGCCGGCGGGGGCCCGCACTGCATACCCGCAAACACTCGCATCGAAAAACTTCCAAAATTCGATAGAAAAAAAGTTCGCGTTCCGTTTCCAAAAGTTGCGTTGTCCGGTACTGGGGCGCGCGGGGACAGCGCGGGCGGCGCGCTCAGACGTTCGCGGCGACTGGCTCGCGCCGCTGAAAAAGCTCCTTACGTTAAATACATACAGGGCGATGTGCATTCTATTTATAAACTTAAGTTGGGCGTGCGGCACGCGCGTGCAGCGCCCGCCACTGCCTACATTAACATCATAATATTTGAAGTTATTAGGTCAGCTGATGAAACGTGTTGCAGCACACCGGCGCGCTCGCGGACTGCTACCTCGGTAATTAGCAGCACCTCTGTGCCGCGACGGGCCCCGAGCCTGGGGCTGCGGCCCGCGCGTGCTGCCCGTGCCCGCGGTGCACCACAAGCTAACAGATCCAGCACTAAGTAGGTATAATAGTAACACATTGGAAGGGCTCCAACAATAATAGAGATATGTTACGTTTATGATGATCGTGAGAACCGTTTTGACGCGCTCCGCCTCGCACCCGACGCGGTCCGCTTTATATTTTATTTACTAAAATAACATCTTTAGTTACAGTGCAAACTATAAAAACGGCAATAAATATTGAGTTCGACATTTGAATTTATTATCGTAAAACAAAATGGCTTCATATTTTAGTGATGGTTTTTCGAAAGCTTTTATTTGCGTCAACGCGTCGGTGTCGTAAGTTGTCAAGTGCGGCTGACACGCGCGACGGACGCGGGACGACAACGTGACGTGACGCGAGGCGACGTGACGCTTCGTTGACGAATATGATTTACAAAGTTGACGGCGCTGACAAGTCAGTTAGCTACACCGTGTCACGAGGGGAACACGTTCGTATTTTAAAACAGAAACAAGACGTAGGAATCAAAGACAGATCGCGCGTGACACGGGCACGGATAAATCTTTGAAGTTTGGGCGGACATAAACATCTCAGCACATATAACAACTAAATTGGACGTGTTGAAATGTTCTTCCATATTTCTTGTTTTCATAAAAAATAGGAGTTTAATGTAATAATTTATTATGTTTATGGGTACCGTGTAAATACGTTGAGAAGTTTATTTTGTAGCGTGAAACTGTCATGGCCTTATTTTATTTTAGCAATATTTTATATTACTAATGTTAACTAACTAAGGGGAGTGACACATGAGGGCCTAATAGCCGAGAAATTTGACATAACGAGGAAATAAATAGGTGATATTTTTCATAGATAATAAGGATCTGGAAGACGATTAGTCATAAAAATATTAATTGATTACGTAAACAATAAAAAGCTTCACAAAACTGAAGTTTTAAGTGACACATGAACAGTTGCTGTAATAAATAATGTGTAAATTATTAGTATTGAAGCTTGTAATGATTATAAACTGAGCCAGAATTGTGCAAACGAATATTTCATTGGCGCCATAAATCACATTACAGATTTACTTTTGTTCGTTCATATTTCCATTATAACGTTTTGATATAATATCTAATCTTGATATAGAACTTCAGACTGATTCTGGGATACAATTTATTTAATTATTAGTGAGATGTAACACAATATACGTTAGTGCTCATGAATATGAAAATCTTACGCAGTTTTTTTTTTTATAGCCTTTAGGCTCGCGCTTGACCACAATCTCACCTGATGGTAAGCGATGATGTGGTCGGCGGTGAAACACGCTTGCTTAGCTGTACGCATAATAAAAGTGTTCCCAAAACGTTTTGTGCGGGTCCATATTGGCTCACCTAAAGTTCTTTACCCGAAATTGTTCTTCCTAACGATTTGTAATCCGAATGATCACTCTTCCTAAAAAATTTCATCCTAAAGTTTTCATTCATACTATTTGTAGTGCTACCGGCGATGTTCATAACACTCGTGTTTCCGAAAGTTGTAATTAATAATATCATTAATGTAAATATATTTAAACTCCTACTGTTTTTTATCATAACGCTTTTATCCCTAAACATAATTACCATAATATTTTCACTCATACTCAGAAAGAAACATTTACCAAGTGTAATAAAAAATATATTTGGGTAGAAGATGATATTTATAGTTTTAATTTGAGGGATGATTATTATTTGGGGTATACTTTACATAACGTACTGAGTTGTGTCTATTGTTAAGTTCATGTCGGTGTATTATCATTACGTGCATGTTTGTGTTAATGCTTTATTAATATAGAGAAAAATTATTTAAAATAATTTAAAACCAGTCGCGGAGGATTAAAATTAGACGTACATGGATTTACATATGAAAAAAACCGAATAACAGTGGATAAACAATATTGGGCGTGTGAATTAAGAAGCAACAAAAAGTATAAGTGTAAGGTTAAAATTTCGATTATATGCCGTTGATTTTTGGCGCGGATAGGGTAGAGGGGGGATGGGGGAGGTTTGGCTGCCCCTCAGTACCACACCAACCACTCGGAGCCCTATAGTTATGGAGATATCCATGGTTAAAGTTTTCAGGTTAGAATAGCCCCGCTGCGCGGCGCTCCTATTTCTGTCTGCAGGGTCTAAAGTAACCTCGGGGGTCGGGGTGCCCTAAGTTCCCGAGCTCGCTTCGCTCGCTCTTGGACTTTTTCTCATTTTTTTACCTCACGAAAAACATACAAAAAAACATAACATTGCCGAGTCTTGAAAATTTTTATAAAGCTCTCTATTTATGAGTACTACCTACAAAAATAAAATGAACTTCCAAATCAACGGCAAATTTGATAGAATTAAATATATATTTAATTTTAAAGCAAAATACACCAATAAAAGTGATTATTTGCAAGCTATAGTCGCTAATATTAAACTAATTTAATTGAAATGTGTATATGAAAACATGTATTTATTTGACTACTTGTACCATGGTACCTGTTATTCTTTTATGTTATACATGTTATGTGAAAATAAAGTTACGCAAAATTAATGTATATAATACTGATTATTATGAATAAAAAGAAATCTAAACAAAAAAGATATGACTTTGAATAATAGTGTAAAAGATAGTTATGTTGAGAAAATATAGGATAACAAATAAAAGTATAATAAATGTTTATTGCTACTGACATTATGAAGTTGAATGCTTCTGATTATGAACATTAGAGACAGAGTAGTTAGGAATTGTGATTGTTAGGATGAAAAATGTTAGGAAGAACATTTTCGGATTTCCAATTATCGGAGTTGAAAATTTAGGTGAACTTTGGCGCACCCGTTTTGTGCGTATGGGTGGGATGTCTACCATGTATCGATGGCGCATCGCCCTACGTCTGGTAGTCCGATGATGAAACGGGCTGGGTGGAATTATATCGTGCAATTCCATCGCACACTCCCCGAAATGTAACCGATAAAAAACCGACAAGCTGGCAACTCGAAGACGATGTTTAAGACTTTGACTTGACCAGCGCCTCATCAACCATGCATTTTCATCCAAACTAAACGTATATGCAAAATTTCATCTCAATCGGTGGAGGCTTTAAAATTCAGTTGCAAGATTTGACCCGAACACACTTAAATACATACAATTTGCATTTCGGGTCAAATCTTCGCTTAGCTTGTAAAAAGTGGACCAACACAGAAAGAATTTAGGAAAATCTTTGCCTAGCAGCGATCGACTGAGTTTTTTACTTTTGTTTTTTGTATGGGAGCCCCCCCATACAAAAAACGTAATTTCAGCAGCAGCAGCAGCAGTTTTTGCGATAAAGGTACGGAACTCTTTGTGCGCGAGTCCGACTCGCACTTGGCCGGTTTTTAAATATTTGCTCCTTGATTAACAGAATCCATAACCGTAGCTTTAAAACGACTCAACCGCCATATACGCTTCCAAATTACGCCTACTTTTACAGCCTTTTCAAGACAAACTAAACAAAATTCTGAACAGTTAGTATGACGTAAGTGCAGCAATTTCGCTAACTCAACACGTGCAGCTCCTCAAGCTGTTAGAGCACTAAAACTTTAAGCTGTTTCGCTTTTCGAGCATAATAAGGTGTTGTTACCAGTTTTAGTTTATGCAAATGCGAGCTTTACAGGTGTTATGTAGTTGGATGGGGTGTTTCTTATTTGGGAATGCAATTTATATGAAATATTTAGGGGTTATTGGCTCGGGATTTTCCAGAATAGAAAGATGAAACAGAAAATCTGCGATTTTGTGAACGATAGTGATAAACCAAAAGTCCAAAATATATGCTACCGAAATTGATAAGTTGTCCCTATGTCTAGACCATAGAAATATATCTATGGTCTAGACCCTTAGAACGCTTTGTAGTTGTACTATCTTCTTTTTAAAAGTTTTCTTCTAAGGGTTTTGATTGACCTTTTAAGGTCAGAAACTTAAAACCTTAATAGCAGAAGTTAAACAATACCTACCTTGAAATTGGGTCCCCTTTGTATATTATTCAGACTTTTTTTTTGGGACGTTCCCACCTCTCTATTCCCAAAACACTGCAACTCCTGTAAGCCAGAATCAACAGTGGCGACCACCAGAAAAGCGCCGAGGCAATGAATCTCGACGAAGTCCCGGAGAACGAATTTAACTGTCTTGGATCCCGCAACGAAATTAATAAGAAAATAATAATGGAGGAGTAAGAAAAATACAAATTTCCACTTCCCTCCATATCAAGCAGGAGACAGAACAAAACAAGGCCAATAGGCACAAACGGTCGTTTACAACTGGGATAAGCCCAGTCGCCTAGCACCACGATTCAGAACACCTTTTAGCTTTATATTTCCCCATAGCAAGCATCAAACCTGCCTCTATCAGAAGGCTAACCACTGCACTACTCCGACACTATCTTAACAAATGCTGCATTAAATCCGTAACTCATAAGTCCATTAAACATTTACCATTGTACATTAGGCATCAATTCCGCTAAATCATACGCGTGTAGTGCCAAAACTCTACGGACGCGTAAAGCAGACGGATTCTATTACCTAAACTGGACGCACGGTAATTAGCGATGCGCTCGACAGATGGCGCTGATGCACTGTTACGTGAAATTCTACTCTGATAGCAGCCTGGTGGCTGAATGAAGCGAATTTACTTTCGCTTTAAAAAAAAATAGAGGAGTTTTATTTTTTTCTGGTGAAAATGCGTTTTTCAAATGTGCATGATGAATTAGATATAATGCAAACATCAACTTTACGTGACATTGATCTTCAGGCAACTGCTAATCTCCTTGACAAATTTTCAGGAAACCAGCAGAAAAAAGGAAAATGCGGTACCATCCGGATACCGCGAAAAACCGTTAACTATAGTTAACCGTTAACAATAAGGCTGCTGTTCACTACAAGCATATATGCTTGTAGTGAACAGCAGCCTTAAGCCATAAAGAAATATCCGCGTCCATCGGCAGTTGATGAAGTAAAGCGGTTTGTGGCGTTTGCAAATTATTATAGGAAATTCATACCAAATTTTGCTAGTATAGTGATACCTATGAATAAGCTATGTAAGAGGGATGTAGTGTTTAGTTGGACCGATGAATGTGAGAGGTCGTTTTTGTTGCTTAAGGAAGCGTTAATGAAACCACCAGTGTTGGATTATCCAAATTTTTCTGAAGACAACACGTTTATATTGCAAACCGATAGTTCGGGTTATGCGGTAGGAAGTGTTTTGTGTAATGGGAACGGTAAACCCGTTGCATACGCTAGTAGGTCTTTGGGGAAAAGTGAGTTAAATTATCCTATTATAGAGAAGGAGTTATTGGCTATAGTATGGTCAGTTAAATATTTTAGACCGTATTTGTATGGACGGAGGTTCGTTGTAAAAACGGATCACCGGCCACTATTATACTTGTTTAACATGACAGATCCATCAAGTAGGTTAACTAAGTTTCGTTTATGTTTAGAAGAGTATGACTTTGAGGTCGAGTATATTAAGGGGAAAGAAAATGTATTAGCTGATGCACTTTCTAGGATAGTAATTTCAAGTGAAGATTTGAAAACCATGCGTGAAAAAACTATATCCGTAATGACGAGAGCGCAGTACAAACAGTTGGAAGAACCAAATGTTTGTGATACGGACCCTGTGGTATCTAGGACTGATCACCCTAGGATCGTGGAAGTTCTTAAAAAACAAGGAAATGACATTGAGATATGTTTGAATGAGTGGGAGAAGATGTTACGTAACACTAATGGTGAAAAAATATTTTCAAAGTCGCGCAATTTAATGTATGTGCCAGAAAACTCGAGTATTTACGTAAACTATGAATCTTTATCGGCATCATCGCGAGACGAGTTGTCGAGAGACATAGTCACTTTTTGTATTGAAAAGGGCATAAAAGAAGTTATTATTTTGAAAAATCGTTATAACGTTAATTTTATTACAAAAATGGCCAAATATTTGAAGGAAAATAGTAATTCGATATGTGGAGATTTTAGAATATGTGTAGTGAAGGGTGTACGGAAAATAGAAGGGGCAGATGAGAAGAGAATTGTTTTAAATGATTTTCATATTTTACCTACGAGTGGTCATTCAGGAATACGCAGGATGGTGAATAATATAAAGAAATATTATTATTGGCCGTCAATTGAGAAAGATGTAGCGGAGTACGTTGGTAAATGTGATAAGTGTAAAAAACAATAGTTTTCCAAACATACTAAAGAACCAATGACAGTTACTACCACTGCATCTTCATCTTTTGAAAAGATTTATTTAGATATAGTGGGGCCACTTGATAGGGACGAAAATGGTAATGTTTACATATTAACTCTTCAATGTGAACTTACGAAGTTTGTGGAGGCTTATCCACTAAAAAATAAATCCGCAAATGAGGTAGCAAAAGCGTTGGCAGAAAATTTTGTGTTGAGATATGGGATACCGGGAACAATTGCTACGGATAGGGGTTCTGAGTTCATTTCGAAAGTAATGGTAGAGCTATGTAATGTCTTGGGCATCAATAAAATCTTATCAACGTCATATCATCATGAAAGTATAGGGTCTTTGGAAAACGTTCATAAAACTTTAGGTGCTTATTTAAGGATACAAACAGATAATAATCCATCATCGTGGAGTTCTTGGGTTCCATATTGGTGTTTTTCTTATAACACAACAGTTAATACTGTGACTAAGTATACACCTTATGAATTAGTTTATGGTAAAATTTGTAGGTTACCAAGTAGTCTTCAAGGTGAAAGTGTTGAACCTTTGTATAATTTTGATGATTATCCTTTAGAATTTAAATACAGGTTACAAAGGGCTCAAAATGATGCAAAAGAAAATTTGGTATCAAGTAAGTTATCAAGGAAACATTGTTATGATAAGAATCTTAATTCTATAACTTATAAGGAAGGTGACTTGATTTTGGTAAAAAACGAAGTAGGCAATAAGTCGGAGTGTATTTATAATGGACCATTTGTAGTTGTAAAGGACGAGTCACCAAATGTAATAGTTAAATATAAAAATAAGATAGATGTAATACATAAAAATAGGACAAAGTTATACTGTAAGACTTAGAATGTAAGTTTAAAAATGTAAAGAGATGAGGGAAAAAAAAAAAAAAAAACAATGTAACTTAGTTTTTTTTTTTTTTACTTTAGGAAGGGTGATGTGGTGTGTCACGTACGTCACGTTTAGATCTTAGTTTAAGTTAAGGTAGATAAGCTATGTCCATAGTTATATTATGATATATGTCACGCACGGACTAGGTATATATTACACTAATAAAGGGAGTCTGGGGTCTTCAGTCTCCAGTTGACTCATGGACAAGTACACGACATGGTATTTACTTAACCCCTCCTTCCCTCCACATCGCATGGCCTTAAGGCTGCTGTTCAATACAAGCATATATGCTTGTAGTGAACAGCAGCCTTATTGTGTAATGAATTCGGAAAGAGCAAAGGGCTAAGAGTATGAAAATTAATGAAAAATAGACCAATCACATGCGAGATGATTTTTCTTTTTTCTTTTTCTTTATATGTAATAGGCTTGCGTTTGACCACTATCTCACCTGATGGTAAGCGATGATGTGGTCGACGATGGAGCACGCTTGCCTAGAAGTAACCTATTCACTCTTGAATTAAAGACTCCCAGGTTGTAGCTATCGGGAAACACAGACTCAGGCAGGGAATTCCACTCTTTTGCTGTTCGTATAATAAAAGTGTTCCCAAAACATAGACGCGATGTGGCGTTCCGTCTATGTGATTGGTCGATTTGCCATACTCTTAGCCCTTTCCAAATTTATTACGCAATAAGGCTGTCGGTTTTCCAAAATATTTTAAGTTACCGATCGTGTACAATTCCAAGCACGCGATCGCTTACTTAATAATATTTCTTTAGTTTTACATTTTTAAGCAAATACTATGATAAATTCATATTTGTTTTTTTAGTCTATGGATAAGTGCATCCATCGTTGTTAAAAATTTAATTCAAACTTAACTAGCAAAACAAGCCTGTTTTGTACTACAAATCTGCCAGTCCCTTAAGGGATTTCATCCGTGATGTTTATGTTGAATTTACAACTCCACACACTGCACAAACAAGACATAAACTAATTAGTTTTGACGCAATTTCTTGATTGCTTACAAATTGCAGAGACCTTAACAAAAATATAAATATAAAACGCTGTGAATTAATGTGTTTTTATTTGTTTTAATCATTTGACGGGTTATTTATGTTACCTTGGGCAGTCCCTATACATTGTAAACACGGTGAGTTTATTTCCAAAATAAATACCTGTTGGATGATTATATTGGACTGGTTACGTCAATGATTTTAACGTAAAAACACGAGGAAGACATTATTTTCAAAGTTCTACTTTTAACCTTCCAACAACAGTTTTCAAATTGAGAATTTTCGAAACTTTTATTTGTTACAAAATGTAGCGGTAATTGACATCACGCCTTTTTGTGTTGACAGATTGGCCGGTTACTTTGTTCGAGTTTTCAAATTTCGATTAACATGAAAATATACTCTTAAGTAAAATTTTTTGCCGACTTCGCAAAAAGGCGGAGGTTATCAATTCAACTGTATTTTTTTACCTCATAACTTTGCATTGGGTGTACCGATTCTGATGATTCTTTTTTTTTATTTGAACACCGGTGCTTGTCATGTGGTCCCATTTAATATTCATTAAGATCTGGTGAAGAACTTCGGCGATATATATCAGAAATCTTCAATAAATGACGGCAAATCACTCGGGATTGCTGCAATCACATGTTTGTTTATTGTTTACACCATTTCATAACATAACATCACACTGGTACGCTCTAAAGGGGTACGTAGGTATGAACAGCTCACCCTGGTATACTCACATTCCACAGTTTTGTTTAAGTTTCATGTTATTGGGTTAATTATTGTGGCTTCACTTTGGGCATTATTTATGAAAAACACGTCGTTTTACAATTAATGGCATAGTAATCAACCACCAAATTATTGTTACTTTTATTGCAGCTGTTAAAAGCGTAGCAGTATGATCAGACAGGCTTTAGACATAATACTATTTCTCTGGGCAAAGTACAAACTCTCGTTTTAAAAGGCAGGTGTATAAAAGTGTTATATTATGAAAACTGCAATGGTACGTATCGTGGTTTCTTATTAATTATTCTTTGGCGTTTCGCTTTCTCTTATATCTTAGACTCTTATTGTTTCATAATTTTGACTGTTCATTCCCTTGTCTATAGGTATCAGTTAATATAATTGTCGACACGGTTGGCGTAGTGGTTGAGCGATCGGCTGCTGCGCTGCGTGTCGCGGGTTCGTTTCCCGCACGGAACATTTATTTGTACAGCCTACAGATAGTTGTTCCGGTTCTGGGTGTCTTGTGTACGTTAGTTTAAATGTTTGTAAAAGCTGGGTGCGATACAGCAAAAAAATCCTAGTGTGGGGCATCGTTTAATAAAAAAAAATAGAAGCTGTACTCTGGCTTCACCGTACGGGCAGGGCGCGTGACCTCTTGCGAGCCTGCAGACTTCAAATCAAATCGAATCCATTTATTTGTCAATGTAGGTGTCGTTAATTACAGGTGTTAACAAGCTTAGGCCATTTCTTTAAAGTATCACTACATTCTACCCACAGGGCGTACAAACAATACGTTACAATAATATTAATCATTAGATTAAATTATACAATAACAGATTAAATAAAATAAGATAAGTTATTACATTAAATTCAATATTTGTTTATCATGTCAAAATCATTATATTAAAATCCAAATCAGTCGAGTAGGTATGTCACAATGTAAAGAAGATTAATACAAGAACATCCTGATATTTTCAATTAGTATTAAATAATTATATTAAAATTGTCAGATATAGGAACTCGTCTATTGTATAATACGTTTTATCTACCAGTAGTTTAAAAAGAGCTTTTTTGAAATTACTTATGTCGTCCAGTACTTTTATTACTGTAGGCATCTTGTTATAGATCTTGGGTGCCATTCCCAAAAAACTTTTTGAGTAGAGTGCAGTGTTATGTGGCGCAGCACATATATCGTTGTTGCGTCGTTTCGATCTAAATGTTTGAAATAAGTGAAGGTTACATTTCACAAATACTGCTGTCTCATATATATACAAACATGGCAGGGTAAGAAGCTTATATTTTTTAAATAACGGAGCACAACTATCAGTATTTTTCAGTCTGACTTCCTGATTCCGTACATTTTACAATGAGTTCCGTTTGTCGTTTTCAACGGCCTGAGTTTTGCTATGCGAACGGCTGTGCTGTTTCAGCCAGTAATCCAACATTGGGGCGGTACTACTGTTTTTCGTCTGGCGCGTATCGGCGCCGAGTAGCTGACTTATATTGTTTTTTAATTATATTTTTTGTGTTAGATTTAACCCAGCAATTACGTGATATGTTAGTTCTTTTAAATTTTCACGGATTAAAACTTAGTTTTATGTCGATAAGGATTGGTTTACACATGGAAGCATAAGCCAGAATCTAACCGGTTACAAAAAATAGGTAAGATTCAGAGAAATAATTTTAAATAGAGTCAATGTTTCACTCCTAAGTTTTTCTTACAAAATATTTAAAATTACAGTATTTGGTTAGTTTTCTATATTTTTAATATTCAACTGTTTACCTTTTTGTATTATTTTATATGTTTTCGTCAGGTGGTGCAATTAATGCGGCGTTAAGTGTTTTTTCCTTTTTTTATAACGCCACAAAAATTAGAATTACAGCAAATCTTGAATAAACCAAGGAGTCTCTACGTTGTATTTGAGAACGTTTTATTTAATAGGTGCTTAGTCAAATTTAAATTCAAGCTAAAGTTACGTATCTTTTAATGCAAACAAACACTTTGTTTAGCGCAAATTGGCAATCAGCTGATTCTTTTTCAGAATGCGATTAGTGGCAGACTCAAGAAAATGTAAATGAAATATGTTTCATCACAGACGAGAGTACAGAAACTCAGTGCGACCCACTTGCGCAGGTGAGCAGTAAACATGTAAAGATGGACACGGCGATGTCAAATTGTAACACACGTGCAAGGGATGAGCGGGCAGCGATGGAAAACTGGCGTAAAATTAAGTCTTATGAAATGTATTAGTAAACACTAAGTTCGAACTTTAAAATGATATAAAGACTAAACTAATGCATGGTTTTATTATGGCCACAGACTAAGGTAATAATAATAAGTTAATTTATTTATGGGGTACGGTAATAGTCACATTGGCGTTTGATGCTTCACTACATTACTATGTTCGATCTATGCATGCCACCTAGAGAAGCTCTTAATACAGTGGCTTTGGCCTGAGATGACGAGCGTCATCTTGGCTAGCTAGCTGTGCAGCAAAAATGAACTTTTAGAGTAATTAAAACCCTCTGATATTAGCATACTTTGCTTATCCTTCACGTGAAGAGGTATCATGTGTCTGGTCTTTCACAGCCGTATTAAAATCTTAGTAAAATACTGTTTTATGGTAGAAATACGTATAAAACGAAAATTTCTACTACCTTATTTACCTATTTAAACCAGGCAAGATTTTTCTCAAAGAAAGCTAATGTTTACGTTACCAACCGACGAAAAAATAGGAGGGGTTCTCAATTCGACATGTATACGCATAACTTTGTGCAGAGCGACCCGATTTCAAAAATTATAATTTTATTTGCAAGAGTAGGTATCAAATTGGTCCCATTTAAATTTGAAAAATTTTGCGAACTGATTCTGTTGAAATTAAGTAAACTGAAAAGCGAAAAAAACCATCAACGAACGAACATCAACCTAGCTACAATCATTCTACGCTTTAGGTAATTAATTTGCATGTTTTTTTGGCGCCAACTCAAAATGCTAGACTAAAAGTTGTTTCGTCAGTTCCATTTTTTGTTAATTAATCCGTCGGTCGGTCATCATCGGTTTCTAATAAAATTCAAAGGTTTTTTTTTTATTTTATTTACGTGCGATCTTCATTGTAATGTCAAGAGTCAAAAGTGCAGTCTTACTCTCCCAAAATTCAAATGTCTAGTACAATAAGTTAAATTATCCACAGCTGTTTTAATATGTTGTATAGAAATTAAAGTATAGATTATACCTACTAACCGTAAAAAGTTTAAATTTTTCTGCTTAAAAAAAATGGCCGCTGCTGTTTTCGTAGAGTGCGACTGCACTTTTGACCCTTAACTGTACCAAAAGTTTTCGCCTTTCTCTTATAACTTGGACGGCAGATACGTCGCGACAAGTAGCATGTGCGCGGATACTAAACAGAAGTACTTACCTAACTACCTACTGGCGATGGCGGAACACCGTCACAAAACGCAGCGGACGTTAACGCATACTTACCGATTTACATGCGAATCACTGCTTATTGAGTCCGTCCGTCTGTTAAGGTAGACAGTATTGTTCGAAATGTAGAATTGTAGACGGGAGGAAAAAACGGTGAAAGCAGAATACTTGTGTCGTCTAATTCCCTAACTACTTATGTCACCGCCAATATAGGTATTTGCATCATCCTAAAATTTACCGGTAGACAAGTAAAATTTCAAAATTTAAAACCGGCCAAGTGCGAGTCGGACTCGCGCACGAAGGGTTCCGTACCATTATCGCAAAAAACGGCACAAAAATGACGTTTGTTGTATGGGAGCCCCCCTTGAATTTTAATTTTATTCTATTTTTAGTATTTGTTGTTATAGCAGCAACAGTAATACATCATCTGTGAAAATTTCAAGTGTCTAGCTATCACGGTTCATGAGATACAGCCTGGTGACAGACAGACAGACAGACAGACAGACAGACAGACAGACAGACAGACGGACCGCGGAGTCTTACTAATAGGGTCCCGTTTTTACCCTTTGGGTACGGAACCCTAAAAAACCACCGACTCATTTATCTTGCGAAAACACCCCGATTCAAACAGTAAAACGCCCATAACTTTTGAACGGCTGAACCGATTTTATTCAAACATAGCTAAGAACACTCTCGACAAAATTACCTTTCAAACAAAAAAAAACTAAATCGAAATCGGTTCATCCGTTTAGACGCTATGATGCCACAGACAGACACACAGATACACAGCAACACACGTGAAACTTATAACACCCCTCTTTTTAAAAATGGCGATTAAATAAAGTCAACTGTCTCTGTCTGTATCAAGTAAATAATTAGCAAGCTTATCGATTGAATTGCGTTTTATTCATTGAAATCTATTGATTGATTATTTATAATTGTATTTTTTTACACTATCCAATTGCGCAACTGTAATGATTGCTGTATGTAAGTAAAAGTACCTGGGCGACCGAGTTCTGCTCGGGTGAAAATAGAGAAAACGACGTTTTCTAAAAATTAAGGCGGTACCCCGAGCAAAACGCCGCGCAAGCCGTTTTTTGTGCTGTTTTTAGGAGCTATCTACTCGTTATTTAAAAAGAAATATCAATTAATAAAAATACATTAAATTTCTACATAATATTGATTCTAAAATGGTAGAGTAAGTTTTTTTTTTAATGTTGTATATATTTCACTAATCTACTTCCAAAAAAACATAAAAATGAGAAATAATTATTGATGCATCTCCTCGTAAAGTGTTCATTGATTATTTTTTGTACTAACACTAATGGATAGACAATTTAATAACGAACATTTTTGTAGAATTATTTTTTTCAAAAGACCAAAATACGATTTTATAAAGATTTTATTCTAAAATCAGGGCGTATTCACTACTGTAATTCATGCGCCACCAGTGCCGCTAGACCAATAGGAACGCTCATATCTCATGCCGATTTTTTGGTCAGGGTACCGTCTTAAACCCATCTAGATCGATTTACAGCTCCCGAAATCCCCTGCATACTAAATTTCATGATAATCGTTGAAATGTTCATCATCATATTGTCTTGGACAAAAAGTGGGTATCGCGGTATCCGATTGATTTTGACCTATTGCCGACTCGGGACATGGATAAGTACAATTTCTTACCATATTATAAACAGCAGAAATAAACTACAAATTGTACTTTAACCCAAAAAGGAGGAGGTACTAAATTCGGATGTTAATATATTTCTTTATTTTTTTGTATGTTCGGGCAAAACTCCGTCTTATACAAAAGGATTAGCAAAATTTTTTTTTTTTTTCGAATGAATTTATTCCGGAATGGTGCCATTTAAATTTGGTAAAGCTCTGATGAAGAACTTCGGAGATATAAAACAGAACTCTTCAATAAATAACGGCAAATCTCTCGGGATTGCTGCAATCACACCATCTCGCCAGTATGCTCTAAACGGGTACGCAGATGTGTACAGTTTACCCTGGTACACTCTCATTTCACCGGTTATGTTCAAGTTACTTGTTATTCAGGTAATCTATTCTGCCATCACTGCGGACATTACAGGTACCTTACTATAGAACTTGTGCATTACGTAGATACCACTAAACAGTAAAAAATAAAAAAACTTTTTACAAAAAAATACAACCACCTTCCAAAAAAAACACTACAAAAAGAAAAAATACTAAGATTTCGGAAGGCGGTGTCAAAAAACGAAGAAACGAAAACGGGAACACTGAAATCCGAAATTGTTTTTTTTTTTTTTAAGTTGGTTATTTTGTTAAACAGTTTTTTATTATATGTTCGTTCGTTGCAACAATTAATAATAACCTAAACGGGAACGTTTACACCATGAACTAACTGCTGCTAATGTAAATGAGCTCATTAGCGGAATTAATTGTTGTTGCAAAGCGTTGAATAGCCAATTAGCGTTTATTATTAATATGAGATGAACTGCGACCCCTGACCGAAAGCGAGCTAACTGAGAGGCTTCTGCGTTAACTACGGGATGTTTATAAAAATAACTTAATGTATAGTCAAGGGTCAAAATTGCAGTCATACTCTCCCAAAACGCAAATGGCTAGTTTTTGTAGAACAAGTCAAATTATCCACAACTGATTTAATATTTTGTATATAAATTAAAGTATACATTATTCCTACTAACCGCGAAAAGTTGAAATTCTGCTGCCTATAAAAAAAATCCCTTTTTAGTTTTGGTAGAGTGTGACTGCACTTTTGAACCTTATAGTACCTAACTCTCGATTTCTGATTAAGAATTTGAAGTTGAGTATTTGTCAAACTCTACCTCAGCCCGAAAATCTATTAAAAATTGCCGTTGGAGTATGATTATTCGCGTTCTCAACTCCATATATGCAATTCAGAAACCGGCCCTAGGTTTTGTTACGGAAAGAATTTTAGGTTCAGGTCCTAGTAATTGATGTAGTGTGTAAATTGGTGTAGTGTTCTTGAAATAAATTAAATAAACTGTGATATCTCATCGACCATACTACACGTTCATCTAAACCTTCATATTAAACCGTACTGCTACTGAAACCACTTTCCGACATGTAAGTGAAGCCAGGTAAAGGTGTTAGTCCCACTCCAGTTTATCAATAGCAGTTAAAAGCCGCGTCACGGAGTCACGCACAATCCTTTAGTCTTGCCCTCATATCGTCGATAAATGTGGGTAGTTTGACATGCCTCACATATTGTATTATGTGGGTAGTTTGACACACCTACAGTCGGTGCTAACGATACGCTGAACTGAACGATAATAACTTGGTAATTGCAATAATTTCGTGGAACCGTCGTGGATGTAATAATTCGGCGTTTTACAGGTATATTATGTAATGCAACATCGGTTTCATACACACAAATGGTTTCTAATAACGTCTAAAATCATTTAGTAACAGTAACAAGTTTATTGGTAATTTTGCAAATCTTGTGCAATTAATAATGTCTAACTATTTCAATCAATCAATCAATCAATCAATCAATCAATCAATCAATCTTTATTCGTGAACATAGGTATTACAATAAAGGTCTTATGTGTCATTTCTGTTGAGCTCTATGTCCTACCAATGAAATTGGTGTACAAATACATTAGGTGTTTAGTAATAAATCTGAATCTATACAATACAAAGTCAAGTTCGAGTAGATAATGTCTATTAAATGTAGGTATTATTTATAAATAATTAATCAATTATAATTTATTTTATATGCATGTCAATGTTAAATTATAATAAGAACTAGTAACGTTATATTTTAAATAATGTCAATTAAAAGTACCAAATATTAATTAATCAATTACAATTTATTTTTACATGCATGTCAATGGTAAATTATAGTAAATAGCTAGTAATGTCATATTTGTTCATTTAAAAATTCTTCGATAGAGTAATATGTCTTATCTATTAGAAATAAATACAATTTACTTTTGAATTTGCGGATATTATCTTCATCCCTTATACATTTTGGTAATTTATTATAGACCCTTGGAGCCATTACAAAAATACTATTTCTGTATAGTGCAGTACTAGATCCAACTGTTTGTAACCGACAAATTTTCAATAACCGGCAAATTGTGGGGAAGGCACATACCTCTGCTTACCCCTTCTTGAAGAAATATAGGTGTGTTGTTACAAAGAATATTACATAAATAATACTGCATTTTTTTATTACTAGCTAATTTAATTAATTATAGCCTATGCTACTCAGGAATAATGTAGCTTTCCATAGGTGAAAGAATTTTAAAAATCGGTGCAGTAGTTTCGGAGCCTATTCGATACAAATAAACAAAAAATCTTTCCTATCTATACTTATATAATATTATAAAGCTGAAGAGTTTGTTTGTTTGTTTGTTTGAACGCGCTAATCTCAGGAACTACTGGTTGGAATTGAAAAATTCTTTTTGTGTTGGATAGTCCATTTATCGAGGAAGGTTATAGGCTATATAACATCACGCTACAACCAATAGGAGCCGAGCATAAATGAAAAATATTGCAAAAACGGGCAAAGATATTCCTTTTTGAGAGCTTCCATTGCGTGCGCTGCGTAAACGGTTTAAGTTACGCAAATATCATGTATGATGAAAATGTTCCTCTTTAAAAGTTCTACAAAAAAGTCCGCAACAGCATATGTCTATCTTTTAAGATTGACTCACAATAGCAACTTTTATGTTCTAAATTTTAATTAGACCGCCGCTGCCGGTAGAAACAAAAGTTGGTTACATTCGTATAGTAGTATTTTATTTCTTATTCAAATAAATAGTTCAACGAGTTGGTAGGTAGGTAGGGTAGGGTAGGGTAGTGTAGGGTCGGGTAGGGTAGGGTAGGGTAGTGTAGGGTAGGGTAGGGTAGGGTAGGGACGTGTAGGGTAGTGTAGAGTCGGGTAGGGTAGGGTAGGGTAGTGTAGGGTAGGGTAGGGTAGGTAGTGTAAGGTAGGGTAGGTAGGGTAGATAAATGTTTGGTCTTTTTATGGCAAAACAAAGTTTGCTGGGTCAGCTAGTTTATAATATTTGTATAGATAATGTCCCCATCACCCCTATCGATGCGAAAATCATAAAGCGCGTAGCTTGTAAATATTCGTAGCTTGCAGTGCTACGCGCTTGCTACGCCGTAGCACTTCGTAGCAATATAGGATCCTTTTCCTAGACCTCAATTTGTTGAATTGAGTTAAGATATGTAAAGTTTTCAAATTGAAAATATTAATTTTATTTATAATTAAAACATTGCTTTTGTTTAGGTAGGTATTTAACACTATAAAATGCCTTATTCTTGTTGATATATATAATTCTTTTCCTACTAATGTTACCTTTCAAACTTTAATTTTAGAACTTTTTCAAAATGCCAACTGCCAATGCATTTTACGCCTACTATACTCCAATAGCGTGCTAGCTAATCCCGAGACCCGCTAAGTAGCCAATTCACGATGACCGCACTAGAATCATTTACTTTGCTCTATAGTCTATACTCGCCATAGACTAAGTGAGCACTTTGCTTTATTGCTCGTATATCATTATTATTTTGCAATTTAGTTATCATTATCACTGGAAATATTTTATTGGTATATTAAATATTTTGTGTGCCTGTTTGCCCAGGAAAATATACCTACAGGGTTGTTTAATGAAAGATATAAATATTTTTAGGTGAATCTCTGAGATGCTTACCATTATCCTAATATTTAAAAAACTTAAATAAAATAAAAATATGAGATACCAGTAAACTCTATCGATATAATACTACAGTATATCTCATATTTAACCTACACAACACTGTAAGACTATTGTGTAACAATTGTAAAATAAATTATCTATAAAACAAAATATTTAACGAATAACCATTCCTCAACACAATATTTCATTTTGAGTGAACATTTCTGTTTCTTCTTTTGATTATTACCTAATACAAGTAAAATTTCAAAATTTAAAAACTACCGACACATTTATCTTGCGAAAACACACCGATTCAAACAGTAAAACGACCATAACTTTTGAACGGCTGAACCGATTTTATTCAAACATAGCTAAGAACACTCTCGACAAAATTACCTTTCAAATACAAAAAACTAAATCAAAACCGGTTCATCCGTTTAGGCGCTATGATGCCACAGACAGACACACAGATACACAGCAACACACGTGAAACTTATAACACCCCTCTTTTTCCGGCGGGGGTTAAAAACAAAAAAACTTACTTACAGTTTACATATAATTTTCTTTAAAAAAGTCAGTAAAACCACAGTTTTACACGAAGTTTGTTTTTATTAATTTTGCAGTTCTTACTTTTGAGTAGAGATTTTATTATCTCTCAGATAATCGAACATCGAAGTGATTTAGCATTGAAATGAAATTGTTTACTTTCCAGATGTTCATCCAAATCAAATTATATAAAACACATAGATATAATAAATAAAATATAGTTAAAATAAGTACATTTTGCATGACTGCATGTAAAGTACTGGACGACCGAGCTCTACTCGGGTGAAAATAAAGAAAATGACGTTTTCTAAAAATTCAACCTAGCTAGATCGATTTATCGCCCCGAAATCCCCTGCATACTAAATTTCATGAAAATTGATGGAGCCGTTGCCGAGATACAGAATAAATAATATATACCTACTTACGAGTATTTAAATTGCTCGTTTAAAGTTATCAGATAGATGGCAAACTATGATGCTGCATTGACTACCTAGTTAACATAACGTAACATATTTATTTAATCATTTCACACACATTTTGTTTGGCACGTCTATTAAAAACTGGATATGAGTAATGAACGCAATTAAATTCTTCTTACTTCTCTACTATTGCGGCAAATCATCCTCATTACATTACTAATATCCGCTAGTTCATTCATGACCGATGAAGGTGACTAACTCATTTTCTTAAAACTTCTTCAAAATTCTTTGAATCATCAATTTACCCCATTAGTCATACGTTTTTTGACTAATGTTAGATCTTCTTCTTAATCGAGTTCTTCATTGGTAAAGGTCGTACCCGACTTGGTAAGCTTTGAAGGATTCACTGACGAGCTGCTTCCAAGACATTATTTCTTTGGCTCTTGTCAGCCCTTAGAAGACCCGAAGACAGAGCGGTCACCGTGAGTCCTGTTATCGCTTACTCTGACGTGTCAAAACCATCATGGTGGCATGAAGAGCACTATCCCTTTTCACAGTGGGGCTTGGCAGGTGAATGTCAATATTCGATATTAAAACACAAATAATCACCTATTCATCCTGTCAAACAACAAAGTTTATCATCAACACTAACCTGGAAGAACAGCGTGAATGCAACCCACTGGTAGTACTTCCCATACCGGCGGGGAGACGTGCCAGCGCCCCGCACGCCAGGGTATGCTCCGCCAGCCTCGCCGGCCACGGTGAAGGTCGAGTGGATCCAGCAGTACGTGTTCAGCACATCTTCTGGTATGTCTCTGGTGAAATGGGGCTTGTATAAGGAATCGCTCTGCTTCTATGAAGTACCTGTATTGTGTTTACCATTATGCCAAATAAAAGTGTTTCCCTTCTTTCAGTTGAAAAAATCCTCTTCAAATGCAGCCCCGATTTCTGAATTAAGAATTCGATTTCCAGTAGGTGTTCGTCAAACTATACTTTTGCATGAAAAACCCTCCACAGGCAATAACATAACTCCAAAATTTCAAATGCTCAATTCAGAAACGGACCCTTAATCTACTTGCAAAGAAAGGGCAGGAAAGGAAAGTATAATAATATCCTGAGATTTAATGCATAAACCTTATAGTGGTTGAAATATTAGTGACAACTGGAGGTAAATACGGTTAACAAAACTTTTCCTTCAGACGTGCTTTCAGTATCTTTATGACTTTTTTTTATCGAATATAGGCAGTTTAAAATGTGTTAATTTTGCAAAATACTGGAAAATATCCTATTATTTACTTATATGAGTAATTGATGATATTCGGGCGTTTAACACAAAATACGAAGTATTTTAAATATTTGTTTCGGGATATTTACCATGTATATTTTGCATTTGGTTGAGAGCTCGATATTTTCGACAGTGCAGTTCAAGCTCTCAACTAAATGCAAAATATACATGGTAAATATCCCGAAACAAATATTAATTCATACGAAGTATTTTCTGTGTGTGATACAAATATAAAACCTAACTGAAATTTCGCAATCATTTTAAAGTGAAAATATAATTTTACAGCGTTACTACTGTCATAATTATTATTTAGCCCGTGGACTAATTTAATTTATTATGCCAATAAAACTATTAACTGTAAAATAATAATTGGCACACATTTTTGGCTAATGAGTTCATCATGAATAACCTCGCTTCTGAATCGTGCCAGCGGCACTATTTTAAACCTGATCATGTAATACGACTCATATATTATTTTAATAACAATACAAGTCATATTACAGAAATAAAACAATTGTTTTCGATAAAAAATCTTCGCTCATTTTTCCTCCCACACTTTTCCACAAATACCTATTGTGTTTACCGCCATCTACCGTTTTAAATGCGAACTACGTCGTCCGCTAGCTAGCTAAACTTCGTGTTTTCTCACCTCGTGTGTATGCAGTCGATGGGGTTGCCCACCAGGTGGCGCGTTGTTAAGGCTGCACTAGCCGCAAGCAACGCGGCGGTAGTTGCACCGCAGTGCAGTCGGAATGCTATGGAATCAATCTTCGGGTTCACCCCTTGCTGTACACGGGAAAATAATACATAAAAACATAGCTCCAAAGCATATAATTACATTTTTTATGTGTAGATATTAAAAATTCAGTGTTAAAGTCGGCGCAAATTGGGGAAGCTTTTTGTAAACCAAGCTGTTTCAATTCGGTCGACGGTCGACTCTTGAGCGGAACAAATTGAAGCAATATATTTTTTAACTATGTATCGGTTTTATTTATATAAGAAGGTACATAATAACTACATAAGAAAATTCAGAAAATACATTTTGGTAAGAATAGCAAATTTATTATGCGAATGTTTAAAAGTTTGTTTGACTATTAATCAATCTATAGGCAAATTTTTGAACTCTATATTTACCATGAGACGCTGTATACCTAAATAAGGCATGCCCATAGTTCCTTCCAAAATAATCACACTTAATGAACCAAAACACAACCCTCACAAGGACCAAATATCACAAACCAATAAAGGAGCAAAGGATATAATATCACAGTAATTAATATCAAGACAAACAAAGAAACAAATGTCCTTAATATTCCCACAATACAATAACGAGTAGACACTGGAAGCCGCGACGTAACGTCACCGACTTACGTTAGGTTGTACAACGAGATTAGTCCCGACTTCCGCGGTCTTCCTGCCTCTAGACCAGACTTACGTATGTTAATTAGTGTCGCAGACTAGAGCTATGGTAAACAGTTAGGTAGCCTAGGTAGGCATGTATTATTATCTGAAGGGTTGCAACGTGCTTAGACACTGTATTAACTTCAAAATAAATTCAAGTATCACAGGAATTTCGGGAATGACCAATTTTATTCCTATTTTTGCTCGTGCTGCTCTCCAAGATTTAGACGATCAGAACTGGTTCCGAACCTACCCCAATTCTACCTAAGTCTTTAAGATCCCATCGCAACTTCAACTTTTGATAAAACATCAAATAAAGCTAAATGAATTCGTTGGGCTGCAAAGACGAGGGCCGAGACCGATGACCCTCCCCGAATATGTGCACTCCTTTAGGATTCTTTTTAGGATCTAGAATCTGTAGTTCTCTACGGATGAAAGGTTATATCCTTCTTCTTTTACTAGGAAGGGTCAAGCAAAGCAGAACTCTAACTATACTAAAGATAAAATGGCCACTATTTATAATCAGGGCTACCTTTCCAGAGCTTACCTTTCTGGGACCGATCGACATCTTACCCATCTAGACAGCAGCGGTTAGGTGCTGGTGAGGATCTCCATAAGCCTGCACGGCTGCGGGCCTCCACCACACCTCGCGCCTCCGCCACCAGCACACACGTACAACTTACCCCTCCAGACAGCAGCGCATAGATGCTGGTGAGGATCTCCATGGGCCTGCGTGGCTGCGGGCCTCCACCACACCTCGCGCCTCCGCCACCAGCACACACGTACAACTTACCCCTCCAGACAGCAGCGCATAGATGCTGGTGAGGATCTCCATGGGCCTGCGTGGCTGCGGGCCTCCACCACACCTCGCGCCTCCGCCGCCAGCACACACGTACAACTTACCCCTCCAGACAGCAGCGCATAGATGCTGGTGAGGATCTCCATGGGCCTGCGTGGCTGCGGGCCTCCACCACACCTCGCGCCTCCGCCGCCAGCACACACGTACAACTTACCCCTCCAGACAGCAGCGCATAGATGCTGGTGAGGATCTCCATGGGCCTGCGTGGCTGCGGGCCTCCACCACACCTCGCGCCTCCGCCGCCAGCACACACGTACAACTTACCCCTCCAGACAGCAGCGCATAGATGCTGGTGAGGATCTCCATGGGCCTGCGTGGCTGCGGGCCTCCACCACACCTCGCGCCTCCGCCGCCAGCACACACGTACAACTTACCCCTCCAGACAGCAGCGCATAGATGCTGGTGAGGATCTCCATGGGCCTGCGTGTCTGCGGGCCTCCACCACACCTCGCGCCTCCGCCGCCAGCACACACGTACAACTTACCCCTCCAGACAGCAGCGCATAGATGCTGGTGAGGATCTCCATGGGCCTGCGTGGCTGCGGGCCTCCACCACACCTCGCGCCTCCGCCGCCAGCACACACGTACAACTTACCCCTCCAGACAGCAGCGCATAGATGCTGGTGAGGATCTCCATGGGCCTGCGTGGCTGCGGGCCTCCACCACACCTCGCGCCTCCGCCGCCAGCACACACGTACAACTTACCCCTCCAGACAGCAGCGCATAGATGCTGGTGAGGATCTCCATGGGCCTGCGTGGCTGCGGGCCTCCACCACACCTCGCGCCTCCGCCGCCAGCACACACGTACAACTTACCCCTCCAGACAGCAGCGCATAGATGCTGGTGAGGATCTCCATGGGCCTGCGTGGCTGCGGGGCGCGCTCGCGCCTCCGCCACGCGCCCGCGCCCCCGCCGGCCGCAGACACGCCGCCTGCGCGCCCGCTGCCGCAGCGAGCCCGACGGCCCCAAGACAGGCACGAGTCCCTGCGGAAGAGGCTAAGGTTAAACATACAGTTTAAGGTAATTATGTAATAATCAATGGAGAAGAAGTTGAGTGTTCAATGATGCCTCAAGGCAGGCATGAGTCTCTGGAGGCAAGTTTAGCAGTCCTGGTTAAAACGAACAATTAATGAGGAAGAGGTAGATTATTGTTGATTGGCTCGCGCTTGACCTGATGGTAAGCGATGATGTGGTCGACGATGCTTGCATAGTAGAAACTGATATTACAAGACAGGCACCAGTCCCTGAGGAAGAGGTTAACAACGAGGCAACTGGACGGCTTGATGTAAATTCTTGGGGGGCGGAGGACCCGAGCGCCCCCACAGTCTCCAGACCAGTCCCCCAATGATGGCGTCGTGTCCGTGCGTGTCTGTGGGTTGCCAGCATAGAAACCCCATCTCAGTTCCTTATCCTCTTTTACCTTCACTCTCAATTAAGCTACTAAAAAAATTAAAAAGAAACTGTATAACGGCAGCACGCCCTGCACATAAAGTGCTACTCAGCAACATTACAGAGCTGCACTCTACCCTCGTAGCAGTCAATCACCACCTGGAAACTGATAGACCACCTCTTCTTTTCCTTTCAGAGACGCAGATCAGATGTCTGACGAACGTATCGTACCTATCATACCCAGGGTTGAGGGTTTACCCTGGAGCACAATTTTTAACAATGTTTAAGCATGTACGCCCGAGACGATATTATCGGCATCTCCGTAACCTTGAACTCTAGGTTTTCCATGCTTTGGGCTCTGGTGGACACAGGCCTGGATACAATTATCTACGGCTACAACCTTGAAGTCTTTAAGTCATGAGTGGATGGGTTTCTTCTAGGCAAGCGTGCTTCATTGTCGAACACATCATAGCTTACCATCAGGTGAGATAGTGGTCAAGCACGAGCCTATAACTAATAAAAAAGAAGCTCACGTGGGATTAGATATGAATGTAACCTGAACCATGACCTGTGACCTTCTGGCCAACTGAAAAGAAATGAGAGGAAATCGGACTCGCACAAAAACTGTGAAAAGAGAGGCGAACTGCTAAAATAGGCTGGATTGGCTATTCTAGCAATTCAGAGAGCTCTTTGAATCCTTGGAAAAAGTGATAAAATGTGAAGTTATACCGTACGAATATACTTTCGGTCAAATGGTTATGCACCTTGTCGTTAACTGTGTCCAAATTATGCAGTTCACAGCTGCAATATGCAGTTACGTTGTTTGGTGTTTAGTGCTCGTAAAATTAATTTTATCTTAAGTGCAAGCTGGAATGCATTGTTCAGTGTTACGTTACACTGACGAGCAACGGCTCCGAGATTAACAAACTATCCTAGTTTGAAATAACGAAGGTCAAGTTGCTATTAAAGCTGCATCAGCTGTTTATATGAACGGCAAAGTGTGAGACGGACTCGCGCAACGAGGGTCATGTACTAACAGTTTAGGTTACTCACAGTTATTCACCAAAATTATTAGTTAACATTACTGAAGTTCATAAACAATTAAAACACCAGACATTCTAATTAAATTCAGACTCTAACGAAAAGATAAACTTGATTGAGGAACAAAATTAAGTTTGCCGTTGTAGAATGTTGTCCCCATACATATATTTAGGTTGCAGTCAGTTTTTCAACAGCAAATAAGTGTCTTTATTGGATGTATCTACAAATTTACGTATTTTGGATTATTGACTTTGCTTGTGCTGTAAGATATTGATTGCTTCTTGCCGAATTAAATTATTCTAGGTCAACGAGAAGTACTCGTACCTTATAAGGTTCCCATTGCGGGTATCCAATATGTGGCATAAATGGCCGTATCTTTTGATTGCGTCAAGATTTAGGAGTTTTTTAGATTTTTACTGCTCCAAGGGATTGCAGATTTAAGAATATGACTTTAATTATAACTTGAAAACGCCACGCGTTCCTGAGTAAAAAAAACTTGGAAGATGGAATTTTTTGTTTTCATTTTTCTATGAAAAGAAAAAAAATCTTTACTGGTGCTATAATGCATTGCTTCTTGCCAAATTGCATGATTCTATACTAACCGTTAGTGTTCCCTAGGTTTTGATTCCATTGCGATTCGTCAAATATACGACATAAACAGCCATATCTTTTGATTGTGTTGAGGCTTGAGTGTATGGTCGCGGAAAAATTTGAAAGATAGTTACCGCGGCCCTGGCTCAAGCAACTGAAGAAACACGTGTGGGTTTTAGTCAGTAAAAGTCTGACACGGCCCCCCGCTTCAGAGCGGGAGACGTCATTGGATGATTTCACACCCAAAAAAAAAGGCTTGAGTGTCTGATATTAATTTCAACTCGATACCTTCAGGCGTTCCAGAGGAAAAGATCTTGAGACACAGACAGACAGACAGAAACCGAAAGTCCCTTTTCACACGCTCCGGTTGCCGGGTAGCCGCTACCGGTTAACCGGCGGCGTAGTGTTTAGCCATGTATGTAAGCTTTCACACGCACCGGCGTACAGAGCTATACATTAGTCACCGGGAACCCGGCACCGGCTACCTGACAACCGGAGCGTGTGACAAGGATAAAATGATCCTATAAGTCCCTTTTCACACGCTCCGGTTTACGGGTAGCCGGTGCCAGATAACCGGCGGCAAAGAATAATGCCATGTATGTTAGCTTTCACACGTACCATACATGCATATAAATTCGCCGCCGGTTACCCGGTAGCGGCTACCCGGCAACCGGAGCGTGTGAAAAGGGATTTGGGTTCCTTTTTTCATTTTGAGGAACGAAACCCTTACAAAAACAACAACAATTATGTATTTATTCCCTGACAAAAAACGTGATTCTAAAAAGTCTTAAATCTTTAAAATAAAAAGCTAAATTTTTCTTAGATATATTTTAATACTGACGAACCAATCATCACGAGTTCTTCTTGACATTCCGTAAAAGTTAAATTAACAAACGCTTAATGCCAATATAATAAAAATTAACTCACCAAAAGAAATGATAGATTCCCTCCCCAGTAAATCCCTAACAATCACCAGTACACACACAAACACACAATCAGCAACAGTTCCTATGAACGAACATATCTTAACGTCAGAAGCGCATGCGTCGATTTCACACGTGTTACAAACTAAATCTAGACAATATCGTGAAAACCAACTCAATTGTGTACAAACGCAGTAAAGGTTCGAACACAACTACCAGGGCTTTAGGAAACCGCTGAAGATATAAGAATAGAAATTCAATTAATAGAAACTCAAGGTTACTTCTGTTGTCAATCGGCAATGGGGAGACAAGTTGTTTTTCTTTTGTTTGAGTGTGAACAACCTATAAATGTTTAATGAAGATAATAATAGGAACTAGGTTGGATTGAACAACAATCATGGGCTGAATATGTATGCAACTGTACTTTACGAATTACCTAACACCCATATTGTAATTATCCTCCATTTAATAATGTTCCTCCATTTTGCTCAATTCAGACGCCATGACAACGGAAAATGTTTTCATGCGTGTCAATAAAAAACAGTCAAGTGCGAGTCGAACTCGTGCGCCTTATTGGTGGCTAAGTTTTAAAGATATGGACAAATTTAGATTTTCGCGAAAACTTGTAAGAACATTTACCTTAATTTTCAAAGTTTTTTATTTTTTGAATTTTGCCCGTTATTTGTGCTCTGAGACCTTACTTTTTGCCAAATTTTGTGATTCTAGGTCAACGGGGACTGCAATATAGGTTTTCGACCCAAAACCTGTAGGGTACTTCCGGTTGACCTAGAATTGTTAATTTCGGTTACATACAAGTTTTCGCGAAAATCTAAATTTGCTTATATCTTTTTATCGTGTTGACTCAGAACCTTGAGTTTTATACACCTAATAGGGACTATAGACTGCAGTATCTGGTATAAATTTCAACTTGCTAGGTCCATCCGTTCCTGAGGAAATCAATGGTGACACACGGAAAGACGGGCAAGAAAGTGATCTTATAAGGGTGGAACCCGGTTGACCTAGAATTGTTAATTTCGGTTACTTACAAGTTTTCGCGAAAATCTAAATTTGCCCACATCTTTATACCTTTTGAGGTACGGAACCCTAAAAACAAGCTGTAATTTTCAATCTGATTGAGGGAAGGCCAAGTGGCGATTGAGTGAAGAAATTACTTGGAAATAATTAAGCCACGTGTTGTTAGCCTCTAAGTAAGCATCAATTGTTTCATTGCAATTGAACAAACATTATAATGTACTGTTATGCGCGTGTGTGTACGAACTATCATTTTGATAAAAGTAAATAAACGGAGAGTGCTCATTTGACAACATGAATGACAGCTTCCTCATAAATCAGATACAGGATACATAAAAAGTGAATAGTGAACAACTAAAAATAAGTGCTTTAATGTGAAAATTAACAATGCGGGAAACATAACTCAACCTCTTAACGAGGATCTCGTTCAAAAGAATTTAATTAAACATTACAAAACTAAATTGAAAATCATCGAGCAAGCAGTTACATCTCAGGTGACCAACAAAAAATTTTAATATTGTGGCTCATTGTCTGGCAGTTAAGGTGCTAAGTTACTAGGTACAAAGTTCTACCCAATAATTTAACTCTCATAATCTTAACGACATATTTGTCTCATTATGAAAGAAAAACCCATTCAGTCGACATTATTTACGAAAAAAGCTTTGGATGCTCTCCAAATTACCCAAACTTCCGTGATGAATGTACTACACACCGCCTCTTAATCCCAGTTAACGTCTAACGGTTAATTAAATAAATCGCTCCGTATCGTTATCGTCTAATAATCGTATGTCTTATGACTCAATTTTATTAGGAACAAGATACTACGAGCATTCTTTATGGACCTAACACGGAGCCCTGCGGTATCCCTCTTGTTTTCATTTCCAAAAGTGTTCGATTGAAGTCTCAAATAAAGTGGAGCTTGTTTTTTGAAGCAACAAACTGTGTGAGCATCACTTTACTAAGCATTGTTCCGCTTTAAGGCGTTTGTCAAATAAATACAGGTGTCGACCTTGTCAAACGCTGCCCACAAGTCAGCAACCGGAGATTGATGTCTGAACAACTGCTGCCGTTGACTTCGAGATCTTTGTCTGTCTGTTTGATAGCGTGATGTGAATCACGCGTATTTTGGAACTCGGTCAAACGTCTGTTGACTTGTATCATACACTTTTCATTGTTAATGGATATCGTGTTTATTTTTAATATCTTGTTAGCGAGCAGTGTGTTCTATTATCGCTTGTATATTTTTTATGTTTGTGGCTTGAACTGATTTTATTGCTCAATGGTAAAATGTTTGTTAGATTATGTCTTGAGGCATTTATTTATATTGTACACGTTTGTTTATAAATGTTCCATTGATGCCGTTGTAGATTCAATTCTATTTGAGTTATTTGGTTCACTCTTTATTTCGGATGAGAAATGTTATTGTCTGCGGTTATTGGTGTAGTAAGTAATATTGTCGGTTTTTTTATGACTGAGTAATACCTTCTGTTAGCAATCCTGTTCACTCGAAGCAGTTCTTGACGGCCAACCACTTCTTGGCGACTACCAGACGTCTTGCCCATGGGGTGCGCGGGAAGCAGTGCCGCTCTGCGCCTGTAGAAATTTCGTCAATTTATCCTACAGTGCAGTGCTACTTAATTAGCCTAGGGTGCATTAGGTAGCCTCCACGATTGGAGGGTTATACAGAGATGTACGCTTGACAGCCAGCCTCGCGTAGTTCAGTCATCTTGCTTACTGGCTAGTTTTACCGTGGCTTGAGTAATTTTTAAATAGTATCAAGTGCCGATACACTCAAAAACAGTTGAGTGAACTATCACTAATGTGAACTACATTTTATTAAAACCTACAAACTACGAGTAGTGTTGGCACAATACTTTCTCATACTATTTTGCAGTTTCAGTTTTGTTCTGTTTTTAGTGCTGTTTTTCGTGCCTCACCTCTTAGCTGTTTATTTGGTGTAAGAATGTTACCTTCTATTAGCAATCCTGTGAGCGCGCACTCCAGTTCCGCGGTCAGGCCTGCCTCCAGACGTCTTGCCCATGGGTGCGGAGCACCGCCACACTCAGCGCGAGCTGGTAGCCCGCGCCATTCTCGCACTTACGACTGGGGGAAGAAAAGGAACTGTTAGCATCAGGAAGGCTCTATTCATCACCCAATATTTGGCAGTTTGCCCACTATCAAGGGTCACAGGTTTTGACGGGCTAGAAAAAACTGATGGAAGTGTCATTAACTGAACATGTTTCATGTATCTGTTCATGACTTAATTAAAAAGATCCGGGCGTATTATATAATTAGGTTTCGACCAAAGAATAAAACCTTTATTTTAATTGAAGCCTATCTTCAAGTAGGAAAATGTTAGTCCTAGTTAGCACAAGAATTAGTCAGAATCTTAACTTTGGGATGCCAGTTTTGCCAAACGATAATTATTAGTATAGTAAGGTCAGATGTTGCTGTCGCCAAACCACAAGAAGAAAAAGGACAAAAATGCACACAGCCCTGACAATCTTGTATACAATAACTGCCATAACAGAATATTATGTATTAAGACTAATGCAAATAATAAAACATGTGCAAAACGGTCAACCTGGAACAAACTCAAATGTCCAAAATACCAAGAAAGCAATTAGCGAAATCTATTAAAATATCTTTTGTCCTGATTGTAAATTAGTCTGTCAATCACGTGTTCATGTTTAATCTATGTGCTCAAGTTACCCTAGCCATGTGACGTCCATTTAGCGGTAGGGTACTGTGTTTTAGATATACTAGCTTCTGTCCACGGATTCGCCTGAGTGAAAACAGTTTTATCATCCCAGGGGAACTTTCTGCCGACGAAAAGTATACGTGGGACACTCAGAAAGTTTTGCGAAACTAAAAAAAATTGTTTTATACGTACATATATTTTTATTAAATCTTTTCAAAGTACTTTCCACCAGCCTCTATACAAAGATTCATGCGCCTAAACCAGTTTTCAAAACACTTTTTCCAGTCCGCCGCAGACACCTCGTTTACAGCCTGCTCGAACGCAGCCAGCGCATCTTCCGGCGACGAAAATTGTATCCCTTTGAGCTGATTTTTTATTTTTGGGAATAAAAAGAAGTCACACGGTGCTAGATCAGGGCTGTAAGGAGGGTGACCCAGGAGTTTGACTGGCGTGCTGTCCAGGAAGTCCCTCGTTTTGAGTGCGGTGTGCGCAGGTGCATTGTCGTGGTGGAGCAGTAGCCCGCGGAGCCCTGTGTTTGGTCGCTTGTTGCTTATAACAGAGAAAACTTCTGGCAAACATTTGGTAGTATACCATTCGGCATTAATGCTTCTTTGATCCCGTAAGGAAATTGATACCAAGTGGCCAGTCAAATTAAAAAAGCTAGCGATCAAAATCTTACCCCCGCTTCTAGATCGCTTCACTTTGGTAGGCGTTGGCTCATTTTGAAACACCCAAACAGTCGACTGGCGCTTGGTTTCTGGGTCGTATTGATAAATCCAGGACTCATCACCTGTAACGATGTCGTAAACACGCCGAGACGAGCCTGCTTCAAATTTGTTAAGCATATCACGGCACCATTCCACCCGGGCCTGCTTCTGAGCATCGGTGAGGTTGTGCGGCACCCAGCGTGATACTATCCTCCTCACGCGAAGATGGCTGTGTAGAATCTCGTGAACGCTTCCCGATCCAATCTTCAATATGTGTTGAATCTCCTGATATGTAATTCGCCTATTGTCTTGGATTAAATTTTTCACTGCTAGCACGTTTTCTTCGGTAACAGCCGTCAAAGGGCGACCGCTTCTTTCGTCATCCCCCAAAGTTGGTCGACCGCGCTTGAATTCGTTATACCAACGATACACGGTTGCCTTGGAAGGGCCTTCATCCATGAATGCCATTTGAAGTCTATCGTACGATTTATCCGGTTTCAGGCGACACTTGAAATCGTATAAAATCATAGCTCTAAAATGTTCCCGGCGCAGATCCATATTTCAGTGAGACACAATACTTTGAATTAACTCGCAAAAAATGTGGAGGGAAATTTTGAAATTGGAACTTACTTATTTTTACTTATAAATAATCATATTTTCGAAAAACATTATAACTGGCCAGTCTCCCATATATAAAAACTTTTTTTCGCAATACTTTCTGAGGGGCCTGGTACACATAGCTGGAGATATAGCTGCCAAAATGCAGGTGTGTTACAGGTCACCTCTGCCTAGTTCTTCGTAGAATGTAGACGTGATTAATATAAAAAGTTTAATCATATGTCC
Source organism: Orthosia gothica (assembly GCA_949775005.1). Lineage (NCBI taxonomy): Eukaryota > Metazoa > Arthropoda > Insecta > Lepidoptera > Noctuidae > Orthosia > Orthosia gothica. Next base: position 1,706,699 of record OX459048.1, on the reverse strand, counting down.
TAATCAACACCTAAACAAAGTACCTACATACAAAGGAAATGCGAATGTTGCGCTGGAGAAAAAGGAGAAAGAGGGCCGACCACAACTAAATTGGATAAGGTCACGACTGACGATGAGGTAATACTATGTTCTAATCCAGGTCAAAATTTAACCTTGTGCATTTTTTTAAGGATACCCCAAAGTAGTTTAGACATGAAAACGTAACAAATAAAAAGATAGACTAACACGCATTAATTGTAGTTTTAGTATGGATAGTATGGATTCTATTTCCTGAGATAAATGCTAATACTGGTCACGACGCGACGTCGTTTGGCGTCATAAAACGGTTTAGCGGCTGTCTCGTCTTTTGCAGATTCATGCATGTGATGAGACGATATATTTGTTTAAAGGTCTTTAAGCGACAATATACAAGTTTTATTGAACAAACTTCTTCCGAAAAGCAAAATTAAAGAGCGAGTTTTTATAAAACAGGATGCGTCCAAATTGAAGAGAAGCTACAAAAATAGTAGTCAATCAAGGTTTTGACATAAACGCCTTTAACAAAGTCATAAGGTCCAAAAACCAAAGAACACTTACCATTTTCCTGAGAAGTAAAACAGCTAAATAAGCTAAGTGAGAAATGCATGTCAAAATCAAATCTGCTAACTACTGATTTTGTAAAAGAATTTGTAACAATTTTTGTGTACAATAAACTAAATTATGTCTATCTATATACAGAGTTCCCTAAAGTCTTACGCTCATAAAAGTCAACTTGAACTTCCACGACAAAGTTCGAAACATTGCTTGTCATTGCTCATCCGTTAGAAACGAGCTGGTCTATTGTAACCCCAGCTAAGAGCACTATATCCTATCACATATAACGACAAGTCATTTTAATAATTGATGTCGCCGAAGTACGGTGCAATATACACCGCGAATTTCTTCACCAAAGCATATTGATATCATGTCTAAGGTTGGAATACGGTGTTAGAGTTAGCGGAATAGTGTTGTGATATCGCTTCACCCTATAAGGTGGTAGAGGAAGATATGGCTTGCACATTTCTGTAGTATTCCGTTTGAATGGTTGTAGCCCTTTGAGCAATGGTGGCCTAGTTGTAACGGCCTACAATTTGTAGGTAGTGAGTTCGAACCCAGGCAAGCGCTTTACTTTGTGTAAATTATTTCATGACCACTGTGCCCAAAACTTTAAAGGAAAACATGAGGCAACCGGCATGTCCTAGAACCAAAAATTCGATGACATGTGACATTTACTAAACCGCACTGGGCCCACATGGTGGATCACGGACCATGCCCTCTTACAGAGAGGACGCCTGTGTCCCAGCAGTGGGAATATTAAAATGCTGATGATTATGATAAGCCTTTCGCAGTACACCTTCTATCTATTTCTTTTTGCCACAGTCGAGATGTGCATGTGCCTAGTTTATATTTGTCATGTGTCTTTCTTTTGTTTTATGTGTAGATAGTACTGTAGCGGCATCAACGCCGCCATGCGCCTATGAACTAATGACATGACGTCATTCGAATTCTGCATTCGCGCTAGCAAAGTTTTCGGCGCAATTTAAACGTATACAACAGCCTGACTTCAACCGTCGCCGTCGGGCAGTTGCCCGGACCAGACACAACACCCGTCTGGTCGAAGGATCCTTCCATTTCTATGGAGGTTTGTGGTACTTTACACCCTGTACCTCCAAAGTGCTTATAACGTATTTTTTGTGTTTGCTAACATAATTTGAGTACAACTAATACTATCGTTAAGTTTATCAGTTTAAGCATAATTAAGCACACAGTACCATTTTGTTTTCTTTTCTTTCTTATAATAAAACTAGCTGACCCCCGCGGCGTCGCTCCCGTCAAAATGATAGCCTATGTTACTCGGGAATAATGTAGCTCTCCATAGGTGAAAGAATGTTTAAAATCGGTCCAGTAGTTTCGGAGCCTATTCAGTACAAACAAACAAACAAAAAAATCTTTCCACTTTATAGTATTGGTATAAAAGAGGTAATAGTAGTTAATGCAACGGTACTATAATAATGGTTATTAAAATACGACTGTGATATTTTTTTTTTATATATAGGCTTGTGCTTGACCACTATCTAATCTGATGGACAGCGATGATGTGGTCGACGGTAAAGCACGCTTGCCTAGTAAAAACCCATTCACTCTTGACTTAGAGACCCTTAGATTGTAGCTATCGGGAAACACAGACACAGATAATAGTATCACACGAGTGTTTTCTATTGTTTAACAACTGATTCAGGTTTCTCGACTATTGTGGGGTTGTTTGGTGCTTGGTGTATGGTGGTGATGGTTACGCATTTCTGATTAGCCCAGATTCCCTAAGATAAACCATTAGAAAACCGAGAAGACTAATGGGTCAACCCAATTTCAGCAATCTGTGTAGCGGAACCTAGAACCATAAAATCTATAAATACTCGTACGATACGATAAGTAGTTCGAGGTGACTAAATTTATTCCTCAGTAATTTACGTTCGATTGCTTGTGTTCTATCGTATCACGGAGTCATGGCCACATTAAACGTGATATATTGGGCCTAAACTGTTTGATAGACCGTAAATACTGATTTATTGGGCGGTAGTAATCGAATGACCCTTCCTTTAGCTTGTGCAATTGAATTGGAATAGGTAGGAATTTGTAGAGGCTGACAAGATTCATTATAACAGTGCAGAGACCGAAAATCTACAAGGAAAGACTTAGCAGTCAACTGAAACATACGGAAATACAACACTTATATAGTTTTAACAAATCACAGAACAAATTAATTGATAACGATCATTCATTTTAACGTGTCCGCCTTTCCGCATCCGCCCCACCCAGTCCCCACCCAAAAGTAGTGCCTCGAAAAGTGCGCGGAAATCGAATGGATTCCATTCCCGGACGATCCCGGGCGGATAAATTTTCCAGGACGCGGGAAAACGCTGAAATTTCACGTTTCACTTATCGCCATGTGTAATATTAAAGTTTTGTCTAGAAATTCTCAATTTTCTGATGTGTACGTGAAACGCGTAAAATTTTATCTTTCCGTTTTACGAGCTGTGTCGATGTGACAGGTATTGTCTTTTTTTGGGATTCTGAGTGCTTGTAGGTAGTTTGTTATTGCTTTTTCAAGTTACGTTTCAGTTGTAAAATGGTTTTACGTATTTGGCCATCTGTCCGGCTGTTCGCTTTGCCAAATACTGCAGCAATTTGAAGACACAGATGTTGGTTTAAAATTTAGGGGTATCTAAGTTTGACAGGCATAAATATTATCTACTTAGCAAAAAAATTAAATGCATACACCAATAACTACAGTTTTTTATAAATTGGGTATTGTGATCGTGCGTTTGATGATTGAAGAAGATTAAAGGGATATTAAAAATGTAAAGTAATATCTATCTACTTCTTCTTTTTGGTTTTAGCTTGGAGGAATGCTCATGCAAACTGCGCCACCACGGGGGATAGCGCAGTTATTTGGGACTCCAGCCCACTAAAACGCCACGGTGTCCTCCTGTGCCGCTTATGACGGGAACACGAGCACGCGTTAGCAATCACCGCGAACCCGCCGCATTATTAGATACTTAGTTTGCCTAAGAATATAATAATTGTCTGAACATAACGTAAAATCTCCAATCCTACACTACTGAAAACAGTCTTAACCTAGAACTAAATCAAACAACGTATTCCAATACAATAGTAATATTCATCCATCAAATTCTGACGTCTAGTAGTGCTAGACAACTAACAATATTCCCGCACACAATCAAACATATTTCCATAAATCCGCGAACGTACTAGTGGCGTATTGTAAACGCAATAAATCGCGAGTTTTACGGTGGCAGTAAAAGTATTGCGACACGCGCCGATATTTACCGATACGCCACTACGACACTACGCCACTACGCCGAGTATTTCATCCGTGCAATCTTCTCGGTGATGGCTCTAGATTGGTTTAGGTATCCAGTTTGCAACTTTGTATTTTCGGGTTATGTGGCTGTACAATATTTTATGGAAATAAATTGAGTTACCTATTGGATATAGAAAAAAAAATATTTTTGTTCATTTAATGTAGATAGGTATTGACTAGTGACCCACATCACGATAGTGATTGGTAAAATGTCAAAATTTAAGGGATTAATCACGTGATTTTTCGATATCGTGTGTCTGCTCAATCCCATACAATGTTGCCTTTTTGACGACCGCTATTTCCACGCTTTAGTAGTGCCCTTTTATTTTCTATATCATTTAATTTTATGGCCAGTTTTCGCCACTCAGAAATTATGCCTGAATCATTTTAGTAATCACTAAATCACGTTGTTTTTCTTAGCAAAAGACGTTAAATAATTTAGGTTCAACGGTCGAAAATTCAAAAGTTTGGCCGTTATATAAAATGTATAGTTACGAAGTTTCCTCTCGTGTGCCTCTAAAAAATATAACGGCATGATTTGAGGTTTATTTTAAGATAATAAATATAACACGAGAATATCTCATTCTTCCATTCTAAACCACTGATCTCAAAGACAAGAAAATGTTATTATGATATTTTTCATTCACAATTTTGATAAAGATTTTGCGAAAAACTCAAATTGAGATAAAGTTTTCTAGAACAGCCAATTTAAACACAGTTTTCTTTCTTCGTCGTTGCAAATTTCTATTTTCAAATTCGGAATTGAAAACTAACTGAATTTTGTGGAAAAGCGCGCTCTTTTTGTGAATATTTTTTCCGTTGCTGTTATTAATGTTGACTCAATTCCACTAAAAATAAATGGTGATTAAGAAATAAATTATTTATTGCCACAGAAAATGACATAAATTATGCATGCCTTGCTTGTTCGATGCAGGTGTGTAAGTTTTAATTAAACGAGGCAAACGAGGCCTTTTCCCAGGAGCACAATATTAAAGGTATTAATTGACAAAATACCGAATAACACAAAGCTTTTTATTTCAAACGATAATCGTTCCATTACCGCTTCTATTCCGTTTTGTAGTTTTCTCGTAAAATCAATTATTTTATTTAGAGCTCCAAGTCACAAAACGCGTCGTACCATTTTATTAACAATCACGTTTTATGTGTCCAGCACCAACCAGTAACCATAGAGTAGAGCTACTCTCGAATACGTGCCTCCGCCATTTTGGACGCCGCAGCGGCAACACCACTAACGTCTGTCCCTCGTGAATAAAAAAACACAGCGTTTTCGTTAGATATTCTCTGTGAAAGTAATTTTTACTGAAATATAAAATGAATTTAGGCAGTTAAAGTGAATGTTGCAGTGGGGAATGGCCGCGTTGCTCGGCGTGGTCCTAGCGCTCGTGGCCGTGGTCACAGCCGACCCAGAAGTAAGCGTAATTGTTTTGTTGCACACTCTGAATTGCAAAACAGCTCCAGAAATTTGGCAACAATGCATTTTCTGATAACGGACGCATACTGATGCAAATGCCGCGAAGATAAAAAACTATACGATTTTATTTCGAAATTCCTTTATTGTAACATTTTATGAGATCTAAATTGCACGGTTTTGCATTGCAGCGTGTTCATAAAAACATTTATTTATTTTAATCGCTGCGGAATGCATTTTCCTTTGTTCTGTTCTGATACGGTTTCGGAACAAAGGGACCATTTATATTTCTGTATCTGTTAAAAAAGGCTTTTAAAATTAAAAATGTTTGTTGATTTCACCCAAGTGTACTTTGGATAAATATGCAATAAATTTCTTTGATTATTTACTTTTGCATGTAATAACATAAATTGCTGCCATATCATCTAGATTTTTATTAGATACAAAATTAGAGCTGTTTATTTTCAGAACATCTATATCAAAACTTACATGATTAATGACATCCTTAACTATTTTTAGTTATGTTTCACTTTCTACAATGTCCCACAATACATCTTCCTCGTTGCTCATCATCATCTTTCCACAGACTGAATTCCAAGAGAACAGACGCCTCGCGAAGGCCATAGTGGAAGCCCTACAAGACTCCAAGTTTGAGAATGAACTGCTCTTCGATCTCAAAAAGGAGAACCAGGTGTTTCTCAACCGCACAATGTCGCTGGTCATCAAGTATATTGTTAAACGGTAATACGATGGGTTTGTTTTGTATGACATCGAACGGTATTGAAAAAGAAGGTATTTTTAAATGTAGGAATCATGTTGCAGTCCATTCTTTGGTACTCTTTGGAACCACATATGTCTATATAAATAGTTCGTATCTTTCATAGAAACCTTCGCTATACTAAACCTACCTACCTAGTAGTACCGTGTAGGAAGGCTACTTAGAATTTGTGCTTCTGATCCCAATAGTTTAGGCCCTTCGTTGATAATTAGCGAATTAATTAATTTAATAATATTGTATTTATAACTAATGTTTTTATAAATTTTGTTTTTATTTATAACTTTCTAGTTATTTTTTTTAGAATTAGGTACATTTAAACATATAAGTGTTACATTTTTTAAATCACCTCTTAAAACCCTTTATTTTGATATCCCGCACGATGGGTTTAGAAGAAAAAATAAATTTGGTGCCCCAGAATATGGCGCCCGAAAGCCGCCATTTTTTTATTTTCCATTTTTAATGTAGCCAGTGACACTTGCAGGGTTAAGACGAATCGATTGACGTCTTCATCAAAATCGGCCAACGCGTTTCTCTAGTACACCACATACGAACAAACATACATAGATAGACTGGTAAACACATTACCTTCCTTCGGCAGTCGGGTAAAAAGGCTAAAGGTTTCGCCCTAGGTTTAGGCAGACGCTAGAAAACCTACATTGCTTGATCCATATCCAATACGCCGTTAGCAAGCATGGTGGATGGAGCATGGATCAACGCTCGTTCCCCAGGCTTATAGCTTGATATTCAGATTGCTACCATTGTCTTCGAAACAACTATGGCATAAACCAGGATGTGTATTGTGTTCAGCGCAGTTCACATTATATTTCATGTCGGATTCCCATGGAAACTACGCAGCGACATTATGGCTTACTGCGGCTTAGGATAGATGCGTAGTTTCGATGGCAGTTACGTGTAACATATTGATATTGAGCCACATATGGGTAGACTGGGAGTTCCCGTGTAGCTGGGAAACGGGTGATGGAAAATTAAAGTTTACTTCTGAGAAATAGACAGAGATTTCTTGGATACAATGAACCAAACAGGTCAGAAAATAAAGACATACGGACAGAACGAAAGATTATGGGGCTGTTTTTTTTTTTTATTTTTTTTAAATAAAAACGTTGCCCCACACTAGGAATTTCTTCCTGTATCGTGGGTGCGTTTACACACATATAAACTCACAAACACAACACCCAGAGCCGGAACAACTATCTGTAGGTCATACAAATATTTGTTCCGTGCGGGAATCGTACCCGCGACACGCAGCGCAGCAGTCAATCGCTTAACCACTGCGCCAACCGTGCGCCCCATTTATTGGCCTATCTACAATTGTGACACTAATAATAACCTGATGATACAAGCAATAATTACTAAGTGTACAATATGATGCGATAGACACACATTCACACAGTTTTCCATGTGACTACGGAACTCTAAAACCTGTCAAGTTTCAAAAGGTATATTTTCTCCAACATAATATTTATATACCTGCTGAGGACCTTTATGGGAAAAATAATCCCTGAACAATAAAGACAAACCAGCCATCTTATTTTATTCCACTACAGGCTGAAAAATAAAAACAGTAAAATTAACGTAGTAATTTACCAAACCAAAATCCTTTAATTATCTAAAAATGACACTTCATTGAGAGCCACCCATGATTTCGTAAACGTTGCATATCTTTCTTTTGCCCAAAAATATAAAAACATGACAGCAAAATGTTCTCGTAATCCTTGATATTTTCCAATCTATGTCTGATTCCAGCGAGGTAGACAATTACCGCGCAAGGCGCACCGACGCGATCAGCAGACGAATTTATTCCTCGCTCGTCATGAAACTCATCGATATCGCCAAGGTACGTACAACACTGTGGATTATTTTACTTCTTAAGGATTTTTTAATAGCTGAGGCTATAGAGAAGTGGCATACGATGTCAACGAAGGCGATAGTCGAACGGTCAAAATACAGGCAAACATCATGATTAAAATGGCATTAAGCCCGTCATTGTTACTTCGTGTATAAAGTTTAAAAAACCGGCCAGGTGCGAGGAACTCGCGCACGAAGGGTTCCGTACCATTATCGCAAAAAACGGCAAAAAAAACACGTTTGTTGTATGGGAGCCCCTCTTAAATATTTATTTTATTCTGTTTTTAGTATTTTTTCTTATAGCGGCAACAGAAATACATAATCTGTGAAAATATCAACTGTCTAGCTATCACGGTTCATGAGATACAGCCTGGTGACAGACAGACAGACAGACGGACCGCGGAGTCTCAGCAATAGGGTCCCGTTTTTACCCTTTGGGTACGGAACCCTAAAAAAATCATATGGCATCTAGTCAACAGGTGAGATTATCGCTATGTTTCGAACCTAAGTTATGGTTCCCAATAAAGTGATTACGTAAAAGAATATTGACCCCTATAATTTATCCAATACGACATTTCTTCCCACGTATTTCAAAAGGAAACTCTATTTATATAACTTACCAATTCCAACAAACGAGTCTATAAATTATTTAAACTTACTGCTTCTGTAAATATGAGCTCAGAAGCGGTTCCTTTATGCACATCGAACTGAAACAATGGCTCGGACAACAATAGCCGAATAACGTGAATACTTCATTTCGTACAAAGAGAATACTGGCTATACTGTACATAAAGCGGTTATTTGCTGTCAGAGAGACATTTGCCGGAAATGTGACCAAATAGAAGAGAAAACCGCCCCGTTGTGCAAAAACAGAAAAGGTTCCAAATGTGGGTTCATTACATTTCAAAACTTTGTCAATCGGTATTGATGACAAAATCTAGTTTTATGTAGAGCCTGATTTTTCAAATTATGAACCGTCAGTTGTCAAAATAATTTAGAAATAATAGTAGCTGAAACTGCAAGTATCGAATGTGAAAAGGCCTTTTCAGGTAAATTCAGATTTAGGGCTTTATTGTAAACCATACGAGGACACGTACAAAGAAATGGGTACAATGGCGGTCCTTTCGTAGAAAGCGATATCTACATATTGTAAAGTGTATTCGTAAAATTAGGATAGTATATAAACGAGCGAAAACTGAATATGCCTTACTGAAATAATACAAATGATAATCATAATCATAATAATTTATTACATTCATGTAGTTTACAAAGTTGTACATGAATCCTGATAGGGCACAGCAATATATATAGTTTAAAGTCTGTAGTTAGTTTAGTTAATGTTTAAAACAGTGACCTGAAAATAAAAAAATCGCAACAGTGCTTTGCTGCACGGGGCTCCTATTTCTGTCTGCAAAGTCTAAAGTAACCTAACATGAAGGAGATGACGGGAAACCCTAAGTACCCGAGCTCGCTTCGCTCGCTCTTGGACTAATTCGCTGAAAACACTTATACACCCGAAACCCCGTGTTGCACAGCGATGTCGCGTCGTCGATTGTTCTGCTGTTTTCAAAAGAATAATATGCTAAAATAGAACCCCAAATACTATTAAAGTATGTAACAATATTTTACCGCAGCTCACAAAAACCTTCTAAAAAGTATTACTCAAACCGGATTAATAGGTACTTACTACTTCGCCCATTCAGTATACCAGGCCCCTCAGAAAGTATTGCGAAAAAAAGTTTTTATATATGGGAGACTGGCCAGTTATAATGTTTTTCGAAAATATGATTATTTATAAGTAAAAATAAGTAAGTTCCAATTTCAAAATTTTCCTCCACATTTTTTGCGAGTTAATTCAAAGTATTGTGTCTCACTGAAATATGGATCTGCGCCGGGTACATTTTAGAGCTATGATTTTATACGATTTCAAGTGTCGCCTGAAACCGGATGAATCGTACGATAGACTTCAAATGGCATTCATGGATGAAGGCCCTTCCAAGGCAACCGTGTATCGTTGGTATAACGAATTCAAGCGCGGTCGACCAACTTTGGGGGATGACGAAAGAAGCGGTCGCCCTTTGACGGCTGTTACCGAAGAAAACGTGCTAGCAGTGAAAAATTTAATCCAAGACAATAGGCGAATTACATATCAGGAGATTCAACACATATTGAAGATTGGATCGGGAAGCGTTCACGAGATTCTACACAGCCATCTTCGCGTGAGGAGGATAGTATCACGCTGGGTGCCGCACAACCTCACCGATGCTCAGAAGCAGGCCCGGGTGGAATGGTGCCGTGATATGCTTAACAAATTTGAAGCAGGCTCGTCTCGGCGTGTTTACGACATCGTTACAGGTGATGAGTCCTGGATTTATCAATACGACCCAGAAACCAAGCGCCAGTCGACTGTTTGGGTGTTTCAAAATGAGCCAACGCCTACCAAAGTGAAGCGATCTAGAAGCGGGGGTAAGATTTTGATCGCTAGCTTTTTTAATTTGACTGGCCACTTGGTATCAATTCCCTTACGGGATCAAAGAAGCATTAATGCCGAATGGTATACTACCAAATGTTTGCCAGAAGTTTTCTCTGTTATAAGCAACAAGCGACCAAACACAGGGCTCCGCGGGCTACTGCTCCACCACGACAATGCACCTGCGCACACCGCACTCAAAACGAGGGACTTCCTGGACAGCACGCCAGTCAAACTCCTGGGTCACCCTCCTTACAGCCCTGATCTAGCACCGTGTGACTTCTTTTTATTCCCAAAAATAAAAAATCAGCTCAAAGGGATACAATTTTCGTCGCCGGAAGATGCGCTGGCTGCGTTCGAGCAGGCTGTAAACGAGGTGTCTGCGGCGGACTGGAAAAAGTGTTTTGAAAACTGGTTTAGGCGCATGAATCTTTGTATAGAGGCTGGTGGAAAGTACTTTGAAAAGATTTAATAAAAATATATGTACGTATAGAACAATTTTTTTTAGTTTCGCAAAACTTTCTGAGTGTCCCACGTATATTTCGCCCGGTTAGTAATTTCCCGTGAAATTGTAGCCTAAATTGTTGCTTCTTCGTTTGTTTTCTGTGTGTACTATATGTGCGTCCTTGGCCAACTCAACATAGGAGTTATGTTACGTTTTTATGTCATACAATTTTCTTAGGTGTGATTAATTTGAGGGCTTTCGTGGTACCATGTAAATGACTTGAGGACGTGAAATAGGCCTTCGCTCCACATGGAAATTCTGATATTCAGTAGGAAGCCGACACCTTAGCTCTCTCACTTGATTATTATGTAAACATTTGTTCCACAGGACCTACCTCACAATACGACATCGGCAAACCGTATAGAGACAGCACACAAATTCTACATGTCCGTGGAAAGCAGAGATATGCACGATCATATGGCTGACGTGCAAGTGTTCCACGCGTGTGCCAGGCTGTACGACATCATGTTCACTGTAAGCTCACTTGCCAACAAGTTACAAATATTAACTAATGGATCGTAGTCGTAACTACTTACGACTACGAACTATTATTTAGTATTACCTTAGGGTCATAAGGTCTCGATTCGATCAGACAGAGAGCGGACACGCGGTCAAGCGTTCAAGAAATCAGTTGTGTGTTCATTGTGTTGTATTGCGTTTCATGGATATACCCACACAGGAAGCATTCTGACCGCATCGGTCAAAATGAACGCACGCGTTCGCGCGTTCACTGCTATTTCGGTGACCAAATTGGAAGGAAGATGGAGACTGAAAAGCTAATTAAGTTAAAGCGTTTTTTATACGATGCGAAGGATAACGATTATAAAACCCGAGGCAAAGTAGCAGAAGCATGATCGGAAATTGCCAGAGAAATGGACCTGATGGATGGGACCGAAAATGGTACCAAAGTCATAAAATAGTTATTTGTGGAACATGTATTTTATTTTTTGCCATTCGTTGAGAAACTGCCAAATTCAATTTGTTAAAAAAATATAAATCAATAAATTCAATAATTCGTCTTCCGATGAAGAACTATCGTCAAAAAACATGGTGAAAATAGTGGAACCGTGAGACCGTCCAACAGCGGAGTTCGTCGAACGCTTGTCCGCGTGACCTCTCTCTGTCTAATAGAACCCTAAGGTCCTTAGTACGTAACACTAAGTAGATTATACATTTATTTTTCATTTCTTTAAGCCTTAAAGTCAATATAATTTGAATTTCGAAGTTATTTTCACGTTCGATGGTTTTCTTAGAGGTTCAAATCAAAAACAACAACCAGAATTTGGCCAGATGTAATCAAAAAGTTTTCGTAAGAAATTAACAAACGTCAAAATCAATCACAATGAACATTAATGGCCAATCTCAATGCTGACAGTTTAGTGATGGATGATTTGCATTTTAGCAAAAACATGTTGATTTTAGTCCTATTTTCTTAGCAAGCAAAAGCAGCAATCTTGTTGATGAAATATGTCAACAAAGTTTTGCTACCCCTTTTATTCCAAGTAATTGTCCTCCAACTTAACTCCTCCACAAATCATCAAATTGACAGTAAATAGCTTGTTATTTATTAAAGTTAATAGGCGGTGGAGATCCTTCAAACCGACTAGGAATATATAACTAAACTTTAATTTAGTAACTAAAATGTAACCGGTAACAATTTTATTCGAGCAGCAGCAGTAATCTCGGTTGAACCTAGTTGAAAATGGAGACAGCGACGTTGAGAAATTAAGCTCTGCCTTACTGATATACTGTGTACCAAAGTGTAATAATAGTCTACTGCAAATATTTGTTGCAGTTTTTAATTATAATTATAGAGGAAATAATCAACAGCTGGACAAAAACATCATTAACGACAGCAGTGTGACCATAGACAGTGGTGTCTCATCCCATACAAAGAAACTGTCCCGACGTACTGTACTGATTATAATGATTATTTTTGTACATCGATCGCGTTCAGTTCCGTTGCACGTATATAGATGGTGATCCATCTATCGCCGTGGAACGGAACCGAACGCGATCGATGTACAAAAAATAATCGTTATAATCAGATGAAAAACGCTAGTTACGCCGGTACGGTTTCTTTGTATGGGATGAGGCATCTGTATGCTAGTATTATATTATCTGTGCCACAGATTAAATATTAGTGAACATTTTGTTATTGTGTTCATCAGGACTACACACAAGACCGGCCAATTTTTATCAGTAAAATAAACCCAATAACACCATACCATTATATACCATTCTTTAATTATTATTTTTTTAAATGTAATATTATGTATGTATATATATTTGTAAGTTTGTGTATAGTATTTTATATAGCTATATAATTATTATGTAGTATTTTTTTTTATTTTTTTATATAACAGTACACCCTACCCCCTGTTTTTATCTTAAGTTCTTAAGTCCATCCAAAGGTTGTCTGGTAGATATCGCTATCAGCGATAAGACCGCCTTTGTACCCATAGTATTAAGTTGCTGCAATAGAATAGAATATAATAGTTATTTCTTTTTTTGGTGTACAATAAAGTATATTCTATTCTATTCTATTCTAATACATAAAGAACACATACCTATACTGCCAATAGCATAGTTCCATAAATGTGTTAATCTAACCTATTATTAAATAATAAATCTATTATTTTACAGGCGCCGCGAATCTTAGCTCAGTTAGGTAAGCTGGATGACTTGACTCCGAAGATCTTGATGAGGAAACTCCAGGACATGGAGATCAAACCTGTTCATCTAGGAGTAGCCTTACTCATACAGGTGAGTACAAACTTTTTCTATAACACTATCGACTGTGATGTTTTGACTAGTTTCTACTATTGTATATAAATATAATTTTCTATTTTCATATTAGGTACAAAAAAGGCACAGCTGAGGCAATTCATACCTACTTATTTTTTGGCTTCCAAAGGCACATTCAGACTTGAATCTGGTTTCTTCAATTAAGGCGGTACCCCGAGCAAAACGCCGCGCAAACCGTTTTTCGTGCTGTTTTTAGGAGCTATCTGCTCGTTATTTAATAAGAAATATCAATTAATAAAAATACATTAAATTTCTACATTATATTGATTCTAAAATGGTGGATTTCGTTTTTTTTTTAATGTTATATATATTTCACTAAACTCCTTTAAAAAAAACATAAAAATGAGAAATAATTATTGATAGCATGCATCTCCTCGTAAAGTGTTCATTAATTATTTTTTGTACTAACACTAATGGATAGACAATTTAATAATGAACATTTTTGTAGTTTTTTTTTTTTCAAAAGACCAAAATTCGATTTTATAAAGCTTTTATTCTAAAATCTGGGCGTATTCACTACTGTAATTCATGCGCCACCAGTGCCGCTAGACCAATAGGAATGCTCATATCTCATGCCGATTTTTTGGTCAGGGTACCGCCTTAATAATTTGCCTCAACAATAAAATCTGACACGGTCTCTTAAACATTTGACAGACTGTCAACCTCACGTTAACTGCTGTGATTAGCTTACATTCATCCAATTTTATTAATATATATTATATACAATAGGACTGCTAATGTACAAAGGCGACGATAACCCATAATTGAGTTATCTAACAGCAAACCTCAGTGTCATATATTAATAGGAATTTCATAATGAAATCGTCTTCTAATTTCTTTCTCCCATATTCAGTACCATCTCCGCAACACCGTAAACTACGCGATCCGATCCAAGTCTTTGGAAGTCCTCGCCACCAAGCCGCAGAAGGTGGGCCCCCAGGTCATCGACATGCTGAAGGCACTAGCCTCCCGGATGCTGCCCATAGCAGAACTGTTGGACATCCACCTGGCACACTACAGCCCTGCCTTCAAGGACACTTGCCACAGCACGTGGCTTGGCATTGTTAATAATAAACAGCCTTGAGATTATTATTTTCTTTTTCTGGACCATACATTTGACTTTAAATGTTTTTCTTGTACTTAATTCTCAGCTATTGTATTTTGATCTTTGCATGTCTATTCATAACTGTTATTGCTTATTAGGCATCATGAAAAGTAGAGCTAAAGACTATGAGACTTGTTATTTTTCCACGCTTTTTCTAATCACAGCAAGATCCTCCCAGAAAGTCAGAATCAATAGTGTCCACCATCAAAAAAGGGTCGTAGCAATGAAGTTCGACGAGTGCCGGAGAAACAATTCAACTGTCTTAGGTCCTGCAACGAAGTTAATCAGAAAAGATCGGCGGAGGAGTTAAAAAAACATGAAGCTTTTTAACTGCAAAAAGACTCCAACATTTTCTTATTAAATTCTGAAAGAGGCTGAACTAATGACCACATCATGTAAATATGTACCTACCTAAAGATATAAAAAGTCCTATCCACTTATCCCCTATCTCCTGGTACAGACATACACGCTGTTAATATTACTGGGACTACAGAGTGGAGCCGGTGCCAAATGTTGTAATCAGCAATTACAGTTTTATCGCCACGATCTGCGCAAAAATGCCATCTTCTTTGTTCTTTCATTTTGGACACGCAGTGTAATAAAACTGCCTGAATGAACTATAATTATGGTGGTTACATACTGCGCATGGTTAATTTAACTTATTTATAAATTATGTAAATTGTTTATAATAAGTTACCTTTTACATATAATTATATTAATAAACCAACAATAAGATGTTAAATAAGTGGTTCCTCGTTTTGTGTTTCTGCCATGATAAAAATAAGCAAAACTGTTGTCACTTTCTATCGAAAGCAAAACTTTTTGAAACTGATTTTAAAATTTCGAGAAATAGAACAGACCCATGTTAAGCTTACCAACTTTCAGATATCGATTCTAAAGTGGGTAAACAACTTCAAACTTAGAGCATTGACGCTGTTTTGAAGAATAGTTTCACACACAATTTTGAACTTGCCAAGAGGTTCTACAGTTGTCACTTTGTCAAGAGTTTGTTGGCTATTTTGTCAGCGATGATATGCAAAAAGTATGGCATTGATCACGTGATCAAACCCAAACATTTTGTAGTTTTGACAAACGTTATTTATTTATTAAGGTTAAACAAGAGCGATATGACATTTTAGCCCTGATAAGCCTCTTCATCGTCATTTCAACCGAAAGACATCCACTGCTGGATATAAGCCGTCACACAAGCGTCGCCACACTGATCGGTACAGAGCGACTCGCATCCATAGGATTCCCAGGTCACCAGTCCACCTAGAGGGAGGCCTTCCAACGTTGCGTCGATAAGCCTCAGCTATGACTTAATTCCCAGCCACATATATAGACTGCGGTACGCCATTTACTCTCAAACGAGTATCGTTGACCAACTGGTCAAACTGCTTCTGAATTCTTAGCGATGAGCACAGTCTGTGTCCATATTGACCAATCCGTTGCTGGAGGCGCTCCAACTAATGAAGAGACTGAAAGCTAGCACGACTCGCGTAGAATTTTAAGTATCTAGAACAGTAGGAAGCTTTTCTTTAAATTCTTTTAAGGATAAAACTACAGAATTTGTGGTTTAAGTTTATTAAAAGGCATGAGTTTAAACTCTTAAAACCGAGCAGCCGTATTTGATTTTGATTTTGCGTTAGTGAATACGGCAACGCAAAGAGTTTGACCGATATCCAATCGACCAATCACACAGACGGAAATCCACATCGCGTCATTCATCTCGCATGTGATTGGTCAATTGGATAGCGGTCAAACTCTTTGCGTTGCCGTATTCACTTACGCAATACGGCTGCCGGTCAACTTGAGAACAAGAAGAGCAAAGCAAAGAGTCAAGTTTGAAGTAGGTCACAACAAAACCATCTATCATTATTGTCAGACCTCTCCTTCTGTGCTATGCTTCCCTGGTATGTGCAAATCTCAACTATTTCGCAAACAAATTAAGAACAATCCCGCGATTTTCAGAAAATCATTCACCTATCAACAAAAGGACTCACGGTGAATCTGCCTTGGAAGTAGTTCGTCAGTGGCTCCGCCTAGTTTTTCCAAGACTGGCTCAATCTGTAGCAATGAAGATAACGAGTTAAAAGAAGAGAGATTAACAAAAGTCGAACAAAACTATTTCAGCATGTAATTGTTACTTAAGGGTACAGGGCTCTTTTTATACAGGCAAAAGTATCAAATACCAGGCTTTCTGAAGTTGCTTTCACAATTTTAGACTTATGTCACAACAAAACTAAACGTAACCTTTACCGAACAAACACAACAACGGACAACAAACCTGTTTCTTCAACAGATTTCCTAATACATATTAATATCACCGACGATCTACCGTACCTACATAAGCATCTATTTATAGGTAGTATATAGGGAGCTACCGGACAATCGGACGGCGGCGGCGGCGTAGCACACCGGCCGAAGGTTTTATTAGACATGGCAGATTTATCGACACACCACACCACACGATAACGAGGCTGTGGGGCTAGGAGGTCCGCGGGAATTCACAGCTTTATTTACGTGACTCCAATGAAACGGGAATGATAGAATGGTTAGCGAGAAGAGCGGCAGATCGTGCATTTAACTGTGTTACAAAGAACACAAATGTAGCAAAGCTTAGGTCAATCAGAATAGATCTCCCTCTCGGCATCATATTGGGTAAGAATAAAGGTATCACTTACTGTAAACTAATAATAACAAGAAGAGGAAAAGCGTTCAGCTAGAAGCAGTGGTGGTGGAGTCTTGTAATATTCCCGAATGGACCGGAGTAAAGAGTGCTGCTTATCTGTTCCACCTTGCAAAGAACAAGCAGAAATATTCACAGTTCATGGGCATCCTACATTAATCAAAAAGGAGAGGAAAGAAGATCAGCACAAGACCACAGGTTCGTAGATAAAATTGTACAATATCGCTGACTGTCGGGCCACGATCTTGAAACTGAATTCGTTAATTGAATCAAATAAAAAGAAACATGTTTGGAGCGATCAAACGGTTTTCCCTTTGTATAGAAACATAAATTGATTACGCTACGATGATTCCTGCCAAAAAATTACTACTTATAAAATTAATTCATTACATAGCTTTTATGTTCCTTATTGCTTTATTTTTCATATCAATGAAAAATATTTACAAATAAAACAATTTCAATAAACACTGCATGCACATCAAAAACACGGCTTTCTCAACACCGGGGAACGATAAAAGAAAATGAGTAAAATGTACGGTGTGAGTATGACGTCAGCGCCCTATATTATGATATCGGTGAAGGAGGCGAATCGGCGCACACGCACCGTTTGATACGATTTATGAGCTCAGGCTCAGGCAGTTGTCAACGCGCATAGAGCAAGAACCCCGACTAGATATGCCATTACCTACCGACTTGTACGTAATTAGTTTATGAAATTCGTGTCGCTGAATTGTGCAGGATGCAAGTTTTAACTGTCAATATGTATAGACGGACAGAATTATGCATTCAATATAAGAAAAGTTACAAAATTTTTAAAAACCCCCGACACGTTTATCTTGCGGAAACACCCCAATTCAAACAGTAAATCGCCCATAACTTTTAAATGGCTGAACCGATTTTATTCAAACATAGCTAAGAACACTCTTGATAAAAACACCTTTTAAACAAAAAAAAAATCAAAATCCATTCATCCGTTTAGGCGCTATGATGCCACAGACAGATACACAGACACACAGAAACACACGTGAAACTTATAACCCCCCTCTTTTTCCGGCGGGGGTTAAAAAGGGAATAAAACTGATAAGTGGTCAATATCAATGTATTTTTTACATTCTCTAAGCAAGCCTGAGACGTAGCCCAATCAGAATTCTAGAAAAAGATAGTAGTAATAAGATAGAAACTAGCCGCCTCATCTCTTTATCTCTCTTACACACTTTTCTGTCCGTATTCACTAAATACCTTAATTCAGGTATGTAGTGAATTCTAACAGAAAGCTTGCCAGTCTCTATGTCTATCTATGGTCACAGATATAGTTACAATAGACTCGGCCCGTCAATTTCTATAGGCGATTGATGACATGTTTGGTTTGTGTGGAAAGTGTTGACAATGCCATCTCTAGCAGTGGCCACCAAGGCGTCTATGTCTTTCCGAGCTCTGTGTGGCTTGGTTGTTCTCACATTAAACACGCAATAAAACATGGCTTCTAGGATAGCGCCCAATGGCTTATTTTTTTCTTTATTTTTCCAACAAGATATTGGCTTGTGGACTTGTAGATCGACCCACTTGGAGATAATAGAAATTTATTAAAGATTTTGAATAACAAATTCGTAAGTGATGATGCTTTTATATTTTTACACTTCTTTAGTGTCTATAAATGTCTTATAGACTAATTTTAAGAACTGCGAACGAGCGATTTTCGTGGTTCTCCGCAACATTTAATATTTATAATTCAAGAACCATTTTTTTAATACATTATCTAATTTCCTACCATACATCAAGTCCTGACCAGCATTTTTACGTGCTGATGTGGCAACGCTGATAATGACCCTTATAACGAAATGTTATACTTGTTGGTACGGTCAGCAACAAAAGTTGGAACAAAATAAAAAGTGTTTTAAGCAAAAAAAATCTATATTATTAAAAGTAAGAATTATTTCAGCGGTACTATTTCGTTTTGCCATTTTAAATGAGTTCCTGTTAATTAATTTTATTATGTAAAAAGCCCAGTGTCGTTGCTGACTGTACTCCGTCGAGGTATAAACACAAACGCAGCATTTGTCAGGGCTCAGCTCCTGTGTACGTTTGATAATTCTTATCGCAGCGCGAGCGGAGCGAGAAAAGCTGGGTACGAACCTTTGGATTTCAATAGCTAATATCTATATTTGTATTATATTCCTCTTTTTGATGTCCTACTTGCAAATTCTATGGAAAGGGAAATGATGACATCTTTTGACTTCATTTGACCAAAGTTCTTCACAGACAGAATTTGAAGTTGTTTATTTGACGAACTCTTCTTCAGCTTGAAAAGCTGTCAAAGGGGATCGAAGACTTTCTTTGGAGCTTTGGTACCGACGTTAAGTTCTTTGTACATCAACAAAAATGATGTCTTACTTAATGTACAAGAATACTCACATAATTAACTTGCTTGTGAGAACTAGTGTCTAGATAACTTGATTCAGATAAAACGGATATAAAACGGCTCTTTTCTGTAATTAATATCAAGACAAAATGAATTTCGTTACTTATTGGGAACAACTTAACATAATTTTAAGTCAACTTTGTTTAAGGGCTACATACAGAACCTATTTTTGTTGACAGAGAGGAATTTGTCTTTTAATTTCTTAATCGAGAAGATTGAGCAAGGGACATTTTATGAAAAAGTATTTTTTTTCTGAAATAAATCATAAAAATAATCATTATCACTTTATTACTCATTCTCCATAAATATATTTCAAGTACCTCGTCTAAAAATGTAGGTGGTGCGTTTACAGTTCGGTGCCGTGCCCACTGCCCACCCCATAAACCAAAGTACCGTACCGTACCAACTACCAATACCGTACCATACAATGCGGTACCAATTTGGTTGATCACTACTGCTTAACTCCAAATTATGAGTTCTTAAACCGGCCCTAAGATTCTAAACAGACAACACATTTCAAGTGCTCGCCAAATGCAAAGTTGCAGTCTGGATGCAGTTTGCTGCCTTGAAACTGCCAACCAGCTGCGCAGTTCTCATGCAGGTTTCCAGTTAGCATGAAGTTCTAACAAGCGGTCATCTGTGTAGAGCATTAGATAAAGTGAAGTCTTACGAAAGTGTTTTTTTTTTATTAAGAACACTGAAAATCGAAAGTAACAAGTAAATCAAGAATATGTGAACAAAGACACACCAATACCTCGAAGTAAGCTATCTTAATCCCGATCCCCGATAGACGAACAGAACGCGACGTAATGTAAGTAACGACTGGGCCTCAGACGGGGCCGCGGTATACATATGTATGTCTCATTCCATCACGGAGCCGTCCGGTCATTCAGGGTTGATGTGCGTAGTTACACGGACGTTGGCGGTCTGGAAGTGGCTTAAAATGAAATAAATAAGTAGCACAACTTGTTCAGGTTAATCTTTCAAGTTGATAACTTTTATTTGATAGTTCTTAGTAACATAGTCGTAATTTCGAAAAAAAAAAACTGAAGATACAGAAACTTGAATAAATAGTTTTTTAGTTATTAGTAGTAGCTAAAACAAGTAGTAGTGAAGGAAAGTGCACCAAGCGCAGCAGGCCCTTCACTTCTATCTTATAACAGAGCTTGAAAACTTCAGACTTTCCAGAATTAATCATCAAAGTCATATTTTCAATCGGCAATTCAATAACAAATGCTGAATAGCTGAATGTTACTTCAAATTCATTCAAGTCGCTGTTATCAAGTCAAAGATCTGTTGCATAACAACTTTTTAGTGTTCCGTAACCAAAGGGTAAAAATGGGACCCTATTACTAAGACTCTTTGATCCATCTGTCTGTCTGTCTCTCACTAGGCTGTATCTCATAAACCATGATAGTTAGAGAGTTGAAATTTTCACAGACAAAACAGAATAAAAGATATATTTAAGTGGGGCTCCCATATAACAAACATGATTTTTTGCTGTTTTTTGCGATAGTGAAACGGAACCCTTCGTGCGCGAATCTGACTCGCACTTGGCGAGTTTTTTTTAAAGTGTTGCAGAACCCAATTACAAGAATGTCAATTAAAAGTAAAATGTAAGTACAATTCTGCCGTGCTCCAACTAGCTACACGTTATCCCTTCCACAATCTCTACATCCTCGTCCTACCCTTGGTATCACCTTATCTACCGTGTATTCGGGGCTAAGTGTCCCGAAAATTGCTATTAAATAATATTCCAGGCGATGAGCGGTGTAATGGCCTCCGTAATCGGCGCAGTGGTCTGTGAGCTGCCGAGATATTGACGTGGTCAGGGAATTCGGGGCAGCTGACCTTGTAGGCCATATATGACTTGTCGGCGATTTTCGGAATGAAGTGAGAATGGTGGAAGGAATAACTCTACAGTATGGAAAAGGTTACTATGTCGACGTCAGAAACTAGTTGTTTGTAACTTTTTATGTTTTGCCGTACGTACGCCGTGCGTGGGACACACTATTTCTGTAGTTTTACATTTGTATGTTACATTGTAAACTACCTCTTTCCCGTTGCCTTGCTCCACAAGAGAAATGTGCATTGAAGATTTTAAAAAACCGGCCAAGTACGAATCAGACTCGCGCACCAAGGGTTCCGCATAAACAGCTATATTCACCAAAATAAATAGGTAACATTACTGACGATCATAAACAATGGAAGCACCTTTAGAAAACTGCTATCCCGCATACATCAATATAGGTATGTATATAGTTTACCAACTGCAAATTACTTAATATTTTTCTTTTGATGTAGGTACAAATTTAGATGTAAGACATTGCTTCTTGCAAATTTTATGATTCTAGGTCAACGGGAAGTACCCATTAGGTTTTGATTCCTTTACAATTGTGAAGTGATCCTATAAGGGTTCCGTTTTTTCCATTTGTGGAACGGAACCCTAAAACTAGTCTCATATGGCTCTCAGGAATAGCGTACATAAAAGTAGGTACACCGAAAAAAATATGGGACAAGTAACTTTTGTTTTACCAGCAACAAAAATAGTTTTGTATTATTTCATTTTTCTTCGCAAAGGTCCCCTCCCGACTACCAACATATAAACAAACAAGCACACCACTAATTGTATCTCTTTAATATATTAGTTTAGTTAATTAATAGTGTGTGTCAAATAAACAAAACTTCAACGTTTCTGTCTACACTACGCCACTGTAAAAAAAGACATGACAACTCGAGTTGAACGACCCAGTGTATTTATTATTTGGCAGCCGGTTCTGTCTTGCGAAGGGTGGTAGCTTTCATTTCCGCTCTGTGGCGGTATAACTATTTGTACAGCCTTCAGAATTGCCAGTATGCTAACAGTATCGATAGCAGCTTAGGATTACTGCAATCGAGACAATCAATACATATAATAAATCTGTAGAAAAGTCGTTTTTGTACGCCGAAAATTAAAAAAAAAATAGCCAGGGTGTTAAAGGATTACCTACAGAACCCATTTCCAGCATTTTTGAAATTTTTGTCTGTTTATCTGTTTGTCTGTTTATTTGTGCACACATCACGTAAAATGTACGAAACCAAAGTAGATAACTTTAACACATAAAAATCATACGTAACTTGAAGTATAACTTAGTTTTTGTTTCATCGCAATCGGTTCACTCTATCAAAAGTTAGATTAATTTAAAGTGTTCAAGAAGCAAAATATCACAACACACGCCATGTCTCTGTACTCTGACACACGCAATTCGGATACTCAGACAGTTGAACTCCGTATTCGATAGATGGCGTTGTTCATTTGATGTCATTTTCTGAATGGTGGTGATAATGTTCTCCGCGGCAGAATGGACACTTGAAAAAAATTGGTAGGAAGGAAGGGTTGGTGGTAGCAAATCAATTAGGGTAGGCAGATAGGCAGGGGGTGTCTTTCTATACTTTGAATCAACGACTTACCTTCAAGGACTATTTTAGGTGTGGCTAGAGTAAAAATAATAATGCACCAGACAAAAAAATACGTGTGTACAATGTGGTTCGTAATTCTGCCGCCCAAGGTTCCGGGTTCGAATCCCAGCTATGGATAGGTATTTTTTATGTTTTCGTTTCGGTGTAGTGTTCTGGAGTGCTACTAGATGGCACGCAGCAAAACTGTCTTTACTTTTTTAGGGTTCCGTACCCAAAGGGTAAAAACGGGATCCTATTACTAAGACTCCGCGGTCCGTCTGTCTGTCTGTCTACCTAACCCTGATAGCTAGACAGTTGAAATTTTTACTGATGATGTATTTCTGCTGCGCTATAACAACAAATACTAAAAACAGAATAAAATAAATTTATAAGTGGGGCTCCCATACAACAAACTTGATTTTTTTGCTGTTTTTTTGCGATAATGGTACGGAACCCTTAGTGCGCGAGTCCGACTCGCACTTAGCCGGTTTTTTTGTATGAAGTCGATATTCTTCTCTCTAGATTAAATAATATTCTATGCAGGTAGGTAAGTTGGGTAGAAAGTTAGGTAAGGCGTAGGTTGGGTGTGTAGGGTAGGTAAGGCGTAGGTTGGGTAAGTAGGGTAGGTAGGTAGGGTAAATAGGTAGGGTAGGTAAGGCGTAGGTTGGGTAAGTAGGATAGGTAGGTAATGCGTAAGACGCCGCGGGCCGTCTGTCTGTCTGTCACCAGGCTTTATCTCATGCACCCTGATAGTTAGACAGTTCAAATTTTTACAGATGATGTATTTCTGCTGCGCTATAACAACAAATACTAAAAACAGAATAAAATAAATATATAAGTGGGGCTCCCATACAATAAACGTGTTTTTTTGCCGTTTTTGCGATAATGGTACGGAACCCTTAGTCGACGGAACGCGAGTCCAACTCGCACTTAGCCGGTTTTTTTTATGAAGTCAATATTCTTCTCTCTAGATTAAATAATATTCTGTGCAGGTAGGTAAGTTGGGTAGTAAGGTAGGTAAGGCGTAGGTTGGGTAGGTAGGCGAGTTTAGGCGTAGGTTGGGTAAGTAGGGTAGGTATGGCGTAGGTTGGGTAAGTAGGGTAGGTAGGTAGGGTAGGTAAGGCGTAGGTTGGGTAAATAGGGTAGGTGATGCTTAGGTTGGGTAAGTAGGGGTAGGTAGGTAGGGTAGGTAAGGCGTAGGTTTGGTAAGTAGGATAGGTAGGTAAGACGTAGGTAGGGTAGGTAAGGCGTAGGTAGGGTAAATAGGGTAGGTAGGTATGGTGGGTAAGGCTTAGGTTGGGTAGGTAGGGTAGGCAAGACGTAGGTAGGTAGGTAAGTACGGTAAGCAGTTGACGGGAGCGAAGCCGCAGGCACAGCTAGTATTACATAAGGTACGGCTCACAACGGATCTTTGTGTCTCTGAATTGGCTGCAAGAGCCTGCGCAGTAGCTATTTTTTTGTCGATATTGAAAGTGAAAATAGCATTGTATAACTGTCTCTTTCACTCACATACGTTTGTCGCATCATCCTATCTCGCTTACTCTTTGCAGTTTAACTGTTTCTTGCGCAATAGTTGACAGAGACAACTTCAGAGCCACAAAGATCCGCTGTGAATATTATACGAGATCGACGATCTATTTGTTTATTCAAATGACCTAAGTACAGCCACATCACATACGTTACCCAAGTTACTATCAACCTAAATAACTGAAGGACTCGTCACAATCTAAGAAGTCCGTTGATGTTTCTCAATTTACATGCTGCGATAACTTTCTACGTAAGAAATTGAAAAATCAAATGCAAAATCCTAATTAATAATAGTGACGACTTTAATGCACATGATAAGTTATGTATGGTGTACATAGCGCTCGCTTAAAATACTGATTTTTTTTCTTCTGGTTTTCTAAAATCAAGTTTCTATTCTATAATTCGTAAATCCTATTTTTATGTCGCACTGCAAAGCCCTACAATGACTATAAAAATAGATACCCTTTAAACCCACTTCAATGTAATAAAATACGAAACAGAAATAACACCATAATAACCCGTAGGCCTAACAGAAGCCGCCGCGACTCCCGGAGGGTTAAGTGAGTACTGTTAACAAATCAATTACAGTACCTAACCCTCCGCCACGGGAGGGCGTAAAGCCGACGACTTTCCGCAACAAATAAGCTCCAAAGATTTATGCATGTTGGGTCTTCGCGACCTACGAGTCCGGTCAGATCCCGCGGTCCAGAAGGCCCCGGGATCAAAATCCCGCACCTTATATCAAGGCATTAACCGCTCAGGTCGAAGTGTTAAAAAGCAGGAGATTACATAGAAAGGTTATGGATAGCGTAACCCATGCTCAAAATGAAAAAAATAAGTTGAGAATAAGCCGGCTTTGAGGAAGTTTATTCCTAAGTTATAGTTATTAAAAGTTCTTTGAGAAAATCGGTAGTAGATGGCCAGCTTTTTCTTTTTTATCTACTCTATAAATAATGATTGACCTTGATAGTTGTTGCTGTTTTCATAATGAAAATTAATCATAATGTCTATTTAAGAAAATGGAACTCTTTTTAAAGGAAAACTTAGGCAATACACAAGGTAAAGCCTTGTGTATTGCCTAAGTTTTCCTTTCCAAAGAAGAACCGCCTTCCTTTTATAAAAAATTGACCGTAAGACCTAAACCCTTTATAATATCTAGGATATTTTATTCAAGAACACACAGTGACCTACACATGTAGGTAAGTACACATAGAGATGCCACATCCCTATCTACAGCCAACCACTATCACTACCTAGGCACAATCAATAAATCTGTCCCCAATTTACGAATCCTCGCAGACAGTCAACTGTAAGTAGAGTAGACTTGTATCTACATATCTACTGCATGCAAGAACAATATATTTTATCGAGAGACCAGCGGTCGATTCACTTCGCTGTCAGATTAATTCTGCAGTTAAATTGTAAATGAGACGGGAATCCCGCTCAGAACCCGACCGGGATGGTCCGGATCCCGGGATTTACATCGCATCCTTGATTTATTCATCCCGTCTTGTTCTAGCTTTTCTTTTAGGACTACTCTACCTAACGAAGGCGGTGAGTGAATTCGTTGAGTGACAGACGATTTGCTAGTGACTTGGGTCACGTAGTGGGTAGTTGAAGATTTATTGGAGGTGCTGACCTTTGGTGATGATTATTTTGTACCTAGAGTGGGTGCCTCGCTTTGTCAATGATCCGTCACAAACTTGCATCTAAAAAGGTTAAAAACCATTTAACATTTTTAAACCTAACAATGATTCGCAAGATGAAGTTATCACTACATTTTCAAAAATATTTTTTAAATGCACACAAACACAAAACCAGCGGACAAAGTGGCCAGTTACAAATAGTTTCCTTGCGAACAGCAATCTTTGTCCCATTCCTTGCGGCGTAATCGGACAACGAACAAACTAGGCCGAAACTACGCGAACTGCCTGAAAACTTCATCATGTGAGCATTTATCTACGAGCATTGTGCGCTGCAACAATGCAGTTCGCACTCCACGAAACTGTCAGAGCTTCCTGCAGATAGGCACTGCGGCACGGTACGGCACAGTCCGGCACGGCAGGTACGACACGACACGGCACGGTCACGCGACTGCGCCAAGATGTATGGCCTGCCAGAAACGTTCTATCACGAAAACTACTTAGAACAGTCTCGCCTGCAATATTTATGCCTCAGAATTTTGTTTCGTGCTCATTTGAATATGTAGCAGCTATCGCGGTAGTTGACGAAAGTATTTTCATTATTTAAACTGCAGAGAGAACTTTTTATGTCTCCATTTTTAATGAAATTTAAACTTTCTGTATGTCGGCTGAGGGCACATTTCTCTCGAGAGTTATGGGCTCTCCGCGTGCACGGAATTGCGGCTCTTTGATGGCACTCACTCATCGCCCATTCCGAAGTCAAGAAAAACGTCCATTACGCTTTTTCGGGAAATTAATTTTGTAGTTAAGGACAATATTAACATGCTGCTTTTCTTTTGAATTGTAACCATGGCAACATCCCCTGCAAAGCTTAGCCTTCCTTCTGTTGAGCTCAGAGAAAATACTGCACAGCACAATGCATGGACATAGTGCTTGTTTTTTTTTTTTTTTATTTTTTTTTTTTTTTTTTTTTTTATGTGTTTATTGATAAATAATATATACAACTGAATATTTCTAATCTTATGACTAATAACAAAACAAAATTACATACAAAGGGGAGAAGGAAAAGGGCTCATTGCGCATCAAAAAATTCGTCCACATCGATGTCAATGGGAAACGTGCCCAGAACGCTGGCAGCATTGCCACGTTGAATGGCAATGCTGATCCTCTGGCTGAAGAAAAGGCCAGCCCTCTGGTCACGTGAACAGTCGACTAACCGTTTACTTATGTCTCGAAAAACTCGGTGAGCACTCGGACCCCATGGACCTAATGTCTCAACCCCAAACGGCTCAAAGTGCTTGTTATTTACATTATAAAACATAATTATATGTTTATCAGGTCACTAAATTCACACAGCTAAATAGGAACCAATGTCCAGTGTTTTAAAATATCAACAAATTAAAAGCCTACAAAAATATCAGACCGTAAAACAAAATGGTCCCCATCTGACGTTGCAGGCTGTATGGCTACGTATCAGCTGCCGGGCTGCGAGGAAATAAGTAGGAAATTGTTTATTGTACTCACAAATAACATTTCTTGCCACTTTATGAAGTTTCAGAGGTTTTATGTGTAGGTACCACTATTTGTTGAGGTGGAATCAATTCCAAATGTAGTTTCTATCAAATATTAATGTCTATGGATTTGGTTTTACTTTTTCTTGTTGTAGTTTCTAAACCGGTAGATTGATAGATCTACAACTACTTGGGCTATATACAAAATGCCATTCTAACAGGGATCGCTATTGTTAAATGTATAAACTCAGCTGTTCAATGGATAAAATCATTTTATATAAAATTTTATCATATTCACCCAGCTGTTCAATGGATAAAAATCATTTTATACGGCATTTTATCATATTCACCCAGCTGTTCAATGGATAAAAATCATTGTATATCAAATTATATCATATTCACCCAGCAGTTCAATAGATACAAATCATTTTATATCAAATTTGATCATATTCACTCAGCAGTTCAATGGATAAAAATCATTTATATAAAATTTTGTCTTATTCACCCAACTGTTCAATGGAAAAAAAACATTTTATATCAAATTTTATCATCATCATGAGCCTTTCGTCCCTTAAAGTTCACAGACACGGACCTCTTCTCTGGATTTCACATGTCTTGGAAATTTGGTTCTAGAATAATTATGCTGGTTTCCTCACAACGTTTTCCTTCCCCGTGATACTTATACAACTACAATTTAAAAATAATCAAAAATTGAAAATCAGTGTAATTTGACTTTAATATTTCGGAACTGAGATACAATTTATGGTAACTATGGCATAAAATAAAGAACAAAAGAAGGTTTTCCAGAAAATATTAGCCTATTTGCTGTTCGTGAGGGCTGTCTTAACTCATCGAATAATCCCATAATAAATATAGGCTTGACATGATTTTGTCAGACAACCAAGCCGCAATATATTTTTAACTTATTAAATTTGATATAAAATGCTAATCATTCATTAAATAGATGGGTGAAGGTCGATCCTTATTTATTTATTTATGTACACACAAAAACACTTTACAGAGAAAATAAATAATACAGATAAAAGAGCACAAAGGTACTGTAGGTATCCTTATCTGATCTTAGGCCAAATTATTTTAGATTTTTTTACAAAAGAAATTTTTGATAGAATTTCATGTCCTGATGCATGGTCTTATTTGGATCGGAAATCAAAATATGTAAAATCGAACAAATTTTTTACAAAACATTATCGTCAAAACGTCAACCTATAAACAGACTTTAACAAAATAACTTTCGTACAAAGTAAAGTCCCCGACAACATTCCTCACTACAACTGCCGAATATTCCCAAACTAACTTGAAACTATTTGTCTGAACTGGCTCTAACAGCCGGCAACAACTGAACATGTCCGTTAGTGAGGGTCTCAAATGAACATGTTTGGGCGACAAGCACCTGCGACAGATACACTAATTAATTAGAACAAGAGGCGTTCAGCGTTGACGTTGAACGTTCACTCATTCGTTCATTCCTGACAGAAAAGCTTGGACTTCAGAAAAGTGAAAGAAATGTAGATACGGTTTTAGAGTTCCGTAGTTGAATTAGGAAAATAGGAATCCGCCTATTCATGTTACGGTTTCTATTCATGCTACGGAATCTGTTGGGTGAATGATCCGAAACCTCTACGGCGAGTTTTTTTTTTCATTTCAGCGTCTTGAGTTACAACTTCATATTTACTTTCCAAGGGTCAATCCACACATGGCTCAGGGCTTATCTTTTCACCGCGATATGGGTTATTTTTGTATACCTCTAGCTCTTGTCGATATGAGAAAAGGACCTGCTATTTTGCATGCTTATAATTAAATAAAAGTTGTTCTTTAATAATCATGTCTCATGTTTTGTCTCTACATCACCCAAAGGTGTACAAATAAATAGCGGCAGCCTCTGTACACTATTTTTTGTGAGTAAACAAAAACTCTTTAATGTCCTAAAAGTTTAAATATACAAATACGAGTATGGAGCAGCTGTTCGCCTGTGTTAGCAAAGTTCTGCCGCAGCGCTCGACTAGCTTCGGTAGTTTCACACTTTTTTGTTCTAACTTTGCCGTGATACTGCGAACTTTGGTCTTGTCACTTAAAGGTGCATCAATACTAGCCAGGTAAAATGATTTCTTTATTTAAAAGGTAAATGTAGATAACCTTTGCCAACGTCTGTGTTCCTCACTACCTATAACCAAACAAATAAAAAAAACCGGCCAAGTGCGATTCGGACTCGCGCACAAAGGGTTCCGTACTTGGTAAATTGCGGTTTACGATTTATGACGTATTAAAAAAAACTACTTACTAGATCTCGTTCAAACCAATTTTCGCTGGTAGTTTACATAGTAATGTACATTATATATTTTTTTTAGTTTTATCATTCTCTTATTTTAGAAGTTACAGGGGGGGGGGACACACATTTTACCACTTTGGCAGAGTCTCTCGCGCAAACTATTCAATTTAGAAAAAAATTATATTAGAAACCTCAATATCATTTTTGAAGACCTATCCATAGATACCCCACACGTATGGGTCTGATGAAAAAAAATTTTTTTAGTTTTAGTTTCAAGTATGGGAACCCCCAAAATTTATTGTTTTATTTTTATTTTTGTGTGAAAATCTTAATGCGGTTCACAGAATACATCTACTTACCAAGTTTCAACAGCATAGTTCTTATAGTTTCGGAATAAAGTGGCTGTGACATACGGACGGACAGACAGACAGACAGACATGACGAATCTATAAGGGTTCCGTTTTTTGCCATTTGGCTACGGAACCCTAAAAAACAGGCGAGTTGAAAAATTCCTTCCTCTTTTTGAAGGCGGTTAAAAATGAACAGACATCTCCTGGGATCGCACGTTAGATCGTTATTCATCGCTTTCCATCAGGTTTAGTTGAAGTCAAGAGGAGGGTTCTTTGTGAAATAAAAAGAAATAAAACCAACCTGCTCTTAATTACACATTTTAGAATAGTCTAACGAATTTTAATGCTAACAAATGCAACCAGAATAATAATACGCTTAATCCCGGTTTATGACCCAGACGGCCCTGCTAGGCCACTAAACCGGAGGGGCCACAAAACACGCCACAACAGGAAAACTTACAATAAAACCAGAATAAGATTTAACACCCATTTAATGGCGGTGTTAACCAACAATTATTTTGACTTAAGACGCGGTTAATTTCGTGGCAGGTCTCTCCCCGTGGGACTATTGAGAGGGGCACAGTTCCTAAACAAAACCAAGTGAGAAATGAGAGGCTAACTGCAGCTGGAAGTTTCCAAGTCATTTAGATAATATGAGTTTGCGGGGTTCCTATTCTTTGGTAGATTGTGTTTGTGCGGAAGATGCTCTCGGCTAATTGGCTAAAACAAAGAATTGTTAACAAGAATTACTGCAGTTACACCTAAGACGGGAGACTATTCTATATCTAGTACCCCTCAGTGGATAAGTTAGGTTAGATTATAAATAGGCACGTAAGACGGTCACTAAGGGTAGGATAAGTTCAAAGGTCAGACTATATATTCTCACCTTTGAAGTAACTATCTCTAGTTAGTATTTTTTTGGGTCAGATACTTGCATTTTGACTGAGAGGTATTTAGATAAATAACCCATATTTATATAAATCTCTGAACAGTTTAGCAATTATATGATTCTTAACTAATATTCTCCATAAAAATTAAATTAACTCTCATCAACTGATAACCAGAGAATTTTAAAAATGAAACCCATAGAGTTAAAAGCATCTGCTAAAACTATCAAGAGGCCAAGTTCAACATACGTACGTGGGACACTCAGAAAGTTTTGCGAAACTAAAAAAAATTGTTCTATACGTACATATATTTTTATTAAATCTTTTCAAAGTACTTTCCACCAGCCTCTATACAAAGATTCATGCGCCTAAACCAGTTTTCAAAACACTTTTTCCAGTCCGCCGCAGACACCTCGTTTACAGCCTGCTCGAACGCAGCCAGCGCATCTTCCGGCGACGAAAATTGTATCCCTTTGAGCTGATTTTTTATTTTTGGGAATAAAAAGAAGTCACACGGTGCTAGATCAGGGCTGTAAGGAGGGTGACCCAGGAGTTTGACTGGCGTGCTGTCCAGGAAGTCCCTCGTTTTGAGTGCGGTGTGCGCAGGTGCATTGTCGTGGTGGAGCAGTAGCCCGCGGAGCCCTGTGTTTGGTCGCTTGTTGCTTATAACAGAGAAAACTTCTGGCAAACATTTGGTAGTATACCATTCGGCATTAATGCTTCTTTGATCCCGTAAGGGAATTGATACCAAGTGGCCAGTCAAATTAAAAAAGCTAGCGATCAAAATCTTACCCCCGCTTCTAGATCGCTTCACTTTGGTAGGCGTTGGCTCATTTTGAAACACCCAAACAGTCGACTGGCGCTTGGTTTCTGGGTCGTATTGATAAATCCAGGACTCATCACCTGTAACGATGTCGTAAACACGCCGAGACGAGCCTGCTTCAAATTTGTTAAGCATATCACGGCACCATTCCACCCGGGCCTGCTTCTGAGCATCGGTGAGGTTGTGCGGTACCCAGCGTGATACTATCCTCCTCACGCGAAGATGGCTGTGTAGAATCTCGTGAACGCTTCCCGATCCAATCTTCAATATGTGTTGAATCTCCTGATATGTAATTCGCCTATTGTCTTGGATTAAATTTTTCACTGCTAGCACGTTTTCTTCGGTAACAGCCGTCAAAGGGCGACCGCTTCTTTCGTCATCCCCCAAAGTTGGTCGACCGCGCTTGAATTCGTTATACCAACGATACACGGTTGCCTTGGAAGGGCCTTCATCCATGAATGCCATTTGAAGTCTATCGTACGATTCATCCGGTTTCAGGCGACACTTGAAATCGTATAAAATCATAGCTCTAAAATGTTCCCGGCGCAGATCCATATTTCAGTGAGACACAATACTTTGAATTAACTCGCAAAAAATGTGGAGGGAAATTTTGAAATTGGAACTTACTTATTTTTACTTATAAATAATCATATTTTCGAAAAACATTATAACTGGCCAGTCTCCCATATATAAAAACTTTTTTTCGCAATACTTTCTGAGGGGCCTGGTAATTATGAAATAAGAAGGGCAGATGAAGAATCTACGTACCTACTGTCTCTAATATAGATATTTGCCTACATTAGATACGAAGGTCAATATTTAAAAGGTTCATAAATTGTTTCTAAAGCAATTAAAGACACATCAATCAGGAACAAATGAGGTTTATCGTAAAAGTTCACTTGAACTGATAAAACATACATAAATAGATACCTATCTGCTGTTTTGACTAAAATAGTATGGTGACGACCATAGGGAAACATTTTGTAGTGCCAACCTAAGCATAATATGGTAAGCATTTTGTTGTTTTCGTTGTTTAGCTCAATAACGGAATATCGTCACTTCCGACTGTTGTTTTTCTTATTTACTTATCTTTAATACAATCGTAAATGAGATAAGTAAATCTTGTTCATGGTTATAATTTATATTAGCGTTACATTTTTTGAGATTATTTTCACTTTGAGTGTATTTTTTCTAAGTATTTGAACCAATTTTTTTGGAACATTATACCTAAGCATTGTTTAGGTAATAAACTCTTGCTGTCATAATTATCACAATATTATGTCCTGCCTGAATTTTAACTAATCTTAAGTAAAAACAGACTGCAATCTAACAATTTAATTTTAAACCTCCATTTGCCTACTTTATCTCATATTCAACCTCGTACCTTAATATCCTCACACCAGGGGTTCAGTAATTTACGCACCAATAGCTCGCCGACCTCCCTTAAATCATGACCTCCTGGTCACAAACGGACAAAATAATCTCAGTGTGAACTTTTCTTAGGACCTATAAAGATGGCGGCCATAGATAAAAAAGTCTATGATCAGCGGATTTTGTGCCAAAAAAAGGGAAAACGAAAGTAGTGAAAATGTAGTTTTAGTGGCCATAAATATGTTTATGATAATAAAAAGCTTATCTTGTATTGACATTTTTGTGTTTGTAGCGTATAGCTTGACCGGTAGTTTGCAAGCGGGAGTGTTTTTTAGAAGATTTGTTTTCATAAACACAAAATAAATCTACTCAGCTTTGATTGTTACAGATTGAGGTGGTATTCCTCATCTGCATCTTCGTGTCGGTGGCACACATCATCCAAGGTTTTCCATTTCTCGGTTATAGACCGTTTTGTTGCAATTTGAACTATTTCAAACTTTTAGCCTAAATTCACATTACTAAAATAATCCTAGTTCACACGTATTCAGGTGACATGCACTATTTCGAGTGTTCGCAATAAATCGTGCATATGCCAGATTTATGGTCAAATTGCGAGTGTTGCAGCAATTGCCCCCACTCCGTCATCTCTTAACGGCCATGATTATAACACACGATATATTTTGACAAATGCACATGTAACTTCAGCTAATTGTATCACTGCTGGTAAATTGTGAGACCCTAGTAGTTTGAATAATTTGTAATTTACTGTTATGTGGTTACCGCGTAACGGGTACTGGTTACCTCAAACTTTCCCGTAAGTATTGTTGCATGCTACAATGGTTAGTGAGGTTTTCCACCGGTAATAATCGTTGTGGTCTTGTGCAGATAATGACGACACGGTTGGCGCAGTCACTGCGCTGCATGTTGCGAATTCGATTTCTGGTCAGAACAAATAATTAAATGGCCTACTGATAGTTTCTCCTATCTGGTTTTTGTGTATGTGAGTTTATGTTTGTAATTGCACCCACGATACAGGAGAAATTCCTAGTGTGGGGGAAGATAAAAAATATATATAACTCGTAACTCAACTGAATATCAATATGTACAAAATAGTAGGTAGGAAGTGCAATAAGTCCGCCATATTATGTACAAATATGCATTGCAGACTTTTTGCTCGGTAGACTTGATCGCACTAATAGTCTGGCTGTCTGTGCTCAGCTTTATAGTAATGGGCTATTAAACGGAAGAACCAACGGGAATTTTATGGCGATAGTGACAACCGTATCATAATTATGTGGTCAGAGAGATATGAGCTTTATTTCAAGCTTTCAACTTTATCTGCAACTGCTTACTTGAGGGTTGAAACGATTTACAAAAAGTCGGTTAATAAGTCCTCAGTAAATGGTTTTGTAGATGAGTGCCTTATATTTATACTTACTTTTTTACAGTTTGTTTGCTTTGATTGTTTTTTTTTGCTTATCTTTTCCCATTGACAACGATGTAGATGATTTTTTGATGTGTTAATGATCTTATGGTTTGTCTGAGGGTACGTTATTTATTACTTAATTTCATTAGTTGATTTCTGTTTTAAATAATAAATAAACACCAAGAGTAAAAGGGTTAAAATCCCTTTAAGATTATTTAGCAAATCGCGCATAAAAATAAAAGTAATTTACTTATTAATTAGCCCAAAAACCAACTTAAAATTAAACCATTTTAAGTTAACAAACTGCAGAAGAGAGACTACAAATAATTTAGCAAACCCCGCCTCCGGTGTAGACTGTTGTCTTTTCTTTAGTCGCAGCATGTTAGTGCGATTTATTTCAGCGCTGTCTGCCGCGCCGACGAACGCTGGCGGCTTCTTTTGTTGAATTAAGCTTTAAGCTTTGCTTAGCCGCTGCTAAGTTCTGCGCGGAATCGTAAACGAGTTTGTAGTCAGATAGCTTAAGTAAAGTCTGAGCTTCGGCTTCAGCTTTTTATTTATACCCTCTTACAAATAAACGCGGAATAAAGTTATACCAAGTATAAACCTATGAAAATGTATGGGTATACCTTTGTTATACCTGGTATAACTTTATTCTGCGTTTATTAGTAAGAGGCATAGAAAACATGGCCGTTTTGTTTAATGGCTGCTGTTTATTTTTAAATTAAGTAAATAACTGTTTTAATACTGTGCATTGTTTAGCTCTAGCTTTTTAAAATGGCATACAAAAGTTTCAAAGCTAGGTTAAGAAAGTTAAAAGTAAATATTGCAAAACATTTGTAACCTGTAAACCTACTCAAATCATGATTTACTGTAAAGGGTGAAATGATGATACAGAATTACTGAATTGGTTGTTTCCAAGGATTATCGCAGAGGGAATATTTAGAAAGTTCCTAACTCTTTAATTTAAGATCTAGCATTACTAATATCTTACTTATGCGTATTTTATCTCACTCAGGGTGGACATCCCACCCATACGCACAAAACATTTTAGGAACACTTTTTTTACGCGTACAGCTATGCTAGTATTATATTATCAGTGGTACAGCTAAGATGTGGAATTCCCTGCTGGAGTCTGTATTTCCCTATAGCTACAATCTTGGAGAAAATTAGAATAATTCTAGCGTGCTACACCCTCGACCACAACTTTGATTACCATCAGGTGAGATAGTGGTCAAGCGTGAGCCTTTAGACAATAAATATTAAAAAGCAGCCAAGTGCGAGTTGGACTCGCGCACGAAGGGTTCCGTACCATTATTGCAAAAACATCAGAAAAACATGTTTGTTGTATGGGAGCCCCACTCAAATATTTATTTTATTCTGTTTTTAGTATTTGTTGTTATAGCGGCAGCAGAAATACATCATCTGTGAAAATTTCAACTGTCTAGCTATCACGGTTCAGGAGATACAGCCTGGTGACAGACAGACAGACAGACAGACGGACCGCGATGTCTCAGTAATAGGGTCCTGTTTTTACCCTTTGGGTACGGAACCCGGAATAGCACCATATTATATTTCAACCCAGTATAATGTTCGCATGTGATAAGAAAACACTTTTCACGCGGGCGATGCCGCTGATAGAAGCTAGTGTATAAATAAATTGAAATTGTAAAAAAAAGGACAACAAAACTTGTTAAAAATTAACAAAAAAAAACTGCACATATCATCAACTTTACGCAGCTTACACCCAGGTGTGCGATACAGCGGCGGTAAGTTAAATACCGTAACTTAACCGGGACGACATAAGTGTGACGTAAGTTAATTAGGCCGGCTGCCCACTGCGGCGGTAATGAAACGATGGGCGCCGCAGTTTGGTGGTGGGCTAGTGGGTAAGACGCCTAATAACCGCGGTAATGTCTCGGAAGATGTAGTGGACAGCTACTTATGGCTACAGATACATGTGTGTGTCTGCCAGGGTTTGTATAGAATATAGCTAAACATGTTTATGCGGTAGATAGAATTCGGTTTGTGAAACTTATGTTGCTGTGCTTAGTGCGTTTTCTTAATCATTTTGAATAAGGCTTCTGGGGAAAAATCTAATTCGGGATTACACTGTCTGTGGTGAAAGACTAAGTGGCATTGGGTATGTTACCTGAAGCCTCGAGCCATCAAGTGTACCCTCTTTGGGAGAAAATCTCTGTAGACCACTGTTATTAAGCATTTATGTTTAACACCCGCGTGACCCTAAATTCAGTAGTTTGTTGTACTTTCGTTGTTATTCTATGACTTAAAAAAAGCTTTGAGTGAAGCGATACTTCACGCCTGGACAGCTTTTAACCCTAACAAAGCGCAAGTCCGATCCTGCATGGAGTATTGCAGCCACCTTTGGGATGGCTCAGCAAAGTATCAGCTTGCCGCCCTTGACTCGGTGGAACGCAGAGCCAAGAAGCTCATCGGCGACGTTGAACTGGTGGATGCCAAGCTTAATAGCTTGGCTCATCGCCGCAAGGTTGCCTGCTTGTCGGTCTTCTACAGACTGTACTTCGGTGAGTGTGCTCAAGAACTCCACGACCTCATCCCACCAGCCCCCTTCTACCATCGGACGTCTAGACGCACTGCAAGTTACCATCCTTACCTTGTTGCCATTCCACCAATTCGCACCAAGCGCTTCCAAACATCCTTCATAATGCGCACAGCGAATGAACGGAACTCGCTACCTGCGTCTGTGTTTCCGAACGCATTAAACCCGAATCTCTTCAAAGTTAGAGTGAACAGGCTTCTTCTGGGTAAGCTCACTCCATCGTCGACTTTGTCTCTGTCACCTCTGACCTAGACTAGAGTCAAGAGCTAACCTACCACAAAAAAAAAAAACTTTAAATCTAAATTTTGATAATTAAATTGTCTTTTAGACGGTAACAATTTCATTAAAATACGCTCGGCGGTTTTGGTGCAGTTGTCGTATTTTTGTCCGTGTTAGACATAACTTTACAAATTAATTACACTATGTTATACGAATAAAACTAAAAAAAAAACATTACGAAAAAGGACTGATGTAACATATATTTTTTTCCAAAAAAATACAGCTAGCCGTTTAGACGTGACTCTCATTTTAAAATCAGCTACTAAGCGACCGACGAGTGCACCGCAGTTTGGTGGCCGGCTCGTGGCCTAGGGGTTAACCGCGGTAATGTCTCGGCAGATGAAGTGGACAGCTGCTTATGCCTATACTTGTGTATGTCTAGGTTCGTTTTATAGATATCTTGAAGGCGGGGTAGGTATTTCTTTGTTATTAACACTGGACATTTGAGTCCACTTCAAATATGATAACATTGTCCGTGTTAATATTTAAACCAGAATAACTACCGCTTCGATGTCTGGCTTGAAAATTGCTGTTAGTACAGGGACATGCAGATATTGCCACATTGCGTTAGTAAGCATACTAGCTTACAGAATTTATTTTCGACGATTTTTAGGGTTCCGTAGCCAAATGGCAAAAAACGGAACCCTTATACATTCGTCATGTCTGTCTGTCTGTCCGTCCGTATGTCACAGACACTTTTTGCCGAAACTATAAGAACTACGCTGTTGAAACCTGGTGAGTAGTTGTATTCTGTAAACCGAATTAAGATTTTCACAAAAAAATTGAAAAAAAACAATACATTTTGGGGGACCCCATACTTGAAACTGCAACTAAATTTTTCTTTTCCATCAAACCCATACGTGTGGGGTATCTATGGATAGGTCTTCAAAAATGATATTGAGGATCTAATATTTTTTTTTTCTAAACTGAATAGTTTGCGCGAGAGACACTTCCAAAGTGGTAAAATGTGTGTGGGGGACACACACATTTTACCGTAAACCGCAACCGCGTAAATCGTAAACCGCAATTTACCAAGTACGGAACCCTTCGTGCGCGAGCCCGACTCGCACTTGGCCGGTTTTTGTTGTTGTTGAACTTCCCTTTGTTTAATGCCTTTGGTAGTCCCTGGCATACAGCAAACTTACTAACCTCGTCGCTTTTGAGTAACTTTGTGCAGTTAAGTCAAAAGATGTAATTCTCAAAGTATTTCCGGTTCATATCTACAGTTGCAAGGAAGTGCTAAGGTACCCGTTTTACGTCACCGTCCGGTTATCTATTCGACCGCCATAGCCCTGCCCATAACCCCTTTCGTTCAGCAGTGGATAACTGCATGGAACTCTGTGTTCCTGGTCATAAATCTGATTTATGGCCAGTTTCGATGAACCCATGTCGGGTTCGTCTGCCAGGATTCTATTCTGTGATACAACGTACACATTAAAGTTATTCCAGTAAAGCTTATACACATAGTCAGCCAGTAGTCGTGGGCTACAATATATTTTGTTTGGTACATTACCTACATACAGTTTTAGACAAATGGATTAACCTATATAAGGGCTTGTCCCCATTACCACGTCACACGACCTCATAACCCTAACTGTACAAAGTTAAATTTCATGCTGTGGATTGTTTTTGCTTGACGAGGTCGGTCCGTGGATGGATGACCATTTCAACATACCGAGTTTCCTCCGTGCCTCGGAAAGCACGTTAAGCCGTTGGTCCCGGCTGTCATTTGAAGATCTTTGAAACTCGTTACGTGTAGTCAGAAGCTTGAGATCTGACACCAGTCTTACCAAGGGGTATCGTGTTACCAAGTAACTTGGTTGTGGAGGCCAGATAGGCAGTCGCTCCATGTAAAACACTGGTACTTAGCTGAACCCGGTTAGACTGGAAGCCGACCCCAATGAAGTTGGGAAAAGGCTAGGCAGATTGATTGGATTGTTTGTGACGATAAAAGGTAAAGGAGCGTTTGGTTATGTAAATTTAATTTCAAATAATATTAAAGTTATGAACTCCTTTTCATTATCTCTAAGCAAAGGGACGCGATATAACTTAGGTGATGTGTAATCATAAGCAAATACTCTCGTTTTACCGCTCGTGTCACAGTAGACAAATCGTCACCTCCGAAATCTACATTTTTGGCGCTTGTCTGAGGTTTTAAAAGTCAAGTTCAGTGTCTGTCAAAATTGCTATGAACTGTTGCTAGGCAACCAATTAGAGTTGTCTAATCATGACGCATCGGAGAATCGGCGTCATGGGTTTAAGGGGCGATTTCTAAATTATATATTTATTTGGAGTTGAGAATAATTGACAGCTTTTCTGGATAAAGTAGAGTTTGACAACTAATCAAATTCGAAATCAGAAATTGCAGTTTAGTGTCGCCTTGCGGCTAATGAAATATTTCTCTTGGATTAAGTAACTGCTAACTTTGAACAAATTTCTGTTAGACCTCACTTAGTTTTAGTGAACAAGAGTATAAATATTCACAAACAAAAATGATTAAACAAAAACCCTAGTACAATGTAGAAGACGGATCAAAAGACTCATTAAGTAAATCCAAAACGCCTTAAAACTTCACCTACTGCGTTATAATGAGGTCCTAGTACCTGTGGTGTTAAACGCGAAGGATAATCGTAATCCAATTAGCGACACCGCTAATTAAATTATTATGTCATACGAAGTGAGGTACTAGGCTAGCAGGGAAGAATGTACGACTGGGATCAGTAACGTAACTTATTGCAATAGGATTAATAGGATTAATATAAGCTGTGCATTTAGAAAATACTGGTAGTGAACTTTGCCAGCGTTTATGACTTTATTCAGGAAACTGCCAGTGTCATCTCAAAAGTTATTGAGTGTACTGTGAAAACGATTGAATTAAACAGACAGTCATTGAATCCATCCATCCATTCATCTCAACATAATCGTATCTCAATAGAATATCTAATTTTTAACCGCCTTCAAAAAAAGGAGGAGGTTCTCAATTCGTCGGAATCTTTTTTTATGTATGTTCCCTGATTACTCAAAGACGCCTGGACCGATTTCAAAAATTCTTCTTTTGTTTGAAAGGGTATACTTTCTAGTTGGTCCCATAGTCATCAGGTCAGGATCTGACGATGGAATCCTAGAGAAATCGAGGGAACTCCTCAAATATTATAGGCAAACATATAGCGATTATGGTATTTTTATCAACAAGGCAATCATTTGCACTCAGAAAGTATCATTTGATGAAGTGAAACTGATGAAGAAGACCACAGATCGCCAAATGGAATGCCACCGTCTAACTAATCTGATGATGAAGCCGGAAGGTAGGCACTGGAACTCTAAAATAAAACAATGTATCCTAGTCGCTCTGAGACGTGGTCGCTCACAATGGGCCTCATCAGAAAGCTTACAGTCACGCAAAGGGCAATGGAGAGGGCTATGCTCGGAGTATCCTTGCGTGATCGAATCAGAAATGTAGAGATCCGCAAGAGAACCAGGGTTACCGACATAGCCCGAAGAATTGCCAAACTTAAGTGGCAGTGGGCAGGGCACATTGCTCGCAGAACGGATGGCCGATGGGGCAGAAAAGTTCTGGAGTGGCGACCGCGAACCGGAAGACGATGCGTTGGAAGGCCTCCCACCAGGTGGACCGATGACCTGGTGAAGGTTGCGGGGATTAGCTGGATGCGGGACGCACGGGACCGGTCAGTGTGGCGACGCTTGGGGGAGGCCTATGTCCAGCAGTGGACGTCTTTCGGCTGATATGATGATGATCCTAGTCGTGTTTGGGCTTATTGGAATCGCCATGAGATGTACTTTGGCTATAAATGATAATCATGTTAATTGGAGGTACCTACCAAAACTAAAAAGAGAAAAATAAAAAACTTTTTAACAAAAAATCAAACCGACTTCCAGAACAAAAAACTACAAAGCAAAAAATAAATTTGTTTTCCGAAGTCGGTGTCCAAAAATTGAAAACAATGGGTACAATAGACACCGACTTCGGAAAAGAAATTTGTTTTATGCTTTGTAGTTTTTTGTTCTGGAAGTCGGTTTGATTTTTTGTTAAATTTCTTTTAAAGCTTCAAGTTACCAAAGCAAGCGCTGAAAGAGGGTCATGGCAAACTTTAGATAGTTTATCAGTAATTATTAGTTAACACCATAGTAAAACAATACACCGGTGTCCATTAAAACCCCTATCACACGCGCAAACAATCAATAACAACCCCAATAGTGTTAACTATCCGATCAGCAACACCCCCTACAC
The DNA here is from genome assembly GCA_949775005.1 of Orthosia gothica. Lineage (NCBI taxonomy): Eukaryota > Metazoa > Arthropoda > Insecta > Lepidoptera > Noctuidae > Orthosia > Orthosia gothica. Next base: position 1,664,360 of record OX459048.1, on the reverse strand, counting down.
ACAAACGAGCATCGTAAGGCTTAATTAAACAAACGCAAACATCTATAAAAACGCGATACACCCGTAAACGCTGCTGATAAAGCTAACGAACTCTTTAATGAGCTTTGGGGACTTGGGGTACTCCAGCACCCCACCCCGGGGTGCAGGGGTACCCCGCACACATTAAGGCCGGGGGACGAAGAAACAAGTGCTGTAAAAAACTAGCAACTTGTATCGTTCTGATGTATTATGTATGAAAGGAAATGTGGTCATCAATTGTGGGTAGTTTGATTTGTTGGGCTTCGAGTGGTGGTGTGAAAGGGTTGGCGATGAATGGGTCATGGGGGATGGCTTCCGGGTTTATAGTGCTGGTTCGTAATCTGGAGTTATGAGCTTGAGGGTTTTGAGGAAGGATAGCCTTTAAGTATTCTGTTTCTTTATTATGATTGACATGTGTACCCTTTATGTTTTTCATCTTACGAAGTTAAATTCAAATTAAAATGATTGCATCCATAATGTACATACAGGTGGTAAATATAAGTTGCAGAAAAAATTATGGACCCTGTCGGGCACAGCAACATTCTAGATGCAGTCAGTGTCTAGGAGAGAGGAATTGTGCTTAATATTTTCCATAATAACATTTCAGTTGTATTTCCAATGTTTTCATTTAGTTTAATGTACCTATTAATATATCTGTGTTAACATAATATACACTTACATTAACTGACGTGTTTTTCATTTGGGGTGGGCAGAAAATACAAAAAACAACTTACTCCGATCCTAACAGCATAAAAGCTTTAAATTAATATGAAAACAACAGTAAACCGAATACTAATTCATCAAATATTAATGTTGTAAAATCTAAAATAAAATGAGCTATTCTTAGCTCTAATATAAATATTAACTAAAATAAACATCAAGAAAATAAACAGAGTTTAATCCTACTTCCTAATAATATTATAAATAATAAAGTTTGTATGTGAGGATGTTTGTTTGTTACTTAATCACGCCAGAACGGCTCAACAAATCTGGATGAAATTTGGCAGAGAGATAGATTATAGTCTGGAATAGCACTTGGGCTTTTCAATCCGATGTAATGTTCCCTTGGGATGATACAACACTTCGGGCGAAGCCGCTAAAAGAAGCTAGTATAGAAATATCAAAAATAGCGTGTCTCTTAATTATGATAAGAAGATATGGAGTAGATAACTGTGTAGGTACCTCACATAATCTCCTTCTGCGACAGTTAATCATCATTAATTAAGCAAGAAGCCTTATGTTAAACAGTAGACATGTATGTGGGCACCTACGGAAATATTGATAGAGGTTGCTACAATGTAGAGTCAAAACAAGTTTAATATTTAATGAAAAATTTTCACAGTTTCAATCATATTTTGTCTAACGAACAATAAAAATCTATGATGAATTGAGAAACAATTAGAAAAACAACCCATTGTATCACCATATCATTTCTACTTACTGTGTGTACCTGTGCGATCAGCTGATACCAACAAAACAGATTACACAAAATATTGTAAAGCGCTTTTATCACATTAAAGAACCCTAACAATAACAATTTCCCGTATGGAAGAAACTACTTAGTGTTCACAAAGCAATTTTTCCTGTAAATAACTAGGGAATTCAAAAACTTTTTCGCCGCTACTTTGTCAACGCTTTTTGGGCAATTATTTTACAAACTAAGCGAAAATAATTCCATTTATGGTCAAACATGAATTAAATTGTTTATTTTGTTTGTTTTCTAAAGCTGTGACTATCTGTGAATACAGTTTACACACATACGTACCACCGGCAACTATAAATCACGACTTTCAGGAAACAAACAAACAAACAATAAGACACGAAAAAAGAAGAAAAAACTCACATCGGCGACCGAGGGCTTGTCACAGAGAGAACACACGCGAACCACAGAACAACACACGAGCCCAGCCATGGCAGACAACGTATTTATCAGAAACAGCCATTTATCAGCACACCGGGCCAAGGGACATTTGTTACGAAACGTCAAAACTAAAAATAGAATTCACTTGTTTGTGTCCAAACAAACCACGTGCGACCCAGCCCGCGGGCCGCTCATATCTGACGCTCCCTTACCTTACACACGAAAACGAGAAAAATAACACGAGTCCACACACTTACCGACATTATCTAATAACCATTTAAACATAAATTAACGGAAAATCAATGAACGCACTCGCTTTGATGTTTCATGTTACGTCGAGCACCGTTTAATTCTCAAATAAGTCTTTTTAACTGGGCCAAAGCAGTTTGTTTTGTAAATGACACAGTTCTCTGTAGAACATTGCTTTTAACGTTTGATTTATGCTGAGACACCCTATTGGTAAAAGTTTGCGATAGCTCGACTGCAGTAATGTGACAATAAAATCAATATGTATGCGGAGTCATTAATTATCTTATATCAGTGTTACATGAACGCACCTGACGTAAAAGCGCGGGAAAGTCATCCGTCACGCGTGGCGCGAACGACGCCTATTCACTGCGACGCTCACAAATCCACATCATTGTCACCGAACACTCGCGTCAGTCACGACACTTTTTAAAAGAAAGACGTATAAGTTGTATATAATTTGCAGGAAGGTGTCGGGCCCGCGCCGGCCGGCTCGCGCCTGTCGACCAGCTCGCGAAATGTTGTCGGATGGACTGGAACCCGCGCGGTGGCTCGAGTATTTTTCTATTCTATACATTTGTTCTACTCAATCGTGTCATATAATTTTCGTGGACACTGGGTCGCGCTATTTATAATTGGCCCTATATCTTTATAAATATGTTTGGTGGGAACAGTTCCGCTCACCGCAATTTTACAAACAATCGGTGCACATTTCAAAGGTTTATGAGTTTTCAAAATTTGTTCCGTCTTGTTTTCGTCTTTGATCTACAAATTGGCGAGACGTGCGTGTAATATTGATGTGAATATATTGAAATGCTGTAAACTGATTTGTTTTTGTAAGAAATAAACTTTTGGGAAGGTAACTCTAGCCATTCTATCAAAAGCTTGAAGAAAATTCTTGTAACTTACAAATCAAACCAAATACAAAAAAAAGCGCACCAACTTTTCAGACAACGACTGTAAAATATGCGACACTAACCATTCCTAATCCGTATGGCAGTAGAATGCGTAAATGAATAGGATGAACCCAAAAAAACTCCCTAAGCTTAATATGTTTCGCGAAAAGGCACCGCTAAGGGAAACCAACTCATAAAATTTGAGTTGAGCCATTCTGTCTGTGTGTTGATGAGTCAGCCCACACCGTGTAACGACGTTTTTCAATTGGGAGATTTGAACAGGCCGCGCCGGTGGACATGTTATGTAGTAATTTAGAACATGCTAAACGGTGTGTAGGATTTGCTGTTCACGCTAATGTATGCATGTTCTCGATGGAGATAAGGGTGGGTAATGTTTGCTGTCTGGGCGGTACATGTGTACCTATAAGAGCCTCTAGAGAGTCTAGAATATGTCAAACGCTTATAATCAAAAATATACAAACGTTTTCCAAATAAAAACAATACTTAAAAAAGTGAAAAACATAACTTCAATTTCGGCAGTCGGTGTTCTTGTTTTTTTTCTTCGTTTTTTGACACCGACTTCATAAATTGGCTAAAAAGTTATTTTTCACTTTGTAGTGTTTTTATTTGGAAGTCGGTTGAATTTTTTTTATATTTTTTTTTTGGTTTCGGTCCATATCTATAATGCCCACAGTTATGCCAGAGTAAATTAACCAAATAACATGAAACTTGAACACAACCGGTGAAATGAGAGTGTACCACTCTGAACTGTACACATCTGCGTACCCCTTTAGAGCGTGCCGGCGCGATGTCATGTTATGAAATGGTGTACTTAAACATTATATTTAGTCATGCGATTGCAGCAATCCCGAGAGATTTGCTGTCATTTATTGAAGAGTTCTGTTGAATATCTTCGAAGTTCTTCATCAGACCTTCAGCACATTTAAATGGGACCAATTCGGGAACATATTCTTTCAAAAAAAAAACAGTCCACAATTGACGGCGAAATCGTTGAAAAAACGAACATACAGTTGAACATATCGAACCTCGTCCTTTTTGGAAAGTCGGTTTAAAATAGACTTTGTCTTGTAGTGTAAATAAGGTCAGGGCAGTAGGCGTAGGATGACCACTTTTTTGTTCACTCTGTGAAGAATAGACATAATTATATGGCTAACCCAAAGTGACATTCCTTTTTTCTTTTGTACTTCGAGCTGAAGAAATCTTTCTACAATCCGTCATATTATTTCTTTTTTGTTTTTACGGTTGTCATGCATTTACGCTTAGTGGTTTTATTTTGTTTTTTTTTTTTTAAACTTATAAAAAAATTGAAAGTTGCAAAGATGAGTCAATTAAATGTAAAAACTGTGTGATAATGCTAAATGATAAATAATTTTATTTCTGTAAGTTGGTTTGTACAAACGCTTTTACATGTCTAACATATATTTTTTTTAAACTAGATGAAGTCGGCGTTTCCTATCTGACTACTCTGAGAAGAAAGGCCGAAACAAACTCAGAGGTCACAGTCTCTTTTAAAGTCCTGACAAAATCTTGGTTCGATCATGTGAAGACCATGTAGACTGATGTCTGAAATAGTCTTTTGACGAAAGAACCAGCCAGATTGAGTGGACCTATCCAGTCAGTGCACGCATTTGTCAATAACCGAGCAGCTCAACTCAGAATTTAAGGAGCTCAACGATTCGACGAACAATACCAAAGAAAGGACATTGCTGAAAAGAGACTTCAAATTCATACAGTGGCAATCATGGTAGAGCGTCTGCCTACTGAGCAAAGGGTCGCAGGTTCAATTGCTGCATTAAGATAATATAAAATTGTTTCCCACTATAAAGATACTAGGTCCACATCTGGAAAATCATAGCATAAACAACATAGGTACCATACAGTTTCTCGTACACAATCGTGAGTCTACAAAGTTCTTAGTTATTGAAATATTCCTCACAATTTAGATTTATTCATTCTATTTAATTCAAAAATGTTTGGTAATAATATTATTATCTCTTCAAACGCAACACGCCGAGAAAAGATTTGCAGTGTATAGCCAAGTCTTGAAAGAAAATCATTTAGTTCAATAAGTATTTATTTAATTTTAGATTTTATAAATAGATAAAAGCAAGCCATACAACAAACGTAGAAATTGACTGCTGTGCGGCTAGTGCCGGTCACATGCGCGGGCGCTGAGTTTACGACGATCTATGACTGAGGTAGTACTACTCTGTACACCGGCACGACAGAATGGATCAAATAATTATTGACTCTCTGCACTTGTTGTGTCAATAAGTACAAAGAGTGATTGCAATAAAGAATAAATTACTATTAATTATACTATTATTATTACTCATTAATTTATTATTGCGTATTAGTACATTGTTCACCGAGAGGAGAAAGTGACCGATTACCGTCGAGGGTGGCGAGGGCTTTAAAACACCCGAGATCGGGAATCGCACTTTCTCTCGAGTGATACATAGTGCTTTATACTACACCTACGAGGAAAATTAAAAACTAAATCTTTACTAATTAAAACTGAATCCTCAAACAACACACAAATTGAAAATGGCGCCAATGGCGTCTGCAATTTTCACATGTTCTTTTTTCAAATTGTTTGACACCATCCAACACACAGCTAGAGGCCAGTGTCATTTTGCGAACTTGGAGATAAAAACTCACTGTAAAAACTTTTTGGCTTTTGATATTTAGGTTACCAGCGCATATAGTCTTACCCAATGATATTCAAATAAACAGATATGTTATAAGCGCGCGCATTGTGAAGACTCGAATAGTAGACAATTGTATGATTTAGTCTTTAGTTTATGTCACGCATGGCGAAGAGCGATACGCTTTGTTGAAAAAAAAAACAAAATTAAAAAAATGCCATCGTGTGTATTTAGAAAGTGTACCAATTATAATACCAAATTACATAAAACAGAAGGGATCTCATACCATATGTAAATACGCAATACACCTCAATTTACTAATTTATTTCAATTTTTTTTCCTAATTTTCTGATATTTGGAGGTTACAAAAAGAAAAAACATTGGTTGTCAGAATAATGTTTGTTTACATTCACACGCAAGTGACAAACACTAGCTGTCTCTTTTTTACTTGTTTGTTTTATCAAGCCATCCCTTTCGACATTGTAGTGAAATGTCAGATGAATGAAAAGTGTGTATGTGTGCTGCCGCTGCTGCGCGGAACACTTTTTTCAATTGTTTTGTGAGTGTACCTATAACGTACCAGGCCCCTCAGAAAGTATTGCGAAAAAAAGTTTTTATATATGGGAGACTGGCCAGTTATAATGTTTTTCGAAAATATGATTATTTATAAGTAAAAATAAGTAAGTTCCAATTTCAAAATTTCCCTCAACATTTTTTGCGAGTTAATTCAAAGTATTGTGTCTCACTGAAATATGGATCTGCGCCGGGAACATTTTAGAGTTATGATTTTATACGATTTCAAGTGTCGCCTGAAACCGGATGAATCGTACGATAGACTTCAAATGGCATTCATGGATGAAGGCCCTTCCAAGGCAACCGTGTATCGTTGGTATAACGAATTCAAGCGCGGTCGACCAACTTTGGGGGATGACGAAAGAAGCGGTCGCCCTTTGACGGCTGTTACCGAAGAAAACGTGCTAGCAGTGAAAAATTTAATCCAAGACAATAGGCGAATTACATATCAGGAGATTCAACACATATTGAAGATTGGATCGGGAAGCGTTCACGAGATTCTACACAGCCATCTTCGCGTGAGGAGGATAGTATCACGCTGGGTGCCGCACAACCTCACCGATGCTCAGAAGCAGGCCCGGGTGGAATGGTGCCGTTATTTGCTTAACAAATTTGAAGCAGGCTCGTCTCGGCGTGTTTACGACATCGTTACAGGTGATGAGTCCTGGATTTATCAATACGACCCAGAAACCAAGCGCCAGTCGACTGTTTGGGTGTTTCAAAATGAGCCAACGCCTACCAAAGTGAAGCGATCTAGAAGCGGGGGTAAGATTTTGATCGCTAGCTTTTTTAATTTGACTGGCCACTTGGTATCAATTCCCTTACGGGATCAAAGAAGCATTAATGCCGAATGGTATACTACCAAATGTTTGCCAGAAGTTTTCTCTGTTATAAGCAACAAGCGACCAAACACAGGGCTCCGCGGGCTACTGCTCCACCACGACAATGCACCTGCGCACACCGCACTCAAAACGAGGGACTTCCTGGACAGCACGCCAGTCAAACTCCTGGGTCACCCTCCTTACAGCCCTGATCTAGCACCGTGTGACTTCTTTTTATTCCCAAAAATAAAAAATCAGCTCAAAAGGATACAATTTTCGTCGCCGGAAGATGCGCTGGCTGCGTTCGAGCAGGCTGTAAACGAGGTGTCTGCGGCGGACTGGAAAAAGTGTTTTGAAAACTGGTTTAGGCGCATGAATCTTTGTATAGAGGCTGGTGGAAAGTACTTTGAAAAGATTTAATAAAAATATATGTACGTATAGAACAATTTTTTTTAGTTTCGCAAAACTTTCTGAGTGTCCCACGTATCTGTTTATTTGAATATCATTGGTCTTACCCAAAATTAAAAAAGAAAAACCACGTAAGAAATGGATTTTCATACACTTTTCTCTCCCGCTCAGATGCGTTTTCTCGCCGCATATTTGTTCGATATGCAATGACGTACTTTCTACCGTAAATTTGATAAAGTATCAAGGTACTTTCCGAGCAGGTGTAGTATAAAATAAATTACTAACTCCAGAATACGCGACTTCATCATCATCATTCTTTTAATTTTCCCACTACTGGGACACAGGCCTCTGTGAGAGGGAATAGGCCGTAATCCACCACGCGGGCCCAGTGCGGGTTGGTGGATGTCACATGTCTTTGAATTTTTGGTTCTAGGACTTGCCTATACCGTTTCTTCACGATGTTTTCCTTCACAGTTCTAAGAGCAGTAGTGATGAATTAATTTACACAAAGTATTTGAATCCACGACCTACAACTGGTAAGTCACGGCCGTTTCTACTGGGCCACCACTGTTCTTGTTTGTTGTTAATTAAACATATGGTATATATAACAATGGTTTATAATTTGGCGCACGGTTGGCGCAGTGGTTGAGCGATTGACTGCAGCGCTGCGTGTCGCGGTTTCGATTCGGAACAAATATTTAGATCTAGATTTAGATTCGGAACAAATATTTGTATGACCTACAGGTAGTTGTTCCGGCTCTGGGTGTTGTGTATGTGAGTTTAAATGTTTGTAAACGCACCCACGATACAGAAAGAAATTCCTAGTGTGGGGCAACGTTTATTTAAAAGAATTTAAAGAAAGAAAGAATAATTCTTGACGCATATTTTCTTTGTTTTATTTTATTTCTCCCCTAAAAATTAGGAGGCGGAAGTAAGGGGGAAAATACCAATAAATGGCAAAACGGCTTTTATGAATTTAATGTAAGCTCATAAAAGTTATGCATTAAAAGAGGCCCAAGCATTTAATAAAAAAAACAAGTCTTTCTGGTCATATTTATTTCTCTAACCCTAAACCCGACTGCTCTCTCCTTTCACCGTAGTATCTAGATCTTTTATACAGTCATGCGTTCATGCATCAATATTTTATTTATAAGTAAAACATAACTGCTGAATTAAAAAAAAAGAATAATAGATATTTAAGATCCAATCTGTTAGTCGGGTGTACATTTATTTCAGTTTACAAGTATCGGCGAGCCCTCGAACTATAATTGAACTATTATTACTAAACTACTACACTCTTGAAGACTACACTGATGGCAAAACACGCCATACACGTGAGAAACTATGGCACATCGAGAACAAATAACATGGTATGCAATGGCAATGGTTCCTATCAATAGAGATAAACAGATTTACAGAAGAGAAAATACGAATTAGTGAAATGTAAATCGTAACATGAAAATATGCTTGAGATTTTCATGTTATAATAAGTTTGTAAGTGTATGTAAAGAGAGGCTTATCCAGCAGAGGGTGAAAGCAACGGCTAGATAAAAAATAGTAGATTAGTAGCCAAGGGCTGTAAGGCATCAATTGCAGCCCGAGATATTTAGGCGCCCGCCTATAGTTCGAGGGTGCAATTGGTGCTTACACCCGAGCTAACTATTCTGCTATACATCTCAATTGTGAGGTAAGTAGAAAAAAACCGGCATTACAAGAGTAAAACAATAAAAAAAAAAAAAAACAATGACAAAATTGAGCTTCGCCGTTCGATATTTAAAATTGATGACTATTATACTCACACCAAAGACCTTATACTTCTTACTACTAGACTGTGCACTATGGCGCAAAACACGGTCCGAGCGAGAGGGCTCCCGTTGGTAGTGTGTATCTTTCTAATTAGGTGACCATGACCAAACATAACAAGGGACAAATTGATTGTAAAAACAATAGTGTAAGTATCCCGATATATGTATATATGCTACCTAACTACGCTACCTAAACCTACCAAATTTAAGGAAAAAAAAAGAAACGTGTGTATATTTTTTGGAATCTACATCACTTACCGTATGGTGTCGGGCGTAAAGAATTTCAACATCCCATGTTTTTCCATTGGTGTCATAAGAGGCGACCAAGGGACAAACCAGAGAATGGGCAGCAGCGTTCTCTGTGCATTTGTAACAACCATACTGGTATCGCCAACCCGCCTGCAAAGCTACGGTACCCTTGACTACGGTAGCGATCTAGGTTAAGGTATGGCAAGGGGTGCAAAGAATCCCGGACGAGGGCTACCCCAACAAATACCGACGACAGGACCTGGCAACGTACAACACGCGCACACTCCGGACTCCGGACCGACGATAAGATCACCGAACTCGAAGAGGAATTGAGCAGTTTACGATGGAGTATTATAGGGTTCGAATCTGAAGTTCGAAGAGAGGGCGGGGACTCGATAACCCTCAAATCCCAAGTCTGGATAGGTCTTGTTCTTCAAGACCCATCGTATAGATAGGAAAAAAAAGCTCTCTGAGCTTACTCTCAAGCTCATGAAGGAGAGGCGTGAGATGATCCTGCAGTCTTCAGACGATGCTTTGAAATACCCCAAAGGATCTCAATTATTTCACATATTGTCCAGTTGCGTAGATAGTTGAGAAACTTAACTTCATCAATTTTATTCCACTAGGAATCAATTTGCGAATAATATTAACAGCCGCTGAATTTTACTCGAACAAAACCCGCCAAAAACCCCACAAACCTGGTGGTCCTACATTTAGTATTACCAGGCCCAAACATTTAAAAGTACTACTCTTACTCAGTATTAATGAATTATTTTTTAAATACATTGAATTGATTAATTAAAGGAACTGTAAAAATATTTAAATACGCTTCAAAGTTTCATATACTTTGAAACGTATTTAAATATATTTTTATTCGTTCGTTTTGGTATTACATAAAAAAGAAAATATAAAATTTTCTACCATTTCTACCAAACCCAATTAGTTGAGCTGGCAAGATGTCAGACAAGGACACACTACCAGCGGGCACCCTCTCGCTCAGGACCGCTTTAGGTTAGCTACCGCTTATAAGGGAATAGCTAACCTAGATGTATGATAATAGATTTCATTTTAGCTATACAAAAATTTTTGGTACACAGTCTAGTAGTAAGAAATACGTATAAGGTCTTTGACTCACACGAAGACAAGGCTGAATAGCAAAGCGACCTCTTTGGTCATTGGGCTGAATGCATGATGTCTATTGCCAGTATGATGGTTAGATGTTCGCGAACTTTTTGGAAGAAAGAAGTGTTTTTTTTTATTACTTACCGCCCTAGGGCTTTTCTAGCTACATTATTACCCTAGAGCGCTAATTAGTCACCTACAAGCCCCATTTGGAGGTAATAAGAACCTACTTACCGAACATAAGAGATGTAAAATAACTTTAGAAACCTGCAATGATGATAACAGCTTAGATAATATTGAGTATAATTGCCACTCAATTTGTAATATAAAAATACTTTTTTTTTTGCCAAATCTAGAAATCAAATTATTAGTTTTAATATGCCCATTACTTTTGTAAACATCAAAGGAAATTTATAAAAAAACCGGCCAAGTGCGAGTCGGACTCGCGCACAAAGAGTTCTGTAGTTGGTAAATTGCGGTTTACGATTTATGACGTATTAAAAAAAACTGCTTACTAGATCTCGTTAAATCCAATTTTCGGTGGAAGTTTACATTGTAATGTACATCATATATTTTTTTTAGTTTTATCATTCTCTTATTTTAGAAGTTATAGGGGAGGGGCCACACATTTTACCACTTTGGAAGTGTCTCTCGCGCAAACTATTCAGTTTAGAAAAAAAATATATTAGAAACCTCAATATCATTTTGAAGACCTATCCATAGATACCCCACACGTATGCGTTTAATGAAAAAAAAAATTTTAGTTTCAGTTTCAAGTATGGGAACCCCCAAAATTTATTGTTTTTTTCTATTTTTGTGTAAAAATCTTAATGCGGTTCACAGAATACATCTACTTACCAAGTTTCAACAGCGTATTTATTATAGTTTCGGAAAAAAGTGGCTGTGACATACGGACGGACAGACAGACAGACATGACGAATCTATAAGGGTTCCGTTTTTTTGTCATTTGGCTACGGAACCCTAAAAAAAGAGCAAAGAGATCTGGTACGGAACACCACTAAATATTAATGTTGGGCAAACCGACAATGGTGTCACATGTTGTGGGGTAAACAGTACTAGGGTAGCAGAATGCAACCGGAAAACACACAATCCTATATCAATCAACATCATAAGTTTCGATAAACGCGCGGAATATATCGGAAGTTTATAAACTGGTGTTTTTATTGTTTTTTAATAACGGCTATAATTATTGTACATATTTTTTAAAACATAACATAAGATAAATGATTATAGTGTAAAGAATTGAGCTTTCCTCCTTGCAACCAAGCTTGTTCGCTGCCTGAAAAGTTTATTGCCAAGAGAATCTGAAGGCTACAGCAAACTCGATTTCTGGTTATAATTAAACATATTGTAATTTAAATAACACAGTATTTATTTAATCAATTAATTGTACAAAAGAAACCCTTTCAAAATAACACTTACTAGAGGCGATGTACCAACCACAAATACCTAAAATAATTGGCGATCATAAATTGAAAATAACAGCAAATAAACAGCTAGATTTAAGAAACAAATAAAATTCTCGTCAAAACATTAGGCAAACTTCAAATAAGTAAAAGCGCCCTCTGTTTCATTTCCATCGAACCAACCGTGGGAAAAGCACATCAGCTGAGAAGTCACGTTTAAAGGGCAATCTGTACCAGAGCACCAGAAATCACGAGGAGCTCTCACTGCACCATAATATCAACCTGATTATAGACAAGCAAACTTAACATGTGCACGTGGCGAAATTGGGAACTAAAGGAGAATGTACAAATTTTTTCTCAAGACCGTTACAAGTGGCGCCACCATAGCGTGAAAAGAAAAAGTTGACACTTGTCAGTTGATAGTAACTACTGCATAGACAATGACGCATAGCTTTCGTGCTATTTATAATGTGTGTGTGAATGAAACTGCACACATGCATACTTGCATTGAATCAATTGATTGGGAGTTATCATTGAGTGGGTTTACGATACGTTGATGTAGGCGTGGACCCCTTTCATCACTGGTTTGAGTGATGCTTCAGTTCAATTAAAGTTGGTGTCGGCATTTGACTTGGCCGCCTGCATGACGATTTGCTGCACTACCTACAAACGCTCGAAACGCCACACTCACACAAACATATGCGCATCGACGTGACCCCTAAGCGGCCCGCACTACTGACAGCATCGCGAAAACTGATAGGAGTTTCCTTACTGTTTGTCCATATTTATACTGTGCTTTTGGTAAGGCTACAGCTACGGTAACATCCGTAGCAAGAAGCCTACGTCTCGCTACGTCGTAGACCGTAGCTGTTACAAAATGCATAAGGAAAAGCCTATGCTTGCTACGTCGTAGTTGGTAAACTCGTTGTAGCGCGCTAAGTATTGTTTTAAAGATATTTTTAAGTCACAAGAACCGATACCAGAAGTCAAAGTCAAAAGTCAAAGTTCTTTATTTCAACTAAGCGGCACTTTTGAACGTCAAAATTTAAATTGAATAATAATTGATTCTACCGTCCATTCGGAAAAGTAGCTTGTTGAACGGGCAACAAACTACTCACTTACTCTTTAAAAAAAAAATTACAACATTTACATACATACATTAATTCAAGTACGTGAGGACGATGCACCTAGACTATATCTATTATCAGTTACTTAGCAACATTGTTAGCCTACTATCCGACTTGTAAACAAAAAGGTAAAAATATTTTATTTTTAAATTACTAATTGTTTATTAATATGACTGTACAGTTCCTAAAAAATTAAAACTCGTGCCATGTACCTATTATTGTTGTTTACCGACATAATGGCTTCATCCATTCGTTCAATACAAATCCCATAGTCCCATTTTACTATACCCCCGGGCGGAAACCTTTTTTGTGCCGTGAGCCGCAGCACTAAATTCCCGTCAGTCGGCCCGAGCCGGGGGCATACTCCAGTGACGTCACGTGTTTGGGGGACATCGGTACTAGGATAACAGGAGTCGGCAGGAGCTTCGCTGAATTTAATGCAGTGTTATGACACAAGATGGCTCTGTAGTGCTCCCGTGTTTACACATGGAAACTGTCAAAAATTCAAAATACCTCTGATAAATTAGCATACTTACTATGCTGATGATTATTTTATCAGACTGTTTTTTATGGCCAAGCGTGGATTTTACGTACGGAAATGAGACAATAGAAATGATTTGTTGTATTTATTTATTTATAAAATAATATTTGGATAATTTTACAACAAGTATTTTTACCTTGCACTAAAGGATTTCTAAAGAAAGATTTTAACTTTACTATCTATAAAAAGTTACACATTAGTATTATCAAAAGTGACTAAGGAGGAGTAAGTACGGGACACGATGTGTGGATCTTAAGTGGACGTCGTGAATACCGATGGGACCAACACGTGTTAATAGAAACTAAATACTAGGGTATCAGAGACAATGTGGAGGTGTCGTATGGGTCATATTACACAGAGGGGTGCGACCGTGTGCGTGTGTCTCACGATCGTGTCATTATTACAAGCTTTTTATTTTATTTATTAACTTGCAATGTATGTAGGTATGTGCGGGTCAAATCTTGCAACTGAATTTTAAAGCAGTTATCCTCAACTGTTTAAGATGAAAATTTTGCATACACGTTTGGTTTGGATGACAATTCTCGGTTATCTAAAAATATTGTTTATAAAAGTTATTTTAATTGGAAAAAAGTAATCAATCTAGGACGTTGAAAGAACGTGTTGACATTCGAAGTTTATTTACCCTATTTAAGTAACTGAACTAGGTACTAAGAAAAGTATATTGTTTAGGTATGTATTAAATATGAAAACAATATAATTATAACGGGAAATTGACGCGATAATTTCGATTGTTTGTTTACCTATTTCGCCCGACGTTGTTGAAACATAATATGTGTTCTTAAAATACGGCAAATAATAAAAACCATTCTAATTAATTGCAGGTATATTTCTATCGAAACGACAGAGAACATATTTCTATCACAGAAACAAAGTTGAAATGTCGCAAAAGAAAGAGCAACGCTGCGTTGCTGAATGTACTGATCAAGTAGAGAAACTTCATCAAAGAGTAAGTAAACTATGATGAGTATCGACACAAGGAAGAAGCTTTGAAGTTTGCGGCAGGAATGGACGCCGGGGAATCCGAGAGATATGTCCCAGTCAATTCAAAAATACCTCTTCTGAAGTTGCATGTAATAATCGTCAAATACAGAATTGCTAACAAAAATTACACCTTTCTTCTTATAAATACCTATTTGAAAAGTGAGAAGCAGTGCGTATGGGACGTATGTGGGCGGTGGTCGCAACGCCACGTGTTCACAGAAACAAAATACTAGGGCATCAGAGCCAAGGTGCAGCTGTTATGTAGGTAACCCATATGACACAGGGGCGCGTCCGTGTGTCTCATATCAAGGTCGTCTTATTATTCAATTTATGACGTTGAAATGACGTATTCAAGTTCAGAGTTTCGTACACTTCAATCACGTATAAATTACTTGTTAAAGCTGAAATGTTCCAAAATAAACAGCACCGATGCTTGGCGGGAAAAATAGAAACGAGATAATCGAAAACCCGCGAGTACGTAGTTATTATTTTACACGCTTTCATTGGTGAATATACTCTTTCCGAAAGAGTCTTTCGAAAAGAGTAAGAGAGCATAATTTTGAATGAAGTCCAACCCTTTACCTTAGCGAATTCACTTACGGAATTATGCTGCGGAACGCACTACCGGGATAAAAATGTCCATTCTAGGGTCTCAAACTATCTCCATACCAAATTTCATCTAAAGTGGTTTAAGCGTGACCAGAATTTTTACTAATATAATTATTTTATGCCAACTATATACATAATGGTACGCAATAAAGAATTGAGTTGAAAAGGTAACATACAGACAGACGGACAAAGTTACTTTTACATTTATTATTATAATTACCTAGTTAGGATTAGGGTGTAAGTCTGCAATCGCGAATCAATGCTCGTGCCTTCTCTGTATGAGAAGAGGCTTTTGACCTGCACTGAGACAGTTATACAGACTGGTATTATTATAATTATATTTTTCACCTTTAGAAAAGCTGCCGAATCCTCAACGATACGTGAGCGCCGCGGCACTTGCGGGCTGCAAGCGGTACTCGCCCATGCCACGTGTTTCACAGCATTCGATACCAGGATATCAGAAATCAAAAGAAGCTAAACAGATATAGACTAGTCCTTGTTCCGGTCCATATCATTATGTACCAATCCATTATTGACCTAATTGAGAATGAGAACCCTGGCGAACTTGCCACGTGTTCTTAGTCACAAAATACTAGGACATTAGATGTAAACAGGAGGTCAGTTTTGCAACAGTCTTGTAACAGGTGTCGGTGCCTGTGCAATATTCTGAGACCACCTGTTTTACGTCACAGGATACGAGGGTATCAGAAAACAACTGGTGTTAATGGAATTCTTCATAGTAAGTCCCACTACCACCAAGCATCAACATACTTTAAAGTTAATAAACTAGGTCAATGTGTATGTGTATAATGCTAACTTAATATCTTAGGTAACAAGCAGCAAACCAACCAATCTGATGATGTGTAGGAAAACAATTGAAAACTAAACTGACATTATTCGGTAATGTCAGTGATTTACAGTGCGCCCACGCCTCCGCACACGTTCTTTACGAGTATCTAATTATTGTGTCTGCTAATTGACACTTGACAGGTTATATGATCAGCTATCTGCTAATGAAAGTCCTGTCAAAATCGGTCCTGTCATTATCCTTGTCGGATATTGTAGGTTGTTCAGAACGATGAAATAACATGCACGTTCAGTATTTTTTTTTCAGACAATCACTAACAGACAACAGAAAACGCACAGCATTCGCGGCTGGTTCTAGAAGCATAAAATTTTTCACAAGTCTGCTGTTAAATATAATGGTCCCATCCATGAAAAAAGCGAAAGCGCCGAAACAGCTCCAACTGCTTCAAGTGACTAAATAGCAACTCTCTGCATGGCCACGTGTTTGTCGATATGGGGATACTAGGATACCAAAATACGGCAAGAACACCTCTATAGTTTTATTTTTTGTCTGCAGAGCAGCTGTGCAGAGCTCCTGCCACGTGTTTTCTAGTTTTAGATACTAGGACAACAAACGTTACTAATGGTGCACTTACAGGGATAACTAAAATACGAACTGTGATTCTAATTATTGTGATCAGTATGTGAGTCTATGAAATTTGATAACATACAAGAACAATGTTTTTAAAAAAATATTGATAAAATGTTCCCTTTAAAAAAAAGCAATCAATATAAGCCGTCATTTTTGGTTTTGTTGTTATACATAATCGAAATATTAGTCCATTTGAGTCCCTAATATTTTAATAGCTCAGTCTGGCCACAAAGTACGTGAACGGTGGCGCGCCGCAGACAAAGAGGCCACTACGATCAAAGTGTCCTTTTGCAAACACACATTGACGCGATTTTACAGGGAATATTGGGCAATATTGGACCGAGCTCAGTCGCGGCTGTCATGAGTGCTTTGTGCGGGCTTTTGTCAGGTCATTTAATTTTTCGGTACGATAAGGTGAGTCATCCACTCATGATAGCAAAACTTGAGGCCAGTGGTGTCCACGGATCTTTGTTGAGATGGTTTGCATCCCATCTTGTAAATCGTTCACAGTTCGTTGCTGTCAATGGCTATGTTTCTTACGAATTTCATGCACGCTCCGGTGTTCCACAAGGTTCCCACCTTAGCCTAGTTTTGTTTCTACTATTTGTTGATGACGTAACAAATCATATCAGGCACTGTCAAACAATGTTGTTTGCTGATGACTTAAAGATTTACAAGAAAATCACTGGGCTTGAAGACATCAGACTTATTCAAAGCGATTTAACAAACGTCGTAAATTGGTGCAAAACCAAGTATACCACTGTAGTACCTTAAACCCCCAAAAATGCTTTCACATCCGTTTCTCTAGAAAAAAGTCATCATTCCCAACTACCTCACACTATGCGACACCTCGTTGGCAAAGGTTGGAGAAATCCGGTATCTAGGGGTTCTGGTGGATGATGGGCTCACCTTCAAGCCACACATCAACGACGTCGTAAAGAAGTCTGCGCAGATGCTGGGTTTTGTAAACCCAAAACAAGAGGCTTCCAATAACCAAAGACCAAAATAGTTTTGTTTAACACCCTAGTGCGAAGTCGGTTGGAATACGCCAGTGTCGCCTGGAACCCACTCTACGCTGTTCATTCGCAAAGACTTGAATAAATTCAAAGAGCTTTCACTAAACATCTTGCATTTATATCTAGGGGAATTAGTCATCGCTGTCCGTATGTACAGCGCCTACACTTTCACGTGACCGTCGCCGTGCGCGTGATCTCATTTTTCTTTACAAAGTAGCAAACGGGTTTATTAAGTACAGTGATTTAGTAAAATGTATCCAATATTCAGTCCCTTCAAAACTATTCAGACATCCCATCACAAAATTACTACATATTCCATTCCGCAAAACCAACCTAGGCCTCAACGCTCCACTTCTGCGCATGTGTTGAAGAGAAGCTATAATAGTTTTTGTACAACACCAGATACCGATTTACACGGTGTTTCACTGAATAAGTTTAGAAGAGCAGTCTCGGAGGTACGGGAGTGCGCAACTACTTCAACCCAGGCTAATTACGAACATCAATCCTACTTCTTTTTTTTTATCCTGTCTGTTTATCATTTTGCATGTTTTTATTTTTAAGTTGGTTTTTAAGTTTAGATTAATATTTGATATATATATATTTTTTTTTTAATAATTTAGTGTTTCTGACCTTATGGTGTAAGCTGCGTATACCTGTAATAGGCATACATACCAGCCTTTATTTTTTCTTTGTTTACTACAAACTATTTTGTATGTAATGCTGTTGACACCAACACACCGTATCATAAATAAATAAATATAATATAAAGAGTTAAAGTTTGTGATGTTGTAGGGGGTAATATCAGGATCTACTGAACCGATTTTGAAAATTCTTTCACCAGTAGATAGCTACATTATTCCTGAGTGTCATAGGCTATAATTACATTTTCAAAGAAATTAGAGATCCTTATGAAAATTGCAATTATTTTTACCCAAAAAAGCAAAAGGTTTCATATAAAATTCATTCTTTGGCGTGCACTGAGAAAACTATTGATGATACATAAAAATATGTATTACATGATTAGGTAGGGTAGGGTAGGATAGGGTAGGTAGAGTTGGGTGGGCAGGGTAGGCAAGGTAGGCAGGGTAGGCAACGTAGGCAGGGTAGGCAGGGCATGCAGGCTAGGCAGTGTAGGTAGGGTAGGCAGGGTAGGCAGGGTAGGCAGGAAGGCAGGGTAGGCAGGGTAGGCAGGGCAGGCAGTGCAGGCTGGGTAGGCTAGGTAGGCAGGGTAGGAAGGGTAGGTAGGGTATGGGAGGTAGGGTAGGGTAGGGTAGGTAGGGTAGAG
This sequence comes from Orthosia gothica, assembly GCA_949775005.1. Classification (NCBI taxonomy): domain Eukaryota; kingdom Metazoa; phylum Arthropoda; class Insecta; order Lepidoptera; family Noctuidae; genus Orthosia; species Orthosia gothica. The sequence goes on along the minus strand of OX459048.1, from coordinate 1,645,247 downwards.
TAGGTGGGTAGGGTAGGTGGGTAGAGTAGGTATGGCAGGTAGATAAGTAAGTAGCCAATTAACGGGTTCGAAGCCCCGGGGGTCAGCTAGTTTATACATAAAGTACTGTAACGAGGTTGCATTGCCTGGGTTACCTTTATTAAGTTACAGACCGAAAATACCTTAAATCAATTCTTTAAATTCGTTCGTTCATTCATTTTTAGTTATAAAGGGCATTGTTCCGTACTATTCTTTAGTTGTTATATTTTCAATATTATTAGCTAGCACAAGCGTACATAAATATAATTTGAATACACTTGATTCTTTGATAAATAATGTATCAGCCATAAAACTTCCGAACGCACTTTTAGCAGCGACAAGTGCTGCCCCCTATGTAAAATCTCTCTCTAGTCAACCGGCCGCGAACCGAAACGCTGCTTTTAGCTGGCGCTCCCGAATTAATTATAAAAACGTGATAAAACGACACAAACTACAAATACAAGGCCAACACGAGATTCAACACGACCTGGAACGCAACTAGCGGGCTATCATCATCTGCCGGGGTACCCCAAGGAGAAGGAAGCGGGTCACCAAGTGCAGTGGTTGATACATTTCCTTCAGTTTCTTCTACAGGCGTTAAATTTTTAAGATGATGAGTTAGAATTTCTATCTAGGACTATAATAAATTATTTTAAGTCCATAGACAAAATTGGAAAGGGTATGAAACTGGTCATAATAATATGATTTAAGTCATCCAGCTCACCAATCAGCTCACAAATAATTATTTTTTAATGTAACCAATTCGAAAAAAAATGCTATGGTGTTAAATAAAAAAAGTTAATTGAAAAAATCTAAAAAACCCGACTGCACAGCATGATTTTCTTCTTGTTTACGTCTTTTTAGTTCGCTTTTTAAGCAGTCGGGTTTTATTTTTGTTTTTTTTTGTTGCTTTTGGTCACTTCTGATGTCCCGGTATACAATGGCTATAAACACGTGGCGAGGGAGGTGTGCAGCTTTAAAACGAGGGGTGAATAAAGTTGGGTATTTTTGTATCAAGGTTGTCTGTTGCACCTGGCAATTTGGACTCGCCCTTGTTATTGATTTGAAAGTCTCTTACTGCAGTTGACTCCTGATGTCCTAGTATACAATATCGAAAAACACGTGACTAGGAAAACCGGGTCTTAAACTCCCGATTTCTGAAATAGGATTTAAAAGTTGAGTATTTGTTAAATAAAGTCTACTTTAGCTTGAAAACATGTTAAACTTTGGCATTGAAATAGGGTTTGAAATGTTCTTAACTCCAAGTTCTCAACTCAGAAAAGACAGAGTCAGACGGTGCTCAAATTGTTCTGATGAATAAAGACTACCTAATATTCCATTATTTTCAACTTCCAATTAAAAATACTACAAAGTGAAAACCTTCAATTTCAGAATTCAGTGTTTCTTCGGGTCCGTGGCTTACGCCCCCAGTGGTCGATGCACCTGTGGCCGACGCCCCCGATTCGATTAATTTATTTTAAAGCAGTTTTTGATCAAATGTACTGTCAGGCACAAAAATGTTGTACAAAAAAAATTGATGTATATTGATTGTAAGTTTAAGTATAATATTAAACCATAATTATATTTATAACAAAGAAATTTAATATTGGTTGTATCTTTTGAAAAATGAAAGTCTCAGTTATTTTTCATTATTTATTTATAAGGTAAGATAATAATAAGATTTCTAGTATTTTTTTAAATTAAAATCACAGTCTTCATCACTTATGATCAAGAGAATCATTTAACTTAATTACAATAAGCAGTCTCAAATGTAATAAAATATAATATAAATATAATAGTGATTTTAAATAGTAGTCTTAAAAATTACTGCAGAGCAACTAACTTTTTACATAGTGAAGTGTTTTAAAATTTTCTAAGCATAAAAATAATCAAATTCAAAAACTTAAACAAATAATAACAATAAAATATCAAAAATTAAAACATAAAAATAGTATACAGGGTATACATTTTATACGCAAATCCAGCGGCAAGAATGTTATTCCACCATGTCTATTTTTAACTATATTGTAATTATTTCGCACAAGCCCTTGCATAGGACCTTCGCTCGTCATTTTGAAATGACAAAATAAAATTTCTTATCAGTTGCATATTGCAATATTCAAAAACTTGACTCTGGTGTGAAAGAGATAGACATAATATCTATTCATACTTCCTTATTGGTTTCAATTTGTAAAGACGGACTTTTAATTGTTACCAATAACTGGTTTGGCTCAGTTAGTTGACGAGTTGTTTGAAGTTGAAAGATAAAATGTCTATTTGGTAAGTTATTATAAATGTATATTAACAACATTCACTAACATTTTAAATGAAGTCTTTTTGATTTTAGGATGTTTGTAAATAATAAATATGCTTTTAATGAAGAAAAAGGTGTGTCAGGATAAGGTTAAGTGGGGATCTATTCTCTCTGCTATTAGATAGATAACTTTTGTTTAACAAGGAAAGATACGTTATTACGGTGAAACACTATTCTCATTTACTGTACTAAGCGAAAAAGCACAAAAAAATAATAATATAAAATTAATCGAATCGGGGACGTCGGCCACAGGTGCATCGACCACTGGGGGCGTAAGCCACGGACCCTGGATAAATTCATAAGTATAATAAAATCTGTAATATCAAATCATTCAAAACACGTTAAAATTCCTAGACAAAAGATAATCATTAAACCTTGGATAACCCTTGGTCTTTTAAAATGTATAAAAAATAGAGACAAAATGGACACAAAAGCTAAAAAATCACCAGATAATATAATTCTAAAAACTACCTATTCACGTTATCGCAATTTCTGCAACAACCTACTAAAAAAACTGAAAAAGACTTATGAAACCGGTCAACTTGAAAAAGCCAAAAATAATCCCAAAGCCCTATGGAAAAATATAAATCAGATAACTAATTCCCATAAAACTAAAAGTATTCCAGTGGAGCTACTCACAATACGAGACACCCCTAAATCCTCAGTCAATGAGGTTGGCCAATTCTTTGCCAACATTGGCAAAAACTTGGCTGGAAAAATAACGAATGACAATGCATCATCGTCGGCCGTTGGCCATTTCTCACCTTCACCTACGAGCAACCGAAACTCACCTGTAAACTCTCTTACTATCCTGGAAGTATACGAGGCTGATGTTGAGTCCCTAATCCTACAACTACGTTCTGACTGTGCAGTCGGCTGGGACGGTATAACATCGGTAATATTAAGAAACTCTCGACCTGTACTGGTTCCACCAATTTCGTACCTTTTTAATCGTTGCTTACGGGTGGGTGTATTTCCGGAGCCTTTTAAAAAAGCGGTGGTCCATCCAATATACAAGGGTGGGAGCAGAGACTGTGTTAATAACTACAGACCGATATCAGTCCTACCTGAGTGCAGGTAGGACTGATATATTAGTCGATTTATCAGTTATTGAGAATTTTTTCAAGGATTTTAGAGAGTGCTCTAAAATCCTTGAAAAAATTCTCAATAACTGTCTACGAAAATTTCTTGACAAAAACCAACTCATTGCAAATAATCAATACGGATTTCGGACAAGTTTATCTACAGAAGATGCAGTTCTGGATTTCACGCAGCAAGTTGCCTCAAACCTAGACAAGAAATCGAAATGCCTAGGTATATTCCTAGACCTTTCGAAAGCTTTTGACACAGTCTCTGTTCCCAAACTCATCACGAAGCTGGAAAATATCGGTGTGCGTGTGGCCAATGCCTCTGGAAATTTTCAAAGATTACCTAAAAACCGTAAGCAATATATTAGAATTGATACTTACTTAAGTGATGAGTTTCTCGTTTCTTATGGTGTTCCCCAGGTTGGGATCCTCTCCCCGACACTATTCCAGATCTATGTCAATGATCTCTGCCGACTGAGTCTCCCAAACGGTAGAATTTATGCTTACGCGGACGACACCGCAATTCTTGTAGATGGAAACACCTGGGACATTGTGAAAACAAATGCGGAGATGGCCATGGTTGAAGTTATAGGGTGGCTAAACTCGAACCTTCTTACTCTAAATCTACAAAAAACTACGTATATTCCTTTTGCTATAAGACGTAACGCTAAACCATCTCCTTCTTTTGGTATCACTGCTCATTCCTGCACAAATCCACCCACCCACTGCACTTGTCCTCCTCTTGCAAGATCCGAAAGTGTTAAATACCTTGGAGTACGGATAGACGACGGACTGAGATGGGACCAACAAATCGACACCGTCACCACCAGAACATTACGTCTCATACATATATTTAAGTCTCTCAGAGTATCCGCCAACCAAAAAGTCCTTAAGATGGTGCACCAGGCACTATGCCAATCAATTATTGGGTATTGTATAGTAGCGTGGGGCGGGGCACCTAGATTTTTTATAGTAGTTATGTAGTTGCAAGAAGTGTTTTACTAGTATAATAGGGTGTTATTATACGAGTAAAACACTTCTTGCAACTTCAAAATAAAAAGACTATGTCTAATGATTAATGATCAAGTGATGATGAGCTCAAGTGGTTGCAAATTCGCCTTTGCCGGAATGCTCATATTCTTTCTCTTTTATATAATGTGCTCTTGATTCTTTCTACCCCTATTTACCTCAAGGATCGTTTTCAGTTTATCTGCGAAAACCCCACGAAATTCATTAACAAGCGAAGACTCTTAGGTCATCAGATAACTTGCGACTTAAAATGCCAATGCATTCCACCACTTTCTTGGATAAATCCTTTACTGTCCAGGCTGCTCGTCTGTGGAATGCATTGCCGAATCAATAAAACGCGCTCACTCGTTAGGTACTTGTATTTAAAAGACTCGTAAAAGACCATTACCTGTCGCTGTGATTTTGCTCTTGTTATTTTGATATAATGTGCGATGATTGTTGATAATCATGGTTTACTTTCATTGCGTATGTAGGTATTTATGTATCTGTTATATAGCATAAGTATATATTTCTGTATCTATTAAAATATCATGGTATCTATCTATCTGTCAATATTGGTATTTTATTTGTTACACCAATGGCAGCTCCATATTATGTCCAAGCAGTCACTTTCCATCCAGGTTGCCTGGAAGAGATCGCGGCATGCGATAAGGCCGCCCGTTGTATGAATAATAGTTTAAAGTTTAATTTTCTTTGATAAAATCTGTTGTACAATCATAAAATTATCAACAAAAAAATAACACGGACAATCAAACCATCGTTTATTACGTGTCGTTAAACTACAGAGGTCGCTTTTGGCGCATGCGTTTGCATCATGTCGGAATCGTCGTGAAACCTGTGGTTGTCGATGTAGTCGAGAAGGTTCTCCTTGGTTACTGGGGTATTTATACTCTCCAAGACCACTGGGGAAAGAAATAAACATTGTTCAATAAGCTGTTTATGAAGTTTGGGAAGAAATATTATTTTTATAAAATCCATTTTGAGTAGGAAGATGTAATCCAATTTAGAAGCAGTTTTGGGGTTGCAATTGTTACTTAACCCAGCTAAGTGAGTTTCACACACATTGCTCGCTACATATCCTCGCATGTCTTTGGTGGAAACATAAAAATCAAAAACACTATTCATCATCATCAGCCTTTTTAATGTTCCCACTGCTGGGACACAGGCCTCCTCCCTGTGAGAGAGGGAATGGACCTTAATTCACTACGCGGGCCCAATGAGGGTTAGTTGATGCCACACGTCATTGAATTTCTGGTTCTAGAACATGGCGGTTTCTTCACGATGTTTTCCTTCACCGTTTTAAAGCCCTATTACTAGGAGGGATCAAAAAGTAGTGAGAACGACATACTCCTTGGTAACAAAAAAAAATACTGGCAGGCATAGCTCAGATACATGTTTGTAATATTAATAAAGAATAATCTTCGATTTACTTTTGTTTTTTTTCTGATTGTAGTCATTTGTTTGCTTCGTGTCGGAACGTGTTCTCGAAAATGGAGAAAAACGAAATGCGAGCCGTTATTAAATACCTCTGTTTAAAAAAGTTAACGACGCAAGAGATTAATTGCGATTTGGAGGCAACATTAGGAGAGTCTGCTCCGCCATATTCCACTGTCGCAAGGTGGGCTTCTTAATTTCGAGTAGGGAGAACGAGCACGGAAGACGAACATCGTTGCGGCCGTCCATCGACGTCAGTCTCCCAAGAAATGTTGCGAAAGTCGAGAAAATTGTATTGAGCGATCGAAGAGTTTCCATCCGATACTTAATTCAAGAAACGTGATCATTTCATATGTAAGTATTCAATCCATATTGAACCAATCTTTGAATATGAGAAAAGTCTCCGCAAGATGGGTGCCGAGAATGTTAACCGAGAGTCAGAAAGAAAATCGACTTGACATTTCGAAGATTTTGTTGGACAAGTTTCCAGAAGATTCTAAAAACTTTTTGTCTCGTTTCGTAACAATGGACGAAACATGGGTCCATCATTTTGATCCCGAGACAAAACAGCAATCTTTGCAATGGAAACGGCCATCATCACCGACCCCGAAGAAGTTTTACCTTGAGCGTGGAACCACTATTACAGGCCTATATTATGCAGCTATAATTCCCAAGTAGAGAAATGCCATCAAAGAGAAAAGGAGAGGGAAACTTCGAAGGGGCGTGCAGTTTCATCACGACAACGCACCCACGCACAGGTCGACAGTTGCGATGGCTGCCATTCAGCAAGCTGGCTTCAAATTGGTTGACCACCCCCCTTATTCACCAGATCTGGCGGCTAGCGATTTTTATCTGTCCCTCAAATTGAAAAAATACTTAAGGGGAAGACGATAACGAGGTGATGGATGCCGTGGAGAGCTTTTTGCAAGACCAAGACAAAACTTTTTTTGTGAATGGGATTGAAGCCTTGGAAAAGCGCTGGACTCGGTGTGTAGAGAGACTCGGAAACTATGTAGAAAAATAAATTATTAAGTTATCAATAGTCATTATATTCTATCTCATTCTCACTACTTTTTGATCCCTCCTCGTACTGTACATTAATGTTTCATCAAAATACTTACAAGTGGCAATATTGTAGTTGTTCGGACAAGATTTGTCCGTCCGCTCCTTCAAGAATACCCATCGTCCATTCTCAAAGGTACACTCGACGATTTTATTGTCAAGGTGTTCGATATCCTTCGTCACCTTCATCGACGCGAAAGGCTGCTCCATTTCACCAACGTATAAGTATCCAACTTTTGTGGGCAGGATGCTGAAACGAAATTATTTATTAGTTGACAAACAATGTGATGCTTGGAAAATCATAGACCTTTGCTCAGTAGTGGGAGAACATGCATAGTAGGGATGTTACGGAAGTACGGTTCCGATTCCGAAAAGTCACGATTTTTTTTAAACCTCCGATTTCGATTTCGGTTCCGAATCTTATATCGGAGGTTTTCAGATGTCGATGGCAGCGGCGGCGGCGGACCGCGCCCGCAGTCAAACTTGTTTATACTTTTCGCGCGTGGTACGCTTAAGAGTACAAATAGAGAAATATGTTTTCACCTCAGCACCTCAAACAAGCAGGTTTTGCTGCTTAAAGACAGTGAGCAAAATTCGATTTTGCTGCGAGCGTGAGACAAAGTAACTTTTTAATAAAAAAAAATAAATGCCGAGTCAGTGCTGGGTCTACTCACAACATTCGAAAGATTTGAACTTCACTTTGTTCTGTCACTTTCACTTCGATACGAAAAGAGCGAGAGATAGAAACAAGTCGATTCGAAGTTCGATTTTCAAATTCCATATATAATAGGCCCAAAAAAGAAACCAACAATAAAACGTTCGGAAACACGTCATCTATAAAATTTCAAATCAAGGTTTAAATGTAATTATTATACTTTTCTCTTAATAATCGAATTATATTTTTTTATAATCTAATAAAGAGATGTTGAAGTAAAAAATACGAAGTTTATCATGTATCTACATAATTATTTAAAGTTTTAACAATCTTTATTGTGACAGAATAATTTAGTAATAGTGCAATTTCCGAACGCATCTTTAAAAATAGCGGGCTTTATTTTTTTTTTGTTTTCTTCTTCTGTTCGCTAGCTACAAAGTGCGATACACGTTGGATATTATTAAAATAATAATAAATAAATATGAGTGAATCCAGTGATTTTGTCTGCAATTTAACACCGGAAGAATTGAAGCAGTATGTAAAAAGCGAATCAGTGAATACTCAAACTGAAGTCGCTAAAACAACAATATCGGTTCCATTGGTTCCAAACAAAACTGGTAGGTACTTTTAATTTGCAAAACTGCAATAATTTTACTTTTAATTTTTACAAATATACATGTGGTTTAAATATTACCAAGTTGTATTTTTTACCTTTAGATTATTTGTTCTCGCTGCTGAAGTGAAAAGTTGTATGTGCTACACGAGACCAAAGTTATTTGCATCTCGTGTCTTTGAATCCCTCGCTGCACTCAGGATTCTAACCTAGAATCACTCGCTACGCTCGTGATTGAAATATAGAATCCTTCGCTTACTCGGGATTCAAAATCAACACTCGCGGCAAAAACCAACTTTGCTCTCTTGTTGCACAAATCACTATTTCCTATCAATAACGATCCCTTATGACCCGTTGAGAAATAGACCGGAAGGAGGTATATCTGTGAAGCTTTTATTCATTAGGTATAATTTGCTTCATTTATAGTCACTGATTTGATTTACTAGGTACTACAAAAGTTTTATTTACCTTACTTAAAATACTGATGGCGATTTTATAAAACAATTTTTTTTAAATGCATAATTATGTGAATAGTCTTTGAGCTCTTTTTTATTTTTATTTTATTGAAACAAATTAAAATTCATTCATTTCAGGTACCTGTACCATAACCCATATTAGAAAAAAACTTTAAATTACCAATCATAAATTACCAATCATAAATAATTAAATACAAACCAGTAAATAAAATATTAAACCCGCTTTCTCTTAACACATCTTCCGCCTCCGCCTCAAATTTCGGTTCCGGTTCTAATTCCAATATACTAAATTTAAAACCGCCGATTCCGACTTCGGTTCCGATATCATCACTAACATCCCTAACGCATAGGATAAAAAACAAACTATTGTTTTTCAACCTATATATGTTTTCCCTTTTCCTACACTAGAAAGGAATAGGAATGACTTGATAGAAAACGGAGTTAATGAGAATGGAAGAAACAATCAAGAAAAATGGCACGAACATGATGATGATGATTTAGAACACGCGTTAATCTAGTGCTGGGTTCGATCCACTGGTTGCAAGGTTTTTGTTTCTTAAGAGGGGACTCTAGTGAGACTTTCTCCATACAAACACATTCTGCTGTTTTCTTCGTGGATAATGCCTCTAGAGCAATGATTTTTTTCCATAAAATCTAGGACTAATTAATACGTGCCTGTATCATTTCCTTTTTTCCAAAACATAATCACAAAAAGAAATATGACAATCCAAAAATCCGAAAAAAATGCCCGTTTTTACCGCCATGTTCAGAAGACTTTCATACAAAATTTATAAGTTTTTAACAAAAAAGGAAATGATAGGAGCATAGATATACTTTTCCTCTTTTGATATAAGAATTTTTTAGATCAGACCAGTTTTCATGAAGAAAACAGCAGAATACGAAACGTCTTTTAGTCAAAGTTTTTGTAGGTAAAATCAGCCTGTGCTGCAGTTGTCCCTTTCGCTCTTTACGGGGTGAGGTTGGAGGTGACGCGACGGCAATAGTTTCTTCAAATACCTATTTTTCAAATTCCTGTTGACTAGAGTCCGCTCTTAAGGATTGTTTTTAGTAGCTCGGTGGTTAACGGGAGATTGGTCGAAGAAGGTGCAACACAAAGAAGAGGGGCAGACTATATAGGGATTTTTGCTAGAAGCCAGCTAGCAGTAGAATAATATACAGAGTGGGAAAAAAAACTTGGATCAAACGAATCAGGTCGAAACAGGCAGATGTTTATGTTATATTGTTGATAGGTACTTTAGGACTACCTATCGCTATATACTAACTATCGCCCTGTTTCGTTTGATCCACGATTTTTTTGCCCACCTATAACACATTATAATACAAAAAAAAACCTTGGTAGTTTGATTAGTGTCTTTGAAACTGGTGAAATGTAACTTAATGTATGTGTAACTTTACAAACCTCCTCGAGAACAATAATAAACACGGGTATATGAACTCACCCTTGTCGACCGTGCGTGACGATTTTTAACGAAAAGTCTATACTGTTTAAATTGCTTGGCTTCCACTTTAGCACGTCCCGACTTGCTCCTGCTAAGTATCTCTAAAAAGAAAATACACACAAATCTTATTCTTAACATATACTATCTTATTAATATTATCTAAGCGAAAGTTTGTATGGGATGTGTGGATATATGTTTGTAACTCAACAACGCCAGCCCCCCCCCCCCCCTACGTTTCGTATCGAATCTCTTTCTACAATCGTTAACGCCTTCTTTTTGTATGGTCTGACCACGTGACTTAACGTTCAGATGTGTCATTCCCATACATTGATTCGTTTTCTACTAGCGTTATCGATTGTAGATTGTCAACTTGGCTACAGGTGCAGAACGGCTGAACGGATCTAACGGAGCAGTAGCTAATCAGACATTAAACGTAGGTACCAATAATATGAAAATATTTGATTGTTTCGAAGGTAACCAAAAAGAATACATGAGGCCATCAGATGCAGTCAAAACTCATGGAGAGCTGCCATTAGACTGCTGGCTTGTCTTGTAAGAATTCACTTCTTGCTTCGGATAATGTGACGATGGTGGGGCACTTTAGTATGTCCAACAGTGAATCTTTATCGGCTAATACGACACGGTAACAACTTAAGATCAACTACTTACAGCCCTCTTTCTCATTTTCAAAGTACTAACCTCCTTAGAAGGATGGAATATAAGTCCATCAGACTCATGCGACAGCGTCTTAGCGAACTCCTCACCTAACAAGTATCGCGCCATGGGGAGCTCCCAGAACTGCTTGAATCTAATGCTGAACGGTTCCTGCTCTTTCTTTATGATGCCTTCTTGCATTGCTTGCTGCCTATAACGTCATATATCTATATTTTAAAACTTTATGCACAAGTAAAAAGCACTGCACCGCCTACAAAGGCGGACTCAATGCCTTTTGTTTCTATTTGAATTTGGAACAGAAAAAGTTTAACTTGCGCTTGCGCATTGAGGGAGCCTAGACATCATATTTCACTATTTTATAATGCTGTTCAAATGAAATTGCCCAATTTAACCTGTCTCCCTTTTTTCTTATTAAAACGGGCAAAAGTCTGTTCAACGACAAGTCAGACCTTGATCCTAACGAAGGAGAGCTGAAAATCCCTTGTTTTTTTTCTAATTCAATCCTTGCCTACATAAAAAATAAAATAACAAAATTGATTCCTCACCTAGGATTAACGATTTCACTTTCGATGTAATTCAGTCTGGTTGGGTAGAACTCCATTTCACCCGTATCCGTCCCTTCGAAGCTAATGATGTCGTAAATTAAGTAACGAGGTATCTCTTGCTTGTCCACTTTATCTATCACCATTTCCTGAAAATTTTAATTTAACATAATATAAAATGACACCTGTCCTACTTGTCCTGTCCTCGAAGGGTTCGCCGTTTGTGTTATCACGTAATGAGGGACGAGCCCACAAACTTTACAAAAAGCCAGGCTCTGCTACCTACTGAGAAAAACCAAATAAACTTTAAAACTAGACTAGAGTCTATTTTTAGCGTTTATCTACCAATCTAGACCAGATTCTAGAATAAATTTTAGTATTAACAACTTTAAAAAAGTCGTAATAAATACGTGACGGCTTCGAAGGACCATTAAATGTACTGGTCGTAGTTAACTCCGTACACTGATTCGCTGATAGTTGAGTTGGTGAGAGAAAAACGTCTTCAATGAAATCCACTAGTTCAGTATTCGAATTAAAGTAAATTTCAGTATAATTTTGGTGGTATGGGACTATTTTTCTCAAGGAGGCTATGAGATCACTATGAACATTGGTAGCTTTGTTGTGTTGTTTATACGGCCAAATTATGGCGCACATCGTTGGCTTAAAGCATGTTGCCATTAAGCAGAAAAATGTACGGCGATGAGACCATCATCTGCCTAGCCTTTTCCCAATTTTTGTTGGGGTCGGCTTCCAGTCTTACCGGATTCAGCTGAGTACCAGTGTTTTACACGGAGCGACTGCCTATCTGACCTCCACAACCCAGTAACTGGGTAACCCTGTACCCCTTGGCAAGACTGGTGTCAGATCTCAAGGCTCTGACTACTCGTAACGACTGTCAAATATCTTCAAATGACAGCCGGGACCAACGGCTTAACGTGCTTTCCGAGGCACGGAGGAAACTCGGTATGTTGAAAATGGTCACCCATCCACGGACCGACCTCGGCAAGCGTTGCTTAACCTTGAAGATCGACCCGTGCGGCTGTTATTATTTAGCCACGAGCTCCTCCGTACGTGTACGGCGATGAGACCGTACAGTTCAAAATACATTAGCTGGTTGGCAGGTTTGGACTAAATTTAAGTATAAGGCTGTTTGTATATTTTCTTTGTTTCTTTACAACTTACACCATCAAGTAGAGTATTTTTCAGATGCCTGCTGTGATCTTTTCTGTGTAGGAACCGCAGGCCGAATACTTTGAACACGTAGTTGTCTCGATCAAACATGTACACCTCGTCTTCTCCGTCAATCAACATCATATATCTGAAGACAAATTATATAAGTACTTAATAAATAGTTTTGATTAGAAGCATGTACATTGTACACCGATTTTGTAAGCCGACAACTACTAATATGAATTTATTTTTGCTTCGTTACTCTTCTGTGATGAGTCCTTTAACTATGCAGAATTGTGGTGAAGAACTGTTGCTCCGGTGAGGTTCCTCCTTAATATAATAAAAACAACAGAAGGGCACTTCTCCGAACGAGTGCGGATGTAGAAAAGATTATACTACCGATTAAATAATGTGAGCCTAGAAGCGGAGCAATATGAGCAAATGTATTGTGTGTATTGAAAATTAAATCATACAAGTATACATACCTAACACCATCAGCCTTCCACGAGACCCTATAAGGTTTCTCGTGTAACTTCTTCAAGTTCACCGTATCCATAGACACGGGATGCGAACCTGGGAACCCAGTGGTGTTCCATTTACAGAAATGCTGGGCCTTCTTCTGGACCTCGCTGAGTCGTGGCTGTGTGTCAAAAGACTCTACACCTCGAAGGCCTGTCATAAATGTAGTTTTATTGAGGGTAGTTTCTTGTTTACCTTTGCCTTTGTGTTTGCGGGTGCTGTAATGGAATTTAAGGGGTGAGGTGTTTGTACTTGAGAAAGGTATAAGAGCATTTGAGGAATAGAAAAAGAAACCATACTTCGACAAGTGAGAAACTGGCTCCCTGTATACGCACTATTTATTCATCTAAATCTGTGCAAATACTATATCTTTTGGACGTAATTATTGACATAGAAATCATTATCAAAAGAGTACTTTTTAGTTTTTGAGGAATATTTTATCTTATACAATAATATGGTACATTCTTGTACAATCAAAAAAAGAGATAAGTAGTCACGTATCACTAATTGCTAATCAGACATAGAACTGCACGATTGAATCATGTTTGTGCTATTTAGTTAAATCTTTGACATACTTTGTTTAATTGTGTCTTATGTTCAAAAAGTTATTTTGCCCGCAATGATAATTATTTTGTCTATTAGTGTAAAGGTGTAAATTGCATGGAACGTGACTTATTTCGTATACTGAAAGATTTTAAACTTACGTATAAGATGCGTTTTGAGAATTACTAGGGACATCGTCGCCAATATTCCCTTCTTCCACTGAAATTAAAAGAAAAATCATTAATTTTGTTACATAATTAATTAAGGATCCGAATCAATTCTTCGTTTGAAGTAGTAGGATTGCAGTTGATATTTTTTTCCTATTGCTGTAAATACATCTTAAAAGATACTCTTGCTAGTATTATTTTTTCATATTTGTAATTGTTAGCTTGCTTGTGTACTCACAACATTTCGATAATAAGAACATTAGTTGCTTAGTTATTAAACTAAGAATGAGAAAACCACTGTCCCGAAACAAACTTTCTAGAATATAAGTTTCACCTACTCATCGGTCTTATTCTGACTACATCAGTGACAACCGAGACTTGAACTGAGTCCCACTTGCGTGGTCACGAATAATATAAGTGATGGCGCTTCTAATTACCGCCATTTCGATGCATAGCTCTTTATATGCTCCATACACGTAACATCTATTACTTCTGTGTCAGACGCGAGACAATTGAACCTTCTAAGTTATGGAATCCTGGTACATTAGGCCTCTCATAAGTGGGTAATAAATCAGGTATAAGTTGGCGCAATTGGAACTTTGTACTATATTTACTATCTAAAATAATACTGGCTTTGTGGTCAACAGAACACGGATACAATGTCGGATAACTTACCATGACACCAGTCAGGCAGTATAGGGGCAGCCGGTGGTAACTCCACCTCATCATCACGGCGGAACGACTCTTGCAAATAATCCTGTTTGTGTATCCCGGGCGGCCTGGAAAATGAAAATTTACAAGCAATTATTAACACATTTTGTTAACAATTAGTCCAAAACTCGTTGTGCTCTTGAAGAATATATTCTAAGTTCGAAGAGTATGAGAAAGGCAGATGAGATCTGCCATGCTATTCTCTAAGATACAGTTTCTTGGCTGTGCTCGTCGACGAGCTCGTCAGCGAGACAGTCTTGAGATCGACCGATCGTGCAGCGCTGATTCAAACGGTATTCTCTAGTGCGGTCATGGTCGTCGACGAACTCTAGGCCTGCCATGCTATTCTCTAAGATACAGTTTCTTGGCTGTGCTCGTCGACGAGCTCGTCAGCGAGACAGTCTTGAGATCGACCGATCGTGCAGCGCTGATTCAAACGGTATTCTCTAGTGCGGTCATGGTCGTCGACGAACTCTAGGCCTGACATCGCCCGTCACAATTTCGTAGACGAATTAGGGCTTGAAACAAATTATTAAAATTAAAATCGATAAATCTCGACTGAGAGTTTTATGGACTTAAAACGTATAATAAAGGTCAATTTTCAAGTATTTTAAGTAATAGAGTGAAACTACAAACGATTTCATAGTCATAAGAGTTTAAATAATGCATTTTTATGATTGCATTTTAAGGCTGAATGACAATTTCTTTGCCTATTACGTAAGTAAAAACAACGCGCTTTGACGCTGCCAGACATGACACCCAAACACAGAAAATTTTGCAAAATCGCAACCGATGGTTTTTATATAATAATTTGTTCTTCGTTTTTATTTAAAGTATTTTCAAGTTGAAAAACTGTGAAGTGCTTTCACAGCGATTGATTTCAACATAGTTCTGTGACTGTGTGAAATGTAAGTATTGCAAAATGTGACGATATTATTGTTGTCCAATAAATATATAATATGTTTATCTTTAGATAAAATATAATAGTACTGCGTTGAAATACATTTGCAGGATGTAAACCAGGGCTATCTTGGCATAAGAACAATATGACAATGGAAAACCAGCCGAACACAAAACAATTGGTGAGGTTTTTTAGAAAAGTCTTAATAGGTATGTTATATTTTTTGTATTTCACTAATTTATTTATATATCGTTTTTCAGTCTGAGGCTAGATGACCACCTGCAGTGCCTCATAGGAGAGAAGCCTCAATTGCCTCTTTATGTAAGTTTAGCTTAATTGTTGGTTCAGTGTAAGAAGCTCTAGATAATTAAATAGTGTTCTCATTTTTCATACCCAGGTTGGACCAAGTTGTTGGGTTTTTTTTTTAACAGAAGCCAAAAATCCAATTAACCTGCAATACTATAATGTATCTGCCTATAATATCTGAAACATCCATCACATCCATCCATCACATCTACTCTCTTTCTTTCCTTCAGAAAGAGAGTAGATGTGATGCTGGTTTACATAGTATCCTGCACATATTTTTACCTCTGATTTTTTGCATTTTTATGTTTACAGCTCCTCGTAGGCGGCGTTTGCTAACGGTGCGAGGCCATCTAATCCAATGCTCATTTCTCAACAACCTTCACAAAGGCAGACACAAATGGAGCTTAACTATTGAAGAGAGGCATTTGGATAACCAGCAACTCCTTATTGGCAACCAATAGACGAAATTGGATATGTATAAGGAAATAAGCAAGTGGTCAAGAGAAACCTGAGCACTGCAGGATTTATGTGCATTCATCAGAAGAGGAAGTTGAATGCCTGGAACATTATTTTAATTTACATTATAAATATAGATATTATTATAGTTTAGATTGTGAGAGATGTTAAGAAATTTTAATACAAATTTAAGGGCAAGTTATCACTACTATGTGGTCTAAGTTACTTAAATTATACTTACTTAAATATTTATAAAAGACTAGCTGACCCGACAAACTTTGTTTTGCCATAAAAAGACTAAACATTTATCTACCCCACCCTACCTACCCTACCCTACCCTACCTACCTTACCCTACCTACCCTACCCTACCCTACACTACCCTTCCCTACCCTACCCTACCCTACATACCTACCCTACCCAATAGATGTTGACCTATTCTCAGACCTTCTGAATATACATATAAAATTTCATCAAAATCGGTCAAGCCGTTTCGGAGGAGTTTGGCAACGAAAACTGTGAAACGAGAATTTTATATATTAGATTATAAAAAAGATACTTCAGATTAGAAACAAAAAGGGTCTATATTATAGAATAAAATTATATTACTACAAAATTGTTTAATAAATAAATCTGAGTTTTATAATTTTGAGATTGTTTTATTAGTCATTATGTATATTATGTCTAATTATTTTTTAAGGTTGCGGGATTCCACTGGATGCAAGATGCACGCGGCTGGTCAATGTGGCGACGTTTGGTGGATGCCTATGTCCAGCAGTGGACGTCATTCGGCGTATAATCACAAAAAATATTATTTAATGTACTCAAATATATTAATGACATATAATTTTAACTATAGAAGCTACCAATTAACCTATGCAATTCATACTAATATAATAAATGTGAAAATAACCCAGTCTGATACCTTTTCACACTAAAATCGCTGAACTGATTTAAATGAAATTTGGTATGGAAACAGTTTGAGACCGTAGGTAACTATCTTATGTCCTTCATAGGATATTTTTTATTATGGAAATCTTCCTTAAGGGAGTGGAAGTTTTTATAGTGAATTAAAATTTTATTGTCTTATATAAAAAATTGGCTATTCAAAGTACTAATGCTACCCAGAGGTAGTTGCGGGCAACAGCTAGTTACATAATATACATAAATTCACATGAAACATAAAACGCCTGTACGCTAAGAGCTAAGTCGTTTTCCAATATGTTATTAAATGCTGAGAAAGCCTGTAACTATGGATAAAGTCTCTATCCCTAAATGTTGTTTTCAACGTTGCTAATTCTCTCACCTGTCGAGCTGTTAAAATCATTAATTTTCTTAGCTTCTTTTAATAAATGTTGCTTCAGTTTAACCAAGCTGCCATTTTTTTTAATTAATCGAAATAGCTTATTTTAATACAATATTTTATTAATAGCTTCTGCCAGCGGCTTCAACCACACGAAAAGCGTTTTGTTATCCTAAGGGTACAATATATTGGGCAGAAAAGTAGCCTTTCTGCTAATTTTATAGCTATCATCATCATCATATCAGACGAAAGACGTCCACTGCTGGATATAGGCCTCCCCCAAGCGTCGTCACATTGACCGATCCCGTGCGTCTCGCAACTAGCTGATCCCCGCAACCTTCACCAGGTCATCGGTCTACCTGGTGGAAGGCCTTCCCACGCAACGTCTTCCGGTTCGCGGTCGCCACTCCAGAATCTTTCTACCCCATCAGACATCCGGGCTTCGCCGTTCTTATAGCTATAATCTATCTCTATTCCGCCTTTGTACCCGTATTAATAAGTTTTCCTTGTAAATGTTTATAACTTTTATGGTGTACAATAAAGAATATTCTATTCTATTCTCTATGCATAATTTCATCCAGTTTCATTCTGGCGTAGTTGAGTAACAAACATACATCCACACACACATCCAAACCAACAAAACTTCCCATCCAAACTTTCACATTTATAATATTAGTTAGATTAAAAACCAAGAAGAATTACGTTACGCGCAAAAGTAGAGGCTTTTGGATTTGACAGATAAAAACGAGGCTGTAACCCAGGCTGCGAGCCTATTCGATGCTGTTTTTTCTTACGGAATACCAAAATGTATGAAGAACTGTCAACTTGCTCGACATTGAGTAGTTCTAACTCACGGCCGTCACAGCTTAGAGCGCTAGTGTCGCTATTCGCGGCTTAGCGAATACCAAACTGTAGATTCGTCGCTGGCACAGCACTGCGCTCAAGGCTGTATCCTTAGAGAATAGCACTGCTGACTATATATATATATCTTACTTCAAAAAATGCTACTGTTTACACAGGGGAGTGGGTAAATGTTGTCAAAGAAGGGTAAGAAGTTAGGGATGACATTGCAATAAAATAAGTGTTTGGGTAACTGCAGCACGTGTCAATAAGAAGAATCGCTAACTTAACATGACTGGTATTATGACGGTCTTGTAGATTTTCCCTTTTAACTTGAGCGGTATCCGTGTGTATATTAAAAATATCAATACATTACCCACGGTCCGCGTAATCCTGGTCGAAGTTGGAGCTGAGACTCCTGACGGGCTCCACAACGGGGACGGCCGCGGCGACGACCACGAGCGTGAGGCCGACAACGATCATCTGAAAACCAAACGACAATTTACATATTAAATACAACTCATGGTAAAATATTGGTAGCTGCATCCGTTAAGAGGAATGAAGCCGACCCTATCATAATGTTGTCAATAATATAGTCTTAAAGCATTTAAACAATATTATTGTCACACCAAGGACAGCCCCACTTCATGTCCAAGCAATCACTGTCCATTCCAGAGATCGCGGAATGCGAGAAAGTCGCCCATTGTATGTATGTTAGTTTTAAGTTACTTTTTATTTATGTATTTTATGGTGTACAATAAAGCGTATAATCTATATAAAAAGCGAAAAGTCACTCACTCACTCATCACGAAATATCGAAAACCGCTTGACGTATAAATATGAAATTGGGCAGGGAGGTTCTTCAAGTGACGTAAGTGTGCACTGAAAGGATTTTTGGAAATTCTACCCCTAAGAGGGTACAACACAAGGGGTGTTGAATTTTCTACAGTTTGTAAATAGGACACGTGAAATTTTACATTTAAGCTCTTGATTGATAAAAAGAATTCAAGTATTTAATGTTTTTTTTGGAAATCCACCATAACTGACCTTTACATACATACTCCTTTACATACATGATCCTGATTTATAATAAAAAAGCTTTTAATTTTGTTTTAAACAAGTGGGTTGTTTAAAACAAAATTAAAAGCTTTTTTATTAGAAAAATGTCTGTATAATATATCGGAACTAAGGTCCAACAATAATAAATGATTTACATTTGTTTTTCCTTTTTGATTTTGTATAATTTAGAATCTTTTGACATTATTTTTTTAACTGTTTGACATTATATAATTTAGAATCTTTTGACATTATTTTTATAACTGTTTGACATTATTTTTAAAACTGTTTGACATTATATTTGAATCTGTTTGACATTATATTTTAATCCTGTTCTGTTAATATTAAGTTTTATAACTGTTTGACATTATTTTTAAAAATTATGGACATTATTATAAAACTGTTTTAGCACTTTTCTTGAATTTCACTTGAAATATTGATTAATAAATTATATTTCTTTGTATTTGCATGTGTATAAATTCAACACAGTGTAAATTGTTTTATGAATAAATGAAATTAAATACTGCAATTAAAATTAGTAGAACGATTTACAAATGTTTGATTTACAACAAAAAAAAAATGTTGTAGGTATACGCACCGATTTCATTTTGATAAATTAGTCCGGTCCGGTGGCTGATGAGCGGAGCGACTAATGATGTAGAAGATGCGACATAATCTTATATAATAATTATTTTGCCCCGGCTTCTCACGCAATGGCCAAACGACGGCGAACATTCGACCTCAACGACATGGGCGTTTTGCTAATTAGACTTGCTGCTCATTAGACGTTTCGCTCTGTAGGACATTTAGCTACTTAGACCTTCTGATCAGGAAGGGATATTCCGGATATCGCCATGTGCGCTTGCGCATGGTAAACTTTATAGTGGCAAAAATATTTGTACAACCAAACCCACTTACTAACATTATTGGTAGTACTCTGTGGTGCACGTTACAATCACAGAGTACATTTTAATATACTGAAAGTTACAATAGACTAAGGTGTTTGGTTACTTGAGTATGATTCGCACTGTCCTCCGTACTTAGTGTATAATTTCTCAACGGTAGGACAGTCTTTCTCAACCCTCAAAATCACAAGTAACATTTGTCATAATAATATTATTTACACTCATTTGCAAGTTACAAGTTACAATGTGATTCAATAATTTATGTAAATAATATATACAACTGAATATTTCTAATCTTATGACTTATAACCAAACAAAATTACATACAAAGGGGAGAAGGAAAAGGGCTCATTGCGCATCAAAAAATTCGTCCACATCGATGTCAATGGGAAACGTGCCCAGAACGCTGGCAGCATTGCCACGTTGAATGGCAATGCTGATCCTCTGGCTGAAGAAAAGGCCAGCCCTCTGGTCACGTGAACAGTCGACTAACCGTTTACTTATGTCTCGAAAAACTCGGTGAGCACTCGGACCCCGTGGACCTAATGTCTCAACCCCAAACGGCTCAAACATATAATTGCCAATAAAGTTTATTTATTACACACATACATTTATTTTTACAGGTAAACCCCAAGATAATAAAAGTAGTCATACAATGGCACTGTTACATACAGTGACGACAAGTTACATAGAGGACAATACATTCACTGTCACCCTCTGTCCTCTGTCTCTTTTCTGTTATATTTGCGCCGTTTGAGGTTTTCTGCACCAGCAGCAGCCGCCCCAGCACAGCCCGCCGCAATTATTTATCAATAAATCATTTAAACTTGTAAAAATAAAAAATAAAAAAATTATGTTAATTACAATGTAGGTAGATCAAAATATCTTGTCGGAGATGCAAGGATACAGACAAAAATTATTACTTTGGTACTATGAGTAAGTATATTTGAGCATAATATAAATATATAAGGTGGATTTCAAAGACATCGCCATCCCACCCATACGCACTAAACGTTTTGGAAATACCTTCATTATGCGTACAGCTAATTTGTGGACTTCCCTGAAGATCTTAGGCAGAACTAAAAATATTGCGCAAAATTAACCCTACACATTGGCATGACAAAATATTGTGTATTATGTATGTATTATAGATATATATATATATATTTAAATATATAAGGGTAGGCGCCAGTGCTTCTGTTTACATTGTTGTCCGTATTATATTACGTTTTAAATAAAAAAACTTAATTCAAAAAATCAAAAAACCCGACTGCTTCAAAAACGAACTAAAAAATCCTAAACAAGGAAAAAATCATGCTGTGCAGGCGGAGGATACACCAGATTTTGGTCAGCCAGCCCGCGAATATGTATCCTCCGCCTGCACAGCATGATTTTTTCCTTGTTTAGGATTTTTTAGTTCGTTTTTGAAGCAGTCGGGTTTTTTGATTTTTCGAATTAAGTTTTTTTATTTATAACTTTTTAGTTAGTTTTTTCGAATTAGATACATTTAAACATATAAGTGTTATATATTTTTGAAATCACCTCTTAAAACCCTTTATTTTGATACCCCACACGATGGGTTTGGAAGAAAAAAAAAATTTGGGCCCCCACAATATGGCACCCAAAATCCGCCATTTTTCTATTATCCAATTTTAATGTAGCCTATGACACTCGCAGAGTTAAGACGCATCGATTGACGTACGAATCATCAAAATCGGCCAACGCGTTTGGTCTCTGGAACGCCACATAGGAACAAACATACATACATACATACATACATACATACATACATAGACTGATAAACACATTACCCTCCTTCGGCAGTCGGGTAATAAAACAACGGATGCTTCGTGAAAGGAAGAAAATTGTTAAAAGAGCCAAAGACTTATAACATACATTGTAGACACTGGTCTATAACAAGTGAATGTCGCTAAATAGTGAAAATAACACGGGCGAAAGAGATCTCCCCGAGTGCTGTCACCCTGAAACTTGTGAAACCGTGAAAAAAGTGTGGACTAATCATTAATATTTTTTACAATGCATGTGCTCGAAAAGAGCGGTTTTCCAAGCAACCAAACTGTGCGGAAAGTGTCACTTTTTTTCACTAGTGCTTTTTACTTTCCTGTATTTTTTTTATTTTTAACTCCAACGTCAGCCCGACGCATAGAGTTTTTATTATTTGAGAAAAGTTTTAAAAATTAGTTATGTACAGATTATCATTCATATAAAAGGTAAAATAAAACTAATACTTTATTTTAAGCGTTTTTAATTACTCTAGATTTAGATTTTGATCAATAAATTAATTTTAAATATTCATTAAATATGTTTGGCAGAACGTATATTTTGCTCGTGCCTTATTTCGTTACGATGTGACAGCTATTTGCACATGCGCAGTAGATATGCCCGAGGAACTATTAGTTAATCTGTGGATATGCTGAACGCGCTTGAATAAGCCCGCCATTTTATTAATTTCATTTTATTAATTTATTTATTTTCTCGCACATTACATAGTAAAATGTTGTATGATACACGTACGTAAGATGATTTCCGACTCGTGTCGATTTATCGTCGGAAATGCCACTCATCGGAAATCACCTACCTTCCGCACTTGCAGCATAAATAACTATTACAATGCATGTCCTCGAAAAGAGCGGTTTTCCAAGCAGCCAAACTGTGCGGAAAGTGTCACTTTTCTTCACTAGTGCTTTTTACTTTCCTGTACTTTTTTAATTTTTAACTCCAACGTCAGCCCGACGCATAGAGTTTTTATTATTTGAGAAAAGTTTTAAAAATTAGTTATGTACAGATTATCATTCATATAAAAGGTAAAATAAAACTAATACTTGATTTTAGGCGTTTTTAATTACTCTAGATTTAGATTTTGACCAATAAATTAATTTTAAATATTCATTAAATATGTTTGGCAGAACGTATATTTTGCTCGTGCCTTATTGCGTTACGATGTGACAGCTATTCGCACGTGCGCAGTAGATATGCCCGAGGAACTATTAGTTAATCTGTGGATATGCTGAACGCGCTTGAATAAGCACGCCATTTAATTAATTTCATTTTATTAATTTATTTATTTCCTCGCACAATGCATAGTAAAATGTTGTAAGATACACGTACGTAAGATGATTTCCGACTCGTGTCGATTTATCCACTCACTCGCTTCGCTCGCTCGTGAATAAAATGCCACTCATCGCAAATCACCTACCTTCCGCACTTGTAGCATAAATAACTATTACAATGCATGTCCTCGAAAAGAGCGGTTTTCCAAGCAACCAAACTGTGCGGAAAGTGTCACTTTTTTTCACTAGTGCTTTTTACTTTCCTGTATTTTTTTAATTTTTAACTCCAATGTCAGCCCGACGCATAGAGTTTTTATTATTTGAGAAAAGTTTTAAAAATCAGTTATGTACAGATTATCATTCATATAAAAGGTAAAATAAAACTAATACTTTATTTTAGGCGTTTTTAATTACTCTAGATTTAGATTTTGATCAATAAATTAATTTTAAATATTAATTAAATGTGTTTGGCAGAACGTATATTTTGCTCGTGCCTTATTGCGTTACGATGTGATAGCTATTCGCACATGCGCAGTAGATATGCCCGAGGAACTATTAGTTAATCTGTGGATATGCTGAACGCGCTTGAATAAGCCCGCCATTTTATTAATTTCATTTTATTAATTTATTTATTTCCTCGCACAATGCATAGTAAAATGTTGTATGATACACGTACGTAAGACGATTTCCGACTCGTGTCGATTTATCCACTCACTCGCTTCGCTCGCTCGTGAATAAAAATGCCACTCATCGGAAATCACCTACCTTCCGCACTTGTAGCATAAATAACTATTGTGGAAGATAAAAGAAAATTTAAACATTGTTTAAATACACAAATCCGACACCTGCATGACTGACCGTGGTATGAATGATGTATGAATGTGTGTGAAGCAAAAGAAGTATGTAAGGATCGTAGCAGGTGGCGTTCTGTAGTTTCTGCCTACCCCCATGGGAAAAAGGCGTGAGTTTATGTATGTATGTTTGTATGTTTTTAATTTGATGTGAGATCTTGTGTTAGAGAATTTATTACTGAAGTTGAAGAATATTTTTTATATAAAAATTTTGATGAGATTTTATTGGTTGGTTCATTTACAGACTTGCTTGTGGGTATTGCTCTTAAATGTCTTCGCACCGTCCGTATTCGTATTCCATCATGGCATGAGCTTAACCTTGCTTTACTTAAACGTTTTGATATGTCAGCTTTTGATTATTTTGTGGAACATGACCTTCTTACGAAGAAACAGAAGAGTTCTGAATCTCTTGCAGACTTTATAACGGAAATTATGGACATGGCTAGACATCTTTCCTTTCCATTGTTTGATGCGGTTTTGGTTAATTCTATAATAAACGAATAATCGATTACATTTCGCTTTTCGGCCCCATCAGCCATCCATTCTCGGAGGACACTCCGAGCATAGCCCTCTCCATTGCCCTTTGGGTAACATCAAGCTTTCTGATAAGGCCCATTGTGAGCGACCACGTCTCGGTCCCATAGGTGATCACTGGCAACACACACTGGTGCATTGTTTATTAATAAAGTTTCCTTATTTCTTTCTACACACTGTATTTTCATCTACTATCATACTTTCCTGTCGCAGGTCTGCTGGCAGTTTCTATTGAAATAAGCAGTACCTTTGTGCTCTTCTATATTCTGTATTTTTTGTGTTTAGTGTGTACTAAAATAAACATATAATATTGTTGGTTAATGGGACGCCCTAAATGTAAATGTGCTTTTAATCTTTCCTGAGGCTGGCTCCATAACTTGTAACTTGAAATTATAATTCAAGGTCGGTTTGTTTTTTACGATTGAGATAAAATATACATATTGCGGTGTTTTTTTTAAATATTACCAGCCTGTTCCATTCCCACTGAGGGCTTCGTACAAACCGTAACACTAACTACAACTAAACGTATTATTTCTCTAACGAAAAGATAATCTAGATTGAGGGATAAACTTAACTTTGCCGCTGGAAAAATAGTTGCCCCATACATCGAATAACTTAATAAAAAATACCGCGGCCCTGGCACAAGTAACTGAAGAAACACGGGTGGGTTGTGGTCAGTAAAAGTCTGACACGGCCTCCCGCCTCACCCAGAGCGGGAGAAGTCATTGGATGATTTCCCAACTAAAAAAAAAAGTCTGACACGGCCTCCCGCCTCACCCAGAGCGGGAGAAGTCATTGGATGATTTTCCAACTAAAAAAAAAAGTCTGACACGGCCTCCCGCCTCACCCAGAGCGGGAGAAGTCATTGGATGATTTCCCAATTAAAAAAAAAGTCTGACACGGCCTCCCGCCTCACCCAGAGCGGGAGAAGTCATTGGATGATTTCCCAACTAAAAAAAAAAGTCTGACACGGCCCCCCGCCTCACCCAGAGCGGGAGAAGTCATTTAATGATTTCCCAACTAAAAAAAAAAGTCTGACACGGCTTCCCGCCACACCCAGAGCGGGAGAAGTCATTAGATGATTTCCCAACTAAAAAAAAAAGTCTGACACGGCTTCCCGCCTCACCCAGAGCGGGAGAAGTCATTGGATGATTTCCCAATTAAAAACAAAGTCTGACACGGCCTCCCGCCTCACCCAGAGCGGGAGAAGTCATTGGATGATTTCCCAATTAAAAAAAAAAGTCTGACACGGCCTCCCGCCTCACCCAGAGCGGGAGAAGTCATTGGATGATTTCCCAATTAAAAAAAAAAGTCTGACACGGCCTCCCGCCTCACCCAGAGCGGGAGAAGTCATTGGATGATTTCCCAATTAAAAAAAAAAGTCTGACACGGCCTTCCGCCTCACCCAGAGCGGGAGAAGTCATTGGATGATTTCCCAATTAAAAAAAAAAGTCTGACACGGCCTCCCGCCTCACCCAGAGCGGGAGAAGTCATTGGATGATTTCCCAATTAAAAAAAAAGTCTGACACGGCCTCCCGCCTCACCCAGAGCGGGAAAAGTCATTGGATGATTTCCCAACTAAAAAAAAAAGTCTGACACGGCCCCCCGCCTCACCCAGAGCGGGAGAAGTCATTTAATGATTTCCCAACTAAAAAAAAAAGTCTGACACGGCTTCCCGCCTCACCCAGAGTGGGAGAAGTCATTGGATGATTTCCCAATTAAAAAAAAAAGTCTGACACGGCCTTCCGCCTCACCCAGAGCGGGAGAAGTCATTGGATGATTTCCCAATTAAAAAAAAAAGTCTGACACGGCCTCCCGCCTCACCCAGAGCGGGAGAAGTCATTGGATGATTTCCCAATTAAAAAAAAAGTCTGACACGGCCTCCCGCCTCACCCAGAGCGGGAGAAGTCATTGGATGATTTCCCAACTAAAAAAAAAAGTCTGACACGGCTTCCCGCCACACCCAGAGCGGGAGAAGTCATTAGATGATTTCCCAACAAAAAAAAAAGTCTGACACGGCTTCCCGCCTCACCCAGAGCGGGAGAAGTCGTTGGATGATTTCCCAATTAAAAAAAAAAGTCTGACACGGCCTCCCGCCTCACCCAGAGCGGGAGAAGTCATTGGATGATTTCCCAATTAAAAAAAAAAGTCTGACACGGCCTCCCGCCTCACCCAGAGCGGGAGAAGTCATTGGATGATTTCCAAATTAAAAAAAAATGTCTGACACTGCCTCCCGCCTCACCCAGAGCGGGAGAAGTCATTGGATGATTTCCCAATTAAAAAAAAAAGTCTGACACGGCCTTCCGCCTCACCCAGAGCGGGAGAAGTCATTGGATGATTTCCCAATTAAAAAAAAAGTCTGACACGGCCTCCCGCCTCACCCAGAGCGGGAGAAGTCATTGGATGATTTCCCAATTAAAAAAAAAGTCTGTTACGGCCTCCCGCCTCACCCAGAGCGGGAGAAGTCATTGGATGATTTCCCAACAAAAAAAAAATATGTCGGCGTAATAGGTTTTGATTCCTGTGCGAGTGTCAAAATATGCGACATAAACAGTCGTATCCGTAATTACGTAGACTTAGAAGTTAGATGTTTTTCAAAGTTTTACGGGATTGTAGACCTGAGTATTTGATTTGTTTCATAGTATCTATCTATACGCGTTCTTGAGAAAAGATCTTGATGGCATATTATGTAATCATTCATCAGAACAATTTGAGCTCAGTCTGGCTCTGTCTTTTCTGTATTGAGAATTTGGAGTTAAGAAAAGAACATGTCAAACCCTATTTCAGTGCCAAAGTTTAACATATTCTCATGCTATAGTAGAGTTTAACAAATACTTAACTTAAAAATCTTATATCAGAAATCGGGGGTTTAAGAGGCGGTTCTTCTAGTCACGTGTTTTTCGACAGACAGACGGTTCCTGTCCTGTTTTATGTACGATCTTGACAGATGGACAGACAGACAAGGAAGTGATACTACAAGAATTTTTGTTTTCCTTTTAAGGACCGGATCCTAAAACGACTGCGTAACATCGCAAAGGTAAACAACACGTAAATATATGTTGGTTTTAAAATATGCATTAATAGGGCCAGTTTATCTAAAAACAATTATGTAAATTGATGTGTGAGTATCTGACGATTTCAAGGCACGTTTTATTAATATAAACGATGACGACTTCCTTTTGCGAAAATAATAAAATATCTATTATTAAATATTAGGTAGTCTGACGGCTTAGCAACGATCCTAAAGGTTTGATTCCGTTCCGACTGTAGCAGCAACTCTACTGGTTTCTATGTATGTACTTTGTATATGAATATCTTCCATAGCAAACGACACGTTGACTGCCTGTGCCTTTTTTTATGAAGGAGGGGCCACCTTTAAACTTGGACTTTTGGGGAAAAGTCCAGGGTGTTTAACATTTTTACTCTCAAATTCAAATTCAAATCTTTATTGTTTAACAGAGTATATAATTATACATTTCCAGATGTTAAGTGAATGCGCAGTTCACTATGTTGTACCAGTTTAGGCATGCAAAATTATTATTTAAATAATATAATGTCATTAATTATTATTTATATCATACCATGTAAAATCATTATTTAAAAAAAATACAAAACCACACATTATTAAAATTAATTAAATTAAAATTCATTTATTTCAGGTCTTAAACCCATATCATACAACATTTTTAAATTATTAAATTATAAACAATAAATTAAATAAATCATTATTTTTAAATCAATAAATAATAATAAGAAATTATAAATAATAATGAATTTTCAATAATAAATACAAAAGGCTGCAGGTGTACATCGACGTGCAATATGCTTGGCAAAGAGTTACTTTCACGCCATTCGAACAACGTGCGAACCTGTGGGCCAGCATATTAGCTCTTTTATATAACGCCCTCCGCTCCCGTTCTAAGTCAGCATGGTCCCTGAGGTCAGACGTGACTATATGTCCTAGGTATTTAAACTGTTTCACCCTGTCTAAAGGTACACTATTCAGACGTATAGGTAGTACATAGTTGGGACATAAAGCACCACCGGCTTCAAAGACCATGTACTGACTTTTCTTAATATTATAAACAAGTCCATCTTTAACAGCGTAATCCTCACATGTCTCAATCAACCTTCTTAGACCACAAATCGACGCCCTCAGCAGAACCATGTCGTCTGCATAGCTTAAATTTCGTTGAGAAAAGAAAGTTGAGACACACGTCGTCTATATGACAGCCGACATGCTGACTGCTCAGCACGACGATCAGCGCGTCCGTGTAAAGGTTAATTAACGAGGGCGAGGTCAGTCCGCCCTGCCTCACATCGCAGTGTAACCGATATGGCTCCGACATTGCCCCCGACCATCTGACGCTGTTGACCTGGTGCGTATACCAATATTTGAAGATGGTAACAAGTTCTGGCGGTAGGGTGATACTCTCAAGTTTTTTCCACAAGAGTTCATACGCCACCAAATCAAAGGCCCTGGACAGGTCGAGAAAATACGTGTATACCGGGGTTTTGCGATCATTATCTAATCTGACTGTATGCTTAAGACACAGTATTGCACTTTCCGTTGATAATCAGGATCTAAACCCAAACTGATTATCGTGCAGAGATATATATTTACTTAACTGTGTACCAGGTCTTCAATGGATAGAGAATCATGACCTGGACTCTTGCCTTTTGTCATACTCTTAAGGGTTACTGACACATCTTCGCAATCAAAATAAAGGATTTCTAAAGAGAGATTTCACGTATCGGTATATCAAAAACCGGCCAAGTGCGAGTCGGACACGCGCACGAAGCGTTCCGTACTTGGTAAATTGCGGTTTACGATTTATGACGTATTAAAAAAAAGCTGCTTACTAGATCTCGTTCAAACCAATTTTCGTTTAAAGTTTACATGGTAATGTACATAATATATTATTTTTAGTTTTATCATTCTCTTATTTTAGAAGTTA
The DNA here is from genome assembly GCA_949775005.1 of Orthosia gothica. NCBI lineage: Eukaryota > Metazoa > Arthropoda > Insecta > Lepidoptera > Noctuidae > Orthosia > Orthosia gothica. The sequence goes on along the minus strand of OX459048.1, from coordinate 1,615,592 downwards.
TAGGGGGGGGGGGACACATTTTACCATTTTGGAAGTGTCTCTCGCGCAAACTATTCAGTTTAGAAAAAAAAAATATTAGAAACCTCAATATCATTATTGAAGACCTATCCATAGATACCCCACCCCAATATTTTGTTTTTTAGTTTCAGTTTCAAGTATGGGAACCCCTAAAATTTATTGCTTTTTTTCTATTTTTGTGTGAATTCTTATTGCGGTTCACAGAATACATCTACTTACCAAGTTTCAACAGCATAGATCTTATAGTTTCGGAAAAAAGTGGCTGTGACATACGGACGGACAGACAGACAGACATGACGAATCTATAAGGGTTCCGTATTTTGCCATTTGGCTACGGAACCCTAAAAACGAGAAGCAATGTATGCCTTTTTGTGGATGCCGATTCCGCCACGTGTCAATTGATACTGAATACTAGGATATCAGGATGCAGGTAGAGCTATCATCTGAAAAACTATGACACAGTGGTGTCCCAAGGTCGTGTCGATGTTAAAATGACGTGTTCAGAGTGTCGGACACTTTGTAATACCACATTTAAGTAACTCGTGTGAACTAGTGGTCAGGATAGGCTGGTCACAGAACAGAAACGGCACTCGTATAATTTACAAAGTGTTTATTCTCAGTTATTTACAAAGAACAATCTGACTAGCGTTCGTCCTACAATTCGTAGTATCAACAATGGCGGTGATAGCCAACAATTCAAACTGCCTAACACATCCGCTTTTTATATTATTCCAATAAACTTCTATTCATGTAATTATCAAATTGACTTACGTAATGAAATTACTAATATTAAATAACAATTATTACCAGTAATATTTATCAAAGAATCATGCGTAAAAATTAACTTTATTATTTATTTGATACACCGAAGCAGCAGTTGCAGTTGACGAAACACAAAATACTCAAAGTTAAGTAAACGCTATCATAGGGCGCCACAGTCACACAAATAAGGAATAGCATTTCTACAAAAACGGACTCAGATAATAATAACGTCACACATCGGAAACAGTACACTGGATCCTTGACTAACCTATCTACCTTGACAAATGACGATGAGAAAACAATACTTGACACTACAATGATGAGCATACCGGACAGCATGCACGACAATTTTAGCGACACTGAAATGTTTAACGACCTGAATCTACAAATTAAAACACTAAAGTTGCAACTTATGAGCGCGCACCAGGAAATAGAAGACCTTAACAGCGAAAACTTCCGACAAAAATCCGACCTACAAAAATCTCTCAAGAATGTCGAAACTTGCAAACAGATTTGCCTAGCGCCTGAGAGGAAAAGTAAAAATTCTCACATTACCAACTTTATATATTCTTGAAATTGCCCTATTCGTTATAAATAATAAACAGTTATTTACCTCATCGATTGATATAAGAAAACGCACAGGACCCATAAGGTCTATATATAAAAATCAACTTTATACAGGTGGTCACAAAACAGCCCTATTAAGAAAAAATATTTTATCCATGGGTCCTCTTATTTATAATAAGCTACCCAATACTCTATTAGAATCACCCACCAATGTATTTAAAAAACAGTTAACAAAAATGTTGTTGGACAAGTGTTACTACACTATTACTGATTTTTTAAATGATAAAACTTTTGCTAGGACATTGTAATTATTTTATTGACATTTATTATTTTCTATTTTGTTCCGATTTTATGGTAAATTCTTTTGTTTTGACATTTGTATTTTACTATTTTTGACATTTGACAAATTTTAAATAGGCATGACGTAATTATATTGTTTTTATTTGAAATTTGATTTATATTTTAGCACGTTTTTAATTTTATATTAAATTGACATACATACTTGTAGAGATTTTAACAGACATCTGATTATTATTTTGACATTACTAATATTATTTATCTCAATCTTATAACTAACATTTATTGTGGTGAAATTTCATTGTTATGATTGATTATTATTATATTAATGTTTAATAATGTTGTATTCAAGTGGTTTCGCTAATAATAACCTAAGTCATTTTTCATTTCCTGTTTCAAGCCATTTTATATGTTTTTTGTTTGGACTGTTTACTGCTTTGGAGTGTTGTGTTTCTGTGCACTAAATTAAAAAAAAAAAATGCATGCCGTAAGGCAAAATCTACAGGGACTCTCTACAAAAAGAACATCTAATCTGTACACCTACATTCAGCAAATAATCGATTTCGAAAGATAACAAGCGGATGTTGTCCTAAAAGGTTTTAATCATTCGGAATACTTAATTATGAATATATTAGAATATTAACATTCAAAATAAAAGATGAACTGTACGTATTGTAGAATTAAGTCAAACTGGTATATCCAAGGTCGGAGGTTGGTAACACTAGGTAGGTACTGTAGAGGGAATGGAGGGAATAAGAAAATGAATAGATTCTGCTAAATATATGTTTTGATACTGTTACAAGATAGGGCAGCGCCATCTAGTGATGAGTAGAAGAACTAAGTAAAAACTAGTGGCGCCACCTAGTATCGAATAGCGGAACTAATGTTCTCGGAAGTTCGGGTCGAGTAGAATTTTCCAGAATGTTCGAACCGAACATTCTGGAAGTTTCTAGTCGCTTCGGGATCGATGAGTTCAAAAGTCGATTGTTCTGGAAGATTCTCGAAGTACCTAGAACAGTATGGAACGTTCTAGAAACATCTTCCGGGCTATATAAAGAGCGGTCGGGTTCGTCGTGAGTCAGTTTCGATTGAGAAGCGATACAGAGCGATCAAAGCGGAAAATAGTGCGAAGTAATAGAATTGTTTAAGAAGTGTTTTTGTAATAAACAGTGATTAATTGAAGTCTGCCGTTTAAATAATTTATCCCTGAACCCTAGCTCGTAACAAATTGGTGTCAGAAGTGCGGGATAAATTATGCCGGTTCTACCGAAGGAAGAAACGGAAGGGATGCGCACCAGGAGTCAGCGCCAGCAAGACGTAGACCAAAGGCGCATTGGAGAAGCTCCCTCACCGTCATCAGGTGGACATGGAGATTCCGCGGCTGCAGCGGAACCAGCTCAATCGTCGGCGTCGCCTGACTTAGCCGCCCTTATGGCATTCATGCAAGAGCAGGCTCGCCGTCAGGAGGAGCAGGCTCGCCGTCAGGAGGAGCAAGCTCGTCGCATGGAGGAGCAGATGCAGCGCGACAAGGAGGAGCAGGCTCGCCGTCAGGAGGAGCAAGCTCGCCGCTTAGAGGAGCAGCTGCAGCGTGACAAGGAAGAGCAGGCTCGCAGTCAGGAGAAGCAGGCTCGCCGCTTAGAGGAGCAGCTGCAGCGTGACAAGGAAGAGCAGGCTCGCCGTCAGGAGGAGCAGGCTCGCCGTCAGGAGGAGCAGGCTCGCCGTCAGGAGGAGCAAGCTCGCCGCTTAGAGGAGCAGCTGCAGCGTGACAAGGAAGAGCAGGCTCGCCGTCAGGAGGAGCAGCTCTTGGTGATTAAGGATCTCCGCGGAGCCATTGGTAAGGAGATGAAAGAGGTAAAAGACCAGATCCAGCAACACGAGACCCGCATCGTCGAAATGGAGAAGTCAATACGTGGCCTCAAGTCTGGAGATGGGATCGTGGCAGCTGCGGTAGTGACACCTTCGCCTCGTGGTTTTAAAGTACCACCTTTTGATGGCTCTTCGTCATGGTCCGCCTACAAGATTCAGTTTGAGGCCGTGATGAAATCGAATGGGTGGACTAACGAACAGGCTTTGACTGCTCTAACCTTGGGTCTTCGCGACCAGGCCTTGACTGTGTTAGAGGCGCTGGGACAAGACGTCACTTTCGAGAAGCTTCTGGAAGCATTAGAAGCTAGATACGGCGACGCGCACCTGGAACATGTGTTTCGGGCCCAGCTGAAAGACCGATCGCAACGGGTTGGTGAAACTCTTCAGCAGTGGGCTCTTGAAGTGGAAAAACTGGTCCGGAAGGCTTACCAGTCGTCACCTGTGCTGATCAACGGGAACCTCGTACAGGCCTTCACGGATGGGATCCGTGACCTGGAGGTTAGGGCTGCCGTAAGGCTAGGTCATTTTAAGGACCTCAAGGACGCTCTAGCCCACGCTTTGGAGGTGGAGGCAGTTCGACGGGACGATCGAACTCACCGAATCAGGGAGGTTGCAACTTCACCCCGATGCTATGGCTGCGGAGAAAGAGGCCACATCCGATTGAGCTGCCCGAAGCGAAGGCCTCCCCACGTTGGTAAGCAGTCGCCAGTGGAAGGATCACGTGATGTCCCTGCTGGGCAACAGCAGCAGGGAAACGAGTAGATGCCAGGACTAAGGGGCGGGTGCTGGCTGGTGATGGAAGAGCCCCAAGGATCTCGATCTCACAATCCTGTGACGGGAACAGCCTGATCATCGAGGGCGAAATTAACAGAACACCATGCAAGCTGACATTGGATACTGGGGCTTCTCGGACTGTTGTCAGTTTCCAACTAGCAAGAAGGTTTCTTGGGGACTTCTTCGGGAACCATGAAGGTGTACATCTGAGAACAGCCACCGGTCAGCACATAACCGTCCGAGGTGAGAAGGTGGTGGAAATGAAGTTAGGGAATAAAGTTTACCGGCACAATGTTATCGTGGCTGAGATAGTTGACGACTGCATTCTGGGTCTAGACTTCATGAGGAAACATCAGTGTGAGATTGACGTTTATCAAGGAGTGTTGAAGTGTGGCTCAGAAGAAGTCTTCATGGAAGGTGCATCATCGGGGAAGGTGTACTGCCTGGAAAAGGTTACTCTTCAACCAAGGTCAGAAACAATCGTACCAGTTTGTCTACCAAGAAATTCTGGTCGGGAAAACCGATGTGTACTTATAGAAGGTTTAGATAACGATGCTTCATGGAAAATTGCACGCACATTGGTGAGGGGTACTAGTGTTTCATCGGTACGTGCACTCAACACAAGTGACCAGGACCTGGTGCTCAAGAAAGGAACAATGCTAGGCACTTGTGAAGGAGTGGTTTGGATGCGTAGATGCCACGAACAACCTACCAACGCCAAAGTTCAAAGTACAAGATTCGATGTGTCATCGCTTTTGAGGGACTGCCAGAATAATCTGTCGGAAGAAGAAGAGAACAAGGTTAAGAAGATGTTGAACAGGTTCGCCGACATTTTCTCAACAAATGATGCCGACATAGGGAAGACTGCGTTAGTTCAACACAGAATAAATACAGGAAATGAGGTACCAATCCGCCAGCGACCAAGACGTGTGCCAGTGGCACGGGAACGTGAAGTTGAAGACATGGTCAAGGGTATGGTGAAAGATGGCGTGATTGAACCTTCATCCAGCCCATGGTGTTCACCGGTAGTGCTGGTGAAGAAGAAGGACGGTAGCATGCGCTTCTGTGTGGACTATCGCCGTCTAAACGACATTACGAAGAAGGACAGTTATCCGTTGCCGAGGATCGACGACACGCTGGATACGCTAACAGGAATGAAGTGGTTTTCCACCCTAGATCTGAAGAGTGGCTACTGGCAGGTCCAAATAGACCCTAGGGATAAAGAAAAGACAGCGTTCTCTACAGGCAAAGGATTGTGGCAATTCAATGTTATGCCATTTGGACTGTGTAATGCTCCTGCCACCTTTGAGAGATTGATGGAGCGGGTACTTACTGGGCTGATTGGTGACGCCTGCCTAGTTTACTTGGATGACATTATAATCGTGGGACGGACGTTTGAAGATCACCTCCGCAATTTGGAACGTGTGCTGTCAAAGATACGAGGAGCCAATCTAAAGCTAAGTCCAAAGAAGTGCGCGTTGTTCAGGCGGCAAGTGAACTTTTTAGGACATGTGGTTTCCGAAGAAGGTATTCAAACGGACCCGGATAAGCTCGTTGCCGTCAAGGATTGGCCAGTTCCGGAGAACAAAACGCAAGTCAGGGCATTTCTCGGTTTGTGCTCCTACTATCGGCGGTTTGTGAAGAGCTTTGCTGACATTGCCCGACCTCTTCATAAGCTAACTGAAGACAAGATACAGTTCTGCTGGAATGAGAGCTGTGACGTTGCATTTCAGAAGCTGAAGGAACATCTGTGCAATGCACCCATCCTAGGCTATCCTGACAATGAAAATGAATTCATAGTTGATACAGATGCCAGCAATACTGGAATCGGTGGGGTATTGTCTCAACGAAAAGGAGATCATGAGGTTGTAATTGCGTACTTCAGCAAAGCCTTATCCAAACCTGAGAGGAACTACTGTGTCACTCGAAGGGAGCTTCTAGCTGTAGTAAAAACATTGCAGCATTTCAATAAATATTTGTTGGGGCGGAAATTTCTCCTGCGGACGGACCACGCTGCTTTGAAATGGCTACTGCAATTTAAGAACCCGGAAGGACAGGTAGCAAGATGGATTGAGCTACTGCAAGAGTTTGATTTCGTAATTCAACATCGTAGCGGAACGTCGCACGGTAATGCTGATGCCCTCTCGCGAAGACCGTGTCCAGACCATTGTCAACATTGTGCGAGACAAGAAGCTAAGCAGGTAACGCTAGTGCGGGTTTTGAGGACGGATCTTAGCGAAGAGTGGAAGGAAACCTTGCAGAGCGCTCAACAAGAAGACATAGACCTAAAACCGATCCTTGAATGGAAGAAATCAGGTGCTCCTAGGCCTCACTGGAGTGATGTCGCAGCAACCAGTTCTATCACCAAGAGTTATTGGGCACAGTGGGAAAGCTTGGTTATCCAGGATGGAGTTATGTGCCGGAAATGGGAGAACGCTCGCGGTGACCAGTGTCATCTACAAATGGTCGTACCTAAAGTTAAGGTGCCGGAGATCCTGCAGCTCTACCACAATGGATGTTCAGGGGGTCACATGGGAGTTAAGAGGACTTTAATCAAGATCCGAGAACGATTTTACTGGATCCATTGTCGAGAGGACGTTGAGGAATGGTGCCGCAAATGTACAAGTTGTGCGGCTGTGAAAGGACCACAAACTCGTAGCAGAGGGGCACTAAAGGTTTACAATGTTGGTGCACCATGGGAACGTATAGCATTAGATGTTGCTGGGCCATTTCCGGAAAGCCAAAGCGGGAACAAGTTCTTCTTGGTCGTCATGGACTACTTCACAAAATGGCCGGAAGTGTTTGCAATCCCCAATCAAGAAGCGGTTACGGTGGCTGATAAGTTAGTTCACGAAGTGTTTTGTCGGTTTGGGGTACCCTTGGAAATTCACAGTGATCAAGGCCGGAACTTCGAGTCAGAAGTCTTCAAGGAGACGTGTCGTGTGATGGGTGCTCACAAAACCAGAACTACTGCTTATCATCCGCAATCAGACGGGATGGTTGAACGATTCAACCAATCGCTGGAGAGGTATCTGGCAAAGGTTGTGGAAACCAGACAGAAGGATTGGGACAAACACATTCAACCATTTCTCCTGGCATATCGGAGTGCTGTTCATGAAAGTACAGCAGTAACACCAGCTTTTGCTAATTTCGGAAGAGAACTACGATTACCTGCAGATCTAATCACCGGTACCCCACCTGATTCTCCACGCAATGTAACAGATTACGCGAATGAACTACGGAATAGGATGAATGATGTATATGAGCACATCAGACAGACAGGTCAGCAGATGTCTGATAGGATGAAGACTCGCTACGATCGGAAGGCGAACAATAAGGGCTTCGATGAAGGATCTCTGGTATGGTTACATAACCCGGCACGCAGCAAAGGAAAATCGCCTAAATTGCAAGCCAAATGGGATGGACCATATCGCGTAGTTACCAAGATCAATGACGTCACCTACCGAATTCAAAAGGGACCACGAGGTGCATCGAAGGTCATTCATGTGGATCGGTTGGCCCGTTATCATGGGTCTAACAATGCTCGGGACGAGCATGTCTAAGAAGGAGGCAATGTTACAAGATAGGGCAGCGCCATCTAGTGATGAGTAGAAGAACTAAGTAAAAACTAGTGGCGCCACCTAGTATCGAATAGCGGAACTAATGTTCTCGGAAGTTCGGGTCGAGTAGAATTTTCCAGAATGTTCGAACCGAACATTCTGGAAGTTTCTAGTCGCTTCGGGATCGATGAGTTCAAAAGTCGATTGTTCTGGAAGATTCTCGAAGTACCTAGAACAGTATGGAACGTTCTAGAAACATCTTCCGGGCTATATAAAGAGCGGTCGGGTTCGTCGTGAGTCAGTTTCGATTGAGAAGCGATACAGAGCGATCAAAGCGGAAAATAGTGCGAAGTAATAGAATTGTTTAAGAAGTGTTTTTGTAATAAACAGTGATTAATTGAAGTCTGCCGTTTAAATAATTTATACCTGAACCCTAGCTCGTAACAATACTAATAACTTTTACAGCCATAGAAAAAAAGCCGAAACAAAAATCTCTACGAATATTAAATCGCGTTCTAAATATGATTAATCTTTCAAAAGCTATTGTGTCTCTTGCCAGCATCATGAAAAGAGTATTTATTTATACCTCGTTATAGGGAAGGAAAGCATGTTACTTATTCACGTAGACAAAACCGATTAATAAAAGGATATCTTCAATACGTTACTAGAGAACTCGCAGGTATCACAGAAACAATCCTCAAATGTTCTTAAAGAAACTGCATCGCTGCTGAGCGTCAGAAATAGTTGATAGATCGACACGAGTACGTATTACAAATATAAGATGGTTCAACTCATCTGTGCGTACCGCGCCATGTGTGCGTGTGCTTGTAATTATACATTGTGCATGTGTGGCAGTGACGCGGCAGTCGAACTCCGAGCAAACAACCACCCACACATGCTAACCCACACATAGCACCACGCGCAAACATGAGTTGAACTATCTATACTTACATAATGTAACCTAAGTACTAGCTTTCGATGATTCTGTGTAAGGCATAATGATTAGATAGTGCTCTATTTCAAACAATAAATTAATCTATAACAAACGAAAACAGCAGATTTTTAGGCTATCAACAGGAAATTGTTATTTTCTTACAAAATTACAATGATTTTTCCTATAAATCCCATCAGGTTTTCATTCACATTTGTAGTTGTCATTTATATGAGAAACCAAAACAAAAACCAATAAAATGTACCAATCGTCAATAAGTAATTAAAAACAGAGATTACAATCACCAGATAATAAATATTTAACTTTCTATCACTGCCAATCCTAAGGAATTTCTTGTCTTGTTTGAGAAGTTATGACAACGACTCGAAATTTAGAAGAGCATTAACTATACATTATTCATATAAAAATAGAGCATCATTTTAATAAAGTTGAATTATTAAATAGGGTGTAAAGTTAATGATTATCAGTAACCGGTTATAGTACTTATTAAAATGAATTATAATTATGTAGAATTTTGCGTTTGTTGTAAATTGATTTAACTGAGATAATACTGATGAAAGATAGTTTGAGAACATAAACTATTGCCATAGCTATGAAATTAGATAAGAGCGAATTTAAAATGCCAGTGTAGTATTACTTTTTATCTTTAAAAAGCCTGCCCAACGCCCAACGATGTGTGAGCGCCCTTTGCGAGTTTTGGTTCACGCGCATGCCACGTGTTCCACAACGTTGGATACCAGGATATCAGGTATCCACAGCAGATAATTTTAAAAAATAGACTGGTGTTCAGGGACCTGGACCAGTCCAAATAACTTGCAGAAGATGTGCGAAGCCAAGCTCCTCTGATGAGGATAAAAAAGGACCAGTATTTGGCATTATTGACATGAGAAGCCAGGCGCTCTTGCCACGTGTTCTTAGAAACGAAATACTAGGACATTAGATATCAGCTGGAGGGCAGCTTTGCAGCATCAATGAACCCCATTCGTACTTACTTGTTATGGCCGCGGCAGGCGACGACATACACATGTCTTTATTATTCGGTACCTGCAGTGTGTGTATGTAATGTCTGAGGACTTGTGTTTTTCACCAGAAAACAATTGGTGTTAATAGAATTCCAAGTAATAGGTTCTGTACCAACATATTTTTGACTAAAGGGTTTAAAATTAGCAAAGTAAATCAACTAATACCTAATGCTGCCTAATGTGTATAAATTATGTTTTGTTTTTTTTTTTGCTACTATAAAGGGTACAAAGACTAACTTGAATGCCTTGATTTGGCATTCTCTACCAAAAAAATTAATTGAAGTGTAAAAACAATTGAAAACGAAACTGACACGGTGTGTCCGCGTCGCATTATGTTATGCCTTTTTACCCGACTGCCGAAGGAGGGTAATGTGTTTATCAGTCTATGTATGTATGTATGTTTGTTCCTATATGGCGTTCCAGAGACCAAACGCGTTGGCCGATTTTGATGATTCATACGTCAATCGATGCGTCTTAACCCTTCGAGTGTCATAGGCTACATTAAAATTTAACAATATAAAAATGGCGCATTTTGGGTGCCATATTGTGGGGGTATTTTTTTCTTCCAAACCCATCGTGTGGGGTATCAAAACAAAAGGGTTTAAGAGGTGATTTTAAAAATATATAACACATATGTTTAAATGTATCTAATTCGAAAAAAACTAACTAAAAAGTTATAAATAAAAAAACTTAATTCAAAAAATCAAAAAACCCGACTGCTTCAAAAGCGAACTAAAAAGTCGTAAACAAGGACAAAATCATGCTGTGCAGGCGGAGGATACACCAGATTTTGGTCAGCCAGCCCGCGAATATGTATCCTCCGACTGCACAGCATGATTTTTTCCTTGTTTACGACTTTTTAGTTCGCTTTTGAAGCAGTCGGGTTTTTTGATTTTTTTAATTAAGTTTTTTTACTATAGCTTCGCCATGTCCGTCTGTCCGTCCGTCTGTCCGCAGCTTAGCTCAGAGACTAGTAGTACTAGAAAGCTATAATTATAACAACGACAAAGTGGTAAAATAAAATCATGACAAAAATTGGTTGAGCAATGTTCGGTTCTTTCATTGTTTATGAACGTTAATGTTACCTATTCAATATATATATATATATTTATCACATCTATTCAAAACTTAGCTTAGGCGGCTATCAACTGAACTGACAACACGCATTGTCATACTGTCCGAAAATAAAAGTGATCTCGAGCATAAAACCACGATTTTGTGTTTAGAAAAATTACAAAAGTGAACATTATAAAGTGATAACTGTGTCACGGTAAAAATATATACAGTATTCTATCTTGTTCAGCACACACTCGTTATACTGCCAGTCGCGGACACACCGCTGTGACGAACGAACGGTGTGCTGGTTTTGTGAGTAAGCGTGCGATTTGTATATATTTTATTCAAATGTTTACAAGTACTTACTTTCTAATTGTATAAGTAGAAAGTAAGTTAAGAGTTACTTACTAATTGTATAAGTAGAAAGTAGTAATAGTACATAATTACTTACAAATCGCCACTATTAAAGAAGCTGTAGAGACGTCCTACAAGTCTTATAAACAAAGACTCCAGCAACACAAGAACTCACTGTGTCACTACTGAAGTCCTCGAACTCTACTTACAGACTTAAAAGAAAACGAATAGCGTCAATCTAATTTCACTGATGCATAACGAGATGACGCATCGCAGGATGTGAAGAATCTCAAACTGTTAAATGAAGAAACAACCAATCTGATTAAAGCCCAGGGGCTGATTGCAGATGTAAAATAAAAAACTAAAAAAAAATCCTCGTAAACAGGGTCCAAAATAGTTAATTAATCCCTTAGGGACTAAAAGTGATTTGAATTTAAACTGTGGATATTGTTAGTAAATGTTCCAATCAGCAAAGAGATGAATCACAAACCATGCGGGAACAATGTGTTGAATATGTGACTGGCTAAAAAAATGCGAGCTCGCAAAATTAAAACAAAGTTGATGTAAAATAAACAACGTCCGTAATTAAATTCATTCTGCCTTCGTTCGTAGTTGTTTCAAAATCATATTTTAGAATTATACAAAATGAGCGCGTCTTCCTCAAGTGAAAGTATTATTTAAGTATATAATCAAGTTCCTCAAAAACTACATCCCGAGACACCGTTTTCCGAGACTATTTCTAATTCCCAAGCTATAAATAAATCTACAACTGTAACGGATGACACTAATCAAATTGTTACGATGCACTTCCATAATTGTTAAATATAAACATTAGTTTGCTCTAATTATTTTGCTTTATGTCTTATGGTATTTAATTTTATGTAAATAAATAAACGTAACGTTCTTGTTCATAAGTTGCACTTACTTATTTTCTCATAGAGGGTGATAAAAAGTAGAGTGGCCCCCTCGGGAGCAACATTATTTTCAGCTCGACTGACGTACTTTATCTCCCTCGCTGCACTCAGGATTCTACTATAGAACCCCTCGCTACGCTCGGGATTCTAATCTAGAATCCTTCGCTCCGCTCTGGATTAAAAAAAAACACTCTTACCTTTAAAATAGTTGTTTGCTGCCTAGGTAAACAATCTACTATTTTTAATTAAAAATCATTTATTTCAGGTTATAGTAACTGTAACCCATATTAGAACAAATATTTTTACATATTAATTCTTTATTTTGGTGAATGTAGCTGTTTATACGGAAACCTCTGTGTGGGAGTCAGACTCGCACTTGGCCAGTTTTCTTTTATCCTCAGTATGCCTACTAAATAAAATTCTCAAAAGTCGATTCGTTTTTCAATTAAACAACCAGTTACCTATTTAAGAAGAAAGAAGAAACTAAAGAAACTGTTGAAGGAAATTGTCAATGTGTTCGCCAGTAAGAAAGATAAAACAAGATTCCAAGCACAACTGCACAACTGCAAACTGTTGGGTCTATTAGAAAAATAAATTGCATAAGACTATCTTAAAAACGGGGACCCGTGTCCTGTTGCTCCTTACTAAACGGCAACACTCCGACCACGTGTTATCGACATGGGTTACTAGGATACCAGAATACGACAAGAGCTGCTCTACAATTATCATTTTTTTTTTTTTTCTCGCAGAGCTCATGCCACGTGTTTTCTGATGTTAGAAATACTAGGACAACAAACATTACCAATGATGCGCCTTCAGGGCAACTAAAATTGCATTTTTTTTCATTTTGCCTTCAATTGCTTCTCTCTCTCTCTCTATTGGTCGGTCCCTCATGTCAGAGGATCGTGTTCAGCATCAGGGTTGCACCTGGAGCGGATGATCTGCCTCCACCGGTTCAAATCAATTGCTTCATGAGACTTCAAATAGGAAGTCTGATTGTCGGAATTATAAAACAAAATCATCTTCGTGATAAACTTGGGGTCAGCACGTCGAGCGAATAAAAGTAGCACTGACATTCCGTCACTCATATTGATTATCAAATGTCAGATATGTATGTGATTGACATTCATTACCGAGCAACGTAGCATGCGATAGGAGTTGTCTGGCAGAATTCGTCACGACACGTCACGAAACGTTCGGTTCCGTCGGACGTGGTTCGGATATCATCGTAAAGTGCTGGCCCTATTTATATATTCCGGCCCCTTGTTCATCATCCATATCAAACTACATTCAGACTTAGGAAAACGCGAGAGGAACATGGTTGCTCACGACCGCACGAGTTTATATTTTGTACAAAATTGGCATAACTAAATTAAAATCCGGCCAAGTGCGAGTCGGACTCGCGCACGAAGGGTTCCGTACCATTATCGCAAAAAACGGCAATAAAATCACGTTTGTTGTAAGGATGACCCCAGTTAAATATTTATTTTATTCTGTTTTTAGTATTTGTTGTTATAGCGGCAACAGAAATACATTATCTGTGAAAATTTCAAATACCTAGCTATCACGGATCATGAGATACACTCTGGTGACAGACAGACAGACAGACGGACCGCGGAGTCTTAGTAATAGGATCCCGTTTTTACCCTTTGGGTACGGAACCCTAAAAACTAACAAGATAAGATAAGAGTAAATAGGTTTTTTCTAGGCAAGCGTGCTTCACCGTCGACCACACCATCGCTTACCGTCAGGTAATATAAAATTATAAAAAAAAACTGATTATCTAACTACAGGTATCAAAATTGAGTATAGGTACAGTAGAGATTGACAAAATAAATGACTCTCTAGGGCCACGTGTTTTTCGAAATTGAATACTGGGACACCAGGAGTCACGTGGAGTACGTGAATGCATATTCATGCAATCCATAACAAGGGCGAGTCGAAATTGCCAGGTGCAACGGACGACCTTGACACAAAAACAACCCTGCTTCGCCCCTCGTTTTAAAGCTGCACTGAACACCTGCCTCGCACGTGTTAACGACGTAGGAATGAGATATTCCACCTCAGAGAATAGATAATAATAAGACTTAAAATGAGCAAGATAACTCGAAATTCTCAAAATGTTCTTAAAGAATGTGTTAAAGCGATATGGAACATGGGGAATGGAACCTTGATGCTGCGGTGGCCTGATGCTGCATAAGCGAGTGTGCATGACCCACCACCGCTGAAAACTATTCGATGTCCACCCCTCCTGTGTTTGAAACTAAGACTATAGAAAGGGTGGGCAGCAGCAGATGCTGCAGTAATTGGTGCTTCATTGATGTAATTGCTGCAAGGCTTCCAGTGCGAGGACGAAGAATTAAATAAAATATTCATAGGAGCTGTCAATTGATACAAACCAAAACATTTACCAACTGATAGTTTCTCTAAATAACGCTAACAACATTTTACTTACACAGGTGGTATTTGCCCACATTTTTTAATGCGTTAAAACCACTTTAGTATAACAAAAAAAACCTCCAATCAAAATTTGTAGGTAGGTATTCAGAAACTAACCGTATAAAACGGTAGTTGCAGAAAACAATGATGTGCCACAATCACAGTATTCACAACCTGTAAGGTCTGGTGCCCTAGTATGAAATGCACTAAGAAGTTAGTACCAGAGCATGTAGGAATTCGCGGTATGGCGTCATAAAATGACGTCACAGATTAACGACCCGTGCAGTCTAGACTTCTTAAGGCCACCCTACCTCATCTGTTTCTCAGATATTGTTAACGATCCTCCAGTTGATACCTGATGGCTTAAACAACAACAACAACAACACAACGTTTGAAACAACGTGGCATCAGTGTGGCCCACTACTACTACTACTTTTATGTTTTGTTGCAGGGGAATTCCCATATTTTTGCTGTCAACAATACCTTACTTTTCTACATTTTGACAAGTTACATCAGTTGCATCACCCATGTAAAGTCTGCGTCATGTAAGAAGTCCCACGGAACATTATTGGAACTTAAATGTGGTTTGCTTATTTCTATAGTAATAGAGCTTATTTTAGAATGTTGAAGGCGACTGAAGCGCCACTCCCAGGGGAATTCTTTTGTGAAATGGACTTTACCTGTTTTCTATTCCTTCGTCTTGTCTGCTTATTAGGTGTGTGTACATTAATGGTTAAATAAATTTTGGCATTGATTTTCGACGAAATGATTCACGTGATGACCGCTTTCTGTTAGACGACGCCCAAGATATAGTTCTCGCCAAACTTCTTGGCCGCCCTGAATTTTTCTACAATGGTTGCACAGTAGTAAATCTCATAGAAAAATAGCACCGATCCTTGCCTTGTGCCAACTTCAAGGTGACCAAGAAGTTTGGCGAGAATTGTAATGAGCTAACGAGGTCACATTTCGATAGACCTACAGGGTCCTCTTTTATAATTTACCTCTGAGCTATTTAGCAACTGATAAGCTCGTTACTTTTATAAGAACCTTCGCAGTTGCTTCTCAGTCGCAATCTGCCAAATACACCTCGGTAACATCCCCACATTTTTCGTTTGACATTAATCGTCGCCGGAATGATTCGCCTGATAATTGCTTTTGAATGACCGCGTCGACAAAGAAGAAGCTAACGCGGTCACATTGTCAAGCTACAATTTGATTAACTCGCTAGAGTCGTCCGACATAAATAATATAATCTTTATTCAAACTTGAAATTAGCACACTATATTGAAAGCCTTATTAATAAAATAGGTAGGTACGAGTACAATAATGTTAGGTGTCAGGTGAAGTAGGTCAGCGCAGTGGCCTGTTCTTGTTGAGTCGGAATCGGCATCACGAGTTCAACACGGAAGACTGCCCTTGAGTTTCGACACTCTAGGCGTCCCCGTAATCCACCGAGTTGATGTAGCAGAATGCCGGTATATTCCTCTCAGCGTCGCTGAGTGCCTGCGTGAGAGGCAGTGAGGAGGATTATGAGTGAGTGGAGTGATTGCTGGGCATTTTTTTTTCAAGTGCGAGCAATGTGCACATTTTGGTATGTCAGTTTTCTTCGTGCAGTCTGACATCGAGTGTCCTGTTTCAACACAATGCCCAATCCCCAATGCCCACGCATCGAGTTGATCTCTCTGCACGTTTTTGCACTTAAAGTCGAAGAAAACTTTGAAAGGTGTATCTGAAATTTATATAAGAACAGAGATGGTTTTCTGAGGCCACGTGTATTTCGCATTGAATACTAGGACACCAGGAGCCAACTGGAGTGCGTGATTATCGAACAAGGGCGAGAACAATTTGCCAGGTGCAACAGACGACCTTGATACAAAAACAACCCAGTTTCACCCCTCGTTTTAAAGCTGCACACCTACCTCACCACGTGGTTAAGGCATTGAAACTAGGTTACCAGACGTTGCCAAAAGCAACATAAAATGGGAACAAATAAGAATTTCGTCGAAGTAAACGAAGTCTGAACGAGATATCTGCTACATAGAGAATATACTTAAAAAAACTGGCCAAGTCCGAGTCGTACTCGCGCACCGCGGGTTCCGTACAAACAGCTACAATCACCAAATTAATTAAATATATATTTGGAATAGGGAGGAATTGGATAATCGTCTCACAAAATTGCCAATTACAAGATAAATAGTTTTTCTCTATCTCATGTGTATCGTCGATGTTTCGAATTATCTAAAATACGATCCTACATGTAGAAGCTTCCCTTCAACTTTCAAGCCCCAAATAAAGAGACCTTCAAGACAAGATGAAATAAAATCCTGCGTACCTAGTTACTTGCAATTTACAAGCATCGTCATCCCGTTGTCTTATTCGGAAGAATGGCACCCAAGCCACGAGCCGTCGTGTCTTTGGATACTGGGATATCAGGAGTCACCTGGAAGTACAAATCTGCACCATCAATAAACCATTCATATTAATTAATCTATGAATGAATAACAGGGGTAGGACAGTGGCGTCGGTAGTGTATGTTGTTATGTATTTTGTGTGTCGAGACCACGTGTTACTCGGTGTTACCCAACACAGGATACTAGGGCATCCAAAATCAACTGGAGGAGAATAGGGAACGGTACTGCTAATTTCACCCGCTAGATGGCATATTATGACCATAGATTCCATATTCCTCTTTGGTCCGCGCGCTCTGTCGTTTGTCTATGGTTTCGACAAATGATCATTGAGTATCGCGGACGTCGGTCTACAATAGGTCTACCAACATTTAATATGTTTTATTTATATATTTGTATTATACTTACACATAATTATACATACTTTGACCCACCTTCTGTGTTTATACTATTTTGATTGTTATTTATATATTCTATTTTATTTTTCAAGTATTTTCCGTGTCCGTAAGCACAGAATAAATAATGGTACAACCGTAAGTGTGTCCATGGCATCAACAGTGGGCCTTATCAGAATATCAGCGCAGCGTTATTTCCTTTTTGGATATCGCTGCACATGCCGAGATAGGGACGGGCCCTTTTTGCCCGGTCTCGCACGGGGTTACAATTTTATTATTGTTAAATATTTTGTGTTTGCTCATTACTCGTGTATCCTGTGCGGGTCACAAATCAATATTGTTTATTTCTTTCAGTTCTTTTATATTACATCACGGAGAAAAAACGGAATATATTCCGTCTATGGTTAGGTGACTGATTTTGAGATCAAATGCTTATGAAACTGTGAACTTGTGAAAAATTACGCGGCGGAAACTGTTAAAACCCATAAATTTGGCCGCACTTTTTAAACTAGTTATTTACGTAGCGCCATCTGCCGGCTCAGCTTTGTGTAAGATCCCGCCGCGCCATCTGACGGCAGATGTTACGTTGGACTAGTCTTTGTAATTCTCAACTTTGTCGCTTTATAACTTCGTCTCTGATTAAGAAGATATTTAAAAAATATTTCATATCTGTTTATTACAGTTAATAAGTATTTAATTTAGCAAATAAATAAATAACATGCATATACCCAACCTATTGCTGTAGGTATGTAATTGATACTTAATGACGGTGTGCTACGGCGGCGCCGTATCGTGTGTTATAATACACAAGTATATAATCAAAGGTAACAAGTTACTCGCCCGATACTTTAAAAAATTTATAATTTAATTGTGAGTAATATTTTTGTCAGTAAAAAACTTTGTTGCAATGCAAATAAGTCATTATAGTTTTGCCATTTCTTAATACCTACAAAACCCCCTTGGATATTGTTAGCATACTTCCGGTTGATTCCTGATGTCCTAGTACATGACACGAGATGTTTGAAAGCACGTGGCCCATGTGCGGCCCACTATGCACGGGAATGCAACGCTCACTGAGGTACCGTGACCACGTTTTTTTCTACTTTTCTACATTGAATATTAGGACACCAGGAGCAAACTGGAGTGCACGATTATAGAACAAGGGCGAGTTCAAATTGCCAGGTGCACAAGTATAGACGACCTTGACACAAAAATAACTCAACTTCCATCCCTAATTTTAAGCTACACACCTGCCTCGCAAGCGATGCAACTTGCAGGTGCAACTTACCCCACAGGTATTGTTATCGTACCTCCACTTGGTTCCAGAGCTCCTAGTACTTAATGTTTAAAAACACGTTGCAACAGTGCGGCTCAGGAATACATGGTAGAAATTGAAATACAACAAAGGGCGATCCTGGTGTTTATTTAATAAGAGTAAAGTAAAAACCGTCAGAGGTCAACCGTCGAATCCGACTCGGCTGGGCTTCGGAAAGTTGCGCGGTATCTTCTCGTCCAATTTACCGCAGTGTCTCAAGACAAATTTCTATGACCAGTGTGTGTTCCCAGTGATCACCTATGGGATCGAGACGTGGTCGCTCACAATGGGCCTTATGAGAAAGCTTAATGTCACCCAAAGGGCAATGGAGAGGTCTATGCTCGGAGTTTCCTTGCGTGATCGCATCAGAAATGAGGATGTCCGTAGGAGTACCAAAATTAACGACATAGCCCGAAGAATAGCGAAACTTAAGTAGCAGAGGGCAGGGCACATAGCTCGCAGAACGGATGGCCGATATGGCCGAAAAGTTCTGGAATGGCGACCGCGAACCGGAAGACGATGCGTTGGAAGGCCTCCCATTAGGTGGACCGATAACCTGGTTAAGGTTGCAGGAATCCGCTGGATGCGAGACGCCAATGTGGCGATGCCTGGGCGAGGCCTATGTCCAGCAGCGGACGTCTTTCGGCTGAAATGTTGATGATGAAAGTAAAAACACGACAGAGACTTATTTAATTGAACTAGGGAGGAAATATAGATGTTGCGAATTATCCAAAATACGATCGTCACCGCACCATGTTGGAGCTTTATTTTAAACCCAGAACTTCTATAATAACTTTCAACTCAGAACTCAAAACACAATGAAATAAAAGCCTGCATACTTACTGCAACCACACTGCAACTTACAAGATTTGTCATGCCTTATCCCGTAGAAAGGCAGCACCCATGCCACGTGTCTTTGAATACTGGGACATCAGAAGTCTCCTGGTAGAAGTTCAAATCTGCAACATCAATAAATCCCATTCATATAATCTGTGAACGAATAAATAACAGGGGCGCTGCTGTAGCGACCGCCATGGTATTATAATGTGTGCTGGGGTCTCCCCCAAAGCCTTCCAATCTGCCCGGGGGTTTGCCTTCTCCGGACACTCTCCCGTAAATGCTTCTAAGTCACCACGTCAGCGTTTCCTAGACCTCCCTCGGCGACGACAGCCATCCTCTGACTCTCACTGCGTGACGACTCTGGCCCATCTGTCGTGCTGAATACTGCATATAAATGGCCCGCCCAAGCCTTAGCAGACTTATTGCCCACATCGACGACTCCTTTTTTGGAGCGTATTGCGGTATTGCGAATCCAGTCGCTGAGCTTAATACCATACGCTACTCTCCATCGCCCTTTGGCAAAGCTTAAGTTTTGACTTTTGAGACTCGGTCAGAGACCAAGTTTGATCACCGTAGCTTACACTTCAGCCCTTCCAGCCGTTTTCGACACAGCGGTTAATTTCTTTGTCTTGTCTCTACTCATCGACATAGTGAATTTCTTAAGCCCATCTACCTCTTGCTTGCGATTTTCGTCATTACTTTGGTATTTGACCGATTCATCATTAGTCCAACTTCAAGGCTTGCAGTGCTTAGATCTTTGAGCATCTGTTGTAACTCGGCAGCAGTCGGTGCGAGTAGAATGGTATCATCAGCGAAACGAAGGAGCGGGTCGCTCTGTTTTACACCTATATTATATTTCGAATTATACTATATTTTAACTATAAATTATACAATATTTTAAAAGTTTGACCGGGATAATTCAGTTTAACGTTTGCTTTGCTATTGTTGTAAATAATTATTTTATGCATATCAATGTAAGTTTGTTCTATCTGTTGATTTTGTATTGAAGAAAATATGGCTGAGTTTTTTACGCTGTCAAACCCTACGAAGGCCAAAAACAAGGGTTTTCTAAATTCTTTACCATTATTTGATTTAAAGCTTTTGCTCCTACCATAAATCGCTAAACGCGGCTTAGAAAGTTTTCACTTCTAAAAGTTCTCTGCAATGCAAATAAAATCTAATATAGTTTCGCACTTTTGTAAGTTTAATTTGAATACGTTTTGACTTCGTCCTCCTTCGTTGTCTGTTTGTCTCTCCGTGTGTCCTTTTTCTCTGGAAAGTAGTTGAAATTAATATCTTATACTCAGGTCTGCAACCCTTGGAGGTGTGAAAAAATTAAGCTTCTAGATCAACGGAATCAAAAGATATCGCCATTTATGTGTAAATTTGACGAATCGCAAAGGTATCAAAACCTGTAGACTACTTCCCGTTGACCCAGAATCATGAAATTTAGCAAGAAGCAGTGTCTTATAGCACAAGTTAAGACAATAATCTGAAAACCGTAATTATGTACTTAAAAAAAAATACTTATTATCTTATTTACCGGGATTATGTCGATGTATGGGGACAACAGTTTACCAACGGTAAAATTAATTATGTCCCTCAATCTACTTTGAAATTCGTTGGAGCAATATTCGGCGCTTTCATTGCTTATGAACTTCAGTAATGTTACCTAACAATTTTGGTGGATGTTGCTACTTGACCGGAACCGTCAGTGCGCGAATCCGACTCACACTTGCCCGTTTTTTTTATAAACTGTAAGTCGACCATGTAGATCGATCCAAGCAAGCTACTATATGCTACACGTTTGTACCGTCACCATGCAAATTGCAAGGTTGCAACCAGCCAACCATATTTAGCGTACTTTTGATTCCTGATGTCCTAGTACATGACGTTTGTAAACACGCGGCCTCAGTGCTGCCCAATAGCAGAGGAATGCGTATATCCGTTTCATTACGTTATGAATGAATATATTAATAAAATTTGTGACTGCCATGCAAGTTGCAACACGTAGGCGCAACTTACCTCCTAGTTTCTGTTAGCGTACCTCCAGTTGATTTCTGATGTCCTAGCAAACGACGTGTGAAAACACGTGGCCTCAGTACGGCCCACTACGCCCCCGTGCCTATTTATAGGAACGTTCCCATTCAACAAAAATAAAACAAATACAACTCAGTAAAATCACTACATTTTGAGACGTACCTACTGGCTTTAGACACAAAGTACATAAACGGCGAACCGCCGCTTATGTACTTTGATATCGTACTTTGCTATTCTCTTCTTGATATCGAAGTGTCAATATGACACTTCGATATCAAGAAGAGAAAAAGAGTGTCAAGTGATCGCTTGCAAAGAAGCTAACGCAATCACAAGTAAAATGTAGAAAAACATCCGACAAATTTTCTTTTTTCATGCTACATAATTATCTAACAATAGACACGCTTCGATCGACAATCTATTGAACACGTAATTATGACACGATATCTTTCGAAAACACCCTGATTCAAACAGTAAATCGCCCAAAACTTTTGAATGGCTGAACCGATTTTCATCAAACATAGCTAAGAACTAGGAGCTATGATGCCACTGACAGAAACAAATAAACAAACAAACAAATACATAAATACTCAAACACACAGGACTCACGTCAAACTTGTCAAGTGGAGTTTCTTGTCCATTCTTCTCCACAACAAGCTACATTTATTAGTTTAATTTTTTTTTGACTTTCGAAAGTGCCGCTCAATGGCCTAATGGGGGGTATTTATTTACATAGATACAAGTATATACAGTGTATAAAATACTTAATTAACTAAGACTACAAACATATACACTTAAACAAAAAACTACTCACTAACTAAACCTAAAAATATACACTTAACATAAATATTTTAATATGGCGTCGAAAAACTCCTCTCCACCGTTGACCACTGGTAATGTGCCCAAAAGACTGGCAGCATTGCCACGTTATATGGCAATGCTAATTTTCTGACCAAAGTAAAAGCCAGCCCTTGGGTCACGCGAAGTGTCAACTAGGCGTTTGGCAAGATCCTTATACAAAGCGTGAGCACTCGGACCCGACGGACCAAGAGTTTCAACCCCAAACGGCTCGAAAATATAACTACCAATGAGGTTATTATATTTCCGCCGCTTGAGCTTCTCTGCAGCCGCAGCGGCAGCGCCAGCACAGCACGACGAGCTAGGAAGATGGGATGGCGCAAGAGTATCGACACAAGTAGCGTCCCACACTAAAGGCCTACCCATCTTCCATGGAAACAAAGACATCCCATCCGGTCTTTTGCCATCGTCGCGTGCCAGGCCATGCGGTTCCAATACGGCCGGAACGCCAACGGCGACGAGAGCAAGTCGGATGATGTCGTTTATGGCCTAATTGAATAAATAGACTTAGATTTTGATTTTGACTTATAACACCCCTCTTTTTCCGTCTCGGTTTAAAAAAACAAAATTGTATGAGATTGACAAGCGACAATAAAATAGTTATTTATGCTACAAATGCGGAAGGTAGGTGATTTCCGATGAGTGGCATTTTTGTGGATAAATCGACACGAGTCGGAAATCATCTTACGTACGTGTATCATACAACATTTTACTATGCATTGTGCGAGGAAATAAATTAATTAATAAAATGAAATTAATAAAATGGTGGGCTTATTCAAGCGCGTTCAGCATATCCACAGATTAACTAATAGTGCCTCGGGCATATCTACTGCGCATGTGCAAATAGCTGTCACATCGTAACGCAATAAGGCACGAGCAAAATATACGTTCTGCCAGACATATTTAATGAATATTTAAAATTAATTTATTGATCAAAATTTAAATCTAGAGTAATTAAAAACGCCTAAAATAAAGTATTAGTTTTATTTTACCTTTTATATGAATGATAATCTGTACATAACTAATTTTTTTAAAGTTTCTCAAATAAAAACTCTATGCGTCGGGCTGACGTTGGAGTTAAAAATTAAAAAGTACAGGAAAGTAAAAAGAACTAGTGAAAAAAAGTGACACTCCGCACAGTTTGGCTGCTTGGAAAACCGCTCTTTTCGAGGACATGCATTGTAAACATTGTTGTGTTCTCTTTCAACGTTCATATAAAGCTAACATTCTGTTTAAGCGTAGGTATTATAATGAAGCAAGCAGAACCAAAATCAAATGTTATTGCTGACTCTTGATGTCTCCTGATGTCCTGGTATCAAACGCTCCCTGAAAACGTGACGCAACCGACCATTTCCCACGGTCGTGTCAGCGCTTTGTTGAAATTGATCATGCTTTCGACAAAAAAAACATTTTCGAAAGCAAAAGTCGTCTTTATTTCCTGTATCGTGCAGGATGACGAACTACATAACGATAATATAATGGAAAGAAAGAAGACAATTTAAAATCCATAAAAAATTAGCCTCGTACTCGTGTCGCGGGACCGCCAAAGTTAACTATTAATTATTTTGGTTAATTTATTTACTTATTTTTTACATTTCATAGGTTTTGAGTCGGGGGTTTTAAATTTTAATTTAGCAAGTATTTCATGCATTTTAAATAACAATTACATTAGCAGACACGTTTCGATCGATAATCTATTGAAACACGTATTGATGAGAAGATATCTTGTGAAAAAACCCCGATTTAAAGAGTAAAATACGTATAACTTTAAACATAGCTCAAAACGCTCTCGATAAAGTCACTTTTTAAACAAATAAAGCTCAATCTAAATCGGTTCATCCGTTCAGGAGCTATGATGCCACAGACAGATTCACAGATTCACAGACACACACGTCAATCGTATAACACTCCTTTTTTTTCCGTCGGGGAATAAAAATAACGTATCTTGGTGCTATCTCCGAAAGACCCAGGCACCTTTTGAGGGACCGTGGGAAATCGTCAATTGCGTTGCGCAGTTCGTTTTCACAAAGCGTTTGATACTAGGGTATCAGAAAACGATAAGAAGCACATAAGTTCATCAAAAGCCACACTATACTAAGGCATTTTTTATGTTTACTTGCTTTTGAAAGTAATTTTAATAATTTAAAAATAATATTGAATATTGTTTATTTAATTTAATTAATTTCGTTTAAATATTAATGTTGTAGGTAAACGGTCAAGCCTTTTTTGTAACAATAATATTAAATTTATTTTAATTAAATATTGATCGACACATTAGGACGTAGCCCGTAGGTGAAGTTTTGGCACAAATTTTATTTGACTAACAAATAATATCCAAAGGTAAGTTTCCTTAATTTTGTTTATTTTTGCGCCGCTGCACGCTGCCGAACCACTTAAAATTTATGTTGCTCTAGTATGAAATGAACAAAGGAGCGGTACTAGGGCATTCGGCAACACACTGATTGACGTCATTTTACGGCATTCAGTGACGTCACGGACTAACAACCCACCCCCTACCCCTTCCTCCAACGAGTGCAGTCTAGACCAATATGCCGAGCACCTCTTGCAGAATTCTGATACCTTAGCATCCGTGGCTCGAAAACACGAAAATCGAGGGATCGCTTTCACAAATTATTGCGACAATTTTTTTGCAAAAAAAAACCGGCCAAGTGCGAGTCGGACTCGCGCACGAAGGGTTCCGTACTTGGTAAATTGCGGTTTACGATTTATGACGTATTAAAAAAAAACTACTCACTAGATCTCGTTCAAACCAATTTTCGCTGGCAGTTTACATAGTAAAGTACATCATATCGTCCACTTGCGACGACAGTGTGACATCTCGGATTACACGATATTTCATTTTACTGATATTCTGAATCGCGATCTCGCGTTCTATTATCTCCAAAAACGGGATATTTTTTACTACAAAAACAACAATGAAAATGAGAGAAAGAGTCAAAATATCACAGTGTAGCGCTGTCACGTTTGGTGATCTAGTTGGCTTCGACACTGTGACAATTCAGTTGTCAACTGGGCTTCGAGGTGTGAAGTGCTCTCGGTTTTCACGAAAAACGTGAGATCACGAGAATACCACGATTTAGGAGATAAAGGTGAGTCTCTTGTAATATTTTTCTTTTATTCGACAATGTGGCACGTCAACTTATCACAGTGTTCTTGTAAAACATCAAGCGAAGTGAATGAGATATGTTTTTGATGTCACGTTTTTCTTGTAAGAAATTCACAGTATCACCGCGTCATTTTGATTTGTAACGTTGTAGATGATACATATTTCTCTTATACTGGAAATATGTTGTGGGTCATTTGTTGATGTTCTCTTGTTGCAGAATACATATTGATAAAATCGAATGGTATGTCCACTTGTCACGTTGTATACACTAAACAGCAATATACAACGCCAGTTATATTTACAGATGGGGACAAGGTCTAAACTAATAATGCAATTAGCACAAGCAAAAATGGACGAGGATTGGCGCAATAGCAACCAAGTTGCTCGTAACAACCTGGATTCAAAAACTTTTAACGACGATGAAACAGCAGATGATCAACAAACGACAGAAACTCATCTCCATGGCAATGTATCAACGAGTTTATCTTATTCAAGTACCTCAGTTGCTCGTAATAACCCGAATTTAAAAACTGTTAACGACTATGAAACAGTAGGTGATCAACAAACTCATCGTCATTGCAGTGTATCGATGAGTTCATCTTCTTCAAGTACATCCTGTAGCAGCTCTTCAAGTTCTTCATCTTTCTCCAAGGACAGCGATGACTCCGTAAAAGACCCCGACTATAAAGAGATTCAAGAAAATCGCCGGCCTGTATTTTCATTCAATGATGTGAGCGATAATGTTCCGAATACGATAGCTGCGACTAGTTAGCAAACGACAAACAAAGAAGGAAAAGAAAAACGGATGTCGCGAATTGAGAAGGAGAAAGATTAAAAAGACAAGGACATTTTTGTGGCCATTTTCGAAATTTAAACTGTGTTTCAGTGCCCGAAAGGAGACACGTCCGTTTGTTAATATAAATCAAAACTGAACGTATTGAACCTGACAATTCATGATCTCAAAACAAACTCCGTTGAAGGTTAGATGTGGTAGCACAGGCTCATAGGGGTGTGAATGAGATTGCCACCTACGTTTTCCAATACTTAAAGAAGATTTCTGAAGGGCAAAATTCAATGGACGTTGTTTTTTACTCCGACAACCGTGCTGTCTAGCAGAAGAATAAATTCATGTTGGCAATGTATTTCTTTGCTGCGCAGAACCTTCCAAACATAAACTCCATTACACAAAAATTTCTCACTAAGGGGCACACACAGAATGAAGGAGACTCGGCCCAAATTGAACGCCAGGTAAAAAGGCAGTTGAGAAGTGGACCTATTTTTACCCCTGAAGGATTTATTGGGGCAATCAAAACTGCAAGAAAAAGTCAGAACCAATACATATAAATGAAATGTTACAGTGAAATTTATGATTGGAAGGCTGTTCTCAATTAAATAAATTTTGCAAAATCACAAGGATGAAGATCAAAAGGTCATGAAAACTTCGGAAATAAAGGGAATTCGTGTGCTAAAAAATGATCCCCATACAATTTACTAGGTATCGTTCGTCTTACGCGGATGAAATGAAGAGAGCTGTGGTAATAAAAAAGAAGCCTGTTTATGAAATATAACTAAATAACGCATTCAATAGAAAACCGGGGTTGGCCAATGGTAAACACATTCCTGACTATTACAGGGCATTTTTTAATTTAAAAATGTAACAGTGAGAAGACAGATTTTTTAAGACTGATGAATCTCACTAATGTTCCTATGTTTGTAATTGCGTATTGATAATGTAAGTACCTAACTGTTATTTAGTTATAAACTATAAAGCTACTTGATAGGCCTTACGTTATATTATTTTTTCTTGTAATAGTTTACGAAATTGTTTTTTGCAGTCTAGTATGTTACGTGTGTTTTGATACGAATTATTTTTTAGAATAAGTAAAAGAAATATGAGGATAGTTCAACATCATTCCTAACAGTTTACATACGTGCCGAATTAAATACCTAATAATGTTCAATCAAAGAAAAGTTTTTTTTTCTGACACTCTCTTTTGTTTATATTTTAAAGTGTGAAAAAAACAGTAGCGTTTTACTAATTATATTTTTTTTATAAGTCAAACTGTAATTTAACGAAACAAAATGCCTAATTAAAATAGTTACCACTATGTTGAATGATTCTATTATTCCTACAATAAAATCAAATTTTCAAGAATAATGTTATATTTTTATATAACCTAATTAAATGTCAATTTTATATCATCTTCAATGTGACATCTAAACTTACCACCTTGTAAACTTTCTTTTTTTTCTGGAACCACGTGATAAGTTTTCCTTTTTTTTTTCAAACTCTAAAATGAAGTAAATTTGGTTCCAAAACTGTTTTTTCTTTTTTATATTTCATTTCTTTGTTAGTTATACTCTAATCACTTCATACATTATAAAGCTATCTTGACAACAATTTAAGAGTTGTGCTCATTTAAAAGTTTAAAAGTCGTTTTCTGTAAAATTAGGGTTTTTGAGATGTCACACTGTCGTCGCAAGTGGACGATATATTTTTTTCAGTTTTATCATTCTCTTATTTTAGAAGTTACAGGGGGGGGGGACACACTTTACCACTTTGGAAGAGTCTCTCGCGCAAACTATTCAGTTTAGAAAAAAATTATATTAGAAACCTCTATATCATTTTTGAAGACCTATCCATAGATACCCCACGCGTATGGGTTTGATGAAAAAAAATATTTTTAGTTTTAGTTTCAAGTATGGGAACCCCCAAAATTTATTGTTTTATTTTTATTTTTGTGTGAAAATCTTAATGCGGTTCACAGAATACATCTACTTACCAAGTTTCAACAGCATAGTTCTTATAGTTTCGGAAAAAAGTGGCTGTGACATACGGACGGACAGACAGACAGACAGACAGACAGACAGACAGACATGACGAATCTATAAGGGTTCCGTTTTTTGCCATTTGGCTACGGAACCCTAAAAATACAACCTTTTTGACACCCCCCACTTCCGAAATTAAAATTACGAATTATTTGCACTTGTTAGTGTATTTAGAAGTATTTCTTTATTATTGTACTATTAAACGAGCAATATTTGTCTATTTATATTTGTAACCACATTCTCGAAAACGGCTTTAACGATTTCGATAAAATTTGCAATATAGGGCTTTTTGGGAACGAAAAATTAATCTAGATAGGTCTCATATTAATTTTTTTTATTATTGTTTGGTCGTTTGACCACTACCTTACCAATAAAAGTTCTCTATGATTTGCTCGACGACGAGGCACGCTTGCCTAGAAGTCGGTTGTATTTTTTTGCAGTTTTATTTTGCACTTTTCAGTTGCGGTGACTGAAAAGAATAAACTGAATAGTGTGCAAGTTCTATATAGTAAGGTATCAAGGTAGTTATAATCTACCATAATATCTGTAGTGAAAAAGTCCATCATATGTGCTCTGTTTTCGGAACGGAACCGAGACGGCTCCCAAGACACGTGTTTTAAAATATGGAGTACTAGGATACCATGAGTCAACTGGAGTACGCCCGTATTGAAAAGATACAACTTTGGGGTGAGTCTGAAATGGGCGGGGCAGGTGCAACAGACGACCTTGACACAAACAACACAACCCCAGCCAACACTGAATGCGTGACAGACAGAAAAGGCCAGGCCCACCATAATGTTTTTTTTTACAACTTTGGTATGAACGGTCCCTGCTGGGGTTGTTGCCCTATGGGACTCAAAAAACTACAAACCTGCTCACATTAAATATGTCTTAATGAACAAGCATGTCACATTTGCTGGAGTGCCCCAAATGTCCGTTTACCTGCATCCTGGATGCCCTGCAGCCTCGTTGCCTAAGTAAATTCAGCAAGGCAAAGGGTTTTGACCCCATCAATCGACCAATCACATGCGAGATGGAAGACGCGATGTGTATTTTCGTCTGTGTGAATGGTCGATTGATGGGGTCAAAACCCTTTGCCTTGCCGAATTTACTTACGCAATTAGGCTGGTGAGCAACGCATCGAACAATAACAACAAAAAGTTAATTCAAAAACCTTAAGACGACGACTAACGCCAACGACCTTGAGGGAACAAAACGCGCCCTCGTTTCTCACCCGCGCGACCCGAAATTTAGTAGCTTTTTGTACTTTTCTTATTATTTTTTGACTTTAAAAAAAAAGCTTCAGATCAAAATGTAGATAATTAAATTGTCTTTGATATGGTGTCGATTTCATTAAAATGCGCCTAGCGGTTTTGTTGTGATTGTCGTGTTTTTGTCTGTTTTAGACAAAACTTTACAAATTAATTACACTATGTTATACGAATAAATCTCAATATTTGCTCAGATGAAATTATTAAGAAAATTGTCTAATATAACATATATTTTTTCCAATAAATTACGACTAGCCGTTTAGATGTGATTCTCATTTTAAAATCAGCTACTCAAGGGAATCGGCGCCTTAACCTTCCCGACTGCTTAAGAAGCGAACTAAAAAGACGTAAACAAGCAGAAAATCATGCTGTGCAGTCAGAGGATACATATTCGCGAGATGGCTGATCATAATCTTTGAAAAATTTATTTTTTATGTTTTCTTTTCGGTGTGGTGTTTTGGAGTGCTACTAGATGGCGCGCTGCAAATCTGGCCTGACTTTTTTTGTATGAATTTGATATTCTTCTCACTTGTAAATATTAATATATGCAGCGAACGCTCGATCTAGGTTGGTAGGTAGGTTAGGTACAGGTAGGAAGCTAAGTAAGTAAGGTTTAAGGCAGTTACCGGGACCAAAGCCGCGAGCACAGCTTTTCTATCCTAAATGTGGCCCTGGACGACTGAGCATGGCTGAATGCTACACTACCCATTCGCTTCGGTGAGCTCGGTATCCGCAAAATTTCTAGTATAAGCCTACCGACATTCCTGGCTTCGGTCCACAACACTGAAAAGTTAACCAGAAAAATCTTGTTGCCATCACTGGTTAACTGTGAAGTATCGTATTCGACCGATGCAGTGAACACCTGGAAAGTGGCTTGTCCGAACACTGCGTTGCGTGAAACCCCTTTTTTCCAGAGACAGTGGGATGAGCCATTTTGCAGGTTGGTACGAAACAAACTTATAGATACGTCCACCAATACTGCTGAGCGTGCCCGCCTGTCGGCTGTGGGTGAGTGCCCACTCACCGCACACAGGCACCGGGTGCCTCGTAGGGCCCCTGGCTACAGGCACTACCGTCACCCAGCATAGGTACTATGTTGGGTGACAACCTTTCGGATCGCTACATGTCTGCGTTTGGGGGCTCCTAGCGGAGCTCCACATCGATGTCAATGTGGTGAAGCAGTCGACCACCTCGGACACTATGGCCTATCCTGCAATAGGAGCGCTGGTCGGATAGCACGGCACTCCAGCATTAATGACATCATACGTCGGGCTCTTCAGCGTCGCCGGGTGCCAGCTGTTTTAGAAACCAATGGTTTGGCACGCGACGATGGGAAGAGACCAGATGGGATGACCATAATACCTTGGAAGGCGGGCAGGCCTTTGGTGTGGGATGCAACATGTGTCGACACCCTTGCTCCATCCCATCTTCTTAGTACGGCGGGTTGTGCTGGGGCAGCTGCTGCTGGTGCAGAAAACCTCAAACGGCGCAAATACAACAACCTTATTAGAAGCTATTTATTTGAGCCGTTTGGGGTTGCAACATTAGGTCCATGGAGTCCGAGTGCTCGTCTAGTATTTCGAAATGTAAGCAAACGGTTAGACGACTCTTCACGTGACCAGAGTGCTAGGCTTTTCCTCGTTCAGAGAATCAGCTTATGGTATTCCTGCCAGCTTTCTGGGCACTTTTCACGTTGAAAGCTATGTGGATGCGATGTGAATTTTTGACGCCTAATGACCCCTGCCCTTATTATTCGCGTTTGTAGTTTTTGATATTTAAGTGTATATATAGGTAGTTATTGTTAATTATATATTTTATTCTATGTAAATTTATATATTAAAAGTTTCTAGTCACGATTATGCATCTCTTATTCATTACAAGCGCCCTAGTATAAAATTAACTGATACTGGAATCCGATCATGACGTGATTGGGCTAGGTTAGGCAAATGGTTTTTGTGGATGGGCCTTTGAATATTATCTTATGTTAGGTAGTATGTACTTAATATATTTAACCAAATAAATCAGAAGAATCAAAACGAAGGAGGAGCGCGTGAATGGACCAATTTAAAAAAAATGCTGTTTACTTCTTGAGGAAACTCATTTAGTTAGAAGATTAAAACATTTGAATTATTTTTTGTCGTAAACATGATGTCAGTATTAATTATTCAGTGTCATCCTGCAAGGCTGCGTATCTATTAAGCGCTACAGGCGCGCGTGCGTTTCGCGGAACGCGCTCCATATATTTAAAAGTCGCGCATAGCGCGCGTGGCAACTGTTCCAGTGTTCGGTGGTGGGTGAGCTTCCTTTGATGCGCGGTAAAAAAACCGACTCCAGATGTAACGGGCCGCTCTAAGTTTGAGCGTTCCAACAAACACATTGGCGCGCGTTCCAAAATGATATCCATTTCGCGCGACCGGAACGCGCGCCAATGTTCGTCCTCTTGGAGCGCGAAGTCGATACGCGGCTTCAATGTCCGTGCATTGTTAGCGCAACTCCTGTCGATTCCTAATGTCCTAGTACTTACACTTACAATATTGTAAAACACATGGCCCCAGTGTGGCCACTCATCAGAGAGTAGCGTTAGCTTTTATACTGATTAAAAACAAAAGCCCAATCTTGATCCGATCCACCACCACCTTGAGACCGATGAAGCCGTTTTTTCTAATGCAGACGAAGATAAAAACCCTCTCGGACGTGGCGTACCTCAACTACCCGGGTTACTCCCTTGAACAAAGTCGTCTACGTTCCTTTGAGCAATCGGAGTATTCTGCCATGGCTACGTGTGGACACTGGCGTGGAGAATCTCTCTACATCGGCGTATACTGATCACACAGTGATGACCAGGAGTCCACAGCACTCATTAATAGCCTCGTGGAGTCGACTGACGTAGCCCAGCAACGTTACCCAACAGTGAAGCTTATTTTTCTGTGGGACTTTAACGCCCATCATAAGGAGTGTTGTTCCCGTGCCAAAAAACTAACCATGCCAGATTTGAGGCGCGCAAGTTTACTTTAACACTAGATCTAACCCAGCTGGTGAATGTGGCAACGTGGGTACCGGATGTTGACGGCCATACACCCAATTGTTAGAACCTTCTGCTGACAATTGATCCGGACATGCAGTCATTCAGTATGGGTCTCGTCTCAGCCCAGCTGAGAACGTTTGACTACTGTCTGGTGAAATCCGTATCGACCAAACTTATAGCAAAACTTATTCAAGCAACAGTAGTCAAAACATTGTACTTTGATTCGATCACGTAACTAGCATTCCATTCCATCGCGAGAATTGTCCCACGGTGGGCGTGTTGACGACTGACGACATACCTCGTTTGACGAATACGCTATTTAGTGATGGAAAGCTATATAAATATAATAATCAACCGTAATGAAAAAAACAACCTGAAGTGTTATAGACAACAAAGGTAATTGTCAGACAGATGAAAAGGGAAGGCTCCCAAGCCACGTGTTTCAAAACATTGAGTACTAGGACAACATGGTGTCAACTGGAGTACTCCAATGTTGAACAGGCACAACTTTAAGAGCGAGTCTGAATGGAGAGGTGCTATAGACAAGCATGACACAAATAAAACGACCCCTGCCAGTAATGAGTCGCCGATAGACATAAATAGACAGATGCGTTTACATATAAATGGGCCCTGTGCTATAGTCCAATGGGGCCCTAAAAACGACAAATCCCTTTACCAACAAATGAGAATGAAACAAAACAGGAAGTGGGAGGGTTAGAGTTTAAAAAAAAACATTAAATATAATATTGTTTAGCTTCTCTAATTTAAACCGCCCTAGTACATAATTCATACATAAGTTGGTACTAGGTTTAGTATTACGTCATCAAGATTAAAAACATTTGAATTATTTTTGGTCGTAAATTTCAGTATTCAGTGTCAAGGTGCAAGTTGCAATCCACATATGAATATTTCGCATATTGTTAGCGCAACTCCAACAGATTGCTGGTGTCCTAGTACTCCATATTTTTAAACACGTGGCGTCGGTGGCAGTGCGGCCACTCATGATAGAGACTACTCGTAGCATATACTTACTTTACTTTACTTTATTTAATTTCTCACCACAATATACATCGTTCAAAACAAATTATCTTACATTGGTCAGATTTGACAATGATACACAACATAGGTAAGTATATATTGTGGGAGACTGGTGCCTAAGCTAGGCTCGTGGTCTGTGATTCAGGACACCAGGATCCCACCCCTTTACATTTTCATTTTATAAATTTTGTACTAAGCGCGCTGACAGAATGTAGTAAGGTATTATACATTTTAAAGCTCAATTTATTTTGATTAATATCTAGGTTAAGTATGCAAGACGAATGTTAGTAGATGTATAGTGTGGGTGAATGTGTGGGTGTGTGGGTGTGTGAGAGTATGTGTTTTTTTTTTTGTTTAGGTTTGTATAAGGATGTTTTCAGTATCATTATAGTTTAATTTTTGTAGCCAGTCAGTTAGCGTCTTTTTGCATTTATTCTTTGTGTGACTAAATATATGTAACAACTTGTGGGTTTTATTGTATAAGTAGCCTCCAAGATAGCAAAAGAAACGTCTTGCAAAAATAGTTTTGTGACGTAGATGATGGCGCTCCACTGGGTCATATCGTCTTATTCCCTTGGACAGTGTTGAATTATAAACCAAGAGAGTATGCTGTTTCAACAGAATGTGCAATATAAACAGCTGACGCACTGTCAGGACTTGATTTTCTTTGTATAACTGCTCAGTGGGGTAGCGATACGGTCGAAAAGATGACACTTTCAGTATAGCTCTTTGGGTTCTTTCAATTTCAATTAGGGTAGTTTTCGGAGCCCCACCCCAAGAGGTGATGCAGTAGCATATTATAGATTGTGCGAGGGCATAGTACACTGATTTCATCATTTTTTTATCGACTACATGCCTCAGCGTTTTGAACACATATATTAGTTTCCGTAATCTGTTACTAAGATTAGTTATGTGGTCTTGAAATCTTAGATTTTTGTCTATCGTTATTCCCAGGTATTTTACATTCTCAGCCCTGTTGAGTGGTTCGCAGTTACAACTACGGGTGAGTGGCTTTGTGCAGAATGAGCTACAATAGTATAAGGTAGTATTTGAGAGGATCCATTGTTTTTCATGCAGAATGCCATGTAATTGGTTTTGGTTGTATTAAGGGTCAACAGATTGTCGCGTAACCAGTTGGATACCATATTAAAGCCTAGTTGTGCACGCTCATAGACATCCTCCCACGAGCTTGCGCTGAACAAGAGAACAGTGTCATCAGGAAAGCTAATGATTTTGCCATTGGGGATAGTGAGTGTACCCAGATCGTTGATATAAATGAGGAATAGTGAAGGTCCGAGGACACTACCTTGAGGCGTGCCGTAGCTAATTATTTGTTCCTCACTGATGAATTCATCTATCTTTACTCTCTGGGTACGCTCACCCAGATAGTCTTTAAAGAGGTCCAGTGGAACTCCTCTGATTCCCAAGCGTTCCATCTTACGTACAAGAATTGGGACAGAAACCGTGTCGAAAGCCTTTGCAAGATCCAAAAATATGGCCACAACTTTATCCCCACTATCCATGTTTGTGACCACATAATCTGTCAACTCATGGACCGCGTCCGAGGTGGATTTGCCTGAGCGAAACCCAAATTGCGCTGGTGCGATAAGCTTATTGTTTTCCAAGTAGCTCACAAGTCTGCTGTTCATTACCCGTTCCAGTATTTTGGAAAAGGCAGGTAGCACAGATATAGGTCTGTAGTTATCCACACGGCTCCTGTCCCCACTCTTGTAGATCGGATGAATAATAGCTTTTTTAAAAACGTTAGGAAATTTACCTGTGGATAGAGAAAGGTTACATATGTACGTCAATGGAGGTAGAACTTTTTGGTGGAATTATATTTTTCAACACATTCGAATACAGGCTTCTATTGTCGTTAGGCTTACTACAACAAAAATCCAACAACACACTTTTGTTAAATTATTAAAACAATAAAAACACACGCAGAACAAAATGTGCGTTTGTAAAAAAATATTGTGGTTTTTATAAGCGGCCACAAATTCGAATGAGCAAATATTAGCATTTTTGTGCTCGTTCCCACTCTACAGGCTAATGTTGGGCCATATTAGCCTGGCGAATATTCGCGTTATCGCGATAATAGCTGGGTAGATCGTAGTATCGCGTAGTAAAAGGACGATGACGAATGCTTATCTTCAGACTTATTACGTATCTTTTGGAAGAGCAAAACGATAGCGATCAAACGCTTTATGTCCTAAAAGTCGGAATTACCTACAGTGTATGTATGGTAGGTCTCACACAATCGTTTGCTAATCGCTCGTTGTTAGTCAAATGAACTTATTTAAAAGAACAAAACCGCCAACAACTCTTAAACTGGTACCAACTTGATGCACTTGAGTCGATTGATAGACGGGCCAAGAGACTTATCGGCAACGACGCGCTGGTTGACTCAAAGCTCCAGAGCCTTGAACACCGACGACGAGTTGCCAGCCTGTCGGTTTCCTATCGGTTACATTTCGGGGAGTTTGCGATGGAACTGCACAATTTGATTCCACCTAGCCCTTTCCATCATCGGACTACAAGACGTATGACAATGCGCCATCGGTACATGGTGGATATTCCACCCACACGCACAAAGCGTTTTGAAAATACTTTCATTTTGCGTACAGCTAAGGAGTGGAATTCCCTGCCGGAGACACCGGTCGACGACGGTTTTTGTTTCCTGATAGCTACAACCTTGGGGAATTCAAGTCAACAGTGAATAGGTTACTTCTAGGCAAGCGTGCTTCATCTTCGACCACATCATCACTTAACATCAGTCGAGATAGTGGTCAAACGCGAGCCTACAACAAATAAAACTTTTGTATTGAAGAGCAATTATTGCGCAAAAATCGCTATTGTTTTGCTCTTGCAAAAGATACGTCGTATGCCTGCGGGGCACTGTCGGTAAACTGGCGCATCAAAGGATCATGTCGCGGCAATATTCGCTTGCGTGGCTACATCTGCTTCACTTCTGTGCAGTCCAAGACTTTGAAGCGGGACAGACGTGCTTGTGATTTTTTTTACAGTGCGGACTGGAGCAATGGAAAAGTGTTGCAGTTTATTAAGTATGGAATCCTAGTAACCCCAACCACAAAAAGAAACATTCAGTATACGAAGCGGGGCTCAGAAATAAAAGAAAATTAGCTGGCCGCCACGGTGGAAGAAATGAAGAAAAAAAAATTCTTTGATGTCATAATATTTTAACTAATAACTTTAATAATATGTTAACTTAACTAAATCAACAAACCTTTGTGAAATATATGTACAAACCAAAATACATAATTAGGCACTAACTACTTTTGGTTTCACACCTCATAAGTCTGTTTTACTTTCATTCTTACGCAGCATCTATATGTACGTAGTGCTCGTTTTCCTGTAAGTTCGAAAGATATGAGATTACTTTGAAACTATTATACACTAATCGAAACAATTTATTATTAATAAGGATGCTGTAGTAGTTATAGTACCTATTTATTAAGTCTTTCGTTTCAAAATTATTTTTGAAATAAAGTAAGTACAAATTTATTTTCATATAAATTACAATATTTTCACAACATTTTGATGTTTGTATTGCACTCTTTTCGAATCTCCTGTTAGCATTGCAACGTCAAACCTCTTGATATCTTCTGCTGTCCTAATAGGTGTAGCCTTAAAACACGTGGCCTCAAAGTTCGTGGGACTTGTACATTTCACATTCCAAATTATATGTGCATGTAGGTATTTATGTACATATTTTTTGTGTAAAACGTTGATTGAATTAGTAGGTATATTGTTTTTATGTCAAATCTTATGAGTTTGAGTTATTGTAGTTATCAGTGAAAATAAATATAGCTATCGAGAAGAGGACGTAGTCAGAGATTTCTTGATATGATATGAGATTGCTACGAAGCACTACAGTGTAGCTGGCTTGATGCAATTAGGCATGGCATTGTACATTGACAAGCTCAGATTTCTTTTTTAAACAAAATAATATTATCCTTTTTTTAAATAATATGTTTAGAAATAAACAATACCGTACAAGACGTAATAATTAGCATAATTTTATACCTAATTGAGTTAGAATTTAATAGTCATATCTATTAAATTGTTCTCTTTCTTATTTTAATTGGTGCAACAAAGACTCCTGATTACTATTGATATCCTGGTAGCCCAAACTGATTCAACACGTGACGTAACCGGTTTTATGACGATCTCGAACCGGTTTTCCCGACATTTTTTTATTCGTTCATAAAGCTTGATTGCAATCTTTATTTTTGTTTAGACTAGCTGCCGCCCGCGGCTTCGCCCGCCTGGTATTAGTGCTTCTCCCAATACCTTTATAAATTATCACCGCGTTGTTCCCGTTCCCGTGGGAATATAGGGATAAAAAGTAGCCTACGTCACCCGGGGATAGTGTAGCTTCCCAACGGTGAAAGAATTTTTGAAAAATGAAGAAGGAACAGAAAATATGTACAGAGGTGATGCTTATTTGTAATGAAATCTCTTCCAGCATACCTGCGAAAGGAATATGATAAAAAAGAGATGTAAACATTATGTGTGGAGTGGAAAAATAAAGACATAAAACAATTCAGAGTTATGTAATTTACACTATAACAAATAAAATATACTGTCATATAAGTATACATATCATAACAATTAAAACTAAATAGATACTAATATATATATATATATTAAAAAAATATTATACATATTATATACAACTATGACGGAATGGAAAGATAGTGTTCTTTCACTCGACTTTTGAAAACTTCATGAGTTTGGCTGTCCCTAATGTCAGGCGGCAAGTTCCACAAACGCGGTGCCTTTGTGGAACTTGCTAACTTGCACAGTAAAGGGGTAGGAGTAGAAGTCGGTTGTGTCGGAATCTCTTTGATACCAAAGAGATTCTTAAGATGCGACCTGCTAGGTGCATCCGCAGGACGGGAGTAGGAGAAGCGTTCACGGAGGTAGCATGCCGTTTTAGGTTATGAAGGATGTTAAATAGCAGACACAAAATCTGAGAGTACCTGCGAGGTCGAATTGGGAGCCACTTGAGTATCTTGCGAAAGTCATAAGAAACATGGTAATACTTTTTAAGATTGAAAACAAAACGAATACATATATTTTGCAAACGCTCAAGTTTATTTAGTTTCGTCGGCGTAGTCGATGATGGGCTGAATGAGAGTTTGAGCTAGGGAAATTTTGGTTTTCAAGGGCAAAAAGCTTTGGAGGCATTTCAGCGAGTGAAACGTGTAGTGCACCTTGCGACTGACTTCAGCGACATGGGCAGTCCACGACAAATAGGAGTCCAAGATTACCCCCAGGTTTTTAGTAGTCCCTGAGGTTTAAATCTGAACTCCATTCAACCAGAGACAGAGACAGTGACGCAACATCAAGCCTGTTCCGCATGACATTCTGCTCGGAGTCATTTTGTTTAAGATAAATCATCAACATTATTTCAGCTGAAAGATTCTCCCAGTGATGGGCTTCTCGCATCCAGCAGATTCTCTTCCTGAGTGGCATGCATCCAAGCAACTTAATAAAATAGATGCATGCAGCTCAGGTTATTAAGTCAGGTCTTCAGGTGCAGGTCTTCTTGGTTCAACCTCGTCTTGGCACTCTTCTTAGTTTAGAATTCTGAATGAAGCCTTTTTAGGGTTCCGTAGCCAAATGGCAAAAAACGGCACCCTTGTAGATTCGTCATGTCTGTCTGTCTGTCTGTCTGTCTGTCCGTCCGTATGTCACAGCCACTTTTTTTCGAAACCTTAAGAACTATGCTGTTGAAACTTAGTAAGTAGAAGTATTCTGTGAACCGCATTAAGATTTTCCCCTAAAAATAAAAAAAAAAACACAATAAATTTTGGGGGTTTCCATACTTGAAATTGAAACGAAAAAAAAAAAAAAAAAAACTAACCCCTACGTGGGGGTATCTATGGATAGGCGTCTCATTCAGTTCATCCAAAGGTTGTCTGTAAGAGATTGCCCTGTGCGATAAGACCGCCCATTGTACACTTATCGTTATAAATGTTTAGTCCTGTAATTATTTAAGTGGTGTACAATAAAGTATATAATAAATAAATAATAAATAGATAGGCCTTCAAAAATGATATTGAGGTTTCTAAAATATTTTTTTATAAACTGAATAGTTTGCGCGAGAGACACTTCCAAAGTGGTAAAATGTGTGCCTCTGTAACTTCTAAAATAAGAGAATGATAATACTAAAAAAAATATATGATGTACATTACCATGTAAACTTCCACCGAAAATTGGTTTGAACGAAATCTAGTATGTAGTTTTTTTTTAATACGTCATAAATCGTAAACCGCAATTTACCAAGTACGTGACCCTTTGTGCGCGAGTCCGACTCGCACTTGGCCGGTTTTTTTTTCTTGCATGGTATCTCCCCATATCTGTCAAACAAAAGTGTGTATCACATACACACACAGCCAAGTATTCGCCGTTACCTGGCAACGCAGGTATGTGTGAGTCATATTTATTTATCAACTAGCGTCTGCCAGCAGCTCCGCCCGCGTGAATATCGAAAGTTATCCCATGCGAATATATTGCCGGAATAAAAAGTTTCCTATGTGCTATTCTAGACTATAATCTATCTCTGTGCCAAATTCCATCCAGATCTGTCCAGCCAGAGCCTGAAGAAGTAACAAACATACAAACACACTCACACACACACTCACAAACGTTCGCCTTTAAATATTAAGTGTGATAATATTATTATTGTCAAGTAACTACATTGATCTCCTGATGCCCGACTATAAAATACTACGAAACTTATGACCTAGAGCGGTGTGAGCCCATCGTTGTCAAAAGAAGGTTTACATTAACTGAATTCAAAAAGGGAAGGTTATGCTTCTAGTGTTTGTATACTCATTTCTCCGAGATTACTGAGCCTATTTATGCGAATTACCTTTTATTGACAAAAGACAAAAAGACAAAAGATATTTATTTCAACTGGGCCACCAAGCGGCACTTTTGAATGTCACAATTTAAATTTAAATGGAATACAAGTTGATTCTACCGTGCATTCGGAAAATAGCTAGTTATGGAGAAGAATGCACAAGAAACTCCATACTTATTAAATTTACATGGAATAAAAGTTGATTCTACCGTGCATTCGGAAAGTAGCTTGTTATGGTTATTAGATAGAGAATACCCGACTTGTGATGCGTTATTTTAAATTTAAAATATTTGCTAGCTATTCCTGGCCAAAATATCGCATATTATATAGAAACAGAAGGACTTTTATACACATGATGATGCTCACTCGCTATCTTAATAATGCTTTTCTCTACAAAATAAACCTGTTTATAACAAAATGATACCATGGGGTGTTTACACCCCTGTTTGATTAACATGTGCTACTATGATAACTCCTATTGCTTTCTGTAGTCCTGGTACTGCATGCCCCGTACACATGACGTAACAAACACAAAATTTGTATATTTAGGTATGTGTGTGCTTTAAAAGATGATAGATTTTGTAAAGTACTGTCTTGTCTATCATGTTTTAATATTCGAAGATATTTTAAAATGCGTAAGCTTATGATTTTCTAGAAATTTTGCAAATTATTTTTATCTCCGGGTTTTATTTTTATATGAAGTCGTATTTAGGATGATCAGGAATTAATTATTTATTACCTAAAACCAAAATGAAATCTCCGAGGTTAAACGGCGGGGCGTGTCAAGCCAACGTGATATTAAACGTTGAATACTAGTATAGCAGGAATCAACAAGAGGTGCCTACGATATTAAATAAAATAGGGGTGCATTGGTGGAACACAGTAGCCCTCTTACATGTAAAACCACGAAAGCCACGTGTTTCATTACATTGGATACTGGGAAACCAGGAACGGGCCAGAGCTGTATGTGCACTTATTACATACATGTTAAAATATTCGTACAGTGCCCGTATAATATATGTACAGAGAATGGGTTCTACCATTCGTGAAATTACTAGGAAATGTTGTATAAAAAAATAGTCCAAAACTATAAATTTCTCCTGTAGCGTGGGTGCATTTATACGACCGAGCACTGCTCGGATGAAAATAGACACAACAATTTTCTTCGAGAAAACGAATTTTCCCAGATATGAGACCTAGCTAGATCGATTTTTCGCCCCCGAAACCCCAATATTGCAAATTTTATCGAAATTGTTAGAGCCGTTTTCGTAAACGTGATAACAAATAATTATTTAGGTGAAACCTGGATATTCTAGACAAATTTGTCTCACTTAAAAAAGTATTCTACTTACAAAGTGTCTGAGATATCCGGGTATAAATAAATATCTGTCTCATTTACAGAGGCTCCCATTAATAGAGATTAGAATAGAGGTTATTGCAGTTATTTTATTTTTATTGTGGGCAACCAATTTTTTTTCGTACCAACCCTATCGTGTGGGGTATCAAAGTAAAGGGCTTTAGGAGGTGATTTCAAAAATATATAATACTTATATTAAAATATATATTAAAAAGCGAACTAAAAAGACGTAAACAAGAAGAAAATCATGATGTGCAGTCGAAGGCTACATCTGGTTTTGGTCAGCCAGCTCGCGAACATCATCCGCTGGTTGCGAGACACACGGGAGCGGTCAATGTGGCGACGCTTGGGGGAGGCCTATGTCCAGCAGTGGACGTCTTTCGGCTGATATGATGATGATGATGATGAAGTGTGCAAAACTTCGTTTGGGCATCACGTGTGCATTTATCATTACGTATATATACTCGGATAACACCCTCGCCTTCGGGCATCTATTCTACCTCGGCTGCATTGACTAAGCCCGAGACCAATTGCATCAAAGTTTTCAGTCCGAGGAAAGTGGGCTAATGCGTTGAGTGGTAAAGACTCTCAAGCTACCAGGAGAACAGAGACATAGAGAAAAGAAGTATACAGAAGGATGATGATATGATGACTACCTGGGAAGAAAAGAACAATAATTAAAATCGGTCTAGGCGTCTTTGAGTAATCGTGGAACAAACATAATAAAAAACCAGCCAACTGCGTGTCGGACTCCCGCACGAAGAGTTCCGTACTTGGTAAATAGCGGTTTACGATTTATGACGTATTCAAAAAAAAACTACTTACTAGATCTCGTTCAAACCAATTTTCGGTGGAAGTTTACACGGTAATGTACATCATATATTTTTTTAGTTTTATCATTCTCCTATTTTAGAAGTTACAGGGGGGGGGAACATTTTACCACTTTGGAAGTGTCTCTCGCGCAAACTATTCAT
The DNA here is from genome assembly GCA_949775005.1 of Orthosia gothica. Taxonomy (NCBI): domain Eukaryota; kingdom Metazoa; phylum Arthropoda; class Insecta; order Lepidoptera; family Noctuidae; genus Orthosia; species Orthosia gothica. The sequence goes on along the minus strand of OX459048.1, from coordinate 1,572,642 downwards.
TTTAGAATAAAATTAAATTAGTAACCTCAGTATCATTTTTGAAGACCTATCCATAGATACGAGTACCCCACACGTATGGGTTTGATGAAAAAAAAATTAAGTTTCAGTTTCAAGTATGGGCATCCCCAAAATTAATTGTTTTTTTCTATTTTTGTGTGAAAAATTTTAATGCGGTTCACAGAATACATCTACTTACCAAGTTTCAACAGCATAGTTCTTATAGTTTCGGAAAAAGTGGCTGTGACATACGGACGGACAGACAGACAGACAGTCAGACAGACATGACGAATCTATAAGGGTTCCGTTTTTTCCAATTGGCTACGGAACCCTAAAAAGAGATTCTGACAAAAACCTCTTCCGTTTTTTGAAGTCGATTAAAAATAAGTATTTGTAAGGACCCCAATAGGAAAAAGGCGTGTGTTTATGTATGTATGTGTAATGTAGGTAGATTAATATTGATTAGTTTGTAAGTATAAAGGTAGATGTAAGTTGTACATGTACTAAGTGTAATTATAGCTCTGCAATGGAACACACTTGTTTTACTGAAACCCTCATACATTACAGTGGCGACGAGGATTTAAAATAAGAACTATTTCGCGTGTGATTTGTACGGTATTGTGCATAATTTCGGGAGTACGAACAGATAATACGATGTCGATAGGAAAAATAAAAGAATTCGACATAAAGTCCGGGACGTGGTCAGTGTATGTGGACCGGTTAGACATGTAGTTTAAAGTGAATAAGATCGATGACGAGACGAAATTGCCTACGCTAATAGCCGTCATGGGGGACGAGGCATATGAATTATTGTATAATCTAGCAAGTCCCAAAAAGCCGGCGGAGTTAAAGTACGACAGAGCGGTCGAACTCTTACGTCAACATCTAGAACCATCGCCGTCGGTACTCGCAGAACGTTATCGGTTTAGGCAACGGAGGCAAGCCAGCGAGGAAAACGTAGCTGCGTACGTAGCTGAGCTGAAAAAACTCTCACGGTACTGTAAATTCAAAGAAGGGTTGAACGAAAATTTGCGGGATCAGTTCATCTGCGGCATAAGGAGTGACGTAATTCGTCAACGACTTTTCGCGGAAGCCGACACAATATCCTACACGGACGCGGTAAAGTTGGCGAGTTCATTAGAAGCGGCGGAACGGGACGCGGCCGCGGTGGAGTCGAAGGCGCTGGGTAGCGGAGGTGGCGTAACAGAAGGCGGGGAACGGCCGGGACAGGCGATGCACGCGCTCGGCAGCAGCCGAGATGGAAACGGCACGGGACAGCGGGCGCCGCGGGGCGCGCGCTTAGTTCGGGGCGCGGCGGGAGCGCGGCACAGCTCCGCGGCTAGCTTGCGGCCGCAAGCTGGCGGCCGCGGCGGTGCAAGCAGCGGCAGCCGGGTGTTGAGTTGTACGGGGTGTGGATCGACGGAGCACTCGTATTCGGAGTGTCGATTCCGAAACTACGTGTGCAGCAGCTGCAGACACCCGGGACACCTGCGACGCGTGTGCCCGGACAGAGCGGCAAACGCGGGCAAGGCTGCAGGTGCCAGGCGTTCGGCAGCGTACTACGGAGATGCGTGGGAGCATCTACCAGAAGAGACACAGGAGGAATTTCATCATCTGTGCTTGAACGATTACAGAGCGGTAAAGTTGCCCATATGTATTGATAACGTTACTATTTCTATGGAGGTCGATACTGGTACCGCGGTATCATGCATCAGTGAAGCAATGTATAAAAAGTGTTTCAGTGCTCATAAATTAGAACCTAGTAACTTAGTATTAAATTTTTATGATGGCTCAAAAATTAAACCGTTAGGAATGTTTAAACCGATTGTAGTTTACGGGGAGGGTAGTAAACAACTGGAATTATTTGTAATTGGGGGAGGTACCACTTCATTATTGGGCCGACAGTGGTTAACAGAATTAAAAATAAAAATTCCAGTTTTTAGCAGCTGTAACAATTTAGATATTAAAGAAGTCAACATGTCTAATGAGATTAATGTACTGTTAAACAGGTATAAGGAATTATTCAGCGGCGGGTTGGGACTGTACACCGGGGGCAAGGCAACGCTGCGCGTGCGCGAGGGCGCTACGCCGGTATTCCACCGAGCGCGGCCCGTGCCGTACGCGCTGCTCGGGCGGCTCGACGCCGAGCTGGACGCCATGCTGCGCGACGGCATCGTCGCGCCCGTCGACTGCTCCGACTGGGCCTCGCCGCTCGTACCGGTAAATAAACCTGACGGTTCGCTGAGAATCTGTGCCGATTATAAGGCTACCGTGAACCCAGTTTTACTTATTGATCGCTATCCATTGCCTAGAATCGAGGATTTAATAGTAAAACTTAGCGGCGCAAATTATTTTTCGAAAATAGATTTAAGCCAAGCCTATAATCAAATAGAACTCGACGAGTCAAAGAAATATACAGTGATAAATACACATAGGGGTCTGTATAGGTATAATCGGTTAGTATACGGTCTATCTTCAAGTCCAGGCATTTTCCAGCGAATCATGTGCAATTTATTGAAGGGTATTCCTAACGTTGAAATATTTCTTGACGATGTGATAATAGGAGGGAAAAACAAAAAAGAACATTTAGAAGCACTAGAACAGGTTTTTAGTAGATTACATAGTTCCGGCTTAAAGTTGAAAAGTAGCAAATGTGTGTTCTTAGTAAAAGAAGTACAATATTTGGGTTACGTTATTAACAATGAGGGTATTAAAACAAATCCGGCCAAGGTGGAGGCCATAATTAATATTCCTCGCCCGACAAACATAACGGAGTTAAGGTCATTTTTAGGAATAATAAACTTCTATGGCAAATTTGTTAGAAATATGAGTAGTAGGTTAGTACCTCTATATGAGTTAATGAAGAAAGGTAAACAATGGCATTGGTCGATTGAGTGCGAGAAATCCTTTGTGCAAATTAAAAAAATTCTAGCGGGCGCGGAGGTATTGGCTCATTATGATCCTAAGAAACCACTATTATTAACATGTGACGCGAGCGCGCGCGGTATAGGGGGGGTCCTCTCGCAACCAGGCGAACGGGGCGAGCGACCGATAGCCTACGCGTCGCGCACACTTACTGAAGCGGAAAGAAATTACTCACAAATACATCGTGAGGCGCTAGCAATTATATTTTGCGTTAATAAATTTCATCAGTATTTATACGGTCGTAATTTCACCCTACGTACGGATCATAAGCCGTTAGTGTCAATATTTGGCCCAAATACAGGAATACCGACTATGGTGGCGAGCCGAATGCAAAGATGGGCTATTATTTTGTCAGCTTACTCATTTAATATTGAGTACGTGCGCACCGATCAAAACGGAGCCGACGGATTTTCAAGGTTACCGCTAGCTCCGAGTAAACAAACGACTACGGCCGCACAGCCGGAACAAACTCATTTGCATTTTGTGCAACAGTCATTGTCATTAGATTATAATGAGATTAAACAGCAAACTATACGAGACGCAGGACTGTCAAAAATATTGAGTTACCTGAGAGACGGTTGGCCTAACGAATGTGAATTGAGCAATTTAAAACCGTACTTTAATAGGAGAAATGAACTTTATGAAGAATTAGGATGTATTATGTGGGGGCATAGATTAGTGGTACCGGAAGCGTGTAGAAGTAAAGTGCTATTAATGTTGCATGAACCACATATGGGCATCGTGAAATCCAAGGCTTTGGCACGTAGCTATGTATGGTGGCCCGGGGTAGATGAAGCAGTAGAAACCATGTGTCGGGCGTGCGAAGTGTGTGCAGCCCAGGCGGACGCGCCGCCTCGGCAGGCGCCGCGTATGTGGCCCTGGCCAATCCGACCGTGGAGCCGTATACATATAGACTATATGGGACCGATAGGTGGTAGAACATATCTAGTTGTAGTGGATGCCACATCGAAATGGTTGGAGGTTTTCAACGTTTCAAACATTTCAGCATATAGTCTAATAGATAGATTAACGGAGTTATTTAGTAGATGGGGGTTGCCTAGGCAAATAGTTAGTGACAATGGTACACAGTTCGCATCGAAAGAATTTCAGGAATTTACAAAATTTAACGGTATAGAACACATTTTTACAGCCCCTTACCACCCCGCTTCAAATGGATTAGCAGAAAATGCAGTTAGACTACTAAAACGAGTTATTAAAAAGGCAATAACAGAGAAACAAAATATAGATAGGGCATTGTGGACATATCTATTGCATTATAGAAATGTAGAACATTCGACAACCGGAGAAAGCCCCTCAATGATTTTATTAGGCAGGCGAACACGTACTCGACTGGATACTATAAAACCGGATAGGGAAAACAAGGTACATCGAGCACAACAACGACAGGCTGAATCTGTACAGGGGGCGAATAGGTGCATTGGGGGTGAAGGGGAAGAGGTATGGTACCGACAATACTTAAAAGGGGAGAGATGGATTCCCGGTCGAGTAGTAGATAGTCGGGGTCCTAGCAACTACCGAGTCCAGGGTCAAAATGGGGAAATAGTCCATAGGCATATTGATCAATTACGTAGGAGAACAGGGAACAGACTATCCTTAGTAGCTAGTGGTCCTAGTATTACGGAGCGATCAGATACGGATTCTCAGATAACCGAAAAGGAGGATGACGGCAGTGGTCGTGGTGAGCTGGCTCAGTCGGAGGGGTCGCCGGATCGCGTCGTGTCGCCGCGCGGAGTGGCGTCACCGGCTCAGCCGATTACTGGAACACCAGTAGTGGTTCAGACGTCAGCTGAGAGTCAGGTTGCCTTGCCTCAAGTGCCACAGACTCCACAACGTACCGTTAGACAATGTAGGTTTAAGGTTCATAATTATAAGGTTTAGAATAAGTATTGTTATTATAGTTAAGTTAGTAATTAAGTTGTTAGTTGATAATTGTAGTATTAATTTAGTAGGGAGGAGTGTAATGTAGGTAGATTAATATTGATTAGTTTGTAAGTATAAAGGTAGATGTAAGTTGTACATGTACTAAGTGTAATTATAGCTCTGCAATGGAACACACTTGTTTTACTGAAACCCTCATACATTACAGTATGTGTGTATTTTATTTTGTATTATTATCAACTTACATATTTATCTACCTTTCTAAATAAAAAAATCGTCAAACTTGAGTTACAATTAAAATGATTTTGGCGCCCAACATGGGACTTACTTTAGATTTTTCTATTAGTAAGTAGGCACTACTAACTTCTTTTTCCAGTATGAACATTTTTAAACCAGCTGTATCTTATAACTTAAAAAAAAAACTCTAATTTTATACTCTTGAAATGTTTTGGAAATAATTCTAACAAAACTATATAATTTATTACGGTGAATTAATTCCAATAATACAAAATCGCAAGCAATTATGTTAAGTCACACAGTTTTTATTTATAGTAAACTAAAGTTATGTAAAACAATTGTTTCAATTAGTAGCCTGTAGTTAATTATTTAATTAACTTTTTAGAATGTCAAGACCGTGGTACATAGGAATGGGGTGTCTGGGTGGCCATTTATTGGCCTCTCTCTATCCTTGTTAGTCATTGATAAAAAACCAAACTCATAATAAACCAAAAGCAATCAGTTCACGCTTTACATCCAAACACCAGCTCAACTGCATAACGAAACACTAGGTCTTACCATCCTTGCCTATTATTATTAGCCATAGCAATCGAAGCATAGCAACACAAGCATAGTAAAATTCCTTCTTGCCGTTGCCATGGAAACGCGAAATGTGAACCAGCAGCAGCACCAGGATAACAGGAATTACAAGGAGTTATCCTTTGTGCAAATTTCCGTAGCATTGTTGAAGGAGTTGCAGTTGCAGCAAGATCACGGGGTAGTCCGTACCTGTGTGCGTACTTCGTATTGGCAAATCGGTACCTGCAGTCGTCACCTGTTGAGGAACATTTTATACTAGGACATCAGAATTCACAAGGAAATAATTGCCCCTTTTTAGTAACACTAATTAATACCTAAATGCATGCCCAAAATACTGTTGCACTGCTGAAATAATAATATTCGGGCGTTTATTTAGAAGTTTCTTTGTGTTAGTGAAACCGGGCCAATATTTCCTCTTGTCAATGTCAGTTAGATACTAGTATAGTAGAATGGGAGTAGACAGTAAGAATAGCTACCTACCTAATAATATATTATCCCTCGTTTTAGGTCCCTTACCATCTCACTCAGTCTCTCAGTATGTTACGTAAAAATAATCTAGTCTGCCTTAGATCCCTATCCATTTATTCACATAAATATATTGATATCACAAGACAAATCCTGACTGACTCACTGATTTACTGACTCATCGACGCCTACACTAAATCCTTGGACATAGAAAGCTGAGATTTTGCACACCGGTTTCCATGGTGTACGCAAGAAATAATTAGAAGTTGTTGTATTTATTTTGTAAATTAAATACAACTTCTAAGAGGTGAAAAGGGGCGTGTAACAGTTAAAAACCTAGACTATAGGTGCATATATTATTACATAGAATACATGCGTGATATTATTTTATATAAAAAATATCTAAATTAAAACAAAAACGCCGACCGCCCTCCGCCATTCATAATACAGGAAAAGGTTTCAATCCAACTGTGGTTTCGCATTGAGGCAGCAGTCGCACGTGTCTTTGAATTTGAATACTAGGTCATCAGACATCAATAGAAGCTTCACCGTACCGCCGGACAAAGAACTGACCTTTACAACAATGTTTGCAGACCTAGGAAAACCAGGTTTTACAACGCGACTACGTACGCTACGTTTTACCAGTAAAGTAAAACAACACTCTACATTCCTTGCAAACTATTCTGCCCCTTTCACTTTGTTATAGTTATTTGAACGGAAATATGACTGTTTCAAGAAAAGATTGTGTTTCCCTTCTGATAATGTAGAAAACAATAGGAGGAATCAGGAGATGAAAATACTTATGATTTGATCAACTTTGTATATAAGCAGTTTAGCATCATGCTTCTTATAAATTTGTGAAAAATTTACTATGTCTGCTCTTTACCCTTTTTACTCGCACACTCGCACTTGTAGTATTATTTATTCTGTGCTCGCACTAATAGAAAATTGTGTTGGTAGTTGATACTGGCAGACATTCTTAGTTCCTTAGGGTGATTGAGAATATGCGGAACTAAGAAAAAGCTATATTTATAAAACCAAAGTTACAAAAGAAAAGCTTACAATATTTTTTTGCTATAGTAACAACATCAACAGCTACTTAAAGCTAGACTACGCTAGACTATTTCCGACTCATAATATGACGTCTAACTTTAAGTTTCTGCATGGCCTAGTAAAAAAGGTTCCGTCAATTCAATACCAAGGCGGCAATATCGAATGGGATATTATTAACTCCACATCAAATAAATCACCTATCAATTTAGTCCCATCATATACTTCAGAATACTGACTGCACAGCGAATTAACCAGAGCGCACAAACGTCGTTAAACTCACACATTTAACAAAATAAGTCAAAGAGCGAGCGAAGCGAGCTCGGAAGCTTAGGGCACCCCGACACGGATAGGATAGGTTCGAAGGGGATGACGGGAGCTGAAGCGAGCGATCTAAATAAAATATTTAACTATATTTTGAAATGATATATTGTAATTTTTATTGTAATCAGTATTTATGATTGGTATTCGGATTATTTTTGGATACAAAATCTATTTTTATTCACATCATTACATCACATCACATCATCAGCCTATTAATGTTCCCACTGCTGGGACACAGGCCTCCTCTCTGTGAGAGGAGCGTCTATTTTTATTACTTGCGTTTAAATACTACCCATATCTAATTAGATTTGTATCTTTTCTGCAGCAGTGTGCTTCAAAGTTTCGAAAAGCTACGGCTTAGATAACGTGATATTCCGTTAGCGATAACTTTTGTCAAAAGTTAATATATATGGAGATTGAGCTGACAGGAAATGCGCTATCGAAATGTGGTCAATGCGAAATTTCTTTTAGATTTGTGACAATCGCTTTATCCCTGATGTGTTGACACTTTGTCTATAGCAGAGCCCAAGCTGCTTCTTCTCCGTTTGAAATGCATGCATCTGTTTTCTGGACTTCATGTCTTTGTCGGTCAATTTTAATAGATTTCTGCATGGTCCAAATCCAATCGTTTTCAATTTCGGTCGAAATTGTTATGTTAACAATCAATATTGTCCGTTCTGACAAAGTGGGAAGTACCTGTAATCAATGTAAAGCAATTCATGGCGCCTTCTGTCGCCCTGACAATCGATATGCGCGTGTTTTGTTAAATAATGGAAATAAACTCTGAATATAATTAAAATATAACATATTATTTGCGTGGTAGATTGGTGGAGGTGCGGTGTATTCTAATTCAAATCCAAAATATCTGGTGTGCCCAATATGGCCACGTGTTTCATAGCGAGGAATACTAAGATAACAGAACACGCCAGCAGGTTGTAAGCACTTTCGCTTTTCCAATAACGATAACTTGTGACGTTGCATTATGACGTCACCACAAGAGTGACTGCACGCTGTCGTTCGATTGATCCGTCCATTTATTACTAGGGCGCTAGGATTCACTGAGAGCTTGTAGGAAGACAGTTTAATCACTTATTTTGGAATTCATATTCATCTAATCTAATATATATTTAAAATATATTTAATATACCTTTAAACGAGTAATTCTTGTATACATGTATATGTCGGAAACACGAGGGCTTCCTTCCATATACCCTCGTACTTGTGGGCTTATCGTGGGTTATGCATGCACGAGGCAGGTAACTTATGCCGTTTTAGAGATATTCCATTGTCCAATTCTAGTAGCAAGTTGACGCGCCATGTTGACTTTTAGACGTAACTCCACCGGCACCAATAATGCCACTTTTCACACGTAATCGCCATACGTCCCGCTCCAGTTCTCTCTACTCAACTCCGCGCTGCCGCGCGCCTTCCCTCCAAATTGTCTGTCACCTTACTCTAGGATTCAAATCCTTCCCTAGCATTGGACATTGGAGAAAACTCAGTGTTGCCAATCGAATAAAATCTAATTGAAATTTGAATCAGAAGCTAAATGTTGCCAATTAAATAAAACTGAATTAATAACTTTACAAGCGATATTTCATCGTTCCCAACTATTAATCATTTACCTTCCTCCGATACGGCCATCTTGACATTCAAACGGTCCCACGTTTGATGTAGAGCGATGAACAACATCGTTACTCAATTGTGATGAAAAACAAAAACCAAGAGAACAAAAAATAATTAAGTACCTAATAGGTTAAGTTCGGCCGCTCCTGACCAAATAAAAAAAAATTACGTGGTCGTGACATCTTCCACGTGAAACCTTCAATCAACACCTTATATTACCAGCCTACAACAAAAATCAAGTACTTCTTTACTCATGAAAACATAATTCTCATAGCTTTCACACTGTTCATTTGTTTTCTCCATGTAAATCTAGGTCTCCACACCGTACACCGTACACAACCATCGTCGTACTCTCGAAACAGATACCTCACCGTTTAGACAACCATATTAACACTAACACATTCTAAACGGTTACCGAAGCACCAGAGGTACCAGGTTCCCAACAGACGTCAAATCGGTCTCGAAGCACTAAGTGTGCCAGAAACCACTCAAACACCCAACACAACATACCATGCCACATACACCAAACAACGGGTCACCGAGGCTCCAGAGGGACCAGGCTCCCCCAGACACACAATAGGTTACCAAAGCCCCAGAGAGACTCGGCTCCCCCCAGACAACAGGTCACCAAAGCCCCAGAGGGACCAGGCTCCCCCAGACAAACGGTCCTCTCGAAGCAACAAGACTGCCAGATACCCATGCCACATACATTAAACAACAGGTCACCGAAGCCCCAGAGGGACTAGGCTCCGCCCCATACATATCCAGCAATGTTTCTTGGTCCCACAGCAATTGCTGTGCCTCCTGATGGTCAACCCTGTGACCATCCTGCAACCATAGTCATCCTGACCAGGCCTCGTAACCCATCTCGGTTACAGCAGTCATCTTTTGACCACTCACCAGCCTACTTTAGGCTACAGCAGTCATCTCTGACCACTCACCAGCCCATCTAAGGCTACAGCAGTCATTTCTGACCACTCACCAGCCCATCTAAGGCTACAGCAGTCATCTCTGACCACTCACCAGCCCATTTTAGGCTACAGCAGTCATCTCTGACCACTCACCAGCCCATCTAAGGCTACAGTAGTCACCGCAGTGACTACTCTTCACCGCACAGTCAGTCCTTTGACCATGCACACGACCTCACCATTGCTAGATTGATTTGAATCAGTCTTCAACATATTACATTCAGTTACGTCAATGGGTACTTAATCTTTCAGATTTTCTCAAACTCATCATGAACCAAACAAAGCCTTTAATTCAACACATAATTGCCACCATTCAGAATTCCATTTCACTTCCAAACAGCACCTTTAAACCAAAATGAAATTTGTTATTTCAATCTTTACTCTCAGTATCAATCTTTATTCTGAATACAACGGCAACCTCACATTCAGGATTTCATACACAGCCAAAAGCATACTCAAGAACTCTATTCTATGTTCATGATTTCATACACAGCCAAAAGCATACTCAAGAACTCTATTCTATGTTCATGATTTCATACCAAACTCTCAGTACGATAGGTATAATAACTTACAACACCAAACATTACCAACTTTGCAAACTAAAAATTAAATCATGCACCGCACATCACCGACTTTACATCTGTGTTAACATTATCTTATCCAACTTGAATGAAATAACACAAAATAACGTTAGGTATGTTCAAAATGACCAGCACAGACTATTCAACAAGTTAGCACAGCCATTACTGACAGTATACTTTAAATTCCAAACTTATTATTCAAGTTAGGTAGGTACTAGACTTCCTACATGACACCACACAATTCACAAATACAAACCTTCATTTTAAAGAGATGCTACAATTATTAAAAATTTTGAACAATGTTCAAGATTACCGAGGCCAAGCATCGTTGAACAACACAGAACAAGGAAACCATTCCTAGTTTCCTCCAAAAAAAAAAACAAAAACCCATGTACCAAGTACATCAAATAGAACCCAAGTATCCCATCCGTGGTCTACAATTCACAATAACTTAGCAAATACATTCGCTACACAGAATGCACTTTCAACTTAAACGCCGAATAAACTCTTGACTCCGTCATCTCTCTGACCCACGAAACTGAGAAACCGTTCTATGTGAATTAAAATGTTGCCAATTGAACATCTATCTCATCCTCAGCCACAACTTGGAACAGTTATTGGCTCTCGAGCATCTCATAATACCTGAACACGTCTTCTCGACACCATCTAAATGTCTAGTTGCACTTGTCATTCACCATAGTCAATTTAAATCATTTTTATTTGTAGGTATCATTAGAATGACATGTTATCAGTTGGTTAGTTCTCTACAATGCGATATATAACAACTTCAGACATTAACTTTACCTTTATTCAACCGTTGGTAGCAACAAAACTAAACGCCAACTGTCTAGGCTATAGTAACGTTAATCCTCGTGATGTTTGCAGGTTGTAAGATTGCATATCGAGTCGAACAACAAACTATTTCACTAAACTTTAACACCGGTTTGAAAATAATCTTGATTACATAGCTCTTAACTGAAAGTTATTGCATGTCTTTGCAACAATGCGAAAGTTAAAAGTCTAATCCTCACAGTGACTCACACTTTGTAACGATTTATTAATAATCTAGTCTTTATCTAGTAACTTTTAAGTTAAAAATCATATCAAAGTTATTTGTTTTGTATCATCAAACTTTTTCGAATGTTGACACTAACTTGTCACTGTCTTTATGTCTTAAAGAGATGAGCAAGGGATGACGTTCTGTTATCGATTAATCGACAAATCGATTTTAAGGACAAAAAAATAAATAAACGTTTTTTTTTCAATCGATATCCAGTACTGAATCAATCCAGCGAATTGATATTTCACCCTAGAAAATCGAGATAAAATTTTTCTGTTTTGACGAACCAAAATATCATTTAAAAATAATTGAATGTATATCACAAACATAAGTGAATTCAAAGTGAACAAAATAAATATTGTTCCCTTATACCTGATACTCTAATTTAGTTGTAAAAACAACTTCAATCGGTCAAAGATGCTAAAGATCGACTATTATTACGATTTTTCTTTTTGCGTTCCGTAACTGGATTCAAACTTGTATTGAAAATACCAACGCGAACAGTTAGAAAGTATGTTGTTTCCAAGAAATAGCATATTCACAAATTCCCTTGGAGATCAAATCAACAACAAACTCAGTGATAGTAATATTTACGGATAATCTGAAGTGACACCTATTAATGAAAAATGCATGGCTAAAATTCCTAGTGTTCAAACATAAAAAAAAAATACGGATTGCTAATATCTTTACTTCTCGATTGTCAGTACACTAACAACCTATTTATTATCTTATGCTTATGACAGCACTAGTGGTGGTCACAAAACCGTGTATTATTGTTCTCATAGAGAAAATAAAACTACGTTTATTGTTCTAACAACATAATAATGTAATGCAATCTCATTTCTTTGCGTTTCGTCCCCACGTTCCAATGCTCCGAGTACATTAGAAACATAAAATTGCGAAAATCGTTTTGTTGTTTATTTTGTTGGTGAATAAAAAAGATTAAATACTTGATGAAACAAAATATTTCAAAGCTCGAACAAAGCAAGGATATCAATAGATGGCGTGACATGGACTGACTTCTCATTCTGTCCATGTAAAAATGATTTGTTCATTTTTTAATTGATCATAAAAAAATTCATGCACCTATTCAATAAGTTATTTCAAGCAGCATATTACAGCTAATGGGGTCCCGAATCTTTCGATGATTATTGAAAGAAACATACAGTATCAACACCATAACACATATAGCGCTGTTTGAATATTTTTTTTACTCTTTTTTTTGTAACTTACATGACACATTTCCATGAAACAAAATAATGCAATAGTTATAGATTGCAATGAATGCAAGAATTAATTGTAAAACTTCGGTAAATCCAAACCCAATACATACTTCAGCTGCCACAAAAATGTACAGCTGAATGCAGATGCAGCAATTGTTGAATGCAAATCAATCAAAGTAACATACCTTAAGCCTGTACTCCCGGATGGGTCAGGCAGCAGTGCCGACCATGCTCACATGCACAAGTCCAGACTCCTAGATGCTACCAGAAAATATTAAATGGATTGATCACCGCAGTGGCATGTATAACACCACTAGATTTCCTCTTTCATAGTGCTGTAGGCTGCGGGTTATGTTGCCTTTTGAAATGGAACCTGAGCTCCGCACTTGTATCACCACACACAGCTGGTCACAACAGGTCTTGTGGTATCAACAGCAGCCATGTTGAAGGGCTCAGACGTCCATGCTATTTGTTGCATATTGAACGAATGCCTGAAAAATTCATGTCTATGAGCAAGTTTTCACACAAGCGTAATGTTTTGTTGAATCAAGTTGTAGCTTAAGGATGTTTGCTCTCTTGCACTGTATTTACACAAGTCGTCTTATTCTCATGCGAGTTCCACTGACAGTATGAAACTGGCTAAGTTTCTTTTAGCATCATAACGAAAATAGAAATTTATTTTAAATTTTAGCCACTTTATACCAAGAAAAACAATAGGTATTGTGGCTAAACTTCACAAGGCATTAGATAGGTACTAATTATTGTCAGAATACTCAAGTTTATACTTCCCTGCACATCTGTACACCACAGTTGCGTTTGCCCAGTAGGTATCTAGTCAGGATTGGGCATCCATGTCATCATTAACATTATCTGCAACCCGACTTCGCATGTTGTCTAGGATAGGCCACACTATTTGGTTGAATTCGGGCAACATGATATTCCTGTCTCTAGTAGCCGGCGAGTTGCAAAACGTCTCCATTAGGTAGGTACTTCGATGCCATTTTGTTGCGCACCAAAGAGAGCGCGCCAGCCATTACTCGTCTCATTTGATCTAGCATCGCCTTGTGCGTGCATTGGTTCATACTTCTGATGTCGGAAACACGAGGGCTTCCTTCCATATACCCTCGTACTTGTGGGCTTATCGTGGGTTATGCATGCACGAGGCAGGTAACTTATGCCGTTTTAGAGATATTCCATTGTCCAATTCTAGTAGCAAGTTGACGCGCCATGTTGACTTTTAGACGTAACTCCACCGGCACCAATAATGCCACTTTTCACACGTAATCGCCATACGTCCCGCTCCAGTTCTCTCTACTCAACTCCGCGCTGCCGCGCGCCTTCCCTCCAAATTGTCTGTCACCTTACTCTAGGATTCAAATCCTTCCCTAGCATTGGACATTGGAGAAAACTCAGTGTTGCCAATCGAATAAAATCTAATTGAAATTTGAATCAGAAGCTAAATGTTGCCAATTAAATAAAACTGAATTAATAACTTTACAAGCGATATTTCATCGTTCCCAACTATTAATCATTTACCTTCCTCCGATATATATATATATAATCTGAATCTCTAAACGGCTTCAAAGATTTTCATCAAATTTAGTATGCAGGGGGTTTCAGGGGCGATAAATCGATCTAGCTAGGTTTAATTTTAAAAAACGTCGCTTTCTCTATTTTCACTCAAGCAAAGCTCGGTCGCCTAGGTTGGTCAAATTTTTCTTCCAACTTGGTCTGTCCATCCGACTTTTCACTACTATGCCCACAGATCATAGAAACAACAGACTATGCCACAGTTGCTTATTTTTTTAATGGTATTCTTATACATACATACATAAAATCACGCCTTTTTTCCATGGGGTTAGGCAGAAACTACAGAACGCCACCTGCTACGATCCTTACATACTTCTTTTGCTTCACACACATTCATACATCTAGTCATACACACACGCTGGTTATGGGTACTGCGCACTTGGCCTTTCTGAAGAACATCACATATAAGGTCTATATATGTCTTTCTAGGGCGTCCCCTCCCGGCGTTTCCATTCACGTCTGCCTTGTAAATACCTTTCGTTAGTCGCCTTTCATTCATCCTCTTAACATGGCCAAACCATCTTAGCATACTCTTTTAAATTTTAGTCACTACATCTTCTTTTAAACCCCAACGTTGTCTTATTACCTCATTCCTCAATCTATCATTTAAAGTAACACCACACATACTCCGCAAGGAGCGCATTTCTACTGCATTAATCCTACTTTCATGTCTTATCCTCTTTCTTTATTCTGGTATTCTTATGTACCTACTTATGTGATCTATCGAGGCAGGTTTATCACTGGCGTGACGACTTGGTTTGAAACAATCTCAACGAACTATAAATTCCCAAACCACTGCAACTAATGAAAGCCTGAATTAACAGTGGCGACCACCAGAAAAGCGCCGAGGCAATGAATCTCGACGAAGTCCCGGAGAACGAATTTAACCGTCGTGGAGCCCGCAACGAAATTAATCAGAAAAGAATAAAGGAGGAGTAGGAAACAAAAACATGATTTCCACTTCCCTCCATAACAAGCAGGTTCTGTTCTGTACAAACTTACAAACAAGGCCAATAACCCTAAAGGGTCATTTACAACTGGGTTAAGCCCAATTGCCTAGCACCATGGATAAAAATTAACTTTAATATTAATGTGTCCTAACATTGTTAGTTATTATATTTCAATTCATAGGCAAAAATGCTTGAACGCACGGTAATTTATTCTCCGTTCGTCCGTATAGTAAACAACATAATATTGCGTTCATTCTGCCAAAGAATACACTGCCATAAGATATGATGTGCAGATTCATAAGTTCATAACGGATTGGCTACAAAGAAACCATTTCCCATCTGCCATTTATTTAAACTAGTTTTACCCGCGTGAATGTCGGTAATTATGTCACGGGAACATACTAATAAGCTTATGTGCTATTCTAGACTATAATCTATCTCTGTGCCAAATTTCATCCAGATCTGTTCAGCCGTTCCGGCGTGGTAGAGTAACAAACAAACACACATAGAATCTAGATGAAGAGTCCTACACGACAGGCTGCACCATTAGATCATAAGTTCTGCTATGTTACTAACACTAGGTCAGGGATGGCGAACCTATGGCACGCGTGCCTGTGGTGGCACACGACAAAATATGTTAAGCACGCTTAAATGAGGATATTTAGAATCTAGCTAATTTGCAACAGCAGAAATGACATCTCCCCCTACTTTTTAGTATACGAGTTTTATTTTTTTGTCAATTAAGACAAGTCAAAATTTTGGGAGACACTTCATTGTCACATAAAAAAAATATAATTTAAATGGCACGTTTTCTAATAAAGGTTCGCCATCCCTGCACTAGGTAATAAGTTTTTCTATGTTACTAACACTATGGATTTTTTGTGTCCGAAATAAAGATATTCTATTCTATTCTATTAGATCATTTCTACTGTATATTGTATTGTATTGTCGACGGAATGACAGCAGCTTAAAAAAAAATCACTTTACGTTCTCACGTGTAGACAGGAACTTAAATAGATCGCACAATAATAGAAAGAATGTATAAAAAAACACCTATAAAAACTCAAACTAAAGGACGAACCGTGGGAACGAGCTGGTTACGTCACGCATCAGGAACCGATAGTTACTGGGACATCAGAACAAGCAAGAGTTAAACTTAATCTCAGGTTGATTGCCACCAACTGCATCAGACTGCTTGAAGAGTCATCTTGTTTACCTAGAACTTTTGTTGGTTTTTGTTTTTTTTATATTACGTATTTCCAATATTTGAGGGATTTACGTTTTTGGAATCATCTCCCTATGCTCTTGAATTAGATTCTCTACAAGAACATATCACAAAAATATGATTCAAGGTAATAGCGAACGCCTCTTGTTTTTTTTTCAATTTATATTAAACATCATTCAGGGTGTCCAGACCAATCTAATGATAGATAACCTATTTGAATTCCATTAAGCCATTCAAGCCGTAGCATTCCTAAAGAGTGCAGCACTGACATTCACTTCAAAAACATTACCTCTTTCTTACTCCTTTTAGAGCAGTCGGGTAAAAAAAGCTCGTAACTTAGGATGAACCGTAAGACCGGTTACGGTACGTTTCAGGAAGCGATAGTTACTAGGACATCAAAGTACGCCCAGATTAAGCTTATTTTAGATTATTTAGTTCTACGTAAGTAACTTCATTTTTAGATTCGTCTCCTCAAGCCCTTCTTTTTTATAACCAACACGATAATTTTACCCTTGGTATTGAAAGTTGGGATGATCCGTGAGAACGAGCTGGCTACGTCACGTTTCAGGAAGCGATAGTTACTAGGACATCAGAGCAAGCAAAGAGTTAACCTTATTTTAGTTCAATCTGAGATTGAAGCCCAACTGCAGGATGCAGCTACCTGCTTGAAAAGTGGGCTTGTTCAGAACTTTTGTTGGTTTTTGCAGGCATGTCTTTTGAAATTTTTGTTCCCTCATTTTAGTGAGTAATATTTTTGGAAGCCTCTTCTCAAGCCCTTTATTTTGATTCCTCACGTAATCCATGTCACAAAAATTGCAAAAGCCGACATTTTTTTTTCAAAATCCGTTATTTTTAATCTGGTACGTCACTCATCTACAAGTTACAGGGCGTGCCAAAGAAAAACGCTTAAAATAAAGTATTAGTTTTATTTTACTTTTTATATGAATGATAATCTGTACATAACTAATTTTTAAAACCTTTCTCAAATAATAAAAACTCTATGCGTCGGGCTGACGTTGGAGTTAATGATTAAAAAAATACAGGAAAGTGAAAAGCACTAGTGAAAAAAAGTGACACTTTCCGCACAGTTTGGCTGCTTGGAAAACCGCTCTTTTCGAGGACATGCATTGTAAATAAACATTCATACCTATCTATATACACATTTGAAATACATAAACCCTCCCCTTCCGGAGCAGTCGAGTATAAAAGCTCAAAAAATGGGATGAGTCGTGGGAACGAGCTGGTTCAGTCACATTTTAGAAAACGACAGTCACTGGGACATCAGAATATACCAAGAGTTCAAATTGGATTTTGTCTGTCAACTACGATTTCTTTACTATTCAAAGAAATCGGAGGTGGCAAAAAAAATATTGGTCGATAAGTTTTTGAAAATGTTGCAAAGATAGGCGCGTGACGCGTAAAATTTTCTGTTTTTTTTTGTTATAATAATAGGTAATCGAATCTATTAAATTATAAGACTTTTAGTAGGATTATTCATTAATGTACAAAATATGGTCGCGTCATTACGTCCGTCCATATGTACTCTTTTTGAGAAAAAGTTTGATAGTTTATCACTCTGCGTTTTTTTAGAGTTCAATTCAATTTTCAACAAGGTATTTTATGTACTCTCATATCGTAATATTCGAATTATAAACTTCAAAATGAATTTATATTGGCATACTTTATAAACACAATACCGAAATTAAAAAATAAAACCTTATTGTAACACTTTTGCTCTAACAAAATAATGCTTTATAACATTTTTATTCTTTTACGATACAGGACAAATCCCAGAAGTAAATCACTAACCCTCTTACTAATAAACACGGAATAAAGTTATACCAGGAATAAGAAAGGAATAACCATACATTTTCATAGGTAAACCTAATACATACATAGGTGTTTAATTCACTGAAACAGTGAATAAAATAAAAAGCGTATTTTAGCAGTGTAAATAAAAAGCACTTTTAATCACTGTTTTGGTGTTTGAATTTGGAACACACCAATATATTAGAACTCCATCGCAATGCTATATAACCTCCTGGCGCAAAAATACTCGATACAAACTTCTTGCACAGAGAATAAGTATTCGATTCTTTCAAACTCCTTCTTCGATTTTAATTTTTGTTTATGTTTATTTAGGATTTTAATAATGAGTTTGATGTTAGCCTAGGATATTTATTGAATACTTATTTGGATTGTAATTCTAATATTAATTGCAATGGTGAAAACCCCCTGAAACACACAACCACAGCACCTCTGTTACCTAACTCAAGGGTCAGGGTATTACATTTTTTGTAAATTTTGAAGGCAATAAACCATTTATTTATTAATATTCCTAGTGCTTTATGCTTAAATCTTTCTTTTTCTCGTAGTCATGGTATAAAATATAGTATGCAATTCTTGAATAAAACGGATTTATATCGAGGGCCATGAATCACTCGCGTCGCTCATGATTCTAACATTTGAATCACTCGCTATGCTCATGATTAAATCATCATGAATCACCCTACGGTCAGTCACTTGCTCGTGATTCATCTATGGCCCTTGCTTTAAATCCGTCCTTTATTCACTAGTTACATAATATACTTGTAATGCTATTTTTATAGTACCTATTAAAAAAAGATTTGGTTCCAATTTTTACTTGTCTGTGACAATGCCCGCTTTAGGCTTAGCACGCACCGCGATTTTGATTCGCGCGAATTTTTCTCTTTCTACCTGTTCATAGAGCTGAAAATATTCAGCGAATTAAATTGGCGTCGCGGTGCAGTGGATTCAGTGGCAAATCACGGCTTTCTTGCGGTATTATTTCCACTCGATTTTTATACCGCAATGCGAGCAACTTCATACAATAAAGCGAAATAAAATTCTAAATACAGCGAATAAAAATCGCAGTGCGTGCTAAGCTTTAGCGCATGCGCGGTTAATGCGGTGATGTGCTGGATTTTGCCGCCATTCATACGTTTTGCAGGTTTTGCTGTACTGAATTTCATGAGTATTTAAATCCTTGCTTTAAAATGTCTGATATCAGTGAATGTGAAGAAAATTTGACTCCGCCCGATATTTTAGATGCGGCGAAGGAAATTACTCATAATCTATTACCAGCAAAGTCGAGAAAATTATAATTATGATAAATGCTATCACGACTTTATGGCATGGAAAATGCAAAAAAAGGTATTTAGTTGGTTAAATCTCGATGTATGAGTGTAGATAAAGTAGTGTATAAAACTGCACATAACTAGGTATTAAAACATTCGTGTGAATACTATTAAAAACCTCACCTCACTCATGTGTTAATACCCCTTATTATGCAACAGTTTCATAAACTACTATTACTTGTTTAATTAGTAGCAGCGCCACCTGTGATCTCACACACTTGATGGAACACGAAACATAACATGTGAGGGTTCTACAAGGGGTTGAAATTGACAGTGGCTCGAACACGTTACGTTTCGAAGAGGGGCGAGCTACCAGGATATCAGGAACCATGAAGAGCAAGTACTGCTACAAACCCTAGGGATCGCTGAAAGCCCGATTTACGCGGTGTGCTTAAATACCAGTGGTGTAAGTCGAAGCAATTATAAAAGTTGCACTGCCGAAACAGTCTTTAGCTGGGTTAGTCACTTTTTCCTTCAAATATGCAATATTATTGTAAGCCAAAGGCAAGAAACGAATAGAAATTGAATGAATTTCTCGCGCATGTGTATAAATAAGCGCTTTCTTTTCTTGAATAATGAAGTTGCTTTCATTTCTGAAATTCTTCTTGACTCTAAGGAATATTAGATTATTATTAAAATATTCTCAAATCCAAATTCTTATTTCGAAAACCGGTCATTTATGTCAATGTTTCTTATAAACTTTTCTTCAAGATCTTAGCAACCGTAGTGGTTAACTTAGTAATGCTCAATTCCTTTCGGGTTTTAATTGACTTCAGTCACAAAATAGTACGCCGCCGCTTACGTACTTTGTGCTTCAGTGGTAAATTATATTAGCACTGCGGACTGCGCATTTTTACACCTTAAAATCAAATTTTCCTCATAATCAGAAGAATCTGGATAACAAACAGCAGTGGATGACGTCACGGAAGTGACGTCACGTGTAGGCCACAAAATACTAGAACATCAGAAGCTATCAAGAGGATTGCCTGTGACACGGGCACGCACGAATAATGCGAGTTGACCGGATTCCTTTCAGTTGTGTGCTATATTTTTTAATATAATTTACATCTGAATACCAGCAAAAAAAAACAAACTATTTCACTATATGCCAATTTAAGCAAACAAGATAATTATAATCACACTAATATTATAAAAGCGAAATTTTGTGTTGTATGTTGGTTACTTCTTCACGCTCAAACGGCTGGACGGATCTGGATGAAATTTGGCCGCGCAAAGCCACTGGCAGAAACTAGTACTTACATTAAATAAAAACACAGGACTGGCACTTTTTTACCAAAACCGTTATTAACGGTCCAGACTAAAAAACCGGAACCACCAAACAGCTGAGTAACCGTGTGAAAATCCCGCCGTCATCACGTGTTTAAAGGGCATTCGTCACTAGGAGACCAGAAGACACCAGGAGTTTCTGCATAGACCACATATTTTATGCTCAGAACACATGCAACAAAGTCTCTATTGACTTGTTCACAAATACGCCTCTTGTTAACGTTGAATTAATGTTACTCAAAATGCAACTCAAACGCATACGGGTTACACCGTACTTTTCTTTGCCCGATGCCACAAGACCCTGTCACGTTTCATCCCTTTGTCACTTAAATTTTTCATGCTTACAGTACATTTTGGACCTTGTTGCGTTTGCACTAAAGTCTATTGTAGCAAATTTATATCTGGCTTATTAAACCTTTTGTAAAGCAAGTAGTATAGTTGCATACCCCTATGAATGCTTCTGTGTGAAAGGGATGCACCGCTGATAAAGTTTGATACGATAAAAAGAGACGAGTGATCTTTTCTCTCTTCATTTGATAAACGAGCTCTCTATCTCTGCCCCGCGACCGGAGGACTTTGCAACTAATAATAGAAAACACACACGATACTTTTTTGGGGCGTTTATTTAAAATCTGTTTAATATATACAGCACAATAATTCATATTCATATTATATCTATGATTTTCGCAAGGGGCTTTTCTTACACCTATCAACGATCAGATGAAAAAATGATAATTTTAATATTTCTAAAAGCTCGCCGGTCCGCAAAATAACTTTTGTCTCCTTTCGGAGCGTCTCAAATTAGGACTCGCGTCAAAAGTTAATTAATCATCTATGCATTATTGTGTATTCATCTATTTTATACTAATATACTTATATGTAGGTCATACTCATAAGAATCTAGTGGGCATAATTATTTCAGTCGTACTTAACCAAAATCATGATTTATAATTTTGGCTCACTACATTGACATCGGACCAATACGCTCTTCATATTTTGGTGAAATTAAACTTTTTAAGACATCATGGTGGGACGATTTCTTTTTCGTAATTTTTGTTCTAATAGTCAATAATAATAGCAGACCCCTGCGGCTTCGCTTCCGTCAACTGGCTACCTATCTACCTACCTGCTCTACCTGCTCTAACTGCTCTACCTTCTCTACCTGCTCTACCTGCTGTACCTGCTTTACTTGCTTTACCTGCTTTACCTGCTCTACCTGCTCTACCTGCTCTATCTGCTCTACATGCTCTACCTACTCTACTTACTCTACCGTCTCTACCTACTTTACCTACTCTACATACCCTACCTACAGTACCTACTCTTGGGCTTTATAATATTAGTATAAATAAAAAATACAAAACAGTGCATTAATGAAAAACAGTGCAACAATGAGATTTCATATAACATTTCTGCACTGTTTTGGTTCTAAGCAATAAATACGTCCTTTGTGATCAGTTTTATAGTGATTAATGATAACATTACTACGTAGTTGGAAGAAATATATTTAATTAACAGTTTTAATTTAATTATTTTCACATAAACATTTGTCAAAAATCGAATAGGCTGTATAGGCTGTTTTCGTTGTAAAAAAAATATGTCCAGTTGCAAAAACGCGCCATTTTCTGAAATAGTACATTGTTCACCGAGAGGAGAAAGTGACCGATTACCGTCGAGGGTGTCGTTTGAAGCCCGAGCCGTAGGCGAGGGCTTTAAAACACCCGAGATCGGAAATCGCACTTTCTCTCGAGTGATACATAGTGCTTTATACTACACCTACGAGGAAAATAAATTCTACGAAAACTGAATCCTCAAACAACACACAAATTGAAAATGGCGCCAATGGCGTCTGCAATTTTCATATGTTCTTTTTTCAAATTGTTTGACACCATCCAACACACAGCTAGTGGCCAGTGTCATTTTGCGAACTTGGAGATAAAAACTCACTGTAAAAACTTTTTGGCTTTTGATATTTAGGTTACCAGCGCATAGTCTTACCCAAAATTAAAAAAGAAAACCACGTAAGAAATGGATTTTCATACACTTTAATCTCCCGCTCAGATGCGTTTTCTCGCCGCATATTTGTTCGATATATATGCAATGACGTACTTTCTACCGTAAATTTGAGAAAGTATCAAGGTACTTTCCGAGCAGGTGTAGTATAAAGTTTAATTTCATGTGTGATAATTTGATTATGTTTTTATAAAGAGTTCAAGTACAAGTGATGAAATAGAATTAACTTAGCCCGATATTTTATCTGAGGCAAAAACTGCGCAAGATGAAATTTTACCCCAAAAATATCGAGAAAGATATATGGCGACTTACTATAATTATTTATGGACAAAACAAATTTATTTCTTTGTTTTCGTTTTTTACTGTTCCCACAACTGTATTGAAAAACGTCGTGTGATACACGGGTGTGTAGGTTATTGCAAGCTCGTGTCATTAAAAACCCTCGCATTCGGCTTGGGCTTGTAAATGACAGCTCGTTTGCAATAACCTACTTTCCACCCTTGTATCACAATGTACTATTTTCGCTTTGTAGTGTTTTGTTTTGGAAGTCGGTTTGTATTTTTTTTAAGAGTTTTTTATTTATCTCTTTTAATTGTTGGAAGCTAGGTATCTCTAATTACCACGAAAGATATTTATATCCAAAATACATCTCATGACGATGACAATAAGCCCAAATACATCCATCGACTTCTCCAGGATCCCGTCATCAGATCCTGACTAGATGACCATGGGGCCACCTGGGAAGACACACACCTTTTTAACACAACCTTTCAATTAAAAGAAGAATTTTCCAAATCGGTCAAGGCGTCTTTGAGTAATCGGGAAACATAGATAAAAAAAAAAATACCGGCCGAGTGCGAGTCGGACTCGCGCACGAAGGGTTCCGTAAGTATCACGTTTGTTGTATGGGAGCCCTACTTAAATATTTATTTTATTATGTTTTTACTATTTGTTGTTATAGCGGTAACACAAATACATCATCTGTGATATTTTCAACTGTCTAGCTATCAAGGTTCATGAGATACAGCCTGGTGATAGACAGACAGACGGACAGTGGAGTCTTAGTAATAAGGCCCTGTTTTTAGGGTTCCGTAGCCAAATGGCAAAAAACGGAACCCTTATAGATTCGTCATGTCTGTCTGTCTGTCTGTCTGTCTGTCTGTCCGTCCGTATGTCACAGCCACTTTATTCCGAAACTATTAGAACTATGCTGTTGAAACTTGGTAAGTAGATGTATTCTGTGAACCGCATTAAGATTTTCACACAAAAATAAAAATAAAACAATAAATTTTGGGGGTTCCCATACTTGAAACTAAAACTAAAAATATTTTTTTTCATCAGGCCCATACGTGTGGGGTATCTATGGATAGGTCTTCAAAAATGATATTGAGGTTTCTAATATAATTTCTTTCTAAACTGAATAGTTTGCGCGAGAGACTCTGCCAAAGTGGTAAAATGTGTTTCCCCCCCCCCCCCTGTAACTTCTAAAATAAGAGAATGATAAAACAAAAAAAAAATATAATGTACATTACTATGTAAACTACCAGCGAAAATTGGTTTGAACGAGATCTAGTAAGTAGTTTTTTTTTAATACGTCATAAATCGTAAAACGCAATTTACCAAGTACGGAACCCTTCGTGCGCGAGTCCGACTCGCACTTGGCCGGTTTTTTTTTACCTTTGGCTACGGAACCCTAAAAAGAATCCAACGAATTGAGAACCTCCTCCCTTTTTTTGAAGTCGGTTATAAACACAATTTCTCTAAAGAGACAAACTCATCAGTGTGCTGAACATGATGCCAACTTACGAAGATAGCATGAATTGTTATGAGTGCTACAGCTACAGCTGAAAATTAGCAAGAATCCAAAGAATCGCCTTTTTTTAAATTGCCTAATTTGGCTGAAAAAGTAGAAGCAATATGGAGAAAAGCATCACTTTCTACTGTGTCGCACACAAGAACAATTCGACTGGTAAATCTCAATATTTGTGCCACCAGATTATGATACCTCAAGATATGATGAGAATAATTAAATCACTAAAAAATAAAAGAGCTTTGGTTATGACGGGATTTCCACTCAAGTTATGAAATTTGTAACTAATAGTGTAGCTGCTCTTTATCTCATATTATTAACGTTAGCATATCATCAGGAAAATTCCTGACAAATTAAAAACTGTAATTGTAAAACCAATTCAAAAAATAACAGTAAAGATGATAATAATATGTTGAACTCTATGCCGATGGCTTTACTATCCATTTTTCTAAAATAATGAAAAAAGTCATAAGTGAAGCTATATCACCTTTTCTGACTATGCCATAAGTAATACGGGTTCAGGAAAAATAGGAATATAATAAATTTTTGACCTGTTGAATAGTATTATGTCGAATGTTGATACTAAAACGCTTACATGTGCTATATATACAGATATGTTGAAAGAGTTCAATTATGTCAACCATAACATACTGCTTAAAAAAATAAACACCTATGGCATTCGAGGTAATATACTGAACCTAATTAAAACATATTTATCCGGTCGCAAACAGATGACAGAAATGAACAAAGTATGCGTCAAGTCTAAATTAAAACAAAAATACGTGTCTTCCAATAAAGCAATTAAATTCGGTGTAGCCCAGGGAAGCATTCTTGGGCCTCCGTTATTTTTAATTTATATTAACTACCTCCTACCCCAAATCCACCATCCCATGGTACTGTTTGCCGACGATAGTAAAGCACTTTTAAAATGCGACAGTAATTTAAATTATGAAAATGATATAAACTACACCATTAAAATTATAATAAATTGGACTAACAACTTGCAAATAAACATCCAAAAACAAAAATAATGCATTTTTACCAAAGACCAACGATTTAAATATTAATTATAATAGTCAAAATATGGACAGAGTAGATGTTACAAAATTTCTAGGAATATAATTGACAGTCAACTGCCAATTATATTCCATTTGCGCACCAGCCCGGCGAGCATGGCCTACTGTGACATCGCTTAAGTCACACTTTTAATCACAGTTTGGGCGATAAACTCATTTTGTCTTAAATGCTAGCACGGCGGCGTGAGATATTTTCTTGACTTGTGGCATAACTTCTTGACGTTTATTTTTTTCTTTTTCGGAAATTTTCCAATTTTATTGCAGTTTCGGTTTAACCTTGGCCATAAAAACCATTTACGTTCTGAGAAGCATAGCCCTACGACGCACTGTTGCCGAATTATGGGCCTCCGTATCTTATTTTATTTTGCATATTTCCAAAATAATATCTCGAAAACGGTATGTCCTAGGCCAAAAATAACCAACATTTAGCCCCCCCCCTTTCCTACCTGGGGGTAGGAAAGGGGGGGGTCTAAATGTTGGTTGTTGTTAGCAGCATCCCAACATGAATTATAAGTTTTTTTTTTTTTACTTTGTTTGGTTTTCGACTCGGTCATGACAAGTTATGATAAAATATGTCATGTCTTACAATTTGTCTTAAATGCTAGCACGGGACAACCATGTGACATAATTTACAGGCGCGACTTGCTTTTCTTGTTGTTGACTTCATAGTGCGACATAATTTGAATAGACGACCAAATAAAATAAAACGTAAAAAAGTATGCCGTTCATACAGCTAAACAACATTTTAATTTTGATGGGAATAAATTAATATTTGACCCACGACCATAGACTTATGCACACTTTATTTTTCTTTGTTTGTTTGATAACATATTAAGTGTTTGTTAGAAAGATATAATTATTGTGATAATTTTAATAATTACTAAAAAATATAATAGCTTGGACCAATACCGGTGGGCCCCTATTTTTTATATTTTAAATGTTTTTTGGGGATTTTAATTAAGAAATATTTAAAAATGTAGAAAGCAAGAAGAATATGGTATAAAAGAAAATAATTATAAAAAATAATAATAAAAATAAAAATGATCACAACAATAAAAAAAAATACATTTATGAAAAAGTAATAATATAAAATTAATTATTAATCCTGTAACATTTCAATTAATTAATAAGCATTGATCACCATTTCACCATACACACAAAATGAATTTATTGCCATTTGGTGCAGTAATTAGAAGGCAAATATATTTTTTTCAACTATAAAATTTTTCACCACCTCCGAACGAAAGTGATACATTTTTCTAAATCATCTGTCAAAATGTGACATTTGTGACAAAATGGGTGCGCCCGTATTAGCAATTAAGACCCGATGAGTCCCAAACAAACGTCAGGAAATTTTCTCACGCCGCCGGTGCTATTATTTAGGACAAAATGGCGTTATCGCCCAAACTGCGATGAAATGTGTGACTCAAGCCATGTCACAGTAGGCCGTGCTCGCCGGGCAGCAACAAGAAAGGCATGTTGCGCCTTTAAAATATGTCACATGTTTGACCCGTGCTAGCATTTAAGACAAATTGTAAGACATGACATAATTTATCATGTCATGTCACAAATGTCTTGGGTACGCCCATGCTCGCTAGGCTCCTTATGCACTTTATAATCTCAAAAAAAAAGTTTATTTATAAACAGTATTACTAGCATATCATAGTTTTGTCGTATATATTTTAAGGTTTGGTATTATATATTGGGGCAATCGTACGGAAAAAGACAGTATCTTTAAGGCCCAAAAACACTGCCTACGATCAATATTTGGTTTTACAGTTACTGACAACTTTTAAAAGTCATAATTTGTTGAAATTGCAATGTAAAAAAAATGAAAATTTTAGAAATTGCTCTTTTTGTTAAATGTAATCGACATCTATTTTTAACTTTATCGGAAAGCAGATGCCGAAACGTAACTTTGCGATCTCAATACCAAAACGTGTTACGCACAGGTGGATATAGGACTGCTTTGTTGAGGAAAAGTATCTTTGGTATGGCACCGGTTATTTTTAACCACATTCCTAATTCTATAAAAGAGGAATCAGTAACAACTCTCAAAAATAAACTAACTATACTTCTATTAAATAAATGTTACTATTCCTTGTTGGATTTGCCAGCTGAAAAATTTTTGATGATAAATTGCATCAATGTTTGCATGCCAAATGTACAAGGATTCTTAATATTATTGTAACCACATTGTAAATACCTACATTCTGAAGAAATAAATAATATTCTATTCTATTCTAAAGCTTATCAAATAAAGTTCAAAAATCTCTAACAACAATGTCCGACGAACAAACAACAATATGTGAGAACCATGTTCCTATTTAAAAAATTAATGAATTTACCTGTTAATGCTTTTAATACTTTATACCTATACGTAGTACTCGTATAGTATGTAGCGCTATTCTGGGTGGATCGTCTCACATATATGAATTCATTTATGTATGTACTTATGTAAATATTGTAAACCACTTATTATTTTTAAAAGAGTAAGTATGGAGTTTCTTGTCCATTCTTCTCCATAATCCAGTAGAATCAGCTATTATTACTTGTAAATTTAAATTTTTGGCGTTCACAAGTGCCACATAATGACTTACTTGACTTAAGAAACTATGACCCCTAGCTGGGGCAGAGGGCTTCCACAGTTCTCCATTGAGACCGGTATTAAGCTTCGCGCTTCACCTCGCTCCACGCCATTCCGATACTCGTCGCTTCAGCCAATATGGTGCGTCGCCAGGTTTGACGGGGATGGCCTCGCTTCCTTTTTCCTTGAGGATTCCAATCCAAGGCCTGTTTAGGAATGTGATCAGAATCCCTTCGGAGCGTATGACCAATCCACCACCATTTACGCCGCTTGATCTGGCGGTCGATCGGGGTCTCGTGGCATCTCTCCAACAGCTCTACATTAGAGATGATCTCGGGCCAGTAAAGGCGTTGAGGGCGTTGAGGGCGTTGTAGAAGTCGTCTTTGGTATCCTCTGGAGATGCATTGGTTGGGGCATAGCACTGTACAATGGAGATCTTCCGTGCTCTTGAGTTAAAACGGGCGCACATGATCCGGTATGTGATCGGTTTCCAGCCCACTAAGCTTTTCCTTGCTGTTTTAGAAATAAAAAATCCCACGCCATACTCGCGCACATCCTCCTCACTTTCTGTACCCGAATACAGCAAAGTCAAACCTCCGGACATTCTCAGCTCACCAAACCCGTTTCTTCTCACCTCGCTTAGACCCAGAATCTGCAGCTTGTAGCTGAGCATTACTGCTTCTGCCTGGGCCAGCCGACTGTCCTCGGTCATCGTTCGTACATTCCACAATGCAATTATTTTCCGTAATTTCAAGCCAAATGTAGCCGGTAAAAAAAAAACGGTCCGGTTTCTTATTACTGCTTCAGTTTCAAGCATCTATGGTTGTCGGGCCAGCGAGTGATTAGCCCACTGTGCCTTAATCCCATAGCAGGGCTGCCGCTTTTGAGCCTTCGGATGTGAGAACGACGGGAAGTGGATGACTCGGACTGGCTAGGGCTCTGCTTTATTCGGTACTCCGCCACGAATACAGCAGAAGCTATTTCTGGCACATTTTAGGTAATGCTGTTCCGACCAACAGCGATTCCCACCAAGCCATATCCTAGCTTCTCCCCCCATAATGGCCTAGTTGAAATAAATATTTTGGACTTTGACAAAAATAGGTTCTTGAAGAGTAGCAGAGTTTTGATTGACATTTGTGCATGTAAATGTAAAAGTTTATAACAATGTGTGTTGTCCGAGAGAGCATAAAATTCCTATAGAAAAACAGCATATATAGGATTCAGAGCGTTGACGTTAATGGAAAAAGATCACCCGGATCTAAAGTAACAATGGGAGTCCCGCAGGGCTCAATTCTTGGTCCTTTCTTGATTCTTATTCATATCAATGATTTGCCTTACCTCATAAAGGATAACCATGATATAGTGTTGTTTGGGGATGATACTTCACTTTTGTTTAAACTTAAACGTCAGCAGCTGGTTACTGACGATGTAAATAGCGCGATCTCAAGAGTAGTTCACTGGTCCAATGTTAACATTTTACTTCTTAATGAAAAAAAAACCAAATGCATTAAGTTTACCCTACCTCACGTTAGGCAGGTGAAAACTGATGTGCTGATAAAGGGCGAAGAATTGAATCCTGAAAATAGCACAGTATTCTTAGGTTTAACTTTAGATGCTAAGCTTCAGTGGGGCCCACGTATAGATAAATTGTCAAAGCAGCTAAGCTGCGCAGCATATGCTGTTACAAAAATTCGTTATTTAACTGACATAGAGACAGCCCCTTTAGTATACTTTAGCTATTTTCATAGTGTAATGTCGTACGGTATTCTGTTGTGGGGAAATGCCGCTGACATCCAGACTATCTTTGTTTTGCAAAAAAGAGCTGTTCGATCAATTTATAAATTAAGCCCGAGACACTCTCTCAGAGAGAAATTTAAGGAGATTAATGTAATGACTGTGCCTTCTCAGTATATTTATGAAAATCTTTTATATACCCACAAAAATATAAATAGTTTAAAAAATACATTGATATCCATAATATAAATACTAGAAACAAACACAAATTTGTAGTACCTACAACAAGGCTCAAGAAAATAAGTGGCTCGTTTAGATGTAATGTGTGCACTTTTATAATAAGCTTCCAAGCCACGTACAAAATCTAAGTCTTAATAAATTCAAATCATTCATTAAACGTATGTTGTGCCAAAAAGCGTTTTATAGCATTAAAGATTACGTTGAGGATAAAACGGCTTGGAAGTGAGCTGTTCCAATTAATTTAGTTTTTTTTATATTTTGCACCATGAATTTTGTTATTTTTTATACATTTTTTTTAATTTGTTTTCTTGCATTGACAAGAATATTTACTTTTTAAAGTATTATATTATTTTATTTTAACTATTGTGAATATTAAGACTATGTGGAACATTATTTTGTTTTTAATTTTAATTTATCTTAGTTTTTAATCATGGTCTGGCAGTTTTAGTTTATGCGGCCAACCCGAATGTCCTTTCTTTGGTATTGTTCGTCGAATCGTTGAGCTCCTTAAATACTGAGTTGAGCTGCTCGGTTATTGACAAATGCGTGCACTGACTGGACAGGGCCACTCAATCTGGCAGGTTCTTTCCTCAAAAGACCATTTCAAACATCAGTCAACATGGTCTTCACATGATCGAACCAAGATTTTGTCAGGACTTTAAAAGAGACTGTGACCTCTGAGTTTGTTTCGGCCTTTCTTCTCAGAGTATTCAGATAGGAAACGCCGACCTCATCTAGTTTTTAAAAACATATGTGAGACATGTAGAAGTGTTTGTACAAACCAACTTACAGAAATAAAATTATTTAGCAGTTTTTGATATCAGGAAGTAAAGACGTGGAAAGGTGATTATTACTGTTAAATTACATCGTATCATCATCTGCCTAGCCTTTTCCCAATTGTTATTGGGGTCAGCTTCTAGTCTTTCCGGTTTCTGCTGAGTACCAGTGTTTCACATGGAGTGACTGCCTATCTGACCTCCACAACCCAGTCACTGGGTAACACCATGCCCCTTGGCAAGACTGGTGTCAGATCTCAAGCTTCTGACTACCCGTAACGACTGTCAAAGATCTTCAAATGACAGCCGGGACCAACGGCTTAATGTGCTTGCCGAGGCACGGATGAAACTCGGTATGTTGAAATGGTCACCCATCCATGGACCGACCTCGGCAAGCGTTGCTTAACCTTGAAGATCGACCCGAGCGGCTGTTATTAATTAGCCACGAGCGCCTCCACATCGTATGAAGACTAAAAACAAATTATGCATTTTTAGTTATATATTACCTATTATTGTCAAAAACCTGCGTCCGTTATTTCTACAGGGCAGCTGCTGCACTTGTTTCTTCTGTGTTGGACAGTATCAGATCAGATCTTGAAGTGGTCGATAAATCAATAATTCTATCTATATTTATGTTTTCGTTCATTTGTGTGCTTTTTCTTGATTTTATAATAACAATTTGTAGGTTCTGAATTAAATAATTGAGTTTAAGTTCTATATTTAAATATCTGAGTTTACTAAAACTTTCTTTAACATTGATCCGCATGCGCAGGCTAAAAATTCAACTCAATTTGACTTTTTTTACCTCACAA
The DNA here is from genome assembly GCA_949775005.1 of Orthosia gothica. Classification (NCBI taxonomy): domain Eukaryota; kingdom Metazoa; phylum Arthropoda; class Insecta; order Lepidoptera; family Noctuidae; genus Orthosia; species Orthosia gothica. The sequence goes on along the minus strand of OX459048.1, from coordinate 1,540,453 downwards.
TATTTGTTTACTCACATAAAACAATAAAATGTCACTTTAAGAATGCAATTACAAACTTTTTTATTCCATACATGACCCATCCTATTTAACAGCCATATTCCCAAAAGATCGCAAACCCTAAGTTTAGATTAAAACCCGATTATCAGATTATAAATTAATATTCTCCATAGACAATTTGAATCAAGAAACTACTAATCGGCCCTAAGTCTTAAAATACTTTAATTTCACCAAACTTTTCTCGGCATTTGATTATTTTGACGGCAGCTAAGTAACATTGACCTAAATTGCCCTGACCTTCACAACCCCTCCTATAGCACACCACAGCCCATCCCTCATCGTCTCGCCAGACACATGTCACCACATGCACACAAGACATAATGTGTCTGTGTGTCATACAGACACGGACGTGTCCGGCCTGCCGTGTGTGAGAAACACGTCGTGACACGTCACCTCACGTGTTTCTTGAAGCCGAGCTACCAGGCGCACAGTCGATCGAAGGGGTGAAACTAATGCATGGATCAGTTGCTCAACCCGTCGACGTGGGATGATTGCAGTTGAGGTGGTGCCGGATGCACCCCTCTGGCGTCAACGTGTTTGACGATTTCGAAAGCTTTTTGTGTTGAAATTTAGGTACTAATAAAATTTTATGCAAGTTACTCTAATTCACATAAGACTGGGGACATTTTTTTTTCAACTATGAATTTATTAGACGAGACCATTTACCAAAATAAAATCGCTAAACACTGCTTTTAAATTAAAAAAACACAGCCATATGCAAACATTTTATGTGCTACGAGTATCTCATTGACTCACACATCCACAGTCCACACAGTGGGAGATTATCCCACGACAATTCAGCCACAGATTCAAAAGAGCAAATCCATAAAGAACAAAGTTATATTACACTAACACCATAAACTATCGATCGGATCGGAAGCGAGTCGAAACATAGGTACTATAAAACGTGGCGTCGGCCAACAAACCTTGATTTTGACAAAAGCTACGCCACAGGGGCTTTCTAATGTCTTCCTTACATTACAATCCTAGAAGGGATTACTAGTAGCGAACTTAAGAGAATTACTTTCAGACATGTTTAGACTTGTTAAGTACTACAGGGGTTGACTTCCCGTAGAACAATTTTTTGCAGCTGATGACCCAATCCAACCCCTATTTGCGTTTCATCCACGCCTTTTTGGCCACCCTGTATATTTCTATGATTGGAACCTAGGATGACGCTGCAGCCACTTAGCTCGGCAGTCCAATTTAAGTGATTATTTAATAAGTGAAAGCAGAAATGAAGATGATATATTCAAATAATCTCATCTGCACATAGCAGGTTTAATACCCGAGCTAAGCAAAGTGGTAACAGGCATACTGTAAAATAATAATAAGGAAATTAATTAAGGTAACAAATAGCAGCACGTAGCGAAGCCAGCTGCCTGCTGCCTGCCGCGAGTGTGTATGAACTAATTAACTGTTTTATTTGCTCAATAATACTCGCCGAGTATTTACAGCATTCTTAATTAAACGCTCACTGAAACAATAGGTGCACGTTTCAATTAACGTAACTCTATTTCCATTCTTATATTTACCTACAAAGTAATATTAAATTAAATGTTGAATCCAGTCTCTTTTGATATAGTTATGGAAGGAATCGCAAATAACGAATATATAATAGTTATACGGCCCAATCAAAATGTGTATCATTTGTAAAATTGTTATCGACTTGTGTGATGCCATTTGTTTTCATGGAACAAACTTCTTTCTATTATCTTATTATTTACTTCGTGTAGTTTCTCAACATTTTATTAAAAACTGATTTGATTTTCAACAGTGTCGTAACTTTTATGTGTAGAATAAATATTTCGGAACCGTCGCGAAGATTGAAAAATCGGTCCTAAGAGATCGGTCTTCAGCTGAACAAAATTGTCTACGCAGCTATTCTATGTAAACAGTTTGTTTTCAACGTCTAGGTACTCGCTTATTTTTTTTTATAAAACTGTTACCATCACTATATAGTAGTATTTCCCTCTTACAGAGAGGAGGCCTGTGACCCAGCAGTAGGAACATTAATAGGCTGATGATGTGATGTGATGTGATTACCATCAAGCCTGAAACCCACACCTACCGCCATCTATCAAGTCCTCCTTGTATTAACTCTCGTAGCAGCGTAGTAACGCATCACGCCGCTACGCCGTAGTTCCCCGCTGAAAGTATCAGCGCCATCTATTTACTAGTCTATGAGGTATTTGGAGAACCTCTACGTGGATACGAGAAACGAATTCTGTTTCTACACCGACTTAGTCAAAAGTTTTCACACCAATAGATGACCTTAGTGAATTAAAGGATTAGGAATATAAATGTATTTGAATCCTAGTTTGTTATACTTGAACAAAAACGAGATAAGAAACATTTATTCTAAACTCCTCCACTCGACAGTCATCTCGCACTCCAAGTCGTAGCTCCGAAGCTGGTCTATCTCCAGCTCGATGATCTCCACGGCGTCCGGGCACAGGTTGTTGTCGAACTCGATGGACTCGTCGTAGTACTCTACGGAGCTGAACATGTACTCACTGGCTCGCCGCGTGTCGTTCTTACTCGTCTCCGACTTTTCCCCCAAATTTTTCTTCTTCGGTTTCACCTTCGGCTCAGGTGTCGTCGCCTTAAAGTCTAACTTTGGTGTCGTTTCTGCCGTCTTCGAATCATTTGTTGTATTAACAGCTGACGTTACATTTGGTGCACCAGTTGTAGAATCGATTGCAGATGTTACTTTCTTAGTAACTTTTTTATCTTGGACAAGAGTTGTAGGTTCGCCAAAGTTTGCAGATGTAATCTTCATGGTAGTCAAAGAAAAGTTGCGTACATAGTAAAGTTCGTCGATTACTTTGCATGTTTCTGGGACTATATCCTCTGGGTTCACAGGAAGTGCTTTAGATGACACATAGTCGACCCTGGCTCCGTCCTCTTTTAACATTTTCCTATATCTCTTCGCTTTGTCTTCGAAAGTGTCGGACATGCAGTTTCTCCTGCCATCCAGCACATCTCCCCTGAGATGTGCGACGTGCCATTCTTCGTCATCCAAGTCTTCTATAAATCGCCTCTCGATATTCGTCTTTTTAATGTTCACCTTGTCTTCAGCCCTTTTTGTGGAAATGGCTAGTTTTTCAAGTATCGCCTGCTGGCACTTGATTTGACATATCACCAATGTAACTAAAAACGTGCAGTGGAAAAGAATATACATGTCTGAGCCAACGATAATATTTACCTGAATCACAAGACGTAAGAACAGAATTTAATTAGAAAAATCTTGTATTATGATTTGGTTGATATTGCATGAAGTTTATATGTATTGTTTATAGGTGTTTCGTGCAAATATGATTTACCTATAAATAAGAATTACTTACATGTATGACGAAATAAATTTAATAATTTATCCATCACAATAATCTATCTAAGCGTAATTTTATCTAATCTAATCTAAAAAAGATGTATGTAAAATATTTTGTTTCTTTAAGTACATAAATGTTATTTTGTGGAAGTGCAGTTCTTATTGCCAAAAGTATTTCACTAATAGAAGGCTACATGAACACTGTGTTCTGTGAATGTGAAGACCGAAATCAACAGCGGGCCCTATCAGATACCAGCGCGGCGTTATTCTCGCACTGAGTCTTTTCTCTTTAATAACTTTTTATTTTTATAAACTGTCTGTACCTCTTGTGCGTGTTACAAATAAATATTATTTTCATCCCACCATCTCGGAAAGAGTATTTTTAATCTTCAATATCTGAGTGGAAAAGCCATTTTTATTCACTAGAGGATAAAGTAAATTGAATTTAGAACATCGTGTGCACTAAGTTTGTGAATAAAAAAAAACATTAAACCTATTTACTGCTACCTCTATGGTGCCGAATATATCATACAACTTTTTTTTTAATTTGTTAAAAACTCAGACTCGGAACCTTCTTGGTGTTCTTTTTACAATTTGCTTTGTACGCGGTTCTTTACGCGGCATTTTTTCACGTCATTGTTAAACCTTATATTAAAAACAAGAAACTTGAAAACAAGTGAAAAAACTAAAATGAGTGATTCTAGCGACGAGGAAGTTTGTTTGACGTCAACAGAATTGACTGAAACTGTTAATAATGCGCAAATGAGCTTTCTCCCTCAACAATAACTGTAGCAACGTTACTTTAAAATTTTCTTAATTATACCTTAGTATTATTTTGTTATAATTTAAAGATTATTCTGTAATACTTACCTGTCATAATGTAGTAATTAATACCTAAACTGAAATAAAAGTGTACCTATCTTGTGATTGTAAACGTTTTTTTTTTTAATTTAGTCATTTCCTCGCTGAGGTGGAATGAAAAGTTACGTGTTGCACTCGAGTGCAAAGATTTTTCACCTCGTGCTCTTTTGATTCCCTCGCTAACGCTCAGGATTCTAATTTTGAATCACTCGCTGCGCTCGTGATTCAATTTTAGAATCCTTCGCTTGCTCGGTCATCAAAATTGAACACGCGGTTAAAAAGCAACTTTGAACTCTTGTATAACAAATAACTATTCTTTATTTTTTCTTACTTTCACTTTATTCCGGGAAAAATCACAGCCCAAAACAGCTAGTAATTGTTAAACAATATATCCAAACCAAGAGAATGATTGATGGATTGTGTGAAAGAAGGTGACTATTGAGATGACTCCAAGTAAAGATGTATATGTAATGGACCAAGTGACTAATCAGCACTATGTATAATGCCCGTGCATTATGAATCAAGTCAATTCAAACCGGGTAATGTAAATGAATACTGATTTAAACTTCTATTTATCGTATTGTCTGGTCATTATGAATATTGCTATGTAACGGTTGGACAATTCGATAATTATGGTCAATTAATTAGTCCAAGAGCGAGCGAAGCGAGCTCGGGACCTTAGGACACTCCGACGCGGATATGTTAGGTTCGAAAGTGATGACGGGAGCTGAAGTGAGAGAGCAAGTCAGTCAGCTCCCGTCGTATCCATAATGTTAGGTTCAAAAATAATTAAAATATAATAAGCAAAATTTTAAATAATTAAAAAAAACAGATATTTTTACTACCCGGCCCAATAAGTGATGAACATTATTCAAAAATCCCGGTCAATTTGATTATTTCATTAGTTTTTAGCATATTGCCTACTCATAAAGGCAAATTGTTTGGGCATTATGAATAATGACGTAGATGTTAATCGCTTGGTCCATAACATATATAAGTAAAAGACATCCTGCGCTTACCACAAGTAAATTGGTATATAGGCAGGAGGATAGCGGTTAAAACGTAGTTCATGGGACCATTTCCCTCTTCTATCAATCCACGTTCTACAAGATTAACTCATTCTCGTTCTACATCATGTTCACATTTAGAGTACACTTGCAGAGTTTGCTGGGAAAGTTGCAATCTGCCTTCTGGGAAAAGCATAGGCAGATTGCAATTTGCCCAGCAAACTCTGCAAGCCAACCCCGTCCTCAATATAGATTATCTATCTTACTTCCACAAGCCATAACTGGGTAGCACGACACCCCTTTGTCGAGGCTTGCTTCTGACTACTTCGCCGTAACACTCGTCAAATGTCTACAAATGCAATCGGAACCAACAGCTTAACGTGCTTTATGATGCACGTAGGGTTCTCGACATCTATCTCAGATGGCCATTGTCACCCATCCACGGAGTGATCTCGGCATGCGTTGATTAACCTTGAAGATCAAACACGACATGAATCATTTAGCCACGAGGTGCTCGTCTAGCACAACTCCGGCCCCGGCTGCATCAAATTAACAGCTTCGATCTTTTTATGTACTGAAGAAAAGAGATTTGGCAGTATTTGATGAGACTGAAATCTAACTGAAGGACTTTTTAATAATTATAGAGATTATAATGTTTGAGCTTATTGATTGAACGTTACGTGACTAGCTGCCGCCCGCGGCTCCGCCTGCATTGTATTAGTACTTCTCACAATATCTTTATAAATGATAGGCTATGTGTTATTCTGTAACGTTTCATCAAAATCCGTTCAGTAGTTTTTGCGTGAAAAAGTAAAAAAACATCCATCCATCCATCCTCACAAACTTTCACGTTCGTAATACTCGTAGTAGTAAGATTTACTGTTTATTTTGGTTCGTTTGAACCAAAATAACTATTAATAGATAATTGTATGTTTATCTTTCGCTTTAGATTATTCAATGCGATGGTAAAATATAAAACGGTTCTAATCAAAACTATATTCAATGCTCCATAAAAGTCACAACAATAATCATAGCATTAGCGTCGAAATAAAATCTCCACAAGCCACTGCACATTCACAATCTGTGGTAAAACACAAACAAACTAAACGAGCATAATCGCCAGCAAATAACGCCTAATAAAAGAATACAAACCGCCCATTATACAGGCATCATTGACAGATCGTTATCTCAGCGCGCTAACTAATCCATTCAGCCTCGGGTAACGTAACTACCCTCCAAACGTCGGGAAAATACTTCAATTACCCTTACCCTTCCACCCCGCCCCCGTAACACCCCCCGCGAGATCAAAACAGCCCAATTACACGAGCCCACCCTTTAATAAACCCTCGTTTGCTCAAATCTGAAATAAAGACGGATAAATAATCAACAATTTTGAAACGAAAAGCTACAAATTAGCATTTGTTTGAATAAATTGAACAGTAAATGTGACTCTGAGGCCCGGTCACAGTTGTTGGCCTGAGGAGCTTTGAGGCCGTAAAGCGTTACTGCGATTTAAAGCGAGGTAAAGTTCAGCGCATATACTTAGTTTCGAGCGCTGTAGCGGCTGTGTTCTAGTTTCAAATGTTAACAACTCGCTAAGAGATGCAAATTGCGAGCGGTTGGCAGCCATGATTCGGAATGGCGCCAAAAAATTTGCATAATTTGCACAGAATTGAATGTTGGGTACAGAAATGGAGCGTGATTGAAAAGCTGTGGGTGATTTAAGATCATTTTACTTGTTATTATAATGTTGATTGTTAATCTACATTAAAGGTATGTTTTAAAGTTCTACTTAGTAATAAATAACAACAAAAAATTGAGCTCAATTAACTGTACATTGTGATATCTTAGAAACACTTGATGAAATGAGAAATATTAGTTACAGTCATCTATGTTGGTTCAAAATAGTGAAAGTTGACGTCGGCCTAATATCTTTTGTCTCAGTTATAAAGTCTTTTAGTTTATCTTTTATTTGCACTGTTTGTGTTTTGGTCGCTGGTACTACTGGTTTTGCTTTAAAAGGTCTATTTTTCTTAAATGTTTTAAGTTTTAGCTTTGTTCTGTATTTTAAGACGGTACCCTGACCAAAAAAACGGCATGAGATATGAGCGTTCCTATTGGTCTAGCGGCACTGGTGGCGCATGAATTACAGTAGTGAATACGCCCAGATTTTAGAATAAAATCTTTATAAAATCGAATTTTGGTCTTTTGAAAAAAATAATTCTACAAAAATGTTCGTTATTAAATTGTCTATCCATTAGTGTTAGTACAAAAAATAATCAATGAACACTTTACGAGGAGATGCATAATATCAATAATTATTTCTCATTTTTATGTTTTTTTGGAAGTAGATTAGTGTATACAACATTTAAAAAAAAACTAAATCTACCATTTTAGAATCAATAATATGTAGAAATTTAATGTATTTTTATTCATTGATATTTCTTTCTAAATAACGAGTAGATAGCTCCTAAGAACAGCACAAAAAACGGCTTGCGCGGCGTTTTGCTCGGGGAACCGCCTTAATACAATTGTTACACGTAAATGTTTAACATTGATAAGTTAGCTTAGATAATAGGTCTGTCCCTATCCCGTCCCTATTTAATTCCTATGTTTATGCGTTGAGCCATGTTATAGTTACCAACAGACTTTAAAGACTTGACAATATTTTTAATATTTTTTCTTTGTAATTGAAGGACTTTTGTACACAACATTTCATCCCCCATGATCCACCCCCCAACGACGGAATTCCCAAAAAACCTTAATTTGCGTTAGATTTTAATCTTCAGCTCAAACCCAAAATTCGAAGAACCTAACTTCAAAACTGACGGACTTTCATACAAATTTTCACCCCTATTTAACCCCCCTAGGAGAGGAATTCACAAAAATCCTTTTATAAAAAACATTTACTATACAATATTAAATGATTAACTAATCATCGATGGTTAGACATTTAAGTAGCTACAGAAAGGTCCTAAGTTCAAATCGGATCAGCAGCAATAATATCTGCTACAATAATTAATGACTTGTCAAACATTTTTAATCAGCTCTTCTACAGTCCTACTTTTCAGTTTACATGTATTTAAACAACTACAAAATATCATTTCAATATATTTACAACATTACATAATTTACACAAATTGTATCAAGCACATTTACAATAGAACGTATTTCTAAATCTACAATAATGCTTTATGAAGAAGATATAAATTATTATTTAATAATTTTATGCCGGAAACATTAATGCCGACGGAAACATAGAGCCGTCGGTAATCACAAATGTGCTCGATTTCAGTCTAGATATTTTTGTTTTTGATGTATTTGCTTGATCATAGACACAATATAATTCTAAGTATACAGTTAACGATAATAACATCGACTACAAGTCAAGTCTAAGCAGCTCTATTCTAAAAAGTTATTATAGAAATAAAAAAATAACAGACTGTAATTTGTATAAATATTTACAAGAAATGTTACCTATCTACATCTATCAACTCTAACTCCATAGATACATAGGTATTTACTTATTTATTAATATACTTACAAATAAACGTGACGTGTACGAAATAATTTACAATTTTATTGCACAGTTTTAAACTTACAATTTACAACTTATTGGTACTTATCCAAAAACGAAGTTCTACAATATTTTTTATCGCCAAACGAATTATTGCCTACTTATTATAAATTGGATGTGATATAATTCAGAACTGAGAAATTGGTTTCCTGGATACAGCACTTCTTCTTCCGTGTCGATTAACCATTCAGATTTTGTCCGACCCATATGTAGCTACTCGGACAGCTCTATCATTTGCTACGTTCAAATCCCGTAAGCTGCAGGTGGTCGGGCATGAAGGGCAGACAAGGAGGTGGGCCATATCTTGCGAAGGGCACACTGGCACTGTGTTTTGGATGGGTCTATGATATTCGATTTGGCCAGGTTGTTTTTACAGCGACACTGAATAAACTGGATGTATTAGGATCTGTGAAATTAACTTTTAATTTAGAGTCCAAATAAAATTTACTTGTATTTAAGAGACATCACTTCAAGGATCGCCAAAGTATTAAACTATTTGGCAACCGCAGAAACTGAGCCGAAAGGATAAATTTAAAATCTTCGGGTCCAGGGTAGGTCCGTTTCTACAGAAGCGAAACGTGACATCTCACGCCAAATCCACCGATGTCTTCGTCGCATCCTCCGAGATCATCTATAATGTGGCGCTGTTGGAGAGATGCCACGAGAGCCCGATCGACAGTCAGATCAAGCGTCGTAAATGGAGAAGGATTGGTAACACGAGCGACTCAGGATCACATCCCTAACAGGCCATGATTGGAATCCTCAAGGAAAAAGGAAGCGTGGCGTGGTGGATGAGGTCTAAGCTACTCAACTTCTAAGGCGTGTTTTCATGAATGTTAGAGATCGCTTTGAATTATTTATAATTAGAGTTTGCGATCTAATAATTTCATTCATTTTGCTGCTACCAAAGTACCAACATTACAAAATAAAATAGACTACGAAATGGTGGATCACATGCAGTACATAGAAATTAAGTAGGCGATCATCTTTTACTGCACGATTGTAACAAAATGAGAAGTCTCATTGAAATCATGATAGACGGCAAGGAAGACAAAGTTATGCAACATAATTGTAACGTGCAATAATCTCCGGCGCTCAAAGATGGCAGTGCATGTAGGCGGGGTACGGCGGCAGCAGCGCGCACGCAAGTGGCAGCGCGTGCGCCGACAGTTCGCGCTCCCCGTTCGCCGCCTGCGCACGTAACTGTTCCAGGCGCAGCTGGTTCTGACGCTTCCATTTTGTCCTACGAGAAATAATTCTGCATTTTAGATAATTTGTAAGTACCACTAAATAGTAGATAGGATTTAGACCTATATTATTTTTGTTACAGCTAAAATTGGCGCCCAATGTATTTGCTTGTTGGACGCCAATAATCAATTACTTGTTTCCACTAGCACCGCACATAACTATTCTGTACAACTAAAATAGATTCTCATCGAGGAACTATCTACTATTAGCCTACTTTGTTCAATTATTAAAGTGTCAGTTAGGCACGATAAGTTTAAAAGGAAAAACTTGACTCGTTTGTCATAAAATCTAGTGAAGTAAAAACAAAGTCAAGCCAAGTTAAGTAAAACTAAACAATTTTATGGTAATGATGAGGTCATAAAAATCTACTTTTCATGAAAATGTTTATGCCTAATAGCACCCAGCATGGGGCTACCGTTAGCCCATGTTGGGCAACAAATAAATTTTTTTATGTATCTTCATGACGACAAATGTGAATACAACTCCAAATGCAGGTAACTAAGGAACTATATTCTATTTATTTACTAAGCTCAATTATTAAAGTCCCATTTGGACGCCATTAGTTAAATGGGAAAATTATTGACACGTTTATCATGGTAAAGTGAATGCCCAAGTAAAACTATACGATGTTTTCTTAATATTGAGGCCATAAAATCTAATTATCGTGAAACTGTTTGTGCTTATTGGCACCCAGCATGGGACCATAGAAGCCCATGTTGGGCGCCAAATATACTCAAATATAATATCGAATCAAATACTTAGTATTTTCTTGACTACTTATTATGTGAATATAACTGCCCAAATAGGAGTATGCTATATTAGGCATTAATATTACATAATATCAAGATATTTACACAGCAAATATCTTGTTATCTACAAAACAAAAATTTATTTTTTACAAATGTGTTTAATGTTTTCGCCTCTTATTTTGATAATGGAACGTCAACTTTCACAAGTAGAATACTAGCTTAAAGAATAGTAACATTGTTACATAACACTAACCTACGATTCTGATACCAGGTCTTTACTTGCGTCTCGCTGAGGCTGAGCGCCTCAGCCACGTCCCCACGATCAGCAACGCTCAGGTACTTTTGGCAGCGGAACTTGCGTTCCAAGTACGCGAGCTGGGCGTGAGTGAACGCAGTTCGACGACGACGTGGCTTGCGACTTGAGCTCGACGAGGCTGTTGGCCTGCTTACTGGTTGACGATCTAAAAAATGCAAGATAATTTTCATTAAAACAGACCTTATACAAAGCTGTGAAACCAAACATTTCAATCGTAAGATTCGCCACTAAATAAAAAGACGAACTCTGCGAGAATGAAAGATCATCCCGTTATTTTCATTTTGTGTAAAAATTCTGCTAAATATTTTTTCATGGCCACTTTTCTTCATTATTTCACAGTCAATCCAAGTCAATGTGTCATTGGGTGTGCCTAAACGGAACGGAAAGTAATATGAATAGAATTGGAAGATCGTAACCACCTGATTTTGTGGTAAAAAGTACAGTACTATAATAGTAGGTACATCAGTTCTATTATGTTGGTAATATCAAAGTAAATGAAATATATGTTCAATTGAAATTTATTTGTTACCGTTCGATTCTTGCGACTCCCTCTGTGTATTTCCAGCGATGACGGACGCAAAACCGGCCAATAGCTGAGACTGGAACGAATTCTTCGATAGATCCATAGACCTGCCGTAGATACTATCCGACAACCCAGCCATATGCTCATATCCGGTCCCTTCGGTACTCTCATCCTTCTTATTATCTCGATCTGGCCTATATAAGTGAAATAGACTGGTATCGTACAACTTCATTCGTTCGTCCGGTCGGTTTTCATATTCGTTCTCGTCTTCTTTAAAAGGAGAACTGTAATTTGTTTGGTTGTATTCTAAAGGCGATGACCTCTCTATTTCTTCTCCGTCTAACTTCTTCTTATATTCGTCGGTGAAAGAGAATTGTGACTTTTTGGGAGTGGATGTCTCGCTTCTGTTGTCGCCTACTGAAATGTCGTCTTCGGCATCTGATGTTTCCACGTTCTGACTGGTGGTCGAATTGCATCGCAACGGTTCTTGATCTTCATCAGTGTGAGGTGGACCTGGGAACAATAAAACGAATATGATTCATCAAGTTTTATTTATAGAGTAAACTAAGATTAAAGAAGCTAGTTCCTTTCTAATTTGCTTCTCTTGTTAGTGTGAAATGAGGATTTCCCGTAAATTATAGTCAACAAAGAGGTTAAAGCATCGCTTGACACTAAGACTTGACACTTAACCGTGAGCACAAACGGAACGCGCACAAAGGCCCCGGCTCGCATAAAGACCTCAGTTTTAAAAAAGGAACGGCCATAGACGCGAGTTTCTGCTCTAATTAATGCCTCGGGGCGTTCCGCTTCGCTCTCGAGCAATTGAATACGACGTCTGTGAATGGTGTGTTTTAGCGCGCGCGGGAAATTCTTGTCTATGGTTGCGTTTGTGTCTTTTAATTTGCGTGAAAATGGTGAGGAGTGGGCGTGGGGCATTCAGGCCGGGTGGTCGCTTTTCATATGATTTTCTTTCGCTAAACTTTTGTGTGCGCCGTTGTTAATGGCGTGGCCGTACCACGATTACTTGTTATGTGGCGGGCGGCGTGGAGAGCGGTCCTCGAGTGTTTCTCTCGTTATGATATCGCATAAATATGTTTTAGCGTGCACTCCTCCTCGCGACGTCGAGAGGTCTTAATGTTTCCGCATCAGTATCTTCTACGAAAACATCGTTAAAATGTTGTATTTTATCTACGTATAAATATTATTTATATCACAAAAATTAAAATGATATGACATGCAAATTCTTGCACTTATAAAATTATTTATTCTGCAGTTTGCCAAATATTTAGAATCATTTGAAAATAGACAAATTCTTTATCTATTTTCAAATGTTTCTAAATGGTTAGGAATATAAATGTAAGATAAGACAAGTTGACGTATACTTGAATAAATTGTATTGAAACTCAAAGATTCAAATTTACGAAACTTACCAAAACCCTATTGAGTGGCAAAGAATACTTATTACAAATTTTCTTTTAAAGCAACTATAACGTTGTGTATGATAGGAGCAGTATGATTTTAGGAACTTCGAGAGAACTTGGTTCAGGGTTTAGGTTGAGCGCTATTAGATTTTTTTCACCTACAATTACCCGGTAGCAGTGCGAAATCTGTATTTGTTCGCAATAAGCTTGCCTTCATAACATGGGACTTAAACATGAATTGATAAATTGCGGATTTACTGTATAGGAACCTCTGCGCTATCAAGTCGGCGTGGATGGCCAAATACGAAACTATGCGGCATACCGAAAAACACTCAAAATCTAACATTGATTTTTCAAAATTCCAAAAAGGCAGTTTTATTTTTCACCAAAATTGGCCAGTAGGCCCCGAGACTCCTTTGAGTGTTTTTCGCTATGCCCCATAGTTTCGGCTTTGGCCATCCACGCCCAGCGCCACCACTTGGATAAATTACGAGTCTAAAACGCAAGTAACGTCAAGAGGCTCTAAACAATCTGTCATAATGACATTCAATCGGCGATAGCAATATAATATCTGTCGAAATGCGAAAATATTTTTGGCATTGACCACTTGATGTTTCGGTAGCCTAAAAAACTTCTTAACAAAAAAAAAACCGACTTCCAAAGCAAAACACTAAAACGCGAAAAAAAAAAACACAACTTTCTTTTCCGAAGCCGGTGTCTTTGTTACCTACTCTATTAATTTTTCGAAACTGTCTTGGAAGTCGGTTAAATTTTTTTGTTGAAACTTTTTATTTATCTCTTTTTAGTTTTGGTAGGAATCTCAAATCTCAAATTAGCATGGAAATCATTTATTTATTTATGTACACACAAAACACTTAACAGAGAAAAGAAGGAATACAGATAGAAGAACACAAAGGTACTGCTTATTTCAATAGAAATTTCTTCCAGCAGACCTGCGACAGGAAAGTTGGATGATAGACGAAGACACAGTGTGTAGAAAGAAACAAGGAAACTTAAAATAGACTATTATAACTTAACTAATTATGTATAAATTACACATATACCTTAACTACATATATAAAATAAAAAAATACATACAACATATAATATAATAATATATAAAATTACAAGATGGTGGAAAGGTAATGTTCTTTGACCTGTTTCTTGAATAAAGATACATTTTTAGAGTCACGGATTTTAGGTGGAAGTGAGTTCCACAGTCGTACCGCATGAACAGAGAAGGAGTGGGAATAGAAATTAGTATTGATAAAAAACATCGCACGACGATTCCAATAAGGCCAACTACAATTAATTATTAATTAGGATACATTGTTTTATTTCCGAGTTCCAGTGCCTACCTTCCGGCTCCATCATCAGATTAGTTCGGTGGTACCATATTCATATGTACCAATTATTTATAAGTATTTGCTTCGTCGGTTAAATATTCGAGATATCTTATACCCGTGACATAATTACCACTAAGGGGTTCCAGTGACTCTCTGTGGTCTTCTTCATCAGTTCCACTTCGCCAAATGATACTTTCTGAGTGCAAATGCTCGCGTTGTTGATGAAAATACCAAAATCAAATATTTGAGGAGTACCCTCGATTTCTCCAGGATCCCATCATCAGATCCCGACTTGCCCCCGAACCACAACGTGATAAAACTATCATGGTTCGACTGTAGAAAAGATACAGATTTATAAAAGTCAGATACATCTGTCCCTTACGCACACTCAAAATAACCTTACTCTAAGACTTTATGTTCACCCTCCTGATGACTATGGGACCACCTGGGAAGAAGTATAACGTTTCAAACAAAAGAAGCAATTTCCAAATCAGTCCAGGCATCTTTAAGTAATCAGAGAACACAAATAAATAAAATTTAAAAAACCGATGAATTGAGAACTTTCCCCTTTTATTGAAGTCGGTTAAAAATCTATCAGATTGACATCTTATAGATTTATGTCAATGATTTGGTTTGATGGTTGTTCAAAGATTTTTGGAGTTTTAAATATTAATTTATTGTAATGAATTAATTAAAGCAACACTTATCTTATAATGGCTGCCTGGCTTTTCTTTTCCTTCTTCTTTATCTCTTCTCTCTCAATAGGAAAAATGTAATGAAAACAAACGAAAATATTCAACAATCAAGTGAAGTCCTCCCGCAAAATGAGCGACCATATTACAATTTTAAATCAAGACCCTGATTAATTCGTTTTTCCTCAAGAACTGCTACCTATTTTTGCATTTAATGGTAGAATAAAGTAATAAAGCAAATAACTGAATAGATAAGTATTTATTTACTGTCCGACAGAAGGTTCGGTTTCAGCTTAGGCCAAATATCTACGTAGTTTCAGCCGGAGTTTCTATATATATATATTATGTATATTTAATATTATATTGAATATTCGGTTCGACCAAAACTAGCGTTCAAACTGCAAAAAAAATATAATAAAATAATTTGTTCCTTGACCTTTTTTTTGGTGATTATTCCTGGGTAATAATAATTCTAATTATAATAGTCTCTCAGTTAGATTAATTAATCAAAATTGACAAAAACAAAGCGCATCAAAGTTCAGAAGAGGATTTATTTAGTATTTTATGAAACTTAAACAAAATATCGAAGTTTTTATAAATTTAGAGTTCGGTTCCGCCAAAGGAAAAGAAGAAACCCTTATAGCGTCACTTCGTTGCCTGTCTGTCTGTAAAGGCCCTTTTACTCAGGAACGCGTAGAGGTATTAAGTTGAAATTAATTACAACTTCTCAGGTCCTGAACCCATCCGAAAACCGTAAAATTGTACGTATATTACAAAAAAAACACTTATTTGCAGTTGGTAACACAACCGTGACCTATGTCGATGTATGGGACGACAATTTTCCAAGGGCAGACTTAAGTTTGTCCCTCAATCCAGTCTATCTTTTCGTTAGTGCTTCAGCAACTTATGAACTTCAATAATGATACCTAATTATTTTGGTGAATGTACTGTTACGGAACTCTCGGTGCGTGAATCCAACTCGCACTTGGCCAGTTTTGTTTTGTTAGCACCGTTTTTGATACCGAATGAAACCGGCAGTGGAACTGAATATTTGGTTACGATTATAGTTTCTAATAGATAGTTTCTAATAGTTTTTTTTTTTATTGGTTAAAAATATCACTTTTAGTCGTCAACTCCAAATACTCAATTTAGAAACCAGTTTAATAATTGTAGTTACATATTCATTTAAATGAAAATGTGTTGGTACAGGGGG
Organism: Orthosia gothica; assembly: GCA_949775005.1. Lineage (NCBI taxonomy): Eukaryota > Metazoa > Arthropoda > Insecta > Lepidoptera > Noctuidae > Orthosia > Orthosia gothica. The sequence continues at coordinate 1,524,112 of OX459048.1, read as the reverse complement.
TACCAACACCTTTTCAATGCTGAATTTCAGAATTTCATTCCGCATTACTGCTCTAAAATATTGATATATCTGCAACTTTTACCCATTGTTAAAATAAATTAAAAGTCACGCCGCTCGTCAAGTTTTACGCTGACCCGTCGGCCGACGGCTTCCATGCCAATAAATTAGTGCTTTGATCCAGGCAGATTTGTTAATTTTTATATATCGTTCTTAATAGCGACCTTTGCATGTTTTGTATTGTATAGGAAACTTCAACAGGAAATCACCAGCAAAGAGCAAGTTAAACTAGTCCTCAGAGGATTTCGTGTCTTGTAGGGATAATATTTTTTCCATTTTCACGGCATTGAACCTAGTCAAGCATCGTCATATTGATTTTGCTTTACAGTTGCGGCGCACAATGAAATAAGGGCTGAAAAACTACTACTGTTTACAGAACTCCCCCAAGCATCGCCATATTGACCGATACCGTGCGCTTTGCATCCATCCAGTGGATTTCCGCAAACTTAACCAGGTCATTGGTCCACCTAGAGGAAGGTCTTCCAAAGATTAATTTTAATTGATTAAGTAGCAGTAGCAATATTTTAATATTGATCGTATATTATAAATATCGTAAGAATTTACTATTTATTTTTAATTTGGTGAGGAACCCTAAAAAAAGTATGCAAATCATACCAATATTAACATCGGTTGAAATGTCACTTCATTTTATTCTTCGTGAAATCCATGTGATGAATACTTTATAAACAAAAGTTAACAATAATATTTTCGGTTTTGAGCCCATTATGTGTTGGGGTGCTCCAAACAGCCCCGTGGCCCCTTAGCCCCCGTACGACAATGTAAATAGCACGCGTGACAAATTAGCGATATCCCGCTGCGCGCTTTAACATCGACACCCTGCGGCCTTCCGAGCAGCCACAAATAGTCTTGATACTTGATCTGTGTAAGAATTAACTTAGTTTGCATGGCCCCAAGAATTGCCCCTCTGCATATGGGTGTTACACATTGATTACATTCTTAATGTCTGAACTTAAAAGAAAAGTATCTTTGAGTTTTTTTCTTCTCATAGGTAGTCGAATTTTCGGTAGTAAAAATATCTACCCACTCCAGAAGATAATTACCGTATCAGCCTGAAATCACCTACTTGCATGTTTCATTTTGGTACTATCATACTTACAGTTTCTGATTCTACCAACAACAGGCATGTTTGTAAAAAAAAATACGTGTAAAAGTGGCTCTAATATCCCACTTGCAAATGAAACAATTTCATTTAATTTGTAAAGTTTGGCATATAACGCGTCCGTCATCAATGCACGTCGACTACTGCGTTGGTTGATCTTATATTTAACGCGATCTATTGATAGGTAAAATTGAGAGACTTAGTTTTATTTTGACACATAGTTTGTGTGTAATCAATTAGGCACACGATTGTATTGCACGCCAAAATTAACGTCTAAGCTTAATCTTTCAGTTAGTTCGGCATTAGTGCTGTAAAACAGGAAATCGGATCTTCGCACACCCTTTCCACAAGTTTTAAGCGAAGTTGCAACGTTCAAAAGGTTAGAAAACAGTAAAATTGTTTCTATCTAGTTAAATAATAATCGGGGAACATACATCAAAATAAAGATTCCGACGAATTGAGAACCTCCTCCTTTTTAGGGTTCCGTAGCCAAATGGCAAAATACGGAACCCTTATAGATTCGTCATGTCTGTCTGTCTGACTGTCTGTCTGTCTGTCCGTATGTCACAGCCACTTTTCTCCGAAACTATAAGAACTATGCTGTTGAAACTTGTTAAGTAGATGTATTCTGTGAACCGCATTAAGATTTTCACACAAAAACAGAAAAAAACATAAAATTTTGGGGGTCCCCATACTTGAAACTGAAACTAAAAATATTTTTTTTCATCAAACCCATACGTGTGGGATATATATGGATAGGTCTTCAAAAATGATATTGAGGTTTTTAATATCATTTTTTTCTGATTTAAAAAGGTTTTTTTTTTAATACGTCATAAATCGTAAACCGCAATTTACCAAGCACGGAACCCTTCGTGCGCAAGTCCGACTCGCACTTGGCCGGTTTTTTTAAATCGGTTAAAAATGACCTACTTTTTATGAGCCTGAAATGTGCCACTGCTGGGCTAAGGCCCCCTTCCTTTTGTCCATTTATCTTTGTCTTGACCAATCTAAGCCTGTCTTTACGTACAAGACCATCTAGTTCCGCCATTTTCTTCTATGTCAACCTTATCACCGATTCTTGATGTTTGGAACCCAATCTGTCGCTATGTTCGTACAATTCTGACGCGGCAGTAAGTCCCTAGTCTTCAGACTAGTAAAACTATCAAGTGGGTTCTATCGCGGTACAATCATTAATGTTATTGTAAGGGTTGTCCCGTCAATTGTGTGCTCATAGCGACAATCACCGCTAGCCGGACGAGGCTAAGAATCAAATCTCAATCATTATCGTTTTCTCTCTGCCTATCTTTTCTTTATTGGTCATAAATGTTCAACTACATTAAATAAAATGTAGAGCAGACTATGAATACTGATTTCATTTTCGTTTAAACAAGCAAATGTGGTAATTAAACTCAATCTTTAGATTAAACTGTCTTGAATTTAAATCAATCTCACAATTTTTTAACAAAATACCTACCTAGCGTCTTGCCGAATACGTTGGAGTCGGCTTCCAGTCCAAGGAATGCAGCTGAATACTGGTATTCCGTATTTTACATAAAACTTATGCCTATCTGACACCTACTGCCCATTTACTGGATAACATTTAAACGCACACGCGCATGATTAAAATTACTCTAAATAAAATCAATTTGATTCGTAGATACAAAAATGAAAATAATATTTTATTATGTGCTATTATGAAATACTAGTGTTGAGTTTGTAGTAAGCTGTCTGTAATCCTGCCTTTACTTATTTATTTGCGAAAACAAACGACTACACACTACAGCAATACATACAATTATCGCTCGAAGAAAAACAAATGTGTGTCAATGACATTTTCCACTGAGAACAGGAACAAGGTTCAAGAATAGAATCTACCGGTAGCCCTGACTGTTAGAACTTACTGGGGTGGGTCTCATGGGTCCAGAAAACATGAAACACTTTACAGCACTACCAAAAGTTACTGATTTTTATTGCATATGAAGGATGTTTTCAGGCGATAACGAAGCTGTTCGACTAGAATAAGACCTTATGGTCAATTACCAGGCAATTATTTGCCGACACAATTATTCGCCAAACTTGCAAAGATAAATCCAGGATTTCAAAAGGCATTATTTCGATGTCCGTTTAGCTAAATTAACTAATTAGGAAGCACCTGTCAGATAAATCAAGGAAAAAAATTCTTACAACATTACTTGCCAGTTCTGTTAACTGGAAAGTGCAACTTATCTGGAGATGGTGAAACTAATCATGAATAGCAATACATACTTATTCTACTATATGGTATAACTGTTTTTAAGTTAAACTTCTTATCTAGGTAATTATCATCATCACCTATTGGCCTATAGCAGGCCACTGCTGGATATAGACCTCTCCAATCACACGCCATCCAGCAGCTACCAGCCCTTGCGAAGATCATCGCTGCACCTAGCCTGACGGCGGCGGCGCACCACCTTATGTGAACAATTTTGGTTCTCTGCCGGATCATCTTTTTCCGGCTCAGGGAGACTCCAAGCATAGCCGTTTCCATAGCTCGCTGAGCGACCTTAAACTGATGGGCCAACCGTACGGTGAGGTAATTACATACAAACATTACCATTTATTTATTAAAACCTCATTCACAAAGGTACAATGGCGGACTTAATGCCTTAGGTATTCTCTACCAGTCAACCAAGGGTGGTGAAGAGAAAACATGGCAGGTGCATTGTTTAAATAGTGGCAACAACAAATATAGAAAAAGATACCAAAACCAATTTAGGTAATGTAATTATTAAACTCAATGGATATTAGATATTCTCATAAATCTTCTAAGAAGAGATCAAACATATAAATACAGTTCATGCTGGGAGGAAAAGCTAACGTTTTCAAAGCAATCAGTAGGTAATCGCAATTCGTAATTTAAATCATTATTTCAATGGGAGAATAAGAGCCCAATTTTGTATCAAAAGCCACTGATTGTACCTACTGTACTGCTCTGCTTACCTACCCGATGATGCCATCTACACCAATATTGCTTTTGATATTTTTGCTCTGTACCAAGTAAACTACAATCTACATATTTTCATACTTTGGTAAACACAATATAAAAGCTAGAATTACTTGGTTTTATAAATTGAGACAATAATGTAACTCAATTAAATTCTATCATCAATATTTCAATAACAAATCTAGACATATTTGAAATGTAATTAATTAATATCTACAGTTAATCAATACAAAATTGAAGTTTAGCCTGTAAACTTCAATAAAACTCCATGAACAAAACGAACAAAGCATGAATTTGATTGGACAAAACAAATTAAAAGTCGTTAATTTGAAATTTGAATAGAGAACGCGCGGAGTCAATCGGTGCTCGACCGCGGCGCGTGCCGGACGCGTGCGTCGGTGAGTGGCGACGTGCTGCGCTGAAGAGCATATGCAACGGCGTTGTCTTAGCGTTGATTGCTATGAATTTGTAGTTGTTAAGTATTTCGAATTATTTAAAAAGCATTTTGATATCTGTAGCTTCGAAATTGATTTTAATTACATAAAAAAATATATACTCACAACAGACAGTACTCTCAATCACGTAGACATCTATAAGCTGCAACATGTAAATTTTCAGGCTTACAATGTCTAAAGATCTAGGATTGATAGCCTCGATGATATCAGGGAGAGGTTGTTTGAAAATACGTCAGAAACTATGAAATAAGCACCTAATTCGGCAGCAAAAATGAACAAAAAAAATTTTACCTACTTCTAAAGCAAAACACTACAAATCAAAAAATAACTTTCTTTGCCGAAGTCAATGTCTTTGGTACCTATTGTTTTTCTTTTTTCGACACCGTATTTTCGTCCGTTATTCGTTTCAATTTTATTGTTTTTTATTTTACTCTTTTTAATGTGGGTACCTCATATTACTATGAAAATTATTTATAGCAAGAGTACATCTTATTTCAATTCCAATAAGCCCAAACACAACTAGGATTCATTGTTTTATTTCGGATTTCCAATGCCTACCTGCTGGCTTCATCATCAGATCTGTTCGAAGGTACAGTTTTCATCAGTACCTTTTATTTATATATATTTGCTTCATCATAGTCGCTTTACTATTCGAGATATCTTATACCCATGAAATACTAATAATACTACATACTAATAATTAAGGAACACCAGTGGCCATCTGTGGTCTTCTCCATCAGTTCTAATTTACAAAATGATACCTTCTGAGTGCAAAAGCTTGCAATGTTATTGAAAATACATATCTGCCTATAATATTTGAGGATTTCCCTCGATTCCCATGGCATCCCATCAACAGATTCCGATTTGGTGACAATGGGACCATCTCGAGAGTATACCATATCAAACAAAAAAATATTAATAAATAAATTACATGACAGAGTTACGCCTTACAACCCTAAAAAAAATGGTCCATCTGAATTGAGAACGGGCTGCTTTTTGGGAAGTCGGTTAAAAAGGACGTTGGGCAGACATCGAACGATAAGTAGGTATGGCAGAAAAGATTGTAGGCGTACACCCAGCATTGACATACCCTTCAGGTTAAAACGATGAATTTAAATCCCTTAGGTACGTAGGTTTACAGTAATTGTCACTTCTAAAAATAAATCCTAGGTACGTACCCTTGCCGTGTTGTCTTTATTACCCGACTGCCGAAGGAGGGTAATGTGTTTATCAGTCTATGTATGTATGTATGTATGTTTGTTCCTATATGGCGTTCCAGAGACCAAACGCGTTGGCCGATTTTGATGATTCATACGTCAATTGATGCGACTTAACCCTGCGAGTGTCATAGGCTACATTAAAATTGGATAGTTTAAAAATGGCGGCTTTCGGGTGCCATATTGTGGGGGCCCAATTTTTTTTTCTTCCAATCCCTTTGTGTGGGGTATCAAAATAAAGGGGTTTAATAGGTGATTTCAAAAATATATAACACTTATATGTTTAAATGTATCTAATTCTAAAAAAACTAACTAAAAAGATATAAGAGCAAAGACAACAAGCAAAGACAACAACAAGTGCAAAGAGGAACTGTGACGAAAGTCCACTGGTTCATTCGATGTTTCTGAAACCGGTATCCGAGAATGAAGTCAGAGCGGTGACGACATCATTACGAAACACAAATTCGGCAGGTTATGACGAAATTAATACGAAGATCATAAACGCATGCACTAATGAACTTATTAGTATTATGACATATTTAATAAATCAATCATTTGCACTTGGCACTTTTCCGGATTCATTGAAAGTGTCTATTGTTAAGCTACTTTTTAAAAAAGGTGATAAGTCTGATATTAATAATTATCGCCCAATAACATTGATACCTATAATATCGAAAATTTTCGTCTGTCTGTGTCTGATAGATTAATTGACTACTGTGATAAATTTAACATTATTAAAAAAGAGCAATTTGGCTTCCAGAAAAACAAATCCACAATCCATCTTCACTCTTATAAAAACCATATTGACTAATATTAACCGAAACCACTTTACTACAGGGTTGTTTTTTTGATTTATCCAAAGCCTTTGACATGGTATCTCACGACCTGTTACTACAGAAATTGGAGGCAATTGGCATTAGAGGCATTGCACTTCAATGGATATCGACATATATAAGTAACAGACAACAGCGTGTTATAATTACAAAAGTAAATAGATATAATTATATGACACCACACTCTTCTGAACTTAAATGCAACAAATATGGCGTCCCACAAGGAAGTGTGTTAGGCCCAATTTTATTCATACTGTATATTAATTCTATTACCAATATAACTAATCATAGATGTATATTATTTGCTGATGACATTTCCATTATTGTGACATCTGATAAAAATAATAATACAATTGACGATCATGAAACTGACATTAATAACACTATTGACATACTGATTGAATGGCTAAATAAAAATAATTTATCATTAAATCTTGCAAAGTCTGTTTATATACAATTTAACCGATCAAATAATTCTAAATTTAATATCAAAATGAATATAAATAAAATTTGTGAAGTAACGGAAACTAAATTTCTAGGCGTTACTCTAGATCAAGACATAAACTGGAAAACCCATGTCGATACTGTCTCGAAAAAAAAAAATAAGTTTGTATATGCGCTAAAAAAATTAGGAATATAAAGAATATCCAAACGGCAATAACATCATATCATGCATATGTTGAATCGGTGTTACGCTATGGATTGATTTTGTGGGGCAATAGCACCGATCAGAATAGAGCATTTGTTGCACTAAAAAAATGCATTCGAGCAATATATGGCCTTCAATCTGACGATTCTTGTCGGCCGATATTTCAGAAACTTGGTTTGTTACCGCTACCGTCTCTTTATATATATGAGATATGTATGTTTGTGTGGAAGCTTAAGGCATTATTTACAAAAGCAGACGATGTACATCCTCGTAACCGGCGCGACCCTCACAGGCTCGTACTGGATGTTATGCCAAGGCTTACTAAATATAATAAAAGCTGTTTGTATATGTGTGTAGAAATATTTAATAAGATACCTAGTGACCTAAAAATTCTAAATAGCAGATTATTTAAAATTAAATTGTATAACTGGCTGTCCACTAATAGTTTTTATAGTGTAAAAGAGTTTTTTGACAAAAAAAATAATTGACTATATTGTATGCACGAACAATTTGCACGCTTATATTATAAGCGTTAAGCAAAAACAACACACCAGATTTTGGTCAGCCAGCCCGCGATTATGTAGCCTCCGACTGCACAGCATGATTTTTTCCTTGTTTACGACTTTTTAGTTCGCTTTTGAAGCAGTCGGGTTTTTTGAATTAAGTTTTTTTTTATTTCTGTTTCAGTTCTTATACAGCGATTGAGAAAAGAAACTATAAATTTAAGTGAAGTGGTCAACTCCGTAAGTGGTCGTTAGTTGTCGATAAACTTTTCCAGTTCCAAAGAATAGTTTTGTGTCAAGAGTGTTGAGCACCACGACGCGTGACCCGAACAACTGTAGAAACGGCACGTTCCACACTTGTGTTTTAAACACAATTTTATAACGAACAAAGAATTATCAGTTATAGCTGGCGATGCTCGAAACTAAAGGAAGTTTACCAATAGAACATTTTTAAACAAACTTTAGTGCCAACGTTTGACAGGATTTCAGGCTAAAGTGTTCGGTATCGGGGATAAGATATTCAAACCAGATTCTATTAGAAGATAGGAAAACACGTACCTAAAATAGATTTTTAATTCTACTTCTGAATTTTTAATTCTACTTCAAACAAAACAACACGCCAAAATTAAAATGTAAATAAATACAACAATATGTAGAGGCTTCGCTACCACGATTCCTTGATTGCCCCTCTCCTCACGAGTATATCGCGAAAATGGCAGGAGACACATGAAACATTCATTAAACACGGCTAATTATTCCGTCGAGAAGGTTGATTAGGTGTAATGCATGCACCGCAGTAACGCGCGCTAACCCGCGCTAATGTATGCGGCGGGCGCGCATACTCGCGCTCAAAATGGCGGCTAATTAGCGTCGCGCCGCGCACACTTAGACACGTAGCCTGGTAATAATGGTATTATGTTGTACTACAATCTTCATACTACCCTAGCTAGCCTGTTGAGAAACTATCTTGACACTAGTGGATACATATTCATGTGTTGTGGTCGTCAACTTTAAGGTGGTTCACCTGACTCCGTGTCAAAACGCCTTATTCCCAAAACGACATATGGTAAATTTTGCCACACAATTATGAATTTTATAATTAAAAGGAATCATTTTATTCAATATTATCGTAAGACTGTTAAATTTAAAATTTAAAAAACTTTTTTGCTAAAAAATACTACCGACTTCCAAATGAAAAACTAGAAAGTGAAAAATTACTTTATTTTTGGAAGTCGGTGTCTCTCGTAGATACCAATTATTTGCGATATGGCAAGTTGTTTAGTAAGTACCTATTACGCCAGAACAGATTAACCGAAAAACATGAAACTTGAACATAACCGGTGAAATTAGAGTTCTGCGTACCCCTTTCAGTATACTGGCGTGATGTTATGTTATGAAATGATATAAACAATAAACAGACATGCGATTGAAGCAATCCGGAATGATTTGCCGTTATTTATTAAAATAAAGATAAAGATATATTTATTTGCTCAAACACGTGTATACATGCAGGCATAAATAATACGTGCATGCAGGATAACATAAAAACGTACAAAATGTTCGGACATGTTTGCCACATTCTATGGCGTGCAAATATTTTCAAAGTAATAACTAAATAGTATAATGAACAATTACAAAAATAAACTTTAAACACAATAATTACAAAAATGTCAACAATACAGATCTGAAAATAAATAATAACTGTGTCAAAATATAAATGGAAATGTCAATTAATAATATTAACTCATAAAAATATGTAAAATATCAAAAAAAATATCAAATAAAATGTATGTCATTATCTGTGTCAAATAACAATCAAATGCTAATAATATAAGAGTGTATAAGAGTTCTGTTGTATATCTCCGAAGTTCTTCATCAGATCTTTAACAAATTAAAATGGGACCAATTTCGGAACATGTTCTTTGAAACAAAAAAGAATTTTCTAAATCGGTCCACATTTGGCGGAGATATCGGTGAACATACATAAAAAAAAAAAAACCTCCTCCTTTTTGGTAAGTCGGTTAAAAAGTAAAATTATTGGGTTGTTTTTTTGCATTCAGTGTGTAAGTGATCATTCCCAGTTGTTATTTTTCGGTTCAAGTGTGGGCATTAGAGTGCTTGTCCAATTCATCACACTTTCCCGGCCAGGTATGGACTCGTATGACCTGATGCAGACCCCGCCACCCTCTGTGGCAGCAAATGGTCGAAGTTCCTCTCGGGAAGTAAGCGCGGAACACGGCGCGGTCAGATGTGGCTCGAATCTCCTCAAGTTTGTCACCCGCAGGTCGCCAGCCGAAATTTTTTGGTGCTCGGTGCGTCTGTTACGGATAGGGTGGGTGATTGTGTCCTCTTGTTCCCTTTATGCCACCTCTTTTGCGACCATTCGCAGAAGGCGATTGCGTCCCACGCGCCGTCACTTCTGACCATGGACTGGACCCCGACCGGAAGCGAGGTCACTGTTTCATCGAACCCTTCATCAGACCTGTAGTGTCAGACGGTTGATTCACCATACAATGCAATATTGTTTTAATTCTTCTTTTTGTTTCAATTATACTAATAAAATAAATTGTACAATAAACCATGACGAAAAATCGATAGTATTGCTAATAAGACATTTTGCTAATAGGTAATTTTGAGAATAGGACGATCTGCTCTTAGGACGTTTTGCAAAAAGGACCTTCTGATACGGAGTCGTTCACCTCTGCTTATGATGGCTATATAGCTGGTAATATTTTGTATAATATACCTACTGCCTGCGTTAGAATGATCTTTGTACGTAAAACTGTAGAGGTATATAATGCAAAAAATTGTTGATATGGATGTGCGGAGTGACGAGAATGGATCATCATCATCATCTACCTAGCCTTTGCCCAACTATGTAGGGGTCGGCTTCCAATCTAACCGGATTCAGCTAAGTACCAGTGTTTTACATGGAGCGACTGCCTATCTGACCTCCACAACCCAGTAACTGGGTAACACGATACCTCTTGGCTAGACTGGTGTCAGGTCTGACTATTCGTAACGACTGTCAATGATCTTCAAATGACAGCCGGGACCAACGGCTTAACGTGCTTTCCGAGGCACGGAGGAAACTCGGTATGTTGAAATGGTCACCCATCCACGGACCGACCTCGTCAAGCGTTGCTTAACCTTCAAGATCGACCCGTGCGGCTGTTATTATTTAGCCACGAGCTCCGAGACGAGACGAGACGAGAATGGATAAAGTGAGAAATTACTATTTTAGATGATGTTTGGCGCCAGTGACAGAAAAGTTAAAAGGAAACTGTTTGTCCTGCAGCGTAATTGCGTAAGTGAATTAGGCAGGACAAAGGGTACGACTCAATGAAAGAGTATGAAAAAAATCCCTTTAAATAATCAAATCTTAGAAAAAAATATTGTTCAATTTCATTGGAGAAGATACACTTTTCGAAAGGGTTCAATAATTTTTCGCTTACGCAAATAAGCTGCTGGTATGTAATGATGGAAATGTAGGATGGAAAGGGAGAGGAAGCCCAAAGAAAAGATGGATGAATTGTGTGAGGAGTGATATGAAAGAAAAAGGAGTCAGTGATAGTGTGACGGGGACAGGTAAGGAAGTAGAAGTAACATAATGGGACAAGGGCAGATAGATAATAAACAGCTCATTGACCGATTAGGACCGCCGAATATGGAAAGACTTAGGCAATTTTGTTCAAAGGCTCCAACAACTTATTTCTGTCGCCAAGCATCGTTGCTTGGTTCTGATTTGAAGAGTAGTTACGTATACTAGACCCAAGCACTAAGTCGGATAGTTTGTAACGCATCATACCGTGTGATGCAATGCTGATATTGCTGATATCCACTTATCCGCGGTTGTGGAGCCGTTTGTCGGCTTCTTTGCAATCAAATTATTTACATAGAATAAAACAGCAATCATATAGATTCATACAGATAGTCTCATCTGTTATACAAATCTGCCGATGGTAGGTACAGAAACCAGTTTATATCCAAAACTGAAGTTAATTGAATGATTTGAATGGTTATTTGCTATTCCACTTCATCTATCAATAGACAGACAGACATATTTTATCATTTTTGTAACCGACTTCAAAAAATCAGGAGGTTCTCAATTCGTCTGAAGGTTTTTTTTTTGTTTGTTCAGCAATATCTTCGTCAATTCGGTATGAAAAACGAATAAAGAAATCCGGAAACACAAACTTCCGAAATTAAAGATATTTTGCAGTTATTACCGAAAAAAGTTTTTTTTTCAGGTTCACAATCATAGTTGAAGTAACATTCTCCTCAAAGCTCCACGAGCCTTGAACATCGTCACCGAGTTGCCAGTCTGTCGGTTTTTATCGGTTACATTTCGGGGAGTGTGCGATGGAACTGCAAAATTTGATTCCGCCTAGCCCTTTCCATCATCGGAAAACAAGGTGTACGGCAATGCGCCACCGGTACATGGTGGACATCCCACCCATACGTACAAAGCGTTTTGCGAAAACTTTCATTGTGCGCACAACTAAGGAGTGGAATGCCCTGCCGTAGTCTTCGCTTCCTGATAGCTACAACCTTGAATGAATAGGTTAGTACTAGGCAAGCGTGACACTTATCATCAGGCTAGATATTGGTCAAACGCGAGCCTATCTATAAATAAAGCAATTAAATCGACGTTGTTCTAATCCGTAGACCGTTCTTAGATTCACATCCCGAGTCGAAAATAGTGACTGAACAACATCAACTGTAATAAAAGGCCAATCTGCGAAAAATAACCAATTCTTTTTTTCGAAAACTTATGAACATAAATGAATATAAAGTCAGGCTTTTTCATAAACTTGCCCTAGAAAAAATTGCAGTAAAAACAAAACTTTATGAAAATTAAGTAAAGATCTGATTTTTGGACCCTTTGACAGCTCAGGTTTTTTTTTCCGGTGATGGGATTTTTGTGGACTTTGGAAGCAACATTACTACTGCCCTAATGAATGAACTAAATTACTTTACAAGGATTTATTTCGCATCAAATTTCTTTATTGCCTGGGTTATTAAAGTACATTGATGGATTATCTAGACGCTATTCGAACTTGGAATGAAATTAAACACAGTTTTGTATTTGATATGCGCAGCACTGATAGAAAGTTAATGATTAAAGACAAATAATTACAGGAGATCGTCATTCAATTATAAAAATACAAAAAATAGAAGAGAATGGAAGATCAATATAACATCAAATATTGAAACATTATTTTTTCACGCGGTAACCCTTCTTCTAAATGTGTTCAAATTGAATTGTTATTTAAGGTCAATCAAGGTGTTAACTGTGTTGTTAAATGATCAGTCAGACTTACTGACTCCTTGCTATTACTTATTTTAACCGACTGCCCAAAAAGAAGGGGGGGGGGGGGGGGCATTTTGAAAATTATTATTTCATGAAAGAGTACTTACCTGAGGTGAGCCGATATAAATTTGGTGAAGATCTGATGAAGAACTTCGGAGATATAAAAAGAACTTTAATAAATAATGGCAAATCTCTCGAGATTGCTGCAATTATATGTCTGTTTATTGTTTATACCATCTCGTTACATAATATAACGCCAGTACGCTCTAAAGGGAAGAAACGAAAATAGACTCAACAACTACCAAATTATGATATTTAAAAAAAATCTGTTAAGTAATTCCTTTAAAAATTTATGCAAGTAAATAATAATAATGGGATGCCGGCAGGGCCATATGGGATGCAAAGAACAGCTAATTATTGATTCCACTATACACAAACATGCAACTACAAAAAACACGAATCTTCATTGCACATATATTGATTACAAAAAAGCTCTTGACAGTGTCCCTCATTCCTGGTTGATTAAAATATTAGAGATTTATAGAATAAACCCAAAAATTATTGATTTTCTGCGCCGTATAATGTTACAGTGGAAAACCACACTTCAGTTAAATAGCAGTCACAATACCATTACAACTCGACAGATATCTATTAAAAAAGGTATCTATCAAGGTGATTCTCTGAGCCCCATGTGGTTTTGCCTCGCCCTAAACCCTCTGTCACATTTACTTCAGAGATGTAAGGCTGGATATTGCCTCAAGCACACTTCACAGGAAACAACAATATCACATCTTATATACATGGATGATATAAAATTGTACGGAAAAACAGAGAAAGATATGAAAAAACTAGTAGAAGTAACAGCAGAGTTTAGTAAGGATATCAATATGCAATTTGGTCTAGATAAGTGTAAAACCCTTCACATTGTGAGAGGCAAGATACGACCCGGGGACTATGTAGTAAATAACACCGACACTATAACAGCAATGGAGCCGACAGACTTATATAAATATTTAGGGTACGCGCAACTAAAGGGACTCGATCATGTAAGAATTAAAAACTCACTAACTACAGAGTACAAGAGAAGACTTAACGCCATTTGTAAAACCCAACTCTCCAGTAAACATCTAACTAAAGCTATAAACACATTTGCCATCCCTGTGTTAACGTACTCATTCGGAGTTATAAAATGGACCAAAACCGACACACAACAATTAGAACGAATTACTCGAACAACTCTTACGAAACACAATAACTTGCATCCTAAATCAGCAATAGAAAGACTAACCATCAAACGACAACATGGAGGAAGGGGCCTTATAGACATCCAGCACCTTTGGAGGAAACAAGTTAGTCGGTTAAAAACATTTTTTCATGAAAAATCTCGTACTAGTAACATACATAAAGCCATTGTAACCAACGATATCAACTACACTCCACTTAACTTAAACGGTCAGATAGATTCAGAAAGTACTACCAATGAAGACCCGCAGGTCCAAAAAACTGAAGATTGGAAGAAAAAGTTCTTCACGGCCGGCATCCTCATGACTTTGAACAATCCCACATAAATAAATTAGCGTCCAATAAATGGCTCAAAATAGGTAACTTATTCCCAGAAACTGAGGGATTTATTATAGCTATAATAAATCCCTCAGTTTCTGGGAATAATTCAAGATCAGATCATTAACACAAAAAATTACAGAAAATACATAATAAAAGATCCTACAGTAACAAATGATAAATGTCGAAGATGCCACATCCAGCCAGAAACCATACAACATATTACTGGCGCCTGCACAACACTCACACAGACTGACTACACTCACAGGCATAACCAGGTAGCAAACGTAATCCATCAAAAATTGGCTCTCAAATACACCCTCATACAAAGCACTAATACTCCTTACTATAACTATGCACCACAAACAATTTTAGAAAATACCACACATAAGCTCTACTATGACCGCGCCATTCTCACCGACAAGACCATTCACTATAATAGACCGGACATAACCTTGCAAGATAAAGTAAATAAAGTAACTTACCTGATAGACATCGCAGTCCCCAATACGCACAACATTCAGAAGACAATCACTGAAAAAATAAGTAAATACGCAGAACTCAAGGACGAAATAGTTAGAATATGGCGGCAAGAAAAAGTTTATGTGGTCCCCATAGTCCTTTCTACAACAGGCGTCATTCCGAACCACCTTCTCCATAGTCTAAAGTTACTTAATCTAAACGAAAATCTCTATATCACCCTTCAAAAAGCTGCCATCTTAAACACATGTCGAATTGTAAGAAAGTTCATGCAAATTGATGAAAACGAAATAGGTCCACATCATTCATCTTCAACATAACACACCACACGCTGTATTTACTTGGTCTCGGCCCGTAAATGTAGCTTAAACCAGCCTAAGAGCTGAGAATTTGAAACACTTGATAATAATAATAAATAGAATATTGAATATTCAATTCACTACAATAGACCAGATATTACCCTACAGGATAAAATGAATAAAGACACTTACCTAATAGATATAGCTGTTCCCAATACACATAATATACAGAAAACAATTACAGAAAAAATTAGTAAATATGCAGAACTCATGGAAGAAATAGTTATAATATGGCGGCAAGAAAAAGTTTATGTGGTCCCCATAGTCCTCTCAACAACAGGCGTTATTCCGAATCACCTTCTCCATAGTCTGAAGTTGCTTGATCTAAATGAAAACATTTATATCACCCTTCAAAAAGCAGCCATCTTGAACACATGTCGAATTGTTAGAAAGTTCATGCAAATTGATGAAAACGAAATAGCTCCACATCATTCATCCTCAATATAACACACCACACGCTGCATTTACTTGGTCTCGGCCCGTAAATGTAGCTTAAACCAGCCTAAGAGCTGAGAAGTTGAAACACATCCAAATAATAATAATAATAATAACCGCGACTTGTTTCACCGCGACCTGATCACGATGGTGAGGATGACGACGACAGGGCTATATCCGTGAGTACCCAATGCAATGCACGTTTAAGGAGCGCTTTGGAATGTGCATTCAGCGAGTATCGCTCCACACCGCCTGAGCTTAGACCTCGACTACCTCGTCTGCCCATGCATAAAAAAAATAGGGCGCTGGTGTGTGCTCTAGATTCGCAGCTATCTAATGTTTTTGATAGCAGCAAAGATCTTGCCGATACCCACTCAATACTGTACTGTGCGGCTGCTGCGGCATGTCGTGTAGCTAACGTCAAATTCCCAAAAAGTGACAGAACTACACGACCAGCTGTACCAGCTTGGCAGTCCAGGATTGAGCGTCGTATCGGTGAAGCTAGAGCACTCATCGGCAAGCTTATCTGCTTCAGGAATGGTAACACTCGCCCTAGAGTGATGCGCTTTGTGAGGCGGGCGTTCTCGGGGACTGATATCAGTTCTCGAGATTATCTGTCCCGCGTCACAGAGCGTATCGACTTCCTGAAGCAGAAAATCTATGCATGGGCAAACCGTATTCGTCGGTACAAGCGGCGAGTGGAGCGATACACGCAGAATCGTACATTCCAGAACAACGAAAGGTGGGTTTATAGGGCTTGGGAGCGACCCATCCAAGGTGTGACTGATGCGCGCCTACCAGATGATGACGCCATGTATTCGTTCTGGCGCAATATCTGGTCGGTGCCTGTCAGTCACACCGAGGGTGACTGGACTCGGGAGGTCGAACAAGCGTGCGATCCGATACCACAAATGGGGGCAATTACCATCAGCCCCCAAGATGTAGCTCGTGCAGTCCGTCCGTTGCCTAACTGGAAATCTCCAGGGCCGGACGGACTGCACAACTTTTGGATTAAGTGGTTCCAAAGGTCGCACGCTTGTTTGGCAACTCAGTTCCAGTCTGCCTTAGAGTCAGGATCGCTGCCCCAGTTCCTAACGACAGGAATAACCCACCTGCTCCACAAAACAGGTAGTACTGCGGAGCCTAAAAATTATAGACCAATAACATGTTTACCGACGGTCTATAAAGTTTTTACATCCATTCTGAGAGTTAAAATTAATCAACATATTGACACAAATTCAATCATGTCTGCTTCTCAGAATGGATGTAGGAACGGGTCCCGCGGTACTAAGGAGCTGCTCCTTATAGACATTGCCATTAGCCAGCAGGTTCGCCGTTCCCGAAGGGATCTGGTGACATGTTGGATAGACTACAAGAAGGCCTATGACTCAGTGCCACATACATGGCTCATGAGGGTGCTGGAGTTGTATAAAATTGATGCAACTCTGCGCACCTTCCTGATGTCGTGTATGGGGCAGTGGAGGACGGTTCTTCGCTATCCAGGATGTCAACAGATTCAAGAGGACAGCGAACCTATAAGGATCGAGCGTGGAATATTTCAGGGCGATAGTCTGAGTCCACTGTGGTTTTGTTTAGCCCTGAACCCTCTTAGTACATTGCTGGAGGGTTCAGGCCTGGGCTATCGGTTGAGAAGAGGAGGTCAGGTCATATCTCACCTCCTTTACATGGATGATCTGAAGCTCTTTGCCTCCAACAACTTGCAACTGATGAAGCTACTGAAGGTTACAGAAACCTTTAGTGACGCCATCAGGATGGAATTTGGTGTGGACAAATGTGCAGTCATGCATGTAAAGCGAGGGGAGATTATGGAATCCGTGGGAATACAACTCTCGGATTCCATACACCTTCGATCCCTTTCCTCAACCGAAACTTACAAGTATTTGGGTATGTCGGAAGCACTAGGCATCAACGCTACTGACGTGAAACAGTCGTTGAAGGAACGCTTCTTTGGCCACCTGAAAAAAGTACTAAATAGTCTTTTATCAGGCGGAAACAAGGTGCGCGCCTTCAACGGCTGGGTCATGCCGGTCTTGATGTATTCTTTCGGCATACTCAAATGGACTCAGACAGAACTTGACGCCCTGGATAGGAGAGTCCGCACATTGCTTACCGCAAATCGTATGCATCACCCACGATCATCGGTTATGAGACTGTATATCCCGCGGAAGTGCGGTGGTCGTGGCTTTTTAAATGCTAAGACCCTGCACAACCGCGAGGTATGCAGTCTTAGGGAATACTTCCAGGCCGTCAACGTGGGTATGCATCGAGATGTGGTAGCGGTGGACAAGGGCCTTACCCCGCTCTCCTTGGCTAACGAGAACTGGCGCAAACCTATAGTACTAGATACTAATGACCGCACGGAGGTATGGCAGAGCAAGGAGCTTCACGGTCGCTTCTATCGGGTCCTACATGGGCCCGATGTTGATCTTTTAGCGTCCGTGGCCTGGCTGCGATTTGGTGACCTTTTCGGGGAAACCGAAGGTTTTGTCTTTGCGATTATGGACGAAGTTATGATGACGAACAACTACCGGAAATACATTGTGAAGGACGGCACAGTTGACATCTGTCGGGCATGTCACCGGCCGGGAGAATCTATCCGTCACATTATCTCCGGTTGTTCTAGTCTGGCTAATGGAGACTACTTGCATAGACACAACCTTGTAGCCAGGATTATCCATCAGCAACTTGCTCTTAAATACAATCTTGTGGAATCGGAAGTGCCTTACTATAAGTATGTGCCCGACCCAGTTCTCGAAAATGGCAATGTCACATTGTATTGGGATCGGTCTATCATCACTGACAGGACTATTGTTGCCAATAAGCCTGACATAGTGGTGATAGACCGACTAGAGCGTCGCGCAATGATTGTTGATATAGCGGTCCCCCATGACGAGAACCTCGTGAAGGCTGAGAGAGATAAGAAAAGCAAGTATCTTGATCTGGCTCGCGAGGTTGTCGACATGTGGGATGTGAATACAGCAGTCATTGTGCCGATAGTCGTGACGGCCAATGGCATAATAGCCAAGAGCCTCGACGAACATCTGAGGAGGCTCTCGTTGGGCAGCTGGATCAAGGGCTTGATCCAGAAAGCGGTACTCCTGGACACGGCGCGTATCGTTAGGAGGTTCCTCTCTCAGGAGCCCTGACCACCGGTAGCTTGGACCCTGTTCCCGATACCGGTGGGCTACTATTTTTGTATTTTTAAATGTTTTTTTATTTTATTTTTTATAAAATAATATTTAAAAATGTAAAGATATGTATATATAAAATGAATAAATGGAATAATAATAACTTTATTTAATTTTCTCACCACAATATACATCGTTCAAAACAAATTATCTTACATTGGTCAGATTCGACAATGATACACAACATAGGTAAGTATATAATGTGGGAGACTGGGTGCCTAAGCTAGGCTCGTGGCCTGTGATTCAGGACACCAGGATCCCACCCCTTTACATTTTCATTTTATAAATTTTGTACTAAGCGCGCTGACAGAATGTAGTAAGGTATTATACATTTTAAAGCTCAATTTATTTTGATTAATATCTAGGTTAAGTATGCAAGACGAATGTTAGTAGATGTATAGTGTGGGTGAATGTGTGCGTGTGTGGGTGTGTGAGAGTTTGTGTTTTTTTTTTGTTTAGGTTTGTATAAGGATGTTTTCAGTATCATTATAGTTTAATTTTTGTAGCCAGTCAGTTAGCGTCTTTTTGCATTTATTCTTTGTGAGACTAAATATATGTAACAACTTGTGGGTTTTATTGTATAAGTAGCCTCCAAGATAGCAAAAGAAACGTCTTGCAAAAATAGTTTTGTGACGTAGATGATGGCGCTCCACTGGGTCATATCGTCTTTTTCCCTTGGACAGTGTTGAATTATAAACCAAGAGAGTATGCTGTTTCAACAGAATGTGCAATATAAACAGCTGACGCACTGTCAGCAGGACTTGATTTTCTTTGTATAACTGCTCAGTGGGGTAGCGATACGGTCGAAAAGATGACACTTTCAGTATAGCTCTTTGGGTTCTTTCAATTTCAATTAGGGTAGTTTTTGCAATTGCATGTCTGTTTATTGTTTATACCATCTCGTTACATAATATAACGCCAGTACGCTCTAAAGGGAAGAAACGAAAATAGACTAAACAACTACCAAATTATGATATTTAAAAAAAATCTGTTAAGAAATTCCTTTAAAAATTTATGCAAGTAAATAATATACAGTAAATCGAATTAGTCACCTAAAAACTAGATTTGAAGCTATACGAAAAATTACTTACTAAAATATACGGGCACTGTAAACACCCGCGCCGCTCCGGCCGCTACGCGCTACGCGGGTGCTACGAAACTGCTACGAAGGCGTCTCTACGCTTGATTTTCACAAGTTTCAAAACTTTGGGCGGTAAGCATATTTGATGAAAATAAAATTTACTAAATATGGTAATTTTCTTTTATTTGTCATTTTAATTTAAGTAGTTAGGTTAGGATTTTTTTTTATTTTTTTTTACGTTTTGACCTTCAGTTAGAGACACGTCCTTCACTGAAACTTTGATTATGAATTTTTTCTGTGTCAACGATATATACATAATTTAAATGTAACTTTTGCTTTGTATCTGAGCTATTACAAGAAAATTTCAGAATCTAGTTAACTCTGCATGGGTGAGTAGTATTCAAGTTTATTCAAACTTTTCTCACGAAATAATAATTCATAAAGATAATCAAATTGTGACATTATGTGAAACAAACACAGACAGATCACCCATCCAACTTCGATCAGGTTATCTTTTTGTTTGATGCTGATACGAGTATATATTATTATAGAATTAAATAAACTTCCACCGACATACCTAGAGCAGCGACTGCGCCTGGCCTCAACACATCGCCGAGCAGATCTTTGATTAGAAACGACTTGTGACTGTCCTGCATCCGCGAATCCATTCTTATAACACTTACTATTTAAGTCTTTAACAAAATTCGGAACACTTGATATTGATAACTGTTCAAAACTCACATAGCGCCAAATGACTATTCAAAACTTTTTTAAACATCTCATTACTTCTCCGTTATAATTAATATGGAAATAAATTATGATACGACACAATAATAAGTTGGAAATGATCAACCCTTGATGCAATGATCATAAGGAACTTATAAACAATGTGCACTTTCCCGCGCATTCGACATCACTGTCCGCCATATTCGCAAATAGTCGTTGAATCGCGAAAATCTTTTCATTTAGCTACGCCCTACCCCTAACCGACGTTACATACATTTTCTTGTGGTTTTGGACCAAAATACCGCTTAAACGGGGTTTAAAGCGCGTTTAGCATGCGCGGCAGGCGCCGGGCGTGGTCTGCGGCTCCTCCCTGATGCAATGCGCCAATGAGAGACCAGCCACAAAGTTTCACAGCCGAATGCTTTCTAAAGCACGCATCGAACAAGGGTTTAGACTTGTAGTTATTGAGTTGGGTTTTTTAAAAGACCGTTTTGAATGTAAATCGAAAAGTTAAGCGGGGTAAAGAGGCTGCCCGCACGGAGCTCCAATTAAATTGATAGTTGCTGTGAAGTGGAGCGCGGCCGACTCGGTGGGAGACGAGCTTTATTTTTTGTATGTTTCGTAATGTTGTGGTCGTTATCGTTAATGTATGAACTTGAAGCGCGACTGCTTACCGACTTAGTTTTACAATCAGATCACTGGATACCAAGTGTCATCTTAATTTAATAATCCATAGTTTCTCAAACCTTTCTTTTTATTTAGGCATTTGACAAAGTAGGAAGAAAACCTTGTTACGCAGCAAATAGCAAACAGATTTAAAAATAAATTAAAATTTTAATATAATTAAGCTAAGATTTATGAATACAGGGATACTTTGTAACCCGGAGGTCTCTCTCGGACAATTACTTATGTTAAAAGTTTATTGTATTAAGCTCTAGACAGACGGACTGCGTTTCAACTGCTCTACAACTGCAAATTTACAGTTTGAATGCAGTTTATGTGTAGTTCACATAAATAACACATCTGAGGCCTTAGTGCGAGTTTTTAATCACGCTTAATCGCGTTAGCGTAAACGACAATTTGTATTGAAACTGGATAATCGCCGTCTGGTGACGGTAAGGAGAAACCTCTTTTTTGTATACATTTTGACATAAGGGATCGTTTACGTTATCACGATTGAAAAACTCGGAATAAGCACACTGAACAACTGCATCGCAACTGCTAACCGACTGCGCAGTCCACTCAATGAAGTCCGTCTGTCTAGAGCCTAACAGTTTATTTAATGTGAGGTAACTAAACATGGTTGTCAATAATTAGGGTAAATATGTCATTATAGTTAATGTATATAAACAATTTGGTAAATAGACGGTAAATAATAACAAAGTATGTCTTAACTTAATTACATAGACTAATTACCTAAGTGATAAACATATGTATACAAGAACTTAAACTAACTAAGAATATAAGGGGATTTAATAGGTAGAATAAAGATTTAACGTTAGCGCCTGATCGTTGGTTTTATCGTTTTACTTTCGTTTACCGTTACTTTGTGGAGTTGATGGTGGCTGGTGAATTTGTTCGTCATCTTCATTTTCAGAGGTGCACGAAGTGGGATCTTGTAGATTCCTCATTGGATAGTTCTTCAAAGTTTTTCTTCGGAATGGCTGCTACGTATAATTAGCGTAAACCGGTTGCACATCTTGATTGATTTATGCGGTTGATGTATGAGAACCAACATGCCAACGGAAAAAAAACATGTCTAGAAAAACTTGAACGATTTTTATCCAGAAATTATAGATTTTGACGATCGCGCGCAGATTTCTTGATTGAAGTGGCATCCACGCCCGACATACAAAGATGGATGTCAACCATAGAGCAGCACTTAAATGAGGTTTGCTCTATTTCCTCGGATGGCAAACTAAACTCG
Source organism: Orthosia gothica (assembly GCA_949775005.1). NCBI lineage: Eukaryota > Metazoa > Arthropoda > Insecta > Lepidoptera > Noctuidae > Orthosia > Orthosia gothica. Next base: position 1,501,204 of record OX459048.1, on the reverse strand, counting down.
GAACAGAAACTGAAAATTTCTAACTTGTGTCGTAAAATAGGATCTGGCACCTCTCAGATGGCAGTCCTATACCAATCTCTGAAGCAGAAAGCAATTGTAGCACACGATATGATTGATGCCTTAAAAGAAAAGCGCAATTTGTCGGAACACATCTCAGAGCTCAAGCAGACGATTAAGGACTCTGGCACTACGGGTAATGTTTCGTTTGCCGACATGGTGAAAAAGGGATCAAATGATTTCGTTCGACCTAACAATTTAAGCTCTGTGGTCATTTATCCTAGTGACAAACTGAAGTCCAGTGACGAAACAAAAGACATGGTAACAAAAATCATACGACCTGATCAAATGAAGCTACATGTACGAGGTGTCCGCAAGACCAAAAATTGAGGTGTTATTATTAGCACAGAGACCAAGCATGACGCCGAGAAAATCAAGAACGCCGTCCAGCTTTCTACATCTGTACTAACCGCCGATGAGTTCAACAAGCGCAAACCACGGATCGTGATTGTAGGAGTGCCTTCTTCCCTGGCTGAAACTGAAGTCTTCAAGTGCATTTACGAACAGAACATACCCGACAAGTTGCCAGAGATGTCCATGGAGTCCTTTTTGGCCTCTGTTAAATTAAGCCACAAATCTGGAAGGAAAGATGCGTCGAGCTGTAATTACATTATTGAAATTCCAACCAATATACGTAAAGCCCTAATTTCCACATTAAGGCTGCTTATAAATTGGACGTCCTGCCCTGTTAGGGACTTCACTCTGGTTACCAGATGCTACAAATGCCAATTATATGGTCATGCAGTAAAAACATGAAGAGAGGTCAACTCTGTGTGTGTGCTCACTGCGGTGAAGCTGGACACTCGGTGTCTGATTGCACTAAGAAAGCGGACTCATCCAAATGCGCAACTTGTTTGCGATTTAAAAAGCCCAACAACCACAAAACGGGAGACCCTGAGTGCCCTGCTAGGAAAATAGCGGAATACAGGCACATCAACTATATCGACTATGAGGGCGTCTAGTACGTCATACTCAAGGTCACACAAGTTGAACGTCTGCGGCTGACACTGCAATGGCCTACTAACCATCAATTTGTAGCTGGCTAAGCTCATTAGTCTTTGGCTGCAAAAATGAAGTGCCTATGTTTTAATTTTGCAATGTTGACTTCACAATTCTGCTTAGCAATTATTTCTCAATCTTTAGTTATGTGTAATCAAAGTGCACTTTTTTGCAATATAGTTAAATAAGACATTAAGTAATATTATGACCTAGTAATTTAGTTTTATGTTTTAAGTAAATTAAAATTAATTTCCAAACTTATACAATCTTGTCACTATTTTTAGACTTCATATGTTAAATATTGTTAAAATTCTGTTGTCCTAAGATAAGCATATATTTAGAGCTCCTACAGCCTGTGATACAGGATTACCTAGTACAGGCATCTTACATTATTATACCTACATTAGTTATCTAAGATTTAAACTGTTTTTTACCTTTTTTAATATCTGAATAAAGATGTATTATTATTATTTTTATATTCTTACTAAGCTATTATTTTCACCGGCGCATTGCCTGGGGCCAATTGAATGGAGCCGCGAACGGTATTAAAACCAACATGCAGCTTTTTTTAATGATTTTATCTACACCCATGATATAAATGCTCTATAAAAGTTCTTGAAACAGTTAGCTTATTGCCAACATTAAAACAGCCAGTGTCATAGTAACCATAATATCATCCAAACGGGTGTTTTTTTTTTTTTTTTTGGATTTGGCGTTGCACTATTCGTGCTTATTGCCACTGACAATATTTAATCTGCTAATAACAAAACGTAAGAATTGATAACTCGCGAAATAAAAAATATTAAAAAGGGAAATTTGGAAACGAGAAGGAGAATAGTTGTTTAAATAAAAATAATAAATTGTAACCAATTTATCAGTTTACTAAGGGAATATAATACAACAGCAAACTGTCACCAGGTGACCTAATAAAAGGGCCGACTCGGTGCGTCTATTGATCTATACGCTAAACTAAAAACTATTTAATAAATTATGTATATACATATTAAAATTTACGTTTAAATAGCTATAATATTATTTTTTATAAGGAAAAGTGCAATGGATTTATAAATATCAAAATTAACATTAAATAAAATACATGAGATAGAAGTGGGAAAAGGGACTCGGAGGGAAACAAGGCTTTGGAAAAGTAAGGAATGGTCATCAAGGGGGCAGGCAAAAATAAAGTGGTTCAGATCTCCCACCTCAGCGCCTACATTCACACTCAGGGCTCTGCACAATGCCAAGCCTGGCAAGATGAGCTGGAGTGCACACATGACCCAATCGCATACGTATGATTATGGTTGTATTCTTTTTGCTTAGCTTGTACTTGCTAAACCAAAATTTTACAGGAATGGATGGCTGGATAGTACGATAAAATTTCCATTTCACTGGTTGCCCTGACCAAAGCTGACCCTAGGATTCCTGTAGATAAACCCTAAGCAGCCAGATCTTGGGAATTATTTTTGTACGGAAAAACGTCTCCACATAATACGGCATCATTAGCTAATTGGGCTGCTCTCTCATTACCTAAAATGCCACAATGTGAGGGTATCCACGCAAAATGCACTGAATATCCCTTAGTATAACATCTATGAAGGAGTTCACGTGTTTCAAATATAATAATAGAATTTTGAGAGTAGAAAGGAAATCTGGCCAATGATTGTAAGGCACTCCTTGCATCAGTTAAAATGAGTGAATTCCGTAAGCCCATAAAGAGTATATATTCGACAGCTTTGAATAGACCGTAACATTCGCCCGTAAATACAGATGATTCGGGCGGGAGCTTTATTTTTTGGACGACATTATACTGGGAGTGGTATACACCTACTCCCACACATGAGTTTCTTCCATGTTTCGAAGCATCTGTAAACAGGAGCTGACAGCCCTTGAAGTCTCTATCCATAGTAAAGTTGAAGTTAATGTTATGACATACGTCATCTCGGTAAATGTTAAGTTTATAGTGAATGTTTGTTGGCATAATTAATGAACTGTAATTACAATGATATATAGGAAGAAATTGGGATTGGTGGCAAGGAGCTTCAATTAAATTGTATTTTCTAAAGCTTTTAACTAAACACGGAGTATCTTTGTAACTCCAGTAAGTGGATGAAGTAACTTCTTTAGAGAGAATGGAAAGTGTATTTCGCAAAGGATGATATGTAAATTGCAAACATCGAGCCATAAATCTATCAGCTAAAAATTGACGTCGTAAATGAAGCGGGGGTTCTCCACATTCCACCTGAAGACAATTAATAGGACTGCTTTTCATTGCACCTGAAACTACTCTAAGTGCCTTAGACTGAACACTTTCCAGTTTCTTAAGACCAGCAACATTAGCAGGTTCCAGCAAAAAGGTACCATAGTCCAATACACTTCTAATCAAGGTGTTGTACATTAGTTTTAATGAAAAGGGATGTGCACCCCACCAAACACCAGCAAGGCATCTAATTATGTTGATATTTCGTTCACATTTAGCATCAATATACTCACAGTGTGGTAAGCCTGTGAGATGTGTATCCAAAACAAGGCCTAAAATTTGATTGAATTGAGATAAAATGATGATAAAATTGAGGCCTTGATTTTTAAGCGGCATAGAGATACTATCATATGTCACTGTAACTGCTGGAGGCTTACGCATTCTAGTAAATAAGACTATGTTGCTTTTATCAATTGACAGGTGTAGACCATTGGTTTCCAACCAAGTCTTCAGTAAGCATAAAGAAGAGGTTAAGGAAGTACAAATATTCACAACAGAATGACCAGTTAAATAAAGAAGTAAATCATCTGCATATTGAAGGACTTGTACTGACCCATTTAGAGAGGATTCTAAATCATAAGTGTAAATAATAAAGAGAAGTGGACAAAGTACAGAACCCTGAGGGAGACCTTTCCATACCAAACGGGTAAATGTACACCCCTCAATATCTAGATTTAACGATCTCTCTGAAAGCATATTAATTATGAAATTAGACAGCATTTTTGGAATTTGTAATAAATGTAGCTTTTGTTCCAGGACTGATACTATGACATTATCATAAGCTGAACTTATATCCAGGAAGGCAGCAATAACCAGAGTTCTTTGAAGAAAAGGCTAAGCGAATATCAGTCGTGAACACACTAAGACTATCAATCGTACTCTTACCCTTCCTAAAACCATACTGTGATGTTGCCAACAAGTTTTTGCTTTCTAAAAACCACTCCAAACGATTCTTTATGAGATGTTCAGCAATTTTAGCAAGAACTGTTGAAAGTGCAATTGGTCGATAAGAAGTAACTTTAGAAGAAGGTTTGTTTGGTTTCAGAATAGGAATAATTGTTTGAGACTTCCAATTTGATGGGATGTTGCCAGATATTAAGGCTGTATTGATGAGATCTAAATACATTAAAAGAACAGAGTCAGACAGATTGGCTATAAATGAATATGGTATACCATCTTCACCTGGAGCTGAATCCTTAACGTGTGAAAGGACTCCTTTCAACTCACTTAATGTGAAGAGAGAGTTCAACTCGGAATTCAAAGGGAAAATGCATTAAAGATATCTGTTCTGGAACCGACGGAGGAACCAAATGATCCATGAACTCATTGGCCAACTCTAATGGCAGTTTTGAGGCTGCTGTAACACAGCAGCCTCAAAACTGAATGCTGACTTGAATCGCCTTATATTCTGCCATACTAGAGATGCGTTAACTTCTGGAGAGATAGATGCACAAAATCTTTGCTTACCTTCAAATTTCTTTTTCCTGAGGAGCTTACGAGTTGCACGAGCAGCTTCTTGGTAAATCTCAAAATTGTGATGAGTCATAGAATGGCAATATTTTTTTTCCGCTTCTTTTCTTTTTTTAATTGCCTGAGTGCACTCAGCATCCCACCAAGGTGGTGAAGGAATTTTCTCTTTAGCCACATTCTTAATGGGGGAAGTATTATCTGCTACCTCTATTAAAATTCTTGTAATTGCATTAGATAATAACTGAGGATCATGTAGTAAGAAATTAGATAAAGCAGAATGTTTTTCTTCTACACAATTTTTGTATTTATTCCAGTCTTCATTTTGAAGTCTGTATTTTAATCGCGGTTGTGGAGTCAGAATACAAGTATCTGGTTTTTTATGTGGAAAAGAAATAATTAAAGGAAAATGGTCACTACCATATGAAGACGGTAAAGGAGACCAGGATAACGCCGATGCTAACTCAGGTGTGCAGATTGAGAGATCAGAAGCACTTATTCCCTCATCTGGATTTGTTTGGCGTGTTGGAAGAAATGTGTTTAAAATACACAAATTGTTTGAGTCTAGAATTTCTAATAACTTTTCCCCATAATAACTGGAACTAGAACTGCCCCAGGACTGATGTTGTGTATTAAAATCGCCCATTACCAAAAATGGTTTAGGTAAAACTGTAAAAACATTATTAATTTCAGAAAGAATATTTACAGTAGGGCGAGAATATACATACTAACTATACAGATTTTATTTACAATAGCAGCAACAGCAGATATATCATCACTGAGACTTGGAAGAGGAAAAGACTGAAAAGGCAAGTTATTTTTAATAAGTATGGCGACACCGCCATACCCATCGATTCTGTCTGTTCTTAGACATGCATAGCCAGGAATTCTAAAAGAGAAACCCGGTTTCAGCCATGTCTCACAGAGAGCGACTGAAAAGGGATTGTATTTATTTAATATATAGTACAGATCAGATTTTTTATTTACAATGCTGCGACTGTTCCACTGAACAATCTTGGATTGATTTGGATCCATTATGGTTAAGATTCATTATGTTATCTTATCTTGTGGAGGGGCCGAGAAATAACTCGGACACTTCGACCCATGGGATCTATTGTGTTCATTATGTTAGACAGCGTATCAATTATAGTGGCAACGTTGGACGGTTCAATAATATTATTTTTAGATAAAGTATTAATTAACATTATAATTAAATAAAAAAATTGATTTTCATTATTATTTGTTGTTGATTTATTATGCAAAGCAACACCATTACCTGACGTTGAAACTTCATTATTAATAAATTCTTGATGAGCTGCCCGGTCATATCCCTTGGCTACTTTTAGGGGAACCCGAGGTTTTAGGAATACTGTTTTCCTGTTTGAAGTGTTCGGTGAATGGGGCGAAGGTGGTGAAGAAGAAAAGCTATTATTTTTATATGATGAAGCAGATGTTACCACATCTGCATATAGTTTGGAGATTGGGGGATGTAGCAGCGACGCTTCAGCATACGACACGCAGCTATGGGCCCTATAGTGCTTTATTGACTTTTGTCTCTCAAACTCTGGGCATTTTTTGGTAATGGCGTAGTGAATGACACCGCAATGACAGCATTTACTATCACTTTCGTCTACAATACTACAAGTGTCAGCAGAATGTACCTTTGTACCTACATTGTACCTTTGTACGACCAAAATGACAACAATTAAAGCATTGAATTGTTGGGAATGTATACAATTCTACTGGCATAGAATTGTAACAACAAAACACACGTTTTGGTAAAATTGGACCATCAAAAGTGAGCACGACTGTTTGGGATGGTTTCCAAACAGGGGTCGGTTCGTGATCTTTATAGTTAAGACGCCTTTCCTTTATAACTTTCCCGCATCCAGTGGGAACAGTCACATTTTCTATTATTTCTTCGGGAGACCATTCGGTAGGAACACATTTAATAATACCCATACGACAAACATTTATAGATGGTACAAATGCCTTTAATTTCTCTTTCACCAAACAAGGGTCATTTATAAAAGAGTTTGCATCTAGGTAACGAGAGAAGCTTAATGAAATTCTATTTCGCCCGATGCGTTTTAATAAACCATTGACAATATTGTTATAGCGACGTTTTTTAAGAAAATGCCCTAATGCAATTGGGTGTAACGATTGAGAAGAATTTCCTGTATCAATATTTTTTTGAATATGTACAACATATGGCGACAGGTCCGTGGCTTCGTACAAAGCCCTAGCAACTTGTGGCGCTTTCTGGGGAAGTTCTGAGGTGGAACGAATTTCACTTTGTGCACCATCTACAGAACGTTGAGTGGCTTCCAAATTAACTACTACCGAGTCATTTTCGCAATGCCAATCTGATTCTTTAATAACTCCTGTAGAGTGACCATGTCTCCTTCTTTTATTACAATGTTTGCACATTTTGCGTGGAGCTCTAGCCCTTTTCCGGTCCGATCTGGTTATGGACGAGTCTGTGTCCATACTGGACTCAATAATAATAACAATGTTAAGCCCAACCGAGGGGACTGTGCCCCCCGGGTCAGGCGGTTCCTTGTCCATCGGACAAAAACGATAAAAATGAATAAAAACTTACCCTAAATGTAGAGAATTATATACACAAACAATCAAATTAACTAGCCTAATCAATATCTACATAAATCTTCACAACTTATCTCCAATCTCAAAAGTTTTGTGTTATTTAAAAAATCCGAAAGAAAAATCACGACCGCCAAATTCGACAATTCCCGGCTTTTTTTTTCCAAACGGGTGTTATAATGTTGTACTAAATTTCATAATGCAACTCCTTTTTTACTCATCGAACAGCCACATTCTCATGGCATCTTTATGAATTTCAAAAAAAGAACATTGTCATGCACGCGCGTTTCACTACCACAGCGCCGTAATTTAAAAAAAACTTATTCGAAGTTTTGAATTGACGTCGTATCCCGCCATTTTTGTTCAATAATAGAAATGAAATTTTTTTTTTTTGTAATTTACAAAAAAAAAAAAAATATGAGTGATACAAGCTTTGATAACACACCACCAGATATTTCTAATGCAGCAAAGGACATTTCTAACCAATTATTACCAAAAAAGTCGAGAAAACATTATGAAAAGACGTATAAAAATTTCATGAATTGGAAAATATCAAAGAGTAGTAACATCATTTTCTGAAGATGTGCTATTAGTATATTTTCAAGAATTATCAGAAAAATTCAAATCTTCATCCCTATGGACGAAAGTACGGTAAGTATTAATACCCTATGGTTTCAGACCCTTTATAGAGGATTCATATCATGGGTGTAGATAAAGTCTTGTATGCAACTGTTATAATTAGGTATTAAAACACTCATGTGATACTGTTATAACACTCGGCTTCGCCTCGTGTGATAAACTCACATTCGTGTTTTAATACCCCTTATTATACAACAGTTGCATACATAACTAGTATGATTGTCACTTGCAAATGGATCATTTAAATACAGGAGTTATTTTTTTTTTAATTTTAATGCAGTTATTGTATACATATATTGAAACGAAAATGTTTTCTTAAGGCTAAAAAATGTTAGGTAGGTATGTATCTATCCTGTATAATGCCTTGGTGGTGTTTCTGGGGTTTTAAGAAGGTAAGGCGGTAGTTTACATTATTCTCACAACTTGGTTCTCACTGTAGGTGGTAGGCAATTTGATCAAGGGGCCTGGCACATTGGCGACAGTGATAGTGTTGTGGGTGGTGCGATGTGTGACCATTTGGTGCAGCCGTGACGCACACTTTCTCTTATGTTTTTGTTTTAGAATACAGTATACAACCTTAAGGTAATGGTATGTATAAGCTTTTATTTAACTTGCAATGTATGTATGTATGTGTGTTGGGTTCAAATCTTGCAACTGAATTTTAAAGCAGTTATCCTCCACCGATTAAGATGTAATTTTGCATACACGTTTAGTTCGGACACGGGGTCTCATTGCTAAGAAAGAAAATTTGATTCAAATAAATCCCACTAGATGGCGCGACATGTACACCCAATTCAATAGAATTGTGTGTAAAATTAACATTTCCTGCAATTGAACATAAAAATTGTATGTTTTTGATTAATCAAATCTCCTAATTACAAAATTATGGAATATTGGGCTCTTAATTCACATTTCAAAGATTATTTCAACGGATCATTTAAAATTGTTGCCATTAGATGGCGCATTTTTAAATTTCTGAGGCATTCCACTCGATTGTTAAAATTTGCATTGTACCACATTTTGGTGTAAAAAAAACTGTAAAACGTGCAAAAAACTACTATAAAACGAACCTTCACTGTATTTAAAGAAAAAAATGTCGCTGCTAACACCATCTATTGCCGTGAAACGGGATCGAACGCGACAAATGTACTTACAACTACTAAATGTACTAAACAAGATTAATCAGATGAAAAACTCTAGTTACGTCGGCGCGGTTCTTTGTATAGGATGAGGCATCTGTATGCTAGTATTATATTATCTGTGGTTCGGATGACAATGCATGGTTCAAGTCATTCTAAATCAAATATAGCGGACGATCTCAAGATGACGGACTAATTATTTTTTTGCATTGCCATGGTATCAAATGAAAGGTATAGACCATATGATAAGATCAGAAGAGGAGAAAAGAAAAAAAAAAAAGAAATAACGACATATATGAGATCACGGTTTGCGTAATGACAGCGAATAACTGCTTCGCTGGGTGTCGCGGGTTCGATTCCAGCACCAATCAAATATTTATATGGCGCACAGTTGTTCCGCGTCTGGCTTTTTGTGTATTTGAATTTAAAATGTTTCTAAACGCGCCCAGGAGATATAACAATTTCACATTACAGGAGATATAACAAGTGTAAGGTCATGTTTTTTTAAGATAGAAAAAATAATTAAACGACGCAAATAATTACAAAATTAATTTTATTATCCAACATGACAAACTTCGTATAGTTTATATTAAAGTAAACGTAATCGTAACATAAATTAACAAGAACATAATCAGAGTGGCGAGAACTGGATCATCGTCTTGATGTCCTTCACCAGGATCTCGAGGAAACCGCGCTGTACTTGAGGTTGGTTCTGGAAACAAAAACAAGCATTTAACACATAAAAAAAAACGTTTTATCATGATGAAGTAAGGCATGGTTCTCATTGTATCATGAATTCATGACTTCTGATAGTTTATATCACGAAATGGCGCACCACGGTCCGGATTCGCACCGCCGACCTATGTTTTTATAAAAATCTTCATTAATTTTGTATTTATGTTTAGATAATTAAGTTTATTGATTCAATTTAAAAAAAAAGTAAATGCGCGATGGTAAAACAATTTCAAAATAGGCCCGCGCTTTTCCACCGCCCCATCCGGCGGAATGATACTGAACCTGTTACCTCTCGAAAAAGCGCGCATTGATTGTGATTATGTAGTCTGTGGTTTTTAGTCTGAACGTATCTAATAAATTGTTGTTGGAACTTATTTGCATTTAATTAAGTAAGTTCATCAGGTAGTGGATAAATAATAGTTCTTGTCTCTCATTACAAGGCTTTATACACTTTATACACTCGCATGTAGGTTTCTACATCGCTCGTGTTTAAATCTTGACTTTTTATGCTCGACCAGAAATATACTATATTGTACACCAAAAAGTTACACATCTCACAAGAAAGTAATTGGTGATCCCTGGTTTATGATTATGATGTATTTATAAGATGAACTGTAATATAACGGCAAAATTCTACATTTTATTTTTGAACAGCTAAAGCAGACAGTTTAAGTCGCAAGTCCAACAAGCAATTAAATGATATTTTGCGTAGAAAATGCTTCAGTAGTCTGAAATTCATAACCTGAATGTGTTTTTGGTTTATGGCCAAAACATCCTTCCTTATTACACAAGAGAAAACGAGAAAGTACTACAGGCAAATACATACAACGTTAAATTTTGTCCGTTTAAATCCCGTGGAGGGTCGACACGACACTCGACATTATTGATTTGTGTTTGCAAAATGATAAAACAAGAGGCACCAAAGACACTGATCTCCGAAAGGAAAGTTATTTTTGCAATTTTTTGTGGTCTGCTTTGGAAGTCATTATTTTTTTGTTTTTTTTTTTCCTTTACAATTCGATACTGTTTCATGTACCGGATCGACCCTGATCGGGCTTTAAACCACCAAAATTTAACGGTGTATAGAAATCTTATTTTTACCAACTAGGTTCTTTTTTTTTTGTCTTCTTTACATTACTGGGTTGTGCTAATGATTCTTACCTTAGCGGTGTCGAGCAGTTGCTCGGTGAACCGATCGTTGAACACGGCGATCAGTTCTTTGCGCAGCTCCGGTAGTTCGTCAGCACTGCCGCGCCATGCTCCAGATGTGTTCAACATTGCTGCAATAAGACAAAAGTAATTAGAAAAAGTTTTATCCAAAGTTCCCTTAGAAAACTTTCAATACATGATAAGACCGCCCGTTGTAATACTCAATGCTACTTTCTCAAGGAGGTTGCTCACTACCACAGATAATATAATTCTAGCATACAGATGCCTTATCCCATGCAAAGAAACCGTGCCGATGTAACTAGCGTTTTTCGTCTGATAAAACTGATTACTTTTTTCAATTGCGTTCGGTTCCGTTCCACGGCGATCGATGTTGTTAGCAGCGACTTACAAGTAAACGGGTTTACTTAGTTCGTGATTTTTTTTCTTTAAATACATTGACGATTTATCCAATTTTTATGATCATACTTGCAGGGCGCACGGTTGGCGCAGTAGTCGAGCGATTGACTGCTGCGCTGCGTGTCGCGGGTTCGATTCCCGCATGGAACAAATATTTGTATGACCTACAGATAGTTGTTCCGGCTCTGGGTGTTTGTGTATGTGAGTTTATATGTTTGTAAACGCACCCACGATACAGGAAGAAATTCCTAGTGTGGGGCAACGTTCTTTTTTTAAAGAAAGAAAGAATTCTGAAAATGTTATTTTACACATAATTCAATAACAAATCGATGTATATAGCGCCATCTAGTGATATTTATTTGAACCAAATTTTCTTTCTTACCGTCGCACAGTGTTCGGAATGATTATATTACGAGCTACTTTAGGTACAAACATCATGGCAATATAAATTGAAATTTGCAAGTGAATAGGGTACACTATTAGTTATACAATTCTTTCCACGAACAATTTGCCGATTCCGAGAAATGTTCGCCGCTCAGCACTGCTCCAATCCTGCGCGATAACAAAACCGGTCAGTCGCTTTTGTTAGCCGCTACTTATCGCACGTGTTTACGTTCTATTCTTGCAACAGTTTTCGAGTTTTTAAATATTTTTTTTGCTTTATCATGTGTTCCACATCCACAGGTATGATATAAACCAATTTGTTAATCCTACATAAATTCGTATTATGAGAAAATAAATAAAATTTGAATTGAAAAAAATAACGAAATTTGCAAAAAGTTTAAACGTTCAATAGACTCCAACTTTTTCCCAGCCAATTCCAGCCGTCCATGTTTTTTTGTGATTATCGAGTATTTATCTAGCTCTCGAATGAATCTAGTCTCAATATTCGACTCGCCTCGACTTTTGAGTGATGTAATTTTTTCGTTCACCAGGTGTTACAGAAGTTTTACAGTTATTGAAAGCTCCTGAAGCGCCTGAAAGGACGCACTCATCCGATGAAGAGGCAGACAGCGAGTAGACAAAAGCCAAAAGCCTTTTTCAGGGCCGCCTATCTAAAAATGTCAAATATCTAAAAGTTAACTCTAATAAAATATTTTTTTTATTTAAAGACTTATAAATATATCAATACTTAGTTAACACATGTGTTTTTCTCATATAAGTCCACACGCATGTACCTACCTACATTTAAATTAAAATATTAGTATAAAAAATTAAAGTAGCTCGTAAAATAATCATTCCGAACACTGTGCGTCGGGACCGTGTCACTGCTAAGCCAAGTCGGCGTCGCAGTGGGCTTTTCTATAGGATTGTTTTCGAGTTGCTCTCTCTCTGCCGACGAGTGACGTCATGAGATCTGCCGAGACACTGTTCACACAGGTCATACTTACAGTTATCATTATCATCAGTCGGCAGATGCACCCTCAGCAGCAGCCGCGCGTGTGCCCACAGCAGATGTAGCGCGGCGTCCAGCGCGTGCGCACATGCTGCTAGCTCTGCGCGCCTGGTAGCGACTCGTGTTGTTAGCACTGATACTGTTCACACAGGTCATACTTACAGTTATCATTATCATCAGTCGGCAGATGCACCCTCAGCAGCAGCCGCGCGTGTGCCCACAGCAGATGTAGCGCGGCGTCCAGCGCGTGCGCACATGCTGCTAGCTCTGCGCGCCTGGTAGCGACTCGTGTTGTTAGCACTGATACTGTTCACACAGGTCATACTTACAGTTATCATTATCATCAGTCGGCAGATGCACCCTCAGCAGCAGCCGCGCGTGTGCCCACAGCAGATGTAGCGCGGCGTCCAGCGCGTGCGCACATGCTGCTAGCTCTGCGCGCCTGGTAGCGACTCGTGTTGTTAGCACTGATACTGTTCACACAGGTCATACTTACAGTTATCATTATCATCAGTCGGCAGATGCACCCTCAGCAGCAGCCGCGCGTGTGCCCACAGCAGATGTAGCGCGGCGTCCAGCGCGTGCGCACATGCTGCTAGCTCTGCGCGCCTGGTAGCGACTCGTGTTGTTAGCACTGATACTGTTCACACAGGTCATACTTACAGTTATCATTATCATCAGTCGGCAGATGCACCCTCAGCAGCAGCCGCGCGTGTGCCCACAGCAGATGTAGCGCGGCGTCCAGCGCGTGCGCACATGCTGCTAGCTCTGCGCGCCTGGTAGCGACTCGTGTTGTTAGCACTGATACTGTTCACACAGGTCATACTTACAGTTATCATTATCATCAGTCGGCAGATGCACCCTCAGCAGCAGCCGCGCGTGTGCCCACAGCAGATGTAGCGCGGCGTCCAGCGCGTGCGCACATGCTGCTAGCTCTGCGCGCCTGGTAGCGACTCGTGTTGTTAGCACTGATACTGTTCACACAGGTCATACTTACAGTTATCATTATCATCAGTCGGCAGATGCACCCTCAGCAGCAGCCGCGCGTGTGCCCACAGCAGATGTAGCGCGGCGTCCAGCGCGTGCGCACATGCTGCTAGCTCTGCGCGCCTGGTAGCGACTCGTGTTGTTAGCACTGATACTGTTCACACAGGTCATACTTACAGTTATCATTATCATCAGTCGGCAGATGCACCCTCAGCAGCAGCCGCGCGTGTGCCCACAGCAGATGTAGCGCGGCGTCCAGCGCGTGCGCACATGCTGCTAGCTCTGCGCGCCTGGTAGCGACTCGTGTTGTTAGCACTGATACTGTTCACACAGGTCATACTTACAGTTATCATTATCATCAGTCGGCAGATGCACCCTCAGCAGCAGCCGCGCGTGTGCCCACAGCAGATGTAGCGCGGCGTCCAGCGCGTGCGCACATGCTGCTAGCTCTGCGCGCCTGGTAGCGACTCGTGTTGTTAGCACTGATACTGTTCACACAGGTCATACTTACAGTTATCATTATCATCAGTCGGCAGATGCACCCTCAGCAGCAGCCGCGCGTGTGCCCACAGCAGATGTAGCGCGGCGTCCAGCGCGTGCGCACATGCTGCTAGCTCTGCGCGCCTGGTAGCGACTCGTGTTGTTAGCACTGATACTGTTCACACAGGTCATACTTACAGTTATCATTATCATCAGTCGGCAGATGCACCCTCAGCAGCAGCCGCGCGTGTGCCCACAGCAGATGTAGCGCGGCGTCCAGCGCGTGCGCACATGCTGCTAGCTCTGCGCGCCTGGTAGCGACTCGTGTTGTTAGCACTGATACTGTTCACACAGGTCATACTTACAGTTATCATTATCATCAGTCGGCAGATGCACCCTCAGCAGCAGCCGCGCGTGTGCCCACAGCAGATGTAGCGCGGCGTCCAGCGCGTGCGCACATGCTGCTAGCTCTGCGCGCCTGGTAGCGACTCGTGTTGTTAGCACTGATACTGTTCACACAGGTCATACTTACAGTTATCATTATCATCAGTCGGCAGATGCACCCTCAGCAGCAGCCGCGCGTGTGCCCACAGCAGATGTAGCGCGGCGTCCAGCGCGTGCGCACATGCTGCTAGCTCTGCGCGCCTGGTAGCGACTCGTGTTGTTAGCACTGATACTGTTCACACAGGTCATACTTACAGTTATCATTATCATCAGTCGGCAGATGCACCCTCAGCAGCAGCCGCGCGTGTGCCCACAGCAGATGTAGCGCGGCGTCCAGCGCGTGCGCACATGCTGCTAGCTCTGCGCGCCTGGTAGCGACTCGTGTTGTTAGCACTGATACTGTTCACACAGGTCATACTTACAGTTATCATTATCATCAGTCGGCAGATGCACCCTCAGCAGCAGCCGCGCGTGTGCCCACAGCAGATGTAGCGCGGCGTCCAGCGCGTGCGCACATGCTGCTAGCTCTGCGCGCCTGGTAGCGACTCGTGTTGTTAGCACTGATACTGTTCACACAGGTCATACTTACAGTTATCATTATCATCAGTCGGCAGATGCACCCTCAGCAGCAGCCGCGCGTGTGCCCACAGCAGATGTAGCGCGGCGTCCAGCGCGTGCGCACATGCTGCTAGCTCTGCGCGCCTGGTAGCGACTCGTGTTGTTAGCACTGATACTGTTCACACAGGTCATACTTACAGTTATCATTATCATCAGTCGGCAGATGCACCCTCAGCAGCAGCCGCGCGTGTGCCCACAGCAGATGTAGCGCGGCGTCCAGCGCGTGCGCACATGCTGCTAGCTCTGCGCGCCTGGTAGCGACTCGTGTTGTTAGCACTGATACTGTTCACACAGGTCATACTTACAGTTATCATTATCATCAGTCGGCAGATGCACCCTCAGCAGCAGCCGCGCGTGTGCCCACAGCAGATGTAGCGCGGCGTCCAGCGCGTGCGCACATGCTGCTAGCTCTGCGCGCCTGGTAGCGACTCGTGTTGTTAGCACTGATACTGTTCACACAGGTCATACTTACAGTTATCATTATCATCAGTCGGCAGATGCACCCTCAGCAGCAGCCGCGCGTGTGCCCACAGCAGATGTAGCGCGGCGTCCAGCGCGTGCGCACATGCTGCTAGCTCTGCGCGCCTGGTAGCGACTCGTGTTGTTAGCACTGATACTGTTCACACAGGTCATACTTACAGTTATCATTATCATCAGTCGGCAGATGCACCCTCAGCAGCAGCCGCGCGTGTGCCCACAGCAGATGTAGCGCGGCGTCCAGCGCGTGCGCACATGCTGCTAGCTCTGCGCGCCTGGTAGCGACTCGTGTTGTTAGCACTGATACTGCGCGGCCGCGGCATTCCACTGGAGAGAGGGTTTGAGACTCTTCTGGGAGGAGTTTGCGCATGTCTGGAAGAAATGTTACAATTAGTGTGACAAGTAATAAAAAAACTACCGACTATTAAAAGCTGACAAACAAACAGAGTTAATACCAAGGTCACAACAGTTCTTAGATATAGGTGGTACACAAGGATAACTAGCAGATATATTTGTTGGCGCGCTTTTTGTCAACATAAGCCATCGTGTAGAATCCACATTTCGGCTTGTACCGAAGCCCTGTAACCTGTACATGTGAGTTATGGTCTGTG
The DNA here is from genome assembly GCA_949775005.1 of Orthosia gothica. Classification (NCBI taxonomy): domain Eukaryota; kingdom Metazoa; phylum Arthropoda; class Insecta; order Lepidoptera; family Noctuidae; genus Orthosia; species Orthosia gothica. The sequence continues at coordinate 1,484,728 of OX459048.1, read as the reverse complement.
AATGGTGTTGCCGTAGCTGAATATTGGGGCCAAACAGTTGCCATCGACACGCTAATAAGAAGAAGAAGACATCCTGCCAAGTTGGGGTACTGTATAAAAGGCATATTAGGCTATAGCGGTATCTTTTACGTTACACAAATCCTACATCGCGCAATCAAACAAATCTTTTTTCTTTCTATTTTTATTTTCTGTACACAAGACAGCACCATCCTGGGCGACAGTAGACTTACCATCAAGACTCATGGTAGGCAGGTTCTGCAGCTGATGGCGGGTGGTGGCCAGCAGCTTGTCGTGGTGCGCATGCGCGCGCACCAGGTGCTGCAGCAGCGCCAGCAGCCGCGCGCACGCGCCGCCCTCGATGGTGACGCCGCTCACTGCGCAGCCGGACGAGTCGCACATTATGTTGCGCGCGTACGTTAGCAGGTTGCACACGATCTGGAAGGAAAGGATTCGTGAGATGAAAAGAAAGGCACGTCTCGTTATTGGTGTTGTAGAGTTAGCGTCAACAAAGTTGCAATAGCAATATTTTTATGTAGGATTGATGTCGACGCACATAATAAATGTGATTAGGAGTGTCGATACAATCCTAATCACATTTATTGCAACACGACAATGTTAAAGGCTTTGAAATAGTGAAACCAACCAAATATCTTTAAAATATCCCTTGTGTCACTTTATGAAATGGTTTCTATAAAAAAAGAGTATTCTATCTGCATCTCTATTCAGTTATAGTCGTCAAAGTAATTTAATCATTGGTGGATTGGAGACTTTATCTGATGGTTTAGTTTAGTTCATATTGTTACCTTGTAGTAGAGCAGGCGCGTCTGCGTGTGGTCAGGCAAATCGCTGGCGGGGCGGTGGAAGCGCGCCAGCAGAGCCAGCATGAGCCAGCGAACCCTCGCAGCAGCTGCAGCACTGGCTTGCAGAGCTGTAGGCTCAGCTGACTGAGCACCGCCGAACACTTCCCGGTTGGACGCGCGCCCGATCACTGACGTTATCGCTTCCACTTCGATGAGGAGCTCCATGGGAGAGTTCGGGTGTGCCGCTCTGTATAGCAAAATATTTGAGTTCAGAATTAACACAAGATGATTATGAAAAGATGTTCAGGGGTGCTAATGGCGAAAATGTGGTCAAAATGTAATCTGATGACAGCTGTCAAAAAAAAATGTCAAAAATGAGATTAACAATCCATGGCCACAAAAGTTGAAAAATTAATGACCACAAAAAGTGTTAAAAATTTCGTTAAAACTCGACTAGTGTAAACCAAGACGGTCATGGGGTTCAAAAGGACATTGGTCATATTAATAGCTCCCTTACCTTAACACGGCATCGATGCACTCGACGTGGCTGAGCAGCGCATGTGTCACGTGTAACACACAGCTATGGTTCTGAGGCCCGAGGGTAGTTAGCAGCGCGTCGCACAGGGACAGCGCTGGCACGAGGATTTGACGGAATCTGACACAAACAAAAAGAATTATATGATGCATAATTGTATTTAATCAAACGTGGAACATACACGACCAGTTAACGATCACTTTTTGATATAGCTTGAACAGAGTTTTGACCCAAGCATCAACAAAACATTTAACAATTCTCGATAAAGTTATGGCCCTACGCGGTAAGGACCACCTATCCCCAAAATTCGCTATCTCTACTAATTTGTTATTATGGAGTCCTGTTCATAATTTTTTACTGTGCATTTCTTTTTCATGCGATGATAAATTTAGTCGAGACTTGTCTGGGATACATTCAGAATAGAAGCAACCAGTTCCGTAAGTCGTTACCTGTTGGCCACCGACGGCACAAACTCCGTGTCCTTACGAGCGCCATAGCCCGTGTGTATGTCAGGATGCGCCGCCAGCGCCGTGAGCGCGGCCAGGCAGCCCAGCGCCCCCTGCGCCAACAACGTCTCTGCGCCCGCGCGCGTGCCCGCCATCTTGATCAGCAGCCCCATCTTGGACTCGTACACGTAGAGGACGCGCAGGGATTTTGGGTTTGGTTCTAATGTCTGTCAAAGAGGTTTGAAGTTATAAGTGTGGGTGTTTAAAAGTGGTTAAAATCTGCATAGAAGTCTTAGCATAAAAAGTCGAATTTACTAGCTATTTCTAAAGCTGCATGCGAGTGTTAAAATAAAGCCTTTTTATGAGAGACACGAACGATTCTTTTTCACTATCTGATGAGCTTACTATTAAATGCAAATAAGTTCCAACAACAATTTATTAGAAACCTTCAGACTAAAAACCACAGACTATATACACACAATCAAGGCGCTCTTTTTCGTGAGGTAACAGTTTCAGTATCATTCTGCCGGTTACATAATGATATCCAAATTCCATACAATAGTCAATTCGTTACTGTTATTTTGTTATTTTTTGTTTTATAATCTTGTGTATGTATTTCGAAACGAATTTCTCAGGCAATGTGTTACATAATAGACAAGGTGGAAAAAATAGTTATTACTGTTCGAGATTTGTTATCGTTACTTGATCGGACGTGCTTTGCAAGCATTATTCCTTTAACTTTAGCAAAACTTTTAAACAATGAGTGCAAGTTAGGAACGCGAACATAGCGAAGCTAAGTTATTTGCTAAGTAAAGTTTATTTGCCTCGGCCTTAATTAGATATAACACAATCATTTGATGACAATCAGATATGAATGGTTAGTTTAACATTAGACACAAAAAAGCGTACAAATATACGTAATGTGGTAATGTTCTATCTACTGAGTCGAAAAGAAATATAAAAACACACTCACCTCCTTCAATCCCTCATCATCTTGCAGCAAACTATCAATCAAGCTCCTCAGATACCCCTGATTGGTCAAGGTATTCATCCAATCAGTCCTCGGGTTTATCTCTATGAGGGTGTCCAAGCACGCTAGCGCCACCATGCGGCACACATCGTGACCAGCCCCGATGCAGTCCCCACAGACTATAGAGCACAGGTTCTCACCGAAGTCACTGATCACATCGATCACCATGGACTTTAACGCTGACTCTTCACGGCTAGGCCTGGCTTTGGAACTGTCCAATCGACTAACGTACGTATTTGATAAACTTTCGTCTTCTGGATCCGCTGCACTTGACTTCAAATTCACTATGTTTAAGTAGTTTAGCAACGCTCCGTATAAATTCACTCTCATTTTTTGCGTTGAACCACCAGACATTAAAATCCAGGACAGTATTTTGTGTAAAATAAATTTGAGAGTCAGAGAATTCGTTTGCATGATCTGGTTTGAAGGTCCAAAGAAGCTCATTTCGAATTCAGAAGACTTCTGATTCGATTCTCTCTTCTGTAGGATGTAGCAGTGTCGGAGATTGACTAGTAAGAGTAGCACAGTTCCTGACGCTAAGTTTCCTAGCTGTGGGAGTACTTCTGAAGGGGGGATTTTGTTCAGAAGGTCCTGTAGTATGTTGAGAAGTAGGTTCTTTCTTGATTCTAAGTTGAGAATGTCTTGTGGAGCCACACAGAATAGAATCTCAGTGAGTTGCCGCCATGAGTCGTAGTAGTGTGTGAGCGTAGCCGCTAGGTTGCGCTGTCTGTTCACTTCTGTTACGTAGTCTAGGACCTGCAGGATAGATAAATATTATTATAAACGGGTTTTTTAATAAAACATAACGCTCACTTATGGTCTTCCAATTCTTCGGTTTATATGAAGATTATTTGGTTTAGATAGTTCCAAATATTACTGACCTTTTGTATCTCAGTTGCAACCAGATTCCTTTGCGGCGCAGTGGCTTGAAGTGCGGCTAACTCACGCGTTAAGAGCGCATGCACGCGCGATACGCTGATACGCTTGCCTCCAAGACCTAAACAACATCGACAATGTTATAACTCCCAATTTACTGTTTTCACTTTACACGCTAAGGTCTATGAAAAGCTTGATCCTACTAAGAACCATGTCACGTCATGAACTGACATGATTCAAGTCAAAGTTAAAGTCAAAGTAAAAAAATATTAATTACAATTAGGCCATTAAGCGGCATTTTTGAAGGTCAACAATTAAAATTTACATGTAATAAAAATTAATCCTACCGTGCATTCGAAAAAGTAGCTTTTTACGGAGAAGAACGCACAAGAAACTCCATAATTCTTCGATTTACAAGGGACATAGAACAGTTCACACTTAAGCTAGCGTTTTATACGAATATGAATCTTAATTTTAAGCAGTCATTGTTCATATTCGTATAAGCGAACAGGATACTAGTCAGTTTAATATGACATAAGTCTAAAAGAGATCTAGGATTAGTTATTAGTACATACCTGTAGGTACATCGCAGGAAGCGATGGCCTGTCGTAACTGCTGTGCTTGGAACAGCTCCCAATGTGGCTCAACTGCTGCTTCTACACTCACTGGTAACTCTTCTAAAGTCCGCCGGAGGAGGCACCATTCCCATTCCTAAAGTCGAAAAGGAATTGTCAACACATTTAGAAATCGTATATTTTTACAGAGTGCTATTAATAGTACATTTCGTGTCAAGCATAAAAAGTCGAGATTTTAACACAAGCAATGTAGCCAATTTCGTCGAAAGTAAAAAATAAAATAATCTAGCGAGGGTTTCTTATAAACTTTATATGACTGGTGCGTTCTTATCTTGCATGCATCTGATACCATTTGTAGATACAACCCCAAAATTAGCTCTCATCACATTTGTCCTTAAAAATAATTGTCATGAAAAGTCGTCAAGTCAACTGCGAATATGTGTTTTCTGTATTATCAAGTCTTTAATTAACAAACAAGGAGTGTTACCTGTGTGGGATGATGCGCTGTGTGTGTGAGCGCCGTGAGTAACGCAGACAGCGCGGCGTGCTGGCGGCTGGCGGCGCCCGCGCCCGCCTCGCACGCGCACGCGCGCAGCACCCACGAGCGCGCCGACAGCGTCACTACTGAGGCGCACTGTCCAACAAACACATTCGATAAGCGATGGTTTACTAACCAACTGGCACTAAAAAACGCAATAAAAAAGACTGTCGCAGCGTCCGAGTGATCTACGGTTCTAATAACACGAAAAACAGGAAACTCATTTAAAATAGGAATTATGAAAGTACTAGTTGACCCGGCAAACTTTGTTTTGCCATAAAAACATCAAACATTTATCTACCCTACCTACCCTACCCTACCCTACCCGACCCTACACTACCCTACCCTACCCTACACTACCCTACCCTACGCTACACTACCCTATCCTACACTACTCTACCCAACACTACCCTACACTACCCTACCTTACCCTACCCTACCTACCTACCTACACTACACTACTCTACCTACCTACCCTACCCTACCCTACCCTACCTTACCCTACCCTACCCTAACCTACCCTACCCTACCCTACCTACCTACCTACACTACACTACTCTACCTACCTACGCTATCTACCTACCTACCCTATCTACCTACCTACCCTACCTACCTACCCTACCCTACCCTACCCGACCCTACACTACCCTACCCTACCCAACACTACCCTACCCTACGCTACACTACCCTATCCTACACTACTCTACCCAACACTACCCTACACTACCCTACCCTACCCTACCTACCTACCTACACTACACTACTCTACCTACCTACCCTACCCTACCCTACCCTACCCTACCCTACCTACCTACCTACCCACACTACACTACTCTACCTACCTACCCTATCCAACCAAACTTTTTTTTTTTTTTTTTTTTGCTTTTAAACCTTCCCTGTATTCTGTCGAATATAACAAAAAAAGAATTATTCAAATCGGTCCAGCCGTTCTCGAGTTTTAGCGAGACTAACGAACAGCATTTGATTTTTATATATATAGATGAAGCAGTTCCATTAAAACCGCTTCCTTACTTTATCGAAGTTATGGCTCGAACAGATAAAAGTACAGCTGCCCTTATCTCCGTGCTGTTGTAACGTAGCTGAAGGCTTTTTTTGAACTACATCACTGGATTAGTTTTTAACCGACTTCCAAAGTAGGAGGTTCTCAATTCGACTGATTTTTAAGTGTCACCTCAAATCTTTTTACTAGGTGAATTGATGCCTTTTTTATTTGACTATTAAGCTAGTGCTTCTCATGTGGTTGGGACCACCAATTTAAATTTTGTGAAGATCTGATGAAGAAGTTCGGCGGTATACTACAGAAGTCTTTAATAAACAACGGCAATAAATTTTCCTGGATTGCTTCAATCGCATATCTGTTTATGCCATTTTATAACATAACTTCACGCCGGTACGCTCTAAAGGGGTACGCAGATGTATATAGTTCACCCTGGTTTGCTCTCGTTTCAATAGTTATATTCAAGTTTTATGTTGTTCGGGTAATCTATTGTGACTTACTATAGTACTTGTTGATTATTTACCACAACTAAAAAGTCATAAATTAAAACTACAATAAAATACAACAGACTTCCAAAAAAACACTACAAAGTCAAAAACAACTTCAATTTCGGAATTCGGTGTTCTTGTTTAGTGAAAAGGTTTTTTTATCACTTTTTCTAAAGAAGTTTTTGTTTGACTGGCGAATAAATTAAACGAGTCTAAAATAAACAAAACTCTATGTTAGAAAAAACCTCATAGTTCAATCTTACCTTGAGATCAACAGTAGCTTTAACATGTCTGGACAGGAAGTAGTCCCTCGTTCTGAGGAAGCGCAGTATCGGTGCGGAGGTGTTGGGTCTCGCACACAGCCAGTACACCAGCCGGTAGCAACTTTCTACTAAGTTATTCGCCTCCCTAGAAAACACATAAAGTTCACAATTCTATGTATCCAGAGAATCAGATGTTTAGTTACTCATGTATAAGTCAGTAATCTATAACAGTCTTATTACAAAAAACGAAATAAACCTTGGTTTAAACCTGGCCTATCAAGTCCAGGCTTATCTGCAAAACCATGGTTTAAATTTGTCCGTATTACAAAACTTTAAAAAACCGTGGTCTTCTTAGTACCGTCATTTGAACCATTGTCAATATATCAACCACAGATTATTAAAAATATCATTCGTTCACCAATAATATCGTTCGTATCATTCAATTGCAACGTTCCGTATGCCCAGAAATGAAAACGTTTTGATAATACGATAAGGATTAAATGATGTTTAGGAGTGTTAAAATATTGACACTTTGTTATTTTGCATGTTTATAAACATTAGTTATTTTATCGATTGCAGTTTTGTTTAGGTTTAAGCACATTACTTAAATTCGTATTAATTACTAATAATACATCTACGTGTAACGAAACGTAACATTCTTGCGCGTTACATGAAACCATAACAATAAATAAAACCATCGCTCGTTGAACAAAGTTCATTAGGCTTTGGATTTTGAAGTTCTCCAAGTCTCTATTATAACAATTGCCTCTTTGTTAATAACGTGTTAGTATAATAAGTGTTGTGATGGACCAACAAAAAAAACATCTGAGAATTGGAGTACCGAGGAAAAAGTAATATCCTCAATATCAATTAAATCCACCATGTTAATATCCATTTTCGGTTAAAAACAACACAACACAATGAAAAAGATTCTATAACCTAAAAGAAAAACTTTGACAGATACGACTTAGACCATCGTTAAACTAGGGGCCGCCGAGGTTTAGCGTTAGACCATGATATGGTCCATGGTTTATCGCTAAACCATTATTTGTAATATCATTTTTGTTTAAACCGTGGTTTATAGAGATTTAAACCTGGGTTTTTAGTTAAACCGCTTTTTGTAATAAGACTGTAAAAGTTTATCAAATCCAAAGATAAACTGTCTTATATTTTAGTTCTTTTGTCGAAACTAAAATGATTTCCTATAACAAACATAAGCAGAAAGCGAGCACATAGATTACTATTTATGTTTTTAACCGGACGAATACATACTAACGGAACTAGTTAACGAAGAGCTTGTAAAAAGAAAACACGCACCTGTGTTGTTGATTGTGTGAAGCGATGTGTTGCTCCAGGATGTCGAGTATGGAATGTAGACAGGTTCGCGGGTAGCCCGAAGAGCCAGCTTCACTCAACTGACTGCGACTCACCTGAGAATGCGAGACGAGATTATTTTATATTAAATACATAGATACATCAGAGCAGTGGTAACCTAGTGGCAATGGCCGCCACTTACATGTTGTAGGTCGACCGTTCGAAACCAGGCAGGCCCTATTTTTTGTGTAATTTATTTCATCACCACTGTTCTCAAACCGGTGAAGGAAAACATCGTGAGGAAACCGGCATGTCTAAGAACCAAAAAATTCGAAGTCGTGATACCCACCAACCCGCACTGGTCCCGCGTGGTGGATTACGGCCATTCTCTCTCACAGAGAGGAGCCCAGCACGCACAGCGGACCAAATGGTAATTAGCCACCTAAATCTACTTCCTAAAGATATAACTCCAGAACGCATGAACCGATTTACATGGTTTTGCATTCGTTAGAAAGGTCTCGGGCTCCGTGAGGTTTATAGGTAGGGTAGGGTAGTGTAGGGTCGGGTAGGTTAGGGTAGGGTAGGGTAGGGTAGTGTAGGGTAGTGTAGGGTAGGGTAGTGTAGGGTCGGGTAGGGTAGGGTAGGGTAGGGTAGGGTAGGGTAGGGTAGGGTAGGGTAGGGTCGGGTAGGTTAGGGTAGGGTCGGGTAGGTTAGGGTAGGGTAGGGTAGGGTAGGGTAGTGTAGAGTAGTGTAGGGTAGGGTAGTGTAGGGTCGGGTAGGGTAGGGTAGGGTAGTGTAGGGCCGGGTAGGGTAGGGTAGGGTAGATAAATGTTTGGTCTTTTTATGGCAAAACGAAGTTTGCCGGGTCAGCTAGTCTAATATATAAAAATAAGTCGGTTTTCTTCCTGACGATATAACTCCAGAACGCATGAACCGATTTCAATGGTTTTGCATTCGTTGGAAAGGTCTCGGGCTCCGTGAGGTTTATAGGTAGGGTAGGGTAGGGTAGGGTAGTGTAGGGTAGGGTAGTGTAGGGTAGGGTAGTGTAGGGTAGTGTAGGGTCGGGTAGGGTAGTGTAGGGTAGAGTAGTGTAGGGTAGGTTAGTGTAGGGTCGGGTAGGGTAGGATAGGGAAGGGTAGGGTAGGGTAGTGTAGGGTAGGGTAGGGTAGGGTAGATAAATGTTTGGTCTTTTTTTGGTCAGCTAGTACTTCATAAATATTTTTATACATAGTGATATTTGTTACCTCCGTTGTGTAAAAAAATACTGTAAAGCTCTAATGAATGAATTAACATAGAAGTATGAATGTGGCGCCAATGTGACATATCACAGTTATGCTTGAAACCTGTGATGGACCTCTGTGACGCAAACAAGTATTAATGTGGCGCCAGTGTGCCATGTTACAGTTTATGCTTCAAAACTGTTACAAATTCTCTGGCGCCTTCGTGTAGTAATCATTATAAAAACGAAAGACAAACATATTCCTAGGTAAATTTCTGTCTCTCAAGATACAGGTTGCCCTAGTTTAAGAGGCAGGGTTCATTACTCAAAATGGTTGCAATGAAATAATTCTTGCAATATAGCTGTACGTTAACTGTAATGTAACCTTTCTTTTTGCACCAATAAACATTTTATTTATCATTTTTTTTTTTTTTAAATAATTAGTCATTTTCACAAAAAAAATATCTATATGAATCAGACCTGAGGATCTAGACAAGTGTCAATCGCTGTCAAAGAGTTTTGTATTTCTACAACAACTTTCAACAGGATTAACAACAACATATTTGCATAAAATGAGCTTATTTAAACTATTCGGGATTAGTTTAATTGGTGAAACCGGCCTTAAGGCCACAGTACTCACGTCGTCAGTCAGGCTATATCCCAGTAGGAAGTGCGCGAGGTTGGGCGGCGCGGTGGGCAGCACGTGCTGCAGTAACATCAGCACTCCTTCTTTAGCTTGTCTCACATAGTTGCTGGGCTCGGGCGCGGTGCTGGCCGGGGCTGCGTCCCCTTCCGCCTGCACCACTGGCTCCGTCCCACTCTTCAGCTTCCAGGCATTCCACGAAACCGTATCTGGAGACAAAGTCCATGTATTTCACGTACATGTGAGTATAAGAAGATAATATTATGCATGCCCCTGTGAAGAACATGGAGACCGATGAACTATTCTGAACAATGTCAAATGATTAAAAAAAATGGCTCGGAAAATGGCGGTTTGAGTCTGAGAGTGAAACGGCTTCCTCCGCGTTTATTAACACGGAGATTTACATAACTAGTAACAATAATGTCACTTATGATGACTGTAAACATATTTGAATGTAGGATCGATATATATAGATATAGATCGATCGATGTGCCGGCACTCGGGGGAAGCCTGTGACCGGCATTGGACATTCAGCTGAAATGAATGATGATAAAACACAAACCTTATCTCCGCAGCCAGCGCATGTCGATGTGTGATGGACGCCAGAAGATGCCTGGCAGCAGCCGGCGTGTTCAGTGCACGGACTAGCAAAGCCACTGCCCGCGCAGCCGCAGCAGGGAGGGTTGATACGTGTTGCAGGACTTTGCAGCAAGTGACTAGACGGCAGTTGTTGTCTGGACCTTCGGGGGCTGTGCCAATAAAACTTTATTTAGAAAACACTACACAATTAATATTGAGGCAGTTCGTATGCAATAGGGTAAGATTCTAAATCAATTTGTTCGTCAGTAAGATTTCCAAAGGACTCGTAGATTACTTTTGTTACGTAACAGACAACGATACAGTGTGTTGAAATTGAGTGTTGAATACAGGCCTGCGGATCACAAAGCCAAGAGCCGAACACTGGGGCCCATAGCAATATTGCGACTCCTGGATCCCACCAGGTCTATACCCGCGAAACTGTGATACACAGCAGCTGTATCTAGGGGTCTGTTCTTTGAGGTACTGGTTCCTATCTGACAGGTGGAAAGTGATACTTACAACTATGCACTTACTCGTGGTGGTCTCCTGGTCTTCGTCCAATCCCGTGTCTGATCGGGGGGTATAGGGTAAAATATATATAATAAGAGTGGAAGGGACAACATACGTGTTCTGGTGGTATTCCCGCCAGGCTGATAGACACATTCGCTACACGAATACCTCACTGCGCGCGAAATATACAAAAATACAGTTGTATTTGTAATGTGTTAATATTTACGTGCAGTTGCACGGGGGAAGCACCATACTACCCGCGGATGGCGAACGTGATTTCAAATAACGATCGGTTGGCTAACACTCAATTTCAAACAAAACCAGGTTCAAGTCCGAATCGACACGTCTCGCGCCGGCAAATCCATTTTTACGAGTCCAGTGTCAACTGTCAACTCAATCAAAAGCTGTCAAATCGATGACAGCTAGCTAACAAAGAGTTACAACAAAATGACAAAAAAGGAACGAAATGTTTTCGTTTCGAACATTGAGCTTCCCTTTGATCTGCTTTATCTTCGTAATTTTTTTGTGATTTGATAAAGCAATAAATAAGGGTTGACAATTGAAAGAGTATTTTTTTAATCCAGGAAATAACATGGACACATGAAAACAAAAGTGTCAATAAATATTTAGTAGATAACTCACCCAGAATAAGTTTGGACAGTGGAACAATGAGCACAGATCGTCCTGCGTCTGCGGCCGCAGTCTGTAGTGGGCGCTCCAGGGCTAGTGCGCGCTCCATGATCTGCAGGATGCTGATCAGGCTCTGTTCTATGTACACCTGCGAAACACAACAACACATTATATATGGTTCGTTTGTTTGTGCCTATATAAGAAAGACTTAAGACGTTTAGTGATACTCTCATTGTTGTACGCAGCATTTCCTGCCAGAAGTACCAGTTATGAGTAAATAGGCTACTTCTACATGCTCCATCGTCGACTACATCATGAATGCTTACCATGAAATGAAATATGTAGTGAGTTTTTATACAAGCGTTTCAATAATTTGTTACTGGTCAGCAAGAATCCTGGAGAAAATATTGAAGATATTTTGGCAACTCACGTTTGTCCAGTATAGGCGTTCATCGAACGAAAACGCTAGTACTACGACGTGAAGTCTTCGTTTTAGCGTTTTATTTTTTAAATATATTTTGCGCAGCGTATACATTTTAGCAGCGTAATTATTTGAGCAGGGTATGCATGCACGCAGGGCACTCACCTTAGCCGGCGTGGGGCTGTCCAGCAGCTTGTGCGCCTCGTCCAGCGCGGCCAGCAGCAGGCGCAGCAGCTCTGACTTGGTGTGCAGCTGCAGCAGCAGGCGGAAGCCGGGCGGCGGGTTGGTGTCGGGCTCGCGGCCTGCGGGCGGGAAGTCGCTGGGGGACGGCTCGTACGACTCCAGCCAGCGCGCGAACAGGCGGAAGCAGAGGGACAGCATCTGCAGAGATAACAAATGATGAGACTTGCATATTATCTGGACAGTTTATCGCAACTCCATAGAACTGGGGCATATGGAAAAGTCCCGCAGCCTCCATTGAAAAGTGAGTGTCCTTCGACCAGATGGGTGTTATCTCTGGTTCGGGAAACTGTTCTGTATGTATTCAAATTGGGCCTTTGTGATTTACTTCTTATAAGGTCGTCATAGATGTCGCTACAAACACTTGTAGATTGTACCCACCTGCCACTTCTCCGTGGGCTTAGCGTAAGGCCTGTGCGGCGCAGGCAGCGCCAGCCTGTTCAAGGCGTGCTCCACGTACGGGTCCAGGCCGGGGGCGCGCGCGCCGGCGCCCAGCGAGTCCAGCAGAGACAGATCATAGATGTCGCTACAAACACTTGTAGATTGTACCCACCTGCCACTTCTCCGTGGGCTTAGCGTAAGGCCTGTGCGGCGCAGGCAGCGCCAGCCTGTTCAAGGCGTGCTCCACGTACGGGTCCAGGCCGGGGGCGCGCGCGCCGGCGCCCAGCGAGTCCAGCAGAGACAGATCATAGATGTCGCTACAAACACTTGTAGATTGTACCCACCTGCCACTTCTCCGTGGGCTTAGCGTAAGGCCTGTGCGGCGCAGGCAGCGCCAGCCTGTTCAAGGCGTGCTCCACGTACGGGTCCAGGCCGGGGGCGCGCGCGCCGGCGCCCAGCGAGTCCAGCAGAGACAGATCATAGATGTCGCTACAAACACTTGTAGATTGTACCCACCTGCCACTTCTCCGTGGGCTTAGCGTAAGGCCTGTTGCGGCGCAGGCAGCGCCAGCCTGTTCAAGGCGTGCTCCACGTACGGGTCCCAGGCCGGGGGCGCGCGCGCCGGCGCCCAGCGAGTCCAGCAGAGACAGATCATAGATGTCGCTACAAACACTTGTAGATTGTACCCACCTGCCACTTCTCCGTGGGCTTAGCGTAAGGCCTGTGCGGCGCAGGCAGCGCCAGCCTGTTCAAGGCGTGCTCCACGTACGGGTCCAGGCCGGGGGCGCGCGCGCCGGCGCCCAGCGAGTCCAGCAGAGACAGATCATAGATGTCGCTACAAACACTTGTAGATTGTACCCACCTGCCACTTCTCCGTGGGCTTAGCGTAAGGCCTGTGCGGCGCAGGCAGCGCCAGCCTGTTCAAGGCGTGCTCCACGTACGGGTCCCAGGCCGGGGGCGCGCGCGCCGGCGCCCAGCGAGTCCAGCAGAGACAGATCATAGATGTCGCTACAAACACTTGTAGATTGTACCCACCTGCCACTTCTCCGTGGGCTTAGCGTAAGGCCTGTGCGGCGCAGGCAGCGCCAGCCTGTTCAAGGCGTGCTCCACGTACGGGTCCAGGCCGGGGGCGCGCGCGCCGGCGCCCAGCGAGTCCAGCAGAGACAGATCATAGATGTCGCTACAAACACTTGTAGATTGTACCCACCCTGCCACTTCTCCGTGGGCTTAGCGTAAGGCCTGTGCGGCGCAGGCAGCGCCAGCCTGTTCAAGGCGTGCTCCACGTACGGGTCCAGGCCGGGGGCGCGCGCGCCGGCGCCCAGCGAGTCCAGCAGAGACAGATCATAGATGTCGCTACAAACACTTGTAGATTGTACCCACCTGCCACTTCTCCGTGGGCTTAGCGTAAGGCCTGTGCGGCGCAGGCAGCGCCAGCCTGTTCAAGGCGTGCTCCACGTACGGGTCCAGGCCGGGGGCGCGCGCGCCGGCGCCCAGCGAGTCCAGCAGAGACAGATCATAGATGTCGCTACAAACACTTGTAGATTGTACCCACCTGCCACTTCTCCGTGGGCTTAGCGTAAGGCCTGTGCGGCGCAGGCAGCGCCAGCCTGTTCAAGGCGTGCTCCACGTACGGGTCCAGGCCGGGGGCGCGCGCGCCGGCGCCCCAGCGAGTCCAGCAGAGACAGATCATAGATGTCGCTACAAACACTGTAGATTGTACCCACCTGCCACTTCTCCGTGGGCTTAGCGTAAGGCCTGTGCGGCGCAGGCAGCGCCAGCCTGTTCAAGGCGTGCTCCACGTACGGGTCCAGGCCGGGGGCGCGCGCGCCGGCGCCCAGCGCGCGGGGCAGCGGCGCCGCGGCGCACAGCGACTCCAGCAGACACAGGAACGCGCGCGACAGAGGGTACTCCTCGATGCGACACTCCACCTGCACAGATAATACGGAAGGTATGATAATAAATAAGAACTGGAGAAACTACAAGATTGACAAAAATGACGCAAAGTATAGTATAGTGCCCGGCACGTAAGTTGGCAAGGTTTTGGTGTAGTGGGGGTATGTTCGCGCGTATGCCGCGAACTGACCAACCACCATATATATATATAACGTTCCCCGCGCCCCGCTTCTTCGCTTCAGAAATACAAAAATACCTCATGTAGCTCAGCATTGAGCGCCCTCTTATCATTGGTCGTGGATACGAGATGTGCAGCTTCTAACGCTGCCCACACCCTGCCCGCGGTGGCGGGGGTGCCGCCTAGTGCTGCCAGAGTGGTGCACAACTCTGCCTTTAGCTGGAGCGGGATGTGGCAGCAGATCAAACCTGAAAACCACATTAAAAATGGTAAATGAGGTAAGAGAAAAAATATGGTAAAAAAAAAGGAGATTTTCATTCTCATGCGTTTCATCACAAATGCTATAGGAATAGAACAGCAGTAATTCAAATGATCTACTAACCAAACATGCAGTTAACGGCGTCCCACTGCAGGTTCTCACAAATAGCAGCGCACGCGGCGTGGTCCTCGCGTGCTACGCTTGCTATGAGTTTCAGAGCGGCTATCAATGCTTCCACCTGCACAACAAATAAAATATGAATAAAGACTGCTGTATTCACGAAACTGCAAGCCTTACATAAGGATGTACGAACCAACATTATGTGCGAGTGTCAATACAAATACTTTTTGCTTGCACAATCAAGGAGTACTATCACACACACGCTTAAGAGGAAATATAGGCAGAGACCGCCGACTCAATTTCCTTAGTAAAAAGTCATAATTCGAGGTTTGGCTCTCGTCTATTTCCTCCTCCAATATTGGACCAATTTAAAATATGTTCTATAAACTGGAAAAGTAAGATATATACTATGTCCATGTTTTCCTTTTTTTTCATTTATATTTGTCAAATTTGTACACTAAGCCTCTGTTGACTGCGCAATTTTGAGCATTTTTGAGGGTTTAGTGCTTCTAAAGATAATGTATCAACAAAAAGGAAAACATAGCGCATAGTAACAGACGCAAATCTAACTAGATAATGCAAGTCCCTCCATCTGTATGAAAACCAAGCGAGCCACTTTTTCACAAACAATTTTAAAACAAATTTACTTACCAATTAAAGAAAACATTTCCAATGCCTCAGCCAACTTTTTCTATACATTCTTTACAGGTCAATATGGCATAAAAAGGCATTTTTCTAGATTTTGGAGGATTTCCGGTGCTGATAATGCTAAATGAAAAGCTCAGATTACGATCATTGGTCGTAACTTTACTCCGTTTTTTGGCACGCGAAGTACATACAATCGCGTCATCTAGTTAGATTTAAGTCTGAGGAGGAAATAGGCGAGAGCCAAACCTCGAATAATTTTTACTTAGGAAATTCATTCGGTGCTCTCTGACCCTATTTCCTCTTAAGCATACTTGTAAAAAAGGACATAATGTTGAATGATTAAATGACTTACTTCCTCCTGCCTCACGAGCATCTTGCCGGGTCTGGCGGCCGGCGTCACGATGGCGGACGCGCCCAGTGACGACGAGTGCACGTGGTTGGAGAACGGCGCGGGGTCTGCGCGCAGGTTACTGTATCACATAAATAAATCGTTTATTTCAAGGGTCTGCAGTAGTCTTGTTAAGAAATTGAGGTAAAGATACAACCTAAAATATAGCGACGAAAAGGTTTGAAGACTTGTACAAAATGATCAGGATAAAAAACTAAGAGAGTTTAACATTAACAGATGGTAGGCAGACAGCGCGTCTCGCTTGGCCAGCAGCGCCCACGTGTGGCGCGGCACGGCCAGGCTGTTTGTGAACTATTCAGTAACAAACCTGTGATATCTCTGGAGCGCTGTGAGCAGATGGTAGGCAGACAGCGCGTCTCGCTTGGCCAGCAGCGCCCACGTGTGGCGCGGCACGGCCAGGCTGTTTGTGAACTATTCAGTAACAAACCTGTGATATCTCTGGAGCGCTGTGAGCAGATGGTAGGCAGACAGCGCGTCTCGCTTGGCCAGCAGCGCCCACGTGTGGCGCGGCACGGCCAGGCTGTTTGTGAACTATTCAGTAACAAACCTGTGATATCTCTGGAGCGCTGTGAGCAGATGGTAGGCAGACAGCGCGTCTCGCTTGGCCAGCAGCGCCCACGTGTGGCGCGGCACGGCCAGGCTGTTTTTGAACTATTCAGTATCAAACCTGTGATATCTCTGGAGCGCTGTGAGCAGATGGTAGGCAGACAGCGCGTCTCGCTTGGCCAGCAGCGCCCACGTGTGGCGCGGCACGGCCAGGCTGTTTGTGAACTATTCAGTAACAAACCTGTGATATCTCTGGAGCGCTGTGAGCAGATGGTAGGCAGACAGCGCGTCTCGCTTGGCCAGCAGCGCCCACGTGTGGCGCGGCACGGCCAGGCTGTTTGTGAACTATTCAGTAACAAACCTGTGATATCTCTGGAGCGCTGTGAGCAGATGGTAGGCAGACAGCGCGTCTCGCTTGGCCAGCAGCGCCCACGTGTGGCGCGGCACGGCCAGGCTGTTTGTGAACTATTCAGTAACAAACCTGTGATATCTCTGGAGCGCTGTGAGCAGATGGTAGGCAGACAGCGCGTCTCGCTTGGCCAGCAGCGCCCACGTGTGGCGCGGCACGGCCAGGCTGTTTGTGAACTATTCAGTAACAAACCTGTGATATCTCTGGAGCGCTGTGAGCAGATGGTAGGCAGACAGCGCGTCTCGCTTGGCCAGCAGCGCCCACGTGTGGCGCGGCACGGCCAGGCTGTTTGTGAACTATTCAGTAACAAACCTGTGATATCTCTGGAGCGCTGTGAGCAGATGGTAGGCAGACAGCGCGTCTCGCTTGGCCAGCAGCGCCCACGTGTGGCGCGGCACGGCCAGGCTGTTTGTGAACTATTCAGTAACAAACCTGTGATATCTCTGGAGCGCTGTGAGCAGATGGTAGGCAGACAGCGCGTCTCGCTTGGCCAGCAGCGCCCACGTGTGGCGCGGCACGGCCAGGCTGTTTGTGAACTATTCAGTAACAAACCTGTGATATCTCTGGAGCGCTGTGAGCATGGTAGGCAGACAGCGCGTCTCGCTTGGCCAGCAGCGCCCACGTGTGGCGCGGCACGGCCAGGCTGTTTGTGAACTATTCAGTAACAAACCTGTGATATCTCTGGAGCGCTGTGAGCAGATGGTAGGCAGATAGCGCGTCTCGCTTGGCCAGCAGCGCCCACGTGTGGCGCGGCACGGCCAGGCTGTTTGTGAACTATTCAGTAACAAACCTGTGATATCTCTGGAGCGCTGTGAGCAGATGGTAGGCAGACAGCGCGTCTCGCTTGGCCAGCAGCGCCCACGTGTGGCGCGGCACGGCCAGGCTGTTTGTGAACTATTCAGTAACAAACCTGTGATATCTCTGGAGCGCTGTGAGCAGATGGTAGGCAGACAGCGCGTCTCGCTTGGCCAGCAGCGCCCACGTGTGGCGCGGCACGGCCAGGCTGTTTGTGAACTATTCAGTAACAAACCTGTGATATCTCTGGAGCGCTGTGAGCAGATGGTAGGCAGACAGCGCGTCTCGCTTGGCCAGCAGCGCCCACGTGTGGCGCGGCACGGCCAGGCTGTTTGTGAACTATTCAGTAACAAACCTGTGATATCTCTGGAGCGCTGTGAGCAGATGGTAGGCAGACAGCGCGTCTCGCTTGGCCAGCAGCGCCCACGTGTGGCGCGGCACGGCCAGGCTGTTTGTGAACTATTCAGTAACAAACCTGTGATATCTCTGGAGCGCTGTGAGCAGATGGTAGGCAGACAGCGCGTCTCGCTTGGCCAGCAGCGCCCACGTGTGGCGCGGCACGGCCAGGCTGTTTGTGAACTATTCAGTAACAAACCTGTGATATCTCTGGAGCGCTGTGAGCAGATGGTAGGCAGACAGCGCGTCTCGCTTGGCCAGCAGCGCCCACGTGTGGCGCGGCACGGCCAGGCTGTTTGTGAACTATTCAGTAACAAACCTGTGATATCTCTGGAGCGCTGTGAGCAGATGGTAGGCAGACAGCGCGTCTCGCTTGGCCAGCAGCGCCCACGTGTGGCGCGGCACGGCCAGGCTGTTTGTGAACTATTCAGTAACAAACCTGTGATATCTCTGGAGCGCTGTGAGCAGATGGTAGGCAGACAGCGCGTCTCGCTTGGCCAGCAGCGCCCACGTGTGGCGCGGCACGGCCAGGCTGTTTGTGAACTATTCAGTAACAAACCTGTGATATCTCTGGAGCGCTGTGAGCAGATGGTAGGCAGACAGCGCGTCTCGCTTGGCCAGCAGCGCCCACGTGTGGCGCGGCACGGCCAGGCTGTTTGTGAACTATTCAGTAACAAACCTGTGATATCTCTGGAGCGCTGTGAGCAGATGGTAGGCAGACAGCGCGTCTCGCTTGGCCAGCAGCGCCCACGTGTGGCGCGGCACGGCCAGGCTGTTTGTGAACTATTCAGTAACAAACCTGTGATATCTCTGGAGCGCTGTGAGCAGATGGTAGGCAGACAGCGCGTCTCGCTTGGCCAGCAGCGCCCACGTGTGGCGCGGCACGGCCAGGCTGTTTGTGAACTATTCAGTAACAAACCTGTGATATCTCTGGAGCGCTGTGAGCAGATGGTAGGCAGACAGCGCGTCTCGCTTGGCCAGCAGCGCCCACGTGTGGCGCGGCACGGCCAGGCTGTTTGTGAACTATTCAGTAACAAACCTGTGATATCTCTGGAGCGCTGTGAGCAGATGGTAGGCAGACAGCGCGTCTCGCTTGGCCAGCAGCGCCCACGTGTGGCGCGGCACGGCCAGGCTGTTTGTGAACTATTCAGTAACAAACCTGTGATATCTCTGGAGCGCTGTGAGCAGATGGTAGGCAGACAGCGCGTCTCGCTTGGCCAGCAGCGCCCACGTGTGGCGCGGCACGGCCAGGCTGTTTGTGAACTATTCAGTAACAAACCTGTGATATCTCTGGAGCGCTGTGAGCAGATGGTAGGCAGACAGCGCGTCTCGCTTGGCCAGCAGCGCCCACGTGTGGCGCGGCACGGCCAGGCTGTTTGTGAACTATTCAGTAACAAACCTGTGATATCTCTGGAGCGCTGTGAGCAGATGGTAGGCAGACAGCGCGTCTCGCTTGGCCAGCAGCGCCCACGTGTGGCGCGGCACGGCCAGGCTGTTTGTGAACTATTCAGTAACAAACCTGTGATATCTCTGGAGCGCTGTGAGCAGATGGTAGGCAGACAGCGCGTCTCGCTTGGCCAGCAGCGCCCACGTGTGGCGCGGCACGGCCAGGCTGTTTGTGAACTATTCAGTAACAAACCTGTGATATCTCTGGAGCGCTGTGAGCAGATGGTAGGCAGACAGCGCGTCTCGCTTGGCCAGCAGCGCCCACGTGTGGCGCGGCACGGCCAGGCTGTTTGTGAACTATTCAGTAACAAACCTGTGATATCTCTGGAGCGCTGTGAGCAGATGGTAGGCAGACAGCGCGTCTCGCTTGGCCAGCAGCGCCCACGTGTGGCGCGGCACGGCCAGGCTGTTTGTGAACTATTCAGTAACAAACCTGTGATATCTCTGGAGCGCTGTGAGCAGATGGTAGGCAGACAGCGCGTCTCGCTTGGCCAGCAGCGCCCACGTGTGGCGCGGCACGGCCAGGCTGTTTGTGAACTATTCAGTAACAAACCTGTGATATCTCTGGAGCGCTGTGAGCAGATGGTAGGCAGACAGCGCGTCTCGCTTGGCCAGCAGCGCCCACGTGTGGCGCGGCACGGCCAGGCTGTTTGTGAACTATTCAGTAACAAACCTGTGATATCTCTGGAGCGCTGTGAGCAGATGGTAGGCAGACAGCGCGTCTCGCTTGGCCAGCAGCGCCCACGTGTGGCGCGGCACGGCCAGGCTGTTTGTGAACTATTCAGTAACAAACCTGTGATATCTCTGGAGCGCTGTGAGCAGATGGTAGGCAGACAGCGCGTCTCGCTTGGCCAGCAGCGCCCACGTGTGGCGCGGCACGGCCAGGCTGTTTGTGAACTATTCAGTAACAAACCTGTGATATCTCTGGAGCGCTGTGAGCAGATGGTAGGCAGACAGCGCGTCTCGCTTGGCCAGCAGCGCCCACGTGTGGCGCGGCACGGCCAGGCTGTTTGTGAACTATTCAGTAACAAACCTGTGATATCTCTGGAGCGCTGTGAGCAGATGGTAGGCAGACAGCGCGTCTCGCTTGGCCAGCAGCGCCCACGTGTGGCGCGGCACGGCCAGGCTGTTTGTGAACTATTCAGTAACAAACCTGTGATATCTCTGGAGCGCTGTGAGCAGATGGTAGGCAGACAGCGCGTCTCGCTTGGCCAGCAGCGCCCACGTGTGGCGCGGCACGGCCAGGCTGTTTGTGAACTATTCAGTAACAAACCTGTGATATCTCTGGAGCGCTGTGAGCAGATGGTAGGCAGACAGCGCGTCTCGCTTGGCCAGCAGCGCCCACGTGTGGCGCGGCACGGCCAGGCTGTTTGTGAACTATTCAGTAACAAACCTGTGATATCTCTGGAGCGCTGTGAGCAGATGGTAGGCAGACAGCGCGTCTCGCTTGGCCAGCAGCGCCCACGTGTGGCGCGGCACGGCCAGGCTGTTTGTGAACTATTCAGTAACAAACCTGTGATATCTCTGGAGCGCTGTGAGCAGATGGTAGGCAGACAGCGCGTCTCGCTTGGCCAGCAGCGCCCACGTGTGGCGCGGCACGGCCAGGCTGGCCAGCGCGCGTAAGTACGCCGCCAGTAGAGCTCCGCAGACCACCTCGCCTGATAGGCGGACGAATTTGTAGAGTGTGGCTGCACGACCGCCCGATCTACAGAAAATAATAGGTTTAGTTGAGTTGTTCAGTAAATAATTGGTGTTATAGATAGTGCTGCTTTTATATCATGCATAAACAGTATAGTTAATGTATTTTTTAGGATTTAATTCTTCACGCAAAACTAGGAAAACCTTTGATCTGTTGAAAATTTCAACTTTTCAACATAGAAACAGACTTATAATACGCCAGGCGGTGTCAATGCAACGTGCTTGTTCGTGCGTGGGTCACACCACACGTAACTGCTGCGTCTTACAGAATGATGCGGCCATAATATGTGGTCTAAAGCCACCTTTGTGAGCAAACTCTCCTGCCTACCTTTGTGTGTGCGGGTGCTGGTGCGCCTGGCAGGCCTGCCAGTAGTCGTGGCGCAGGCCGAGCGGGTCGCGCGCGTACAGGCGCTCCACACAGCGCAGTAAGGCGTCTAGTCGCGTGCGACTGGCGCCCACGCCGACCGGGGGCGTGAGCCCTTCGGAGGCGTACATCTGTACCGCGCGGGCGGCTTCGTCGGCCCTGGAAAACGTAATGTTGGATAGACTAAGTGTCTCAAATTTCACTGCTTGACGACAATGTTATAATGTAACTTACTTGACCCTCATCTCCATGAGCTTGGAGTGCATGAGCACGATGAAGTCCGTGATGAGCGTGTGTATGCGGCGCTGGTAATACTCTTCCTTTGATACCAGGTCTGTGGACAGGATTGCCTCGTCTAGGTACTCGAATACCTGAAAATAATTATATAAATGAGCTGTGAAGGTTTCAGATACCGAATATCTGTTATTTTTAATTATTGCTCACTTATACAAATATGAACATAATTCGCTCAAGCAAAAGGCTCATTTACGAAATACTATCTCTGCATAGACTTTGCTATACAATGGTAGCATTACTATCTATGAATTACTGTAAAACGTTGCAAAGAACAACAGAAAACCTGTTCACTTTCTTAATTCTTTATTATACACCAAAACAATATTCAATACAATGTGATAATTAAGTACATGTACAAAGGCGATCTTAACTCAATGTTGAGTTCTCTTTTCTATTTTAAGTTTATAGCTGAATGTTTTTTTGCTATTTGGACGACTTTATCACCACCATTTAGGACCCAATTCAGATCCATTCTAACAGAAAATTATAATTACAAGAATCTGCACTAACCTTGCCATCAATAGCAGCATCCACAAGCATTTCATCCTGGTCCAACAGCTCACATTTCAAATGCGGTGCATTGCTCCTTCTCAATAACGACTGTGGCGCCCTCTTCAGTGCGGCTAACGCTAGCCCGAGAGACAGCTGACACAGTGCCCTCACGCCAGAACCTCGGCCTTGTTCAACAGACCCTGATAGTTCGTCTAGGAGCACGGAGATCAGCTCTGGGTCTTGGATGAGGGGCAGCTTCTTGGCTAATTCTTCGCCGTCTTCGCGTCTAGTTAGAAGAAGAAAATATATTTCAGTATCCAGGTTTTATAGTGGATTTTACAACTCTGACACAGGTAAAATAAAACATAATGCCGGCTCGGAACACTCCGCAAGTTACAGCACAGTAGCAAATTCTTATCACAGCAAGAATGAGGGGTGTAGCGAAAACAAGACTTTAAAGCCATCATTAAGTTAGAAACG
Organism: Orthosia gothica; assembly: GCA_949775005.1. Classification (NCBI taxonomy): domain Eukaryota; kingdom Metazoa; phylum Arthropoda; class Insecta; order Lepidoptera; family Noctuidae; genus Orthosia; species Orthosia gothica. The sequence continues at coordinate 1,461,792 of OX459048.1, read as the reverse complement.
ACAAATCGTCTGACTGTTGAGTCAGCAATTCAGGGCAGTGTTTTGATATGGCGAAAATTGTGTAGTGTATGTGAATCTTAATCATAAACAGATCTTACCTATGTAATACTGATAAATCCAGTGCATATAGCAGCGCCATTTGTAAACCGAGTGATATCTCATCAAGTGCACCCGTCGGTCCCTGAGTCGGCGACGTGGTTTGCTAAACAAAACATTGTAAAATTAATAAGCATAGTATATAGATCTATAATATCAAGGAATGTTACATCAACATCATCATTTCAGCCGAAAGAGGCTTGGTGGAGGCCTATGTCCAGCATTAGAAGTAGGCCTCCCCCAAGCCTAGAATGTTACATATTGTAAGATTATACATACCTCTGCTATCAGCCTCAAAATTATGTCTCTGTTTAGACCTTTTTGTGCTGAGGCTGCAAATACTACACCAGCTAGCAGTTTTCTGTGTGATAAAGATTTATGTTAGTCTATACCAATATTATAAAGAGGAAATTTTTTTTTGTTTGTGTGTTTGTTTGTACCGAATAGGCTCCGAAACTACTGGACCGATTTCAAAAATTCTTTCACCGTTGGGAAGCTACACTATCCCCGGGTGACATAGGCTACTTTTTATCCCCGTATTCTTACGGGAATGGGAACTATGCGGGTGAAACTGCGAGGCGTCCACTAGTCATCATACATAAAATACAAAATGGAAGCTATTTATTTTATTTAGCAATAGGCTTGCATTTATTTGACCATCTCAACTGATGGTAAGCGATGATGTGGTCGACGGTGTAGCACGTTTGCCGATCGATAATGTAGATTTTTATCAATAAAACAATTGTTGTACATACCTGGTGGTCTCGATAGTGGTGACAAGCGTGGCGTGGTGCCTTCCCGGCGGCAGCGCGCGGTTGTTCTGCAGCAGCTCCATCTCCGTCTCCAGCGTGAAGCGTCTCAGGGCATCCAGTGCGTTGCCTAGCAGCCCGTCCGCGATAAGCTGCTCAACATAGCGAGAAACGTAGGATACTATCTCCTCGCGGGCGTTTATTGACCTGGGTAACAGAAGATGGTCTTAAATAAGAGAAGAAAAAGATCAAATTAATCTACTCAGTTAAAAGCTGCATTGCCAGTAAACAGAGCTGAAGAATGCATTTAGGTAGTTTTCACTGTCAAACTTTGAACTCCCAAGTACACAGGAAACCAAGATGGCATCTTCTATTTCTTTTACAATTTTAAATAGCAAATCTTCTTCTCCTGTACTGTAAACTTACCAACATACTCCATCCCGTGCCATGACAAGCTCTTTCAGAGCCTGCACGAGCGCCCGCCTGCCATCATAGTAAAGCAGCATAGCCACCAGCCCACGAGGGAGCCCAGGGTGCCGCGGAGACTGACGCTGTGCCGTGTGTAGGAGCTCCAGGGATAGATACTCACTGACATTGTACATATCTAGAAAAAAATAGTTTTTGTTAGTAATACTGCAATTTGGGACATAAAATATCTTCTAGGTGCACCACAGAATGCTTCTATTCCCCAGGTGTTTTGAAGGGTTTTTTTTAAATGTTTGAATCAGAAAATTTGTACCAAAATTGAATTCATGACAATCTGCCATTGTCATGAATCTAATCAAGACAATGTGCAAATAAATGTTTTATTTATTAAACTTAAAACATAACAAAAGTTTACCAACCTGATATGATTACAGCTTCATCCACAAGCTCTTTAGAGAGGAGTGTCCTCCCCACACTGGGGAGGGTCACCCCCTCTGTGATACCCCTTCTTATCTCATCCCGACTTGTAGGATTCTTTGCCTGAACACATACATACATAGATTTTAAAGATATTTAGAATTGATGTAAACAGTGATATAAGTTTCTTAATGTTGATATTTCTTTATTTAAAACTTGTGCACTACAAATCAAAGTTTTTTGAACATTTGACATGATTTGTTCATTTGTTTGTGTACTTTATTTATTTATTTAGGGTAGAGGATACACAGAGATATTCCTTACAAAAATTATGGTTATACCAGTGGTGTCTCATCCCGTAGAAATAAACCGTGCCGACATACTGTACTGATTATATTTTGTACATCAATTGTGTTCGTTTCCGTTCCACGAATGTAGATAGTGATCTATCTATTGTGTTACGTCAGCACAGTTTCTTTGTATGGGATCAGGCATCTGTATGCTAGTATTATATTATCTGTGGTTATACTTAGGGTTCTTTTATATTTGCTCCATCAGTTATAGGAGATAAAATAATAACACACAAAATTAAATTGAGAATAGGATAAGATCATTCCAAGATGGAAGCATTCAATATTAGATACCAGTTATTATGTATAATTTATATGATTGATTCTAATATTAAAGTATAAAGTTGAATTATAAGAAAAAATGTAACATAAGATTAAATGAAAATGCTTGTGGAACAAATTTTTATTCCAAACATTTTCGTTAACAAGCCTTGAGGTGCTTGTTGTGAAATAACATTGAAATTTTATTTAAAACTAAATAAGAAACAAACATACAGGGTTCTTGAACAGAGATAGGAATGTTTGCTTGTGCCGCCTCAGCACTGACTCAAATGTATGGACAGCATACGGGGCTCCCTTGCCTTCGTGTGCCAAGTAGCCTTCCACAACAGAGACCAACTCCTTGAAGGGTGTCCATAGGTCATCCGCAGTTGTGCCTGAAATGATTATGTGAGATTATAGAGTAGTGGTACTAGTGCATTTTAGAGTAGTGTTAAACTCATATAACAGGCACACAAATGCAGCTAGGTGCTCACAGGTGGTAGGCAATTAATACCTTGCAATACAAAGCACAGTTATCACTATGTGATGCTTTTAATGGTCCTGGGAAGGCAAGTTATGATATTATCACCTCAGTAAGAAAGCTTCTGATTTTGTTGCATATCAATTGTGTTTATAACCTACAAACGCCCAAATTAGTGAGTTACAGGAATTTATATTTCATATATTCAATAGTTGATATGTAAGTGAAGACGCTTACAAACAGTTTTTTTAATTATAATGTACGGTTTTAGAACAAACAGGTTTATTCAAACAAGGTAAAACAAAGATTTTCAAAATACCGCTAAACTTACAAAGCAAATAGGTTATGAAAAGCTAATAGTTACCTTCATTTATATCCATTCTGTTAATTTACTGTCTAAACATCAATAATATAATTAAAAAATACCAACTTTCACTGCGCACAATTATATTATTATTTATAAACTTGTATTCATATAATGTTTCATTATTTTGAAATAATCAAGTTTTGATTTTTGACAGTTGATAGGAAGACAGGACAGACGCGCGCACGACTCTTTTCGTTCGGAAATTACACGATATTGTCTATGTCATAGTGATCGGACAAAGTCTGTGTGAGTGTGAATCACAGAACTTTTCTCTTTTCAGCGGCGGTTCTTTTCACACGCCCCGGTTGCCGGATAGCCGGTGCCAGGTAACCGGTGGCGAATGTATAGCCATGTACGTAAGCTTTCACACGTACACAGAGGCGGATTATCCCTAAGGCAAACTAGGCACGTGCCTAGGGGCGCGAGGTTACAAGGGGCGCACGAAAAAAAAAATAACTTTAAATTAATTGCTATAAAAAATACAAGTAAGTTCAAGATCCAGTAGTTAATACATAAACAATATAAAAGATTCTTTAATTCTAAAGAGATGAAGAGCTTCTGAAGCGTGCGACTTCTTGATTACGCCTACATGTCCTGATTTCATAAGTTCGCGTAAGATACAGCTCCAGCAGATGCTTGTAAAAGTCATTTCCAGAAATTTGCTATGCTTTGATTGCTATCAAGCAGTACTGAGCAAAAACGTTTTATTGTAATTGTAGCTAAAAGCATAAGTTCGAAATTAGAAAGACTAAAGGTATAATAGATTGCTAACATAATCGTGGTTTGCGGTTTTATTTTAGTTAAGTACGAGGTATAATTTAAACTAATTATGTAAATGGATGCTAAAGGGGCGCTGATGAGGTGCTTGCCTAGGGCGTTCTCGACTTTTAATCCGCCTCTGGGCGTACATGGCTATACATTCACTACCGGGTAACCGGCACCATAGACTACTATTATATACTAGAGACCGGCACCGGCAACCGGGGCTTGTGTGAAAAGGCACCACCGCTGTATGTGCCGCAAAGACGCTGCGAATACGCAGACGAAAGCGTTTCTTTTTAACTGATTTTAGAAAATGAGTTTCATGGTTGATTTTTTTTAAAGCCGTGACAAGCACTAGAATGTAATAAATATTATTATATTAAAATAATTATTCTGCAAAGTTTTAGTAAACCATAAGTACCTAATACCTACCAATAGAATGCCTATGGTTCCAATCAATCAATCAATCAATCAATCATTTATTTTGTAAAACATAGGTATGATTACAGTTGGTATTCAAAATAATGTGCACTATGTTTTGCCAATATCTGGCGTACAAAATTAACATAAATAAAATAAAATAATATAACACAATTAAGGTGGCATGTCAATATGTAACATTAAAAAAATAAATCAATTCAAAATATGTCAGTTAGGTAAACAAGTCATTACAATTTCAGATAAATAAACACATTCACACATAATCAATAAATAAAATCATAGATGTTTAACTGGCAAGTCGGAATCGTCATACCTCTGTTCCCTAAGCCTGGTGTATATTGTATATATACATACACCGCATACCGGTAACACTTGGTGGCGCGGGGATCTAGACGCCTACTACAAGGGCTAGTTCGAGGTGACTCATTAAAAGAATAGCTGGAAGGATTTGGTGGGATGCCTTTGCCTTTGGGACAGAGCAGGAAAAAAAAAATATGAGTAAATAGATTTTTCTGAATAATACTTATACCTTCACACAACATTTAAGATATATTTTAAATGTATGTCAAATAGAGTTTACAGAACAAGAACATTTATAACAATAAAAAATACATTAAAAAATAGACTTCAAGTACATACAGTAAAAAATGCAGAAATATGCTTATTAGATCAGATAACTTTTTCAATCTTAGTGAGGTACTCCAGACACTTGTTCCGATAAAATGTATTGTTGTAGAAAACTATGCTGTTGTAGAAGTCACCAACATTAGTTGTCTGGACCATCAGGGAGTTCAACACGTCCTTAGTGCCATCACTCCTTACTTTACCACATTCATTGTTCAACAGCTCAAGGTAATTCAGTGCAGATTTGTTCACCAGGTTCTTCAACACCAGTGTATTGTGAGATGTGAAGCCAATCTTCTCGAAACACTTCTTGGCTATGATGTATATGACACTGACATTGAAATGTGTCAGCATGTTGATATTCTGGACCAGCAGGGTCTGCCCCGCTGCTAACTTCTGCAAACTCTGCAACAGCATCTTGAAGCACCTCTTCTCAAATATATGGTAGCTCTCTAAATGCTCAAACTCGGGCAGCAACAGTCTCATATTTATCTCCAGTCCATAGTCTCTATTATTATCCATACATTTACCATCTCTACAAAATATTATCTCCTTAAACTCTTCTTCGGCTAAAATCTGTTGGTATAACTTAAAAATAGGTACAAAAATAAACTTTGAGCTATTTATTTTCTGTATGGGACAACCACAAGTGAAGATTAGTGTCAGTTCAGAGTTTTTGTCATAGAAATGCATCCATTTCATTTCCTCATTGATTAGTATCAAAGGATTTGACAGCACCTCGGCCTGCAGGAATGAATTCAAATTATTTAACTTCTCTCTGAGAGACATCTTTGTGTACAGCATCCTCTCTGTGTAAGATCCACGGTGGTACCTTGGATTCATGTTGATTTTGTTTTCTTCATGTAGGATTCCTTTCAAAATCTCTTGTTGACTATCCAAAGGTTTTAGATCATATTGCCAGAGGAATTCGTTAGCTACTGTAGCTCGAATTTTCTTGATATCTCTATGCAGTGAAATGTTCTTCTGCATGAGGTAAGCTTGTAGGTTATTGTTGATCACTTGGCATTGTATAGAACAGAAGTAGCATGCGCATTCTTCGACTTGTTTCAGGAACGTTTCTGGTATAGCTTCAAGGGGAAACAAGGCAACGTTTCCATATACTTCTGATCCATACGCAGACTGCAGAGTAGGGAGGAATTTCTGCAAGATTGCCACACCCTTGTACTTGAGGCAGACTGCATATACTTCAGAATTGCCCTGGCGTGAGGTGACCGGCTTGTAAATGTTCACTTCACTGAACAAATGGTTGATGAGATACAGTAGGCTCACTGTTGAATGCTCAAATAATGTGAACAGCTTGAAGATTAGTGTCCCATCTGAAACATTTATAAAGAAAGTTTTTATTACTAACTTACTTTTTTAAGCTAATTTATTATAGAATTTACTATCATCATCAATCTTTTAATGTATGGCACATAACACAACTGCTGGGACAGGTTTTGCTCTGGCTGTAATCCACCACGCAGTGCAGTGCAGAGTGCAGTGCAGAGTGCAGTGTGATAGGTATCACATATCTTCGAATTTTTGGTTCTAGGACATGCCAGTTTCCTCACGATGTTTTCCATCACAGTTTGAGAACAGTGGGGATGAAATAATTTACACAGACTTCCTGGGTTTGAACTTGTATACAACTTGTAAGTTGTCATTACCACTAGGCCACCACTGCTCCTAAGTGTTAAATAATGTAGTGTTCCTCCTTATCTTAAAGACGCTGTTACATTATCGACAAACTCAAATTTAGGTATCTAGTAGCACACAGCAACAGTACGCGTATGCACACATTGAACTACTGAGCGCTCGATTTTATACATCACTGAAATAATATTGGTCCTTGATATTATTTTTTAATTTTATTGAAGTTGATTCAGAAAGGTTAGTTGGCACTTTGAAAATGCATTTTGTAAATTATTTTCAACCGACTTCAAAAAAAGGAGGTACTCTATCTATTCGACCCTTAAGAATCCGCGATTTTCTTAAAAACTACTTATCCGATACTGATCGGGTTTTCGTCGATACATGTATGTGTTTTCAGGGAAGGTTTTATTGTATAATATATTATGATCTGATAAAGGTCTTCGGAGATAGACAATGGCACTCATCAATAACAAACAGCAAATGACCTGCGATTACTGTGATCGTATATTTATGTTTTCTTTTCACCATACCATAATATAACATGAACATCACGCCTGTACGGTTTTAGGGGGTAAACAGATGTATTTAGAATACCCAATATGACAAAAATAATAATTTTCCTGTGTCGAAAAACGAAAAACAATAAGTACCGACACCGATTGTCGAAAAGAAAATTATGTTCACTTTGTTGTAGTAAGTAGGTAGCTAAACTCACTAAGAGCTGCTTAAACCCACCCATCTATATCTCAACCTTGTCAACAACTGCTTAACACCAACTCTTACCCAACATAACTTCTAAATCACATTCTAATAATAATAGGAAACTCAAACATACTTTTATTTCAGTCTTATAAAATTTCAACTCCTTTCGATCACGACAAACTACGAGGACGGTATTCACACGCATGCACACTACAATCTTTTTATTACTTTTATCGTATTTATTTTTTTGCGAGACAGCGATACGCCCGTCCTTTCACGAGCGCTTCTGAGCGCGGAATGATGAGCCGCGAGTGCAAAATGTATGAAGAAGTCGGCAAGTGTTTTTATTTTAGCTAATAATAAAAACATATAATGATTTAGGTAAAAAATAATTAGCTGAACCTGTAAAGGACTATATATACCGCAATTTCTTATAATTTTAAAGGTAAAATATTCTGTCAATTTACCTAAACTTGGACCTATTTTGAACCTACTTTTTGTTTTTTTTTGCGATTATTGTAATGGGCAAAACGTATTTGTGCGAAAATTTTGTATAATGTCATACAATTTTTCTGATGCCAATCTGGAGTTGAATATATTATCTTTAAATTAAGACCATGATATCTTCACATTGGTGATTGCATATACATTATAATGGTACCTGAAAAGTACTGTTATTTGTAGAAAAATGTAATAGCGTCCTTAATTGATACAACTTATGGTTATTATTAATAACAAAACTGATAAAGTACCTGGGCTGAGTGCCTGCAATGCAGTGATGATTTCGCAGTAATGCAGAGGGGAGGTCACTTCTTCTTGAGCATCAGGCTTCTGTAGGCAGTCAATTGAACCATCAGCTGTTACCAGCAGCACCTGGGGAAAAGATTTGAAGCAATCATTTTTAGTATGTCTCAGCTGTTTGCAAAAAACATCAAGGTTAGATGTATTTTTTTTGCCTACATAACTACACAAGAAATCATAAAAATCTATCTAAATCTTGTCTCAAAATATCATAATGGTCTACATTAGATCACCTACCTTCCCCAAAGACTTGGCCTTCCTGATGATGGCCTGAGAGTTATCCCAATCCATGAGATTGCCTGTGTTGTCTACCCCAAAGTCCCAGTTGTTCAGCGTGTGGAACATGAACCGGTCATCACTGATCATGTTGGATGGAGAGTTGCCCTCGTAATATGGGTTCAGTGTGTTGGCCACCCATTTCCACTGAAAAACGTACAAAAGTCAACAACTCAATTTTGATAGTAAGTAATTAATTAGGTAACAGGTACATAGTATTTGTATAAGGTGCTATGATGTCATAGTTGGTAAAATTTAATTAGTGTTATTAGTTGCTAATGTTTGGTATTCATAAATATGAAAATTATGTGTAAACAGATGGTCATTGAAAAGAGAAATATGTTAATACATGCATGCTAACAAGATAACAACAGAAACACCTTACTGACACCACAAAATGCTCACAATCTGGTTGATATTTCAAATTGTTAGCATTTCACTAGCTGCTACACCAACTCACTTCAATGTTCTGGTGGTTTGACTTCAGGTAGTGGTTCAGCGACGTGATGAATGCCCCCGGAGCTTCGCACAGGTGTAGCGACACCATCTTCCGCTCCAGCGTCGCCTCCGCCGGTATGATGCTGTATGTGCATGCACACTCGTAGAACTTTGTCCATGCTTGTGTTAAGAACTCTGGGTTTATCTGACATCTGATCTTCCAGCCAACCTCCCCCGCTGGGTTTCTGCGCCGCGTATGACTGCTCCACTCTTCAATATTAAAATCATTCAACTGACTTTTGTGGAAATTTAATCGATTTTTCAATATCTCTAATTGCTTTACTTTCCAAGGTGGGGTAGAAAACCACGACTCTTTGTCTGGCAACTTCCAGTCTTGGTGGAAGCGAAACTGGAATTTCTTATTGAACAAGTTGTTCAACTCATCTTGAAAGTCGTCGTGACTAAAAAATCTTTGACGAGACTGTAATAAGGAATCAGTTTTGTGAAACATTTTCGAAGAGGACTTGAACGATAAGTTAGGGAATTAAAAGAAGACAACTAAAAGTATAATACAGCATATACTTCAAAAGTTGAATATAGTATAACTCATTTTTATTACTGCGTTGCATTTGTATTTTAACAAGGAAGAAAAACAAAATACACAAGTACACAACCACGCATGACGGTAAATTGACACTATTGACAATTTGACAGAGACAAATTTGACAGTGGGTTTTGACTCTTGCTTTTGCTGTCATTTTCATCACTTCATTGTCTCATCATTTAAATGCCCATGTTATGCCCCCATTATGCCTCTAAGAATGTACTCTGTGTGCGTCACTGGGTATGGACAGCAGTAGCTGGCAGTAGCATTATAGTAACACAGTAAAATCACAGATCATATAATGTAAAATCAAAACAGTGCAGTATAAATTCTATGGTGGCAAAATACACAAATTTATAAAAATGGAGACGAAATTTTATACAAAAATATCACAATAAAGAGAAGTTAATTTGGTGCAGAGGGACGATAGTAGACAAAAGTGGAAAACTTGTGTATTTGATTCACGTTCATTTAACAGGGAAAGTAATATAAAAACACAAAAACCAGATTGTGTTATCGTAAGATAGTGTAAGGCAATGTACAACAAAGTTTGGCTGGAGAAGTCGAGGATGATAGGGACGAGGTCAGGAGGACATAGCATCAGCAGATCCACCAAGCTCCCAACCCGCGTGTCAAGCCGTCGTCGCAGCGGGGCAGGGGGGGAAAGGTGGAAGAACGCTGCCACCGGCGCCCGCGCCAGTCGCACCTGTTGCGGCAGCTCCCTCAGGTGGACTATAGAAGCCTTGCGCTAGGCAAGTGACCAGTGGATGGCATTTGAACTAAATGGAATAATAATATTTCTTATTTTTTAATGTTTTTTCTTCAACCTATATTGTCCCACTGCTGGGCAAAGGTCTCCCCCATAGCTTTCCAGTCCGCCCGATTATTTGCCATCTCCTGCCAATCTCCCGTGAAAATAAATAAAATGTAATAAATAAGGAAAATATTTAATTAAGGGACATAATAATAATAAATATTTTCTGTGGAAGTTACTCCACAAGTAAGGATATATAATTTGGTATTTCAAAACGATTTGTCTGCATCTTTTAAAAAACGCGATAGTTCCCTAAAAGTCGTTAAGAAACACGCAACAATCAACAACAGTACGCTATGTTTTACGTATAAATAGTTGCGCGATGACGCAATTATCGCAGAACGATTAAAATAGTGTGTTCTGGCTCTAACACGACGCGCGTTACCTACTTCAAATGTGAAAAACTACCTTTATTTTTAATCTCCTACCTATTTTCCGTTTTTCACCACACCAGTGTTTCAAATTAAAAAATAGTCTGGTGTGCGTCTCTGACTAATATATAGTTATCTGTGGCTGTGCGTAGTCAGGTGTGGTGCCTGTGGTGCATAGTCTGTGCAAATACAAATTAAGAGTTGAATGAACTTTTTTAATTTTCTTTTGTGTTTTGTTGGTCGGTGTTCGTGAGATGATTTATTGGTTTTCTCAAAATGATTGGTGATTTAAAAAATTGGACATGAAGAGACAATATAACGACTAACGCGAGACTATTTCAGACTGCTTGTATTATCGACTTGATTGACGACCACGTACTGATCTAATTTACCGTTAGACTGAGATCATGAGCAATTGGAACCAAAGTATTCGAAACGACGATCGCAATGACGATAAACCACCTTACTCCAGGATATTCGTAGTATGCAATAAGCAGCTAAGGGTAGAAGATTTGAGACCGGCGTTCGAGGTGTACGGTCAGATAGAAGACATACACATGCCGAGGGACCGCAACACTGGGGATTCGAAGGGCATAGCGTACATTAAATATAGTAAGACCTCTTCCGCCGCAGCTGCTATAAAAGAGATGCACTTAAAAACTATTGCAAACAGTAGTAAACCTGTCCGAGTAATGGTAGCTACACACAAGAACGATAATCATAACCCTAATGAGGATAAGTACAAGCGTCTCTTTATCAAAGTACATAAAGAAGTTACTGAGAGTGAGTTGAGACAGCACTTCTCAGAGTTTGGTCAAGTGCATACCATCCACCTGCAGCGGGACAAACTCACCGATGAATGCAGGGGGTTTGCTTATGTCAATTACACTTCATTTCTTGATGCAGCCATGGCTTTTGAAGGATGTGATAAGAAATATAAAGCAATATTTGCAACACCTAAAGAAGAATTGAAAAGAAGTCGCAATAGTATTGAGAATTTTACTGAAAGCTTCCACTCTAGCAACTCCAGTATTGTTAAAGATAGTTATAATGATCATTACAGCCAGTCCAGAGGTGAAATGCACAAAAGAGACAGTGTGACTTCACTTATTAAATCCAAACCTAATGATTATGATACAGTATGTGTGACTTGTAGCCCACAAGTGCCACAGAAGTACATAGACAGGCTTTTTAATATTATCCCAGGAATGACTTCTTGTAAATACACTTCAGACTCTTTCAATGGTTACTGCAAGGCAATTATTACATATGCAGATGAAAAATCAGCAACTTATGCTGTTGAAAGATTAAATAACTTTGAGTTTCCGTCAGGCGAAATCATATCAGTGAAACCAGATGATAACCCTCTTAGCAAGGCAGCAAATAACCTTTCTAACATTGTTAACAACTTTAAAAATGCTATTGACTCAGCAAATCCTGACTTGATACAGCTTGCAGAGGCTATAGCTCAGGCATCAACTTTGATACAAGCTGCAACATCAGGTCCTGGCTTGAAGGATACTAAATCAGAGAGCCATCAAACTGACTACTGTAGTGTTAGTCTGCCTCCTCCTCAGCCACTCGCTAACATTAGCAGCAGGGTAGCTCAGAGATGTTTCTTAGTGTTCAAGCCTCACCCACCCCCTGTCTCAATTTTGAAAGATGCTTTTTGCCGTTTTGGGGATCTCATAGATGTGTCTACATTCCCTAATAAAACTTTTGGGTTTGCCAAGTATGCATCAATTAGAGCAGCTCAGGAGGCTATTAAAACTCTCCATGGAGCCAGTCTGTGTGACATTAAACTCAAGGTATTAGAAGCAGATGAGCGACCCTCAAAAGATGACAAGATAATAGTTGATGATGAAAACAATGTAGACCACAATACTGAGCGAAAGCGAATTAAATTACATGACGAAGACTCCAGCATGAGCTAATACAAAAGAATCTATGATATTATAAGTACAGATCTGACGCAGCTGTTGTTTAAGTTGTTTTAAATTTAAAAGACATTATTCTTTATTATTCATCCTTTATTATACCATAAAATTGTTTGAAATTATGACTGACTTTACAGAAATAAAAATTTGACCTAATTGTTATGGAATGTTGACTGTTTTTATATTTTTTTACAAAATTGTACATTATCAGATTACCCTAATGAATTGAACACTGCTTTCAGACATGTTTTGATGACTAAAAGACTAGAAAAAAACGAAATCAATAGTAAGTTGCCTTAATAAATTATACAACAAAAATACTGACTTTTAATTTTGCAATAATAAAGAGATTACTTATTTTCTTAAGACTATCTAAGAGGTCTATAGTAGTTATATATGGCTTTGGCCATCCAACTTATTTAACCTACATCTATAGTAAAAATCACAATACATATTACCAACTTCACTGGACCCGATCATGCTAAAACTTTTGAAACAATAATTTCTTTGGGAATTTAAAAAAAAAATTAACATCCATAGCAAGCTACTCATTTAGATTTTAGAAATTAGAATGAACTGAAATGTATTAAAGTGTTTGTTTTTTCTTTACGATATAAGTACAATATTTTTGTTTCAATGATTTGTGGATAATCCACAATAATTCAGTACACATTATCACACATAATAGGTAGTTGACTCCAACATTGGCAGAAATTACCCATACCAAATTAATATATAAACAACTATTGCCATAGAACACAAAAAAAACTTAGGGTTTTAAACCCAGAAATTACAAAAAGCTGTGCTTAGACAACAATAAAAGAGATCCATTCATAGAAAATCATACTTTCAATTTACACTTTGTTCTGCAGCAAATAAATGACCTCGTTGAGATCAGAGATCAACTTTTTGATGATATTATCATACTGCATTTCATAGCCATCTTGCCGATTCTCAGACCAATTCTTGTTACTTTGGCTCAAAGTTTTCTTAGATTCAATCAACTGAAAGAAATTCAACAAAATATGCATTAGATCCTATTGTATTTTTTAGCATTGAATTAATTAATTTCACACCCACGTCCTAGTATGCACTACATTTAGTATGTAGAATATGCATTCTATCAGCAAAAATATAATATTACCTTGTTAAACATATCAACATCTCCACACAGTTGTTGCAGCTTGGCCTCCAGTTCAGCATTCTTAAGCTTCACAACATCATTTTTGTTTAACTTGAGGTTCGCCAAGCGTTTGCCGAGCTGGTCCAGGCTCTGTGCATACTGATCCAGATCAAGGTCGACCATCCCTGAAGGCTTAGGCGGTTGTTGTTCTAGTACAACTAATGACTGCTTAAGACGCTCGGCGTAGCTCTTCATTGATGAAATAGCTTCATCGAGATCGATATCTGTTCTGTCTTCCGTCATATCAGGCATTAAAAGTTTTGGAACACTGGATTCCAAGAATTTCGAAATGTTTTCATGCCGCATCTCATCGTTGGCGGGTTCGTCAGTGTTCTCAACCACTGTGGACACTGAGTCGTACATCGATTTTATTTCCATCATGATCTTTTGTGAATCTTCAAGCTCTTTATCCAAATCATTGGTCATTTTTTCTAATGCATCTAATTTTAATACTGATTGTATGTATTCGGTGAAATCACCTGGATTAGTTTTGTACCGTTCACCCATCTTTAGCGAATCTCTGTAAAATTAAAGAATAATATTTACAAGATAAACAGAAATTAAACTTATTTTCTTTTTTACGTTACGATCTCGAATTCTCGATCAATTAATTAATTAATCATAAACAAACAAACCGGAGGTATTGTTTTGGAAATTTAATTCAATTTAATGATCTGGCTACTGAGGCCTTTAATTTAAGTCTTTAGTTTTTAGGAAGTCAATCCTTTTAGTTAGATATTCTGATATTTTTTGGAGTATTTGGCAGCACTAAGAAATCCTATTAAACTCTTTTTTTTTTTTTTTTTTTTTTTAAGTGGCGTCTCGCAGATTCAATCAAAGTGATTGGCTTCTGCTTAACCGGACTATCCTGTGGAGACTAAGCTAAGCCTCCAGCCAGGCACAAATTTCTAAACCTAAGCGACTGCGCTGAGGGCTACCCCAGGTGGGGTCGGACCTCGGCTCAGGGCGTCGCTGGAAGGGACAGCAAGGGGACAAGCTGGATCTTGACTATTATTGATTCTACCATCAGTTCGTAAAGCACCTACTGTGGAGAAGAACTGATAAGAAACTCCACTATCATTATTATTATTTTGTTCAGCAATTCGCGGGCTGCTTTGAACTAAATCGGGGTCCTATTAAACTCTAACGACATGGTATATATATACCGATATTTTCGCTGTTAAAATGCTTAAATATGCTGTTCCATTTTCCGTAAATTAAAGTGTTGTGTAGAACTGTTGATGTGTTCCATGCTTAGTTCCATGGTTAGAATTTCCGTCGGCTTGACAGTCATAACACAATGTGCCAAGCTAGTGTCATTAGTGTCACTATCACAGGGGTGTTTGACGTAGTATCTCTAAGTAGTCTGTGGTTACAGTGTTGATTTGACAGAAATCCACACGTGCGTTCAATTGAAATTGAATTGAACCGCTGTGCGTGCTCATTCATTACTGCTCATGCATAATTGCATAGTAAAGAACTGAAAGTTGTAGGTAAATTGTAACAATAAAATTGTCTAAAAATGGTGCGAAAATTAAAGTTTCACGAACAGAAGTTACTTAAGAAAGTTGACTTTATATCATGGAAAGTTGACAATAATCTAAATGAAGTGAAAGTTATGAAAAAATATCATATACAAAAACGGGAAGATTACACGAAGTATACCACGATTTTAGTTATTGACATAATATTAGAATTGTAAACAAAGTGTTAAAATATTAATTTAATGTCTATGTCATAGGTACAACAAGCTGTCTAGGGAGATTCGTGACTTGGCAAATAAGATTAAAGATTTGGAAGCAAGCAATGAATTTCGGACTGAGTCGAGTGGCCAATTGTTGGAGAAGTTATATCAGATGGGGTTGATTCCGACGCGCTGGGATCTGACGCTGGCCAGTACTGTGTCCGCGAGCGCATTCTGCAGACGAAGACTGCCTTGTGTTATGGTTAGAAGTGAGTATAGTTTATAACGATTGTGCTAGAAGAATAACCATTTTTAGTAGGCAGGAATAAATTAGTAGAAGCAGCATAGAATTTGTACCTTATACTTGAAAAACTTTTACAACATTATTTTTTGTCTATCTGTTAATTTTGCAATGAAAATTATAGATAAAATGTCAGAGAACATGAAGGAAGCCACAAAGTACATAGAACAAGGACATGTCCGTGTGGGACCCGAAGTAGTGAAGGATCCAGCGTTCCTGGTCACCAGAGCTTTGGAGGACTTTGTTACATGGGTTGATGGGTCCGCCATCAGGAGACATGTTATGGAGTACAATGACTTAGTAAGTTATCATTTCTCAATTTCATTTAAAGTAGTTTATGACTTAGTACACAATAGAGGATGAAAATTCACATGCCAGTATCTTGCTAAAATACACAAGTCATGCTACTTGCCATGGTGACAATCATCAAATCAGAAGTTATTTTGGTGCAAGGTCTGCAAGTTACTTACACACTTTTATACAAGTTACAGGTATGTGTATTTTCAAAAATTGTAATGGTGCCCTATTTGGCATCACAATACCATTTTATGTAGGCAATAGGGAAGTTGCATGTAATTATTTTATTTGCTAAATGAAATATTTATTAACTATAATAAACAAATATGAAAAGTTTTTAAAAATATCTCGATCAGAGACGAAGTTATAAAGCGTCAAAGTTGAGAATTAGAAAGAGATGTGCCACATGACGTCAGATGGCACGAAGTCCATACAGCTGCCATAGAAAATGGCGTTTTCTTAGAGAGGGACAGATATATTTCTTAAAATTGTTATATCTCTTTTGTGTTTTGATCAATTTTGATTCTGTTTTCACTATTACAATATATGTTTATTTATCAATAAACTGGTCAAATAACAAAATTTTTTGGTCATATGTATTCTCTATTAGCTCAATGTAAATAGTGGTGTATACTTTTGGACAAGTTTTATAATTAATTATAGTACTCTAGTCTTTAGCATCCAATATCATGACCCTGCTAATGGCTATTTCAAATTACATTGAATATTCAAAACCAATGGGTAAAATTATAATGTAATGTTTTAATTGTTTCAGAGGGATGATTTCGAGATGCTGTAACATACCACTTAGCTGTAATTAAGATAAAATACTGTAAATAAAATATAGGTACTGTAAGGGCTGAATGATTGTGTTGAGTATTGAAATGAAAAAAAATAAATAAATATGTCACATAATTTAATTTAACATTTATTAATTTGACCAGATTCTATCCACAAGATAAGTAGGTATGTACTAAAGGTAATTTTTTTTTTTTTTTTTATTTGAGTTCTACCCGCCTAGAACTTCTGCGCCACACTCGGTATATGGTTCCAAGGTCTGAGGCCTTAGTGCGAGTTTTTACTCACGCTCACTCGTGATAACGTAAACGATCTCTTAAGTCTAAATGTATACAAAAAAGAGGTTTCTCCTTACCGCAACCAGACGGCGCTTATCCAATTTCAATACAAATTGATGTTTACGTTAACGCGATTGAGCGTGAGTAAAACTCACACTAAGAGCCGATTTCACCAATGATACTAATCGCGATTAGTTCAACTAAACTCAGTTTACGCAACAACAGCGTTCTAATTGGTAGTTTCTCAGCGGTCTCAACCAATCAGAATGCTGTATTTGCGTAAACTGAGTTTAGTTGAACTAATCGCGTTTAACATGATTGGTGAAATCGGCCCTAAGTCCTCTGATCTTAAAGTCGAAATGACATGGTGGCGTTTTTGTACTTCAAACATTTCAACACTTCGATTACAGGTAGTTGATTTGGCACCGTTGGAGAAACTGCAGCACAGCCCAAGTCTCGAACGAATCGAAGGCTTTCTCGTAGTCCATAAACATTAAGCAGAGAAGCAGGTTGTACTCTTCGGTCTTATATATAACCCGCCGCAGCGTATGTATGTGGTCTACGGTGCTGAAGCCTTTACCGAGTCCGGCTTGTTAGAGAGGCTGGAAATCGTCAAACCTGCGCGTGAGACGATTCGTGATGACTCTTGAAAACAGCTTGAAGACATGGCTAAGAAGTGAGATGGGCCTATAGTTCTTCAGTAGGGCATTGTCACCCTTCTTGAATCTTGAAGAAGAGTTCCACCACAACCCTGCACAATGCCTGTGGCGTTTTCCCCTCGAGTATGGCGGAATCAAACAGCTTCTGAAGGGCCATAAGTACCGGTTTTCCACCCGCCTTCAGGAGTTCGGCCGTAATTCCATCATCGCCCAGTGCCCTGTTGTTTTTAAGCTGTTTAAGAGCCATCCTAATCATCAGCCGTACAGGCTGACGTCCGGAATGTCTTCGGTATAGTGTCGGGTCAATCCAGCTCTAGGGTCGTTTCCTAGATTCGCGACGGGTTTAATAGTTGACGTGTACAACTGCCCATATAATCTCTTGATCTCCCTCAGAAGCTCCGGTTTGGCGGATACGATGCTGCCATCATCGGTCTTAGATTCGTGAGCTGGCTCTGCCCAATAGTCAGATCTCTTGCAAAGACCTTGGAGCCCTTATTCCGCTCAATCGTGTCTTTAATACTTTCGGTATTATAGCGGCGGAGGTCGTTTTTCACGGACTGAGTGCCGTCTATTTAACTGTCGGTATTTCAACGCATCGTCTAAAGACTGCAGGATCTTCTCACGCCTCTCCTTATTGAGTTTGAGAGTAGGATCAGAGAGCTTTTTGTTTCTACCTGCACGGCGGGTCTTTAAATACTCAGAACCGACCGTATGGACAGCTTCCAAGAACCCATCGCTGTATTCGTTCACTACGGCACTAGGCACTCAAAACAATTCTGGAGTTCGAGCTGAAAGGTTTCGGGGTTTTGGATCTGGATCTGTGCTGGACGGAGCGTGGCCTTCATCAGTCGAGACCTTTCAAGCTTGACATTAATGTTCAATGTGCCTCTTACCATGCGGTGATCGCTCCCGGTTTTCATCGAATTGATCAAAGAGACATCATTGA
Source organism: Orthosia gothica (assembly GCA_949775005.1). Lineage (NCBI taxonomy): Eukaryota > Metazoa > Arthropoda > Insecta > Lepidoptera > Noctuidae > Orthosia > Orthosia gothica. The sequence goes on along the minus strand of OX459048.1, from coordinate 1,443,073 downwards.
ACATTTGCTTCTTGGTTGACATGAGGCCGATCTCGTTTTTGTTGCACTATCGGGGCTTAGCCAAGTCCACTTCCTACGCTTACGCTTTCTGAAGAAGGAGTTTATATAGAGGCCCTCCTTCTCCATAAAACTGGCACGTAGATGACCCCGGTCGCTCCGACGTCCAACTCCAAATTGTCCCACTTGCAGCTCATCTTCGTCTCGTTTGCCCAGTTTCGCGTTGAGATCCCCCATGTGAAGTGAATTTTGAAACCATGCATGGCTTTAGAGTTATCCTCATACGTCTAACTCGTGGTCGGGGTGTGCAGAGATTGGGGCGTAGACTTATATGACCTTCAGCGAATATCTTGAGGATATTCTGAGTATAAAGGTACGCCACCCTGCCTGCAGCAAACAAAACTGTTCCTTCCAACAAAAGAAAACAAACTGTTCCTTTCCCAAAAACGACTTTTCGCAATACGAAAAGTCGTTTTTTCGAATTCACTTACACAATTAGGCTGCTGGTCGACACACTCTCGATCTTCGCCACGTTGTTCACAAGGGGCTTGTGGACGAAAAATTTTACATCACCCTGGGACTGCCAGTTGGGTTCTCGGCAATAGAGCTGGTTACCGGATTTGAGTCCTCCCCCTCTCTTCGGACTTCAGATAACCATCGTAACCGGCTCAATTCTTCCTCGAGTTCGGCTATCTTCCCGTTGGTCCGGATTGGTCGCGTGTTGTATGTTGCAAGGTACAGTCGTCGGTTTTTATTGGGGTAGCCGGGTCCACTCCGGGGATTCTTCGCACCCTTCGCCACGGCATCGCCTCCACCGCTACCTTAGTCGAGGGTAGACGGGCTGCCTGGCACTTTTGTTGTACTATTAATTTTGGTTTGGGGGGGGTTAGCCATTATCGCCACGTTTGGCAGGCAGGTTGGCGATCGCAGTTTTTTGTTGCAGTCCACATCCTCCATCTAAGGAGAATAAAGGGTAATGTTGGCTTCTGCTGAGTTCTGCTGACTAAAACCACATGTCGGGGGCCGAGGATTTGTATCTAGCGTGCGCTTCCCGAAAATTGTATTCTACGCAATGTTGTATAGGTACAGGGTGGGCAAAAATCGTGGCTCAAACGAAAGAGGGCGATAGTTGGGGTCAAAAGGAGAAATTATTATATTGCCTTTTTTTTTCTTCTGCAAATACCCCTGTTTAGTTTCATCCACGATTTTTGGCTCACCCTGTATATACTGAGGTAGATACGTGTTACCAACGTTTGCACGGCAATACAAACAAGCTGAGCAGCTTGAGAGAACTCAGTCCGTTCTGCGTCTGGCCGCGACAAGAACGTACGTTAGAACAGTATTGTTTCTCTCTTTCTGACAAAGGGGGGGAGCAATTTATATCTCTGTGATCGTTTAACCTACTCAGTGATATAAATAAAGTTCCAAGTTCCATAGATCCTATGTAGAAAGCTAAAGTAAAATATCGCCATGTTTTATTTCTTTTTAATGAGTATGACGTCTCTATTGGTAAAATCTCATTGGTCATTCATCTGGACTTAGTGGTGAGATAAACAACATTATAACATTATTCAAGTATAATACATATATTTAACTTTTTTTTCTGAAGCAACTTTAAATATCAATTCTTTCATAGCCCTAACCCCACTTTCTTGGGCCACTTGGTCACATCGCCATCATTTCCCTCTGACGGCTCTCCTCCATAGCCCGGGCCATCCTCATCATAGCATCGGCCTGCGTGTGTGCAGCGTCCGCCAACCGCCTCAGCGCATCGGCCTGTAAAATCGCTGCCTCTGCATTTTTAGCCGCGACTAGAGCTCGGTGCTCTTCTGCTTTGGCTCGTATTAACTCTGCGTCGGCTCGTTTTTTCTCTACTTCTATCAGCCATTGTGGGTATAAGTCTGTAAAAGAAAACGTCATAAATTCGTGGCAATTCTATTTCTTTGAGGAAATTTATTTTTTTGGTATCGAAAGGGATTTCTTGACACGGCCACAGATAACATAATACTAGCATACAGATGCCTCATACTATAAAATGAAACCGTGCCGACGTAACTAGCGTTTTTCGTCTAATTAAGATGATTATTTTTTTATGCACTACGATCGCGTTCGGTTCCATTTCACGGGTATAGATGGTGTTACCAGCGACTTGCAAGTAAAAGGTTTTCTCGAGTCGTGTCAATTTTCTTTAAATACAGTGACGTCAATACTTTTTATAGTATTTTTTGCACGTTTTTCCAGTTTCATTGTACCAAAATGTGTTACAATACAAATTTAAAAGTGTGGCATGCCTCAGAAATTTAAAATCGCGCCATCTATTGGAATCAATTCTAAATGATCCGTTCAAATAATCTTAGATATTCCAGTTTTGTGCTTAGGAGTTGATTAAAAAAGAACAAACAATTTTTATGATCAATTCTAGAAAATGGTAAATTTTACACACAAATCAATAACAAATCGATGCATATCGCGCCATCTAGTGACATTTATTTTAACCTAATTTGTTTGGTAGCGCTGGGATTTCAAATGCTAATTTCTCGGATTCGGATCGGATGCATTGCTTAACCGCCCTTACTCTTTAAATGTAAATTCGTACAGCAATCGTAAGTTAGCGTGATTTCTAGAAATGCAAATTACCTACTTGCTCATTAATATTATATTAGCGTGCTCGGCTTATTTTGCCGCGTGCCGTTAGGTTCGCCTTCGCTGTCCTAGTGGATCCTTAAGGCAGAGTATGTGGTGTGTAGTCGTTTTGCGCTGCTTCTGTGCTCTCGCAGATAGGAGGTTGCTGATTTTGGTTACCTACAGTAAATATAAATTTATCGCGCATAAATTATAATGCAATAAACTTACTATGTATAACAGGTTCATTTGAATCATTGTCCGCATTGTCAACCGCAGTGTTGTTATCATATTCGCCGCCAGACGACTCATCACTGCAATTACTTATATCTGGAATCAGATTAAAATGCATAATGATGAACAAAATAGTAGATTGTTTAAGTGTTTTTTTTTATCCAGAGCGCAGCGAGGGTTTTAAAATACGTCACTCGAGCTTAAAATAGTGTTGCTCCCGAGGTGGACACTCTACTTTTTATCGTAAACGTTACGTTTATTTGTTTACATATAATTAGGAATCATAAGACATAACATATAAATAATTAGAGGCTAATGTTTACATTTGAACAATTATGGAAGTGCAATTTCGTAACAATTTTATTAGTACCATCCATTACAGTTGTAGATGTATTTTTTTATTTGGCTCAAGCGCGTTTTTCCAGCCAGTCACTTGTTCAATACAATGTCCCCGTGCGGTCCGAAATAAAATTACAATCGGTCATTAGCCATTCACCTCATACATACGTCGTAATCAATTTTAGCGATGCAATCCTATTTTGGACCGCATGTTTTGTGATTCATTTTTTTGTGAAGAAGAACGTTTAGGTACTAACAATATCCACATTCCAAATTCAAATCACTTTTAGTTCCTAGGGATTAATGACTACTTTATTCCCTGTTTACTAAGAATATATAAATAAACTAGCTCTTTTTAACCGACTTACCAAAAAGGAGGAGGTTCTATGTTCGACTTCATGTTTGTTTTTTTTTTAATAAATGTGATAAAAATAATGTTTAATTGCTAGGCCGCACTACGGTTTTTTGCCGCCGGAAGTTATTCGTTGCTATCGCCAAACCACTCAACGCACACACATTGCTTTTAAAAACCGCGGCGGTTCTCATCAGTTGTAAGATAGGCTTCGTGGAACAGTTTCTGTTGTTTGTCTAGTAATAAGATATAAAAACGAGGTCAACTAAAACCTCACAAATACTGGGTTCATCTACTTTCCAACCAAAGATGTTATAACAATTATCAAGACTTTTTTTATTTATTTATGGTGGGTTTGCTCTTGACTCTAGTCTAGGTCAGAGGTGACAGAGACAGAGTCTACGATGGAGTGAGCTTACCCAGAAGAAGCCTGTTCACTCTAACTTTAAAGAGATTCGGGTTGAATGCGTTCGGAAAAACAGACGCAGGTAGGGAGTTCCATTCATTCGCTGTGCGCATTATGAAGAATGTTTGGAAGCGCTTGGTGCGAATTGGTGGAATGGCAACAAGGTAAGTAATGGTAAGTAAGGTAAGCATGGTAACTTGCAGTGCGTCTAGATGTCCGATGGTAGAAGGGGGCTGGTGGGATGAGGTCGTGGAGCTCTTGAGCACACTCACCGAAGTACAGTCTGTAGAAGACCGACAAGCAGGCAACCTTGCGGCGATGAGCCAAGCTATTAAGCTTGGCATCCACCAGTTCAACGTCGCCGATGAGCCTCTTGGCTCTGCGTTCCACCGAGTCAAGCGCGGCAAGCTGATACTTTGCTGAGCCATCCCAAAGGTGGCTGCAATACTCCATGCAGGATCGGACTTGCGCTTTGTATAGGGTTAAAAGCTGTCCAGGCGTGAAGTATCGCTTTACTCTATTTAGGATGCCCAGTTTTTTGGCCGCAATTTGGTCTTTGTCCTCAATGGATGCGCCGAAGTTGAGACTGGATGTCAACTCCATGCCTACGAGCTCGAGCCGATCAGTCACAGGAACAGACGCACCCCGGAAAGTAGGATCTAAAAGTCTCCTTTTAGCGGTAAAAAGGCACGCTTGTGTTTTGGTGTCGTTAAAGGAGACCATATTTTCATCACCCCACTGGGAGACAAGGCTTAAGGTCAAATCTGTCCGCCTCACCATAGCCTCTCTCAAGGAACGAACTTCATCCACGCTGGTTTTTGCGCTGGACAAGTATCTCTCTGAAACAGTACTGTCATCTGCGTACCCAACAATACCAGGCTAAAGTAGCTCATTGATGTGCAGCAGGAAAAGAGTTGCAGAGAGAACAGATCCCTGAGGAACGCCGGCATCGATAGCCATAAGGTCAGAGGAGCAGCCGTCAATGACTACTCTGATCGCCCGTTCATTAATTAAGGAAGTCTGATATCCAGCTACAAAAACCAGCGGGGATGCCATAGGCAGGAAGCTTACAGAGTAGACTTGCGTGCCAGACCCTGTCGAAGGCCTTCGAGATATCAAGCGATACAGCAAGAGCTTCGCCGTGTCTCTCGATGGCTTCGCCCCAGCAGTGCGTGATATACCTACACGAGAAGATCGCCAGTTGACCGTCCCCGGCGAAAGCCATATTGACTGTCACTGAGGAGATTATTGTCTTCAGGGTAGGTCAGCAACTTACTATTCAGTATCCTTTCCATAACTTTGCACAGTATGGAGGTAATGGCGATCGGACGGTAATGGGCAGGGTCAGCACGGTTGCCTTTTTTGGGCACTGGTTGCACATTTGCAAGCTTCCAGGATTTCGGCACCGTTCTTTTAAGAAGAGAGAGGCGGAACAAGCGTGTCAACACAGAAGACAGTTCAGGCGCACACTGCCTCAGCACTCTCGCTGGAATACCGTCAGGCCCGCTGGCCTTATTCACGTCTAGACTGCACAATACTCTCCGGACCTCTTTAATGTGCACAGCGATCTCCGGCATCGAAGAGTCGCAATGAGGTACAGAAGGTGGTTGCTTGGAGCCAGTGTCCAGAAGCGAATTGTTAGCGAAGAGCATCTCTCTTCGCTAAATAAATTTGCTTTCTCACTTGCAGAGTAAGCCAGCGACCCATCAGGTTTCAGCATTGGAGGTAAAGTGGGACGACAGAAATTCGTTTGAACCGCTTTAGACAGGGACCAAAACTGTTTACTACCCGGAGGATGCGATGCCAGCTTGGCCCCAATACGTCCAATATGGTCAAAACTTGGCTGCAGAATTAAAGGCTCTTTTCCTCGCTCTAACTTAGCGGCGGGCTTATTACGTAAGGAACAGCAAGTAGCAATAATTGTAGAATTATTGCGCGATCAATTTAGTGACCTGGCTACTGAGGCCTTTAAGTCAAGTCTTTTTTTTTTGATAGTCACTTTTAACAGAAGCTATTTTATCTGTCCGATGATTTATAAAATGAAACGTTTGATGAATATACCAACATATGAAAGAGCAACACTTCATGGTGGCTGTTTTTTTACAATAGTCAATTTGATTACTATTTAGCTCCAATATGCCGATAAATTAATATTCGCAGATATAAAGAATTTGTGTAAAGTAAATATGGCAGTGAAAATTTGATATTTGCATTTGATTTACATGTATGTCAATGTGTAAAATCAATTAAAGTTTTTTCGAATTGTCGATTGTTTTAAAAATTGAATCGATAACGCATTAGAACATCACTTAGTAGACTACATTATCTCGTATTTGAGCTATGAAACGTAAAAAAGATTTTTCAAATTTAATTTAGACATTGGCAGAATAGTCGACATCGGTGTTTACCGTAAAAAAAAAATATAATAGAAGATACTTATTGTGGACTTATCACATTCTCATGTGTTTGTAAGTATTTAGTAGTAAACATATTATAAGCTTCGCTGAGGTAGCCAACACAGGATTTTTTTATACTGTATATAAAAAAAACCTCAACTTTACCGTGATCACTTCTGTTTCAATGATTCAACAAATAGTCCAGTTGCGTAGACATTAGAGACTCAAAACAACACCAATTTGTCATTTACATTTACAATATTCACTAGGAATTTGTTATTTCAATATTTATTCTTATATTATTATTCTAATTTGCGGATAATTAAGGGATCCACAAAATAACATACGAAAAAAGCCGCCAAAAACTCAAAAACTTCTGTACCTACTCAGCCATCAGCGAGCGATTGGCAATCGACCAACAACAAGGGAAAAAGTAATCGCAATTTGACAGCTACATTTGCTCGCCGATCGCTGCCGCTCTGCTGTCAAAAACCATACGTAATACGAAATTAACGCGATCACCTTGCGATAAATGCACATTTCAGTTAATAGATTTTTATTGTTAGCAGTTTTGTCGTAAAATTATTATGGTGTGGCTATAGCTCATATATAATGCGGATTCGCGATTGAAGAGCAATTATTTCGCTAAAATATGCCTTCCAATTTTTTGACGTAAAGCGATATTCGCGCGATGATTGTACATTAACTGCGCAAATATTGTTAATTGCTGTTTCATACGTAATAAGCCTGCGGTTTTAGCTTAGGGCTTAGCGGTCGCGGGCCCCGACCCAGGCATGGTAGGCAGACTCTTTTCGGGCCTCAGCGTGGGCACATTCTGAATTATACCAAGGTCGGGATTTGTGACCGAGCGGAATGTCGGAGAATGGAATGAAATACTCCATTCCCTGCCGAATCACATCCGCAATCGCGTCCGCACAGCTCGAGGGGTCACCCGAGAAGCAACACACATGCCGCCAAGGATAAGACGCATAAAAGTGCCGCATCTCGTCCCAGTCTACTGACTCGTTTCGCCATACTCGCCTGGTGCCTCTAGGACTCTCATCTGGAGGAGAGCAAGTCGACACGGATTTCACCAGACAGTGGTCAGACGTTCCCAGCGGGGCTGAGACCGATACCGAATGACTGTCCGGATCAGTTTAACAAAATCCTGATTTTTTTATATTACTTTAGGATGTCAGTATCCAGCTTCAATAAAAAAAAATGATTTTTAAATTCACATACGGAAACACAGACTAACTACTCACTACGACGACGGTCGGACGAACACTGACCATCCATTGACCACCAACTCGCAAGCGGAGCAAGCAAACAGTCAATGCGGGCGCGCCTACTAAGTTCTATATACGTTACAAACTATTGCGCGGTTTTGTGTCGCGCGCATTTTGTAGCTACTAGGTACCCGGTCAACATAATAATTAAGTAATATCTGAGCTCACAAAATCTCAAACGACCACATTCCCGCCTACCCGCGCGGCACCCCGCGTTCTCCTCGTGAGCCAATAGTAAGAGTCGAACGTCAGTGACATTGACATTTCGGCTGATTAGAGGTGCTAAATACGTTGCCCAAAGAACAAAAGCTATTCATTACGGCATTCTTCCATGCAACATGATATATCTGACTTAATATTGTGTATAGAGATTGCTCGTAAACTGGCCTAAAGCATTGTTCATTTGACCCATATAGCGAAAGAGTTATCTTTACCGTGCGGTTTTTAAATCAATCGCGAGAAAAACCGCCAGTGCAGTCGCAAATATAGATATACTAGAACTCCGCCCGCGACTTCGTATTTTATCCTACAGATGACTTGTGCAGTTAGTGAAGGCGACCAAAAAATAATCAATCTGCCTAGCCTTTTGCCAATTATATTGGGGTCGGCTTCCAGTCTTACGGGATTCAGCTGAGTACCAGTGTTTTACGTGGAGCGACTGCCAATCTGACCTCCACAACCCAGTAACTGGGTAACACGGTAAGACTGGTGTCAGATTTTAAGCTTCTGACTACCCGTAACGACTGTCAAAGATCTTCAAATGACAGCCGGAACCAACGGCTTAACCTGCTTTCCGAGGCACGGAGGCAACTCGGTATGTTAAAATGGTCACCCATCCACGGACCGACCTCGTCAAGCGTTGCTTAACCTTGATGATCGAACAGTGCGGATGTTATTATTTAGCTCTTAAAATCTATAAAAATGGGCTATAATAGATATCTATGGTATATTGGTTTTGGACGATTCGTTATTTGTTAATACATTTTTGGTTACCGCCACAAAGTAAAATTCTCCTCTAAAACAAACTCTCACTCTCCTAACAACCCAATTTATTAGCTCTTTTCTTCTTTTTATATAATGTTAGTCAGATTGCGCAGTAAAGGTGAACACGCACCTATAACCTCCTGCGAGCCACAGGAGCCGCACGCGCCGCAGTCATCCGTTTTCCCTTGGCCCCGCGCAATCCGCGCCGCACGCATTGTATCCACTTCTGTACATCTTGAACAATAATTTCTATACAGATACGGATGACGTCTCCGCGCCGCCCGCATCGCACTTGCCGCAAGCATCGATCGCGCCGAATCTGATGACGTCATCCGCACACGCTGGTGGAATTCGTATACCTACAGCATTTGGCTGAAATGCGGTTCGTGCGACGCGGATAGGTGCGCGAGGCTGCATACGATTTCATATGAAGATTTATGAAATGCGATGACTGCGGCGCGGATAGGTGCGCTTTCACCTTTAGATGCCCCAAAAAAACTTTAACACTCCTTAAGCCTATCTGTGGAGTAGTTTAAAAAATACTTATTATGTTAATTTTATTAATATCATGCATGTCATACAAACAAATTGCCCCTTGCAAAATTTCTTTTTAGTGCTTCGTGAAACCCCTACATCAAAATCGAAAGCTGTGTGCAGTAAGATTTCCTCTAAATCGTATTTTAGGGGTAGTTTCGAGAATATATTAATGAAAATCTTTATCATTTACTTAGATTACTATTTATGCCAAGTTTCAAGAATATTGGTCGCAGGAAATAGATTTTCATACAAACTTCCAACCCCCGTTTTTACCCCCTTAGGAGTGCAAATAATATATATGTATGTCGGGTTTAGTCAATAGTACGGACGTTAAAACAAATCGCAAGCATGCCATCTGGCGGCAAAGCAAAACAACTACGCATTGGCGCGCTTCCTCTAACCACTTGCGTGGTGGGGATAGTAGAATATGGCAGTTGAACTTGAGTACTGAACGCCGTAGAGCTAACACGTCGTAGAATCAGTGTCGATCCGTAATATTAGTAAGCAAGATTGTAACCGAGTTGTGACTATTTAAATAAACCCAGTGTATCGAATAATATAGGTGATTTCATTTGCACGATTCTACCCAACGACCTGCCCACACACGATGTCTTAACTTAAGGGATTACATCCTGACTTTCCGATGGTTTGCATCTATCGGCCAGCCTTGATGCGACATATATATTAAAAAAATGGGGTGTAATTTCCCGAAAATAATTCTTAGTCCTCACTTAAGTCATTTGAGGAACCTTTCTGCAAAATTTTATGCTTTTACGCCTAGCGGTTTTGGCTGTGCGTTGATCGATCAGTCGGTCAGTCAGTTTCACCTTACAATAATATTAATATCACATAACTACGCGGCCCATCCACGCGCGGTTAACGCAGCTTTTAAAAATATCAATTTCTCCAGTCTGCCCAAATGAAAAAATGCTATTGGTTCATTGCAATTAAGTAGGTTCAGTTTTTATGAGAATAAAATTTCAACTCGGGAACACCATTAAGCATAATATAAGTGTAATATTACCTGATAATCTGTCACTTGATCCACTGTGGGATTTGCTAAAACTATTTGCTTGTGTAGGCTCTTGAAAGGATTCCAGCTTCACTTCTGGGTGTAAATTATTCTGAAATATAATGCAAACTTCAGTACCGTATGGTGTCGGACGTAAAGAATTTCACCATTCCATGTCTTATCGACTCCCGTGGGTGCCGTAAGAGGCGACTAAGGGACAAACCAGAAAAGAGGCAGCAGATTTCTCTGTGTATTTGTAACAACTATACTGTGATCACCAACCCATCTGCCAAGTGTGGCTATAATGGCAAAACCCCCACATGAATAGCACAAATAAAAATGATCCCTGGTGTCCGGCAGCCTGCTTAACCTCGACTACGGTAGCGGTCGAGGTTACAACATGGCAAGCGGTGCTAAGAATCTCCGGACGAGATCCGGCTACCTCAACAAACACCGACGACTGGACCTGGCAACTTACAACAAGCGCACACTCCGGACCGAAGAGAAGATCACCGAACTTGAAGAGGAATTGAGCAGGTTGCGATGGAGTATTATAGAGTTATCTGAAGTCCGAAGAGAGGAAGAGGACTCGATAATCCTCAAATCCGGCAACTAGCTCTATTTTCAAGAGGGGGACCGGCAGTCCCAGGGTGGTGTCGGGTTTATCGCCCACCAGTCCCTTTTGAATAACGTGGTGAAGATCGAGAGTGTGTCCACCAGGGTGGCGTACCTTATACTCAGAATATCCTCGAGATATTCGCTGAAGGTCCTACAAGTTTACGACCCGACCGACTTATTTCACAGGACTTCGTTTTTGACTTTTTGACGAGTTGGAGACCATGTATGAAAACATCTCTAGATCCATGCATGGTTTTCAAAACTCACTTCACCGATGTCATGGGGGACTTAAACGCGAAACTACATAACATCACTTTGAAGGGGCACTGGCTTCTACGATATAGGTACATAAACCTAGTTTAGAAGTCAGGGTTTTTCACTCTGGAACACTAGCTTAAGCCATTTTTAGATCAAAATAATGTAATGCATTTATGGAGAAATAAAGATTTATTATTATTACTAGGCAAACGAAACGATGATGAGTTGCAAGTCGGGCAATTTGAATTGAACGTGATCCACCGGGATCACCTACTGGCCAGTTTTATGGAGAAGGAGGGCCTCTATATGATGAACTCCTTCTTCAGACAGCGTGAACACAGAAAGTGGATCTGGTAGAGCCCCGATGGTGCCACGAAAAATGAGATCGACAGCATCATGTCAACCAAGAAGCAAATGTTCAATGATGTATCTGTGATTTCCTTCTCCAGTGCGGTCTGAGACAGAGAGACGTCATTTCGAAACTGGTCACTGCTACTGCTAGAGGGGGCTAGGCATCAACGTTAATGGCGAGTACACGACTCACCTTCGGTTTGCTGACGACATAGTGGTTATGTCTGCGACCATGGAGGGCCTCAGTACAATGCTCGATGACCTCAGTAGAGCTTCCGAAAGAGTGGGTCTCAAGATGAACATGGACAAAACCAAGGTGATGTTGAATGCCCATGATGCACCCACTCCTATCAAGATCGGAGACTCTACACTCGAAGTTATAGATAATTATGAATACCTGGGACAAACAGTCAAGTTGGATAGGTCTAAATTCAAGAAAGAGGTCATCCGTCGAATCCGACTGGGCTGGGCGGCATTCGGGAAGTTGTGCGGTATCTTCTCGTCCAATTCACCGCAGTGTCTCAAGACAAAACTCTATGACCAGTGTGTTTTGCCAGTAATTACTATTTGGGCCGAGACGTGGTCGGTCACAATGGGCCTCATCAGAAAGCTTAAAATCACGCAAAGGGCAATGGAGAGGGCTATGCTCGGCGATTCCTTGCGTGATCACATCAGAAATGAGGATATCTGCAGGAGAACCAAAGTTACCGACCTAGCCCGAAGAATTACGAAACTTAAGTGGCAATGGGCAGGGCACATTGCTCGCAATGGAACGGATGGCCGATGAGTCCGATCAGTCAATGTGGCGATGCCTGAGGGAGGCATATGTTCAAAAGCGGACAGCTTTCGGCTGAAATGATGATTATTATAATGTAAACTTCAATATGTTTTCAATACAACAACCACAAGAATTAAATATTTATCAGCTTTTTACAAGATCCAGGATCACTATATATTTACACATATTGGATTCAGCCTAGCTGTTTTTTTTTAACTGTTGGACCTTCAAACACATATTGAATAATTGATGGCAAGAGCTGTCAACAAATGACAGTACCTTACAGTCTAAGTGGGCCAGCACTTCCACCGGATAGATACCTGCTATTAAATAATGTACGGCATATTGATAAAGATTGTCTAACAAAGTCTTACAAATAAAAAAAATAACAATCATACCGAATTTGACTCAGTGTATCCTTGTCGGGTCTTCCTCTTCTCATAATATGGGCCTAATATAGCAAGTGCCCTCTTCTCCATCTTTGTGAGTGGTCTGATGCCCTTGAGAGAAGAGCCTGACCTCTTTCTCTTCAACAGCCACACTTTGTTCTTTAGCTTGTTCTTGAAGTCACTCCAGTACTATAAGCATTTATTTATTTATTAAAACTTTATGTACGTTGGATTTAATGCTTTAGGTAATTTCTACCAGTCAACCTGGGTGGTGGTTTATGGATCCAGTACATTTAAAGCTGCTAATACATAAAGTAATTGATATTCTATTAATTGTAATTTAATTATTCTATGTGCGTATATAATTGTTGACTTTCTGAGTGTCGGGTAAAACTGTTATTGTAGAGAGTAATATGAATAAATGAGGGCTCTGAGAATACTGCAGTATTTTTAAGGCACACAGTATATTACCTATTTTGTTTATTTTCTACATCAGATGTTTGCTTTACCATTAGTTCTTGGATTCAGATGTAGTCAGATAATCTGTTCAGTGATTCAGTGCTTACAACACATAAAATGCATCACATAGAGATGTAGGTGTACAACTATATTAACCTTACTCCATCCATCAGCATTCTTCCTGGTGCCTCCTTGGCAGCTGTTGAGCATCTTAGTGAGTTCCTCCCATAGCCTCTTGGATGTATGCCTAGCTTCAAGTGACCGCAGGTTGCCAGATGCAAACTCAACGTGCTGTGCCATGAAGTCTATGATGGACTTAACTTGCTCGAACGATACGGTACGAGATTGACCGTTGCTATCACTCATCTTTTCAACACTGAATTCAATATGTTAAGATTTTTATCAATCCATAAGGAATTGTAGAACATTGACTTACTACGAGACTAGGACTAACAATAATTTTAGGCTTAATGTGCTCTAAACACTATCAAGTCTCAGGTAGAAAACACTTAGTTTATGAGTTATTTACTAAGTTTCTTTTAACATTCTTAGGAATAGAAGGTGCTATCATACATTTCGTATCTCAAAAATCAGCAACTACATTTGAATCTAGTATATATTTAGATTGTATTCTTCCAAGTTATTAAAATAATATGGATTTGTAAACAAGATTTTATTGATAGAAAATAATAAATATCAACAAAACCATGATCACTCATTATCAGTATGAGCTGTCAACGGCTGTCAAGTAGTGTCAAGTTAATCGATCTTTACCACAGATAACTATTTAGTAGTCAGGATCAGGAACAAAGAAAAAAATAAAAAAAAGAACTTACATTTTGAATGGAACATAAGATCAGTTTTTGTTTATTTTTTGGTGAAATGGCATGAAGTTCACCTTTATGTGAAATGGTGACGAACAGCGCCACTCATAATTCACAGTTAAGTTGGTCGGGCTGTACACTTCTTTGCGGTTCATACCGACCGCAGCAGTACAGACGGCAGAGTTAACTGGTATCATGCCCAATAAAATTGTACAGAGTACATTGGGAGACATGGGCTTGACCGCAAGCTTAGGCACAACGTACCTACCATTGTTATATCGCCCGTGAGTTGAGGCTATTTTGGAGTTATGGTGCATATTTTTTCAAGCATTAGCAAAACCCAATGGTGTCACAGGTGTCTGGTATGTACCGGTACATGAAACGGACCACTCTATTTTTCGTGTGACAAAGGTAAAAAAATGATCAACTCATATTATGGCAACAATATCCTTGTCTTGCGCCGCGAGTGTGCGCAGGAAAATAAAAAAATAATAGGAAAAGAAATGGCAGTTACTAGAGAGAAAGAAAATTGTACAAGAAAAATTAATGGAAATATACCTGCATTATCTCTCAACAGTGATAACATGTCGACGTCCACGGATAGTGACGACGTAGCGGACCCGACGTATGAAATTAGGAACATTCAAAGCATCATAAACGTAACCCGTGAAAACATTGACGCTCTGAATGCAAAATTCGCTGGTTTCCAGCATCCACCGTCGCTGTATTTGTCTGAATACCAGGAGTTGACGTCAAAGTTGCATAATTTGGAGTTGAGAGAGCGGACTTTACGAGAATTGCTGCAGTGTGACTCGCCGGACAGGAGTGAGGAGTATTCGTTGCAGGATGATAGTAAAAAGTTCGACACCCTTACGCGGCAGCCGAAGGTTTTCCTTCGAGCGCACCTGCCGAACCAACAGCGGACGAGTGTGCAGGTGAAGGAGGGTGTGACGCTGCGGGACGCGCTGTCGAAGGCGCTGAAGCTGCGCAACCTGACGTGTGAGATGTGTGAAGTAGTGCGGACAGGCAATAACCTAGTGATACCGTGGGACATCGACATAACTGTGATCGAAGCGGAAGAGGTCAGTCCAGTGTTGTTTGTTTTGTTTTGGTCATGGTAAGTCAGTAACACATGGTGCAGCTGGCTGTGTAACAGAGGTTTTTGTTGATATTCTCTCTCTCCAGACTTAAATGTTGAAGGAATTGGATTGAACAGTACTTATGCTGGTAGAATTCGTCTTGGTATCACATACAGTGATTACTCTGATGTTTGTGTAGATTCCTGATGCAGTAGACTGCTACAAGGCTTTTTTAAAACACATTGGGCTTGTATTCTATACAGTGTCAAACTTTGGAACCTACTAAATCTACCTCTTGGCTCATTTTGTTAGCCTGTATGAAATCAGTATGTAGAAATTTAAAATTCTGGGTAAAACAACTAAATAACAATAATAATAAGTTATACACAATAATAAGTTTTAAATTCCATGTCATGAATTCTTAATTGAGACCTCTAGGATGATCAATTAATCAGTGATCACCAAAACTACTGATTCTTGTGTTACCAAGGCAGTTTTTGCTAAATAACACTGTATGTAATATGTCAGAAGCGCCTGGAGCAACAGTAAATAATTAAGAACGTCCTTTTCCTATGGTTGTTTAGTTAAATAAATAAATATTTAATTTGGGATCAAAACATTAACAAAAAATAATATAAGAGAGACACAGAAGATAGGTCACCAGGTTTACTGTTACAGTGAGAGATTGTGCAAACTATATTATATCAACAACTACTATTTGTATTATGTCACTGAACTTCCTTTTCTTGATGTTCTCCTGTTAAATACAATATCTAACTAGTAGTCCGAGTATCCTCAACAGAGCAATATAATTTACTACAAAATATTATATAATTGGCTCTTAATTTCCTGCCTTATTATTCATATTTATTTTCTTTATGCATTAAACTAAATTAAATCCAAATTAATTATTATTGTTGTTTTCTATATTTACTGTCCTTATTCTAACAATTGGGATACTCTACTGACCACTTCTTTTGTGGGATTTAATTTAATTTATGATTTAAAGTATTTTAAGGAATTAACTACTAATTTGGGCCCTTATTTTGGACCATAACAACAAACTGCTGCAATAGTTGAGGCCATTACCCAGCACAGCATGACTAACTGAAAGAAGCTGCAACCAGCAACTCCTTGTGCAAGAAGCAATTAATTCCAACTAGATAATTAAAGTGCACTTCCCTAATAAGAATTTGAGTATTTGTTTAACTACTTGAGCTTCTGGTAATCTGTACAAACTTTGGCCCTTAATTAGGGTTTGACACATTCTTAATTCCAAATAATTCAGAAACTGGTTCTACGCCAGCCTCGTAGGGTCAATCATTCCGTAGTTCATCACAACTATAGTTCTCGCCAAACTTCTTGGCCGCCCTGAAGTTGGCTACAATGGCTGCGCAGTAGTATCTCTTACAAAAACAGCACTGTTTCGTGCCTCGCGCATCGGAAAGCCAACTTCAGGGCGGCCCAGAAGTTTGACGAGCACTATACTAGCATGTTGACTGCAGTGGTAACCAAGTACACCAACCTAGTATCTGCTCACTGCTTTCTAATGTACCTTAAAATAAAGAATAAGTATTTTTAACTACAGCAAACATGTTTTTTTGTTTCATTTCACGTTTGTTTGTTTCTCAATCACGCCAGAATGGCTAAACGGATCTGGATGTTTGGCATAGAGATAGATTATAGTCTGGCATAGCACAAAGGCTGTTTTCCATCCTGGTTTAATGTTCCCCTGGAATAAAGACTCTTTTTCACATGGATGAAGCTTGCTGATGGAGCTGCTGGCAGAATCTAGTGGTTTCTTAAAAATGAAAATTCTCTTAAACTTCACACAAAGGCTGGCTAAATGATAAGATGATTTAAATAAGAAATAATTGTACCTTCTATGTTTGCAGGTGACGGTACGCACACTTGACAAGCTGCCCATCATGTCGCACATATCGCACCAGTTCACGCGCAAGACGTTCTTCACGCTCGCCTTCTGCGAGTGCTGCAGACGACTGCTCTTCAACGGCTTCTACTGCTCGCAGTGCAACTTTAAGTTCCACCAGCGATGCGCCGACAAAGTGCCCAGTATTTGTCATCAGGTATTGACGCGGATTTGTGTCGTAATCACTTACCCTCTTACTAATAAAAACAGAATAAAGTTATACCAGGTATAAACCTATGATAATGTATGGTTATTCCTTTGTTATACCTGGTATAACTTTATTCCGTGTTTATTAGTAAGACGGTTAATGTTTACAGACAATTTAGCTATGTACAGAGTTATAAGCGTACGCTCTTTATGTCCCGCAGACACGATATATTAAGAAATATATAATGAAAGCTAAGCAGTTTGATACAACAAATTTGCAAAAGCGCTCTCACGTTTCAATGTTATGGAATTGTAATGAAATGAGTTACAAATATATAATATGATAAAGCAGCCCCTTCAAACAGGTTCAGAAAAAAAAACCTTGCACTGTAATGAAAATACTTATCGTGGAAATAAGCGGCGAACAGTAGATGCGTCCAACACGCTAATTTGTTTCCGTATTGACTCTATTTTCGGAAGGTTTCAAGCCTCAGACTGAATAAATGAAACCTCTATGTGTCTCAGGTACGTATGACGGACACGTACTACGCAGCGCTGTTGGCTCAGAACCCGGAGACGCAAGCCGGCATCCTGCACTTCCCGCCACACTTCGGCTACCACCATATGATCGCCAGGAACGACCAGAATAAGTCAGTATTATACCACAACATTACCATTTATAACCATATCATAATATTTGAATATTTCGTATTTTATAGCTTGTTTCTCAAGTTACCCGAATTAAAGGGTATCGTGCTACCCACGACTGCTGACTTCCCGATTGGTTTAACCATGTAAAATAGAGAAAAGAATTAGAAAGAGAAGTCCGACGTGCCATCTGACGTCAGATAGCACGACGCCCATACAACCGCCATAGAAAACAGTGTTTTCATAGAGAGGGACAGATATATTTTTATTTTATTTTATTTTATTTATTCGGGAAAATAAACAGTTATACATTAAAATCTTACACTAAGTTATAAATATACAAGGTTTATAAATGTATAACCTACGACATTTTCCACAACATATTAAAAGTTATATCTAACAGTGCGCTATTCTATGATTTTAAATCAGAAAAGTAGGTAAAAGTGAACCAAAACATAGACAGGCATGCAAACAACAGGATAAGAGAGGGAGAGAATGAGCAAATATTCAAGTAAATAACTAAACTAACTATTATATTCTAAAATTATTCTGCTGGTAAGCTTTCTAAATTTTCGAGCAGAGACAAAGAAGAAGTCGATGTCTTCAAAGATCTCATTATATTGGTTGGTAATGCGGCGTAAGGGTGCTCGCAAGCCCGCGTTTGTGCGACAGGAACTTACTGCAAATAAAGGTCTTGCGCGCACCCCACGACATATTGTTGCTCTGGGCACTACATAGCTGATTTTGTTGCGAATATCAATACAGTCATAAGTATTACACAGATCAAACAAGAACATTGTTTCCAACATAATTCGTCTAGACTTTAAAGTTTGCAGGTTATACTTCTGTAAAAGGTCATTGTAGGATGCGTATGTACGATAGCAACGAAAGTGCATGGCCTTTAAAAATTTTCGCTGAACTTTTTCGATCATATCGGAATATTTACCGTAGCGGGGATTCCATACCGAAACAGCGTACTCTAGCTGAGAGCGAACTAACGACCGATACAAATATAAATAGGTAGAGGACCGGGTAAATACTGTAGCCGTTCTCATAATAAAACCGAACATACGGAAGGAATTATTAATGATTTTATTAATATGGGAATCTAAATGGAGTCTGTCATCCAACAGAATTCCAAGATCACGGATCAACGTTTCCCTTCTTAGATTTTCGTTTTTTAGGGTGTAGGGATATAGTATTTTATTTTTATTCTTGGTGAAACTAATGACACAACACTTGGATACACTAAGTTGAAGTTTATTGCGTGCACAGTAAGCCGAAAACGCATCTAAGTCTTCCTGTAAGAGTGAGCAATCACGGTGGCTTTTAATAGATCTAAATATTTTAATGTCGTCAGCATACAACAGTAATTTTGAATTTAGAAAACATTTGTCAACATCATTGATGAATAAAATAAATAGGAGAGGTCCCAATATGGAACCTTGCGGTACTCCAGAAGTAACATCTACAGTGGTAGAGCAAAACCCATTTATTACAACTCTCTGTGTTCTGTTGCAAACATATGAATAAAACCATCGTAGCAGGTCCCCACGTATCCCATTAAACGCAATTTTCTGCAAAAGCAGTTCATGGTCAACCTTGTCAAAGGCCTTCTTAAAATCAGTATATATGGTATCAGTTTGAACACGAGTATCCAAGTTGTTAAACAAAAAATCTGCGAAAGTCACCAGGTTCGTCGCGGTTGATCTTCTTTTGACAAAACCATGTTGCTGTGGTAATAAAACGCTGTGAAGTAGAGGGTACACTTTATCGTGTACTAATCTCTCGAAAACCTTTGACAAAGCTGACAATATAGAAATTGGTCGATAGTTCTCGACGTCATGCCTAGGTCCTGACTTGTAGACAGGGGTTATGTTCGCGAGTTTCCAAGCTTGTGGAAATATCCCATTTGAAATGGATAAATTAAAAATGGTATGCAATGGTTTACATAGATTAGCGGCAGTCTTCTTAATAAATATTACTGGCAAACCATCTGGTCCAGGTCCTTTTGAAGGGTCTAATAACTCGAGCCCTCTCAGCACATCAGCCAATGAGAATTCAATCTCACTTATAAGCGAGCAGGTAGGGGAGCAGTCAGTATGCGAGGATGGTACATTTGTTAAGGTAGATGGTTCATATACCGAATGAAAAAAGTCAGAAAATATATTGCAAATGTCTTCGGGGTTATTAGAAGGCTGATTCTTATATTTCATAGTGGACGGAATTCCAGTAGTGGATTTTTTTTTGGAAATGAACGTCCAGAAATGTTTAATGTTGTCTCGAATACCATCCTGTACAGAATCAATATACTTTCTATATGATTCTTTGCACTCAGACTTAAATCTCGTGCGGTATAATTTAAACTGCTCATAGTCCGATAGATTCTTGTACGTTTTCCATCTAACCCATGCTTTGGATCTGTTCTTATATATATGTATCAGAGATTTTGAAAACCATACAGGAAACTTCAAAGACCTAGCACTAACCAAAGGTACATGTTTTCTTATTATGCCAAAAATAGTGTTATAAAACGTGCCTAAATACTCGTCAGGTGTTCGTTCATTTGAAAACGTGTCTTCCCAATTTATTTCTTTTAAGTCATGGTTAATGTTTTCATAATTGCCTTTAAAATAATTATATTTTTTAATTGTCTTACGAACCATTGAACAATTGGGCAATGAAAAAGATACCAACACACAAAATGGGGGATGATGATTATCTAGCTGCAGTAAATAATCAGTGGGGGAGTATGTGGTGCAGTCGTCATTACTGATGGCCAAATCCAATATTCTCCCATTCAGATTCCTTGCATTATTAAATTGATGAGCGCCGAGAAAGGACATGTACTGACATAAATGGACACCTATAGGCGAATTCGCTCTGCAAGTCAGAGCAGTTTGTGAGGTACCCGCGGCGCACGAGACCCAGTCAATCTCGGGCAAATTATAGTCACCTAACAGATAAAAATGTTCAAGATTATTATGCCCAAGTAGGGATTGTACTAAATCGAAATAATCAACATATATACCTTCAGGCGTTTTAGGTGAAATATATTTCTTTAAATTATTGTATCTCAACCGTTTTTCGATCAATTTTGATTCTGTTTTCACTATTAGTTTTCTATTTTAGGGTTTTTATGGATCAAATGTTCAGATAATTTTTTTGTTAATTTCCTATTATCATAAAATAGGATCATATGATTTCAAAAGGTGTTTTTATTGTAAACGAAAAAAGTTTTTAATGAGTGATTAATCAATCATAGTGACATAGAATTATTGTCCTGTTATAAGTATATAGCTGAATTAGTAGTAAGGAAAAGTTATCGTAGTAAATAAGGCAGGTTACTAAGCAGCATCGTCATGTGCAGGTCTATCTCTCCAGCAAAGAAAATGAAGGAGTTTGATGTCCACTGGTGAATATCAATCACTAGATTGGCACCGCTTGCTTTTGTGAACGCAATCGAACGCTTACACCGACACATAACACTAATACACGGCATACATTCAGGGCTGGCGCGAACCTGACGTTGAGGTGACATACCCTCAATTTCCCAGCTCAAAATTATCGGAGAATTAATGTGACAAATTGTCAAGCACGCGTTATCTGCTGTGATTGGCTGTTGAAAATTCATTCAACCAATCACAGCAGATAACGCGTGCTTGACAATTTGTCACATTAAATTCTCCGATAATTTTGAGCTGGGAAACTGAGGGTTAGCCTTTCTTTGCAGTTTAAAAAAAATCTCAATAGTAGCCCTTCCAATTTTCAACTTGATATTTTTGCATCGGCACGAGCATTGCATTACCGGCATTCAGCAAGATGGGTTTGTAGCCATAGTCAGCAAGCAGCAATGAGTTTGCTGATGTGTTTGGGTCCGGGTCGATCTCGTGTCAGGGTGCACCGAGCAATAGTGACTCTTTTTATGCTCCCCTATTTAACGCGGCTCTTCAAATAGACATAACAAGACGTACGGCAATGCGCCACCGGTACATGGTGGACATCCCACCCATACGTACAAAACGTTTTGCGAATACTTTCATTGTACGCACAGCTAAGGAGTGGAATTCCCTGCCGGAATCTTTGTTTCCTGATAGTTACAACCTTGGGGTATTTAAGTCGAGTGGATAGGTTACTTCCAGGCAAGCGTGCTTCACCGTCGACCACATCATCACTTACCATCAGATGAGATAGTGGTCAAACGCGAGCCTACCGATAAATAAAAAAAAAACAGATGATCCGACACCGAGGTCAATTCTGTAATGGCAATACGGAAGACCGTAAACATATTAATTTATTTTAAACTGCTACGCCATAGCTCGAAAAGCATCCCTTCGTCAGATTTGCACCAGCCATCACACAAACAAATCGTACTTGTATTTAGCTCCCACTTCTACCTTTCCTTCTTCTAGATTTTCTCGTGTTTTGTAAGATATTTATAGGATAATCAGCACCCGTTTATATTTCAGTTTCTTTAATGAGTTTGTTTGTAATTAAACTGCTATTTGTATCGTAAAACCTATTGTAATTAGCAACTTAACTTCTGCACAATCAGTGAAATAGAGTTTGAACAAAATCTTCTGCTGTAGCATTTTACAAAGCGGTGTTAAAACGCGATGCTAAACTGTAACACTGCTTTTGTTATACGATTGAGTTTTTGTGTTTTATATAATGCTTAATGTTGATCGAAAGCTGCACTGGCAGCATATATTACCCAATATCCCCATAGACTACTGAAAGATATGAAATATCGTCATAATATTATCCTGTTTGAAATACTAATATTTGACGAGTTCTTGTAAGCATGATCTTATATTAAAACGAAGCGTCAATAATTCAAAGTCTATGCCAAATATTTGAAAGTTTCTTCCGCCATTTTCTTTGATCATCTCTCAACATGTATCTCCTACGCAGGCACCAGCATCCCCGCTCACTAAACCAGCAGGACAGATCCAACTCGGCGCCTAATGTGTGCATAAACATGGTGCAGAGACCCATGACCCTCGCTGAACACCAGAGAAAGCATAACCAGGTATGGAGCATTTACTTGAAGATTAGATTCTTTCGATAAATGGACAGGTTTTCCTTTAGGCCTCAACTGCCTTATTTTTTGACATTCGATTAGTGGTAATCGAAGGTCATAAAATCAGTCAGCTAACTGGAAGGTGGTTCCAGTTGAGAAGGTTATTTTTTTGGGTAACAAAACAGACAAACTTTAACTGCTTAGTTTATGCTATGGGACTCTACACTGGGCGTGATCGGATACACACTGTGCTACCTTTACTTTTCATATAATCCTAGTACAGTAAATACTAAAGTTACGGACATATTACATCGTATCGGTCATTTCAAATAAGACTGGATAGGATTCGTGCTGCGACGTAAAATGGAGCAAACAAGTGACCCTATTGTACCCAAGACGGAACTAGAAAACAGGGTCGTGTAAAAGCAAAATGGGAAGACGATATCCGCATGACTTTGGGACCTCGTTGGACTGTTGCAGATGAGACAGAGAACAATGGAGAGAATTGGAGGAGGCCTATGCCAAAAGGCATGCCGAACTGCTGGACATCTTATTACTAACTACTCTAAATATTGCTTATTAGCACACAATGTGCTTATGTATCCAAATTTCGGACATAAACGGCTTTACTCATAGAATCCAAAAACAAATTAACATATGTAGTTAAGGCGGTACCCCGAGCAAAACGCCGCGCTAGCCGTTTTTCGTGCTGTTTTTAGGAGCTATCTACTCGATATTTAAAAAGAAATATCAACTCATAAAAATACATTAAATTTCTACAGATTATTGATTCTGAAATAGTCGTATACTGTTTTTTTTAAAGAGGTATAATGTTGCACTAATCTCCTTCCAACAAAACAATAAATATGAGAAATAATTATTGATAGCTAAATCTCCTCGTAAAGTGTTCATTAATTATTTTTGTACTAACACTAATGGAAAGACAATTTAATAACGATAATTTTTGTCGTATTTTTTTTCAAAAGACTAAAATTTGGTTTTATAAAGATTTTATTCTAAAATCTGGGCTTTTTCGCTACTGTAATTCATGCGCCACCAGTGCCGCTAGGCCAATAGGAATGCTCATATCTCATGCTGATTTCTTGGTCAGGGTACCGCCTTAAGTCAGAACAAACATAGGAGCATCCAACATGTTTAAATACAATTTGTATTGCTGGATAATCCGATAATCTGATAATGTATTAAATTAACTTTCTTCAGTGTCAATAATTGCTGTGTAGACAGCGAGTAAATAAGTAGAAACTTGCACGCAATTGCGCTTGAAGCTACGCGTTTTTTTTATCTGTGTGATTGATATTTGACAGTACTGGTTTTATGTATGCCATGTGGTATTGGATAATCCCTATGCGATACTTCCGTAATTTGAGCGTGCCATATTTTACGTATTAATAGTTGCTAGAAAAACTGTACAGTAGAAAAATACATGCTCAATTATCTTAAGTAATCAATGGCTGCTCGATTGAATATTCTATTGCTTCTCCCGTTTTACAAAGAGTCGGACCCAAAATAATTGCATGAGAATTCTTAAGGTTGCACTAGTCGACGGCACGAACTATTTTGTGCGCGGGGTTGAAATGCATGCTATCTCATCCGACAATACGAGCGAAAGAGATAGATGCTGTGATGAGCAGAAATAAGCTAGTTCGCGTAAGATTTAGCAGTTTTGCAAATTTGTAGCGAAATGGATGATGATTTAGGACAAAAACGATTGCGCGAAATTTTATAAACAGACCTTTGGTAGTGGATATCATGCAAAAACGACAAAAAGTATATTTTCAAAATAAAATTATTTGCATTGTTGAACGACTAATCTATCCCTGTATGGGGGCTGTTTGCAATTTTTCTTCTTATGGTATTTATTTCTGCCCAAAGATGTGTTAAAATTAGTTTTGTAATATGGAACTTTCGACGCTCATAACTTTAAATTGTTTTTTTGTTGCCGTACTGGGCTAGAAAAATGATGAGACATATTGTTTTTTTTTTTTTTTGAACATACACCGTCAAACAGTGGAGTAATCGCCATACTACGTTTGTATGGAAGCATGATCAACCTTAAATGATTACTCCAGGTTTGGAAAAGCTGGATTAATTCTCAATCGGTCTGTTTTCATAAACAAAACAAAGCTGAGTGTTTATTAGCTGAACTAAACAACAACTACTGGTCAAATTAATAAGGAATCATAATAATAACACCATTTGGTTACTGCCCCGCTGCAGGGTAAAGGTCCCTACCAAAACTAGAAATTCTTGTTTATAATCTTGCAGTTGTAATAAAATATTTTAGTTATAGTTTACATATAAGCACTATTTATACCATTGTTGAAGAAATTATATTACTGCATATTTTTAATTTTTTGTGAATGTACTTGCTTTTAAAAAAATATTCTTGTTCTCTCTACTTATAAGGCACGTGCGGGAATACTTTTATGGCTGCCGTCCTCTAACCTACATGTTTTCTGGTCTCAGTGTAACAACTCGCCCCAGTCATCTAACTACCTGACGTCTGGGCGACACAAACAGGACGATAAGGACAAGGCTGCTGACCAACAACTTAGTCAGAGTACACAGGTAGGTTGCACGTCCTCCAGCCTTAATAGTCAATCATGTTTATAACATAATCCTCGGAAAATTACTTTGTAGCCCCTTTTTACCCGACTGCCCAAGGAGGGTAATGTGTTTATCAGTCCATGTATGTTTGTTCTTATGTGGCGTTCTAGATACCAAACGCATTGGCCGTTTTTGATGGTTCTCACGTCAATTGCTCCGTCTTAACCTTGCAAGTGTCAAGTGTGTGTGGCTACATTAAAATGGAAAATACAAAAATGGCGGATTTTGGGGGCCCAATGTTGTTTTTTCTTCCAACCCAATTGTGTGGGGTATCAATATCAATAAAGGGTATTAAGAGGTGATTTCAAAAATATAATAACAATTATGTGTTTGTACTTAATTCGAAAAATAAGGTAACAAAAAGTTAGTTACAAAACAACAAAAAACACTGCTTAAGAAGCGAAAGCGGGTTTTTGATATTTTAAAGATTTTTTTTTATTTTGTTTTATCGAACTGCTATGATATTGTTTTGTTACTTACACATGTTTCTTGATACACTTATTAAATTTCACTGAATTCGAGGACACGAATAATGCTACTGTAATGTGTAAAGGGTTCTGTATACATTCTACGTAGCGTGCTGATCTTCTTCTTTAGAATCCGTAGGGCGGGCTATTATTCTTTAGCAACTGGTAAACCTATTTCGCTCCAGAAACTTTTTATTATCGTGCATATTTATAACATCGAATAATAATGTGCAGGCATCTCCAACGGGCACATTACGGCCTCGAAGAGCTCGCGCGCGTTCTGCCGACGAGTCGTGGAAGAACGCGCTGTCGCCCCGAGAGAGCTACGACGACTGGGTCATACACGCTGACGAAATTCTTATCGGGGCCAGGATAGGTGAGTCCACTCCGGCAATAAAATTCTAGAGACCAAAGCCTCATTAATGTATCAAGAAAACATCATTATCATCACTACTGAACATAGGCCTCCCCCAGTCCCGTGCGTCACGCATCCAGCGGATACCCGCAACTTTCACCAGGTCGGTACACCTAGTGTGAGGCTTTCCAACGGAACATCTTTCAGTCCAGTCAAGAAAACGCACTTATTTAATAAAACTGATTGTGTTCTTTTCGTCCAGTACTCCAGTCTCCCACATCTTTACAAAACTCTTGAGACACCACCATCCTGGCTTAGCTGTAAAATCCTGCTGCCCTAAACTAACTCAAAACTGCTTCATAACGCCAGGTTCTGGCAGTTTCGGGACGGTATACAAGGCGCACTGGCACGGCCCGGTGGCCGTCAAGACGCTCAATGTGAAGACACCCACGCCGGCACAGCTGCAAGCGTTCAAGAATGAGGTAAGGTATTGATGGTAGAACTTGCTATTCAGTAGTTAAATGTAAAATATTTCAAAATTATTTCCCCTTCTAGATACTACCACACCATCTGAAATTCTAATTAATAAACGAGAAGGAAGCAGTGGCAAAATCGTGCAATCTTTACGTTTTTAACACTATCCATATATCTTACCTATGGAAGCTGGTTATCACCATCTTCTTCCCACCAGGTGGCAGTCCTGCGCAAGACCCGGCACTGCAACATCCTGCTGTTCATGGGCTGCGTGTCCAAGCCGTCGCTGGCCATCGTGACGCAGTGGTGCGAGGGCTCGTCGCTGTACCAGCACCTGCACGTGCTGGAGACGCCCTTCCCGCTGCTCTACCTCATCGACGTGGCGCGCCAGACCGCGCAGGGCATGGACTACCTGCACGCCAAGAATATCATACATAGGTACACACAGAAGAATCTATCATCATCATCATTCCAGCCGAAAAATGTCCACGGCTGGACGTAGGCTTCCCCCAAGTGTTACCACATCGAACGAAAGAAGAAGAATTAAGCGGTAGAAACTAAGATTCCTATTTAAATCACTGCTCTTAAATATCACGTAATGTTCATCCTTGAAGAGAAAATGAGTGTACAAAAACTAACAGCAGTGCGGCAGAATGAGATCGAGAGGCACTGGTGTATGGAATGTTTGATGGCGATGAGCATGTAACAAACAACCGTCCTGCGTTTGTGTAATAATACTTCAATGTTTTATTGTCATGTTTCAGGGACCTGAAATCAAACAACATATTCCTGAGAGACGACTGGTCTGTGAAGATCGGCGATTTCGGTCTAGCCACGGCCAAAGTGCGGTGGTCTGGTTAGTAATACCACTTTTTTTTTTACTGTAATCTGTTAATAATCGCTTTTCCTATCTAACCCAATTTGTTTTTTAAGTATTAGTCGACGAAAAACTAAAGTGGCCGCGGTGCGCCGCGTGTAACAAACCGTCGGCGATGACTTCTATCATGAACTTTAGGAATTCAGCTGATGGGTAGCGCTTTCGAGTTTTATTTACATTGCTGCTTTTTTGAAAAGACAAGGGATTGAATGATTTAATTAATTATTTTATTCGAAAATTAGGAAAAAGCCGACGAAAAGTTCCTACAGGATCTAAGGAATCAAAGACAGCCTGTTTTTAAAAGTTTCCATGGATTGACACGTATGTTCTTCATAGAGATATACTCTTTCAACTTGCTACTCGCTTCATCAGAATGACAACAGAATTAAAAAGTGTATGTAAATAGATTAATAATAAATAGTTTGAGTTGAGTTCTCCATGAGCTCATCGAGCAAGCGATCAGCCCAGCTAACTGTTCTGTACTGAATTGCAGACACGTCCGTGGCGGGTGGCGTGCAGTGGCAGCAGCCCACGGGCTCCATCCTGTGGATGGCGCCCGAGGTCATCCGCATGGACGAGCCGGCGCCCTACACCTTCCGCTCCGACGTGTACGCCTACGGCATCGTGCTGTACGAGCTCATGGCCGGCGAGCTGCCCTACGCGCACCTTAACAACAAGGACCAGGTATAACCAGGGGCGCAACCATTTTACCTCATCTACACTGTTGAAGGCAGCAAACTTAAATGTCTCCGCAACCCAGCACAGACACATCTGGTGAAGAATGTCGAGGAGAACTGACTCTAAATAATAGTGAATAAATTTCAACAGCAGATTCATAATAATTTCATAATCAATAACACTTTATTTCTCAAACTAATTTATCACTACGTACTATTTCGCTTTTGATCGCTCAGTGTCGCTTCCAAATCAAAACTGACACCCGTCGAAACCGACCGCTCCGTATACATGGGAAACGTTTCTGGATCATTCTAGACTATTCTAGACACTACGAGAACCTTCCAGAATGTTCGGATGAGAAAGACTTGGGAACACGAACATCCGAGAAGATAACTTCAGCAATTCGGTACTACTAGCTACTACTAGTTTTCTTCCTCTCGTCAATAAATGGCGTTACGTTTCTCGTAACAATAGGATTAGGCTATGCAGGAGAAAGATATACTGATTAAAAAAAAGTCGGACTCGCGCACGAAGGGTTCCGTATCATTATCGCAAAAAACGGCGCAAAAATCACGTTTGTTGTGTGGGAGCCCCAATTGAATATTTTATTCAGTTTTTAATATTTGTTGTTATAGCGCCAACACAAATACATCATCAGTGAAAATTTCAACTGTCTAGCTACCACGGTTCATGAGATACCGCCTGGTGACAGACAGACAGATGGACAGTGGAGTCTTTGTAATAGGTTTTTACCCTTTGGGTTAAGGTTCCATCCCTAAAAAGTAAAGTGAAGGAAACATCAAATTCGAAGTCATGTAACGTCCACTAATCTGCAATGGAGCTGTGTGTGAAATTAAATGCTGATTGAGTGTGTGAATATGGAGGACCAAGCATTATACACAACGAGGCAATGCCTGTGAAAATACTCGAATAGAGTATCTATCCGCGAGGAATACCTGATTTCTTGACTGGTCGAATTACCATATTGTATTTACTGGTCCTTATTCTTGGAACTACTAATTCAATTAAACCAATTACAGGGCTTATTAAATAATAAAGAAGTTATGATAGTAATATCATTCACTATAATTATTTTCAGATCCTCTGGCTAGTAGGCCGCGGCAACCTCAGACCCGACGCCCGCCGCTTACGCCAAGACGCGCCACAAGCCCTCAAACGCCTGTTCGAGGACTGCATCAAGTTCGACCGAGAACAGCGGCCTCTGTTCCGTCAGATCCTGGCGTCGCTGGAGGCCATGCTGCGCGCCATGCCCAAGATCACGCGCAGCGCGTCCGAGCCCAGCCTCAGCCGCCAGCTGCACGCGTCCGACGACTACCTCAGCTACAGTTGTGCGTCCCCCAAGACTCCCGTCAACTTCCAGTTCAATACTGATACCAGCTTTCCTGCGTTTTACGGGTATGTCAGTCATAAATATAAAATAACTAGCTGATCCCCGCGACTTCGCTCCCGTCTACTGGCTATCTACCTACCTACCAACTACCTACTTACCCACCTACCTTCCAACCTACTCACCTGCCCTAACAATCAATCTACCTACCTTACCCTAACGATCAACCTACCTATCCTACATACCCTACTTACTCTACCCAACCTTTTTTCTTACCTACTTTTTTGTTAAACTATTTATTTGAATAAGAATTAATACTACAATACGAATGTAACCCACTTTTGTTTCTACCGGCGATCTAATTAAATTGTAGAATACAAAAGCTGCTATTGTGACTTAACTATGATTGTTAGATATATTCTTTCGCAGACTTTATTGTAGGTAATAATGAGTACTTTAATCATGTAGTATATAATGTTTATGTATCATCAATAGTTTTCTCAGCGCACGCCAAATTATTGCAGTTTGCATAAGGATCTCTATTTTTACTCTACTTCCTCAGAAGGAGTTTAATGTTTTATTATAAAGTTGAAATCCTTTTTCAGCATCCCAGTGCCGAACCAGCGGCACCCGTAGGGGTTACTGAAGGGCTACGACTAGCCAAGCAGCGCGGCCGGCGCATGCGCGACACACGCCACGCGCACGTCACGAGTCGCGTGCGTCACACTCGTCACGCGCGCCACATACGTCACACTCGTCACGCGCGCCACATACGTCACGCGCGCCACATACGTCACACTCGTCACGTGCGCGCCACTCGCCGCCACACTCGCCGCGCGCGCTGCGTAGCTCTTCACACATCATGGCGATATACGCACCCCTAATTACATCACAGTTAGGTTAGGAGCCTAACTCCGGTATGATACTATAAACATTTTAAGTTAAAACACACAGAAACGTCCTGCAAGGGTTCAGAGGCCGCGTTCGCGTGTGTCGATCACTTGAAAAAATCAGTCTCACACAACCCCAGTCAGATTTTGACCAGGGCCGGTCAAAACTGACTATAGTGGTCCTACTGTAGTTTCATAGTATCATAACGTCTCGGTCAGACTATCGAATCGAACAGTTCCAAAAACCAATTCGTGTATAGTTAATTATTTCAGTGTAAAATGTGATAATGCCGACAAGGACAAATTGTGAGACAGTATTTTAAGTATGGCTTACTATAGTTGGAGTGTGAGCGTCTCGGGAATGTGATGGTTAAGTGGAGGATGCGAGATATGAGCTTGTACGCGATGCTGTTCAGCGGCTGGTTTACCTTAGTCAATAATCAGCTGGGACTTTGAACAAGCGGTTTTTTTGCGGTGCTATAACAGGAAACTGGAACGAAGTCACTTTTGAGAAGCGTAGAAGCAGCGTACAGCCGAGCAGCACTTCTATGTGCGCAGTACCATCACACATCGGAGCTTTACGCTGCTCTGCACTACTGATTCACCAAAGTATGTAGGTGGCCTACATTCTTTTACAAAATATTTTTCTGAATGTTTCATAAAGATTCTATATTAAAACTAGCTCATCTGTTTTCTTCTACTTTTTTGTATAAAGGAGCAATTTCAGAACTTAGATTTTTCTATTAATATTTCATGTCTCAATAATAGTGACTGGTCAAGTTCCTGTTATAGCCGCCATTCGGAATAAGGTTCTACTGTCGATATGTTCACGATCTCGGATTGTATTTATCATTATTTATTATATAATTTATTGAAATATTATTTATTCTTATAAAAAAATATAATACGAAAACATATTTTATCGAATTTGTCGCTCAATACGTGGATAATTTTATATTCTAAATGAAACTTAACTTAATGAAGGCAATTTTAACCATATTCGCAAAAGTTGAATTATAAGTATAGATATAGGCCACGCCTTTCTATATGACTGGTAATATAATGATAAACATTGAAATATTGCATCTGTACGAAGTAAGTGGAGAGAACGATAACCCTGAAATCTAAGGAAGTCTTATGAAACCAACTTGTGGTTGCAATTCATAATAGATTTTAGATTTGTAATAAACTCCCATACTCCGTATGTCATTTTAGACTGGAGACGTCTGCCGAAAACGATGTTTAATCTTAAGACCACACACTACATAATCGTTGACAAAATCCAAAAAACGGATGTTATTTTTCAGACATAAATGAAATATTTTTGTATTATCTCAGTACAGATTTAAGTGATAGAAATAATGTATGTTTTTAAAAGTATTATTTGTACGATATAGTTGTAACCGAGTCGTGTCGAATCATAAATGTAATTTATTCGTAATTATTGTAAATAATTAATCGTAATAAAGACTTAGATTAATGTCGGACGATTAAGAATCTTGTGTATACAGTATAATTAATTTTAAAGCATTAACTATTAACTTTAAGAACACAATAAATTATTGTTTCAATTTAAATTACTTGTTTTACTTCTCTGCATCTGTTTTATATTTTAAACTACCTTGTTGGGTGTAGAGGTCGCGAGCGCTACTGTTGTGAGGTCCTGGCCGGATGCCACAGAATAACAAAAACGTGTTTTCGATAATAACGCGTATGGGTAAGCCAGAGCTTCCCTAGGCTTGTGCGGACGCCCTGGGGCGTTGTGGCACTATCCTAGGGGCGTCACGAGACGATTGATATAGATTGCCTGCCTGTGTGCGATGCGACCGATTCGAGTAAGCGCCACGCGTATTTTGACTGACTGCCCTGCCATAAGCTCCAATACGTCAAACACCAACTGAGCTCAGTTTCACAGAGAAACTTTTAAGTGCTCAGTTTCTCATTAACATTATGCCATCAGTAGATATTATTAATAGGCACTGGTGAAAGTGGACTGTAGACTATCAGATAAATAATTCTATAATACTTGTATTATATTATCAGCTGGGCATATTATAACCTAATCAATTACGCTTCAACCGCTGAATGGATTTGAAAAACTACGGATAGATTGAGGCCTTTTTTATCCCGTTGGTACTCAGTTTCGACCGACGCGGGCGAAGCTGGCTGCAATATTTTGTCAGGGAATAAAATCTTTACTATCATCATCATCTTCCTGCCCTTATCCCATGTTACTTGTGGTCGGCACAACACGTTTTCTTCTTCCATACCGTCCTGTCCCCTGTCACGCTATTACTGACTCCCTTTTCTTTCATATCACTCAACAAAATCTTTATACTCCGAATAAAATCTTTATCAATCTGTCATATTTTTATTGTTTTCAAAATGTTTTGCAGAATGCGTGAAAAGCGTTTCACAAATTTGTCATTACAAACATCCGTTTCCGTGGTGTAGCGGTTATCACATCTGCCTAACACGCAGAAGGCCCCCGGTTCGATCCCGGGCGGAAACATAGCTTTTTGTGCTTCGTTCGTAAGACATTTGACATTATTTTTATCAGGCTCAATAGAACCTGTATGCCACTTGAACATAGAAATAAATAATATTCTCATATTTTATTGCGTTTGAAAATTTGTTGATTTTCTTGGAAGAGTTTATTAAAAATAAAAACAGTATTAAATTCAACGAGAATGTTTATTTTATAATAATCGTCACGCACAACATAATTATGTCATAACTAACAATGCTATTTGCCATAAATATCCCAAAATTATGGCCTTTTTTACATCATTACATTATTTAGTGCCATTTCAATCAACAAATTAGCAACATTTTTGAAAGGACCATAATTAAGCATAATCTAACAAATATAATTATAGTATAGTACTTACTAAAGACACATTTCAAATCGAACTCAATTTTTAATAACAAAATGAACAATTTTATTGGTAACATTAATTAAATCCATACCTACATTGCAAGTTTACGTGATAACATGGAATATTTTAATATTAAAATATGTATTCTATATAAAAAAAATAGCTACGTAAGATTATATTATTTTATCTCGGTATTTTTTTATTATTTTCTTTTACCGACACTGGGATAATAATTACCAATATTTTATATTTTTCACGATGTCATATCGGAAATAAATATATTTTAAACCGATCTCTCATTTGATAAATTAAACACGAAACCAGCCAGTGTTATTTAATATTTCCAAAAGACAATATTTACGTCGTCCGGCGGCACTGTATTACAGAATCAAAATTGTGTATACAATCTCACTTTCCTTTTATTATGAGCTTATCAATACAATGAATCACTATAATTTTCTATCTGATATAAAAGATCGACACTAATGGCTAAACCAAAACACAATCACAACAATCACCATTCAATCATACCTAATGCTTTTCGATTCAACTAAAAATATTTAAAAAAAAAAATGTCGGCCGGTATCGGCCCATTATATTTCTTAGATTTTCAGATCATGGCAGTGTACAATTTTACAAATAAATGCTGTTTTATCAACTGTGTACAAAACACTCTTTGATGTGTCATCAATTCATCATTCATTCATTCTATACCCATGCCTTAGTAGTAGGTACTTTATCTAAGACCTATGCCTTGTACTGTAAAAAACTATAATAGTTATAATACTACTTTATTCTAATTGTTAGAATCTTCGCTATCCGCGTCTGCGGCGCTGTCACCCTCTTGCTTGGGTTTCTTTTCCTTTTTGACTCGTATTTCGAACTTGGACAGATGCATCTTTTTCCCGCCAATTTTTGAGTCACCTGCCATCTTAATTGCCTTCTCTACTGCTTGAGGGCCGTCGAATTCGACGAATGCTGTAGCTGTGAATAAATAAACATTGCATCATCTATTCTTATCAGTTATTGGCAAGGCCAGCATTCTGCACTACACTTATGTGACACTGTAAACATGAGTAGTAGCATATTCACAATACTCAAACTCAACTAAAATTCATCTTCAAACTTCTTTCATCTTGCATGTGATTGGTCAATTGTTCATACTCTTTGTGCTTTGCCTTGCCGAATTCACTTGCGCAATTAGGCTGCAGGAGTAATTCACCTGTTGTCTTATCACTTGATGTAAGACTAATTAAAGTAGTAGTTGACTAAGGTTTTTTAACACTTACCCATGCTCTTCTTCCCCTTGACGAGATGCCGTATGCTCCTGATCTTGCCGGCGCCGTGGAAGGTGGAGCTGAGCGCCTGGTCGGTCAGCTCGGCATACGAGTGCACCACCAACGTCGTCTGCGTTATGGGCAGGGCTCGCTTCACGCGGATGCGGCTACCCTCGATGTACACATTGATTTCTTGGAGGGCCTGGGGAAAGATATAATTATGTAGTTTGTAGGTTATTTCCTTTTTCACTATTTACAATCATTTGTTAGACCATATGCGAATTCTTTCTGAGAGTAGTTAGCGTTGTGGTGGGGCAGCCACTACTGTGCCTCCCATTTATAGAAGATGGTTTCTTTTTAACCTTTTTACAGGGTGCAAGGTTAGGCATTCCATATTCCTTAATTTTTGAAAAAATAATAATAAAGTATTTTTAAGGTGAACGCGCACCTGTCCGCGCCGCAGGAGCCGCACGCGCCGCAGTCATCGCATTTTATAAATCTTTATATGAAATCGTATGCAGCCTCGCGCACCTATCCGCGCCGCATGAGCCGCATTTCAGCAAAATGCGGTAGGTATACGGATTCCACCAGCGCGTGCGGATGACGTCATCAGATTCGGCGGGCGATGCGGGCGGCGCGGCAACATGATCCGTATCCATATGAAAATATAGTTCAAGATGTACAGAAGTGGATACAATGCGTGCGGCGCGTTCGGCGCGGATAGCGCGGGGCCAAGGGAAAATGCGATGACTGCGGCGCGTGCAGAGAGTGCGGCGCGGCCAGGTGCGCGTTCACCTTTAAACAATTTGACATGATGCCATTGAACGCCAAACTCTGCATTTCGTCAAGCTCATATTCAAGCATATATTCAAAAATATGTCAAAAAACAAATAAAAAAATTACTTCTTCAGCAGCAGTGTCACTGTAGAAGTTGAGGGTAGTAGTAAAAACAGGCTTCGACTCTTCTGTGGGGTATACCTCAGCAAGGCTGGAAAAGATAAAAGAGCAAATTCACATTTTATGCTTACATTTTCAAAGTTACAATATTTTTTGTTAATAGGTAAACTAAAGAACCTGACCCAATTTTCCTAATCAGCCCATGTTTGACAAAATGGTCCGTTAGCAATTTCTTGTAGTTGAGCATGATGGAGATGGGCAGGTTCTCCACAACCACCGTGTTGGCCAAGCTGTCCTCACCCCCATCCCCCTTCTTATCTTTGTTCCACTTCCTCTTCTTCCACTTGACCTTTTCTTTTACCTCTTCACTCTTTTCTAAATCTTCCTTACTGAAAACTTGAGTGCCTTTAGGTTTTTTATTTTTATTAAACTTTTGTTTCAACTTTTTACGCTTCTCCTTGTCTACTACAGTCATTTCGTCTAGCAAGTTTGTCAGTGTATGTGCATTGTCTCCAATACTGAGGTTCTCCAGGTCTTCAGCGATGTCAGGTTTGCCATCTTTTTTACGTGATTTAGGAGCCGGTTCACCTTCAGTCTCTGTGTTCTCAGCACGCAAGGACTTCACTTTCTTCTTTTTAAGTTTTTTAACTTTGGTTTCTGATGAAGCCTCACCATTAGTCTCACCTTCAGTTGGTTCTGTACTTTGTTCAGATTTTGGTTTCTTAACTTTTTTGATTTTCTTCTTTTTCTCTTTTGTAGGATGAGTTGAAACTTGAGCATCACCTGGTGGGGAATCGCCCAGCATCTTTTTTGTTTTATTGAACTTGGCTGACCTTTTCTCACCTTTACTGCTGTCTCCCTCCATGTTTAGACTGTTAACTTCAGCAACTTTGTTCTCTTTTTCAGATTGTTGAAACCTTTTGAACTTTTTAAGCTTCTTGTTTTTGTCATTAACAACAGTTTTGGTTGTGGTCTCGGGTTTTATATTAATTTTGCTGTCATCAGACTTAGTCCTCTTCACCACAACTTCCTCGTGGTCCTCTAGCATGAAGCTGACGGATTTGTTCCTCTTCTTGGGCTTACTGCTGGAGGCGTTAGACCTGGCACTGTCAAAAGACTCTGGCTCAGCTGGCGATTTAGTTTTCATGATGGATTTGACTGCTTGTTTTTTGCCACTTGTGTTAGGAGTAGAAGAAACTGTAGAATCATCGATAGGGCTGCTGCGAGGTACACTTGAGCTTAAATTAGAGCCATCAATGATAATACGCGATATGTCTACTGGCTCTTGCTTGCTCCGTTTTTTGTTTTTATTTTGGTTAAGTTCACGTTTGGGTGTACTCGTATTGGCTTTCGTCAGTTCCTTGTTGGTAATTTCATCAGATTTGCGTTTCTCAGCAATCTTATTCGTATCAGCAACAGATTTATAAAGACCAATAAAGTCTAAAGTTTTATCTGAGAGAGTATGCTTTACAGCGACAGTTGGTTTCAAATCAAATGACTTAGACTTCATTTTCTAGCTTGAGCCCTTCTTAACCTGAAATATTGCTGAACAAAATATAATAACACATCGTGCAGTAAATATTTAGAGGTTATGTTTTGCAGCTGCTGCCATTTCCAATATTTCCATTGGTTGTACCAAGTGTCAATTTGACAAAGACTTGTCAAAGTCAAAAATTCAGTGCTACCAACCGAATGCATTTTTATGGAAATTTATTGACCTAGCTACTGAAGCTTTTTAGTTTTCTTTTAATAGTGCTAACGTTTACACTTCCGGATTTGGCTCGGCCGAACTAACTCCGCCCACAAATCCTTTCTCGCTTACACACGCTTGTTTGGACCGAGATGGTTTCAACCACACTCTTGGATATGGTCCGGCCGGACTAACTCCGCCCACAAATCCATGGTCCGGCTGGAACAAATCCGGACGTGTGTTAGCACTATAAACCATAACTCAAAAAACTATGTTTTGCATTAGAATGCGGATGTTACACTTTCCAATGTTTTTTGGAGAACTTGGCAACCATTTTATCGAGTCAGCCTTTTATGCAAGCTCCACTTTACCTAGAACGTGCCTGTTTGAATAATTCCACTTAGGTACAAACAAACAATATTATATCCTTCCATCCTCTATCTGGAAAAATGGAAATAATTTCAAATAAATTAATAGTTTTCTCATAATACGGTATTTTCAGTGCTTGTAAAGGCGGAACCACACTTACGTGGCGTGGCGTATCGTGGCGCATACTGGCGTGGCGGTTAGTGTGTATACTAAGCCGGCGTGTCGTGTCGTGGCGCGCTCTGGCGCTATTTCAGAACAGTATGCATCGAACCTTTGCAGTTTTGCAGTGTGTAGACGTACATAATGTTTACTTCGGATTTGGATGATGATTTCGTTGAAGACCTTCCATTTATTTTTATGCACCTGCCATGTTATATCTCCACTACCCATGGTTTTTTGCATTTTTTGATCGTCACGCACATCATTCTACATTAATGTTTTATTTTGATTACAGGAAATTTAGAAAGCACTGTTCGACGCAAAATAATGAAGGCACGAAAAACGAAGGCAAATTTACAACACCAGTCAAGCATAGAGTCAGGTGTAGAATATTTAGATAGTGATTATAAAATATATTGTTACTATAATAAAGATGTTTTTACTTTCCTAGGCTTGTTATTTACCAGTAAGAAAAAATTAGAAATTTAGCATCTGATTTAACGATTTTCCCCATTCTGATTTATCCTATATCAATTTTTTTTTTTATTATTCAGTATAAATGATGCCATATAAACGATAGTGGCGACCTCAATTTTTTTCTACTCTTTTCGGCCAAGCTGTATGAAACCGATATGCTTCTAGCGCGACACGCCACGCCACGCAAGTGTGTTTCCGCCTAAAGTATTCGAGTTACGTATTTTATTCACTCTTTCATGGCATGGTAATGAGAATGTAGTCAAATTATTCGCATGTTATAGAGAATAATGTGAAAATTGCGAATGGAATGAATTTCATTTCCAGACTGTAAAATTTATTGTCATTTTTGTAACCTTCTTTTGTGATTTCTATAAAAAGTAAAGTTAGAAGTAGCGGAAGTTATACCCACTCGCATTTGTTCGCTTAGTCTGTACCTAGCATTACACTGCCTGCTTCACGACCTAACCTATTACACCTACCAGCTAATAGCCGAAAGGCACGCTCTTTCACTTTTTCAAACGTAAGACATTTTTGTATTTTGTTTTATTTTTAGTGTTATTTCACTTTTACTATATGCCTTTTCCAACTTTGCCAAATTTCTTGAAGTGTTTTGACTTTCTAAGTGGACCATAAAGATTTATTTTTTTGTTTTTTTGTCGCCCTTTTCGGGCAGGCTAAGGTCTTAGACCATACCGCCTCGTCTTCAGTGCAATTTTAACATTCTTGAGTATGCATTAGAACGGGTGTAACAGATTCTAATGTTTTTTGGAGTATTTGGCAGCAAATTGTATCGAGTCAGCCTTCCCAGTAAGCTTTGCGGAGGTAGTCAATACTACAATAAAATTCTCCGCTCTACTATCCTAAGATCGCTTCTGTCAATGATTTCACATATTGTCCAGTTGCGTAGACAGTTGAGACACAAAACTACACCAATTTTATATCACAATATCCACTAGGAATCAATTTGCAAATAATATTAACAGCCGCTGAACTTCACTCGAAAAAAGCCCGCCAAAAACCCTCGGACCATAAAGAGACATTTGTTATTGATTTTACGTTATGTTTGGATCCGTTCGGATACATCTAAAATAATTCTAGAACCGATTATAGTGCGGCAACACCACTAACCTCACTTTTTAAAATCTATTTTAATGGCGGATGCGCTTGCGTGATGCCGGTTTCGTGTTATTATTGCATATAGTTTGGCGTCTTTCCCCTGTGGATTTGTGATTCATTGATTTTACTTGTTAATTCGCGTTTGGTAAGTTTAACTTTCAATCATATTGTAAAATATTTAACCAGGATTGCGAAATGCCATTGTAACAAGTTATTACGAGGTAACGCTTCGGGTTCGTGAATTTTCCACTCGAACTATAGGCATGCTTCATGGCGCGTATGGCTTGTTATGATGTATTTACCGTTATCTGTGATGTTACACATAGTTAAAATTAGCTCTTCTGCTAAACAAGACTGTATTTTCTGCGTTTCTGCGTAATATGATGTTTCGCGCGTTAGTAACTGCGCCCTTGAGATCTGAGAATAGGCGCCAAGTGTTGTAGATAAGTTTTAGCAAAAAATAGATATGGCGGGAAACGTTGCCACTGTGAGAGCGTGACGGATCGCACGCCTGATTGCTTGAGTCGGTTCTTGTGTATTACAGCTGGATCAACATAATGGTAGCCCAGAAGAAAGGCCGCGGCGCTAAAAACCAGGCTGCGAAGGCAAAGGCCGCCGCCCAAGCCGCCGAGGAACAGGCGCCCGAGATGGAGACCTCTGAGCCCGTGGAGGCCGAAGATAACAACGGCGAAGCCGAGCAGGCTGAGCAGGGTGACGAGTCCACCGCGACTGACGCCGGCGCCGCCGAGGGCAGCGGGGACGCCGACCAGAGCCAGGAGAACGCCGACGGTGACGCCGGCGGCGATGATAAGAAAGAAGAGAAAGTAGAGTCTGGTAAAATACTCGTTGAGAACCTCCCGTCGACCTACTTGTTCGACTACCAGGAGAAACTCAAGGAGTTGTTCTCAAAACATGGAGAAGTGACCAATGTTAAGTGAGTATATCTGTTTCACAATATCAGCTATGAAACTGAAACATGCAACTTGCCAACATTCAAATATCAGTCCCTGAAATGTCATAAAATGTTGAAATGACTCACTATATTTGTATTTCTGATTGAAGTTGATTAGTATATGATAATGTGTGATGTGTTCTCGAGGAACTAGCAAGCTGCTCTCAGAACACAGCAACACTGGCTCTACTGTACGGAGTATTAATGAGACAAATTTTCTTTCTTTTTAGACGTGGTCCAATCATAGTAACTGAACTGACCACAACTCCGACATTATCGGCAATAGTCGAATTCAAAAACAAAGAGTCTCTGGAAAAGGTAAACAAAAGTTTATTAACATTTTATATTTTATACTGAAAATTGATTAAGTAGATATTAGAATTTTATTAGCCTGCTTCTGAAAGAGGCTGTATTTATGGCTAAGATTATGATTTTTTCCAAATTATGTATATCCAGACAGAAATGTTGCTACTTTCCTCAAGTCTTGAGCAGAATGAGTGACTATTTGAATGTTAGAACAGGCTGGTCTTCTACACTTGATGCATACATTTGGCAGCTTTGCATTGACAAAGTAAATATCAAAATTGATGATTGTCATTGGTGTGATTAGTAGATCAGCTGAGTATATATTCATGTCTATTTGTGACGTGTCTTTGTGTGTACTTGCAGTGGCCGAGGGTAAGTTTC
Organism: Orthosia gothica; assembly: GCA_949775005.1. Classification (NCBI taxonomy): domain Eukaryota; kingdom Metazoa; phylum Arthropoda; class Insecta; order Lepidoptera; family Noctuidae; genus Orthosia; species Orthosia gothica. The sequence continues at coordinate 1,402,181 of OX459048.1, read as the reverse complement.
AGGACTGCTGCAGTGGGCTTCAGGTCTCGAGACAATTTATCTTATGTATACAACACTATATTGTTCCATACATAACTCTTTATTTTGCTGTAACACCTAAGTTATGATTACTATGTTAAGCATATAATTATGTCTACAATTTAATACAGGCATATAGGGATTACAATTTCATTGTAAAAACAAGGGCATTATGTCCTTACCGAAACTGCCTATGTTTTCTAACATGTTTCAAAATTTTCAAAAACATTATTACAATAAATATGTATGCTTTACTGACTCCTCTGTAACCAATGAAGCCCATTGCACAGCCTTTTTGGTAAGTAGAGCTCCAGATGTATTGCAGAGCGGTAATATGCTATATATAAGGAGTAAGGCCATAACGAGAGGCCGCGGTATCTTGAAAACTGGCAGACTAAACATTCTGCCTTGCTTCACGCGGTCGCCATGCCAACTGCCAACTGTTGGTGCGGCGAAATGTTTAGTTTCGAAGTTTTTACACATTTTTTATTACTACATACGTGGTCGTAAGTATTCCCGAATTCGGAAGGCAATATTCTTTCGATAACGGTTCTTGTTTGGGAAAATTTGGTATCTAAAGCTAATTAAATTCACATCAAACACAATTCACATTTAAAATGGATGCATTTTAAATTGATTACTTCTAATCTGAAATAGTTAGGGCTCACATTCAACACATTCAATGCTACCTACTAGCATTCTCTCTTTTTTGTTTTGTGCCAAAAGTACAGTTTTCTAGTTTCTTCTAGGCCAAGGCTAACCAAAACTTCTCATCTTCTTCTTTACACGACAAAGTCACATATATTCATTCAAACAAACAATAATAAATGCTATTCGACACAAACCCTCGGTTTCTGGAAAGATATCGACGCGTCACAAATTAAGCGCAAGTCAAGTGATGCCATCGACTTAGCCAACACGTGTTAAGCAATTTGTCATTTTGCTATAATTTTCGTTCCCGAAACTGGGACATTTATTAATTTCCCATTTACATTACTTGAGAAGAAATACCACGAGGAAGTGGACCTGTCGCGACATCCGAAGAATTTCTTGTATTAAGTGGTATTTGTTTATGCGGGGCGTGTGTCGAATGCAGAACTCTGCGTTTATTAGTTCTATGTTTAATCCTCGCAATCACCGCATTGTGTAGTTTACACTACACAGGCTGTGATGTCCAATAAACTATCTGTGTAGTATGCACTCCGTGATCTAAATGAATGTTTAAATCTCATTCACAATTTGCCACAAACATGATTTATTTTAGGTCGAAATTCAGTGAGAAATTTCGATTTAAGACGGTACCCTGACCAAAAAATCGGCATGAGATATGAGCGTTCAGATTTTAGAATAAAATCTTTATAAAATCGAATTTTGGTCTTTTGAAAAAAATAATTCTACAAAAATGTTCGTTATTAAATTGTCTATCCATTAGTGTTAGTACAAAAAATAATCAATGAACACTTTACGAGGAGATGCATAATATCAATAAAAATTTCTCATTTTTATGTTTTTTTGGAAGTAGATTAGTGAAATATATACAACATTAAAAAAAAAAGTAAATCTACCATTTCAGAATCAATATTATGTAGAAATTTAATGTATTTTTATTAATTGATATTTCTTTTTGAATAACGAGTAGATAGCTTCTAAAAACAGCACAAAAAACGGCTTGCGCGGCGTTTTGCTCGGGGTACCGCCTTAATACTGTGTGTGAATTTGACACTGACAAGGTAAAAATAACTAAAACAACAGATGTATAGCTCAAACATAACATAAAGATAAGAAAATTCTCATCCTATACCACCCTCAACATCCAACATATACACTCCGGGAAACAGATTGTTCAGCAAATTGATTATCAATTTGTTTCCTGCAAAACTATCGTTCTTTATTAGTCATAAAACATCTAGGGTAATTTCGCCAGTTCGCGTCCATCACCCTATTCGCGTCCATTTTTCGGACCTCCCTATAAAAAATCTCGAAAATAGGTATATTAACACACTAAATCACCGAAAAGTCGGTACCGCCAATACCTCAACGTATAAGAGGCTCAAACACATAGACAAAAGTTCTGTGTGCCCAATCAATCATGTGTAAAAAAATAGTTAGTCTCCGTTCTTCAACAAAGAATCGCGGACGCGCGAAATGTAGGCAAAAAAATAGTGTGCAGGGGCGCGATCGACGGTAAGTATTTTACTGTTTTATGCTTATTTTAGAATACACAGCTGTTTCTAGACATAAAGCATGAAAAAAGGAGTAATATTAATTATGTATTTACTTGTTTTTTTTAAAGTTAACAGTTAAAATAAGGTGGACGCGAATTACTACACCGAATTTATAAAACTTGCACTTTGCGACCACAATGGACGCGAACTCGTCTATTTATGATTTAGTTAGTGTTTATTTTTATGTGATTATATTATGAAAGGGAATTTGTTTTTATTTTTTATTTATGTACTATTTATCATGCAATCGTAATGAGCAATTTGCGTCCACATTATTATGATTGTAGAAAAAGATACAAATATCGATATTTAAGATACATCACATTTGGACGCAAACTATATCTTCAGGGAAATAGTATTGTACCAAATTGCGTCCATTTTTTCATTAAATACAAATAATAGCGTAAATATATTTTTTAACTTATTTGTAAAATAATTTAATATGTATTTTTTTTAAATTAAAACTAAGAGTTTAACAACAATTTTTACAAACTTAATGCAGTGAAATGCTTAATTTTTTATTTTTTCCTGTTTAAGATGAGTTCTTGGGAAGGTAGTAAGAAAAAAGAAAAGAAAATATACACAGAAGAATATTTAAAGAAAGCATTAAGTGACATTCGTGAGAAGAAAAATTCGATAAGACTTTAGGGTTTATATGTTCTGTGAGACAAATATGCAAATAATATGCTATTCCCAAGACCATTGACAGTGATTTATTAATGATAATATGTTGATTTTCAACTAACTGTATTCTTGAATAAAGAATCTGTTAAAATTCAATTTTTCCTTACATTATCTTAAAAATATCACCCCTACATTCCTTTTCTTAGCTGGTGGACGCAAAATGGTCTATGGGTGGACGCAATTTAGAATTTTTGGACGCAAAGTGGGTAAAACGCGTATTTTTGAAGTTTGTCTATTTATAAAAAAAACACAAGTAGTTTCGAACAAAACTGAAAGCGAACCCTATAGTAGACTATATAATGAACACATTACATAACTTCTTCATTGAAACTAGTGCTGGAACATTTTTATCTTCTCCTTCAAACTTGCCAACTGCACTAAATGGACGCGAACTGGCGAAATGACCCTATATCACATTAAAATTACGTAGTATATCAACCTGCTAAACAAAACATTTCCACGACTCCTTTCAACACACGACACGACAAAACCATATTTTATCAAACACTGACGCTGACGTCATACGCAGGCACTGTCCGAGGAGGGCACGGTGATCGACGGCAGCAAGATCACCGTCTCCGTGGAGTCCCGCGCCGAGACCGCTGTACTCGTCGGCGTGCCGTACGAAGCCAGCACGGAGTACGTCAAGCTGCTGTTCTCCCAGTGCGGTGATGTGGCACACATACATGAGTTCAGCAAGACCAAGTACAAAATACGTAAGTACACAACGCGTACTCGCTCTCTCTTGTTGTTTATTTATTTCTAGCGACTGAATCCGGCTTCGCGGCGGTTCTGCTGTATCAAGAAATTCTACAAGTTATGGTGTATTACACCGAAATCAATATCACAGCATCAGCTGACTAAATATCAAGATGTGTTGTACTTTTATAGGTCTCTTCAGCGTTTTTATCGCAGTTCTGCATAGTGCCGGTACCGGACGGTCCTGTGTGTTCCAATTATCGTAATTCTACTTTATAGGGGAGCATTGACCTAGCTAATCCATGAAGCATAAACTAACACGTGGTATTTATGTATTTGAAGTCTAAAGAAAACAAAAACGAAACGAACATTTGGCATACAAAACAACGACATAATAATCAGTGTCCTCAATATACCCCAAATTGTGAATGTCGAGGCTGGGATCATCGGGGGTGCGAGTAACATTTACTACCCGGTGTCCGCCTAAACAATGTGCTCTAGGGTAACGACCCCCGTTGGACAATAAAACGGCATCGGTATTAGCGCTCCGAAGGGGAGCGTGATAGAAGGGTGAAGGGCGACGCGGGAGAAAAAAATATCGATTAACTGTCCGCGCTTGCACTACGCACAAACGTTACGAAGGCAGAATAATATTGCACAACGCTACTTGCCACTTTACGGCACCTGTTTATTTCGTTGCGACATTTTCTATTCAATAAAAAACCGGGTTATTATTATTGTAAATCTTAAAGATTACAAGTGCACGCTTGCAGATAATCTTCTTTTAATAAATTACATTGTGTGAGTTGTTCCTTCTCGTGTTGAGAGTAAGGAGGGTCCGCCCCTACCGCTTCTATTAATACGTACGAAGGTACAGCTCTCAATGTTGTACTACACATAGTACATCAAGAATTTATTGACGCTTCCCGTGGACGCTTTAAGAGCAAATCGCGGCGCCGGCTTGCCTCGTCTATTGATTTATTATACGATTGGCATCCATGTTGTGTGCAGAGTACAATATGTAAATGAGTATATAGTAACAAGAGGGTTAGCTCCCCAACGCGAGGGGACACGGTGTTGTTACAAACTCTTATCGCGTTCTAACGTCCGTCAGTCTGCTTGCAACGATATCTTTATGCAATATGCGCTTTATTTGACACAGTTAGATTCTCTTAAACAAGTCTTAGATAACTTTGTGTAGAAAATGTTTTGATTGACTTACTCGTACGTGTAGTCTTAATTTTAACTAATATTTTAAAGAGCTGAAATTGTATGTTAATACGTTTATAGTGGATAATCTCTAGAAATATAGATCCGATTTTGAAAATTCTTGCACTGATCGAAGCTAGATTATAACTGTGATATGTTTTATTTATCCCTAAAAAGTAGTATTTTAGTTTCTGTGGTCATGTATGAATTGATAGTAAAATACATCAAAGGCGTGTTACATTTACTGACCATTTGTGGGTTTACGATAGTTCCAAGGTCCACCGGTTGAGTACAAAGTGGTACCTACTTGAATGAGTTACGTAACCATGGCGAACTAGCCACGGCACGCGAAGTTGTTGTTATGCGCAACCTTTAAAAACTATAAAGATTTTATAGGAGTTCAATGTCCGGTGTGCCTATTGTTTTCTTAGCAATCTGGGTATTTAAAAAAGTCAACGTACACGGCGTGTTAACTTTTAATTTATTAAGGAAGGAAAACTACCAAAATAATGTCTTCCTCGTGTACGAAATACCGAAATCAAGTACACAGATAAGCGTACAGAGCGGCCCGAAGTCGTATTCTGTTATACTTGTCTCTCATCTCCCCCACGTCTGCGAATACGAGGGTTGGCGTTTGCATTGGGGTGATTCTGTGCATCTAGCTATACATTTGTTGGATAACACAAAATCAATATCAAGTACATCTAGAAAAGCATAGGTAGGTGGCTTTCGGATATCTAATACTGCTAATTGATTGATAGATCGCACATGCGGATATGAACGCCTGCTGTGTAGTTATGTTACGTCAAGTCAATAAAACACTTGATATCTGCCTGTGACCACGTGGTACGGTGTCCGCTGGCAATTTGTATGAATGAGCGCGCGAGTCAGCGGCGTGACGTATGAAAACTTGCGGAATAAATCATCCTAGCAAATCTTGTGCAAGAAAACAGAAAAGTAATCTTTTCGTAAAGTAGGGCTGGAGAAATGATTCGAGTCCCCACCCGTGGCATTTAGGGGTTAGACGGAAAAGGCCACGAGGGGTTTACACAGGGTGCGAGAGGCTGGTTTACTTATCTGCTTTAACAAAATGTACAAGTTATAGATAGGTTAGAAATACGTTAGACGAAAAAGCGCGTTCTCGTATTTGAGTACAAGATTTATTCACAGCTGTTGTCACGCATAATCAATGTTTGTAACAGGCAACAAGTTATAATACTTATATAAGATAAGGTTTATTTGTAAGCGGGTAATTCGCAGCTTCTAACTGTCGTCTTGTTTGTAGCACATATACCATGTTTCTTAAATAGTATAAAACAATCTAGCTATCTGCCTCGTGTCTGTTTCGCCGCTTATCTTCTAAACCACGCAACAAATTTTGATACCTATTGCATTAATAAAAAGAGTGATAAAAATAAGATTTTTTTAAATATATCCCGTGCGAAGCAGGAGTTCGTCGCTAGTTATAAATATACTAGCTTCTGCCCGCGGCTTCGCCCGCGTAAAATGTGTTTTATCACCACAAGGGAATACAAACTATAATATGTCCTTCCCAGGGTCCCCTACAACCTCACAAACTCACAAACTTTACCTCTTTATAATATTAGTATAGAATAAACCGAATAAACGCAAAAGCTAAATATTGGCATTTCCATGGCCCACAGTGAGAGTAACATTCCAAGACAAGGACTGCGTGGACAAGGCGCTGAAGCTGGACCGCGAGCTGCGCATCAACGGCTTCCTCGTCACTGTGTCCAAGTACCGCGACGAGGACGAGCAGAAGGCGCACAACGCCGCCAACGTGAACAAGGTATTCTATTATGTATGTGTGCCATCTGCAGAGCGACGCTTTGAGAATAGAAGAGCTCGGGGTCGGACCTCCATGCCCTTACAGTAGGGTTAGTTATTAATTAAACCTCGCCGTTAGACAGCGCTGTGTTTGTTACTTGTAAAAATCATTTTGAACGAAAAATTATCAATCAGCGACAATTCAAAACAGTATTTGTGGATACCAGAATTAAGAATTTTAAGTTGGTTATATGTCAAAGGATGGTATTTAAAAGTACTTCAATTTATTCCCATTTCATTTACCTAATTTTGCCTGTGTTCCACCAAATATACTGAAAGTGCACCAAAATATGTTCATTAAAATATGTCATAACGAGCATCTATTTAACAACTGTTGCAAATTTGTAAAAATAGTAATACACCTAATTTTGAAAACAAGCATTTATTTTTTTTGTTAATTTTAGTTTTTTAGTTTAGTTTAGTTTTAGTTTTCGAATAAGTCGACGTAGCCCCGCTGCGCGGGGCTCCTATTTCTGTCTGCAGGGTCAAAAGTAACCTAACACTAACGAGATGACGGGAGCTGAGTTCGCTCGCTTTGCTCGCTCACTTCAGCTCCCGTCATCTTGTTCGAACCTAACCTGTCCGTGTCGGGGTGCCCTAAGTTCCCGAGCTCGCTTCGCTCGCTCTTGGACTGATTCTTTGACCATAATTTATTCGTAGATCAACTAATATTTGGTGCACGATCAGTATTTTTCGGGGACGAATAAAATAGTTATTGTTACAATAGAATATTTGCAGCGCACTACAATAAAAAAGTGTTATATATCTTGGTGTTAATTTGGAATTTGTTTGATGCAACATATTTTGTTGACTGAGTAGTTTAATTATGGTAAAACAATGAAACGGGTTTAAGATCAATATTTTTGAAATGCATACATAGATGTCCCTTTAGATTTTTGTTGAACACAAAAATATTATCCTATGTCAGACACTACTACAAGTCCTACTCTACTCTACAAGCCCGTAAACCTGTCAAACTTAGGCATTAAAGACGGGTTTAATACTTGAATGATTCTAAATATTCAATTCACAAATCGGCCATAATCTTGCAAATTCGTAACGAAGATTTCAGCTAGTAACTCCATCAGCTCTGCATAAATGTCACAAACACTAAGCGGAACTAGTGTGACAGTGAGTATATGATCGCTTTGAGCATTTTTCGGCTGTCACTGGCATTGTCAGAATAGTTACGGGCCTTCAGTTGAGTGAACAGTGATGGTCGTTGATGTTTGGTTTGTATGAAATTAAGAGTTGTTGATCGGTCTCTAGTATCAGCCGTCGAGGCATCCCCGAGCTCTGTGGTATGGTTAACTGCCAATGTCAACAAAGTTCACTTTACTGTCGTCTGCCTGGCTTATCGAGTCAATCATCAATCTTAGCCTTTCAGTCACTTATAGGTCTGACTTATGAGTGACTGAAAGGCTCCAAGAAAACGCGCATACATAACATTGCTACACCTCCTAGCCTCTCCCGCAGAACAAGCGGCAGCACCCCAACCAGCAGCAGAACCGCAACAACGCCAACAGCAACACGAACGCCAGCCCCAACAGCAACCGCGCCAACAACTTCCGTGGCGCGCGCGGTGGATCCGGCTTCAACGCCAGGGGGGGCAACTTTAGAGGTAACTTCAGAGGTGTCTGCTTTTCTGTCATTATACTTGTTGTCGTAGTTAGTTGATGTACCCACTGCATGGACACTTGTATAATACAATGTTGAAGATTTAAGCGTTAATTTAAAGGACATATGGCTCATAGCCATAGCACAGTTTTAGACTATGTTTGAAACCCCCAATTGCACCTTTTTTGGTCTAAAGAGATCCAGCAGAGTTGGACTTTAGGCAGATGAAGAACATTTGTTTCCATTATCTTAAAAATATTCTGTAAAACTAATCGTAATATGTTTGATGTGTAGACTCTGACCCGCATTATTCAATGACGCCAATCCCCGCAGGAGCCCGCGGAGGTCGCGGCGGCTTCGGAGGCCGCGGGGGCGCCTTCCCGCGCGGCGGCTTCGCGCCCGTCAACACCTACATGCCGCCGCAGGGCTTCATGGGCCGCCCGGTAAGCGCACGCACCACGCCGACACTAATATCAGGCTTGTAAGCCAATGGAGACTGAGAAACTACTGATTTTGTTGTGAACAAGTTAAGGTGTAAATCATCATCAAACAGTCTTCACTAAATGTCTAACATAAATGCGCTATTGGAGATTTTAAAGGCTGCGGATACGGACTCCTGTCCCTATTATTATCGCCTAATAAGAGGTATATTTTTACGAAAATGTTTCCTTGTTCAGAGGCAGCCCCCATTCGCTTACTATGTCTAACACATTTTTGGTTTTCGGCGACTAAAACTACGCATGTTAGCGACACTGTTGCATTTTATACTTTTCTAGTGTATTCCTAAGTATGGTTGTAGCTGCCAGTCTAAACCAGGGACCTTACTATGACCTGTCAAAACTGTCATGGTTCCACTGTGAGAAGACAAATAGCACCTTTTTCACGTCATAGTACGGCCTACGAGTTATTTATGTTTTTGCAAGTTTTTTATGATAGCAGTATAGCTTTTGCTTTGTACAAAGTTTCCGTTGAACTCTTGGTGTAAAATAGTGTCGATTTCATGTGGTAGATGTCAACATATAAATATGTATTATATTTTTATTTTTACCCTCTCACTGTACAAATTATTACGTTGACATCTTTCGAACTGTATTTTTTTGCAATAATTTTTGAGAAAGCTTTTCCATTGCATGCTTACGTCCATTTCATAGAAACGAGTGCATAGAAAGATGTGCAAAGAAATGCAGTACAATGACGAGACACAAAGAAAGAACAACAGAATACACACCAGCTCTGCAATTCTCTTTGCATTAACACATTCTGTGCATTCTTTTCAGAGTTACCTGTAGAAACATTACACCAGTTAAGTCCAAGGTAATGCCGCGCCTATACTTGTGCCATGTGTCTACAAACAACCAAAGGGTGTCTCATACTTTTTTTGATTACGATAGTAAAAAATACGATTCTTACACACAGTATACTACTAATCCTAACCTTCTTAATTCCTTCTTATTTGCTATATTTTTTTAAATACTTTTTACTGTTTGGTTGCATGTATTCAAATGGTACAATATTAACTATTTTAGTTTATAAAATGTTTCTGCCAGCAGCATCGGAGTTAATTCGCGCAGTACCCAATCGTAAATATGGCACATGTAGTTTTAGAGAAGCTATCATGTGATTTGTAGAGGATTGGTCCTGTCACTCAAACCTAACTGACTGTCTCCATGTGTCCTATTTACGTTCGGCAGCTGTATTTTTATTTTGAGTTGCGTGAAGTAAGAGTTATTTTTTCAAGATTCCCTGATACTCCCAATATTTTAAACAAATGGAATTTTTCTACCATCTAATCGCAATAATAGTTTGCTTCTCAGCAGGGTGGGTTCATGAACGACGGCCAGCGGCCAAACAAGAGGCTCCGGCAAATGTAACCATATTCATTAAGACATAAGATCCAGTGTCGTGCGTCGTCCTCCTATGTTCGTGTGTGTGAGTGTGAAGAACGCCCTATCAGAGACTTCTACTACAGTGACATGATTTGCAGTATCAATAAAGAAATAAATCTAGCTAATTGTATTTACTAAGTACATGGAATAAAATAATTGTAAGCTATTGTCTTTTTGACAGGTAATAAAATGTAATTACTAACATTTAAAACGCTGTTTTCTTTAAATTCCGCCTAAAGAAAGTAATTGCCGCTAGCAAAAGAAAGTAATATTGTGGCGAGCATTTCCCTTTTTATTTGCATTTAATTAACACAATATGGTCGTTTTGTGACCGGAACACGAAGCCAGTAACGCTAATTTAGATGAGCGCGAGGTTTCACTCGCATGCCATGCATCGTGCGTTGAACTAAGACATTTTGAGCAGAAGTAAAGTCCTCGCCTAACTTCTGGGCCGACCTGAAATTGACTTTTCGTTGCGCGGGGCACGAAACCGTGTTGTTTTGTATGATATTTACTACTGCGCAGCGCAGCCATTGTAGCCAACTACAGGCCGGCCAAGAAGTTTATCGAGGACTATAACTTTGAAAGCCGATAACTATAGTTAAGTAGTAAAATTAAAGAAAGAAAACCATTTATTTGTGACCGACACTAGAAAATCAAAAATAGTAATAGAAAATAAAAACCCCGTGCGAGACCAAAGAGCTATCATAGCATGAAAAAACCGGCCAAGAGCGAGCATGCCCTGGAAACTTAGAACATTTTTTTTAAATTGTGAAAAGTGCCATCTATTCGGCATTCATGGAACTTTTGGTTGCGTGTGTTACCACTTTTTTCCCTCTAAATATTTGGTAGTTTACATTAATTGTTAATTTTGCTATTTTTCTTTAATTAGTCCAGCTACACAAAAATTTACGATTTCATAAAATAGTATAAATTATTCTCAAAATGTTTATTAAAATTTTGTATTATTTGAGATACTTTTACGATGATAGAATTTTAAGAGTAGATTACTGATACCAAACGTTAGCAACACTGTCCATGAAAAGTCACAAGAAATTTTCCAACGGTTTGTTTTCGTACGCGCGCGGATTTTTCTTGTAATTTTGGTGTTTTTGTGTTAATTACGTTGAGTTGAGATTCGTTCCTCCGTAAATTCCAGTAATACCTAAATTCCAGCATAAACTGTACTTTGTGAAAGTGGTTGTGACATACATTTAGATAGGCCCTCCATAGGGAGTTTGGACCATGATATCTCAGTGTAGTGTTGTTTTACAGATAGGCCCTCCATAGGGAGTTTGGACCATATATCTCAGTGTAGTGTTGTTTTACATTTTACAAAATGTCTCGAAACATCTGCTGTGTTCCTGGGTGCCCAGTAGTAGCAGGAGATGGTGAGTAAAGTGTGTTTTTATATTATGAACTCGAGCATAGCCTCCAAGCTAGCAAAATTGGTCGTCCTAAGACTATCTTCTTTTTACCCGACTGCCGAAGGAGGGTAATGTGTTTACTATTCTAATACATTTTCAAACGTTTGTCAGTGTGGAATTGAGCGCACTTTGTATGAGCATTTACGCTTACGGTTGTTGTATCATGGTTTCACTAAGTGTTTCTTGAACCTACTATTATATTGCTAAAATTGCTGTTATAAGAACAAATAAGCATTTGATTAGTCTTACTAATGTCTTTCTGGGTGTAACGGTGTAATTCCCCTTGTATTCCTCTCTGATCGATCAATCTCTTTGTATGAGTATTGTAAACCCGGCCTAAATATCACATTGCAGTCAGTCCCATTAAAGTCTCTTTATTTTATTTCAGATGTACCTCTACACTATTTTCCGTGTCCTGAGAAAGATGTAGAAAGGTTTCAAGAATGGGTTAAGATGATTGGAGGTGATATTGTGAGTCTGAACAGCAGTTTTATCCACAAAAATCGAAGAATCTGTCGTCGGCACTTTCAGAAAGAGTTACTTTACCCAAAAAACAGACTTTGTAAATTGGCTGTTCCATCTTTGCTATTACCCTCTATAGATGTATCAGGTAAATGTGTTATTGATTAATTTTATTAAATACTAGCAACCGCATTGGTTTCACATACTTACTAATATTATGAATATGAAAGTGACTTTGAGAATGAAGGTTCTAAATTGCATTGCATCAAGATATTTAGAAAATTTAATCTCTTAAAGCACAGACATAAATAATGAGCATCTAATAATATTCCAATACCTTGACTTCCAATATTCTATACAATATTTCTTTAAAGTGAAATATTTACTTCTTATATTCTGTACTTTTCAGCACCGCGTCAAATGGTTCCAGACAGCCTACCATCTACATCCCAAGAAGCTGTAATGCATCGTGAAATAATAAAACCCATGAAAACTAGAACTGTTCAATACTTCAAGCCTACTAGTTCTGGTATGTTATCTATTTCTTTATGATATAAGTCTAACAACAAATGCTAATTCTATATTCAGTTCATGTTTACCATGATAAAGCAGATATTCACTTTTCAATGCATTTTCCTTAAACATTCTTTACAATTCATTCTATATTTTATATTTTCAGTACCCTTTTTGAAGCAAAAGCATGAAGAAAATAAGGTGCAAAAATTGGAGCAAGCACTTCGTCAGGCTCTTAAAGACAAACAGACCTTTCGCAAAAGATATCTGCTAGCAAAGAAAATAAGGAAAACAAATGCTTTCAAAATTGTGACCAAAAAGATGTCATCAGCGGCTAAAACTTTATTTTATATGCAAGTAACAGGAAGTGGTAAAAAACCGAGAGGAAGGCGTTTCACACTTGATGAAAAAATCTTAGCACTATCGCTATATAAACCATCACCTAAAGCATATCGCTTGCTAAGCCAGCTGTGTGTTCTGCCAAGCCGAAGAACACTTCAAAATATTTTGCAGAAAGTAGATTTAAAGCCTGGCATTAACGATAAAATATTTGAACACTTGCAGAAGAGAGTGTCTAAAATGTCAGAAAAACATAAATTTTGTTGCATACTGTTTGACGAAATGGCAATTGCTGCAGATTTAAGTTACAATAAGGCACATGACAATTTAAATGGTTTTATCGACAATGGCAGCAAAAGAGAACAAATATTTGCTGATCATGTACTTGTATTTATGGTGAGAGGCATAGTAAAAAAATATAAGCAGCCAATAGCTTATAGTTTTTGTTCAGGTACAACAAAGACAGCAGATCTAAAATACCAATTGAAAAATATAATTCAAAAAGTTGAAAGCACAGGTCTTAAAGTTGTTGCTACAGTATGTGACCAAGGAGCCACAAACCTTGCTTCAATAAATCAGTTGATGGAAGAAACTAAAGCAAAGTATCTTAGAAAAAATGAGGATTATAGAGGTGTTTTTTTTGAAGTGGGCAGTTTCAAAATTGTACCTATTTTCGATCCACCTCATCTAATGAAGGGTGTAGCGCAATAATTTATTAAATGAAAATTTAAAATATGTCATGGATGACAAAGTACGCGTGGCTAAATGGTGCCATATAGAAAATCTTTTCCAGAGATGCCCTTCATTCCAGGGTGTAAAGTTGGCCCATAAACTGACAGCTCAACATGTGGTGCCCTCAATGATACCAAAAATGAGGGTTAAGTTTTGCACACAAGTGTTCAGCAAGTCTGTTGGTGTGACACTTGGATGTCTGGCAGGTATGTCACGTTTAACTTCAAGAGTACAACCAATTTAGTAGTCTAAAAACAGATAATACTATTAAAGATATTGGGTTATATGTCATCTCCATCATGAACTAATAAGTCTACATAAATTAAACAAATCCGAATATAGTTTAATTAAAGCAAGTGCCTATGAATCATTTAGTTTATATATCTAATACCTTTAAACGAGCAATTCTTGTATATACAGGGTGGAATTTTGTAATGCCACCTGAAGGGAAAGTTCTCTTAATACTGTAGATAGAAAATTTTAGTCAAATAAAACATTCTTTTATTTTAAAAATAAAGAAAACTGCATTCAAAGATTTTCGAAAATTCGCTTGCTACACCCGGGAATCGAACCAACTAAAATATTTAAAATTACACCCTGTACTTATAAGGATGAATCCTCTCTAACAAACTTGATAAATTATATGAAAGGAAAACCATGAAATCTTAAATTATTTTAATTATTTACAAAAAATGGTAATCCAATTAATTAGTTGCTCGAAGTGGGCTCCTTTTTCTTGGATACACAAATTTATTCTTCCAACGAATTCTAGTCTTATCTAAATAGTAATTCGTCATTTTAATAGATAAATGACGTCAATGATAATTATTAATTACTCCAATAAGGATACAGATGTATCTTTGAGTAAAAGTGCTTTAACTTGACCCATTGAATTTATAAGTCCAGATTTCATGGCTTTTCTTTCATTTAATTTATCAAGAGATTTCATCCTTATAATTGACCCTAACGATCGATGCAATAAAAGTACAGGGTGTAATTTTTACCAGACTGCCGAAGGAGGGTAATGTGTTTATCAGTCTATGTATGTATGTTTGTTCCTATATGGCGTTCCAGAGACCAAACGCTTTGGCCGATTTTGATAATTCATACGTCAATCGATTTGTCTTAACCCTGCGAGTGTCATGGGCTACATTAAAATTGGACAATAGTAAAATGGCGGATTTTGGGCGCCATATTGTGGGGGCCCAAATTTTTTTTTCGTCCAAACCCATCGTGTGGGGTATCAAAATCAAGGGTTTTAAGAGGCGATTTCAAAAATATAAAACACTTATATGTTTAAATGTATCTAATTCGAAAAGAACTTATATACAGGAGGAGGATACATCTGGTTTTAGTCAGCCAGCTCGCGCGTATGTATCCTCCGACTGCACAGCATGATTTTTCCCTTGTTTACGAATTTTAGTTCGCTTTTGAAGCAGTCGGGTTTTTTGATTTTTTGATTTAACTTTTTTTCATTTCATTTCATTTACAGAAAGTGGGTCCTTGCCAGAGGAAAGTGTGGACACTGCATACGTGATAATGCTGTTCGACGAACTGTTCGACTCTGTGAATGCTAGTTATCACAAAGAAGAAGGCAAAATATACAGATCAGCAGTCACACCAACCTCGCCCCATTAAAAATTTTGGAACAAGACATTACCAATTATAAAGTCAATGAAATATGTCAACAATAATGGCAAAGAGGTAACAGTACCATCTCTTACTAGTTGGGTGAAAACAATAGAAGGGTTTAAATTAATCACAAACAGGTTAAGGACAGAAGGAATTAATTCTATATTACTTCGTCATATAAATCAAGACCCTTTAGAAAACTTTTTTGGGGCGATAAGAGCTCATGGCTATAGTAATATAATGCCCAACTCAGCAGCTTTTGAAACTGCATTTAAAACATTATTAATAAATAATATGACATCGCCACACTCTGTACATGGAAATTGTGAAAAAGATGACAGTATATGTTTAAATTCTTTGAAATCTTTAATAAATCAAAACTGTAATGTGGAGGATGATAATGAAATAATGGAAATTATTGATGAACATTTGAATATTGATATAATAAATACACAAATCCTTCTAGAAGGCCGTTCTCGAGTTCTAGTAGAGAAATGCGCGGCCATAGCATATTGTAGTGGGTGGATAGCAACCAAAGCTAAATAGTTTGTTTTTAAAAATTGCAAAACATGCAAAAATAATTTAATTACTCCAAATACTGAAGATTTTCACAACTTTATTGTAAAAAAAGAATATTGTGGCAAAAGATGGTTATGCTATCCTACCCGGGCATTGTTTGACTTTTTCGCCCAAGTAGAAGACATCACAATGAAAATTTTAAATAAATATGGACACATAGAAACAATTTCGAAATATATAATCCTAATTATAACGGTCCATATTGACTTAAATTTTATTAAATGTAATAAACATAAAGAAAAATTATGCAATTATTTGTTGCAAAAAAGTGTAGTGTTTTCCATTATGAATTGGTGCAGAGAAGTCAGCAATGTCCTCACTGGCAAGAGCCATCTTAATTTTGTTGAAAGTTTTGAAACTGAACGCATCTTCCTACAGGCTCGAGAATATTATAAAAAAACTAAGGGTGCGAAACGATAGATTAAGAGATTCTTAGTCTATCGTTTCCCACCCTTGATTTAATTTTTCGACGATCTGACATTCGTTATTTTATAAAAGCTTTAAGTTTCTCTGTGTATTTACCCAATACAGATTAGAACGATCCCCGAATATGAACTTTAGATCAGGGTGGCTTTGGGAGGTGTGCGTTACCCCAACATGAAAGTGTCTCCTAGAGGGATATGAGTGGAACGTATAATTAGTGCGTAATCTGCTGTGTATGTGCGCCACATAAAAAAATAGCGCGTGTTGTCGTTTTGGAATAAAACGGGAAAAACGATTCCTACTGAAGTAACGATGTACCAGCAGGAAAATTCTAAACGAATGATCAGAGTGAGAAATATTGTGCATGGGCAGAGAGTTTATAGTTGTGCAAAATGTGCGCCGAAAATATAATTGGTGCGTCATCAGGTTTTTGAGATATTGCATTGCCTGCTTGAGTAACGTTTTGCAGAATTGTGTATCCCTAAAACCATTGTATGTGTGCCTGTAGAATAAACATACACGAGTACTCTTGATATGTGCGTATTTGTGCCGAAATTAGATTTAACAAAATATTTATAATTTTCAAGAAATCGCGCTTTTTTGAAATCCCGAAATAAATTTGCAGCGCCTACATGAGAAAATAACTAAAGGCCTTTGCCCTGCAGTGGGACAGAATAGGCTCAAAATAATAATAAAATGAGAAAAGGTACAAGCTCACTGAAAACTGTATTCAGTCCATCTTGACGCTTGTAATAACCATAAAAAGTTTCAAAAGCATACATATACATGCTTGCGTCATCGAATAATATTGCTAAAAGTCAAATCAAGGGTGTCATAACATTGACGGCTACAAGATACAAGAACTTGTTTTACTACTTTTACCAGCCGTTGTTTACATGTTTAGTTTTTGTTTAAATCTACTTAATGCGAAACATTCCAAACTGAATATTTTCACTTTATATTTTTGACTAAACACACTTATTTGTGGTTTACACCTACTTATCTTGGGTTGAGCCGGTTTTTGTATTTTGCCGTCAAAGTTATTACACCGTCGTTTTGACTTTTAGCAATATTATTCAAAAACGCAAGCATGTATACTTTTGAAACTTTTTATGGTTAATGCAATCGTCTAGATGGACTGAATACAGTTTTCAGCGAGCTTATACGTTTTCTTATTTAGGCACTGCGAATTTATTTTGGGTTTTCAAAAAAGTGCCATTAAATACGCACATATTAAGAGCTACTCGTGTATGTTTATTCTAAAAGCGCAAATACAATGGTTTTAGAGATACACGATTCTGCAAAACGTTACTCCAGCAGGAAATGCAATATTTCGAAAACCTGATGACGCACCAATTATATTTTCGGCGCACATTTTCGCACAAATATAAGCTCTCTGCCCATGCACAATATTTCTCACTCCGATCATTCTTAAAGAATTTTCCTGATGGAATGACGTTACTCCAGCAGGAATCGTTTGCCCGTTTATTTTCAAAAATAACGACACGCTCTAACTGGTTTATATGTGGCGCACATTCACAGCAGATTACGCACTAATTATCTGTTCCACTCATATCACTCTAGGAGCCACTTTCTTGTTGGGGTAACGTACACCTTTGGGAGATAGCAGGTACCAAAGTTGTCTAAAATTGCACCTCACTTTGGTTAAGTATAAAGGTCAGATTTTATATATTTTATTTGGAATAACATTAGAAATCACGTCGTCCATTATCAGACAGTACGGTGGCAATCCCCTGTTAGACACCCTTAAAGTATGATAAAATGTGATAGAACTTTCGTCATTGTATAAAAGCTGTATTTTTTATATATTTAACTTGCGGAACTATCAAAAGATGTTTCCCCAGTAGTCAGACCGTTTGGATTGTTCTTACGTCTTGTCAGACACTTTGAAAGCCTGCCATAGTCACTCTAAAAATAAATAATTTTTCTGGGAAAATCATCCTAATTTAGTACTTGTACCGGAATTATGTTAATTATGCTAGCAAAATCTACAAGTCCGTGATTAGACCTGGCATACTGTATGGATCAGAATGTTGGGCTGTGAAAAGATGGATGAAAAAAGATTAACTGTAGCAGAGATGAGAATGTTGAGATGGATGTGTAGAGTGAAGGGAATGGATAAAGTGAGAAATGGTTATTTTAGAGGATGTTTGAAAGTGGCACCAGTGACAGAAAAGTTGAAAGGAAAACGTTTTTCCTGGTATGGTCATATGATGAGGAGGGATGAAACGCATGTTACTAAAAGAGTTATGAATATAAATTATGTGGATGGATGGAGCGGGAGAGGAAGGCCAAAGAAAATATGAATGGACTGTGCGAGGAGTGATATTAAGAAAAAGGGAGTCAGTGATAGCGTGACAAGTGACAAGATGGTATTGCAGAAGAATACGTGTTGCGCCGAGCCCTAGTAGCATGGTACAAGGAAAGGAAGGTGATGATGGTAGTAGCAATGTTGCCTGAAAAGTTAAAATCCCAACCGTTGTAAAATAAATGGGGTGTCAGAGGGCCCAACAATCTGTTTTTAGCTAAATTCTCGTAAAGTTTTGATTTTAATGCAATTTGTGCTAGGCTAAGATTATTTCTTGTTTAATTGTGTGCAAAAAAAGTTTAGTTTAAGATTCTCTATTGATCATTAGTTTTTGAGATATGAGTTAAATTTAAAGTAATGTGTTAGTAAAAAAATGAGCCCCTTCCTTATGTTTGCTGTCAATCATTACTTCACAGAATTTGACCCTTATTAGCGACACTATCAAATGGTATAATAATACAGCACATGTTTTATTTTTCAAAATCAACGGGTTCGGTTCCTGAGTAGGAATATTATTTATAGGATTGTGAGATGAACTTTAAAACACGTGCTGTACTATTACACCATTCGATAGTGTCGCTAATAAGGATCAAATTCTGTGAAGTAAAGACTGAAGGCAAACTTAAGGAAGGTTCATTCTTAACATAGTACTTTATTTTAGCTCATTTCTCGAAAACTAATGAACCTTAGAGAATCTTATGTAAAACTTTTTAACGCACAATCTAACAAAGAATAAACTTGGCCCAGCACAAATTGCAGTAAATACTTCGTCCAACCATTTTTTTTTTTGCTGCTATGGATTTTTTATGAACTTTAGGCAACATTACTACTACCATAATTAACATAATTCTGGTGAAAATACTTGACTAGGATCATAACAGAAATATCTTTATTTAATGGACTACTACGGCAGAAAGGCCGAGTGCGCGGTACACATAACCGGCGTGTGTGTATGACTAGATGTATGAATGTGTGTGAAGCAAAAGAAGTATGTTAGGATCGTAGCAGGTGGCGTTCTGTAGTTTCTGCCTACCCCCATGGGAAAAAGGCGTGAGTTTATGTATGTATGTACTACGGCAGACTTTCAATCAGTCTGACAAGACGTAAGAACCATCAAAACAGTCTGACTACTAGGGAAACATCTTTTTATAGTTGCCCCATACACTCAGCGTCACAAAAATCGCACCTTTTCGAAAATAGTATTCAAGCCTGTCCAGGTATCAACACATGCATTAAACCCATGTAATACTGGTATCTGGAAAAATATGTTTAATGACCTTTAAGTTAACAACCGTTAGACTTCATAAGTAATACAATTCTATAAATGATGAGTCGTTAAATAACTGCTGTTATAACTCGTATTACAGGAGCCGTTAATTGCACCACCCTAGAAGAATATAAAACGGCCGATTAAGGTCAAATGAAAGTCATACGCCATACAGACCTTGAAATGAACAACTCCAGCAAGAAAAACAACCCTGAAAGTGGATACATCTACAGATAAAGCCGCTCAAGTGATTGCACTACTCCAATCTGGGATGCGACATTGTGATGTTGCTTGACTACTGAATTTAGGCCATTTTTCCGTTCGACGAGTGTTCCAATGATTCGAAGACTGGTTGGTGACTATATTCACCCGCTGGTGGTGGATCTGGCAGACAACGATGCGCACCCGAAAGAGACGATCGTTTCATTGTGTCGACTTTATAACCAAATCGACTCTCTAATGCTGTTGCAGCGAACAAGGGCACCGGTTAGTACGCAGAACTTCAATAAGCATCTCCACGGTTAACAGAAGGTTGCAGGAAAGGAAGTTACTGCCTATAAAGCGTCTACAAGGCACTTCAACAGCATTGGAGAGTCGATTCCTAAATGAAATTGACACAATGAAACGATCGTCACTTTCAGATGTGCAGCGTTGTCTGCCAGATTCACGTATTCGAATATAGCCACTAGTCTCTTGGAACCATTGGAACACTCGTCGAACGGAAAAATGGCTTAAAGTCAGTAGCCAAGCAACATCACACTGTCGCATATCTGGTTGCAGTAATGCAATCACTCGAGGGGCTCCATCTGCAGTGATTTTCTTGCTGGAGTTGTTCACCAGCATTCACTTCAAGAACTGGATTCCGTATGACTTTTAATTTGACCTTGATCGGCCGTTTTATACCCCTCCTATGATGGTGCAATTAACGGCTCCTGTAATGCGTATTTTAACTGTTGTTTAGCGGCACGTCCTTTGAAGAAATGTATTATTTATTGTTAATTGAAAGGTCACTAAACATAGTTTCAGTAGTTACCAATATTACCAGGGTTTTAATGCATGTGCTGATGGCTGGACATGCTTGAATGCTATTTTCGAAAAGGTGCGATTTTTGGGAGGCGGAGTGTTTTAAAATTCAGTTTTTATACTATGGTGGAAGTTTCATCACAACTTATCATACTTTAAGGGTGTCTAATAGGGGGTTGCTACCGTACTTAGTGACTGATAATGGACGACGTGATTTCTAATGTAATTCCAAAATAAAATATATCAAATCTGACTTTAACGAAAGTGAGGTGCATTTTTATACAACTTTGGTAGCTGTTTTGCTCCCAAAGCCACTCTGATCCAAACTTCATAAGTTTTCGTGGATCGTTCTTACCTGTATTGGGTACATACACAGATAATTTTCAGGTTTTACAAACTAACGAAGGGCAAATCGTCGCAGGCTCTTGGGATACGAGAAAAGCAAACTGGTGTTGACTGACATAAATTTGTAATAATGTAATAAATTAATTAATGAATTAATATATTTTTGTATTATTTTTCTCAATCTCTTTACCCCCATTACCCAAGATACTTAAACTTGTTTGT
The DNA here is from genome assembly GCA_949775005.1 of Orthosia gothica. Classification (NCBI taxonomy): domain Eukaryota; kingdom Metazoa; phylum Arthropoda; class Insecta; order Lepidoptera; family Noctuidae; genus Orthosia; species Orthosia gothica. The sequence continues at coordinate 1,380,702 of OX459048.1, read as the reverse complement.
CTAAAAGCATTCATAAAAATATGCTTAAGACAAAACACAGTTTGAGTATCTATTAATTAATAAACGAAATAGTTATAATAAAACAGTATTCATAGTACCTACGAGTACCTATACATTTAGTTCAATGGTTGGCGCTCAGAGGGCGCTGATCGCTAAGTAAAATGAAAACTTCAGTTGCCAGTCTATCTCAATCTATTATATATTAGTCTACTATTATATATTAGTCTATGAGAGCGAGTCGGAGTCGCGCACGAAGGGTTCCGTACTTGGTAAATTGCGGTTTACGATTTATGACGTATTAAAAAAAACTTCTTACTAAATCTCGTTCAAACCAATTTTCGGTGGAAGTTTACATGGTAATGTACATTATATTTTTTTTTAGTTTTATCATTCTCTTATTTTAGAAGTTACAGGGGGACACACACACATTTTACTACTTAGGAAGTGTCTCTCGCGTTAACTATTCAGTTTAGAAAAAAATGATATTAGAAACCTCAATATAATTTTTGAAGACCTATCCATAGATACCCCACACGTATGGGTTTGATGAAAAAAACAAAATTTAGTTTCAGTTTCAACTAAGGGGATCCCCAAAATTTATTGTTTTTTTTTTCTATTTTTGGTACCCTAAAAAGGAAAAGCAAAAATATTAGTAAATGAAAGCTCAGCTTAAAGCAGGTACAGCTGTTGCTGATCGTGTCACCACAGTCAAGACGAACGGCGAGGATGAGTCGCTAGTGTTGCGTAGGCTTTATCAAGAGATTTATCTGAATAGGCTGTGTTCCTAAACTCCTTACAATATTCTCACAGCAACACACAACACACGTTATACCACGCTTTCCGTAAGTAAAGATTCGACATATAAATCAAGTTCACTTCATAGTGTATCTAATTTTATGGGCATAAAAAATTAGTTCCGTGGTTATTTTTACCACAATTACCAACCACTTACAAAGCCGGCCTACAGTGTGCCGTTGAGAACACAGGCTTGTTTGTATACATTTCGCCACATAATTGTTCTAATTGCTTTCAATTCCCCGTTATAATTACTCCATAACATCTTGATTAAAAGAGAAAGTAATAATTGAGCACCTATCGGAAAATCGAATGCTAGTCCAACCTATGCGGAGAGTAGTCTAGTAAATAGCCAGAGATAGGCACAAGCGGTAAAAAAAAAAATGGTTAAGACTTCTAAGTCGTCTGGCAATTACAGCCAGACTAGCTCTCTGTTAGGAAATATAGCTAGTGTTTATTTACTCTTTACAATTCGCATTGAGTGTTTGTAAACACGCCAATACGCGAGTCGCAACTTACTGCAGTTAGTGAACATTAGTTAACGTGTGTCTACAGAGAACGCACGCCGCGATAAAGAAATACGAAATAATATGTGCTAACAAAATGTTCAAGTTAAAATTGTGTTGTGTGCTGTTGTTCATAGTTTTGGCTGAATGCGGGAAATCGCGCCAAAACTCAAAGAAGGAAATTATAAATAGATTTGGGAAACCTCGTGCGAAAGCTGAAGTGTTTGACAACTTGTTCAATATCTATGATCCAACGTTTTTGGCGGTGGTGTGGCCCAAAATAACGAATGGAATTCATATTTTGGGTCGACCCCACTTGCTGGGAGGAACTCGGCGTTTTCTTCAAAGATTTGACTGAAGGCAAGGCTTGGGCATACAACGGTGAGTATCAATTAACGGCACTCTCAATGAGTTAATGAAGACAATAAGTATACGGTAATGTAATTAGATGTTATGGAAAAGAAAATACAGATAGATACAGATATATCTAATACATAATGTGTGAGGTACGTAATACGTTAGGTAAGTACTAATTTCTAATGAAACGCATGCTACTAAAAGATTTATTATAAATGTGGAGGGATGGAGAGCGAGAGGAAGGCCAAAGAAAAGATGGATGGACTGTGTGAGTAGTGATACGACAGAAAAGGAAGTCTGAGATAGAGTTACAGGGGACAGGATGGTATGGAAGAAGAAAACGTATTGCGTCACCCACAAGTAACATTCGAATGGGCAGGTAGATCATGATGATGAAGTACGAATTTATAAGCAATAATTATTATTTTTCTGATAGCTAACTTGATTCGATCAAGCAAGGTGTTATTGGGTTTTTCTATCCGGCAGTTCTTGGTATTGCCCGGTTGATGCCATAGGCTCTCCCTTACATGGAACTCAAACGTAACTGGCGAATTGTAGGTATTCTACAGATGCACCTGTCTGCATGATCCTTCGGAGAATACGGTCGTGATCTTGAACAATTTTATTTAGTTTTATAGGCGAATAGGGAATGAAATAGACACCTAAATCTTATGTTGAATAGATTTAACTACGTTGGGGGCTGCAGCGGATGTGTGAGTACACAGAGTTGTTCTATCTCACAACGGCGGTTAAGTCGTGTGTGTAGATGCAAATTGCATATTGTTTCAGTGTGCGCAAGCTCGGGAGCGCTCAGTGTCGTCTGAGCACACAGAAGCAATGTGCATCTACACACACGACTAAGACCAACCCGCCGTCGTAAGATAGCAATCAACAACTGTACCTATAGTTCTCGCCTGTTCTCGCCAAACTTCTTGTCCGCCCTGAAGTTGACTACAATGGCTGCGCAGTAGTAAATCTCATACAAAAACAGCACTGTTTCGTACCTCGCATCGGACAGCCAACTTCAGGGCGGCCCAGAAATTTGGCGAGAATTATACCGTGTATTTTACATGGAGCGACAACCTATCTAACCTCCATATCCTAGTAACTTGGTAACACTGTACCCCTTAGGCTGGGAGTTAAATTTATTGGCTACTTCATCTTCCTCTACTTATCCATAACGACTCAAAGATCTACGGATGACAGCCAGGACCAACGGTTTAACGTGCTGTCCGAGGTATGGAAGAACCTCGCTATGTAAAGGATGGTCACCCATCCACGGATCCACCTGGGCAAGCCTTGCTTAACCTCGAAGATAGATCCTGACCCCTGTTAGGTGTAATTTAGCCATGAGCTCCTTCTTAAGGTTGAACTAGTCGAGTTTTGTTTCCATACAGGACTAGACAATGATGAGACAAATTGATATCATTTTTTATTTTGTACATCGTCAAACAGTGTAGTAATCTCTAGACTACGTTTGTGTGGAAGAATTTTCGACTAGTGTAACCTTAAATCATTATCATCAAACATCAATCTTACGTCCTTGTCATCATCAAACTAATTATTATTTGTTACCTAAATATCCAAAATGCAGCAGGAATCGAACCGCGCACTTTATCGAAGGCACTGCCTACCCACTGAAAGTGTACGGAAGTCACCTTGCCTTATTTCATAAAATTAAAGATCGCGTGGGACAGTTTTCCTGAAGAAAGTGATCGCAAAGCAAACCAATCATTACATAGGTATGGGTAGTCAATTAGATACTTAAATCTCCATTGTATTGTGTGTCGGGGTGGCGTTGTGCAACTCCACGTCAAAGCGTGTATTTTAACTGGGTATTTGTTTCTACGCCAGAGGTATTTCTAGGGTTCTATGGAAACAGTCAGTTAAAAGATCTAACTTGCACAGAAAGGAGGAGGGTAATGTGTTTATCAGTCTATGTTTGTTCCTGTTCTAGAGACCAAACGCGTTGGCCGATTTTGATAATTCTTACGTCTATCCTTGGATTCAATCGATAAATCTTAAACCTGCGTGTGTCACTGGCTACATCAAATCTAGAAAATAGTTAAATGGCGGTATTTTGCCCCATATTGTAGGGGGCCTTTTTTTTCTTCCAAACCCATTGTGTAGGGTATTAAAATAAAGGGTTTTACGAGGTGATTCCCAAAATATACAACACTTATTTAAGTTTAAATGTACCTAATTGAACAAAAAAAATAACTAAAAGTTGATAATAAAAAAAGTTAAGTATAAAATTAAAAAAATCCGTTTATTTAAAAAGCGAACTAAAAAGACGTAAACAAGAAGAAAATCATGCTGTGCAGTCGAAAAAAACATCTGGTTTTGGTCAGCTAGCTCGCGAATATGTATCCTCTGACTACACAGCATGATTTTCTTCTTGTTTAGGTACGTCTTTTTTATTCGCTTTTTAAACAGTCGGGTTTTTTGATTTTTTCAATTAACTTTTTTTAATGCATTGACTCCTTGATCAGTTATCAAAAGCGTCACTGTGCTTGAGGTCCTGGGGTTCGATTCCCAAGTCCGTGAAGCTTTTTTGGGTTAATAGGGCTATTGGTTTCTTTGTATCTTCGATCGCAATAGGTTCGGCACCCATTTCCAAACTGTAACTATACCTACCACCTATAAACCTGCAGCCTAATTCTTCAACCAAAGGGTTTGACCCCATGAAAGAGTAAGAACAATTGACCATGCGAGATGATAGACGCGATGTGGATTTCCGTATATATGATTGTTCGATTGTTCTACGCAATTGGACTGCTGTAGAATACCTTCACGCGTGGGCATGTAGTATTATATGTTCTGATTTTGAAAAACTCATTCTTTTAAATTACGTAGGTAGTGCTCGCAAGAGTGTTGCAATTTTTTTTTTTTTTATCGTCAATAGGCTTGCGCTTGACCACTATCTCACCTGATGGTAAGCGATGATGTGGTCGACGGTGAAGCACGCTTGCCCAGAAAAAACCTATTCACTCTTGACTTAAAGACCCCAAGATTGTAGCTATCGGGAAACACAGACTCCGGCAGGGAATTCCACTCCTTAGCTGTACGCATAATGAAAGTGTCCCAAAACGTTTTTTCCCCAAATATCTTCAATGAACTGTTATTTGCCCACCAATCACTTACGATACATTCATCAATACCATAGCTGGGTAGTAATTCCTCCATTTCATTTCCTCGTCTTCGACATTTATTGTTTTTCTTTGGCGTGACCACACTGGCCACTTAATCAATGGCAACTTTCGATTGTCCGTGCTGGCAGCAATGTGATCGCTCTCCAAGTTCACTGTTCGCACAAGTAGCTTGTCTTATTAAAGCATTACAATCGAATCGAATATGATTAGAGAACGTTGCGTAAATAAAGATGACAGCGTTCCGCAATGAGGTAAGGTATTCGTGCTGCGTTTGGTTGTTTTTACGACAACAATAGATAGTAATGCATTTGTTTTTGGTGCTCTATTGTTGTGGCTAAGAATTTATAACAAACATTATAATACAATATAAATACAATATTAATTATTGAATAAGAGCATTTCTTGTTAGGGAGGTAATTAGGTATTAAGCTTACACAATGCAAGTCTATTTTGCCAAAACCATCCAAGCTGGCGGTCCCCGATAGACTTTGCACGTCTTGAATGCCTTCTAGCAGTGATATGTTCAAATATAGGACGCCGTTACCTACTTTGGAAGATCTTGTACACTTCCACATCACCATTCAGACGAAAAACGGAATTCGGTCCATCTTCTGGAGGACCTTCTTAAACTGCGCCATGGATTAAAATTTCGGTAAAACGCGTATATTCATATATTTTTTTAGTCTAAAATAACTCTCCAACATAATTGAACATTTGTGAGGTTAAAATTGATGAAAAACCCGTTTTACCGAAATTTGAAACCATTGGTTACCGTATTTAACCATTGTTTGAGTCAACTACGGATCCAGTCGACACCACTCTAGAACATTTCGACTCACCGAATATCCCTTGTGCTAACTTCTATCACCTAAGTTTGGCAATTCTTCTTCATTGATTTAAGCTATTATTATTTATATTTTATAGTAGTTACTATTCAACTTTCTATGTCTTGTGTTTCCTCAGAAAATGCTAACATAACTCAGGTGAATACAGCACCCTACTCTTCTCCATGTAAACCGGTGTTTCACAAAACCTGTTTATCCTAGGCGGGCGAGCACGGCCTACTGTGACGGGCTTGAGTCACACATTTTTATCAAAGATTGGGAGCAAACACCGTGATAAAATGCGTGATTCAACATATCACAGCGGCCGTGCTCGCCCGGCAGCTAGGCATTGAACCAAAAATTATGCGCATTATTAGCAAAAACAAAAGAAAACTATTCACGCAATTGTGGAGTGCTGTTAGCACGCGCGGTGTCAACATAACATACAAGGTATAAGCGAATGTGCTTTTTGATACACAGGCGGCAAATTTTATATTCTGATTTTGGTAGTCAGTTCTAGTCAAAGGTAAACTGACAGCGGAAGGCGTAGCTTTGGTGAGCCGTTGACCTGTCGAAAGCTACGAGAATGCGTTGGATGCGAGAAGCACAGGGTCGTAGCATGTAGATGTAAATGTCGTATGTAGCATCGCTTGGGGCCTTTGTCAAGCAGGGGATGTCTTAGTCTGAAATGGACGGATGATTTGTTTGACTGTACTCGAAGACGCGAGCAGGCACACATTTAACTAACGCATTCAGAGACAGAGATGACGTGAGACCACACAGCATGACTTCAGTGAGAGTTATCTCGCACTGGAAAAACTAATGAGGTGAAATTGTTGTGAATCTGTTGTTAGGCAGATATTCGGCTACTATCAGTGCTTAGGTGATATTTACCGATAATTATGAATGGTTATGGATATCAGAGATGTTATAAGATTGTCATCGAAAGATAGTGCAATCACTGTTATTATCTATCTTTCTCATCACAGCCTGTTCTCCGCAGCTCAGGCTCATACCTATTCCATACCTTTGTGTAAATCATAATGTACTTTCAGCTCTCGACGCATCAGGACGCTATGGATCGGGACTTTTCATGGGCAACCGATTTTGGTTGGGATCCAAAGAACAATGTCTGGATTTGGTACGAACAGACTAAAATAACAATAAACTATTTTTTTTTCGTAAATTAGGACCGATAACTTATTACATATTTTACAATTATCAGGATGAACAGTCGATTGAAACGAATAGGAGCACAATTGAGGATGATTTCGTCGAAGCCAACACCCCGATATCCAGGACGAAGTACTTTGACGATGGTACGTACCATCATAGAAGTCAATATCTTAATCGAAGCAGAACATGTACCCATGAACTAATTATCAATTTTGTAATAGAAACACACGAGTGGCGCTGGATAGTGCAGTATGACGAGGCACCACAACATGTTGCCGAGAGCTGGCCGCCATACCGGCTCGCATACACCACCCTCGGGATTACACTGAACATCACAAAGGCCAATATGATGAAGGCAAGCCACTTATCAAATGCTAAATTTTAATTCAAAGTGCTATAAACATTTTAAGAACCCATTTAATCACCAAAGGTTACATACCAAGGCTTGAAAGGCGAAATTTACCAAGCGACATTTCGGATGATAATGAAACTAGTACTGCTCTAGACCTACTAGAATCTATAACTCCATACCGGCCAAAATGCCTCTTGGTAAATTTTGCCTTTCAAGCGTCGATAATATATTATTTTTGTCATTTCCAGTCTACTGACATAACCTTAGGACTCTGCATGCCGTATTCTTGCTACCCCCGTGATATCACGTCCGTCATCAACTTCTCCATCATGATTAACGATAACTTGAAGACGAATAAGACGTCATCACGAATCGCGAGGGTCACCAGCGTCCGGCGAGTTCAGGGACACTACGACATTACAGCAGACAAAGCCGGGGTGCTGTTGATATGCGTCACAACACTCCTTGTAGCTTTAGTTATCGTCGCTACATTTATAGATCTAGATCTGATGAAGTGTCTCCCTTACGGCACCAAATCTATGACGTTCGATGTAGAAAAGTACAATACAGACCCAAATAGAAATAGCAGGGATTTAAAACAAGAGACTGACTCAAAAGCTGAGACGGCGACGCTTGGCGTTGAGAACACGAGCACACATTACATGGCGGTGGACCATCTGGTGAAGTGTAGCGCTCCCACGATTACGCTAGACGTGAATTGTGCGGAAAATACATTGGGAAGCTGCAAGAGGTGTGGGAAGTACAGGAAGCAGTGCAGCAATCCGCGCCAACTCGACAACCTGCCTCCCTGCCCACGACAGAAGTATAACTCCTTCGCGAGCTTAAGCACAGAGAGCAAGAAGAAGAACATCTTCTGCCGACTGCTCCTGTGCTTCTCTCTAGCGTACTGCTGGAAGAGAATCTTTAATACGAACACGGCGAACAAGGATCTATCGTTAATACATGTGATGAGGGTCATAGCGACATTTTGGATAATGTTCGTGCATGTCGCTGTTATAGTCGAGTATATCTCAGGTAGATTGCCGTCTCCAAGTATTTTGTGGTCTACATAAGTATTGTAGAATTTTGGGATCTAATAGGTGTTTTGTTTGCAGATTTCGCAGGCGATATAAATGCACAGAACGATGTTTACTTAATAATCGCCACTGGGACAATAGCTTTCGATACATTGTTTTACGTGAGGTAACAACTAACAAGCTCAATTTTTTTTTTTTTTCTGAAATCCAAGTCTCCATATCTTACAAAAAAACCTTTTTGATTTGACTAGATAATCTTCTAAATTGCTCTTCATTGATTTGATGCAGATCTAAATTCCAAAATTTAACGAGCTTCCTTTTTGTAAATGACTTTCATATTTATAACTGGTAATTGGAGGTGATTAAAATCTTGTTAATTTGTTTAACCACTTTCAATAGCTTTCGTCTTTCCAGCGGTCTCTTCAGCGCCCACCACTTCTTCTTCCTGAAGAGTCAGTACAGCGTAAAAGAGCTGGTGGGGTTCCAGGGTATCTGCGGGCAAGTCCTGCAGTTCGTCTGCTTCGTCACCAACAGGGTCATTAGGTTTGTAGCTATCATCATCATCTTTTTAGCTGGCAGATGTCCAATGGACATGGGCCCTTCTCCAAGTGACTTTGTATAGACCGACCTAGCATCGGTCTATATAGCGACACTCTTAGAATTGTCTAGAACAAGTTTGAAGATTTTGCTATGTTGATATCTTACCTGCTTCCACCTGTTCGTCTTGCTTTATTAAATACTGGCAATTATCTTTACAATTTTTATTTTTTTTATTTTTTTGTGGCAATTAGATATAGATTGAAAATTTAAATAAAAGCTAGATTTAGGTTTCTTGGTTTATAGTTACTTTAGACTGGGTCGGACTATTATTATAACAGGCAACGGTATAGTAGATAATTTTATGTCTATTTCGATTTTTTCTAGCCACTAAACGTTTACATGATTGAAATTATCATATCAGTGACTCATCCAAACATCTAAGTAATATATTTGCACTTTAAGACTTTCAACTTACGATTTTATTGAGGCATTTAATTAGGTGTCACTTGTGTTAGTGAAAACGTCATTTGTGGTCACATCTCCATCTATAAAAGCGTCAATATGAGCTTCTCCACCAGGTTACTCCCACCCTATGCATATGCAGTCCTCCTATCAGCGGTATTGGCGCAGTCAGCATACAAGACCGCCACCCTGACGCTGCCTGACGGGGACGAGCACAACTGTCGCGAGCACGGGTGGAGGAACCTTCTCTACATTACCACTGTTTATCCAGCTGAGGAACAGGTTTGTTCATTTCCAACTCCTAATTTACAAACGACAAAACATGCCCAAAGCTATTATTTTTGACTAATTGCATCATTGGTCTAGTGGTAAAAACTACTACCTTGCATGTGGTCTGGATTCGGTTACGTATCTACCTGAGAGAGTGTAGGTACCTGTGATTATTGTGCCCTATAATATCTCCCGCGTCGATGGCCAGTCTTCGCAGAAATTTGACAGCCATGACCAAACACCAGGGTAAACAGATGCGACGTTATTTGTTGTATATTTGTGTTTGTATTATTTAGTTTTTGCCTCACTAGTGTATGCAAATCTCGTGGTACCTCTCCACGGAGACGCAGCTGCACATGCTGGGGGCGTTGCTGTGCGCGTCGAGCGCGGCGTCCAGTGTGCGCGCGCGTTTCGCCGCAGTGTTCACCGTCGTCGCCATGTTGTCCGCAACCATTGCCGATGCTAGTGCCGCGTACTTTGACTACGGCAAGTTGTAAGTATATAACAATATCGCTCATTAAAAAGGAATGTAAGTAGGCAAACATTGTGAGGAAACCGGCATTATTTCGGATCACCCGTTAGTTTCGGAGAGTTTCGGTTACAGATATTAGATTTGTAAGAAATTGTAAAAGTAAAACACAAATAGGTAATAATTTGACGCGCGCGGCTGGTTGTTCGACTCGGCTCCGTTAGAAAACCTGTCATAACGTGTCTCATTTAGACTCCGCCTCTATCCGAAATTATCTGATTCTTTAATATCGGGTATGGTTACGGTTTGGATATATTTTTATTTCTGATATCTGAAGTTTCAGTTACGGTTACGACGTTCCTTAACATCGCTGATGTGACATCCATTAACCCGCATGGGTCTCGCGTGGTTTATTACGGCAAGCTCCTTCTTACAGAAATTAGGGCTGTGATTGAGCAGTGGAATCCTTATTTATGCTATAATATCTATCATTAGCAAGGGTATGAGATAAAGTTACAGTAATATTTTTACTTCATTTTGTTGCTGTAATTTTTCAGATTTTCAAATTCATTTGGCGCATACGCCGTCATCATCGAACGCCCATGGGCACGCGTCTCTCCGTACTTCATGGGCGTATTCACGGGCTGGCTCATTCACATGATGAACGGAAAAATGAAAGTCTCGAAGGTAAATCTAATCATACAAACGAACTTTTTTTTACAAGTTTCCTATATTACAAGATCAGCAATGATTACTAAAATTAAAGATACTGTACCTTAATACACTTTGGTCCTAAACGACATCCTTGTGGCACTCCAGAACTAACAGGATGAACACTATTTTCTATTTCACATATTTATAGCTAACGTTTCCTAAACGTATATGAATCCGATTACTTAATATCTCTTTTATAGTTTTTTTCTATTTTCACTTATTGTTTAAAGTGATTCACTGTATCAAAAGCCTTACAAAAATCACCAATATAATTTCAGGTAACATCGACTCTTCTCTGGATAGCGTCCGTATCGTTCATGTTCACGTCGTCAGCGGTGCCGATGGTGGGGCTGCCGTGGCTGGCCGCGTGGCTCCATCTGACCTGGCCTATCGCTCTGCTGTGGCCCGTCTTGATGGGCACTACTAACATGGCGGGTAAGAGTTTAAAATGTTCTTCGTTCTTTAAAGTTTTGCAATCAAGCAGTGATTAGGGTCTTTCGCTGTGTCGGTAGATCGATACAGTAATCCGTATGAGTGGAAGTTAGTGTGAGCGATTAAGATTTAACAATTTCCTGTTCCGGAAGTATCTTTGACGGCAGTGTTTATCTTTATTGTTTGTCTTTATTTATTTTAATTTCTTATTTTATAAATTTTTTTATATTTTACAAAACACATACAAAAAAGAAAACATTTAAAAATATAAAAAATTGTGGCCCATCGGTAAAGGGTACAGGGTCCAAGCTACCGGCGGTCAGGGCTCCAGAGAGAGGAACCTCCTAACAATACGTGCCGTGTCCAGCAATACTGTTTTCTGGATCAGGCCCTTGACCCAACCGCCTAACGAGAGCCTCCTAAGATGTTGGTCGAGGCTCGTGGCTATTAAGCCATTGACCGACACGACAATCGGTACAATGATCGCTGTGTCCACATCCCACTTGTCGACAACCTCGCGAGCCAAGTCAAGATACTTGATTTGCTTATCTTTCTCGGCTTTCACAAGGTTCCCGTCATGAGGGACGGTAATGTCAACAATCATTGCACGCCTCTCGATTCGGTCCACCACCACTATATCAGGCTTGTTGGCTACAATAGTCCTGTCAGTGATGATGGACCGATCCCAGTACAATGTGATATTGCTATTCTCGAGAACTGGGTCGGGCTCATACCTGTAGCACCTCCGATGCCACAAGAGTGTATTTCAGAGCAAGTTGCTGATGGATAATCCAGGCTACAAGGTTGTGCCTATGCAAGTGCTCTTCGTTAGCTGACGAGGACAACCAGAGATAATGTGGCGGATCGATTCACCCGGCCGGTGACATGCCCGACAGATGTTAACCGTGTCATCCTTCACAATAAATCTCCGGTAGTTATTCGTCATGATAACTTCGTCCATAATTGCACAGACAAAACCTTCGGTTTCACCAAAGAGGTCACCGAAACGCAGCCAAGCTACGGACGCTGATTGGTCTACATCGGACCCATGTAGGGCCCGGCAAAAGCGTCCGTGAAGCTCCTTACTTTGCTATACCTCCCTGCGGTCGTTAGTGTCAAGCACTACAGGCCTGCGCCAGTTCTCATTCGCCAAGGAGAGCGGGGTGAGTCCCTTGTCCACTGCTACTACATCTCGATGCATACCCACGTCTGTGTTTAGAAAATATTCCCTGAGATTGCATATCTCGCGGTTGTGGAGGTTTTAGGCATTTAAAAAGCCTCAGCCGCCACACTTCCGCTTGATATACAGTCTCATGACCGACGATCGTAGGTGATGCATTCGATATGCAGTCAGCAGTGTACGGACCCTCCTATCCAGGGCGTCAAGTTCCGTTTGAGTCCATTTGAGTATGCCGAAAGAGTACATCAATACCGGCATGACCCAACCGTTGAAGGCGCGCACCTTGTTTCCGCCCGAAAGAAGGCTATTGAATACCTTCTTCAGGCGGCCAAAGAAGCGTTCCCTCAACGATTGCTTCATGTCAGTAGTGCTGATACCTAACCTGTGTTTATTATTAGTGTTTTCATAATTCCTTTAACATTTATTATTGTATTTTGTATCAGGTGTATTCCGTCGCATACTAGCCCGCTCATCAATAGCAGCACTGAGTAGATTGAGTTACGGCATGTTACTGCTACATGCTGCAGTAGCACGGACCATGTTGCTGTCTGTGGGATCAGCCTTGTGTTCAACTACTTTGTGCATTGTGAGTATTTTATTATCTTCGGCTTTATCATGTTTTGTTTAATTGAATGAAAGTTTCGAGACACAACTAGCTGACTTTTATGCGTGACTATCTTCAGGAGTTGGTGCATCTCGAAAGTTTGAAAATACAAGTTTTGGTTCAGTTGTTATATTTTCTTGAGCAATGACAAATCTTATACCGTGTAATACTTCTTTTACTATTTGGCTCTATTAATAGCATTATTATGGTCTTAACCAGATTCTATATTTCCACAGTGGCTGTACTTTGCGGGTACAACTGTAATTACTTTACTAGCTGCCATGGTACTCTCCCTCCTAGTCGAGATGCCGTGTTGCAGCCTCCTAAGAAGACTCTCCGACTGCGCCTCATAACAATGAAACAACGTATTATTTTGTAATCAAAATTATATTTATTTATTTATAATATTCGGTAAAAACTTACAACTATTTATATTTACAGCCTATTTACATTAGGTACATGTAATATTACATTAATTATGTTTGTTCAGCAGAAACTGTAATGAGTAGGGTAGATAACGTACTACATAGTCACGTATAGCAATCATGGTAACCTTAACAGAATGTTTAAATTCACCAACTACGTATATGCTTAATTTGACAGTACAGGCGGAAAAGAACTGCGATTCAGAAGAAGACAATGATGTGTCGATTAAGACGATAGCTCAAATTAAGATGGGCTTAACCTTTACTTGGGAATGTTTTCATAATAATTATCTACAGCCTGGCCATCATCTAGTACTCAATCTATATCAAGTTAAGCGAAGAATAGAGATCAAGACAAGAATCTCAAGATATTTAAAGCCAACTTAAAATCCGGTTCACAAGAAATTGTTAACTTAGCAATTATGTATGTAACTACAAGTCTATACAAGCGTTATACCTAAACAAGAGATATGTGAACCGGACGTTACGAATATTAAACTTATTACAGAGTATTTATGTATTTCGTTCCTAACTTTACGTGTTTTTTGTAAGAATAATAAATTAGAATTAATCCATGTTTGATTTTTATTTCAACGACTAAATTTTCTTTCCCTTGCGCTACCTCTGCTAAAGTACTTAAGCGGCGGCACGTTGCATTATTTAATATATGATCTACGATTATCAGTAAGTTGGTTAGTCAATGACAAATCTTTTAACACTGACATTTTTACTTTAGCTAAAGTTGAACCCCACACGAGATGCTCCCAGGGGCTTTACTACGACATCTTAATGCCACATAAATCTGTTGTGGAAAAAAGTTAGGCCTATTCGTTCTATATAGCTGCGTTTCTCTCACACGCTGATTAAACATGATGTCTCTAAGACACATTATGTAAGCTGTTCGCCAATATAAAAGAACCAGGGCTGGTGGCCCATTAAAAATGCATACAAATTCCCTAGAAATTAATTTGATTTTTCCTCAGTTTTAGCCAGATTAGGCAATAGAACTTCTTCAACTAAAACTCTTGGCTCAATTGTCATGATGAATAAAATCTGATTTACACAAGAACTAACATTATCGTTCATAACCAATCCTCAGTAAATACAATCAACACAACATACAGTGTTCAGTCAGACTGCCTTCTCTCGAGGCGAAGTTATTATAATATTATTCTATTCAAGATATATCTACGTACATATACAAAGGCATGTAATTTATTTTACACATTAGTGCCCGATTCCAAAAAACTTCTTAACGGTAATGATTTAAAGTTAAAAATATTACTCTCGCATTTCGTTAATATATCAATATTAGTTCTTCGTTTTTACATAAGCAATGACTCTGATAGATTTCTACTACTAGTACTAAAATGACTTTTCGGAACCGGGCAAAAAGATTACAAAAAAACCACATTCTCATTTACTATCGTAAAGCGTCGTCCTACAACGGCAATTAGATTGTACAACATTTTTGTAACGACTCTTGCGCAGGTTCGGAATGCATTGAAACATTTTGGGCCAATTAAACCTGCGCAATGTAATTATAAGCTAATTCTATCCACCTTAAGTAGGTCAGTAGTGAACTACGGCTCTGTTTCACCACATCCGGATAGCGACTATCGACTAGATAAATTAAACTTTCTAGCCATTTAAAAATAGAACGAAATTCCAATGTTTTTTCTGCCAGACTTTTGACCGGAACTTATCCGGAGGTGATGGAACAAGCCAAAGGCAGTTAAAGTCTCTGTATCTTATATTAAGGTAGTTTCACACTCTGTGGGGCTTCTTCTGCGGAGAGATGATCTTCAGCATGGTGACGATGGGCGCCTCGAAGGCTACTGATATCACGAACGCAAGCGCGTATGATATGACTGTCAACCCCAGGAACAGGATGAACTGCAGACAGAAATAAATTGTTTTAAGAAACATTTTGCACTTTCTTGAAGATAAAAATGGTAATATATCATTTAAGGAGGGCTAATGCTTTTGGCAAGCAAAATCTGTGTAGGGTTTAAGCTATTTAAAAAAAGTAACGTCAGATCTTTTCATACAGGCAGGTCACATTAATTGTACAATTTGATAGGCACTATATTGCACTCTGCATCTAGATGTGTCTAGGCACTCCTCCGAGTATGCTGCTGGGGACTCAGCAGCTAACAACGCTTTGGTTTGACAAGACCACGAAGTCCGCAGGATTATCACTAGCAGTTGGGTGAGTGTGTGTAAAGCCTCGTATTCATGGTAAACATTTGTTTAGCAACATGGTTGCATAAACATGTTGACGCGTTGCTGTCAACATACTGCGGGCAACACTTGTGTTGCGGAGTTGATCACTCCATGTTGCAGGGTTGACGCCCGGCGAGCAAAAAAAAATTAGTTGTAATGTTGACGTATGTGGACGTGTTTGCAACTGTTTATAAACATGGCGGTAGTGTCACAAAGTACGTAAGCGGCGGCGCGCCGGTGTGGAGCAACGATACAATTATGCAATTAATAGAATTATTTCAATGAAAAGCGTTACAATGGGATTCATCTAACAAAGAATACAAGGATGGAAACAAAAATAACGATGCATTTCAAGATTTCAGTTATTAAACGATCCATCTGTCATTCTGAGGTCACTCATCAAATTTTCTTTTTGCAGGAATAGTTTCGCACCCACCATCTTTTTTTATTAGAAATCTTAGACATCAGATACAGAGAACACAACAACACTACTTCCTCGGGCAACATTTTAACGCAGACTGGCGTGTGTGGACAATCCATACTGATTTAAAGAAAGTTTCCAGCAGCATTCTCGCCGTTCATCAACAACGTTGATCAACTGTTGCTAAGCACATGTTTACCATATTTTGTCACTAGCTCGAATAGCCGTTATGTTGACTGGTGCGGACTTTCAGTTCCACGGTACTTGATCATGAACTAGATATAGATGTCTTCGTACTGTTGACGTGACAGATGTACTCACCACGAACAGCTCGCCCATATGGATGGGGTG
Source organism: Orthosia gothica (assembly GCA_949775005.1). Classification (NCBI taxonomy): domain Eukaryota; kingdom Metazoa; phylum Arthropoda; class Insecta; order Lepidoptera; family Noctuidae; genus Orthosia; species Orthosia gothica. The sequence goes on along the minus strand of OX459048.1, from coordinate 1,364,409 downwards.
CGTGAGGTGCATGGCCACGTAACGTAGCACCACGGGGTGCACTAAGTAAGCGCAGTACGTCACGCGGGAGAACGGGTACAGCACTGGCGTTGACAGCAGGGGACGAACCCAGCCTGGAACGAAACACAATATTACTTTGAGGCTTTCGTAATCACATTTGCTGGTCGAAATACCAGAAAGATAGCAAAACTATGTCACAGTTTTGTTTAAGAAAATAATCATTTATCTCTTCCCACTTTAAAAGAAAGGCTGCTCGATGTTACATAATTTAATACAACAGTTAATTGTTACATAATTTAATACAACAGTTAAATGTTACATAATTTAATACAACAGTTAATTGTTACATAATTTAATACAACAGTTAAATGTTACATAATTTAATACAACAGTTAATTGTTACATAATTTAATACAACACTTAAATGTTACATAAATGTACTTTCTAAGTTTACCTTGGACATCGCTGACAACGGATAAAAATATCATGAGGAAATGTGGACTTATAGTTAGTATGAGTTTCTACTAACTAAAACTAATTGTTGCAAGGCGTTCCAGTGCGAGGAAAACTAATAAATAAATGTAATCAAATAAATCGAGCCATGGAATGAGTTTTACTTCGCATGGGCCAATATTTTGGCTGACTGGAGACAGTTAGTCTTCTACAATCCTTAGATCTGTTGAAGAAGTATCTTACCTCCATGCTCGTAGTACAAACGATGATGATCCAGTCCACAGCGAGTGTGACAGGGCACTGTACACAGCGGGTGACATCTTACTTCCGTCGGATACAATTATTTATAAGATCAGTTGAAGTCTTACCTCCATGCCCAGTAGAACAAGCGATAATGATCCAGCCTATACAGGCTGCCCACAGCGAGTGTGACAGAGCAGTATACACAGCGGCTGATAACACGCCCAGCTCCGTCTTGTACAGCCCGAAGATCAGGAACAGCAGCGTGGCCGTGCATACCGCCCAGCCGACCAGTGCCCATACCTGGGGATCATAATGGGAAGCTGAAAATGTGTCGAGGTCTTTGATGATGGTGGTGACTGCAGGCTGGTGCCATTCTACTTTCCAAAATGTGCTTTAGATAGATATTACTTCTTAGTTGATTTGTTTTTTTTTCCTTTTTTTATCTGCCTCTGCTTGATTTTATCTAGTTGTACTCATCTTCAGCTTGGTTGAGCTTTAGGTATTGATTTTTTAAGCCTCGACGAAAATCCCCGACGAGGAGTGTTATAAGTTTGAAGTGTGTACGAAGTACCAATGGATGAACCGATTTTGATATAGCTATGTTTGATGAAAATCGGTTCAGCCGTTCATAAGTTATGGGCGTTTTACTGTTTGAATTGGAGTATTTTCGCAAGATATCGTATCATAATTCATATGGTTACCTTACCACTAGAAAGGTTGTACATAACGTATTTTAGAGATCAACAGTAGTTTAATAAAAGATACACCGTTGTGTCAAAATAACAGCACTTCTTCTTCGTCGTATGGATGATTACAATTTATTTATTTTTATTGCAAAAACGAAACGAGCAGCTACATTATTTCCTAAAAAACCGGCCAAGTGCGAGTCGGACTCGCGCACGAAGGGTTCCGTACCATTTTCGTAAAAACGGCAAAAAAAACACGTTTGTTGTATGGGAGCCCCCCTTAAATATTTATTTTATTTTGTTTTTAGTATTTGTTGTTGTAGCGGCAACAGATATACATCACCTGTGAAAATTTCAACTGTCTAGCTATCACGGTTCATGAGATACAGCCTGGTGACAGACAGACAGACAGACAGACAGACAGACGGACAGACAGACAGACGGACAGACAGACAGACAGACAGACGGACCGCGGAGTCTCAGTAATAGGGTCCCGTTTTTACCCTTTGGGTACGGAACCCTAAAAACTATCAATAACTAATAGGGTGTACACTCACCCTGGTCATCCTAATCTTTAAGCTAGTCTTGAACAGAATCCAGCCGGTGAGCATGCCTACGAGGTAGGGGCCGAGCCGGGTCCAGGGCTTCTCGTACACCTTGTCGAACTGCGTGAACGGGTCCTCGCTGTTGGGGATGTGGTTGTTGTTCCAGGACACGTAGCCCGTCGTGAACAGCGAGGACAGGAACAGCACGCCCGTTAGCGACGCTGACACTTTGAAGTGGCTGGGGAGAGAGATATCAAGCGTTGCTAAGAAATCTGGCAGTTCATTTTTTGAAATCGTTGGTAAGATATTAGGCGCTTAAAGTTTGAATTCAACCGATTCAAATTTCTTCAAGGTTTTTATTTAGTTTTGGTAGTCTTACCTAGTAGCAAGAATCAACAGGATAGCGCTGACCGCGTAGAATTGAGTGTCGTCTGACAGGTACCAACTCCATAACATGCACTGAAATAATAAATCTGATGTTAGAAGAATGTTAGAAGACAATATATTTGAGTTTCATATAATATCCATATTTGGAGACAGGACGTGCCAAAAGAACAGACAGGTTGTTACTGCCAAAGGTCTCCTGCATAGTCTAATACAATATTCCATACAGTGTGATAATAAAGTACTCGTACAAAGGCTACCGTTCGGTGTATTTTATAGATCTAACTGTTGTAGAGCTCCTTGAGGTTTTTTACTTTGGAACTCGTCAATCATCACTGTCTGCGACAACTTTAAGTAATCGCAAATTTCTGGGCGATGGCTTCGTTCCACAAAAAAATAGTCAAAATCATTACCATCTGCTCAACGGGGAAGAGGGTGTTGATGTAGAGCAGGTTCCTCCACCAGAACTTGGGGCAGGTGTCGTGGTCGTTTGCGGGCGGCTCGAACACGGCGTTGTGCGCGAACCACTTCATCGTCACCTCCACTACACCCAGGATGAACAGGTACGGGGCTGTCAGTCTGGAATGAGACAGAAAAGATTTGAAGAGAAAAAGAACATCTTTCACTCACATGCCCCGTGTTTTCTTCAGAGCGACAAACGTATTAGATAGGTAGTATGTGTTCTAGTGAATAAAAACGGCTTTTCCACTCAGATATTGAAGATTAAAAATACTCTTTCCGAGATGGTGGGATGAAAAACTTATTTCTCTTCTTGTGAATAGCGTTGTTTAAGTTTTAGGGAAGATCAGGGCAGATGCTACCTACTGAATCATTGTCTAGTCTAGATAGACTCTATCCATGTGTGAATGAGAAGAGTGGATTGCGACGGTAATAATTAAATAACCCGCCCGTTTGCTTCTCCGTAGTCGGTTGAAAAAGTTGTTATGACAGGCTTCAATTAAATTTGGTTTATCCACTGATATTTATCTTTTGTACTAACCTTGCGAATCTGTATCCAATAAGTCCTAAGAACTGTAGGATCCCGGAAGTGATCTTCCTGTGGCCCTTCACCAGCACGTCCAGCTTGCCCTTCGTCTTTGTACGGAAGTACAGGAACGTCACCAGCATACCACTGAGGAGACAATATGATAATGTTATTACAAAAATTAGGTGTGGTGTGATCTGGATGGTTGATGAGGTGACACTTGGGGACGGGGTAGGCCTATGTTCAGCAGTGGACGTGTTACGGCTGAAATGATAAGGACATTAAACATTTTCAAAAAATCAATAGTACAACATACGGTTCAGATTTTGAATACTTACTGTCTGAATGATTGGTTTCGCATTATAATTAGTAATTGAATTCAAAACGATGACATACCCGAGACAGAAGAAAGTGTCGACACTGTATACAGCACTGATGATGAGCTGGAACCAGAAGCTCTTCTCAAGGATCGCTCGTAGGGCAGTGTTATCGGCATACTGGAATACATGAATTTATTACAACAATGTTAATGAGGTCAGCAGTTACTCAAAGGCGAAGATTGAGGGCATTTTGTTGACAACTAGGCTATAATCAAGTGTAGGTAAGACTGGAAGCCGGCCTCAATACAAGTATGCGAGAACGGTAGGCAATTGATTATGACATCGAGGGTATAGTTATACAGATTAGCTAACTGTAAGAGGTAAGGTAAGATTGAGAGCTTAGTCGAGTATGAAAGTGTAGTAATAAAAGTTTACCTTAAACACAACGATGCAGGTGTGTCCGAATATAACCCAAATCATAGACAGAGTCCTCAGGCCATGCACCACGGGCACGGTGTCGGCTCCGACGGTTTGGTCGAAGATCTGCAGGATGTTCGCCTTCATGGAGAACGATAGCAGCAACTCGGACCATATGCCTGGAACAGTACGATGGCAACTTAGAACGTTGTCGAGAAAAGAAAAGCAATATATTAAGTTTTAGGTAGGCGTTCATTTTAGTAACTATTACATACAATTTACGAAATACACTTTCCATGCATTTGAATAGATACAATCCGAGTAGGATACGTATTTTTTTTATTGGAACTTATAATGCTCTGGTAAGATTTGGAGTTTCAGCAGACTACTTTTGACTTACGCTCATGGTTAAACTGCCATGATTATTATGTTAGGTAGAAGCATTTGTAAAATCAAAAAGGGAAGTAAAACATGCCCTTAGTTCATCAAAAATGAATAAAAAACACTACCTACCAACTGGTACTCATAACGCCGGAACGTCCCACTTCCCGGAATGTCTAGAGATAGTTTTAACTTACTGAGTTTGAGTTCGTCAACGGAGGCGGTCTCAGCCGTGAGACGCTCCTCCGAGGTGTTGCTGTTCATAGCCAGGTTGTTGTTCACGTTGTACATCGATTTGCCTGCACATACAGTTCAAAATATCATAAATACCTAAGGCATAAGTCCGCCTCTGTACATTTGTGTGCTTAAAGTATTAAATGAATAAAAATAAACTATCTTAAAGCTAAGAATCAATGATGGTTGGAAGTCAATACCTACATATGTACGTAATTACAAAAGATAGCGCTCCATAACCTATATACACCTTCCTGGTGAAGTTTTAAAGAACGTCAAAGCTAAAGTAGAGAAGACTACTACTATTTAACGAGTCTTATTTACTGTCTCCACTGGCCCAATGGGCCAATACCATTAACAGATTTATTTGCAACCTTAAACGCCTGAAGACGCCCAACCGCAATAGCGTTGAAAAGCACCTTCATATGGTTCCTGAAGTACTTTGGCTGGCTAAATGACTTAAAAAGGTGCAACAGACCAGCTTAATATAAAGATGCATGCTATCGATCACCAACTCTTTCATTTTACCAATTCAACATTATTCAATGAAGAACATGAAGCAATGGCTTAGAAACTCCTTTCGACTGTAATATAAACTGGTGATCTAGTGTACGCTGATGCATGAGTTTGTAGGAGGACTTACCATTAGCAACAGTGATGTTATCAAGCCCATTGAGGTCCAACTTCAGGTCACTGCGGGTGCCACCGTTGGCGATGTTGGCGGCAATGTTGGCGGCGCGCTGCCTGCGCCGGCGCACGTCGCGGGATAGCTTCACTTCATATATCGTCGCGGAGATCAGCAGGATGGCCACCAGTATGGATACCGCACTGTAATAAAGGATTATTGGTTGTATAGGCTGAGAAATGAATTCTCTTCGCAGACTGGCTCGACTCAACAAAGCGACAACATTTTAATACAGAAAATAATATATATGTTAGGGACTAAGTGATTAATACAGCATTATTCATAATGTCCGGGCAATTTCCAAAATTGCCATTATCAGTAGGCAATATGATAAAATCTATTACTTATTGGGCAGAGTATTATAAAGATGTTTTTTTTACATTATTTTAATGTTGACTTTGATTTTAATATATAATCATTAAGGTAGTAGGTAAATACGATTACTATTTAAGCACCAAAGACGACTGAGCCTTGCAGCGCGTGCTTCTATTTTTACCCGACTGCCGAAGGAGGGTAATGTGTTTATCAGTCTATGTATGTTTTTTTTCCTATGTGGCGTTCTAGAGACCAAACGCGTTGGCCTATTTCGATGATTCTTACATCAATCGATTCGTATTAACCCTGCGAGTGTCACTGGCTACATTAAAATTGGAAAATAAAAAAGCGGATTTTGGGCGCCATATTGGGCGGCACCATATTTTTTTTTCCGGCCAATCGTGGGGTTAACAAAATAAAGGGTTTTAAAAGGTGATTTCAGAAAGGTAAGTTCAAAAAATAAAAATAACTAATAATTTATAAATAAAATAGTAATTAAAAAAAGTCAAAAAACTCGACAGCAGTCGTGCAGTCGGAGGATGCATGTTCGCGAGCTGGATGCACAAAACCAGATGTATCCTCCGACTGCACAGCATGATTTCCGTCGTCATTATAGTTAGATTTTTAAGCAGTCGGGTTTTTTGACTTTCTAAAATACCTTTTTGTTCTAGAGGGTCTAAATTAACGTGTCAGGGTGCCTTAAGGGCCCGATCTCGCTTTGCTCGCTCTTGGACTAATTCGTAGTAAAAAGTAGCAGCAACGCTAATAATTAAAATATTTTATGCTAACCGGTTCTATAATCCTGCTGAACAAATAGTATAATTTTGCTGTGAAAAAATTTTTTCGCTGATATTTCATGCTGACTTCATATTTAAAATAAAAACCATATTAATGTACCATAACTATCGAATTGCCCAACAGTAACATAACGTAAATATTCATAACGACCAAACAATATGTTAAATAATGAAGTTTAAACCAGTATTCATTATATTGCCAATTTAACTTGATTTGATGCATATTTCTGCGGCAACGGCAACAGAACTAATAATATAATGGTTACACCACTATATTATTATCTCTGTTGCCGCTCCACAAAGCACAGGTATTTTGCAACGTAACTAACAAACGTAAACTGTTAGAAATAACTACCGGTTTAATAATATAACTATTTTGCTAACTGTACCTGACGGGCACATTCAACTGTGATTTACCCCCAGTTTCCCAGCGTAAAATTATCGGAGAATTAATGTGACAAATTGTCAAACACGCGTTATCTGCTGTGATTGGTTGAATGAATTTTCAACAGCCAATCACAGGAGATAACGCGTGCTTGACAATTTGTCACATTAATTCTCCGATAATTTTGAGCTGGGAAACTGAGGGTTACACGCAGCTTAATTTTCGTTTGAAGTTTAACTGCGCACTAGAGATGGACTGACTATAGACAGCTAGTTTGCGCTTGTATGCTTTCCCGACAATCCCGACTAGTTGTCTAGTTGCCCCAACTAATCGGTACATCTGTATTAATCAGTGCGCTCTTTACAAATTTTTAACTTACTCGATCGTGATAACGTTAACAGAGATCGTTGAACGTATGTCAAAATAGCCCACAGTAATGCCAGAATTGATAACCCGAATAATTGAAAATAATTTATTAATTTATGTTATGAGTTGGTGTAAACAATAAACAGACATGAGATTGCAGCAATCCTGAGAGATGTGCCGTCATTTATTGAAGAGTTCTTCTTCAGATCAAATTTTATTGGGAGCACATGATAAGCAACAGCTTTCAAATAAAATAAGATAATTAATGACCGCTTAAACGAGGTTTCTCCTTACCGTCACCAGACGGCGCTTATCCAGTTTCAGTACAAATTGACGTTTACACTAACGCGATTAAAAACTCACACTAAGCCCACAGTTTTTAATGGTTTAATTGATAGTTCGCACTGTTCTTGTAAGACTGATTAATCATTAAAAAATATAAAAAGTACTGGCCAATTATTATTTTTGTTTCCTGTTTTTATTTGGCTTATTAAGGCGCCGATTCCCTTGAGTAGCTGATTTTAAAATGAGAATCACGTCTAAACGGCTAGTCGTAATATATTGGAAAAAATATATGTTATATTAGACCATTTTCTTAATAATTTCATATAAGCAAATTTTGAGTTTTATTTGTATAACATAGTGTAATTAATTTGTAAAGTTATGTCTAAAACGGACAAAAACACGACAATCACAACAAAACCGCTGGGCGTAATTTAATAAAATTTACACCATATCAAAGACAATTTAATTATCTACATTTTGATCTGAAGTTTTTTTTTTTAAAGTCATAGAATAATAAGAAAAGTACAAAAAACTACTAAATTTCGGGTCGCGCGGGTGTTAAACGAGTGCGCGTTTTGTTCCCTCAAGGTCGTTGGCGTTAGTCGTCGTCTTAAGTAGCGACTACCGAAATGTCTGTTCTGGGGGGTGACCACAAGCTCTTAGAGTAAGGTTATTTTGAGATCGAGTAAGGGACTGATGTATCTGACTTGTATACATCTGTCACTTACTCGATCTCAAAATAACCTTACTCTAAGAGCTTGTGGTTACCCCCGTGTTCTGTCATAAATATGGTTGAATAGTCAGCTTTACCGAGTAGTCGGCGACCAGAAGGTACATCTCTACAGGTCATAAAATAGCCATTAAGAGTAGGCGAATGTTAGAAACAGTTACGTTTGGTCTAAAATGATGTATTGTGATTATATATGCATCGTGCAATCTAGGCTGCAATTAGGCTTCCTGCACCTAGTTGTTTTGTACTCGTTAAAGAATGTGTGGATTAGGAACACAGCTGTAGCTTGTTAAGACTTTTTATATAATTGAGACTAGATTTAATAAGCCACATCAGTATAGAGAGACTTACAAGTTGTAGGTCGCTTTACTTTGTTTAAATTATTTTATCACCACTGCTCTCAAAACTGTGAAGGAAAAAATCGAGAGGAAACCGGCATGTCTTAGAACCAAAAATTCGAAGACATGTAACCCGCACTGGACTCGCATGTTGGATTACGACCCATTCCCTCTCACAGAGAGGAGGCCTGCACGCACAACGGACCAAATGGGAGTCTATGTGTGGAACAGGGAGGTCTATGTTTTATTAACAACCATCTGGACGATAGTAGACAGTAGTAATCTCTGCTCTGCTTGACAAACAGTACTAATCCATTCCACCTAAGCACACAGAAAAGAACACAATGCGGGCTGTGAATAAGATACCCGCTTAGACCATTTATTGTTACAGTTGGTCGGTGTTCCAAAGTGAACAGTCAAATACATGACGGTTTATAAGGGATCTGTTTAGTTTTTATCAATTAAACACACTGTCAAAACAAAGCTAGTCCCCAAATTTCTCAAGAAATTGTATAATCTACTTCTAAGTCGATTACATAAGGCGTCGCACAGCGCACTACATGCAAAGGTCTGGCGATTCGACGGGTCTGGTCTAGAACTGTGACGTCACCGCGAGAATGCCTGACACACAGACACCGATGTAGAAAGTGGAATAAACCGCCTCGTTGAGGCAAGGCTTAGGAAATATCTTAATGTCAACCATTTCATAATTTTGTGTTAAACGCGTAATGAATGAATCATCTGAGGTTTTTCCTTAACTTCGCACTTGTCCCAAAGGGCTAGGCAGGGTAAATATACATCTACGTTAATTTTTACCTACATTTCGCCAGATAAATAAAGGCCCAGTATGTAACAAAGGGCGAGTGTATCGCCTTATTATAGGGCACAAAACGACATCAGCTCTCAGAAATATTTTCGATATGACATACTCAGATATCTGTGGCAAGTCTGACGTTAAAGTTTATTCCTCAGTGCAATAATAGACTGTTCATCCTGTAAAATAAAACTCTCAGGCGGAGTAGTAAGTAACTGAAGCTAGTTTTTAACAACTTGCAAAATGTACTGATCGGTAGAAGTTATGGTATTTTACGGCGAATGCTCGGCTTTAATACATTATTAACCGGATTGCGTGGCTTATAAGAAGTGAGAAATTTCTTCACGTTTCTTATATAATATTATAATTCTACTTAATATTATAAATTGCGAAAGTCAATCTGTCTGTTTGTTACGTTTTCAAGCCTAAACCACTGAACCAATTTTTACGAACTTTGGTATTTGGATAGATTGGACCTTAGAAATGGCCATTTGATACTTTTTGTCCCGGGAGCACGTTTATTTGTGATATTATCTAACTTTCACGTGGAAGAAGCTGCTGCATAGTGTTTTAAAACTATAAAACACTGCAATATGCGCTGGTTCGGGCTAGTTATAAATAAGGAATAGGTCATATTTACTGTTTCCTTGCGCAGCTATCGATGATAACTGTTAAGTCAAATATGAGTTTTCGCAAGCATTGTCTGCGCTGGCTAGAGTAAACTAAATGTGTAATATTATCTCTTCCTACCTGACCTCTGTGGTAATAGTGTTATGTGCTATTACAACAGCGAGTGTTCAATACATAATTAGGAATGTTGTTTTGACTCTGTTGCTAATGTCAGAGGTTAACACTGCTGCAAGGATTTGCCCCGCGCGAGACACAATGGATTTTTAATAATTTCAGTGCAGGAAGGGAAACATTAAAATT